>OY728151.1:1197171635-1198568982 GCA_963277665.1 Viscum album
GACATGAGAAGTAAAATAAAAATATGTTTTTATAGAAAAATTATATAGGAAACTCATGTTTTATAGAATATATGGTGTCGTGAGGATGGAGAAGAAAGTTTTTTTTATATTTGGATTTTATATAAATTTTCTATTGACCCATGAGAGGGTGAGAGTAGGATGGGGTTTCATGCACCATTGATTAGTTTCATAGAAAATCATTCTATAAATGTTCTTGTATTTATTGTACTTAAAATTATATAATTTTAAACTATAAATAATGACATGTAACTTTTTTCAATTAATTTAATATTCACCAATAAAGGTTTATTTTTTTACAAAATTATTTTCTAAATTAACATTAGTAATCTAGAATAAAAAATGACAAAAAATAATGGAATATCCTTTGTGTTGTTTTTATAAAATGTTTTTTATTTGGTGCCAACATATTTTGTTGTGAGTGTTCTTATATTTTAGTTGAGAATGAGTTGTGAGATTTGTTAATAAAATTTCCTTAAAAAGGTTATGAATGTTTTGTTAAGAAGTTACATAATGCTATTATAATCTTCAAGTTTCTAACATCATGATGATATCATGATCCTAGATATGTTTTCATGAGTTTTTAAAAATAAGGAGAAACTATTTTTTGAATAAATATTGATGTTAGAGGATGTGCATAGTTGAACCTACAATGTGGTAAAGATGAAATAATTGAATTTTAAATCAAGAATAATTCTAAATAGACTAAGTTAACCAAAAAGTTGTTCATGAAGTTTTTAAATATACAGGATATACAAAGATGATTTTATACGATGTACAAACTTTGAATATTTAAATCCATAGAGGATCATACTATATGAAGGACATCAGTTTGAGTCCATCAGAAAAAGTTCCATCAAAATGAGTTTTTTTTTCAAAAAAGAATTAGAAATAACATCTGATAGATAAGAGAAATGTTGATCATATAATGGTGTATAAAGTTTACCAGATAGAAAAAGTGATATTCTAATAAATTTTCTTGAGGGAGTCCAGTTGATCGAGATAAAGTTATTTCAAGTTGTATTCAATGAAGTTTTAACATATATAAATTTAATGAAGTTGTAACACTTGGATAAATATGATGCTCTGATATGAGAAAGGGTTTATTAATTTATAGAAAAATTTCAGTTCTACGATACAGACAATTAATAATGTCTAAAAGATCAGGGGAATAGGAAGTACTTCAATCGTAGATAGAAAATGTTCAATTAATCATACAATATGAGTTTTGTAAGATAGGTAGAAGAGTACCAAGTCAGATGAAGAAACATATGTGAATCTATCATATAGAGGAGGCATGTGAAGAACACCAAAAAAATAATCCTAAGTATACATGAATGTGTAAACCAGACCATGTCGACTATTTAGAAGGGAATACAACTAAACAAATCCAGAAAAAATATGTTATTATTGAAGTCATTAAGAACACTTCTACTTGATAAAGTTCTTAAGATATTTACATAAACATTGTGTAGTTATTAACAATGATGATTATGAGATGACCCTTTAATGTTTATTTATCTATCGAGGTTAAGGATGTTTTATGAATGGGTGAGAATTAAAGAAAATTTTAGAATGTTACGTATGGTTTGAGAAGCATCCCATAAAAGTTTATTTGAGTGGTAATATTCAAAATTTTAGTTTGAGTTCAGATGGAATTTTTTTGAGTTCTTACATTTTCTGTTAGAAGAATGCCTATATAAAGGGGTATAACTACAAGTGCATGAAAAAAAGTTTATCGATCAGAGGAATTAGAAAAATTACTCATAAGAGGTGTATTGTTTTTCTCATTGAGTATATCACTAATCATAAGAACAATTATTTTAGGCACACCAAATGGAGTTATACTAAAGGAAGCAAATGTTCACAAGAAAAAGTCATACTAGATGAAGTATATCAAACTGAGAATTTATAAATGAATTTATTTTAATATTTTTATAAAGTTCCTCATTATTTTTTTGGATAAAAATATATGAATAACTTTATAACTGATGAGATTCAGTGTAATTACCTATCAAAAGATAGAAGGAGTCTAATAAGAGTTAAATCAAATGCATTCAATACATATTATAGAGAATTTACATTTACCAATGAGAGTATCCATGGCTATGATGTATTCACCCACATTCGGGGTGAACCTTGTAAATCTTGAATGATTTTATTTAATTTCTTATAGTTTCATACAAATTATGGTTAAGATATATAATTTTGAAATGTATAGAAACTATTACATTTTACAAGTGTTAATTTCAAGGGCGAAGAAATTATAAATGATCACCCTTGATTAACCCTCTTCTATGTGGTTCTCACACTCCTGGGAACTTTAATTGGCACTAGAACATCTAGGTTACCTCTATAATATCCTTAATTTTCTTATAATGAATACTATAAACATAGTGAATAATGAAGGTATTCCTATCTTTTATGGAAAAATTATGATGGATAAAAAATATAATGGTACCCTATCTTCTATATTTTGGTCTAGAGATGATCGATGTAGCTACAATTGGGTTTTTACCCATTGAGAAAGATGATCATATGACATTGGAAAACATAATAAATCTTGAGGTTGATGGGGAAGCTCAAAATAATATTCTCAAGCCTTTTTTAGAAAATATTTACATAAAGGAGGTAGATTTTAATATAACTAAAGAAACTTTCGAAAAACTCGAATGTATTGTTGAGGGAAATATTAAAGTGAAGGAAGAAGAAATATAAAAGTAACTTGAAGGGAGATGTTAAATTTAGGGAAATAACCCCTAAAAAATTCTAAATAGTGGTGTAACTCTATGGAGTGATTCATAGAAGTAGGTGGATATCATATCATATTATCCTATGACTATATTGTGTGAAATTACTTTTAGAATTATTCAATTATTCCATTCTTTGGTAGAATCGACATAAAACCATAAAATGAGAACATCTGAAATGAAAAATTATATACTAAAACAACAAAGAAGGAGTGAGAAGGAAGATATTACCTATTTATTCAATATAATCACACCAAAAACACTAAGAATTGTGAATAATTGAGGGATAATAGGTTCTATCTAAGACCCTCCCATGTTCCATTTCCATCCAGAAGAATAGTTTGGGGGGATCTCCTCCTTATAAAAAAACTAGGTCTACATGTTTCATGAAATGACCTATGGTGTAACACAATGACCTTTCAGAGTAATCCACCTAGATACCCTTTTTGAAATCCTGAAACCCCCAAGGCCTACCCTGCATACCCCATTCATGATGTGAATCACTATTCATTGTATGAATGGACCATTGCAACTGTTTTCAATAGTTTGAGGTTCCCATTCCTCCTATAGTGCCTGTACAAACCGCCATGAATCCCACTAAAAATGAAAACATGTCCAAAAACATCATTTTTGTTTGTTCAAATTCTTATAACATCATTCCAAATCTCAAATATAAAAATAAACCATCCACCAAAGAGATAAATTCAAATTCCCACTGAAATACTCCACTGGTATGGATACGGGTTCTTACATTCCTTACCATTTAGGGATATTTTATGTACGTGTTTCCATGGTATGATTATTTTGTGGGCATAATATAATGATCACTCTTGATTTTGACCACATTTAGGTGTGTTCATAGCCCATAAGACACTTTTGTGACACATGTTCCCATGAGTATGCTTGTTTCTTATTTTATCATGTTTGACGTTGATCACATGCATTGTATGTTACAACTATTATCTCATAATAAAATTCCATGATTTTATTTGTTTTCTATACCCTTTTATGTGTTTTAACATGCATTTGGATGTATTTTCCTTAGTGATTAGAATAAGAGAACCATGGTGACATGGTTATACCTTAGAGGGAGAGTGTGCATGAATTTCATAAGGGGGATGATAGGCCAGATCATAGAGTAGATATTAAATGATTCCTCATGGATGTTGTGTGATTCACTCAATACTTGGTGGATTCCAAGTTTCATGTTTGATCGATTCCTAGTAGATTCCAAGTAGCACAGTCACCCGATTCTTAGTGGATGTTGAGTATCATGATTTACTCGATGCCTAGTGGATGCCAATATGATGCCTTGAGATGATGAGTAGTATGTTTACTATACTTTTGGAAATATATTGATTACTTATAATAACTATATACATCATTTATAATAGATTCAAAGTAGGTGTAGCTAGGTATTGTGGTGTCTTGGTTAGCATATGGGTGCTTTGAATGTGTTTGTTTATGATTTCATTCACATTTATTGTCATCATGGCATACACCCATCATACATGTGCAAGATTTTTAAGGATACATTGGTGGTGTCCTACATGGTTTTATTAATCACACCCTACAGATGCATCTTAATGAACTTGAAGGATCATGAATCATGATCTAGTCCCGAGAAAGGGGTCTATGGTAGATGGTTGAGGCAAGTAAAATGGAGTTGTGAGTGGTATTGGAACATAATATAGAGGATACCATAGTTTTTTTATCTTCTTACACATTTACTCTAGTTTGGATTTCGACACAAGGATATTAGTTATCCTTATTTATTTTGTGACATGCGTTCCATTTGATATTACAATATGATGTCTTTTCTTCCACTTTGATTAATTTGATTTGTTATATATATTTTTATATTATTTATGAAAGGATATGATAATGAGGGTATATTCTTACCACTTAATTCATTCTGACCCCAACTACTAGTTGGTAGCCTATTGTTATAGGGATACGTTGATGAGTTCTTATGGCTCTCCATATTGTACCTGGTGGTTTTGTTCAGGGTGTTATATGAATCATCTTAGATAGCACCCAATCTTGGATGGAACACCATTTCAAAATGCTTCAGCCTCTATATTTAGACAATAGTGAAATTCCACGAGACTTCTATGAATTTACTCAAATTCCATTTAATATTCATGTAATTCACGTGGTTATAATTTTTTAACCCCTTAAGCCTTGTAATGAACATTTATATGCATTTATCTCCCATACGTTTCATCATATAAAATGTTCATAATCAATGATAAAATTATGTGGGAGATTTTGAATCATTAACACTGAATGTTTAACTAACATAAATAATTATAAACCATCATGTAAATCTTATAATATTATTCATCATATAATAAAAATTACAATATAGTATTATGATATAGATTTATCATATAATATGATAGGATATTAGGTGGTGCTGCAATATCACTATATCATGCCTCATGATATGAAAATACAAGGAATATAATTTTATTTGGATAAATATATATCACATAATACAACATCTATAGATCATATAATATGATATAGGCTAACATGTATTATATACACATTAGGATTTTGGGTATATCTCTATCAATATCCCACTTTCACTAAAGCCTCATTAAATTTGTGTCATTTATCCTTATATCACATTTTAGACAATAAATTTTATAAAAATATCCAAAAACGATTTCATATATTTCCAAAAAACTTTTTTAAATCAATCATTATCTTCACAATGTAACACATAAAATGCAATACCTTGTGAACATCCATTAATTTTTTTTGTATAAACTCTGAACATTTTTAGATTAGATATCTATATTTACTACAACCTAACCCCCTTTCCTAAACTATATTGTGTGACCCCATGTAACTTTAACACATTTAAAAAAATATAAATTCCGAAATTAATAAAATCAAAGAAAGAAAAACCTTTAGCAAAGAACCAATTCTACTCGAGATATTAAAGGATCTGTCATGATCCCCATAAATCACAGGTATCTTTATACATGTTCCCACCAAATGTATCACATTAAAGTATGTATAATCATATAATACATTTTTCTAATTCATCTTGTGACTATGAGACATGGATTATATCTATCCCATCAATCTTAATCATATAATCTCAATTCTATGAGTATAGATGAACCAGATGACCGAACACATCACCTGTCATTCACCAAAGTTGATACACACAAAACATAATCCTCATTAAAAATATATAAAAACATCACATGTACCTAATCTTGGTATAACTATAAACTCCTCATTTTATCTCAACTGAGTTCCCAAATTTTATACTTATCATACGTGATTACAAATATCATCTTAGTTAAGCCTCAACTGATGTCATGATAAGTAGAATTATGAACCACCCCTGATTAACATAACCTAAATTATAGAATAAGAAAGGTATAAATTTATTAAGGTTATATTTAATGGTATCATACAAAACTTAGGTATGTAGATACAATATGAAACATGAACAAATAGTTTACCAAAGACATTGTGTATGAAAGTTCATATAGTATACTTAGTGAATAACTTAGAAAATAAAATTCCTTTATATCTCAAGAATATATTCTATATCTATATAAAAAATCCATCCCATTTAACCTTAACATTTCCTCACATGATATAATATTCCATTATGGAAATTATTTAGGGATAAATAAATGATATACATTGAGAGGAAAATAATTATTTCACATAATGGATATATGCATCCAATATAAAAGAATAATAAATTAGAGACATCATTTTATATAACTTGATATATTTTTTATTCTTAAATTATGTTATGGATGTTAAAAAAACTATACACATACGTCTACCAAATCATATCACATATAATTGGCCATCAGAAAGGACTTTTATTCAATGTAATTTTAGGGTCTTGTTAAGCTCACTACATATTTATGTAATTACTACTATATATATACATGAAAATCTCATAAAATCCTCCCACCGAACTCCTTTACTAATAAATAACTATGATGAAAATTCTATTTGAATAAAGTCTAGACATAAGAATCACATTCTTAATTTTAAACTTTTTGAACATGGTATTCAAACATCATTACATCACAACATCAAATGTTATATTGTTAATAACTTCTATTATCAACATTAAAATCCTTCTATGTTCATTAACATTAATTTTTTAGAACTCTTTCGAAAAAATTTCCTTTCAAGATCATCATAGTAACAAAACATAACTATTTAAATTTTATTTATTTACAATCATATTTTTAATTACATTAGGATATAAAGTGATATTCAATTTGATTTTTAAATGGTATAATATTTTATTTTTTAACCTTTTAACTTATCTAAGTCCAACCATACTCCCACTATACTCATAGAAACTATTAACTTTCCCATATATCATACTAAGATACACAAACTCTTATATGATATAAAAATAAAACTTATTTTATTATAGAAAAAATATTTAACAAATAAAATACTAAAAACTTCATATAACTTTGTATTCTATGTGTTTAGATTATTGTTCTATAAATAATATTTTATTCTTTATAATACTCTACTGATGGTGGTAGAATATATTTCCCTCATATTTTAACAAATTCTTGGATAAAATCATTTAATTGATATAATATTTTTGTCATTTTCTCACTTTTAACCTATGTTAAGGAATTCAATGAATCTCAAACGATTTAAATTAAAAATATTATTCAATTGTTTTCAAAAAAGGTTTTTATTAATAAAGAACTTATCTTGTAATATAAAATAAATGAGATGTAAAATACACATACTCTATTAAAATCCACCCAAGCCTCAAATATTCCTTTCCAACTAAAATATTTCAAATAGAAACGTTAAATACTATATTTGAATGAAAACTATAAGATCCATCAATTATTTCCTCAATATTGAACTCCTGTAAACTTTTAATATTTTGAAAATATATATTTGGTATCATATAAACATTAAAGATGAAGGATCTATTTCTATAACATTGATACCTGAAATGGAATCTATATAGTGTTTCTAAAACCCATTTAGGGTAATTTAGAAAATTCCATCCAATGAAATCATTGAACTTACTTCCTGATACCACCTTTATTTCAATAACTTTGACCATATCTTGGGAGATTGACTGTCGAACCTTACAAAATAATTTTCTTCTTCAATTTCGAAACATTACCTATTTTTACTAATAGTGTTACACGAAAACCTATAAATATCATGACCAGTTTATCCATCATCATAAACATGAAGAAACAAGGTAAACATTTATTAAACTACTAAAAATTTTCAGAAAATTTCCAACAATGTTTATTGAATGAGTTCCATAGCTATTACATTCCATAAAGGAAACCCCATATCCTTCCAAGTCATCAAAATTTCCAATTATATTAAGTGCATGATTAGAAACTAATGTTCCTTCAATCATCCTTTACTTAAAATTTTCCTTTGAAACCTTAATTGAAAAAGTTTTTTCTCATAATCATTTATATTCCTTTGATGAAAAACTTAAAAATTTTATTACCTAGGAAGGTGTTCCTATAACATATATAAATTTTCTTCTTGCTTAAGAATTATTCTGAATTTTATGTACCATTATAATAATTTTATTCCATTAATATTTTCATTCTCAATGATTGATCTCAATGTGATGTTTGATTATGATGTTTTTATTTTATCTAAAAATTAATCATTTATCAAATGAGTATTTGTATTTACATTCATTTAATATATTATTTTATTAAATAATTTCCCACTAAAATGATGACCCATTTTAATGGAATCATATTTATTAACGGGTTAAGGTCCATATTTCTCTATGTAATTAGTTTTTTTGGTGTTACTCTAATTGTTGAGATTTTTAAGAATTATATCATTCCAATTATATCACATATGTATCATGGATAAATTAGAGGACAACTCCTTTATTATTCTTTCATACAAATAAACTCAAATATATTCATTTGGTATACAAAGAATTACATTTACCCTTAATGTGAAACCCAAATTTATTAGAAGGTTTTGGTTAAATAACTTTTAGGGTAATCCATTTCCACCAATCCATATATAAGAAAATCTATGGGCACCAAACTTTGATAGAGCTTACATGATTTAATTATTGAGGTCCTAATATGTGTTTTATTTTTAAGTAATCTTAAACTAATTATTTTTGAATTGGTTTTGAATATATATCCATATCATCTCATCTATTCTCTTTACTTGTATGAAATATTATAATGATTTAGTTTTAAATCCATATTCATTACACTATATCAATATGTTAAAATCATATTGATGTGTAACTCTTAACATAACCCATATGTTGTGAAACTAAAAAAATTAAAATATAACTATATTTACACATATTCAAATTCATACCATAGATAAAGTATGTGAAATTATTTCAAGTAAAGCTTAATAATCACATAAAACAAAAAATTATGATAATAGTAAGAATTGAAAGATTGGTTTACACACCCATATTTCTTGATAATTCTAATGCTCCTAGGTAAATGAGTATTCCAACCCAAATATCCTCTATGAATGGTTATTTACTCAATAAAGACATCAATTAAATCAGAATTTTAACACCTAATATTTATAAATTATAATTAACACTATACTTCATGCTCAAAAACTAGTATAAGTCAAATCATGGTATAATAATACTAAATTGATTATCCCATCAAGTATGAAACTCCTTAAGTAAAAGTATGGTAATTTATAAAATCATTCAAACTCTATTAACTAAAGTTTACATCCATTCATACAATAAAAAATTATATCTATGAAAAAAAGTAAGGGATCCCCCTAAAAATGAATAATTCATAAAACTTAGACATGGGATAAACATTTATGGAAAATTTATAAACCAATAAATTTGGAGAAATTTATAATTTATCTAAGAACTATGCATGTTACGCAATTAAATAAACATAAACACTTTATATTTATTTTCAATATGATCCCTTTAATTTTATGTTTTCATATGAAATTTATTTAATTATGTGATATTATAAATATACAATTTAATATTTTATTACTATCATGTACAAATTTTACATAATCACAGTACCACATATTTAATATTATTTAACACTTGATCATGTTAAATTATCAAAATGTTTTTTGATATAGTTAGAATATTTTTTTTCTGAAGGCCTTTTTATTTTAATCATTTTAGTTTAAAAATTATGGGAAATTCATAAGTTAATATAAAATCCTTTATATTTTTTATTATTTTATATTTTATAATTTTTTTTATAAATTAGAATTCAAATTTATATATACAAATTTGATAAGGCATTCCGTAAAAAACACATTGCATTAAGTGTTAAAAATTATTGGATATTTATTTAGTAAATGTTTTATAAAAATTTATGACATAATTATAAACATTTTAAAAATAATTATTTTTAAAACATATTAAAATTTAAATTAATATCTCAAAATTTATTTTCTATAATTTAATAAACATTAAATTCACATCATAATAGAAAATGAGGAGGATCACAATTTTTTACATATCATATTTAATGATATACATTATATGGTAAGATATTATGTATGTAACATATATCATATTTTATTATTGATATTTGATGGCCCATGATACATTATCAAGGTGGTATCAATCATTATTTTTAATATATATTATTAATCATAAGTCACGATACCACTTTTGTTTGTTGTGAGTTGTATTTTTATATATTCATCAATATTGCTAAATAGATAGGATATTTTGGTTTGATGGCATGAAAATAATATAAATCATTGGTATCATCACATATTAGTGGAAAAAATCATATGCTATGATATTTAAAATGGATATATTTACACGATTTTACCTATTATGATATCCTATATAATACATCATGATTGTATCTATAGTGACCCATACTTTTTGAATGATAACTATTTCATGTAAATGTGTGTTATATTATATTATAAAAAAAAGCCACATCTATTTAATAATGAATTGAATATGAAGGGAAATGTGACCATATAGATTTGACCATTATATGACCATTGGTCAGTTATTATTGTTGGTCAATACGAACATTGAGAACTATACTCTTGGTAATAATTTTAACATTATAATTAGTATTTATAAGTAGAAATGAGAATGGATAATTAAACCAGAAAGTGTAAGATATGGCCTCAACTATTACATTCCAACTATTTGAAGCCCATTTATCAGAACTTGGAAGGGAGGTAGTATCATTGGGGGTTCAACCTTGACCAATCCCAAGATGTGCTTCAACAGGTAATTCTTGAACAAAATCTCCTACAAGAGAAGATTAGGTTAATAGAAATTACCACTCAAACAATGTTAGCCGTGCCACCCCATGAATGTATCACCATCACAAACCCTAATATTAGGTCATAAACAGGTGTTATAAGTGGTTACATTTCCCATATTTGGTTTGTAATTCCTTTGTATAATTAAAATTGTGTTTCCATCAATTCTATTTTAAGAACAGTTATTCTTAATAAATATAGGGTTAATTTATATGGAATTTTATAAATTAACCTTTCAGATCTGATGTATAATTTTATGGGAAGATATAAATATATATAATAAACATTGTTATTATGAATAATATTTATTTTAATTAATTAGTATGACAAAACACTATTATTTAAATATATATGATAAAATAATTTTAAAATTTTTAAGTGTTAGAAATTTTACTCTACATTTTCAACCCACTATTATTTTTAATAAATAAGGATTTTTATATTTAAAAGTTAAAATTATCATAATTTTAGAATTATTATGATAAAATAAACATCATTTTTCAAATCAGAAAGTCAAAATTACATTAGGGTGAATTTATGACCGTTTTCTAAAATACTTTATTTTTTCATGATTAGTAAAAATACAGTTTGAGGTTTGAGGTATGTTTAATGACTTTATAATTATTTAATAATGATTTAATAATTAATTAAACAAAATAAAAAGCCTAAAATATGATATTATATTAATATCAAGTATTTCAATAGATTTTAATCAATTCCCAAACCTATAATTTACATTCTGAAGTCTAAAATAGAAACTTTAACATTAAAAACAATTTTTTTGTGAATTATTTAATTTTACATGCCTAAAAAAGTATTATAAAATGGAGATCAACTATTTTAGATTAAAATAACATAAAATATTTCCCAAATTTCCAAAACCATGGAAAAAACCATGGTAAATCCCATGGTTTTTAATTTTCCACAACCTAGATTTCCATGGCCAGTATTTGGGAATTATCAAATAAATCCTCCACTTTTTCTATAAATACACAACCATTTACCATTTCCTTCCACTAACAATCCATACTCCATGAATCTATGTTTTTTTTACCTACCAAGTTTTCATCAATCCCCAAGGTTATTTTAATCAATATTTAGGTGTAACTCTTCAGGGTAAGGAAATTATCCTTCTTTTCTCTTCGATTCAAGAACAAATTTTCATATATGTCCTATAAATATTATGTTTAATCTATTATATTAACCTTTATCCCATAAAATTACTTAAAATTTATGTTTTATTAATGGATCACCATTTTCCCCTCTCTTTTTTACCCTTTTCAAAACCACGTTTTATGTATATTATTCTGCCGAATTTACTTCTCAAAATTTCCCTCTTCTCCTCCAGAAATTATCATTTAATTTTTTTATGAATACCCAAGACTCTATCTTTTCATATGGTATTCAAATAGTTATCAAAATTATTTATTCTATTCTGTTATTAACATACATGATACCTTCATTCACTTTTTATGGGATGAAAAAGACATAATGATCATGTTTTTAAGCACTTTTGAAACACCATGGTTTTGATATGAAACCCAATTCTTTTATTCTAAATTGGTTATTTATGAAATATTTGATTATGATATATCTACATCACATTAAATTAGTAAATATTTAGGGTTATTCCTGATAGTTCTCCAATTCATTGGGTAAAGAATTTAATCTATAGAGATGACATGTTTTTTGATACCTTGGTGAATAACCTGGGAATTTTTCATTTTAAACACCTTGGTATTATTATTATGAATATCTAAAATAAATTTTGTAACCACATTTCCATGTTATGATTCATTTTATTTTTATTATGATATTCCTTTTTTCCATTTCTCATTAACAATTGATATTTCTCTTTTTTATATTGATAATCCTCATGAATATATGTAAATTGTTTCCCCTTACTAGATATTATGCGCTCCCATTTCCTTTGATGTATATCCCCAGGATATGAGATGTAGAAAATGTACTTAGGATGAAACTATGAAGAAAAATTTCAAGTGGATTAGATGAATGTTTAATATTTTCATGTATTATGATCTTAATTTCTGATAAAATAAATTTTAAAAGATCTTATGTTTTGTACCATGTAATGAAAGGATTATGTAATAAAATGGTGGGATGTTGTAGTTGGTATAAAATGAAGGTTTAGTTATTTGGGGAAGTTAGGATTTAAAAAAATTAGAAAGAACCTTAGGGAAACTTTTAAATATAACAAATATCATAGTATTTTGGTGAAGTATTAATTAAGTGGTTTCTGAGAAAATAAATCTCTATATGGATATGAACATGTTAATGTGGATATGTCACAAATATATCTTAGAGTAACACTAGAAAATAACGGTTTGATCTAGACTCAAATTGGAACTAGTGATTGAAAATGAGTCCTGATACACTCCTAGTTTTACACTCTCAGGGGATATTTTTGGTTAATAACAATATTTTTATGAACCATTATGAAGGACTTATAGAAAGTATACTAGTTGTTAAGAATAACATATTTAGGCATGTTGTTTTAAGAGATAAAGTTCCTTTAGAATTATAAAGTTATTTAAAGAGAAACATTTATCACAAAGGACTTATTCTTTTAGAAAATGGAAGGAAATTGGAGGAACCATGTAAACAATAAGCACAATGGACCATGTGATGATAACCCTCTGATGAAATTCAAAATGGAAAAAATCATGCGAATGATGAATGAAGAAACTTGAGTTATGAACAGTAACTTGAGTCAAGTTGAGAGACCAAATTCACCTCAAAAGGAACAAATCTCTATTGAGTCCTTCATGCATGAACAACCAAATTATTTTAATGGATGTACCGAACCATTGATTGTTGAACAATGGATAAGCTTTTGAGAAAAGATCTTTTTTATAGTTCATTGTTTAGAAGAATAGAAAGTCACCCTGGATGTTTAATACTTAAAGGGTGAATCCGATCATGGTAGGAAATTTATTAAAAACACAAAAACAATAAGGTATATTTATGCATTGGAGTGAGAAGAGTTTAAGGGGTCCTTTTTCAATAAATATTTCATCCATTTGATGAAAACAAGAATGGAGAAGAAATTCCTTGAGATGAAGAAGAAGGAAAACGGACCAGTGAGAAGCTATGGGATAAACTTTACAAGACTATATCACTACACCTCTATATTTTTTATGGATACTAATGGAATAGTTAATAGATTATTTGGTGGAATAAGACCCCATATATTGATGAATCTATCCAAGAAAGTATATGGTGACAATGAGGTGATAGTGAGAAGTTCTATGAAGGTTGATATGATGTTTAGGGATACACATAAACCACATAAATTAAATAAAAAGAAGAGATATTTAAATCCAAACATAGGGAGGAACATTGATCATGAAATAGGAGGAGATAATGTGAATTTTACATATGAAACAAATGTGGGAACAAGAATTCGGGGAACTGCTTGCTCAGAAGTGGAAAATGGTACAAGTGGGGAAGAGATGAATATATAGCTCGAAACTGTCATAGTAAGGTGAAGACGTAACTTCTCAACACTAATAACAATGGGAATATGGGGAATTCCCAACCTGAAGTACAATGCTATAAGTGGGGTTATCTTTGTAACTTTTCCAATCACAGTGCAAATCAGAAGGTAATGTAGGGGAATCACCATCAACCTCATTTTAGGCTAAGGGAGATAGGTCAGGTATTTTTGATCACAATGAATTAATTAGAGGCTCCAAATGATGTGGTGGAAGGTACTCTTATTATTCTCTCAAAGCTAGCAAGCACTTTGTTTGATTTTGGTTCTATGAATTCCATTATTTTCTTCCAGTTTGAAAATAATATAGAATAAAACCCTAAAATACTCGAAGTAGAGTTATCGGTTAAGACTCATAGGGGGATTATCCAAGAAAAAAACTATATAGAAATAATAATATTGAAATTGGTGAGCACAATATCATTATAAATCTAGTATTAATTTACATGGTGGAATTCCACATTATACTAGGGATAGACTGAATCTCAAAGTATAATTCTAAGATAAATTACATAAGTTATGAAATATCAGTAGTCTTCAATAGAAAACCTATAATTATTTTCAAAATAGAGATATTACGACCTGAGATTTTTATAGAAGTACCTCCAATAGCCTTCTTTATAGAGATTATTAGTGAAGTGTAAGAAGGAAATGAAAGTATAAAAATAGATAATATCACCATATTTTAGGAATACATTGATGTATTCCTAGAAGAGTTACCTGAATCTCCCCTATAAAGAGAAGTATAGTTCTTTATTGAACTCATAATTTGATCCAAGCCTATATCAAAGACCTTGTATAGAATGGAAAATGTGGAGCTGGATGAATTAAAGAAACAACTTCAAGATCTTTTGGATAATGAATTTCCCAAACAAGTGTACATCCTTGGGAAGAACCTATTCTCTTTATGAATAAGATTGGTAGATCAATATGTCTAAACATTGATTATAGATGATTTAAAAGGATCAAAATGAAGAACAAGTACCCTCTACCATTAATTGGTGATTTATTCGAACAACTTCATGGGGTTCAATTGTTTTCCAAGATTTATCTTTTATTTGGTTATCATTAATTAAGGGTGAAGAATGAATATATTCCAAATACCTCCTTCCGATCAAGATAAGGGTATTATGAGTTTGATGTTATGCCCTTCATATTGACTAATTATCCTTCAATATTTATATATTTTATGAATAAAGTATTTAAGGATTACCTTGATAACTTTGTGGTAGTTTTTATTTATGATATTATGATATATTACAAAAGTTAGGTGGATAATGAGGATCATATAAGGGTTATATTGAAAACTATGAGGAAGGGGATGGTACTTGGAAAGTTTACTAAATGTGAATTTTGGTTACCAAATGTTTCTTTATTAGGGAACATTATAACTAATAAAGTAATCTCAGTTGACCCTGTCAATACAAAGGTTGTGGTGGAGTGGCCTCATCATACAATAGTAATAGAGATTCATAGTTTACTTTGTTTATCAGGATATTATAGGAGGTTTGTGTAAATATTTTCATGAATTTCTAACCCACTAACCAAGTTAACTAGAAAAGGGTCATTTTTAATATGGAAAAAGGAGTGTGAAGATAGTTTCTAAGAGATGAATAATAGATTTGCTAATTCACCTATGTTAACTCTACCCTCTCTAAGAGAAGGATTTTTTATTTTTAGCATTGCATATATGAAAGGGATCGTGTGCATACTTTAGGAAAATGACAAGGTTATTGCTTATGCATCTCAATAGTTAAAGTCTCATAAGAAGAATTATCTACTGCATTACTTATAGAAAATTACAGTTGTTTTTTCTCAAAAAATAAGGGTCCAATATCTTTATATTGAGAAATGTGATATAAACGTAGAACACCAAAGTTTTATGTATATATTTAGACAAAAATAATTGAACATGAGACAAAAAATAATTTTTAAACTTATTAAAGACTATGAATGTTCAATTAAATATCACCCAAAAAGAGAAAACAAAGTCACTAATGCATTAAGTAGGAAGGACCATATTGTGATGAAAATGACAAGGATTCAAGGAGATTATTTGATCAAAGACAAAATAAAACTAGACATGGGAATCATTAGGTAATGGACACCATCAACCCTATCCCAAATAATCACTAAACAATCATTACTAGAGAATATCAAGAAAGATCAAAGGGAATATCTCCTATTACAAAATAAGATATAGGAAGTGAAGAATGTGAATTTTATTGTGTTAAATATTTGTCAAGAAGGTGTACTCAAATTTAATAAATGGATATGTGTTCCATATATTTCAGAGATAAATAAGGATATGATGGATAATGTTCACTGCTCTACATTTTCTATACATCCTGGAATCACTAAAATGTATGAGGACCTTAGTGATAATTATTAGTGGGATGACATGAAAAGGGATATTCCTACTACACAAAAAGGTTCTTGGTGTGTCAATAAGTGAAGGTGGAGTGGAAAATTTGAAAAGCGGTATTGAAACCACTACCCATACCAACACGGAAGTGGTAAAATATTACTATGGACTTTGTCACTGGTATCTTAAGAACATATAAATGAAATAGTGAAATATGGGTTATAGTGGACCAAATCACCAAGACTTCCCATTTTAATACTATTCGGGAAGATTTATGTCTTGAATAAATTACCATGATTTACATAAAATAAGTGATGAGGTTTCATGGGGTTCCCATTTCTATCATTTATGATCATAATACAAGGTTGAAATATAAATTCTAGAGAAGTATTCAACAAGATCTGAGTACTGAATGGAATTTCAGAATGACCTATCACCCCCAAACAGATGGAAAATCTAAAAGGACTATTCAAACACTATAGGAAATGATGAGAACATGCTCAATGGAATTTAAAGGTTAACAGAATCAACATCTCCCATTAGTCAATTTCTCTTACAACAATAGATTCTATTCAAGTATTCAAATGGAACCCTATGAATCAATATATGGGAAGAAATACAGAACTCTTATATGTTGGGTTAAAGTTAGTGAGAGAAATATTCATGGGAAAGATCTTATTAAAGAGATTATAGAAAAGGTTCATTCTATATAATAACACATAAAAGAAGATAAAAGTTGGGTGAAGAGCTATGATAATAACTATCGATGGGACTTAGATTTTGGGGTTGGTGATATAGTATTCCTTTGAATAATACCATGTAAGAGAGTCATGTGGTTTGGGAAGAAAGGGAAGCTAGCCCCATGTACATTATCCCCTATGAAATCCTTGATCACATATGAGTAGTGGCCTATCATATATCACTTCCACCAAATCTAGCTAAAGTTCATGATGTATTCCAAATATCACTCTTGAGTAAGTTCATACCCGGCCCTTCACATGTACTAAATCTGGAGGTGGTACAAATAGAACATGACCTCTCTTTTAAGGATAATATGATGGAGGTTATGGACTATAGAGAAATGGTTTTATGCAACAAGGCTACCCACCTTGTAATGACCCAGGTATTTATAGACTAATATGTTTTAATATTTATTAATATTTGTGAATTAAATATCAAATGTATTTTATAGAGGATTCTATGTTCTATAGTGTACTTAACACGCAACAACGGGTTTCTCTGAAATCTTACGTTTCACACAACATTGAGTTATATCAAGAAATAATATAATAATATTATTATTTTAAATGGTTGTTAAAGTTTATCCATTGTATTGGAATGAATGAATATAACTAACTAAAATATTATTACACATGTTTGTTAAATGTTTTTAATTTTATCCAATAAATTTTAGAGGCTTAAAATAAGAATGAAATCCAATTTTAAGCATGAAAAACTCTAATATTTTTAAAAAATTTGTTTTACCACCTTTTGATGGTGAACCATTTTTAAATTTAGTTTTTTTCACTTTTATATGTTCTATTTGAAAAAATAAACATATTATTTTGAATCACGATATCAAAATTTAATTTGGTTAAATTTTGGTATTTTTCTGATAAAGATCAATTTTTGATGAATAGTGAAAAATACTGCTTTTTAATTCCAAACTACTCTTTAATATAATTTATTTACATGGTTATATTAACTTTTTAATTGGTTTTAAAGTGTATTTGGATTATATTGTTATGATTAAATCCAATTTTTTTCATTTGAATAAATTCCACATTGAAACTGAACATAAACAAACATCAATCTTTTGATAGTTATTGTTTCTTAAAAACACACCTTTTGGTTTTTTCAACGGGAATTAATTTTAAATTAATTTCTGCAACTTCTGTGTTTTGAATTTGGAAAAATGAATTCAATATTTGGAATCAGGAGGTCCAGATTATGTTAATAGGTAACTTTTATTTTTAGATACTATGAATAGTAACTTATGTAAATATTTTATTTACCATGGTTAAAGGGTAAATTTGGTAAATAGGGGTAAAAAATAATATTATAATAATATTAAATTACCCTAACATGTGTCCTAACCATATTGGATGATACATGTCCAACCATGAGCACCATTGGGTTGATTTTGGGACCCCATGGACCCACTTGTAAGTAGAAATGACACTATGAAAATTAATTTAATGTTAAGGAAAATGTAACATAAACATATATCTTTTTGTAAAACAACTTTTATATAAGGTTATATAAGTTAAATTTTCGAATGTAAATATTTATTATAAATCTAAAAATATTTCCTAAATCATGCTAGTTTATTTATAATTTTTAGATATCATATAAATAAATTTATTTACGACATAATGGTGATGTAATGATTACCTCATTAATGAATGTTTTAAATAAATGAGATTATAAATATTACAATAAATTTGTTTTGAAACTTTTTATGACATAAAATAATTTCAGAGACAATAATTACTTTTTATATTTGAATTAATGAAGTTTTTTTTGAAATAATCAAGTTGTTATAGAATTTTAAAAAAGTCATGATATGAATAGTATAAAAATTGACATAAATTAGTTTTTAAATCAATTAATATATTATTAAATGATAAAATAATCCTCAAAATCTAAGAATCGCCCAACCGAAAAATATTATATTAAAAATGTCATTAATGATCCATTTTTGTATCTTTTGGTATTTTTTTTGAAAATATATTAACCATATAGTATGAATATATAAAAGGACATAGTAAAAGTTAAATAAGTTTACAAAAGGTTAAATAAAAACGATAAGGATTAAAAAATATCCAAAACCAGTACAATTTTTTATTGGATTTTTTATTTCAACTTATATGCACCTTATATTCTAATTAAATAAGTTTAGGACCTTTGGAAACAGAAAATCATTTTATAATAAAATAATACTTTCAAACTTTCCTAAAGAGCCCTCCTCCCACTTATAAAAGGCCACCACCTTTAAACCATTACTCACACCTCTCATGCCATTTGGATAATCCATTATCTGATCTAATAATCTCCCAACATCCCTCTATTCCACATATAATCCTCACTTTTGTCATAATACAATTCAATAAAGCCTTTTGGTTCAAACCAAAGGGAGTTACCCAATTTAAAGGTAACATCTTCTCTCAAGTTCTTTTCTTATATTTCCCTTCTACACCACATAAACTCTATTTATTCCATTATTTTATAACAAAAAAATTATCTTAAATATACTAGGTTGTTTTTATAAGGATTATTAGATCTACACATCCACACACATCCATCTAATGGATACAAACATACTGTTTCTGTGTACGGAGAACTGCTGCCTCACGAAATGATGGTTGTTCGATTTTCCCCTACCACCTCTCACGGTGGCCATTATGATGGAAATTTAATTATATATGATATATATGATATTGATTTTATCTCTATTCTTATTTAATCCTAATTTATAACATACATTTATACTTTTAATGTTTTATAAATACGATAATTTCTTTTTAGGAAGTGCGGACTACCTCCCCCACAAAGTGATATGACTCATTCGTAACATACATGGAACGTATAAAGGATGGTGTTAATGAAATTATGTAACATATATAAAATATGATATTATACTGGAATAATAATATATCTATGTATCATTTGGTTTTCATTCCTTTGAAAATAAAAAAAAATTAAATGAAAGTAGCGTTCATGTGTACGTACGACTTACCGTTTGCATGAACGATTCATTTCATATTCATATATCCAAATGATATGGAATATTATAAATAAATATATACTGGAAATATATTATATATATAATATCTAAATCATTAATATCATTTTTGAGATAATGGAATTTTGATCACATGGACAATTTTTAATTATAACAATTTCATTTTTGACTCAAGTTTCGAATATCATGAAAATGTACGATATGAACTCAAATAATTAACTAATTGTTATTGCAAGTTAATAAGTGATATAAAAGGAATAATAAACTTGAAAAAGTTTCTTAATCATGTAGAAATTAAAATAATTTTATTATTCTAGAAGAACAAGGATCATACAAGACAAGTCAGACTTAAGGTAAGGGGTTTTCATATCACTTCTTATTCATGTGAGATTCTTGCTATATTTGCCACTATTTCATTTTGTGTGGTATATATACTTCCCATTATTGTATTTTTTTTAATATAATTTAATTTATGGGTATTTAAATCATCATTTTATGATCCTTCTTTCATGCGGTGTATGCTTCATAAGTTACCAAATCGGTAAGGGAACCTTTTACCATCCTCTTTTTAGTCAAAGACTTATTTTATGTTATGTATTTTAATTTACACTTTCTTATGTAGATATATGTTCTTCTATATACTTATTAATTTAAATTTTATTTCCATGTGATTAGATAACATTTTTTTCTATCATCAACTCATTTTCATAATTTTTAAGTGACGCCATTATGCTACCGAATTTTTGTAATGGAACTTCTTAACCCAATTTCCATTCTTTGGGTTAATCTTATACTTTTTTATTATGTCATGATATGAATATGTTTTAATTACCTATTATTTTCTTACACTTAATATCTACATATATTGGGTGTATTTATATTTTTCACACACAATTATTTTATTGGATTATCCTTAATGTAATGACACAATCTTCGCAAGGGAACATTTTACCCTCCTCTCTTAATCAGAGACTTATTATTTGTTATGTATTTTAATTTATATTTTATTATGTTGGGGTATGTTCTTCTATATCTTTATTGATATAAATTTTATTTACTATTTATGATAGACCCTTTTCCCCTCCCATCAACACATTTTTTGAATTTTAATGTGATCTCATTAGGCTGTCGAATTTTCATAAGGGAATACGACTCAATATCCTTTCATTGAGGCATATTATTGTGAACCTTTATTATCCTATAAGGTGTATATACTGCCCTTTGATATACTATATCATGAATGTACTTATTCTCATGATATTAAAGTTTTGTTAAATGTTATTCTTTAATTATTTTTATTTAATTATTTTCTCAAGTGGTAAAGGACTCTTCAACTAAAAAAATCATTTTAAATGTTTCAAAGATTTATCTTTCTCATTAATATCCTTGTTTTCAAATTGTTTCAGGGATTTTTTTATATGGAAAATATTCTTTTTAAAATTATAAGTTATTTCAAAAGTTTCAAAGTGGTGTGGGACACTTTGATTCAGAAATATCTTTATTAAATGCTTTAAATGGCTTTGAAAATGGTTTTGATAAATCATTGATTATGTCAATATCTTGAATTGATATATTGTTATTGCAATATTGAAATGTTAAATTTCCTTTATTCTTGTGTTACGTGTTATGATTATGTTGTGGCTCTTGGAAAATTTTTACGTTTATGGGTGGTTTTGTGATAAACCTAGGCCTAGTGAGCCTGAGATAGCTCTCCAATGCATTGGGTAAAATTATATAGGTAAACCAGAATGTATCTCCTAATAGATTTAGGGAATATACTTTGATGGGTATTCCAAACGTAACTCCCTACATAGCTGTGAAATCTATAATGTAAGTATGATATGGATACCACAAGTTACCTTTATGATTTATGATTTCTATGTGCTATTCATAAATCTTATGATTTTGTGAGGTAGTTTAAAGAGATTATGTTTTAATATTTAAAAGTATGATTTCTTTGATTTTTATGTATTCGTGGACTAATGTTTTCTTTTCTTAGTTTATATCCCTTATAGAGCTTTTTATGCTCATCCCATGTTTTTTAAATGTTTTCCACTAGACTTAAAGGTGAATAGGGTAAAGGATGTGATCATTGAAAAATCATACTGTCTAAAACATGGAACTAGACATGTTTCTTTTTTAAGATGTTTTTTTTGATTTTATGAAAAAACAGATACTGAGTAGAAGTGTATACCTTGGAATATTTTAGTTTTAATGTAGTAGTTATGGACTAATTCTATAAAACTCTAAACCTGAAAAGATCCTCAATGTGAATTATTAACTTAATTAAAGATTATGTAATATATAAGGTTGGGGCCTTATACACCTTATCAAAGTTTGTGGAGGAATAAAAAATAGAAAGAAAAAAAATGGGAACTAGAGGAGATAATGAGATAGAAGTACTCACAAATTTTCTCAACTGAGAGAATGAGTTAAAATTTTAAGGATGAAATTTCAAATGTGGGGAATAATGTAACAACAAATACTTTTTGAATAATAACTATTTCATGAAAATGTTTATTATATTATATTATACACAACAAAACCATATAACTTTAATAATGAAGTGAATATAAAGGGAAATGTGACCATCTAGATTTGACCATTATATGAATATTGGTAAATTATGTTCATTGGTCAATATGACCATTGGGAACTATACTATTGGTAATAATTTTAATGTTATAATTAGTGTTTATAATTAGAATTTAAAAATGATAATTAATACATAAAGAAGAAGAGATGGAATAAACCAGTAGAGTCCTTCTATTTGAAGCTCATTTCATAGAACTTGGGAGGGAGGTACCATCACTAGGGTTCTCCCATGACCAATCCCAAGCCGAGATTTGACAATTAAAGTTTGAACTAAATAAACTATAGGAGAAATTCATGTTAGTGGAAATTATAACTCGGGAAATGTTAGCTGAATCACCCCATAAATCTATCACCATCACACACCTTTCCCCTTAGGTTGTATGAAAGTTTTTAAGGGGATACATGTCACAAACTTAGTGGGTAATTCCTTTATATAAATTAAATTTTCATTCCACAAATTATCTTTTAAGAATAGTTTTCTTAATAAAATCAATGTTAATTTAGATGTAATTTGATAAATTAAATTTTTAGATCCAAATTGTGATTTTTTTTAAAAATATAAATTTTTATAATAAAATAAATTATTATGAATAATACATATTTTAATGAAATTGCTTTATGAAAACACGTTTATTTTAATATAAATGATAAAATAATTTTAAAAATTTAAGTATTATAAATTTTACAATGCATTTTCAACCCGTTATTATTTTTAATAATTATTATTTTTATATCTAAAACATAAAATTATCATATATATAATTATTAGTATAAAATAAACTTCATTTTTTAAATCATCATGTTTAAATTTGGTTAGGGTGAATTTGTGGAAATTTTCTAAAATACATTATTTTTCTATGAATAATAAAAATAATGTTTGAGGATTTCCGTATGTTAAATGACTTTATAATTATTTTATAATGATGAAATAATTAATTAAACACAATACACAGACTAAAATATTTTATTTTATTAATATGAAGTATTTTAATATATTTTAATCAACTTCCAAACAAATAATTTACTTTACAAACTCTTAAATGAAAACTTTAACATAAAACTATCATTTTTGGGGAAACATTACTTTTTTCTACTGGAAGAAGTAGTATAAAATTATGATATAATCTCGTGTATTAAAATAATATAAAATATTCCCCAAATTTCCAAAACCAGGGGCCAAAAACATGGTATATCCCATGGGTTTTTATTTTCTACAACATAGATTTCCAAGGCCAATATTTGTAAATTATTAAACAAATCCTCTACTTTTGATACAAATACCCACCCATTTATACATTTAAAATCAATAAGAATCCATTATTCATAAATATTTGGTATTTTTACCTCCAAAGGATTCCTTACAAGGTGTCGTCAATCCCACAAGGTTCCATTCCTCAGGATTTATGAGTAACTCTTCAAGGTAATGAAATTATCCTTCTTTTCTCTTTGATTCAAGAACCTCTTTTTGTATATGTATTCTAAATATTATGGTTACTCCCTTATATTAACATTTTTTCTATTCCCTTACTACCAAATTATGTTTTATAAATTGGATACCCTTGTGACCACTCATTTTACTCTTTTAAAAATCATGTTTTACACATGTTATGACGCCAAATTTACTACTCAAAATTTCCCTCATCTTCTTAATAAATTCCCATTTAATTTATTTTTTTGAATACCCAAGACTCTATATTTTCCCATGGTATTCAAATAAATGTAATAATTATTTATTTTATTGTAGTATTAATATATATTAAACCCAAATTCCCTTTTAATGGGATACGATTATATAATGATCATGTTTTTAAGCACTTTTGAAAATAGAAGATTTTGATATGAAACCCGATTATTTTTTCTCCATGAGTTATTTATGAAATGTTTGATTATGATCTATGTGGATCACATGAAATTAATACCTATTAATAGTTTGACCTGATATCACTCAAATGCACTGGGTAAATAATTTAATCTCTAGGGATGACATGTTTTATGATTCCTTGGTGAATAACCTTGGTGATTTTCATTTACAACACCTTAGTGATTAAACTGGGTGATATGATTATGAAAGTATAAAATAAATGTTGTAGCCACATTTAATTTTTATAATTCATTTTATATTTTTTATTATATTTCTATTTTTCTATTTCTCATTTCCAATGATACTTCTCATGTTCTTATTGATATTATTCATGAATATATGTAAATTGTTTCCCTTACTGGGCCTTATACTCAACCCTTTCCTTTGATGTTTGTCCCTAGGATATGAGTTGCTATAAATTTACTAAGGATGAACCCCTGAATAATCATTTCAAGTGGATTATAATAGCACTTTATATTTTCATGTATTATGTTCATAACATCCTAGAAACCAAACTTTAAAATATACTCTAGTTTGTACCATGAAATTAAATGTTTATGTAATAAAATGCTGGATTCTATAGTATCACTGCTTATGATATCCGATATAAAACAATATTCAACCAAAAAAATCCATATCATTTCTTATGATATCCCATATCAAAAATGATGTAACCATTCAAAATCTATATCATTTCTTTTTATAGGAAATAAAATATTAATTTTTTCATCATTTTTAACAAGATTTTGCGAATCAAGAAGCATGGTAATTATCTGATACCATTAATGGATTTTTAAGGATAAAATAACACTTATTATTTTAGTATAAGACATTAAAGAAACCTAAAACACAATATCTGTAACATAAAAAGTAAGTAATGAATAATATATATATTCTTATATATGTCTATTTATGAATTATATAGTGTTTTAAAGACTTAAAATGAGAATAAATCCAATCTTAAGCAAAGAATTCTCTAATATTTTTAAAAGATTGTTTTACCGCCTTTTGATGGAGAACCATTTTCAAATATATATTTTGACAATTTTATAAGATATATTTTTTGAAATAAACTTATTCTTTATGATTGGGACATTTAAATTTACTTTGGATTAATTTTTGGTATTTTTCTGACAATGTTCATTTTTTAATGAATTGTGAAAAATATTGCATTTTACATCAAAACTGCATTTTCATCTAATTTAATTATTTGTTTAGATTATCATTTTAATTGGTATTAAAGTGTAATTAGAATTTATTTTTACCATTTAATTCATTGGTGGTCATTATAATTAATTTCTCTTTGGAATTGGGCATAAACAAGTGCCAAACTTTTCATATATATTGTTTAAAAAAAACCTGCTATTTGTTTTGACAATGAGAATTATTTATAAATTAATTATTGCAATTTATATGTTTGGAATTTGGTAAAATGGATTAAATATTTGGAATCATAAGGTCCAAATTATTTAATTAAGACTCTTTTGTTTCTGGACATTATGAATAGTAACAATGATAATTATCTTTAATTATCGTGATTAATTAGTAATCAGGTAGTTAAGGATAATAAAATAATATCATAATAATAACAAATGACCCAAACATGTTTCCTAATGATACTGGTTGTGTCATGGACGACCGTGGGATACCTTGTTCCAAGCTTTGGGACCCCATGGAATCACTTTTGGGTGAAAGTGACACTTTATCATTTTATTTTTAAAGAAAGGAGAATATCACTAAAGAATGTATCACCCGAATAAAACACTTTTAGTTTTGTCTGTGTAAATTATCTCTTAGACTATAAATATTCATTGGAAAGATAAAAAGATTTCCTAAATAATAGTATTTTTTTTATAATTTCCATACATGAAACAAATTAATTTATTTATGACATAATAATGATGCAACGATTATCTCATTAATGAATGATTTAAATAAAATGAAAATATAATGTAAAATCTAAGATTTAAACTTGTCAAAAACCTATTGGATTAGTATATTTCGAACTATTATAACCTTATCCTATAAATATATCAATTTGGGACCTTTTAATTCGAAAATAATTTTAAAATAAAGTAACATTTCTTGGCATTCCAAGAGTACCTCTCCTCCCTCTTATAAATGGACCCCACCTCTACCTCCTTAACCACACTTCTCAAGCCATTGGATCGGACAAAATCTGCTCATATTATCTCTAATAATCCCTCTCTTCATCATAGAATTCTTACATTAGGAATAAAGCTCTTCAAGAAACCCTTTTGGTTCAAACCAAGATGAGTTACCCGATTTAAAGGTAAGGTCTTTTCTAATGTTCTTTTGTTTTATTTTGCTTCTCCAACCAACTAAAATCTTTTTATTCATTTATTTTGTAACAAAACCAATATCTTCAATATACTATGATGTTTTTATAAGAATTATTCAAGCTAACATTACACACACCTATATCTAATGGTTAAGGAACATACTATTTCTGTGGATGGTGAATTTCTGCCTCACGAAACGATGATTGTTCAATATTCGTATAACACCTTCAAAGGTGACCATTAAGATGTCACTTTATTTATATATGATATATAATATGTTTATTTTTTCCTTAAGATTCAGTATTTTTCATTTATGGCATACCTTTATGGTTTCCATTATGGGTAAACACAATATCTTCATTTTAGGAAGTGCAAACTACCGCCCCCTCAAAGTGATGTGATTCGTTAATTCCATATGTGGGATGTATAAAGGATGGGGTTAATGATATTATATATTATATTATACTGTAATTATAATATACCTTTATATCATTATGATTCCATTCCATAAAATACGAAATAGAAATGAAAGTAGCGTTCATGCGTACGTACGGCTTACCGTCTCCATGAACGGTGCATTTCATTTCTTACATCTAAATGTTATGTAATATTATAAATGCATGTATATACTTGATATATATGATATATATGATATCTACATCATGAATATAATTCTGGATATAATGGATATTTTATCACATGAACAACTTGTAATTATAAAGAGTTTATTTTTGACTCAAGTACCAATGATCGACAAAACGACGATTATTAACTTAAATATTTACATAGTGTTCATAACATGGTAATAAGTGATATAAAAGAAATAATGAACTTGAAAAAGGTTCTTAATCAAGTAGAAATTAACTCAAGTTTATTATTCAGGAGATTAAAGAATGATCGAGTCAAGTCAGATACGAGGTAAGGGACTTCGTCTCAATCTCATTTCATTGAGGCATATTTTGTTTTATACATAACTTTCTTTTATAGGGTGTATAAACCCCTTTGACTTTTATGTCTATTAAAAAGGAGTCTTTTTTATATGAATCGTTTTACTAAATGACATAATGAATGTTTTTTTGTCGTATGTATGCGGCGACAACGACTTCTCCGCCGCCTTGACCATTATTTGAGTTTCAGCTTCCTCTACAAGCCATAATTTTTTTTAAAATGAAAAATAAATATCATGTTTTACTTTTCTTTTATTTTGGAATTGAAAATGGTTTTCATAATTTTTTTATTATATCAATGTGTTGTATTTATATTTTGTGATAGAAATGTGGAAATGTTATGTTTCCTTTAGGCATGTTTTATGTGATACGATTTTGTTATGGTTCTTGGGAATTATCATGAAGATGGGTGGTTCCATGATAAACTAAGGGCGGGTGATCCCGATATAGCTCTCCAATGCATTGGGTAACATAAAAGAGTTAAATGATAAGGTTTATCCGAAGAGAATTATGGAATATACTGTGATGGGTGTTCCAAACATAACCATGAGGGTTACTCCCTATGTAAGAATGTTATGAATGCTTCAAGTTACCTTTATGTCTTATGATTTATATGAGTTATTCATAAATCTTATGATTTCATAAGGTATGTTAACATGCTTATGTTTTATGAGTAATGTATGATTTCTTTGATTCTTATGTATACATGTACTAATGTTTCCTTTCCATATTTTTATATCCCTTACTGAGCTTTTTATGCTCATCCCAAGTTTTTGAATGGTTTTTCACAGGTCAAGGGAATGTTACATGATGTGATGATACTGTCAAGGAAGTGTAATGAAAGAAACCATGTTTTGTTTTAAATATGTTTCCATTGATGGGAAAAAATGAATACTATCTTTTATGTAACCACTTTGTTTAAATGTGGAATGTAATGCATGATTTATGATCTAATTCTCTAAAACTCTAAACCTAAAAATATCCTCAATGTGTATTCTTGAAATATCTCAAGATTAAGTAATGTTTAAGGTTGGGGCCTTATAGTTGGTATCAGAGGTTGGTTTAGATAAATTTAGGAGTTAGAATTCTATTAAATGATTATCCAAAATTTTTTTTTATGGTTAAATTAAAATGATATAGAATTTAAAGATTACCATGTTGCTTCATCTAAGAAAAGTTTGTTCAGAATGGTTATCCGTAGAGGAAAAAGGGAAGCAGTGCTAGGAAGGCATACAAAACTAAATGACCTTCCGAATCAGCATCCTGAGATGGTCGAAATTGGAACTGAATAGTTTGTTGTAGTAATGGTGTAGTTGACTCAAGTGATAAATGGTGGCGGTATCCATGCACGAGATTAGCCAGATCAACCTCATAGGAACATGTCAGTGGTGGAACATTTCATGAGGCAACATCCCCCATCATTCAGAGGATCATCTGACCCTGTGCTAGCTGAAGGGTGGATTAAAGCACTGGAGAAGATTTTCGATGTCATGAGGTGTTCAGACAATCAAATGGTTAGTCTTGTAATTTACTGTTTGGAGGGTGAAGAAGATCAGTGGTGGTCGATGGTTAAAAATATCAGAGATGCTGATGAGATTGATGCTCTCTACTGGGATGAATTCAAAGGTATGTTTCTTGAGAATTATTTTCCTAAGGCTATTTGACTTAGGATGGAAAAACAATTCTTGGAATTGAGGCAAGAGGAAGACTCAGTGGATGCTTATGAAGAAAGGTTCACTCGATTGGCAAGGTATGCTCCAAATTTTATCCGAGACCTTAATAGTAAAATCAATCATTTTTACTCATGATTAAAGCCAAAATATCAAAGGGAATTGGCTTCTTGTGAGTTCAAAAGTTATGAAAAGATTATTCGATGTGTTGAGAAGGTGGAAATGGAGTTTTTCGATGATCAAGTGTTCTATAACAACCTATAGAAGAAGAGACCGAGGTGGTAGGAGAAAGGGAAGAATTCTTCAAAATGGTCTGATGGTAAGAAAAATAAGTTTCCAGTTTGTGATAAATGTGGTAAAAAGCATGCTGGGGAATGTCTTTTGAATTCTGCAAAGTGCTACCGATGTGGTAATATGAGACATAAGTCTCGTGATTGCACTGGAAAAGATCAAGGTGATGGTAAGACCAAATTTGATTTACAGTTAGTGAAATATTTCAAGTGAAATGAGATGGGTCACTATGCAAACGAGTGTCTGACAAAGAACTCGAGTGATGTGAAGTAGTTAGACTACATGAAGAATGGGGTGGTGAAATACTTTGCAACTACTTCAGCAAATTTTGGGCCATAAAATGAAGTGGTATCAGGTACTTTGTTTGTTTTTCAGATTATGCCAGTGGTAAATGAGTATCCTGATGTTTTTCTTGATGAGTTTCCTAGAATAATACCAGATCGGGAAGTTGAATTTACTGTTGACTTAGTTCTTGATTCTAATCCAATTTAAAAACCCCCTTATCGAATGGCTCAAATTGAACTTTTAGAGTTGAAGGAGAAATTGCATGATTTATTAGAGAATGGTTTCATTCGACCTAGCACATCACCATGGGGTGCTCCAGTTTTATCTGTTAAAAAGAAAGATGGTTCAATGAGACTTTTCATTGATTATAGAGCCTTGAATAACATCACTGTTAAGAACAAATATCCTTTTCCTCATATCGATGATTTGTTTGATCAGCTCCAGGGAGCTCAGTATTGTTCAAAGATTGACCTGAGATCGGGGTACCAATAATTGAAGGTGAAGGAAGCAGATATTCTGAAGACTGCGTTTCGTACAAGATATGGCCATTATGAATTTTTAGTTATGCATTTTGGGCTAACCAATGCACCTGCTATATTCATGGACCTTATGAATAGAACTTTCCATGAGTTCTTGGATAAGATTGTGGTTGTTTTCATTGATGATATTTTGGTGTTTTCTAAAAGTAAAGAGGAGCATGAAAAATATTTAAGGGTAATTTTGAAAACCTTAAAAGAAAATAAATTGTATGGGAAATTCAGAAAGTGTGAGTTTTGGTTGTAACAAATTTCTTTCCTTGGTCACATTGTTTCTAAAGATGGAATAACTGTCGATCCTCAAAAAACAAAGGTTATTGAAGAATGTCCAAGACCCACAAATGTAACTGAGATTCGTAGCTTCCTTGGTTTGGCAGGCTATTACTGAAGGTTTTTTAGAAATTTTTCCTGGTTATCTAGTCCAATGACTAAGCTAACTTGGAAGGGTGTTAAGTTTATCTGGACAAAAGAATGCGATGATTTTTTTCAAGAACTGAAAATAAGATTGGTGAATGCTCCAGTTTTGGAACTACCTTCTAGGAATGGGGAGTTTGTTATCTATAGTGATGCTTCATTGAAAGGACTTGGTTGCGTCCTAATGCAGAATGATCAGGTTATTGATTATTCTTCACGTTAGTTGAAAACTCATGAGGTAAATTACCCTACACATGATTTGGAATTAGCTGCTGTTGTTTTCACTTTAAAAATTTGGAGGCATCATTTGTACGGTGTAAAGTGTGAAATATATACTGATCACAAAAGTTTATATTATATTTTCACTCAAAAAGAATTGAACATGAGATAGAGGATTTGGCTAGAATTAATTAAGGATTATTATTGTACAATTCATTACCAGCCGGGAAAATAAAATAAAGTGGCTGATGCTTTGAGTCCAAAAAGTAATGCTTCATTAACAATGTTGCATTTAGAACGTGATAATTTGGTTAAGGATTTGATGAACTTTGGCATAGAAGTTGTTGGTGCAGGATGTCCTTCTGTTTTGTTTCAGGTATCAGTGAAATCTTCTCTATCAGACAGAATTAAGCAAGCACAGAAGCAAGAAAGTGAGTTGTAGAAAAGGGTAGAGATGGTTCAGAAAGGTAAGTTGACTAAATTGAACATTGATAATGATTTTGTTTTGAGATTTGGGAATAGATTGTGTGTGCCGTGTGATTCACAGTTGAAGAGAGAGTTGTTATGTGAAGCTCATAGTTCTCCGTTTTCAGTTCATCTAGGCCGTACTAAGATGTATAGAGATCTTCGAGAGTATTACTGGTGGGACAGAATGAAAAGAGATATTGCTGATTTTACTGTGAAGTGAATAACTTGGCAACAAGTTAAAGCAGAGCGGCAGTTACCGAAAGGGATGCTTTAGACTTTACCAGTTCCAGAGTGGAAACGAGAAAATATATCCATTGACTTCGTTGTGGGATTGCCGAAGACACCTCAAGGTAATAATGCAATCTGGGTTATTATTGATCTCTTGACTAAATCTGCTCATTCCCTTGCTATACGAGATAATTTTTCCCTAGATCAACTTTCTTGTTTGTATCTTAAAGATATAGTCAGGTTACATGGAGTTCCCCTCTCCATTGTATCTGCTCTTGATCCCAGGTTTACTTCTAACTTTTGGAAAGGCCTTCACAAGTCATTGGGTACTGAATTAAATTTGAGTACAGCTTTTCATCCTGAATCATATGGGAAGTTAAAACGAACAATTCAGACATTGGAGGATATGCTACATGCTTGTTCAATGGATTATCAGGGAAGTTGGGACCAACATCTTTCTTTGGTTGAGTTTTCTTATAATAACATTTTTCATTCCAGTATACAGATGGCACCATTTGAGGCATTATATGTGAAGTGATGTCGAACTCCAGCTTTTTTGGATGAAGTAGGTGAAAGGAAGTTGATGGGACCAGAATTGGTAGAAGAGTTTGCAGAAAAAGTTCAGCTGATACAGAAACACATGGGAACAGCTCAGAGCAGGAAGAAAAGTTATGCGGACAACAGGAGGAAGGATCTCTCTTTTGAGGTAGGAGATCATGTTTTTCTCAAAGTAAGACCATGGAAAAGTGTGATGCGATTTGGTAAGAAAGGAAAGCTGAGTCCAAGGTTCATTGGACAATACGAAATTCTGGAGAGAGTTAGATCAGTTTCATACCGAGTGGATTTACCTCGGAGTTTATCTCAGGTACACAATGTTTTTCATGTTTTAATGTTAAGGAAGTACAAGCCAGATCCATCTCATGTTTTGAGTCCAAAGGTAGTTCAGCTGGAAGAGAATATATCTTATGAGGAACAACTGGTCCAGATTCTTAAACATAGGGAGAAAGTGTTGCGGAATAAGGCGATTCATCAAGTAAAGGTTTTGTGAAAAAACCACATGAGTTAAGAGGCAACATGGGAATATGAAAATGCAATGAGGGATAAATACCCCACTTATTCGATAAGTAAATAAATTGCGGGGACAAAATTTTCTAAAGGGGGGAAGGATGTAACATCCCAAGTAAGTAATTAAAAATAGATATTCTAATCTATGTTTATTTATGAATTAGATAGTGTTTTAAAGACTTAAAATGAGAATAAATCCAATCTTAAGCATAGAATTCTCTAATATTTTTAAAAGATTGTTTTACCACCTTTTGATGGTGAACCATTTTTAAATCTATCTTTTGACAATTTTATAAGCTCTATTTGTCAAAATAAACTTATTCTTTATTATTGTGACATTGAAATTTACTTTGGATTAATTTTTGGTATTTTTTTGACAATGTTCATTTTTAATGAATAGTAAAAATACTGCATTTTACATCAAAACTGCTTTTTCATCTAATCTAATTATATGGTTAGATTATATTTTTAATTTTTATTAAAGTGTAATTAGAATATATTTTTACAATTTAATCCAATGGTGGTCATTAGAATTAATTTCACTTTGGAATTGGGCATAAACAAGTGCCAAACTTTTCATAGATATTGTTTAAAAAAAACCCGCTATTTGTTTTGACAACTGGAATTATTTTTAAATTAATTATTGAAATTTCTATGTTTGGAATTTGGTAAAATTTATTCCATATTTGGAATCATAAGGTTCAAATTATGTAATTAATACGCTTTTGTTTCTAGACATTATGAATAGTAACGACGGTAATTATCTTTAATTATCGTGATTAAATAGTAATCCGGTAGTTAAGGATAATAAAATAATATCATAATAATAACAAATTACCCCAAAATGTTTCCTAATGCTACTGGTTGTGTCATGGACGACCATGGGATGCCTTGTGCCGAACTTTGGGACCCCATGGAATCACTTTTGGGTGAAAGTGACACTTTATCATTTTATTTTTAAAGAAAAGAGAATATCACTAAAGAATGTATCACCCGAGTAAAACATTTTTAGTTTTGTCTGTGTAAATGATCTATTATACTATAAATAGTAATTGTAAAGCTAAAAATATTTCCTACATCATATTATTTATTTTATAAATTTTATACATTAAATAAATTAATTTATTTATGACATCATGATGATGCAACGATTATCTCATTAATGAACGATTTAAATAAAATGAAAAGATAATGTAAAATCTAATATATAAACTTGTAAAAAACCTATTTTATGATTATATTTCGAACCCTTATCACCTTATCTTATAAATATATCAATTTGGGACCTTTTAAATGAGAAAATAATTTTAAAATAAAGTAACATTTCTTGGATTTCCAAGAGTGCCCCTCCTCCCTCTTATAAAAGGCTCCCACCTCTACCTCATTAACCACACTTCTCAAGCCATTGAGTCAGCCAAAATATTCTCATTTTATCTCTCCAAATACCTATATTAATCATATAAGCCTTACCTTAGGAAGAAATCTCTTCAAGAAGCCGTTTTGGTTCAAACCAAGAAGAGTTACCCGATTTAAAGGTAAAGTCTTCTCTAATGTTCTTTTATTGTTTTTGCTTCTCCAACCCCCTAAAATCTTTTTATTCATTTCTTTTGTAAACAAAACAGTATCTTAAATATACTAGGATGTTTTTATAAGAATTATTAGAGCTACACTTACACACACCTACATCTAATGGTTAAGGAACATACTGTTTCCGTGGATGGTGAATTTTTGCCTCACGAAACGATGATTGTTCAATATTCTTATAACACCTTCAAAGGTGTCCATTAATATGTCACTATATTTATATATGATATATGATATGTTTATTTTTTCCTTAAGATTCTTTATTTTTCATTTATGTCATACCTTTATGGTTTCCATTATGGGTAAACATGATATCTTTATTTTAGGAAGTGCGGACTACCGCCCCCTCAAAGTGATGTGATTCGTTAAATCCACATGTGGGACGTATAAACGATGAAGTTAATGATATTATATATGATATTATACTGGAATTATAATATACATTTATATAATTATTATTCCATTCCATAAAATATGAAATAGAAATGAAAGTAGCGTTCATGCGTACGTATGACTTACCATCTCCATGAACGGTGCATTTCATTTCTTACCTCTAAATGTTATGTAATATTATAAATGCATATTTATACTATATATATATGATATATATGATATATACATCATGAATATATTTCTGTATATAATGGATATTTTACCACATGAACAACTTGTAATTATAAAGAGTTTATTTTTGACTCAAGTACCAATGATCGACAGAATGACCATTATTAACTTAAATAATTACATAGTGTTCATAACATGGTAATAAGTGATATAAAAGAAATAATGAACATGAAAAATGTTCTTAAGAAATTATAAATTAACTCAAGTTTATTATTCAAGAGATTAAAGAACGATCGAATCAAGTCGGACCCGAGGTAAGGGACTTCGTCTCAATCTCCTTTCATTGAGGCATATTTTTTTTATACACAACTTTCTTTTATATGGTGTATAAACCCATTTGACTTTTAATTATTTTCAAAAGTAATCCTTTTTTATATGAAGTGTTTTACTAAATGACAAAAGGAATGTTTTTTGTCGTACGTATGCGGCGACAATGACTTCTCCGCCGCCGTGATTATTATTTGAGTTTCGGCTTCCTCTACAGGCCATAATTTTTTTAAAATGAAATATAAATACCATGTTTTAATTTTCTTTTATTTTGGTATTTAAAATGGATGTCATAATGTTTTTATTATATCAATGTGTTGTATTGATATCTTGTGATTGAAATGTGGAAATGTTATGTTTCCTTTATGCATGTTTTATGTGATACGAGTATGTTATGGTTCTTGGGAATTGTTATGAAGATGGGTGGTTCCATGATAAAATAAGTGCGGGTGAGCCTGATATATCTCTCCAATGCATTGGGTAACGCGAAGGAGTTAAACGATATGGTTTCTCTAAAGAGATTTAGGTAATATACTGTGATGGATATTTCAAACGTAACCATGAGGGTTACTCCCTATGTAAGAATGTTATGAATGCCTCAAGTTACCTTTATGTCTTATGATTTATATGAGTTATTCATAAATCTTATGATTTCATGAGGTATGTTAACGTGCTTATGTTTTATGAGTAAAGTATGATTTCATTGATTCTTATGTATACATGTACTAATGTTTCCTTTCCGTATTTTTATATCCCTTACTGAGATTTTTATGCTCATCCCATGTTTTTGAAATGTTTTCATAGGTCATGGGAAAGGTACATGATGTAATGATAGTGTCAAGGAAGTGTCATGAAATAATCCATGTTTTGTTTTAAATATGTTTCTGTTGATGGGAAAAAATGAATACTATCTTTTATGTAACCACTTTGTTTAAATGTGGAATGTAATGAATGATTTATGATCTAATTCTCTATTACTCTAAACCTGAAAAGATCCTCAATGTGTATTCTTGAAATATCTCAATATTAAGTAATGTTTAAGGCTGGGGCCTTATAAAATCTCTCTGAAATGAAACCAAAATAGCGTATAATATAAAATGAAGAACATGTATACCTTACATCGATGTTTGTTGAATATCATATCTTCAATCACACTTTTTGATGAAGATCATATAGAATTAACCAATGGGATCCTTCTTCTATGATTTATCCATAGTTTGATATTAAATTCCCTATAATTGGGTGTGATCATCCTCAAATCTCATGGTATTCTAGTACCTCTCAATGAAAAGGAATAAGTAGAAGAGATATTTTGAAGAATTATTTTTGATAGTATAAAATCATTAAAAGAACCCATTCCAAATGCTTCATCCTCTTTATATAGGCCTTGGGGATAATCTTTCATACTTACATAAATTTACTTATGTAAAATTCTAGTAATGTATATAGTTACAAATAATTCCAATCCCTTTTTCCATGCACTTAAATTTAATGTGTATGTATCTCCTATACTTTTCATTATTTTAAATTTTTATAATCATTGATGTCCATATACATAAGATTATTTATTATTAACACTTAACACTAAAACCCTATAACCAATCATAAACTATAATGACAATCATAAAATACAATTCCTCATTTCATAACACTAATGATATGATTTTTTTTGTTATATTCTAATTGTATAATATAATATTCTAGGCAGTGGTGCTACAATATCACGAAATCTGGTCATATGATATTCCAAACCATCGGATATGACTTTCAATGGAAGAATATATAACATAAAATATAACATCATAATAATGTTAACTATGATATAGGTTTACATGTATCACATAATCATTAGGCTTTAGATTATATCTCGATCAATTTCAATATGAGATCCTATATAACTGATATTCTAAATTTTACACCATAATTAAATAATAACAGTACATAACTTAAATAATTAAATAATTAAATTAAATAATACTATAAAAAAAATTTCTCAGAATTATTTTTAACTTACTATAAGGGTAAAAACACATTATGAATTCAAGCAAACTAATAAAATTTCAATATGAGGTAGTATTCTTGGTTAAAATGTTCCTTTTTCACCTTGGGTGTGAATTAAGAAAAATGATCATGACAATTCACAAATAACTATACTAGAAAATTTGTAAACTTTTTGATAGATACAAATTCAACAGATTTTTATCTTTGAAATACAAAAATATCATCCTCTAAATCTTAAAACATCAAACACATGAATCTCATCAAATCCAAACTCACAATCTTCTAAAAAGGATACACCTTCAAAAAGAATAAGTTATAATTTAAGGATGGTAAAAAACCAAATAAAAAATGATAATCTACAACCTGTATTTCATTCAATTATACAAAAAATAATAACTGAAACTATTATTTAATCAATATATAAAATGAAAAAATTAAAACCAATCTGAATATTAAACCTATTTTGGCACAAAAACTCCCCAATGTTTTCTTTTACACGTTGATTCTTTCATCACATTAAAAAAATGTATTTACCATAACTTATTAGATATTTTTATATTAGTCCTAAAAATATATTGTTTTATTTATCAATGCCATATACTAATCTAAATATGACTCATTCCATGTTTCCCATTAAGAAAAAATAAGGAATATACCTCTATAACTAACATGTGAAATATATCATCCATACACTCCAAATGAGATATATTCACTAAGTGATAAGACACATCTATAACTTGATTTATGACATCATGGGTCCCATAAACATAGAAAAATACATAAATTTCCTACTAAACTACCATTTTATCACATAAATAAATAAATATCATGATTTGACATATCCACTAATTAGTATCTTTACAACCTTACTATATAAGAAAAAAGAAACCTTTCAAAAAGAAAGGGAGGTGAAGAAATTCAACCATTTATATAGGTAAATTTCATAATGATTAAATTTTTATAAGAATAAAACAATTAGTTAGAATCATTTTTTACTCTCTTTAAAACATCACTTATTTCTATCATTATATCTTATGGATTTTTCCTCAAAGGGAAGTCCATTGATGTAATGATTTTTTTGCGTAAAATATTATTGGGAAACCGACCGATAGTTCTTGATGGGATTGTAAGAAGGGATCCTTATATTACTTATATTTATTAAAGGAATAGTTTTATAATACATTAATTCTATAAGGAATGTATATATAATGTGATCATTAATGGATCCATCAATGTTTCCTTCAATTCCACAACCTTATGGTAATAAACTACTTATTGTATAGATTTTAACTCAATATAGTAATATTATAACATGTACTATTATGACTATGATATGAACAACCTACCAAAACCCTTCTTTTGGTTTCAATAAGGAAGAGTGTGAATCCCCATACTAGCCTCTAATAGGACAGTGGTTAATGACTATCACCAAGAGTGTGTACACACATGATGTGAGGAATGATATTGAAACTTGAAAATGAAATCACCACACTCAACTGGGAAATAAAATATACAATATAAATCTATAGAGTAATCTGGAAATAAAAAAATTAAAATTTCAGATATATTATCTATCATGAAAGTGAAAATATATAATCTATGTTAAATAGAAGATAAATTTAATATAAGGATAATATATACTAGATAAAATATTAGTAAATGAAAAAAGTGAACCTCAAACAAACACATAATCCTTCTCCAAGACATCCAATATACTATAATAAAACCCTATCACAAACTAAGACCTCCATCTCCAAAACCACTATGTACTCCTATAAAAAGTATAGTATATAAAAATACATGATTATTATTTCATAAAAGTGAATGTGAAAGAGTGATTATAATGAATCATTAGTTCATAACATGTATTGAACAACCAAAATGTCTGTCTCATTCATTAATAATTATCAAATCATATAAAATCATAATTTACGGTCACATACTCAAAATAAATACCACATTAAATGTAATCTAGGTGAAACATAACTATTATAGTATCCATGCTATCAAATCATTATAAAAAATTTCTTCTATCTATATAGAGCACACATCACTTATTGAAATTTTCATCTCATCATAGAAAATTAAAATTCAAGCTCACCAATGTAACATCTTCCGAAATAGAAAAGTATAATCAATAAAAAATTTCTAGAATCATAATTTACACAAAATTTAATCATCACCCAAGAAATAATAGATTCATTATTTTAATAAATAGGTAATCTATTTAACCTAAAAGACCTAATCCCATCTATCACCATCTAAATATCTCATGGAGATTTACCCCACTTAGTGCACATATCAGTTGGGAAACCTAATGGCACCCACATATTGGCATTATTCTCACAGTGATTCAAATAAAATGAAACATGACAAAAGTATAACATTATAGCCAGTGAACCATCTCAGTAACCTAAATAGCACAATAATCCATCGATAATTAGGATTTTATATAGCCTATATATTGGAGTTAGTGATTTTTCACAATAAATCATATGGATTGTAATATCTTGTCACTAACCTTGAATAGTTCCATGTATAAATAATTATCATAAAAGTATCTAGATAATCACATTAGGTATTTAAGTGGTGGGATCACTGATAATTAAATGATAATGTTTATAAACCATTAAAATTACCCTATAATTATATCATGATAACACTTATTATCACTGAAAATTATATCTTGACATATCTGAGGTATGATCTATATATTGTGGTAAATAAGTCTAAAAAACACTCATCATCCCAATAAATACTCTATCAAATACAAAAAATACTTTTTAAATTCTATCATTATAATCACCATTTATAGATGTTTAATATATGAGTGTATTCTCTTGTGGTCATCACCCAATAAATAGTACGATACATATATAATAGTGTCTTTGAAGATTAGTTATCATATCATGCTTTTGTAAAGAACCATTTAATAGATCCCACATATTAATATCTAATATATATAACAAACTACCCTCCCATATTAAATTAATAGAGAGACATGAGTATCATAACAATTATTGTCATAAATAATCACACATTTTCAAATATCATATTTAATCAAATTATATAACTTATATTTATAGTGATCATTACCAAATTCATAACACTCATCCAAGATTAAAAAATTAGAAAACATGTAGATGATTAATTATCACTCATCATTAAAAAGAAAAGTGTAAAATTTCATATTACACTGAATAATTATTCATAATAAATTCTCAAAGTGTTACCCATGATTGTGGATCCTCACGGGATGTACACATATATTGATAATATCATAAAAGAATTCTATTTATACGTATACACATAAACATTAAAAATCTTATTTTAGTGAACAATTATTTTAGAGTTAAAAATGATTAAATTAAAGAAACCATTATGTTTTACTTGAAAAAACAATGCTATTCTTAAAATTTATATTAATTTGATTTGTTATTTTTTTAAAAATCCAAATATTTAAAATTCCAAAAGCATCTTAAAATGAACTTAAATGAAACTAATTACATAAAAATCATGATCTTTGTAGAAAATTGAGTTAATTTTATTATTTACACATTTCTAAAAAATTTAAAATATTTTAAAATTAATTGCATAAAATATATTTTTACATATAACCATATATGTGTATATATTAAAAACATATATATTATACAAATTTAAGGGTGGAGGGACACACTATGCCTCCCCAATTCTCAATAATTTTTAATTAGTCATGTAAATTATTGTAATTTCATTTATTTAATTTTTCAAGACTAAAATAAACTATAATTTTATCCATAAGGAATATAAAAATATTTTGAAATAAATTATTTTTATATAAAAAAATATGAAGGAACACCACAAAAAAGAAATCACCAGTAGTATGTTGATCAAATTACACAACCTACAATTGATTTCTTAAAAAACAAGACATCCAATAGCCTAAAAAAAGTTTGACCTAACTATATTTCAATCCAATATGATATTTCATTCAAATATTGAGAAACATATAGAAATTATAAGGCTTATATAATATATTAAAGCTAGCGAATCTTCTGAAGTAGAGGGGAAAACAAAAAATTCCTCCCCATGTTTCTCAATTCATATGAGAAATCCAAATTCACTCCAAATGAAAAGCAGGGGATATCATCTATACAACATCATATACCCTTTACTCATACACTATTATAGTAACATTCTATATTCAGTAATCTTATTACATTTCCAATAATTTATACAAAAAAATACCAAAAATGTATAGAGGCATACAAATCAACATTTACAAAATTATCCTTAGGTCATATATACACTAACTATTATAGGTGTCACCCAAAACCTTTATCTTCTTTGAAATATTTTCATATTCGGACTTCCCTCACTACCTAAGCCTATGGTGGATATTACCTACCATGAAAAAGTATGAAGTTTTTATATTCTCAATGTTTTCCAGATACTCAAATTATAAATACATCAGTATTATTACAAGGTATTAACCCATTTAAATTATAATGAACCACATTTATTTTTATTAATTATAATGTTATTAGGGTTCTTGAGTGGATAATGACATGGTTCAGGGGAATAACTAGGATTCATGACATGATTTATGATGGAATATTACATTTAATCAAGGAATGGTCCCTCACTTGGGTGTTGTGGTGGTATGAATATCTCCAAGAAATTATGTGAAAGTTTTAGAGGGATGTTTAAGACTAAAAGCTATAAATTTTAGGCTTAGAGGTTGGGTATTCTATAGAGACCCTTCAAGAAACTTCTCAAGGATGACATGTCCTCACAGGGGGAAGTTTGTAATGAACCCAAGATTTTTCAAGGCATTTTATGGTTTGGTTTTTAGGTCTATATGTGTTTGATATACTAATTTTTGGATGATGGAGGTATATGAAATAATTGGGAGTGGGTTTGGGAAGTTTTAGAGGGACCTAAAGCTCTTTAAGAGGTTTACGGAGTCATTCACAGTGTGACATAATGTGTCACTCTAGGAAAAATCATTCATATTCTCCTAAGGGTTGCATCGAAATCTTTTAAATCTTGAAAGTGTGTTTCATGTCGAGAACTTATCTATAGAACTGTTTAAGTTATTTTAAAAAATTTGGAACAGTTGGAAAACCCCATTTTTCTTCTTATTGACCTCCTCACTTGTTTTTGATGATTTTTTATTATAAGGGTTCTTCTCCTTCATTTCTTGGTGGATTGAAGTTCTATTTGTTGTGATTGATTCTTCTTGGTATGCCTAAGCCTCTCTATTCCCTAGATAAATTTATTCTTTCATATTTATTATTACAATTTTCTAGAACCATAATATGTTATAGTTGAGGGATGGTTTTAAGGATTTGGTTATTTGGGCTGACTTGGGTTTTGTTTCTTGATGATTGGGATCCACTACACTTTATGTATATGGTATATAAATTTCCCCACAAGTCTTATTCCCTTACCATTACATGAATTTTGCAGTCACAATAGTTTACCATCACTTTGACCAGGAAATAAACTATAATTTAAATAATAGATAATATGATAATAGATGACCCCTTGAGTTGTCTATGATCCCTAATTGGAAGGAAACCTTAGGGAATTCCTTGATATTGATATCCTTTCACAAATTCTGTTTGAAAAAGTGATATAACTAATTTTTTTAGACAAAATTATAAATGAAAAAATATTGATTTATTAAAGTGTGAATGCTGATGATTGAAATGGTTAAGGATGATGTCAAAATAGTGATAAACATCTTTAATGTTTAAATGAAAAAATGGATTTATGATGAAACACTATGTGTATAATGAGATACTAAGTGATTAAATGTGTTTGTCCTTAGGGAATGGTTATAGGGTTGGTGTTTCCATTGGGTATTTATTTCATTGATATAGAGACATACATTCCTTTGGGTGTGTTCTTTTTTCTTGGGATGTGTATATTTCCCTAGGTGTGACCTTTTGTTCCGAGATGAGTATATTTTCCAAGATGTGGCCCTATTTTTCTAGGATATATGTATTTATCCTAGAGGTATTTTGATCATGGGGATATATATATTTCCCCTAGATGGATTCCTACTTTTAAAATACATCTACAATTTTCTAGGGGAAGTGTGGTTGGACTTGAGTGTCATCATAAAATCTGAGGATCATTGATGTCTATTTATATATATTCTATTCAAGTGATAAATTTATATATTTGTTTCTTCAATTTGAACTTAATAAAACTATTTATATTAACTATTGGGGATGTACTATTTAGTTGTACTCACACCCTGCTCAGGGTTCTAGTTAGTACCCGAGTAGACTTCCAAACTATAGGGAAAGATTAGGGAAAGTTCACTATGACTAATTCGTGACTTATACTACTAGGTCTGAGAATGGGGGATACAAATAATTTTGAGGAGTCTTATAGTTTTTTATATTTAATTATTTTTAGGATATTTGTGGATATAGTATATTTTTGTGTGATTGTTTGACATATATATGGTTCATTTTATATAGTATGAGTTGTGATTATCTATTTGGACTTTACTAGATGTCTATTTACTATATATTGGAAATTCTTATTTAATTTTCCTTATTTATGATGTTATTTCATTCTAATATGTATTTATATCCTCTAAAATGCACCACCTTACACCATAGATACTAGTCATAAAACTTTGAAAAAGAGGATGCATGCCTGGGGTCACATAACGATCTCCAGTTCGAAACCTATTAGCGGACATAGAGTGTGTCATGTTATAAAGTGGCTTAAAAAATATTTCTTTTTTCTAATTATTTTATATAAGGTAGACAAGAGATATGGTTTTTCCAGGTCATGGTATGAAAAGTTTTCCTGGAGTATCTAACTCACGCATGAGGAAATCCTAGTTTCGAAGGATGGGATTGCTGTTCATGATTTTAATTATTAATGTTATACTATTTTCACATAGTGAAATTAGCAAGAGTTTAGAATTTATGATTTATAAGATTTTATCTCTTAGTAAAAATGGATATAGAGCCTATGTTCATCAATCATGAGAGTAAAATAGGATTCACATGTCATCATCATGATCACATATTTAAATTATTACAAGGAATCAACTAATTAAATAATAATTATTACTTATAAATTTTTTTCATTTGAAACAACTAATCAATATCTTATTTGACTTAGAACTTGTTATGAAATTATAGTAAAATTATAATGTATGATATAGATGATATAAATCTTATTTATAAAATGTTGATTTTATGGGTATTATGTAGACCTCATGTGTTTATGACATTGACCCTATGTGCGAGTAGATTGGGGATAGTAAAGGAACCCATGTTGTGTTGGGAGTTTTCTATCATATGAGATGTTGATAATAATAGAATGTAATTCATGTTATCATTTTCCAGACAATATGATTTCAAGAACTATTATGAGTATATTCTATGAGGTTTTTGTTTGTAATTATAGATAGTTGTATCCATGATGACCTGTGGTAGAGTTCCCTAAGGGTGGTGGGAAGCATGCCACTGTGTTTATTAGGTTGTAACCTCATGTGATACCGAATAATGTGTTACATGACCAACACCTAGTTATCTTATTGAGAGTAGTATTGTATATGGATAGAGAGGTTATATGAGATTCACCAATGACAAATGAGTTATCTAGGGAGTTTCTGTTGCAATACCCATTGATATTTGTTGATGAGGGTGGACCTCCAGTAGCTTAGTTTTGGCTGGAGTCTCTCCAGAAGATTTTTGAACACATGAATACACCCTTAAAGAGGACGATAAAATTTTCTATTAATATTATATGGGGACTAGTAAATTTATAGTGGATTATTTTGTTCATGGTGGACTAAAAGGTGTGGCTATCCAAAAATATTTTCATATGAGTTTTTTTATCACTTCTATTAGGAGAATTTGAGGGTAGAACAATATTTTTATTTTATGTACCTAACCCGCAGAGGGATGTCTATATTAGATTATGATTCCTATTTAAATAATTTTTATAATTTCTCTTTTATTTTGATGGGGGTGTAGTGGAAAGGGTCAGGTGTTTTGAGGATGGTATGATGTTTGAGATATGGGTTTAGGTGAATGTATTCCACCTATTAAATTTTACTAAGGTCCTGAATCTAGATTTTATTATGGAGTAGAACCTGAGAAAGGGAAGAGGGTCAAAGTAGTAAAATTATGGTTAGGGATTAAGTGGATGATTTATAGGTAGAAGTATACACCTTTTTGTGGGGGGAATACTATGGTGATGGTGGTTTGAGTAGTCAAATCAGTTGGTCACCTCCCTTATTATAGGGGGACCAACTTACCCAATATTATCAAGGAAGAATATGAGGCTATAAACGACCACAGTTCCCTTGAATAACATTCATGTGAATGTTTTTTTGGTATGATGGGGAAATTAAAGTGGTTTTGTAGGAAGTATAAAGGGATATCCAATTATAGTGTTAGGACTGGTGCATGAATAATGAGAAGGATTAGCTCTGTCATGAAAGGTGGGTATTTGGATTTCAGCCGACCATATGGGTTAGGGTGAATGATTTGGTTCTATAAGATAGTGACAACCACATTAAAAGGGTGGTATTGTAAATGGTACACATGATAGGGTTTAGAGACTTAGAATAAGTTAGATTCATGCAGTTCAGCAAGATTCTATTGGATAAGATATTGGACCTTCGACCATCAAAGGTAAGATACTAGTTAATTCTAGTTTGTCTTGTTTATTGTTTGATTTATAACTTCACATTATTCTATATATATTTGGTGATGGAAATACTAGGTTTGGATATAGAGTACCTATATGGGGTGATGTCTATCAACACACTTTTGGGAGTGATATCATAGATAATTATCCATTGTAGGGAATTCTCATAGGATATTGAAGGTTACTGATTTTGATTGGAATTCTTCAGGATATAAATTTCCTATTATTATCTGATACATAGGATGGATTCATTAGTTCTATATAACTTTAAAATGTAACATTACTATTTAATAATGTTATTCCCATATATAAAGGGTGGTGAGTATGTTCATGCTAGAGAATGTAAATTAGAGGAAGGTTGTTCAAGAACAAAATATAGGAAACTGGGAAAAATTATGGCCTAGGATGCTAGTTTTATGACAGAAAATAGGGATGAAACATGAGATATTTTTCATTCCATGGTAAATAACTTTTATGATGTCTTCCTCAATGAGTTCTTAGGGTTGACACTCGAGATAGATATTGAATTATTTATCAATATCATACCATGTTCTTTAACCATTTCTATTTTAATTAATAAGATGGTTCCATAGAAGCTTCATGAGATTAAGGATCATTTATTGGACTTAGAGGCCAAGGTGTTTATTTAGATAAGCGCATATCATAGGGGGTCTCCAATACTATTTTCCATGAAGTTTGATGGTTCATTGTGGTTATGTATCAACTACCAAAATTGGAATCAGTTGATGGTTAAAATTTGGTACCCACTTCCTTATATTGATGAACTCTTTGATGAGTTGAGATGTTCCTGAGTATTCTTGATGATTTATATAAGATCATGTTACCATAAACTAATTTTCAGAACTTAAGAAATTTCACATACTTTTTTTAGGAATAGGTATGAAAATATGAGTATCTAGTTCTTCTGTTTTGTTTAAACAACATGTTGAGAGTATTTATGGATCTAATGAATAGTGTTTTCACCCATATTTGGATACTTTTATGGGGTTTCTTCATGGTTGAAGTTATCATGTACTAAAAAATGATTGAGTATCATGATAAGTACATAGAGATCATGTTGATTACACTTCATGAACATCAAATATGTACCAAACTCTCTATGTGGTGACCCGATCATGCCATAAATTAATATTACATCGATTTAGATTAATATTAAATAAATTTTATAATAATACACACTTGAGGATCATAATAGTGTATTATATTTAGAGATTATTTTTATAATCAAATTCCTTCATAAAATATATTCAATATCTCCCACAAGGTTCTTCTATTATAGTACCATTCTTATAAATTTCATACATAATACCCTTCTTTATAACCTAGGTAAGAAGGAAACATATGAATCTTATATTCTTAAAAAGGGTAAAAACAGGATATATCAATCAATGATCATAATATAACATAGGTATAATTGTATGAGAGAAATATCATAATTTGAGAAAATCATACACAATTAGTCAAAGACCATTAATCATGAATCATCAAATATGGTGTTTTCATTCAAAATATATTATTAATAAGAGTTTAGAATCATCCATAATCAGTCATAAGATTTGAGAATATATCTTAATAATATAAAATAAGTTTTTTAATACACATAAGCAGAGAAAATCATTTCTAGAGTCAAGGATAATTTCCAAGACTATCATAGTGGATTAGGATCACTCTGGATTCCATAATTCCATTAGTCAAAGTTCACTTCCAAGAATATCTTATTAGACATATTCCTTTACTGAAATAGATTCACTCCCCATTCCAGTACTTATTATCTCATGAGATATCTATCTTTACCTAATTTATTTAAGGGATATATAATTCTAAGACCCTATGTTATATAATGAAAACCAAAAATATATTTCACACATGATAAAAAAGAATTAATCATATCATCATATAAAAACCTATGGAAAGTAAATTTTTTATAAACATTTCATCATAGCGGAAACCATGTAAAAGAAGTGGGTTTCATAAAGGTTTCATCATAACTTAATTAACCCATGGAAAAGAAATAGGTTTTATAGAATCATCCTTAAATCCTCATCATCAAACGATATCCTAAGAAAAATGTGGATAATATCATATTATCATATCCCTAATTAAGAATAAAATTCCTTAATGTATATTGAAAATGATGAAAATACCTTTAAAATATCATTTGAACCTTTCTTTGAAAACATGAGAAAAATAACCTTTTCATTTTAAAAAAATTTAACAAAAAATTACAAGAGTATTGTGAAAATTATATTATTTTAAAATAACCATAGAAAAATTTAAATTAATATTCAAAGTAAATAATTAACATGATGTCAAGAAAATATATTCATAACATATACATAAAAAGGAAAAATTATTTCTACACTTTTGTAAAATGTAAAAAATGACTTGTTTAGAAAAAAATTATTTCAAAGGTTCCATTTAAACCATTTTAGATAATAAAAAATGTAATGTATATAAACCTTTGAAAACATTTAAAATATTCATAAAATATTATATAATATTTTTAAGAGCATGGATATAAAAGAAATAGTTTGACGACCAAGGAGGAAATAATGTCGAATTTTCTTTAAAAACATTTTCTCGATAATTTTAAGTAAAAAAGTATAAAAATGGTATTAATATATAATAATTATAGAATTAAAAAGAGTTAATGAAAATATATGGTGTTTAAAGTATAATATCAATAAAATTTATCTGAATGTGAATTTAGCATTGTCAATCCTGAAAATAAATGATATTGTAATATAAACACTTACCTAAAGTCTCATCTTGCTTTGTATGCATTGAAATCATGAATATAATAAAGATATATTTATTATAAATATATTATATGACCATATTCACACATAAAATTTTATTTATTAATCATTTATAATTTCTAATTTCCCATTTTCACAATTTCTTCATTAAAACGAACATTTAGTTGAAAACTAGTCAATTTTCTATCCATTTTTCAGTTTGATGGTTCTGGTACCTACAACATGGCCGTAATTTCATAATATAAAGAATATAAGTCATGAAATAATAATAATCATATTTATTGATCATATAAACTTTAATAATTATTCACATAAAGTGTTGATGAAAATTGAATCACATCACTTCCTAGAGTTGGTAGTCCACACGTACGCATGAGAAATGTTATCGTTTTCCAACAGATTGAAAGGTAAGAAGGTAGAAAATATATTATAATTAAATACGAAAAATTATTTCATAAATATAATATATAAACATTAAATAAATTATAATAACCAACCTTGAGTGATGTGATAGGAAATTAATCATATTTATATCTGGAGGCTGTAGTCCACCCATACACACAAGCGATAATTTCATTTACCATTTGATGGAAATGAGGTGGAAAATGGTTTTCCCATAATCATAGTAAAATTTTATCATATCTTAGATTCTGTATTCATAATGTTTTGATGTATACAATAGATTTATAGGAAATAAGAGAAGAGTGAACCCTGAAGAAGATCCGTAAGAACATATATATCTTCTTTGAAAAGCCACTTTTAAATCTCTTTTTATGAACCCTTGGGCTGTTTTTTTAAGGAGAGAAGAAATTATAGTATATGGATAGGGAATTTTATATGATATTTGGGTATTGTTTGTCCAACATAAATGGATAAAGTGGTGTATATAAGAGAGGATAGGGCATTCCCTTTTAAAAGTTAGGGGAGTGACACTCATGTGATTATCAAGAATATTAAAATAGAATAAAGTATATATACTAGGAAAGTGGATCCCAATTAGATCAAGTTATAATATATAATGAGATAGAATATAATTATTTTTATACAATAGTGTTTAGATGATTATTTTAGTCATTTTAACCCTTATCTCATAAGTTTAACCCCTCATTAACCCCTGTTGGTTGGAGTAGATTAATCAAGAGGGGAGGAGTGAATTGATTAACTATAAAAATTTCTGTAAAAAGTATTTCTAAAAAGGTTTCCCCAAATATTAAACAGATCCTAGTTAATCAAAGTTATACTGTTATAAGAGTTTAACTGTTTAAGAAACTTCTTAGAAGATTGATCAATTCTCAGTAATCTTAATTTGTGTTATTAATATTTCTTTTGAAGTTGTTCTACTAAGACAAGCATGTTATAACTTCTTTCCAAGACTAACTATCAAAGTGAAATTAGTAATTTATGAATTATACAGTAAAAAAATAAAATAGAGAAAACTAAATTAAGCATCACAATGGATATGAAACAAGTGGTTCAGTCTCAAGACACGGCATAATCCACTCCACTTGGTGATACCATGCCACCAAGCAGTTTATATAAATAATCTTTGATCGACACCCTAGATCGTGGTTAACAATAGCACATAGACTATCCAGGCCACACAGGGACCTCTTCTACAGTTCTTCGTGGGTACAAACTACCAGGCCACATATGGACCTCTTCCACACTTATCAGTGGGTATACACAAGAGTAAAAGAATGGCTGAGTAAGGATATCTTGTATCATTTAGTTTAATGTAGGAGACAGAGTGTGTTGTTCTACAGGTACACACTCTACTCGAAAGGTAATAAACAGATACACAATAGAGAAGAAATATGGAGATGAGTTTAGAAGTGCTCTGAGGGTTTGTCTTTGCAGCTTTCGACTTCTGAGATGAAGAAGATGCAGAGTTCGAGTCCTCGTCTGTAAAACAGAGTGTCGTGATTCAACCTGTGTTCGTTGTGATGTTCAACAGAGCGAAGATTTTCTCTAAGCTTCAAATATGATTCGTGTGTTCTTAAGTAGTGTCGAGTTGCATGTAGTAGGCCTTTTATTTGAAACTTTCCCCAAGTGTTCTTTTTTGTCGTGCTCACAACCTTGTTTTTCATTTTGTATCATGAATTCTTGACTCTTGGCCACACTTCTCTTTTATGTTGGGATGCATGTGTTGGAGCCGATAGGTTTCATGGATACCACAACTCGTACCTCGTACTATTAGGTAATATGTCTACAAAGAAACATTAATTATGCCAGTTCATTTAAAATTGTCAAATATGACCGTTAGAAATTAAAATGAAAGACAACAAAATATATTAAGAAACAGTGTCACAATTTGTCATGGAAACGGTGTATCACTTCATGGTGTTTGGATTGGTCACGGTGTCTCATGGTAACAGTGTCTCATGGTAACAATGTCTCATGTTCATGGTGTCTCAATATTTACGGTGTTTGCTTCATGGTGTCTCGCGGTCATGGTGTCTTCTTCATGGTGTCTTCTTCACGGTTTCTGCTTCACAGGGTCTTGCTTCCCGGTGTCTGCTTAACGGTGTCTTCCTTCACGGCGTCTGCTTCATGGTGTCTTACTTCACGGTGTCTGCTTCACGGTGTCTTCCTTCACAGTGTCTACTTCACGGTGTCAGAAAGACATAACCTGGGGCAGACTCACGGTGTCTCGGACTTTTCAAAGTAACTGTGTTTAGACTTAAGAAATGATGATAATAGAATGGATTAGACTTAAGAATTTGAAAAAGAAGGTATTATGAGAGTTGATCTAAGATAGTATAAAGTAAGTAAAATGAATGTAGAGAAATTAAAATCATCAATGGATCTTCCTAAAGCATGAGATAACTTTAAACATTAATACACAAGATTTGATATAATTTATAGGATTTAATTAGGTTGAATAAGATTTGTGATCATTAAAACATGATTAGTACATGAGGAGTCCAAAAATATCCCCCGTTTTGATGATCAAAAATCATTTATAGTTATAGGGTGTATAGTTAAAGTGTATATTGGATTCAACTATAGAGATAAATGGATAACATATATAAATTTATCCCCCTTTTTGGATTATCAAAAAGATGGAATAAGAGAAATAAAAAGTACACATTCCATTAATAGTAAATAAGGTTTAGTATAAATGAAAAAAAAAGAAAAAGAAAAATAATAACATCCCTATCAAAAAAGGAGTAATCATTGTTCTTCTTCATGGGATAACCTTCTCTTTTCCTTTAGCAGTAGTGGCAGAAGAGGAAGCCATAGGGGCAGAGGTAGAGGTAGAAGAAGGGAGTGAGGTGGTTGATAAAGAGGGAAAAGGAAGGCCTTCAAAGAGTGATAGAGCCAAAGTTAGAGCAGTATAAGATCTAGGAAGTTGTTTATCGAGAATCATAGGGCTGATCTGACTTAGTGCTTGCCCGACAGACATAGTAGTAGATTCTTGGGCAAAGGTGAAGGTAGGTAGCCCTGGTCTTAGAGGTGCATCTTCTAGAGCAACAATAGTTGTACTCTAGACATAAAGATAGAGCCTCAAGAGTTTGATGAAATCAGTAATGATCTCTCCACCATACTACATGGATTTCTCAAAATCATCCTTGTTCTCTATAAACTTGTCCCAAAATCAAGCAAACTCTGTGAGCTTTTGGACTTGGGTCTTGAAATATTGAGTCACAAGAGGAATCTGTAGATTTTCTACAAGATACTTGATTTGATTTTTCATATCGTTCTTTGAGAAGATTCTATTGAAGTAGAAATCCACTTTCTTGGAAATCTCTTGCTGAGCATCATTAGCAATTTTTGAGTGAATTTTTACTAGGTCAAGAACTCTATCATTGTTCTTGACAACTCCAGATAGAGAATCCATATTGAAACCAATGAGTACATTATGAAGCACTTCATTAACTACAGTTCTAAGAAGATTACTATCTAAGGAGGGTTTTGAGGATTGACTAGATGCTTTAGAGGCATTGACAGCTGTGTTCAGAGATTTGAGTTGATTTAGTACCATGTGAAGACACCCAGTATACTCATCAGTGAGTTTATTAAGTTTGGAAACAAGTTCTATCATTTCCTTCACAATTTTTATGTTCCATTCAGTGACGTTTTCATATAAGGAAGCTAGATAAGGTTTAATTTGAGACAGAAAAACCTATAGGATTTGAGGAAAAACAGGTTCTATAGGAGGAGAAACAATCTCTGATCTCAAATGCAGCTCTCTCTGCATGTTTTCAACCATACTTCTTAGGGTATTCACTTCATCACAAAGAAGCTTATTTTCAGCTCTTACTTCATGAATTTCATGGAGCATTTTAGGTTGAATCTGCCAGATTAAATTTTACAACAACAGTGAGGCCTCTCTCTCACTTAAATTGGTCACAGAAAGAGGTTGGGTATTCATAAGTTTCTCAACTCCAGACAATAGGGTAGCACCAAATTCCTTTAGATCATCCTTAGTTACAAAAGATGGTTGTTCAGATAAATGTTCAGGAATAGGGACTAGTACAGGCTCAGGTTCCTTATCAGGAGTGATATTGGAGACTGATTTCAACTAGATTATAGAGGAAAGATCATGTGCAGTTGCTGTAACCTACTGAGAGTCATCCACATCATAGAAACTTGGGAATTTATACTGAGTGTCTACAGGACTTGACTCAGTCGGATGTGAATCTTCAATAGGCTCGAGATTTGGGATTTTCTCTCCCTTAATAGGTACCTCCTTCTCAGGATTGAGAGGCTTAGGATCTCAGTCTAGTTCCACAGACTCAGTTCTAAGTTCCTCACTCATTTCCTGTCTAGAAAGCTTAAAGGCTAGCTCTATTCGTTCTTCAGCCGAAGGGATGATTTCTGGAATATATTGTTCTATAGGGAGTTCATCAAGATTGGTTTCTTTCATAACAGGTATATCTTCCACTATAGGCTCTTCCATGACATGCTTTTTATATTCTTTGGAAAATGATTCTGTTTCAGCCTCGGGTTGAGTTTCAAGATTAATATCTTCATTAGGAGCAGGGGCTTCTTCTTCAAGAACAACATGAGGAATAGTAGTCCTGTCTTCCTCAACAAAAATAGCTTCTTTAGGTGTCACTTTAGCCTCTTCTTCCTCTTCTTCAGGATACTCAACAATCTCATATGGTTCCAAACCAGGATCAGAGATGTTTCTTGGTTTTGAGGGATGTTCCACTGGATTGAATTTCTCATAAATTATATCATTGTCTTCCACCCATTCATTTTTCTAGGGATTCCAGTTTATCTTCATTCTTTTGATAGTGGATTTTGAAAGACGGAATTCAAAATCCTTAATCACTTCCTCATTAGGTCCAACCATACCTTTGGAAAGAAGCATGGATGATATTAATAGAGAGTAAAATAGGGAAGTTGACTTGGATGTGACATTGATCATCTCAAACATATGATGTGTAATATAATTGCACTTGTTGATCTTATGCAGATTTTTCATAAGGAAAATCAGAAACACATCATTATATTTTAAAACAGAAAAATCCCCTTTTCTGGGACTAACCAAATTCTGTATAAACTTGAATAGAAGCCTTGATTCTTCATCTAGTTCAACAGCAATTGATCTCCTTTGGGTGCCATTTCCAGTTTAGTTTTTCAGGGCATCTTCCAAATCAAATAATTCGGTTGAAGGTGTAGGTCCTCTCTGATAATCCTCATAGATTACTTCGTGAGGTATCCTAAGGCATACAACCCATAACATTGATGATAACGAGAATCTATGGTCATTGACCTAGCTTCTTAAAAAAAACTATAAACAGAATCAAAAGAGAACTGTACGTACTGGTAAAACTGAGCCACTAACCTAGGGTATATGGGTGTATCTTCCTTCAAGAACCACTATAACCAGACTTGCTGTTCTAACACTTCTAATACCATAGACTTACTAGACAGAAGACATTTGGGGAAAATCTCTTTCTCAGGTACAACAACACAGTTTACCAGATTCAGATTTAAAGGTCATTCAGGTGTTAGCTTAGGTGCATTCTTCTTTTTCTTTGAGATGCACTTCTCAGGTGTCGACGATGAAGGACATTTCATTCTTGGAATTCATAGAAGGTTTGATAGAGAGAAGGGTTGCAGGGGTGAAGAGAGGTTTGAAAAGAGTATGTAGAAGAAACCCTGAGTGAGGAATAGAGTGGTACATTATTTATTTTATCATTTAGGAATACCAAATGTTTCAAAAAATAAAAACACTGGAAAATAATGAGGTGAAAAGGATAGTTACTGCGATACAGGTTTTTACAAAAAAAAATATAAAGAATTTTTATGGTAAGACCGTGTCTGGTCATTACGGTGAGATATAAAACGCGTGTTATGGTGAGATAGTGAACGCACGTTACAGTGAGACAGTGAATGAACTTCACGATGAGACAGTAAACAAACTTCACGGTGAGACAGTAACATGAAACACTAGCTGAGAAACCGTAATCATGAAACGGTAAAGTATAAAATAGTCAGATATATATCATGCCTAGTTCATGTTTTATGTAGTCTATTCTTTCAGAATTTAATGGTTTGGTGAATACATCCGCAAGCTGAAATTCCGTACCAATGAATTCCAAATTGATATCACCTTTTTGATCATGATCTCTCAAAAAGTTATGTCTTACATCAATGTGCTTTGTCCTAGAATGTGAAACATGATTTTTAGAGATGTTAATAGCACTTTTCTTGTCACAATTTATAGATACATGTATGAATTGATATCCATATTCCAGTAATGTGTGTTTCATCCACAAAATTTGTGCACAAATTCCAACAACTATATATTCAGCTTCTGTAGAAGATAATGCAACATAACTTTGTTTCTTAATACACTACGATACTAGTGACTTTCCTAAAAGGTGACATGTTCTAGAGGTGTTTTTTCTATCTAACTTACATCCACCGAAGTCAGCATCCGAATAACTAACTAATTTAAATGATTGTCCTTTAGGATAAAATTGTCCTAGATTGGGTGTATGCTTGAGGTATTTAAAAATTCTCTTTACATCATTTAAATGAGATTCCATAGGATTTTCTTGAAAACAAGCACACATACACGCACTAAACATAATGTCTGGATGACTAGTAGTTAAGTAGAGTAAACTTCCAATAATTCCTCTATAAGTGGTTTGATCAATATATTTTCTATCTTTATCAATATCCAACTTACAAGTGGTACTCATGGGAGTGTCAACACTTTTAGTGCTATCCAATCCAAAATGTTTTAGAATACCTCTAGAATATTTACATTTGAGTTAAAACAATTCCATCATTATTTTGAAAGATTTGAAATCCGTGAAAGAATTTTAGTTCACCCATTAATATTATTTCAAATTAGTTTTGCATCATTTTGGAAAAATAAACACATAAAGAATTTTTCCAAGATCCAAAAATAATGTCATCTACGTAGATATGATCTACTAAAACATCAATTGAAATTCTTTTTATAAAAAGGTTAGGATCAACTATTCCTTTTGTAAAACCTTTGGAAATAAGAAAAGTACTCAATCTATCATACCAAGATCTTGGAGATTACTTTAAACCATATAAAGCTTTTGATAGTTTAAAAATATGATTTGGAAAATGAGAGTTTGTAAATCCAGGGGTTTGTTCAACAAAAACATCCTGAACTAAATACCCATTTAATAATGCACTCTTAACATCCATTTGATATAGTTTGAAATTCAGATGTGTAGCATAGGCAAGCAGGAATTTGATGGCTTCAAGTCTGGCTACTGGTGAAAAGGTCTCCTCATAGTCAGTTCCTTCTTCTTGACTATAGCATTGTGCAACTAATCTAGCCTTGTTTCTGACTATGTTACCAGCTTCATCTACCTTATTTCTAAACACCCATTTAGTTCCTATGGTGAATGTGTCCTTGGGTCTTTCAACAAGTTTCCAAACTTTGTTCCTTTCAAACTGATTAAGTTCTTCTTGCATAGGAATCACCCAAAATTCATCATTTATAGCATCATTAATGTTTTTAGGTTTATGTTTTGACAAGAAGACTTGATGTTCAACATGATTTCTAAGAGAATCTCTAGTTTGAGTTTCTTTGTCTAAGTCTCCTACAAAAACATCTAAGGGATGGTTCTTAAGGGTTCTAACAGTTCTAGAAAAAGAGGGACAAGGGATTTTAGGTTCATCAACAAATTCAGGTTCATTGTGACTTGATTCTAACGAATTTCTAGAGTTGGAAGTTTTCACAGATTCTTTCAAATAAGAATTTGAGGATTATGAATTGATATTCAGATTTGATACATCATCCTCCGGATTCTCTAGGATGGTTTTACGATCATGTGGATCTGTTCCATCAAATTTGATATGAACAGATTCTTCAACACATTTAGTTCTTTTATTGGACACTCTATAGGCTTTACTAGACAAGGAATATCCTAAAAAGACACCTTCATCACTTTTTGATGAAAATTTGTCAAGATTGTCTTTGGTATTAAGAATATAGACTTTGCAACCAAAAACTTTGAAGTAGCTAACATTGGGTTTTCTATTGTTCCATAATTAGTAAGGAGTCCTCTTAATAATAGATTTGATCAACACTCTATTGATTATGTAGCATGCTATATTAACAGTTTTAGCCCAAAAATAAATAGGTAGGTCATATTCACTAAGCATTTTTCTAGAAATTTCTTGTAGGGTTCTATTTCTTCTCTCTACAACCCCATTCTACTGAGGTGTTCTAGGGGAAGAGAAATTGTAACTATAACCATTTTGTGAGAAAAAAGGATTCAAACTCTTGATTTTCAAACTCACGGCCATGATCACTTCTTAATGATTTAATTCTAAGTCCACTAATATTTTCAACAGACTTGGAATATTTTGTAAAGTAAGAGCAGGATTCACTTTTGTGAGATATAAAGAAGGTCCAAGTATATCTAGAAAATTCATTTATAAGTACAAAAACATAGTTCTTCCCATTTAATCTAGAAACTCTAGATGGTCCAAAAAAATCCATGTGAACCAGTTCAAGGGGTTGAGAATTTGACACTTCTTTCTTTGGTTTGATGGAAACATTGAGTTGTTTTCCCTTTTGATAGGGATTACACACTTTGCCATTTGGAAACTCATGTTTGGGTAAGTATTTAACTAGGAATTTTCTAGTTAGTTTTCTAAGGGAGTGAACATTTCAGTGTCCTAGTCTCATATGCTAGAGCCAAGATTCTTTATGAAATACACTTAAGCATGAAGCATTTTGCGAATCTAAAGAATCTAAATTAACAGAATAAACATTTTCATTTCTTAATGCAGAAAATACAAATTCGTCTTTAGAATTAAAGACATTACAAGAATAATTTTCAAATTTAACATGAAATCCATCATCACATAGTTGTGAGATACTAAGAAGATTATATTTTAAACCATCAAAAAAAAGTAATTTAGAAATTAAAACTGAGTTAGAGTTACTGATTTGGCTGAGGAAAAATATTTTTCCCTTGGCATTGTCACAAAATGTGACATGTCATCCATCTACTTTTATCAGGTTCATGAAGCATGAGTAGTCTCCCATCACGTGCCTTGAACATCCACTGTCCAAGTACAATATACTTTTGCAGGATCTCTTTAAACAGCATTCCTTTAAAAAGATTAAGCAAAAACAGATTTTGGTACCCATACTTTTTTGGGTCTAGTAATATTAGTGATAAGTGATTTAGGAACCCATATTTACCTCATAGGTTTCCTATAAGAATTATGTAAAGTATTTGAAAAATAAACTCTATTCGGTCTACAAAAACATGAAGTAGTAGTATATGTATCATGGATTGAATTAGTTGATTTAAGTCCAGATCTCGGAGTAAAAATGTATATCCTTGATTTTGAAACAAAATTTGTTCTACTTAGGATTCTTTTACCAGGTTGACAACCAATGCCAGTGTTGTATTTAAGGGAAATTTATTTTCCCAGTATTTGGGTAAGAGTATTTTTCCCATTAGTAAACTTTTATAAATCAATATTTAATTGCTCATTAGACATTTTTAATTCATTGTTTTCTTTGAGAAGTTGATCATTTTTCTCCTTTTTAGTTGTGAGTTCAGATTTAATAGTTACAATAAGAGAATTATGTTTCTTCAATGATTTATATTTGTCTTTTAGTTCATTGCATGTTTCCTCAAGAATGTTATAGTATTTAGATATTTCTTCAATAGTCATTTTTTTCAGAGTCAATTTCATCTTTGGAATTATATGAATTACATATAGAAGTGTCCAGTGTTACCTCAAATGTGTTTTTCATAAAACACATATTGTATTTGTTAGAATTTTCATCATGTGAAGTCTCTGAGTCGCTTGGACTATCCTTAGAAGAACTCATGGTTTCTTTCATTACCATTTTGTACTTCCTGTTCTTGTCCTCATATTTCTTTTTGTAATTGATCTTTGGACTGTCAACCTTTATATGTTCTTTGTTCTTACATTTATAATATAAAATTTCATCAGTTTTTTCACTTCTTTTCCAGTCCTTATTCTAGTTTTATTTTTGGTCATATTTTCCTATGAGGTTAGGATTTCAGAAAAAGTTCTTCCTTTTGTAAAAGCGTTTGAATCTTCTTGCTAGTTGAGCCATCTCCTCATCACTGTCAAATGATGATTTTTCACTAGTGGAGCTTTATATAGGAGCTTCCAGTTTCCCTTTGTCTTTGTGCTTAGAGGTGGCTGTCTTGAATGCAATAGATTTCCCCTTTGGTTCATCCTCCTCTTCTTTGTTGACTTTCAGATCTTCTTCATGCATCATCAGTTTCCCAATGAGTTCTTTTAGAGGTAGTTTTCTAATGTCTCATGATTCTCTAATAGATATAGAGGTTCCCCTCCATCTTTCTAGTATACATCTACGGATTCTCATGATCTGTTCCTTGGAAGTGACTTCTCTTCCAAGAGAAATAATTGTGTTGACAATCTCATTGAACCTAAGATACATGTCATAAATAGGCTCACCAGGTTTCATTTTAAAATTATCATATTTAATGGTATAAGTATTAAGTATCATTTCTTTTACACTAGATGTTCCTTCTTGTGAGAAAGACAAGGTATCCCAAATTTCATGGGCTGTTTTGCAAGGAGAAATTCTATTAAATTCCTCACCTCCTAAGAATCATTATAAAGAAATCATATCTTTGCAGTTATTTTTTGTAGCCAATTTTGGTAGGTTCATCCCATGTGATTCTATCAGTAGTAGGAATTCTGTATTCATTTATAATGGATGACCAAATTTCAAAACTCATACTTTCTAAATGCATTTTCATTTTAATTATCCCTTGAGCATAATTGGTTCCATTAAAGAATGGTGGTCTATTGGTTTCAGAACCTTCCAATCTCTTATCCATAGTAAAGTATTACTTTTAAAGAGCTATAAATTTATAATTAATAGAAATTTACAGATCATTAAGGTTCAAATAAAATCACAGTTGGGTAAGTTTAAATAGAGTCCTAATAAACAACCTTTGATACCAAATTTTTGTCGAAGTATATTAATCAAGCGGGGAGGGGTGAATTGAGTAACTATAAACATTTCTGTAAAAATTATTTCTAAAAAGGTTTCCCCAAATATTAAATATAGCCCAGTTAATCAAGGTTTTGCTGTTATAAGAGTTTTACTATTTAAGTAACTTCTTAGAAGATTGATAAATTCTCAGCAATCTTAATTTATGTTATTAATATTACTTTTGAAGTTACTCTTCTAAGACAATCCTATTATAAATTCTTTCCAAGACTAACTATCAAAGTGAAATTAGTGATTTCTAAATTATATTGTAAAGCAATAAAAAAGAGAAAACTAAATTAAGCATCACATCTGATATGAAACAAGAGGTTCATTCTCAAGCCGATACCTAATCCACTACACTTGGGGATCACCTGCCACTAAGAAGTTTATATAATTAAACTTTGATCCACACCCTGGATCGGGGTTAACAATAGTGCACAGACTGTTCAGGTCACATAGGGACCTCTTCCACAGTTCTTCATGGGTACAAACTACCAGTCCACACATGGACCTCTTCCACACTTATCAGTGGGTATACACGAGAGTAAAATAATGGTTGAGTAAGGACATCTTGTATCCTTCAGTTTAATGTAGGAGACAAAGTGTATTGTTCTATAGGTACACACTCTTCTCGAAAGGTAATAAACAAATACACAATAGAGTTGAAATATGGAGAAGGATTTATAAGTGCTCTAAGTGTTTGTCTTTGCAGATTTGTACTTCTGAGATGAAGCAGATGCAGAGTTCGAGTCCCCATCTTTAAAATAGAGAGTCGCGATTCAGCTTGTGTTTGTCATGAGGTTCAATAGAGCAAAGATGTTCTCTAAGATTCAAATATGCTTCATGTGTTCTTCAGTAGTGCCGAGTTTCATGTAGTAGGCCTTTTTTTAGAAACTTTCTCTAAGTGTCCTTCGTTGTCGTGCTCACAACCTTGTTTTTTGTTTTGTATCACGCACACTGGACTCTTGGACACACTTCGATTTTATCATGGAATGAATGTGTTGGAGCTGACAGGTTGCATGGATACCACACCTCGTACCTCGTACTATCAGGTAATATGTCTACAAAGAAACATTAATTATTCCAGTGCATTTAAAATATTCAAATATGATCGTTAGAGATTAAATTTAAAGGCAACAAAATAGTTTAAGAAACGGTGTCATAGTAAGTCATGAAAACGGTGTCTTGCTTCACAGTGTCTGGATTGGTCATGGTATCTGAATGTCACGGTGTCTCATGGTCACGGTGTCTCATAGTCACGTTGTCTCATGGTCACAGTGTCTCATGGTCATAGTGTCTCAATGTTTACAGTGTCTGCTTCATGGTGTCTCGCGGTCACAGTGTCTACTTCACGGTGTCTTCTTCACAGTGTATGCTTCACGGTGTCTTGCTTCACGATGTATGCTTCACGGTGTCTTGCTTCACGGTGTCTGCTTCACGGTCTTAGAAAGACATAACCAGTGGCAGACTCACGGTGTCTCAAACTTTTCAATGTAACTGTGTTTAGACTTAATAAATGATGATAATAGAATGGATTAGACTTAAGTATTTGGCAAAGAAGGTATTATGAGAGTAGATCAAAGATAGTATAAAGTAAACTAAATGTAGAGCAATTAAAATATTGAATGGCTCTTCTTAAAGAATGAGAATACTTTAAACATTAATATACAAGATTTTATATAATTTATAGGAGTTAACTAGATTCAATAAGATTTGTGATCATTAAAACATGATTAATACATGAGGAGTCCAACAACCCCTTTTATCCTTTTCGATACTATTGATTTATTACCTCAATTATTGTTAATAATGAAAAAATATTAAGTTAAAAATTATTTCAAAATATTAGTTATTATGATTAAAACATAAAATTTATTTTACAATATTAAATTTCTATAATTGGTATGAATTAATTTTAAAATAAGTTCCCAAAACAAAACAAAACCATTAATAGAAAAATACCTTTTTAAAAATAAAATTGAGTTTACCTTCATTACTTACCTTGTAAAAAATATTATATGAATAGTAAAATATTTGATTGAATATATTATCAAATAAATTAATTAAAATAATTTGTAAATATAGATTAATTTAATTTATTATGACAAAAAAATATTGTGTGCATAAAAGTAGTTTAAAAAATATCAGTGTTTACCTTCATATGATTTTATTTTAATTTATAAATAATTGAACAATAATTAATTTTTTTATAGATATGTAAATTTTTTTTCTCATAATTCTTTTAGTCCTATTCACACCCTCTAATCCAACAGATATTCAATAACTATAACATTAAATAATAACAATTCAATAGTATATCTTAGTACGCTAAAACTCAGAGTTTCTTGTAAAGAAAGCTATCAAATAAATAAAAATTATTTAAAGAGAAATATATTATAAATTATTGAGGTATTAAATTATACCCAAATTATAATAATTTCTCCTTTGAATTTAAAATACTCTAAAACAAACAATTTATGATACTTATACCTCATTTTATATTTGGTTTCCCATATTTCTTCCTCAAATTTATTGTATCTCCACAAAACTTTGACCATGTGAGTGGCCTTATTTTTCTAAATTTTCTATCTTTAATCTAGAATGTCCTTTGGATATTCCTTATTATAGATATCATTATATATTCGTATGACCTTTGAGTATAGTATATGTGAAGGATCATGTATGTACTTTCTAAGGAGAGATACATGGAATATATCATGAAATTGGGAGATATTTAGTGAAAATTACAAGAGATATGAAACCATACCAATATGAACAATAATTTTGAAGGAAAAAATATATATGGGGATCAAATTTCCCTTCTTTACAAATATCATAACCTTATTCTATAGAGATATTCCTAGGCATACCTTATCACCAACTTTGAACTCTAGATTTTAGAGATAATTATCAGCGTAGATTTTCGGCTGACTCTGAGTTGTACTAATGTGATATTTAATGACTCTGATGTTCTATTCAATTTCCTCATATAGTTTAGGTCCCATTATCTTTCATTCTCTAACATCATCCCAACACATTATATTTTTTCACTTCCAACCATAGAAGTCTTTATAAGGAGACATCTGAATGCTCGAGTGAAAGAAATTATTGTATAAAAATTATAAAAAAGAACGGTGTTGATCTAAACCACCTTTTAAATCCATAGAACATTAATTCAACATATATTATAGTGTTTGAATTTTATTATCAACATGAACATCTATTTGATGAAGATACGAAGTTCTAAATTTCAACTCTGTATTCAAAATTGCCAAATAATTCTATTGAAATTTTAGGTAAACATCTGATTCTGAGAAGATTCAATAGAATATAGTACCCCATGAAACCTTAAAACATCTTTAATGTGTATCCTAGAAAACTTAGTCAGAGAGAAATATTCTCCAATGGAAATTAAATTCACTAATTTCATAAAGTGATCAACTAAAACCCAAATTCCATTGTTCCCTTTAGGTGTTTTTGGGTGTTTCACAACAAAATCAATTTTAATCTTTTCCATTTTCTATTAAGGTATGGGTAATAGTCATAACATATGATTAGATTTCTATCACATAGAATTAATTTTTTTACGTATCAGGAATCAAGTTACATAATCTATAATATCCCTTTTAATTTTATTCCACCATAAATACTCTTTTTTATCTCTTTACATCTTCATACATACAGTATGAATAAAGAATTATGAACTAATATCTTCATTCAATAACTCCTTATCCAATTATTGTATTGATAAGACTCATATTTAGTTCATGAAACTTATCCTTCCACCAAAATCAAGCTTGAACTTCAGATCATTTATCACATTCTTCTGTAGATCCATATCATCCTTTTGTGCCTATTTAATCCTTATATCGATAGATAATCAAACATTTATTTGTGAAATAATTGATCAATCCCCTTTCCCAATGATTTCAAGGCCCATACTCTATAAATACATAAATATTAGATATATTTCAATCCTCATTATGGATAAACTACCATGGTCCTTCATACTTAGAGCATGAGAAACCTTATTCTTCATCCTAAGACAGTAGTGTATTGAGCAGTCAAAATATTTGATCAATTCCAACCATCACCTTTGGAACATATTAAACTCTTTATATGTGAATATATAATTCATGATTTTATGATCAATATATATATATATATATCATATTTTCACCATAAATATAACAAGTTTATATATTAAAAGAAAAATTATTACTACAAACTTTAAGCCATGATTCGAGTAATTTTTCCTATGCATTTTTAATTGGCATGAGGCATAATCTATAACCATATCATTATTCATGAGAAATAATCATATTCCCTTATTTAATACATCAATATTGATTACGAAATCTTGTCCACTATATGGTAGTATTAGAACAGGTGTGATGACCAATATTTTTTTCATCTCTTTTAAATATTCCCCATATTCATGTGTAGAAAATAACTTGGATCCCTTCCAAGTAAACATGATTATTGGATCACATATCCATGGAAAATACCTCACAAAACAATGGTATTATGAAGAAAACCCAAGAAATATATGGATCAAAATTACTGTGGTAGATCTAGGACATTTCTTAGCAACTTATTTCTTTAAATAATCTAATGATATACCCTCTATTGAGATTATATTACCCAAGAATGAATCATTTAAAAACTATAATTCTAGTTATGGAATTTAGAATATAAATTCTACTTTCTCAAGGTCTTTAAAAAAATATTCAAATGACCTTCATGATCTTCCTTGATCTTGGAATATATAAGAAGATTATTTATAAATAATACAAAAAACTGATCAAGGTAATATATAAGGACTCTATTCATTAAACCATTGAAGATATTGGTGGCATTGGTAAGTCCAAATTGGATCACTATAAATTTATAATGACCATACCTTATATTGAAGGATAACTTAGTTATATCCTCTTTATCCTTTAATCAATAATATCTATAATGAAGTTCAATACTTTATATTTATTGATGTTAATATAATTGATAAAACAAGTCATAAAATCAGTTAGAGGAAACCTTTTCTTGATAATGACCTTATTAAGTTCTCAGTAATCAATAAAAATATTTATTAACCCATATCTATCAATAGTAAAAAGAATAGGTGCACCCTGTGGTGATGAAAAAGGTCACATGAATCCATTAAATATATTCTCAAAGAAATACTTCATCTATTCTCATAACACAATCAAGGCCATTCTATATGGATTCTTTGAAATAGGTGTAACACCAGGTATGATTTATATTGAAAATGAAACTTCATTATTTGTGAGAATACTAGGAAAGTGTTGACAAAATATTCTAGAATAGTCCTAAACAATATGAATATATTTTATGCTTAGTTTCTCTAAATTAATTTGAGATAAATATCACTCATGAATAGGTAGTAAGTTCTATACAGTGAAAGTAACTTCCATTGAATGTTCATATTCATCATCCCCCCAAAAGAAGGTAATAGTTCTTGGTAGGGACGAATTTTTATGTTATTGTAGTAGCATTGTAGCAGGGCACTATAGTAGTACTATAGCAGCGATAGAACTATATGAGTTGTGGAACTGTAGTGGTGGAGGTACTGCAGTAGGAACTATAGTGGGGGTACTGTAGCAGTCCATGAACTGTAGCAGTACTGTTCACCGAAGGGCCATTTGGGCCAAAAAAATGGGCTTTTATGCCTTTTATGTAAGCCACTTGTCATTGGGCCTTCTGGATATGTTATGGATCTCCCTCTACCCAGCCAAAAGAGGTATTTTCTTTAATAATAAAATGAGGCTTCGTCCCCAACCTTTAAAAAAAACTTCTCTTCCTTAATAATTGATATAGACTCTATATAGATAGATAAAATTATGAAAAAATCAGAAAAAATTAAACTACAAGTATAATCATAATATTTTCAAGAAGCACATTCCCAAAAAATTATATTGAAGAGGAATTATAAACTTGAGATTTGATCATCATACTATTAAGAGTTTTTACTGCTAAGTCAATATATAATCATTGAGGCGGAGATTTGATACCATTAAAAAAAATTTCATATATAAAATATCAGGTAGATATAGAATCAAATAAAACATTTTTAGATATGGAGTGGATTATAAGTGAACCTTTCACCACTTCATTCTCATGACCCTCTTTTGTTGTTGTGATCATATGATATTTTTCCCTGTTACTTTCATTGACTACACTATTTGCATCACTTCGACATTATTTTGATCAATGGACTTCTTTTCCACACTAAAAACATTTACCATACCCCATTAGGAAATTTCCACCCAGCTTCCTTATACACTTCTAGAATGAAAGAAGATTAATTTTCTTTCCTCCATGGTCTTTATTATTAGATTTTCCTTGAAATTTTATCTTTCTCTTTCTATCCCCAAAAACGGAGAACACTAAGAGTCTCCAATTTCCATTTCTATATTGAACATACATAGAATGATTTATTTATAACTATTGAATTTTAGTATAGAAAATTATTTTCAGAACCCTTACATCCAAGACTATCTCTTAGGGATAACTATCACCTGTAATTATTGCATCCAAATCATAAAACATGTATAACAAAGAAATTCTACTTAGGAATTGAATTTTAAATATTGGTAAGTCTTAACACAATTTCTTCCCTTAGGAAAGAAACAAAAAATGGGTTCCATAATACATTACTTAATCCTAATTTAAGAAGAACCATAAAGAAGAACAAAAAAAAACTTAAATGTCACATCACCACCACCGTAGATCTAGAGGAATCACTAACATGAATATAGTAACTAACATTTTAACATAACATAACTATCCCTCATATAATACCCATTATATTCTAATATATGATAATTTTTTATCTCATATACAGATGTATTTAATTTAGAAAAATATTGTAATCAAACATTGAGAGGTATATTAAAAATAATTTTAAATAATATCATGTGATAATTTAAAGAAAATATTATAAGGAAAAATTTACAAAATTTAACAAAAACATTAGTTATATATTACATTTAATACAATAATTTTCAAAAAAAATTACCATAGAGAAAAAATTATTAGACAAGTAAATAAAAAATAGAAAAAAAATTGTTAAAAAATGTATACAAAGATAAAAATGGAGGATTACTAAATAAAAGTCACAAAATTTTTCAATTCTCTAAAATATAAGTTTTTAGAAAAAATTAATGTTACATATTAAAAAAGTCATATAGTTCCCTCAATAAAAGTATTATTTATAAATTCTTATTAGTTCATTTTACAATGTAAATATTATTAAAACCATATATTTGTATGATTATAGTAAAATAATAGGTTTATTTAATTATTATTTAATTATTTAAACCATCAATAAGATATTTCAATGGTTAATAAACAATAAATTCTATATTTTCAAAAAAATACACTAAAATACATACAATATAAACTATTACATATCCTATATGATCTAAATATTATAAAATTAATATATATAAACTTATCCTTAAATAAAATAATGAAGTAATTTATATATTTAATTAGAAACTACATCTAATTAGAAAAATAAAATAATGAGGGTGTTTTTGCATAAAAGACTCAATAGAGAGTTATTATTTCCTTTATTCATTTATAAATTTAGAATGATTCATATTAACATTCATACATTAAGATATTTGGGTGTGCATATCTACAATATTTACCATTCAGGTTCACATTTCAATTCGTCATTCATGATGATGGTTGTCGTATTTACCTTCACATTCAATACTATCTTGATTACTCTTGGTTCTAGCCATATAATAAAAACAAAAAACATTTTGTAGGAAACAATAATCCTAGTTATTAATCATGAAAATATAAAAAATAATTTATAGAATTTCTATATCATAAAACATTATTTTAAATCCATGAAAGATTAGGTTTAAACTAGGTTACTCATTATCATCATCTATTAAAACCCTTCCTAATGGTTCATATTTTTTTTAATTAACCTAAGAATATCCCTAGGGATTGTCGATCCAGGTCTGTATTATTAGGACCCCTCACCATATATTGATGATTATTGAGTTAATAACCAATATTCCCCTTTTAGAGTTTTTACCCCTTGGTGTATCTATACCACATATGCATCCACATGCTAGTATCTAGAAAAGGATTAATTTTCTAGGAAATCCCTAAAATCTATACTTTACCAAGGATTCAAGTTGTTATCCTAGACTTAAACTTATCCCCATGATTTTCAGTAATGTTATATAATCCTAATCCCAAAAAATAACTAATTCCTTATCTGAAATAAACTGAGGTGACCCAAGCATAACAAACATAAATTTTACATCATTTTAGATTAATATTGCATAAATTTCACAAAAATATATTCCCACAGACCATATTGGTCTAGTTTCATTAGAGACTAGATATATAATCAACTTATTTCATAAAACATCTTCAACATCTCATACAAGGTTTCTCCTATAGAAACCTTTTATGAATTTTGTTACTTAAAACCATTATTCATAACTCGAGGAAGAAGGAAACATAAGAAAGGGTGAGAAAGTATACTCATAATGCCTAAACGTAGAAGATATTAATCAATTGAGATAAGTGACCATAAGTATAAGTTTCTTAGCGCATGATAAGAATATAAGAAAATAATATATAATCAGTCAGTGATCATTAAACATAAATCATGGAATAAGGCTTTTTCAATCGAAATACATAATACCTTTGAGTGTAGAATCATTATAATCAATCATTATCTATTAAAATATATCATAATCATAAGACCTATATTTTCTTCATACACATAAGAATAGATAATAATTTCCTTAGTCTAGGATCTCATGAAAGGCTATCATAGTATATTAGGTTCACACCCTATTTCATAATTTTTTTAGTCACGATTCACTCCCATGACTATCTTATTGGACAATGTCCCTTACTAAAATTGGCTCACTCCCTATTAATGTTTTGGTTACCTCATGAGATATCAATCATTACCCAATTCATTCGGGAGATATATAATTATGGTCCCACCGACCACACATTGAAATTCAAAAATATGTGTGAAAAAGATATAAAAATTATCATCATATCATTATATCATAACCATTGTAATGGAAACATGTTTTATAAAAATTTCATCATTTCATCATAGCATAACCAGTGGCAAAGAAAAACGATTCATAAAGGTTTCGTCATAACTTAATTAACCTATGATAAAGAAAAATGTTTCGTAAAATCATCCTTAAATCCTCAAAATAAAAATCCATTCAATGAAAAAAAATTATATTTTACCGTATGATCATATCCCCCTAATTTTTATAAAATACATTTCCTTGAAAATATAAGAAAAGATATCCTTTTATTTCTAATAAAATATTAATTAAAAATTACCAGAATACTAAAAAAATATTTTATTTGGAAAAACCCATAGATAATTTTAATGAAATATTCAATGAAAATAATGTTCATTATGGAGGGAAAATCTATTCATACAATATATACTAAAAGAGAACACTCTTTTTACACTTTTTTAGAAAGTCATAAGAGAATTGCTCAGAAAACATTATTTAAAAGGATTCATTTTAAAACATTATAAATAAATTAAAATTTACGGAAAATTACCCTTTTAATATATTTTAAATATAGTTAAAAATTTCCATAAAACAATTTTGAAGAGTATAGATATAAAAGAAAATGATCGATGACCAAAGAGGAAATAAAGCCAAATTTTCATTATTACACTTTCTCAATAATTTTAAGTATGAAAGAGAGTAAAATGGTAATAATTCATAAAAAAATACAGGAATAAAAATTGGATAATAAAATATATTGGTTTTAAAGTATAAGTCCCATATAATTTCCCTCAATGGAAATTTAGCATTAAAAATCTCAAATAAATGAGATTGTACATAATACCATTCCTTAAGTATTGTATTTCTTTAGATGTGGTAAAATTTCTTAAAAAATAAATTTTTTTTATTATAAATATTTTAAAAATTCATATTAATTCATATATTAATATTTATTATTTCTTTATAATTTCTAATTATCCTTTTATTTTCAATTTCTTCATTAAAATGAACATTTGGTTGAAAACTGGTCTGTTTTCCATGCATGTTTCAGTTCGATTGTTCTAATACATGAAACTTGGTCTTGGTTTAAACATATAAATAATATAAATAATGTAATAAGTATCATATTTATTAATCATATAGAATTTTATAATTATTATTATAAATTGGCGTTGAAAAAAAATCACATCACTTCACGGAGGTGGTAGTCCACACATACACATAATTGAAGTTATCATTTTCCAATGGATGAACAATAAAAGCTAGATACATTATTATAATTATAGAAGAATAATTATTTTAAAAATATAATAAATAAATATTAAATCAATCATAATTACTGAACATGAATGATGCTTATGGAAAATGAATAATATCATTATGCGGAGGCTATAGTCCACATTTACGCACAAGAAATACTTTCATCAATCATTTGATAGATAAGAGGTGGAAGTAGTTGTTACATAATTATTATAAAATATTACCATATTTATGATATATTATTAATAATTTTATGTTGTATACAATAGAATAATATAAATTCTAAGAGGAAAGAAAATTGAGGAAGATTGGTAAGATCATATACCTCTTTTTTGAGAAGCCTATTTTGAATCTCTTCTTATGGATCCATGAATTAGTATTCTATGAATAAAATCACATATAGGATGTTTATATGTATTCTAAAAAGATATTTTGATTCATATTATCCAAGATAAAATATCTCAAGTAGTGTGGAGAAGAGAGGAGAGGTGGTGGCCTTTTATAAGCGAGGGGAGTGGCACACTTCTAATTATTAAGAATATTAAAATATAATAAAGTCATTATCATGAAAAATTGAATCTAAATTGGATCAAGTTAGAATATATATGATATAAAATCAATATATATTCATCCAATATGATTTATATATGTTTTAGGTCATTTTAACACCTATCACTTTAGATTAACCCGTCATTAACCTATTTTAATCATTATGTAGTAATGAATTTTTACCTCAATTTCCATTCTTAATGACCGAAAACTAAGTGAAAATTATTGAATAAAATTAATTATACGAAATTAATTTTATAAAATTCAATTTCTATCAGTGTAATAAATTCATCTTCAAATAAGTGCACAAAACACAATAAAACATTTTTTTAGAAAATTGCATTTTAAGAATTAAACTGAGTTCACATTAATTTCACTCAATGTAAAAACTATTAGATGAATGTTAAAATATTTTTTTGAATAAATTATCTTAAAATTTAATTAAAATTATTCTTAAATAGAGATTACTTTAATTTATTAAGATAAAAATAATTTGTGTGCATAAAAATAGTTTTTTATAAAAACATTCCTTTTTACCATGAATTACTTTTATTTTAATTTTACTTAATTCATAACTAATGAATTTAGTTTATACATTTGTAAAAAATAAATTTAAAAAAAATTTAATTAGACCTTTTTCACACTTTAATCCAATGGTTAGGTGATTACTATCACAATAAATAACAAAAATTGGACAATATATATCTATCCATTTAATCTGAATGTTTCATGTTAAGAAATACATCAAAGAATTTTTTTATATTGAAATAGTAGTGTATTATCAACTATCAGGGTGTTACACTATGAGATACAATTTTGGATCAATAAGGGGAAATTTTGAGGTAATTTTATTTGTGAGTCCGATATATATATAGAACCTGATAAGGTCTAGGAAGATGTTTTTTTGGAGAGGCCCAAAAACATCTTCGACATACATAATTTTTTGGGTTTGGTCAGGTTTACCAAAGTATTATCCATGTTTTTTATTTTTTGGTAGTGTCAATGCCTATTTTTAACAAAAAGAGAGTAAATTTCATCTTTTTTATGCTTGTGAGGATGGTTTTCAGAAACCAATAGAAATTATGAATAAATCACCAATCTATACCATGCTAAAGATAATATAGGAATACACCATGTCTTATAATGTATTAGGGGTTAGGATAGGATAAGCATTGATATTGGGGGGGGGGGTATTTTGGTGACTTATTGGTCTAGGAAACTAAAACCCCATGAGTGGAATTATTTAATCCATGACCTATAGATGGCATTATTAGTGAATTCCCTGAGATATTAGAGGCACTATATATCGAGGGATAAATTTATGGTGCTATGGACAACCAAATATTGATATACATATTATCCCAATGGGACAAAAACCTTTAATATAAAATGATGATCAATTATTTGAAATATTTGGATTTTGATTAGTCATATAACCCTAAATGATAAATATAGTTGTAGATTCTTTGAGCTAGAAGACATAGGCTAAGGTATTTTAGGAGTCTAGTAGTGAATAGTAGTTAGTGGATATTTTGATTAAAATGTATTGATATGTATAGGAGTATCAGGATTAGAAAGACTTTTTTTCTTTTTCCATTCCACCATATATACTCAAATAGATTAATAGAGGATAGTTATTTGACCCAGAGTGTTTATTCTTGAGGGAAAACATTTATGGTATGGAGTCTCCACTAGACTAGACCATAGATGATGATGAGATTCATCGTGTTAACATTTGTTTCCTAGTTCCCATGGACATGCAGGAAGATATGATGCATGAGTCACATGGTTTGAGATAGATAGTTCAACATGGTTTTATGATATGTATTGAGACATGTACTGATTATATTAGTGACTAATAATGGAGAAGAATTTACCAGGTTTTGTCACGATATACTCAAATTTTTAGTAGGTGAAGGCTTTTCTAAAGTGTCCCACTTGTTTTTTGAAGATGTTCTTATTCTTAAGTGGAAATGTAAAAATTTCAATATTGATTTTATGGTGGGTTTTCTAAGGACACCTCAGGGTATAGAAGAATTTTTTTTAATAGGGAATCACTTGATAAAGGTGGCTCACATTTTACTGATCTGTGAAGCCTTTTCAGTGGTTTACCAAAGTAATCTATATGTTTGAGATATTGTGGGATTACATGGGGTCCCTCAAACCAATATTTTAGATCAATATTATCTTATTAGTTTTCATTTTTGTAAGGGGTTTCTGAAATCATCAGGTATGCTGGTAAATTTGATAACTTCCTATCATCCAAAGACCGATGGATAGTCTAACAAGACTACACTGGTTTTAGAGTACATGTTGAGAGAATGAGTCCTAGATTTTGGTGGTAATTAGAAAAAATAACTATAATTTTTATAATTTACCTATAAAAACAATTATAAAACTTATATATAGATGGAACCTTATAAGTTTTAGTATTGAGGACCATGACTCCTTCTTATATATTCAATAGAGGATGGTGAATTAGCATTGATCATGACAAGTCTCATGCATGATACATAAACGCATGTGACTTTGATCTGGAGGTAGTTGAATACTATTTCAAGTAGATAGAGATATTATATAGACTATATATGCTAACCTACTGGGTTTGAGGTTGGTGACCAGGTTTTCATACAAGTGTCACTAAGGCTGGGGCCTCATCAAGTTATTAGGAAAAGTAATATGGCATCTTCATTTTCACGGTCATTTGATATAGCAGAGATGACTAGTCTAGTGGTATACCAATTGTCTCTTCCATATAACTTTAGAGCTATGTATGATGTTTTCTAAAATACAAAAATTAAACAATACTATCTAGATCCATCTCACATGATTAACATCAATTATATTGAGCTTGAGGCTAACACATCCTTTAAGGATTGTCCTATTTTTAGAAGGGATCAAAGTGAGAAGGGTCTATGAAGTGAGATAGTTACTTTTTTATAAGGGTAGTGGTAACTTTACTATAACCAAGAGGAGATATGGTAGAAAGAGTCATATATGATGGCTTAGTGGATTGAGTTGTTTACCAAAGAGGCCCAACGATTTTCTAGGATGCAACTCAATGATGAACTACTATAAGGTGTTGAGGTTGTAAAACCAATGGATTTATTTTAATGTATGAACCAATTCAAATTCTACTAAACCATGTATAGTTCTATTATTTATAATCATATCAAGGTTTTTGAGTAGTTTGTTACATGGTTCAGGGGGTGAACCACTATTATTGTCATGATTTAAGAAGTGAATCATACGGTAAATCATGACATGGTCTCCCACTCAAGTGTTTTCATCGAATAGAAATATCTGGGAAATGATGTGTGAGAAGGGGATGGATATTTTAGCTTAGAGGATATGATATTAATTCATATAGATGGTGTTGTGCATAAAATACACATCTAGATACTTACTAGGTATTGGAAGTCCTTATATGTGGAGTTTAAAATTCCCCTTAGATTTTTTGATGTGTGTTATGGTTTTTTTCATCTATATACATTATATATTCTCATTTTTGGATGATGGAGGTTTAATAAACACTTGAGTGTGGGTTTAGTAATATTTCAAGGGACCTATAGCTAGGAGCTATATAGATTCATTCGTGGTGTGACACAATGTTACACACGGTGAAAAAACCTGGCCATGCTCCAAAGGTACACTACATAAACATTCAATGCATTAAAGTGTATTTTATTCTATGAACATCTCATAGGTAGTGTTTTTGGTATTTTAAAATATGGGTACCTCTTAGAAGACCCCTATTATTCACTAAATCTCTTCTCATGTTTTTATTATTTTTGGGATCAAAGTGATATTCTCCATCATTTCATGGTAGATCAAAGTGTCATTCATTGTGATTTATTCCTCTTATTAAGTCTAATCCTATTCTTTCATAAAATATATTAATTATTCTCTATTTTTTATATCACATCTTCATATCCCTAATTTATTTTAGTTTGGGAATGGTTGTAGGTATTTGGTTTGCTAGGATCGCTTCGGTGGCAGTTTTTAACGATTAAGATCCATTAGGCTTAGGGTGTGGGGTTTATAAATTTTAGCAAAAGTCTTATTCTATAATTAGTGCTTTCATTTTTTGATCATGTGGGTTTATGATTTATTTGACATAGTATTGAACTATTTAATTTAAATCATGGATATTTTCTTATATATTTCCCCTTGGGTCATCTATAATTCCTACTGGGATAGAATCCTAATGGGATTACTTGAAATGTAAATCATTTATTTAATTGTGTTAGATAATGTGATAATACCTAAATTTATTGGATTCAATTATAATTGGAAAATATTTATTTATTAAATTTTGTTGATTAAAAGGGTTAAAGATGATGTAATAATGATGATAAATGATGTTTAAGGTTTAAATGGAAAAAGTAATTATGATGAAATTCTAAGGAAATGATGAGACAATGAGTGATTTAATGTGTTTGGACTTAAGAAATGGTTTTAGGGTTAGTGTTTCCCTTGGATATTTCTTTCATGGTTTTATATATTTCCATTATTATGGGTGTGATATTTTGTTCCAATATAGTTATATTTCCACAACTCTGATATTTTGTTCCGGGGAAGGTAAATTTACATTGTCTTGGATTTTGTTTTAGGATAGGAATATTAACCAATGTGTGGACCTTTTTTTCCAAGATGGATGTATTTATTTGAGTGTAATTTCAATAATGGGGATGTGAAATTTCTCCCAGGTGGATTCTTTCTACTTAGAGACATCCGAATTTAGTTGAGGTTGGTGTGATTAGTCTTGAGTTTCATCATGTATCTTTAGGACTAAAGATGTCTATTTATTTAGTTTATACTCCAATTATATATGTATATATCTGTCTCTTCACCATTCACTTACTTAGAATAGATATATTTAAAGAAATTTTTTGTGGTAACTTACTGAGTTGTTCTCACTACCTTCTTAGGTTACTAGTTGGTACCCAAGAAGAATTCATGGGTGATATATTGGACATGGGAAAACAACATACGACTGATGCATGACTTGGACGTATATGTTGGAACATGGGTGACTAGTATATTTTTTTAAAAGTTTTATATTTTTATCTATTTCTTTATTTTTGGGATATTTATGGGTATAGTCTGCTACTGGGTGATTGTTAAACATTCATATAATTCATTTGATATAGCATAGGCTACGGTTGTTTATTTGAACTTTCTAGGATGTTTGTTTACTACAAATTTTGGATGCTTATTTGATTTACTTTATTTCATCTATTATTTAATTTTGATATGATGGTATATTCTCCCCACCAAACCACCTTAGACCATCACTATTAGTCAGATACATCTGGAGTACATAGAGTAATGTCATAGGTAATATAGGGATATCTAATATGACACCTATTAGTGTCCATAAAAAAATGTACATTACACATATCTGATGTTTGGTAGAATCTATAGACTCCATATAAAGGCGATCCACCAACGCCACCCAAAAAATAGGTAGACACCCAAACATTTCCCCAAATCCATATACTTCCCCAAGCCAACTTACACTTCCATTGGAGACATTTCTTGAATACATGATTCAAATCCTTCATATTTCCACTCCATAAAAAGATTATATAAAAAAATAATCCTTTTCCTCTATAATTAAATCTCCATAATAAAATCGTCATAAATAAATCACCACAAAAAAATATACACCATAAGAGTATAAAAAAGCTTCCATAGTCACTTCCAAAGTGATTTATTAAATGAATTTTTTGATGATCTATCCCTATCACTAACTAATCATTCCATAATATGTCGGGCTATAGAATATGCAGTACAAAATGAAAAAAACATAAGAATTTGGCTCCAAATATTACAACCAAACCTATTTATGTGGGGGAAATTGTAATTAAATTAATATTTATTTAATTATTTAAATATATTTTTAATAGTTTATATTCTTCACCAATTGAATATATTATGTTCCCCAATTTCATAAAACCTTTGTTATGCCAGGATTGTCACCTCAGTCTCCACCCTAACATTATTCATTGTTGGACACTACTCACCCATGGTACCTTGCACCAAACTACCAAAATACACAAAATTAATCCATAAACCTTATCATATTATAAATCTAGACATCATAAAATGCCGATATCTATTTCAATAATATATAGTATTAATTCTACTACACCTCAATTTGATCATTTACACTAGGTCTCCTAACGATTTCTGTTTGCTACATCCTATCATCAACCCTGTAATAAAGGCAGTAGTTCTATGATCAATGATGGACTGATTAGCATTGGGAAACTAGTTTCATTAGATGATGTGTCCAATTAGGACCAAATGAACCATCTGAGGGGAACCCCATCCCTAAATAAGGTGAGAGGGAAAATTAAACCACCTATTAGAAGTATGTGTTGGGTTATCCCACATCAAAATGTTAAAGTGGAAGGTGATAAATATAAGTGTCATAGAAATAATCCCTTTATTAATTAGATTTTGGGGTGAAAAGGGTCAATAATACCTAATAGAGGTATCAGATCTTAAGTTATAATAAATCCTCCCATAAATTCTCATTATAGTGACCCAATATGAAGAACAATACTTGAGGGGGACAATGTTGGGTTATCCCAAATTAGAATATGGAAGGGGAATGGTTCTAAATATAATTATTATGGAATCCCTCACCTCAATAACTAGTTCGGTGAGAAATCCCAATATCACCAAACTATGGTATTAAAACCCTTATTATTAAAAACTACTCCCAGAAATGAATTAATAGTAACCGAACACAAGGACCAATTTTTGAGGAGGAGAATATTATGTTATCCCACATAGAAAGATCAATGGATAAAATAAATCAATATTAAATATAATTTTAATATTATTTTGAAATTAATATACCTTATATTTTCTTATCTACTTCTATTACAATGAAAAAATTCATTAATCCCATGTAAACCATTTCAATGTAATTGGTTATTTACTCCTTGAATCTTAAAACCATTTATTCTAAATTTCATTTAAATATTAAGTCATCCAAATCAAATGAAAAACAAAAATATAATCATTAGTTTTGGATTTAATATAAAAAATATTCTCATAAGGAAATTTACTAAAAACATGCAATATATATGATCCAATCTACAAATACCAAGAATGAGGTGATTATTTCATACCATACAAATTTTTTCAGCTTATAAACTTAAAATTAATGTTCTTTTCTCACATAACTGATAGTTTTTTTATTTTTGAATTCCTCATAAATAATACCATTCAAGAAATATGATTTGAAATTCATCTAAAGAATTTTCCATTAGTTTTGAGATGCAAGTGTAACATAATTAAATTTTGGGGGGAGTTTCCAATAACCTAAAATATGATACCACTATTAAGTGTTATTGAAATTTATTACCCTAATAACAAGCTCATTAGGAGAGGGTTTCCCTCATAATTATATTTATCACCTTTCCCCTACCAGATTTTGATTTGATATTGTCACAATCCGACCCTACCCGGGCTCGAGCCGCAACTACCCCAAGCCCGCCTCCATAGGCCAGGGGCTGGCGACCAGCGCCGAAGGCACAACAACTCGGGGAGGCCATTGCCTAAGCACATGTACACACCCACACGCAGCACACTCAATGAAAAGAGCAGAGTAAAAGGAAAGACAAGTAAAGAAAAAGGGAAGCTGCTATATAAATACCACAATGTGCATCGACCTCTAAACAATACAAGGTACAAGATGAAAAGAAGAGGGGAAAAACACGCGCCCAACCAAAAAGTGCCAACACCCAGCAACAGGTAAACGAAAAGAAACAGCTAACGGGTCTGCCACCTGGAACCTGGCCACGACCACCGCATGCGGTCCAAGCTCCCAAGATCCTACACTCTACTGAAGTCACGCTCTACCTGTCCGTCGTCTGCAAGGTCACACCAAGTGCAGGAAAAGCCCAATCAGGGGTGGGTATAAAAATACTCAGTAGGTTACCCCAAAGGCTTGAGGGAGCAACAAAAGGAGGTACCGAAGGGTGAGCAGTAGAGAGAATAAGGAAAACGTAAAGGAGTCCAACCGAGGGTGCAGTAAAGAGTAAGATCAGAGAGTCCAGCTCAACCCAACAAAAGGAAATAAGGTAGACTCATCCAGACACAAGGAGATGGAAACGGTGAGAAGATTAACTTCTCGTTGAGTCTTAGATACCTATAATAAGAGAGTAGACTCATCCAACCACAAGAAGCTAGAAACAGAAAGCACGTGGCATACCCCGTGCGTCTTCACCTCTCCTGGAAGGAGAGTAGCCAAAACCCAAGAGTGGGTACTTGAAAACAAGGTAAATACATATATATGCTCTGCCAAGAAGCCCGAAAAAGATTTTAAGGGGATCTCCATCCTATAGCTCAGCCCAAGAAAAGATTATCCATGTCCCAGAAGTAAACCATCGATGCCCAACATCCCGTATGTCTGCCCCGAACCGCAAGCCAAGGGGCTCAATTACCGCGCCTCGACACTATTCGCTTTGGGCGACACTGACTCGCCCACATGGTTTTAGATCGCGTCGCAAGAACGCGTCTCGGTAGGGAACGTCCCCCCCGTACTTGAGAGTTCTAGGGAAAGTCAAACCACACCTCGTCACTACCCTGCAGTCGAGAGGTCTCCTCAAAGACAAAGTCATTCCATCACCGACCCGTACAACCAAGGGTCCTGCTCCGGTGGTCACGGAGGAAAGCCACAGTCTAGCCTAGTAGTAAGGACTGAGTCTGAAATGCCAACAGGTGTCCCACTGCCCAGCCCTGTTGAAGGGTAATTCATAAACAAATATCGGGTGACCCACTGCCCATCCCTGTTGGAGTGTAAACCATAATAGGATATCGGGTGACCCACTGCCCAGCCCTACTGGAGGGTAAACCATAACGCATCATCCTGTAACCCACTGCCCAGCCCCGCTGGATGGTAGACCTGGAATACGTCGACAGGCGACCCACTGCCCAGCTGTGTTGGAGGGTAGACCTGGAATACATCGACAGGCAACCCACTGCCCAGCCGTGCTGGAGGGTAGACCTGGAACTAGACGACGGGCGACCCACTGCCCAGCCCTGCTGGAGGGTAGACCCTAAGAGGTCGTCGGGTGACCCACTGCCCTGTCCTTGCTGGAGGGTAGACCCTAAGTGCGTCGGGTGACCCACTGCCCAGTCTCTGCTGGAGGGTAGACCCTAAGTGCGTCGGGTGACCCACTGCCTAGTCTCTGCTGGAGGGTAAACCCTAGAAGCCGATGAGTAACCCATTGCCCAGCCCCTCTAGAGGGTAAAACTCAGAACTGCCCTGGCCATCTCCACTGGAGGGTACAACACTGGCCAACCGAACACGGAGTGGGTATCACGCAACCACCCAACTCCAACACAACTCACCCAAAGGGGTTCAGCACCTGGTCCATCACTAGGTGTCACTAACACCGCTACCGGCCGATCCATCGAGAACGAAACCAGGGGGAGACCACTCAACCCTGCTGGTCAAACAAACAAGCATAGAGGGACCCTTTATGTCGCGAGAGGTCAAAGTACGCAAAGCAAAACCCGTCACGCACGTGGGTCCCAGACAACGTGTGGACCCATCGCAACCCCAACCAAGCGCCCAAACGTTCTCAGGTACGAACAACCACATGTACCTTCAAGCATTCTCGTATACTCCCAGAGTATACCTCTTTCTCAGCCCAAGGGCCATCGTGAACACGACACCCAACATCAGCACGAAGGCGTGACGTAACATCTTCAACTCAAAGGCCTAGACACAACCAACCACATCTTGTGAATCATTTATCGCTCTCCCAAGAGTGCGTGATCACACGCCAAGGGTCTGCTACAAACAAGGTAGGGCGAAACACCATTGGAGAACCTTCCATGCTTCCACTTTTAACAAGATCGCGCAAGAGGCTCCGCACAACCAAACGGATCGCACCGTTGTAATCCTCGTGGAAAAACACGCGAGATAGACTACGTACTCGTCTGAAAGGGTCAACCGATGAACAAGGTGCTATTCACCATGACCAAACCCGTGTGGGGATCACCCCAAGATCCCAAAACCGAACCAACAGATCACACCACTGCGATTCCCTCGGAAAAACACACGGGATTGAATACTCAATCGCCCAAAATGGACAACCGGTGAAAAAGGTACTATTCACCGTAGCCAGGTCGGGTGGGTACCACACCACGTCCCCAAAAAGGTCGGGCAGACTGCGCCATCGCAAAGCTCTCGAAAAAGCACGTCAAATTGACTTCTTACTTGCGTGGAATGGGTATCCGAAGAAAAAGGAGCACTCCTGCGCGCCACACACGAGCGGTGCTTCGTGGGGCCCGCAACCCAGTCCCGAAACACAACGAACGGACCGCACCGTTGCGATCCTCTCGAAAAAGCACACAAGATGGACTATTCACTTGTCCAAAACGGTCGCCCGATGATAAAGATGGAAAATCACCGTTGACACCCAAACGACCCTCGTGGGCCCCGCACCATCGTGCCAAATTAGAGCAGGCAGATTGCACCGTTGCAATCCCCTCGAAAAAACATCCAGAAACGACTGCTCGCACGCCCCAAACGGACGTCCGATGAAAAAGTCGTGAAACGCTGCACGCAGCTCGAAAGACGAGTCGTGGGGACCACACCTCAAATCCAGTCTCAGCGCTCGAAACCACCCTGGAAACCTCCGCCTCAGTGCCAGGGTCGCAACGCCGCTGACGGTGCTCAAAACGGACGTCGGATGCGTCCGTGCCGCCCAAAACAAGTATCTGGGGAAAAACACTCGTCCACTTAAAGACACATCGCGCCTCCACGACCCCTCGTTTCGGGAATTAAAAATTCCTGAAACTATCTCAAAACATTCCCCTCGACGCAAGGTCCGCGCTGCCGCTGACGGCGCGCAAAACAGACGTCGGAAGATAGAAAGGGGGGGACCCCCCCCCCTTGGGCCGGACCGGCCGGTCCACCCACAGCCGGCCCGCAGCCTGCCGACACCCGACCGGCCCAGACGGCCGGTCTCGCTGCCCCCACACGGAGACCCGCGGTTCGCGGGTCTCTGTCCGCCGAGGTCGCGCCGCGACCCCGGGTCACCGCCCCTTCCCGACGAGCTCGGCCGCCGCGCCACTGTGCTGAGGAGCGCCGCCGCCAGCCGAAGAGCGCCGCCGCCAACCGCCATTGCCGAAGAGCACCGCCGCCAGCCGACGGCCGCCGAAGCCCCTGCCACCGCCGCTGGATCTCGCCGGAAAAAGGAAACCCGCCGGAAAACCAGAATTTCGGCCGGAACTTCCCGGGACTGCCTTGGGCACCCCGAGACTTGGATTTTCGATCCGAGAAGAGCGTCGGAAACCGTAGAACATACTCTACGCGACTATGGGCTTGGATCAAAGATCGGGCAGCAATTAGACACTAAAATTATGATTCAAAGAGGGGTTCATAATTTAAAATGCAAACGAACACCGCCTACCTCAAAGGACGTAGCCCGACGCTTCGTGTGCGGACCATCGGAACCGCTGAGCCTCGCCGGAGCTACCTCTCTAGAGATGGAGGAGAGGGTAGGGTTTGAGGAAGAAGAAAAAGAAGAAGAGGGGAGGGGATGCGTTTAAGTAGAAAATACTTAAACGCCGCCCGATAGCCCCGAACCCGAAATTTCGGCGGGGTCAGGATTAAGACTCCCCTAGGATAAAAACCACGTTCCGAGTGCAATGGAGGTCTCTGAATTTTAATCCGAGACCTCGTTCAAAAGTTATAAAACTTAGCGGTTGAGGCCGCCAAATTACGAAAACGCCCTTGGGGCCATTTTTCACAGACGGGCCGCGCCCGCAAAACTTACACCCCTCCTAGGGTAAAAGGCACGCTCAAAACTCAACGGTGCCCTCATTTTTCCAATATGAGCCACCGTTTAATAGATACCTTCGTTTCAACATTAAACGAATAAATTAATTAATTAATTAATCCGTTTAACATTCGAGAAGCGGGCGAGGGGTCCAAACGTCCCGTGACGACACGTTTTATGTCGTTCCCAGGGTAAAAACCCAATTCCAGACCCATCCATACACTCAGATCTCTAATGCGGAACTCCGTTTAGGAGTTATCTCATTTATTTGGCGTTTCCTATGTGAACGCACTGGAAATTTAATTCCTGCCACTCCGGGGCTCGGAATCGCACGCCGTCTGAGGGCGCTGCTCTGGAATATCATCAAAAATATTCCAAAGTCTTTCACAGCAAAAACCAGGTTCTTAAATCTTTCCCTCCTTCAATCTTTTCGTCCCTGAAAAGCAAAACTCGGGAGCAACAAAGGGTACTAAGCCCACACTTGGCTTTCCCATACCCAAAAGAACCCACACACAGCTCTGCGCCACCGCACACAAACCAAAGGATTGATCTGTTCATGCGAGGTCGGCCCTTGCTGATGTCGTACACCCACTCCAGACTTTGGGGTTAGGGCAAGGTGATAGGGAACCTCGCCATCCCTTTACACGGTCTCAAACGACCCGAAGGCTCTCGGGGGTAGCTCACCTCCCCGACTGAACCCTTATGTCGCACGCCGTGACTTGAATCACCGCCCACACCTGGAACAAGGCCCGGTGATTCCCTCCTTCAGAATATCCATATGGCGAAACACCCATGGATATTTGATCACGCAAGATTTCACAGTCGATGTCTCTCAACCAAAACTCTCTTACACGCTCAGAAGCGAAGGAGTCACACCATCGACTAAAGGAAAAGGTCTCACGCCTTTTTCCTTACCAACACAGGGTTACACCCGACGCCCTGCGTCACCCTGGTAACACCTCAAACAAGGATCAGGGAGAAAATACTTTCACACACAGAGCCTAACAATTCTACTGAAAAAAGTAGAAGGGTCGCAAGTGGTACCTCTCACCATCCCATGCTCTGCAGGATCATAGACATCCAAAGCTCACGGCTGTCTGTGGTCCCAACCGTCAGCTCCCAGAGCCTGATGTGGACCGCCTAGTGGTGATGGGGAGATCTCGTAATGTCATCCCCCACTACCAGCTCCTCCCGCTCCTTTGCTAGCACCACCTCCCTGGGAACTACCCCGTTCACGGCGCTGCCTCCACCATGGTGGTGCGCCTGCTGCCTGCCCGAAGCTCCCAGCAACTCGGGTCGGGCAGTCTCGTGCCAAGTGACCTCTCCCATCACAAGCATAGCACCGACTCTCTCTAGGTTTCACTGGTGCCATCTGGCACCACTGTGGTGTACGACCACGCCCCTGAGTCCGGTTGTCAGAAAGCCACATGCGTCGAGGTCTTTCTTGCCAATGCCCACTAGCTGTGGCAGACGTCTCGGCTCCAATGTGCCTGCTGCCACCACCAACTCTAGAACGTGACAGGAATCCCTCTGTCACCAACGCCTACTCTAGAACCCCGAAATATGTGGAAATGCCCAAGGGTACTATGACAGCACGAATCTCCTGGCGGAGACCCTGCTCAAACTTCCGCGCTCGGATGTTGTCGTCATGGACCATGTTCGGGTAAAAGCGTGCACAATCTGCAAAACTGGCCACGTACTCGGCCACCGTCATCCCTCCCTACTGAAACTGCAGGAGCTCCTGAATTTGAACAGAGCACAAGCAAGAGGGGAAAAACTCCTCACGAAACAACAACTGAAATTTGTCCAACGAAAGTGATGACTCGTCAAGAAACTGAGTCACCAGACTCAACCAACGCCAAGCTGCTCCACGAAAAAGGGTGGCTGCCAAAGCCACTCTCTGATCTGTCGGTGTCTGCACAAGCCTGAAAAGGAGAACCACTGCCTCGAGCCAAACCTCTGCTGCCTGAGGGTCTGGCTCACCACTGAACCTCAGCGGTCTCTGATGCTGGAACTCACAGATCGCGCTCAACCTGCGCTCAAGCTCAGCCTGCTCTGCTGAAACTGTCTACCGCTCAACAGGTGGGGGTGCTGCTACCGGCCCACCAGGAGAAAAGGGGCTTGCATGATGGGTCCTGGACTGTGGCCTCATAGCTCATAGGGTCGTCGTCACGCACCCAAAGCTGGTATCCTGGTTGGCTGTCTTTGCGAAGACATCCTGAATATTATCAAGGAGTGCCGCTGTCAAATGAGCATATATGTATATACCGATAACAACAACGATGGGGAGATGACTCAAAAAGGATAGTCAAAGACTCAATCCTATGTGATGCACAAACAAATTTCCCTGCAACAAGTGTCTCAGCATGCCGAGTCGACAAACAGGTTATCAAGGTCCTGGTGAATGGATACGTCAGCCGCCGCACCATCACTGGACTCCCTGGCCTGAGAGCCACTGTCGAGACACATTAACACTATTGCCCTATATCCCAACCAATTCCTCTTTTAGGGACGTCCGCACAATGTCCCAAGGAACGAACCACCTTTGATACCACTTTGTCACGACCCGACCCTACCCGGGCTCGAGCCGCAACTACCCCAAGCCCGCCTCCATAGGCCAGGGGCTGGCGACCAGCGCCGAAGGCACAAAAACTCGGGGAGGCCTTTGACTAAGCACCTGTACACACCCACACGCATCACACTCACTGCAAAGAGTAGAGTAAAAGGAAAGACAAGTAAATAAAAAGGGAAACTACTATATAAATACCACAAACGTGCATCGACCACTAAACAGTACAAGGTACAAGCTGGAAAAAAAAGGGGAAAAACATGCGCCCACCCAAAAAGTTCCACAACCCGGCAACAAGTAAACGAAAAGAAACAGATGAAGGGTCTACCACCTGGAACCCGGCAACGACCACCGCACGCGGTCCAAGATCCCAAGCTCCTACGCTCCACTGAAGTCACGCTCCACCTGTCCATCGTCTACAAGGGCACACCAAGTGCGGGCAAAGCCCAGGCAGGGGTGAGTATAAAAATACTCAGTAGGTTACCCCAAAGGCTCGAGGGAGCAACAAAAGGATGTACCGAAGGGTGAGCAGTAGAGAGAACAAGGAAAAAGTAATAGTGTCCAACCGAGGGTGCAGTAAAGAGTAACAACAGAGAGTCCAGCTCAACCCAACAAAAGGAAAGAAGGTAGACTCGTCCAGACACAAGGAGCTGGAAACGGTGAGAAGATGAACTTCTCGTCGAGTCTTCGCTACCTATAGCAAGAGAGTAGACTCATCCAACCACGAGAAGCTAGACACGGAAAGCACGTGGCATACCACGCGAGTCTTCGCCTCTCCTGGAAGGAGAGTAGCCAAAACCCAAGATTGGGTACTCGAAAACAAGGTATATACATATATATTTTCTGCCAAGAAGCCCGAACAAGATCGTAAGGGGATCTCCGTCCCATAGCTCAGCCCAAGAAAAGAGTAGCCAAGTCCCAGAAGTAAACCACCGATGCCCAGTATCCCGTATGTTTGCCCCGAACCACAAGCCAAGGGGCTCAATCACCGCGCCTCGACACTATCCGCTTTGGACGGCACTGACTCGCCTGCACGGTTTTAGATCGCGTCGAAAGAACGCGTCTCGGTGGGGAAAGTGCCCCTCATACTTGAGAGTTCTAGGGAAAGTCAAACCACACCTCGTCACTACCCTGCAGTCGAGAGGCCTCCTCAAAGCCAAAGTCGTTCCATCACAGACCCGTACAACCAAGGGTCCCGCTCCGGTGGTCACGGAGGGAAGCCACAGACTAGCCTAGTAGTAAGGACTGAGTCTGAAATGCCAACAGTTGTCCCACTGCCCAGCCCCGCTGGAGGGTAATTCATAACCAAATATCGGGTGACCCACTGCCCAGACCTGCTGGAGGGTAAACCCTAATACATCATCAGGTGACCCACTGCCCAGCCTTGCTGGAGGGTAAACCATAATAGGATATCGGGTGACCCACTGCCCAGCCCTGTTGGAGGGTAAACCATAACACATCATCCGACAACCCACTGCCCAACCCCGCTGGAGGGTAGACTTGGAATACATCGACATGCGACCCACTGCCCAGCCGTACTGGAGGGTAGACCTGGAATACATCGACAAGCGACCCACTACCCAGCCGTGCTAGAGGGTAGACCTAGAACTAGACGACGGGCGACCCACTGCCCAATCTCTGCTGGAGGGTAGACCGTAAGTGCATCGGGTGACCCACTGCCCAGTCTTTGCTGGAGGGTAAACCCTAAAAGCCGATGAGTAACCCACTGCCCAGCCCCGCTGGAGGGTAAAACTTAGAACTGCCCGGGCCATCTCCACTGGAGGGTACAAAACTGGTCAACCGAACACAGAGTGGGTATCACGCAACCCCCCAACACCAGCACAACTCACCCAAAGGGGTTCAGTGCCTGTTCCATCACTAGGTGTCACTAACACCACTACCGGCCGATCCATCGAGAACGAAACTAGGGGGAGACCACTCAACCCTACTGGTCAAACAAACAAGCACAGAGGGACCCTTTATGTCGCGAGAGGTCAAAGTATGCAAAGCAGAACCCGGCACGCACGTGGGGCCCACACAACGTGTGGCCCCATCGGAACCCCAACCAAGCGCCCAAACGTTCTCAGGTACGAACAACCACATGTACCTTCAAGAATTCTCGTATACTCCCAGAGTATACCTCATTCTCATCCCAAGGGCCATCGTGCACACAACACCCAACATCAACATGAAGGCGTGACGTAACATCTCCAACTCAAAGGCCTAGACACGGCCAACCACATCTTGTGAATCGTTTATCGCTCTCCGAAGAGTGCACGATCACACGCCAAGGGTCCGCTACAAACAAGGTAGGGCGAACCACCCCTGGAGCACCTTCCATGCTTCCACTTTTAACAAGATCGCATAAGAGGCTCCGCACAACCAAACGGATCGCACCGTTGTAATCCTCGTGAAAAAACATGGGAGATAGACTACTTACTCGCCTGAAATGGTCAACCAGTGAAAAAGGTGCTATTCACCGTGAACAACCCGTGTGGGGCCCACCCCAAGATCCCGAAACTGAACCAACGGATCACGCCACTGCGATCCCATCGAAAAAACATACGGGATTGAGTACTCAATCACCCAAAATGGACACCTAGTGAAAAAGGTACTATTCACCGTAGCCAGGTCGGGTGGGTCCCACACCACGTCCCCGAAAAGGTCGGGCGGACTGTGCCATCGCAAAGCTCTCAAAAAATCACGTCAAATTGACTGCTTACTTGCATGGAACGGGTATCCGAAGAAAAAGGAGCACTCCGGCGTGCTGCACACGAGCGGTGCTTCGTGGGGCCCGCAACCTGGTCACAAAACACAACGAACAGACCACACCGTTGCGATCCTATCGAAAAAGCACGCAAGATGGGCTATTCACTTGTCCAAAATGGTCGCCCGATGATAAAGATGGAAAATCACCGTTGACGCCCAAACGACCCTCGTGGGCCCCACACCATCGTGCTGAATTAGAGCGGGCGGATTGCACCATTGCAATCCCCTTGGAAAAACACCCAGAAACGTCTGCTCGCATGCCCCGAACAGACGTCCAATGAAAAAGTCGTGAAACGCTGCACGCAGCTCGAAAGACGGGTCGTGGGTCCCACGCCTCAAATCCAGTCTCAATGCCCGAAACTGCCCTGGAAACCTCCGCCTCAGTGCCAGGGTTGCAACGCTGCTGACGGCGCTCAAAACGGACGTCGGATGCGTCCGCGCCGCCCAAAAATAGTATCTCGGAAAAAACGCTCGTCCACTTAAGGACACATCACGCCTCCGCGGCCCCTCATTTCGGGAATTAAAAATTCCCAAAACTAGCTCAAAACATTCCCCTCAACGCAAGGTCCACGCTGCCACCAACGGCGTGAAAAACGGACGTCCTTAGCGAAAGCTACGGACGTCGGAAGTTAGAAAGGGGGGAACCCCCCCCCCCCCCCCCTTGGGCCGGACCGGCCCGGTCCAGCCGATCCCCCCACAGCTGGTCCGCGGCCCGTCCGTAGGCCCGGCTTACTTCGCCGCGGCCTGCCGACACCCGACCGACCCGAACGGCCGGTCTCGCTGCCCCCACACGGAGACCCGCGGTTCGCGGGTCTCTGTCCGCCGAGGTCGCGCCGCGACCCCGGGTCGCCGCCTCTTCCCGGCGAGCTCGGCCGCAGTGCCGCCATGCTGAGGAGCGCCGCCGCCAGCCACCATCGCCGAAGAGTGCAGCCGCCAGCCGACCGTTGCCGAAGCCCCTGCCGCCGCTGCTGGATCTCGCCAGAAAAAGGAAACCCACCGGAAAACCAGAATTTCGGCTGGAACTTCCCGGGACTGCCCCAGGCACCCCAGGACTCGGATCTTCGATCCGAGAAGAGCGTCAGAAACCTTAGAACATACTCTACGCGAATATGGGCTTGGATTGAAGATCGGGCAGCAATTAGATACTAAAATTAGGATTCAAAGAGGGGTTTGGAATTTAAAACGCAAACGAACACCGCCTATCTCGAAGGGCGTAGCCCGACGCTTCGTGTGCGGACCGTCGGAACCGCTGCGCCTCGCCTGAGTTCGCCTTGCCGGAGCTACCTCGACGGATCTGGAGGAGAGGGTAGGGTTTGAGGAGGATGAAAAAGAATAAGAGAAGAGGGGATGCGTTTAAGTAGAAAATACTTAAACGCCGCCCGATAGCCCCGAACCTGAAATTTTGGCAAGGTCGATATTAAGACTCCCCTAGGCTAAAAACCACGCTCATAGCGCAACGACGGTCTTGGAATTTTAATCCGAGACCCCGTTCAAAAGTTATAAAACTTAGCGCCTGAGGCCGCCAAATTATGAAAACGCCCCTGGGGCCATTTTTCACAGACGGGCCGCGCTCGCAAAACTTACAACCCTCCTAGGGTAAACAGAACGCTCCGAACTCAACGGTGCCCTTGGTTTTTCAATAGAAGCTACCGTTTAAGAGATACCTTCATTTCAACATTAAACGAATTAATTAATTATTTAATTTATCCTTTTAACATTCCAGAAGCGGGCGAGGGGTCCAAACGTCCCGCACCGATAAGTTTTATGTCGTTCCTAGGGTAAACACCCCATTCCGGACCAATCCGTACACTTGGATCTCTGATCCGGAACTCCGTTTAGGAGTTATCTCATTTATTTTGCATTTCTAGTGTGAACGCACTAAAAATTTAATTCCTGCCACTCCGGGGCTCGGAATCGCACACCGTCTAAGGGCGCTGCTCTGGAATATCATCAAGAATTTTCCAAAGTCTTTCACAGCAAAAACCGGGTTCTTATAGATATAACCCAATATCAACCTCTTTACACATCCAACACTGTGATGGGTCACTATCATATGCATTTTTGGGATGATATATTAAAAAGTAGGCATTAATACAATATTTATGTTCAATTAGTCCTTATTACTCAAAAATCAAGCTCCATAGGTGATTATATCTCTCAAAATTATATTTATCACCTTTATAAATCTAAATTTTCACATGGGACAACCCAACATTCTTTTCCCCACACATAGAGCCCTGTGTTGGGTTTCTACCATGTGAATTTCTATGAGGAGTATCTATGACCTAGGATTTGATACCACTATAAATTGATAAAAGTCCTTGTCAACCCTAAATCTATCTCATGCGAGTTTAGGGGTTCCCTCACACTTATATTTAGCACCGTGCTACTTCCACATTTTGATGCGGGAAACAAAATATTCTCCCCTCCCATGTTGATCTTAGTATTTGGTCAATGTCATGTGCATTTATAGGTGGAGTTGTTATAAAATATTCTCTAATACCACTTTTAAGTGTTATTAGGAATTCTCAACATTAAATATATATAATACACAGATTAAAATATAAATATAATTTATTAAAATAAAAATCATAACCACCCCACATTAAAACACAACTATAAAAACAAATGTTCAAAATCTTTAATTTATCCCAATATATTTTACAAATTAAATGATCCAAATAAATAAAATTTATTGTATTTCATACATCCATCCATAAATCCAATTTCACCAAAATATAGAGCTTCAAATTTAATGACTCAACCAAATATATCATTAATTATGTTTTTCAAATATTTATAATTTGATATTTAGATCTTCAATATTTCATATTCATAATTCTATCATTGAAAATCTCACAAATAAAATAATATTTAATTCCAAGGAATTTTAACCTTCCATAATTTTATGTGGGATAACCCAACATTCTCCCACTCAGGCATTAGTCCCTATAATGGGTCACTAGCAAGTGAATTTGTTTGGTGGATTTGTCAATGACCTGATATTTGATAGTAAATATGGGGGAAAAATTGGAGAATAATAAATTAAGATATTGAAAGAAATTATCTAATTTTAATATATTAAAATAATTACATAACACCAAAACATTTATAAAAAACATCTATTACACCCTAAATAATATTTATTATAATTAAAATAATATCCACCCCCCATATTAAACCAAAATTAAAAATCAATGGTAAATCAGTTTAATTTTTAATAAAAATTTCTCACACTTATGTGATCTCAGTAAATCATATTTAATGTATTTTAAATAGGAATAAATACTAGATAAAAATTTTATGAAAAATAAATTCGGTGTATTCCATTATATTCAAATCCAATTTTCTATATTCATAAATCTACAATTTTGACAATATATCTCAATCAATTTGGATAATATGAAAATAGAGTTCTATGATAAATGAATAAATATTTATTATCATTATAAAAATTAAAAATTTATTTAATGAAAAATCATAAGCTAATATTAAATGATTTTTATACACAAGAAAGTGTTTAAAAATATGACCTGGAAGGGGACTAATGACTCATTATCAATCTTTCCCCCCTTTGAATTACATGAAAAAATGTTCCAAATAAATGGAAATCATATATTTTTAGAGAAAAAACAATCCAGTGTTTGGTTCAAATACAATATAAATTATATACATATACTAAAAAGAACACTATAACCAATTATAAAATTTCAATATGAGAACCTTTTTTTAAGATATTTGAATTTTTTTGAGGGTCACATTTTCCTGAAAAAAATCATTTTCATATTGTCATTCATAATTACCCATAATGAGAAATTTATACATTTAAAATTAAATGTAAAAAAATGATTACAAGAAAGTCAATTAAAATTGAAATAGAGTGAAAATTTTCAACACAGAGTACATCGTTAACATGGAAAAACAGATGAAATTAAATTCCTCAAAAATTTAATATAGAGGAGGGTAAATAGTTTCTTAATCAAAATTTTAATTTAGAACTAAAGAAAAAGAATTGAATAGTTTTACTAAAATGAATTTCAGTAAGAAAAAAAATAACATTTGGTTAATAAATAATTTTTTTTGGTTTCTTTTGGTCATTAAATTTAGTAACTGAATAAAAAATGACCTGAATTATAGTTTAAATTTTTAAAAATTTTATATTTTTAATTTCTGGTGATATTTAATATAATCACTTAAAAAATAAAATATTCATTTTAAAATTTATATTTTTTTCAGTAAAATAATTTGTTTTTTACAAAATATGATGATTCATTTTAAATATCATCTTATTATATAATTTTTCTCATGTTTGAATGTATTTTTCTATAAAGTTAATCCAAATTATTATAAAAAATATAAATAAAAATAACTAAATGGATGTGGAAAATTGATAGTTGTAACTAAAAAAATACTAATACTTAATATATTTGATTATTAAAATGTTTACCAAAAAATAATATAGTTATCGAATATTAAATTTGGTTATAACCAAATATGATATTCCCCCACCTCCACCATAAATATTATCATCCCAAAAATTAAAATAAAATTAATGAGACAAGTCAGTGATATGGAGACTACACATTATACTATATGGGAAAACTAATAATTCCTTGAAAAACTCATAATCCAGTATCAAATTGTTGAAAAATAAGCTACAAAACATTGATAACACTGATACACTGAATATATTTTCATCTCTAAAATAATCAAAACTCTCATAAAATTATTACAACCATTGAAAATGTTGAGATTCATAAGTGACTTCTCCTACTCCATAAATTTTTTAATTGATTAATTATTACCACCACTTGAATTTAGGTGGAAGCATCACATTATCCACCATTAATGGGAATCATAAATATTTTTATGTGAACTAATTTAAACAAGTAAAACAACATCATTACTGATTTAAATTAATTTAACTACACTTGATGAATGAGTATTAAACTCACCATCACTGTGATCAATAAATCAATATCTTCCTCGCTCAACATGACCAATCACAAAACCAAAAAATTATTCATCATTTATTTAATACATTATAATTTATATAGACATTATAAAATATATATTTTTCTCATCATTATAACCAATATAGAAAAGCTAAATGAAATTTTAAAATCATCGATATAGATTTACCATTTATACTGATGTCAAAATCAATGACATTTATTATCTAAATGGTTTGGGATATACCATTATTCAATGATGGAACCAACTCAATAACACATTCACATATGAAATAAAAATAATAACATTTTTCATAGTTCATTATACTTATCGAATAGCCTATGATGAGAGAATCATAATTAGGGAACTAATACCCAGAATTAGGGGAAGACATCAACAATCTCAATTTATAAATCATCATATAAATATAAAGACTATATTAATTATCATCTTCATATAATAAATAAAAAAATTTATGAACTCAATATATTTATTACTGACCTTGGATAGTATTTTTTCAAAAATAGATAAAAGGTCTAAATCTATTCATTTTCAATATTTAATGAAAGTAGTTTTTAAAGAGTTCATGTATCTAGTAATTATATTACAATATCCTTGAACTATAACACAAAATAGTATACTGTTTAGTGAGGGACCATTAAACCACATCTAATGTGGATGGCCTTGATTCTGTTTATATAGCTAAGTCATTATACTATAGAATCCAATATAACATATACTAAATTAAGTAACTCTGACAATGAATAAAAATTATCACATGACTTAACCAAGACAATTTGAATTTGAAATTTCACGAGAGATACAATCCATTAAGTTAAACTATACATAAACTGGTTTCATCCAATAATAGGTGTATCTAGTCAGATCATCACAATATTACATCCGTACACTAAAATTAGGAACATTTCATATGATAAAAGTGTTGATATCATAACCAAATAAAAACATTTCAGTCATATTTCAAATTATTTTAGCTCCAATAATTCTATTTTCATATAAATTACTCATCATAACTCCTTAAATAAAGGTGCGATCTAGGAAGTTTGAAATATAGATTTTAATTTCTAATGAAATCAAGCTCTCAACAATTATCTACCAAAATATCATTATTCTTCACAACCCTAGAAATTTTAAAAAAATTAGAATAATTAAGTGTGCTTCATATTTTTCATGAAATGAAATTAAAGTTCCTAAAGATCTTATTATCTATTAATTATTAAAAGAAGATCAAACTATATTGAGAAAATTTTAATATTTACCCCAAGATCCATAAAGTCCATGTTTACTAATTATCTTCTAGTCATGGGACCCTTTGACTTTTTATAACAGTAAATTTATCCCACGACATCTATTACGTTACTCAATATATGGGTAGCATCAAAAGATAAAATCATACAACATGTAACCAAAATGAGTTATTTTAATCACCAAAATGATATGAATCATTAGTATGACATCATTCTTAGGTCCAAATGCTCCATATTTTATATAAATAGTTCACTATAAACATGATATACAATAGTCAATATTCTATTAGGTATAAAATTGGTAATTCATGACTGATAATTTTTCAGAAAAAATTCATACAATATATTACCAAATTTTTATGAATTTCATATCATTACAAGTGTTACATAATATTATGTATTGGGTTATTGAGAATGTTTTATTATAATTTCTAAACTTTTCATCCCAATATAGTTCTCCAATAAAAAAAAATATTCTTATATTTCATGGTCAAAACATTTTGCGATGAATAAAATAACATCAATAAACCCTAAAACCAATTTTACTAGCACTTGGGCCAGTTATCAGACAATTAAATTCTACTCATAAGAACTCATTGAACGTCACAATAACTTTTTTAGTTTACTTGGAACAAAAAAATAAAAAATATATATTAGGTGATGTATGATCTAATTTTCAAACCAACCTCACATATGACAAGAATAAAATTGAGTCTTAAGAAAACTATTCTATGATATCATACTAGTATTTCTCAACCCATCATGATCCATTTCAAGTTGGGGACAAGTCGAGTATGACTCCTCATGCATTCCTCTACTTGGCCATGTTTTTATGTTTAACAATATCTACGTGTGAAAACATAATGAGATGAATTATATAAAGAAACATGGAACCAAGCATTGTATCATTATATCATCAACCCATAAGGGTTATAAGTATAGATAATAATCATAAAATTCACCAAATGATCTATTTAGATTTACTTATAGTGATATAACCAATAATAAAATTATAATTATGGTTTACCATCACAATACTATAGTGTATCCTGAAAACATTAATTATCACCATCATCAAACATCATGGCATCTCTGAGGTATGTTCCACACACAATGGTAAATAATTATAAAAATACTATAAAATACTAACAAATACCAAATAAAATAATTCTATGAATGACTCTATTATCTTAACATTTACTTTTTAAAATACCACTTTAAGGATGAAAATTGATGAGTTTTATTTTTTAACATCATTGGCTAGTTATTAGTACCATATATCAATCCCAGTGTTATGGAAAATAAACTATACAATCATAATAATATTTAAAAACATTTCATAGGCCCCACTTAATATGTTCTATACTATATAAAACACCACCAACTTATCTAAAACAATGAAATGGATATAATTATCATATGATGATTATTGCAATAAATCACACTACTATATATAAACTATCACATTTGATCACACTATATGTCTCATAGTCTGAAATGATTATTTATTATCTCATTATACTAATTATAGGCTTATATTTTATCTAACCCATTAGATATACGTTGACCTATTTAGTTACAAATAATTTTATGAAACCTTGATTCCACCTTGAATTACCAGTTGGAATTAATTACCATATTCATAACCTTGATTATGGTTCCAACTATGAGACTATTTTTTGGCACATAATTTTTAAATGAAGATTGAACACCCAAATTAAAATATATATCTCAAATATCCTTTTATCAAAAAAATTATCTTAGTGCACCAAAAGACCCAACTTAAGATAAGAAATTGGACATGATGGTATTCTTGAATCTTCTTTCTCCGAGATAGTGAAAATTTCAATTTATAAATATATAGAATGAAGAAATTCCACATGATTGATCTTAAATGACATTAATAATCTTAATATAACAACTTATTTAAAAAAAATTAAGGGTAACATTTAACCATTTACATATTTAAATCAAACATTGAATATTTTAAAATTATTTAAAAAAAAAATATAATTATATCTGTCATATATATATATATATTTATATATACTATAAAAAATTAGGATGGGATATGTTTTTCTTTATTAATTATTTATCATTTTGGATTATTAAGTCACAAAAGTTGATTTTATTTATTTCCTTTATTTTTTAATACTAAAATACCTTTATATATGGATCTTTCCTGGGGCCACCAACTCTCTCAACACCTACCCTATTTAAGGTAATAAAATATGATCAATTATTATTTTCCCCTAATAGAAAATGATTAGCGATGTGTTCTCTCCTCTGGGACACTGGTCCCACAATGGTTTGTTATTTAAATTTACAACCCATCTATTTAAGTGGGGAAGGTTAGTTAAATTAATATTAATTTATTAATGAATATAGTTATGAATGGTTTAATTTCTTTATCATATTTCATTATCCCATTCCCAAATTTTGGGGAAACTTATATGTACCTAGATATTTACCTTAACATCTATTATTGCATCACACCTTAATGACCACTGATCTTTTTTTCCTACAAAAAAATAACTAATTCTACTACACAAAATATGAAAATTAGACCTTTATAAAATATGTTTCCATAACCTAATTCCTGGATCTATTATACCATAATTTTTCCCAAAGTTTTGAAATCTTAATTCACCCATGGAAGTAATAACTCTTTATAATCACTTTTAATCATTTATTGTGATGTACCACTACTATGTTGGGGGAAATTATATAGTACAAGGAAAAACAATCAACCCATTTCTATTAGTTGATTGGATAATGTGTCCAAATATCCATGACAAACCATTATAGAAGGGAACATCATAGCCTTAAACCCCAGGGGTGATATAAATCCAACCATTTTTGTGAGAGTAATTTTTTAGAAATAAATCAATTTTTATCTTTTTTATGACCTTGAAATATATTTTCCTCTAAAATGAACTTTTTAGTTTAGATTTTGAATCTCATACCAACAAGAAAATCTCTAAAAAAATAGTTAAAATAAATGAATAAAATACTATTTTTTATTAAAAAAATTTATAATCAATTTAATGATACATCATAATCATATACTTAAATATTTTTTTATATATATAAAATTATAAATTAGGTTTCTAAAATTATTCTAGATGAGGGTCCTCATATCCCTTTATTTCTATATAAAGTATTACTCCCTAGGAATTTAATGATCAAAATGAGTATAATGAGAGGAAATCATTTGTTAATGGGAAAATCGGCCAGGTTTTTCTTAATTTCCCAAAAACTTTTATGCCTTTACTAAATGAAATTACATTATTTGAATAATACCACATTGAATACATTTCAATTTATAGTCCCATTTATAAATTATTTTAATTTTTCTTAGACACATACTTGTTTCTAAAATTTTTATTTTTCACTTTATCTTTCTAACGATCTAAAAGTGAAAAATTAAACCATTAAAGAGATAAACTAAATAAATAAAGGTACTAATAAATCTAATGAAATTATGTTGGATTATAATTTTTTAGAAAATTATAATTCATTATAATGTTTTATCTAATGAAAAAAACTAATAAACTCTTTATATATTTACAAATATATAATTTTTTCATTATAAATCATGGTATAAAAACATTACATAAAGGTGAACCACTAAGAATCATTATCGCAAACTTGTTTTTTTATTCATGAGATCTCACTATTCAAACATTCATCCATAATAAAAACTGATCTGGAGAATTATTTATTATCAAGGGAATTTGTTTTTCTCTATACCACCCATATTAATCAACCATTCATTATTTTATCTTGAATACCTCATTGATTCCTAATATATCACCTTATACCTTATAGTATTTGTGGATGAAAAATATCTAAAAACTACCTTTCATTATTTCTTCATATATGAGAAGTCCAAAACCAACAATAATCAAATATTTTCCACTACTATTGAAAGAGTTGATATAAAGAAAACCTCTAAAACCAAAATTAGAAACTATTTACCATTATAACATACATCAGTAACTAATATTATTTAGTATGAACCCTTATAAGGATCCTTACTTAAAAAATATAAAGTAGACAACATCCTTGTATCCCTACTGACCTTAAAATTCATACCCTGGACCAATGGAAGGAACATAACCAAGAATGTGATCACAATTGGAAATGGAAAAAAAATCATTAACACCAATACCCCATGAAGGGAATAAAATAAAGGGTTTAATTAAGACAACCTTTCACCCATACACACTGTTGATAATACGTTGTATATTTATAGCAATTTTTTCTCTTATAATGACATCTTAATGGGTTTAAACCACAACATTAACACTTCAAGTGAACTAACTTTTATACAAGGTATTTTCAAATTCATAAAATTACAACCCCATGGATTGGTTACTAGTTAATGATGTTTTCAACCATATATCTTGATCGAAGACTCCCACAAGAATTTTCATTACAAATAAACAAATAATTATCAGGTTTATATTAGTGTAAACCATGCCTAACTATAATGATACTAATATTAGATAATTATCATTACAGATTAATGTAAATCATGACATGATATCATATTCCCATCACATATAACAACCCTTAATCAAATTGAAAATTATATAAAATATGATTCCTCAATAACTTGTGAAAAAAGAAAAAACCCTCATAAAACGGGTATTCTTTATTTTTTAAGGAACTTCCCACAAATTAAATAATACAATAAACATATCCATAATCATGCTCAAGAATTAATTTTTTTAAAAACATTCTAAAACTCTATCACCTAGCCACGTTAACCATCTCCCACTGGACTAAAATCTATGAAAAAATATATAATCATGGAAAAAATAAAACCTCAAAAAACCCATCAAAATATCACATATTCAATTCACAATCACATTATTCACAAATATCAAAACACGAAATATCATATAAAATCATGATCGTGGAAATTTTTTAAAAAAGGTTAATCAAAGATGTTCCTACAAAAATAATTAAAATTTCAACCCAATAATGAATCCATATGAGAAATAAAATATGGTCTAAACATAAATTAATAAAAATAATACAAAACTATTGAATGAAAATAAAAAGAGATATTAAACAAGGACTAATTATCAATGAGAATAAAATGATATCCCACAGGTCTCATACATTGGTTTCCAAACACAACTTGAAATATCTTACTAACATAATATGTGATAAAATCTATAATTATTACAATAATTGGTTTATAAAAAAGTTTAAGCCACTTTTAAATAGGTTCTATAATGAATTCCTCCTTATCCCCAAGATAATTCTGGGATAGTACATAAATATGTGTAGACCTTATCTATCTCTAATTAGGATCTTTTAGAATTATTTATATATTTAATGATTTAAAATTCTTTAAAACCCAAAAATCATTATAGGTTCATAACACAGAAATTATAAAATTTTGAAACATATCATTCAAATTTCAAAGATATCCATCAAAAAAATTTCCCCTATCACAAGTATACATGCAAACAGATCATGCCTAGGATAATATATGATGAATGTACTATGACAACCCATAACATAATGAACACATATTTACAAGATTTATAACAATATTATGACTTTTTGACATTTATAGTATTTTTTTAGTTTAGATATTAAGATAATTATGAAACCATTACATATAAAAGTGGAAATTTCTATACAATATACATTTTTCCCACAAAAAATGTTCTTATGTTTACACTCCCAATTAAATAAAGACACATCTGCATAATTTAATATGAATCATCATAACAGGAAGATATACCTTACTTTAGTTTCCTACCCATCTTCAATCACTATGAAAAATATTTTAATATGTGGTATAGATATAAAAATATTAGTAGGAGATATAAAAATTAGTGAAACCCATTAATCCATTTTTAAAATCCTGAAAACCCATAAAAATGTTTTTATTTTTATGTAATAAAACTTAAGATAAAGTAATCATTTACTTACACATAAAAACAAATTTATTTTATTTTTTCATAAATAATATCATAAGAAGGTAAAAATTAAAAATCACAATATAGAGAGTTTCAAAAAAACCAAAAAACCTTTCCTTGAAAACAAAACTTTTATCTAAAAATATTATACACTTTATTCAAATCATAAGTTCATTTTATTGCCTTTTGTAATAAGAATATTTTCATAAAAACTCTTTTCAAGAATAGATAATAAAAATTTTAAGTTCCTTGGGACACTATATTTATATCTATCTTATAATCACCCTTAAAAATGTAATAAAAAAACTAGATAATTACAAAATATATTCTTTAGAGAAAAAATAATTTCCCAATGATTTGGAGGTATATATAATACCCAAACGTCATAATAAATAATTTATAAGAACTATGACATGAATTAAACATATATATTTTTTAAATTCCATCATAAAAACCTTATTAATTAGTATTTGAGCCCATAAACAAAAGAACTTTTAGTTATCTTAGGAAAATAAGAAGAAATGTCTTTTATAATAACTTATAAAAATAATAATAAAAACAATAAAAATATTATCTTATTTTAAAAACTATATAAATTTATTGAGGACTATTGATAATTAGTAATATTTATGATGTAAGGAAAAGGTGGAAATGCTGTAAATGTTAAGAAACATTCTTTTTGTAATTTGGAAAATAAAATAAAAAATAACTCGTATTGAAATCATTGAAAAGATTACTTATAATTTTTTAAAGAAATTAAAATATAGTTATAAATGAAAATAATAACTCATTTAAGTATAAATAATGTCATTATTGAAACATGCTAAATAATATGGATATGGGAGAAAAATATTTGGGAGGAACACTTTCAAACATTAAAAAAAATTCAGAGAAAAATCTCTTACTTTAAAATTCCACTTCTTAGACATGCACTAAATTCCCTGATTAATAAATATAAATTTATTATACACCTAAATTAGAACAATATTTATTTTTTTCATAAAAAATCCCATTTTATAATTTATTATATCCCATTTATTAATAATTCTTCATTATAATCAATGTTTATGTGTTAACCATCTTGTATCCAATTCATATTTTGATTCGATTTCAGTACTTTCACCTTGATCATGATTTCATCACCACCATAATGTTAATTATGATTTTATATATTTATTTTATATGATTATTTGAGTTCCATGGATATTTAATTGATGTTATGGTGATTATTCACTAGAGAATCTTAAAATATCATTTCTTAGAAATTTCTATTCCATTATAGAATGGATTATTAGAAAATAAAAATATGTGTAAAAAAATTTAAGAATGGTAAATAAATATTGAATTTTTAATTACTGTATAATGTTACCACTAAATAAAATTCCCTAATTATTCATTAAATAAACTATATAATGATGTTCATGTAGGTGGTAAAACTAAATAAAATAAAAACACATTATAACAACAAAATGAGTAAGAACATGTTATTTTATAATGATAATATATAATTTAAAGAATAATAATAATTTTATAAATAAAATATGTATCTATAAAATTTATTTTTATGAGAATTCATGTTTATAAGAACATAGAAATGAAATATTTCATACATGAAGGTGATAGTCTGCACAAACACCTGAGTGATGTTTCCATTTTCAATGGATGAGAGGGAAGGGAATAAGATAATATTTTATCTTTTTAAAACATTATTATATCTTAAATATCACATATATAGATTAAATACTTCTACATGACCATCTAAATGAGGACGTAGTGAAAAATGTGATACATCACTTCGTTGAGGTGATAGTTTGCACGTGCACATGAACAACATTTTCATTTTCCATTGGATTGAAAAGAGATGAAAATGGTTAGAATATCAACATAATTATATTTAATAATTGTAATTATACTGATTTAATTATATAATTATGGTTATAATATATTTTAAAGAGGTGTAACAATAATGAAACAAGAAAAAACATTGTTAAATATTTTACCTCTTCCTTGGAAATTCTCCTTTGATAAACACCTTTAGGATTTTTTGATTTGTATTTTGGGAATAAAAAAAGCTCTAATATGTGGATAAAATAATTAAGGTGTTATTTTGATAGATATTGTTCAATTTAAATTTCTAAAATTCAGTGTATATTTGAGGAGAGGAGGACCCATTTTATAAATTATAGGAGCATCACCCATGTAAATATTAATAAATTTCAATATAATAAATGTATTTCTCATTGAAAGTGGATTTTATTTATGAATATTCATAATATAATGTAATTTATGGTTTAATTACACTCATATAATCAGATTTAGAAAACTTTTATAGATATTTTATGCCATATATATTTTTTAACCCCCCACGTTAACCCTTTTAACCCTTATAGTGGCGAATAACTTTTTCTATAGAAACATAATTTTTGTGAATAAAAATAAAATAGAACATAAAAAATAATTTTACTCCGTTGTTTCAAAAAATTTAATCCATTTTACAAGATTGAATCTCTACTAGGGTAAAAATTAATTTTAATATAATTACGAGTAACAAAATGAATTTTTTTTAAAAAACATTTTTAAGAATAAAAATGAATTTACACCAAAATCAAGGATAAAAATGATTCACAAAAAATTAAATGGTTTATTAAAAAACAAAATAGAGATATGGGACTTTAAAAAATAATTACAAACCGAATAAAACCTTTCAATGGATTAATTGAAGAAAAGGATAAAAAATAGTTCTTTTATTAGAATAAACCATTACTTGGGATTTAAAATGGAAAACATATATGTATAAATTCAACATAATATTTTTAAATTATTTATTTTATTTTTTAGAAATATATATATTTTTTAATTTTTTTAAAAAATATTAAATTCACTCATATATCATGATAATTTCATAAAATTGAGAATATTTTCCAAAATTTGTATTTTTCACTATTCACCGAAAAATCAAAATTTTCATAAAAATCTAAAAAAATTCACCATAAGATGTTTTTTACACGATTAATTCATAAAATATTATATTAGTAATATTAAAAATCTAATATCAATAAATTTATATTTTAAATGATAATTAAAAATAAATAATAACCTCTTTTATAGAAAAATGAACTTTTTAAACATTAAGTGTTCTTAACCTTATTTCATATAATTTATAAATTAGGGTTAATTAATTTATTTCATAATTTTATTTTCATAATTTATTTATTTTTAACTTATATTTTAATAAAATATTCTTCACTTTAGGTCAATGTTGGGTATAATACATGCTATTCAAAATAAAATTTACTTAAAGTAGTACATACTAAAATCTCAGGGTGTTACATTCTCCCCCTTAAAAAATGGTTTCTTGATAATTTTTTTCCTATGTATTATAAACAAATGGATTAAATAAATTTCATAATCATTTTAATTGGTTTGATGTGTAATTCAAAAACCATTAATTTAAAAATGATACCTATTAATAAAACACTAAAAAATATGAAGAAAGAGAAGAAATGTGGTCTGGAAGATAAATATATAGAAGTGGTAAGAAATTAATTTTAATATGAAAATATTCCATTTAATTTTTAAAGTAACATTATTTCATATGTTAATATAATTAAAAATATAATTTCTTAAATATTTCTTCATTCATAAATCTACCACTGTGAGACTCATACTTATAAATTACTTTTAAATAGCGTACCTTGATAGCTAAGTGATATTTTTCTATATATGACTCAATAGATTAATATTACTCCTAACTGAGTTTATGAATTATTTTATTATCTAGTTACATAATATTATAAACTATAATTACCTAATTTTTCCTTACTTTAACTATTATTCCATACATTGGTTGTGTGTTTGATAATTTTTCACCTCTAACTAATTTCACTTTCCAATGATGAATGAACAAGTTAGATTTTTCTTACTTTAATCTTTAAAATAAACTTCAAATAGTTCATGATATCTACAAAATATATGTAAATCCATTCTAACTATATCTATTTGATTACTAAATAATAAATGTTTCTCATAAGTATGAATAAAAATTATATGACGAAATAATAATTGAATGTCAAAATTCTTAATAATGACACCCAAATTTCATCTTAAAACATTCCAAAAATTATTAACCCTAAAAAAAATAAAAATATATTTGTAAAAAACATGAAACCCCAATATTGGAATTATTTGACCAGATGTTATTCCAACATCTTGTTAACACACATCTTCAAATGAAATCAATCACTCATAAACTCACAAACCAAAAATGCATACATCCTAATAAAATATTATAAAAAATTCTAATATATTCTCAAAATAGCCTAAATAATCATGACATAAATCCACAAAAATAATAATATATTATTCTAAATTTTAACTCAATATTTATTCCTCAAATAACAACAACCATTCTGAGATAAGGTTCCATCCTAGCCAATATCTTATGTTTACTTTAATCATATAATGTTCTCAATATTTTGAAATTATTAAAAAAATATCTTTAATAACCAATTCACCAAATAAAATTTTAATCCAAATGTTATCTATTTCACATAAATATATGGTTCCTAATTTTTTCCAAGATAACCACAATTATAACATTAAATAATATAACAACCCAAAATCTTACCTATCCAGTAATAATGCATTCTTCAAAAAACCAAATAATAATTTCCCAAAATATCATTAATCACTACAGAATACAATCAAATAAGGCCTCAAAAATGGTATATAAAATTTTTATCTTATGATCCATTATAATTTTTTCAACCATTAAATAAATTACCACTACGTCACGACTCTTGAAACCCTATGTATAAACACTTCAATTATCCAACATACTTCACAAAAATTTAACCATGTTTTTTCATATTATTCCATAATAAAGATGTTTCATCAGGAAATGAGCCCATAAGGGGCTCTACATCACTTGGTTTCCCCTACCGCCACCTTCCTCTCCACCGTCTCAGGCCGACTGTGGTTCTCTCGTTGGCACATTTGATTGGTGCATTTGTGGCGGGAGGTCACTTCCAGTGGAAACGTCGTGTAGGCCCAACATCCTCGGTGAACCTCATTTGTGGTTTTCCTTCTTCTCACCCTAACCTTCGAACCAGATAGAATTCCCCATGGAGGCATAGTATTGATCTAGGTTGCGAGTTCCAGTTGCTACGGTCGGAGGCTTTCCATCGTGTTTCATATCGTCTATGTGTGTGTTGGGAAGATATAGTCTCCAGGTGCGATTTTGAAGGTGGCGGCAAGATATGGATATGCTTCTCTGGCTTGTGGAGAGGACCTCTTTCGACGATCTGGGGTTTAGGAGGTCCCCTTTTCTGGTTTGGTTTGTTTTTTGAGCTTTTGACTGCATTTTTTAGGGTTCTGGTTATATGGTGTTCTTGGTGTCACACGGTGTTGACGATGTCAGGATCTGCCTTCAGTTCTGGAGACTGGTGATGGCTTATTGGTATACAGGATTTTGGTTCAGGTTGATTTGTGGTGATCAAGATAGCTTGAAGCCCAACCAATTTGAGACAATTTTTTCATATTAGAAATGGGATCAGTCGAGTTGAATTTGGTTGATTGTGGGATTTTCATTGAAGACCATATAGATTTCAGGTTGAACACGATTTGAAGAGGGTTTTTTGTTCACACCATGTTTGTGATCTCACATGGAAGTGATGTATTGAAGATGGTGGTTTTCTAGAAGTGATGTTGGTTTTTGTCTCGGAAGGCTGCAGATCAAGGGATTCTACAACGTTTTCTCACAAAAAATACTTTAGATAAGGTTTAGGGAAAATTGGTTTCACTACTTCATGGATTTTCAGAATCCAAAGATTGTGAGGGTATGACTTTGGCCATTGGTACCATGCCTATGCTCTTTGGTACGAGTCAGCTAGCCATGCTACAATGAGACAATGGAAGTTGGACATTAGGGTTTTTAGTTACCAGGAGGAGTTTCTCTTTTATAGTGAGTATTGTTTTTTAACTTGATTTTTGGTCTGTTATAGACTTTTTGTTGTGATTAAGTCTTGATGTCATGGGTTCTCACTTTCCCTTAAAAGTTTTTGGAAATAAAAAAATTAATTTTCAGTTAGTCATCTTATTCTATAATACTTCCTTTCTATAATCAAATATATAAATCATGTCATAAAACACATCAATCTTAATCTAATCATGTTTCCTATATTAAACATAGGAAAACCTCTTAATATAATTCATACTATTTATATTTCACTCATAGTTTCTTCATCTTCTGTGTATAACTTTTTAAACCATTATTTTCAACATCTTATTGATCACCTTAATGAGCATTTAACGTAGGGAATCAACTTTCGTAATACCTTTCATCCCCACATTTAAATTAATATTTCAAAAATTTAAGAATAAATTTATTCCCATCCATTATATTAACTGAAATATTCATTTTTTCTGAGTATTTTATCTCTATATTTTTTATTTTACCATATATTAAACATCATTACATTACAATAAAACCTTTACCTCAGTTATTGTTCCCACATTATTAACACATAGGATGGTTAATAATATTCCATTAAAGATAATTATCACCTGAAAATACCTTAAAATCCAATTTTCTCTTATTTGGAGAGTTATGAAATTTATCTAGGACCATACATTTAATAATAAATCAAGATAGATGGATAAGAATAACTAAAATATTTTTCACTCTAGATCCAATCCTATTTTTTTCATTTTCTTAAACACCACTATTTACTTCATACTCATTATTAACTCGGTTCTTTCTTATTCCAATAATTTATGAAAATAAAATGGTAAGTATAATTTTATCAAAAAAAATCAGAATAAACAAACTTATATATACTATGATTTCCTTAACTATGTAATATTCTATTAAAAAATTTGATTCAACCAAAAATAAATATAATTATCCATAAAATAATTACCCTCAACGTTATATATTACTTCTAAATCATAATCCCAATAAGAACTAATAACCCCTAATGTTTTATAAATATTTTAAATTATTCTCATATAATAACATCCATTCCTATTAAGTTACCTAAACCCTTTATCCAATACCAACTATAAAAACCCATTACTAAATTAACCCATAATTACATGATTTCTAACATGGGTTGGGCTTTGTTACATTTCTTGGAATTTTTTGGTTTATATTTTTATATAATTATGGAAAAAATTACATAAAAAGTGAAAATTTCCACACACTACATTTTTTCCAAAAAAATTCTTATGATTACACTCAAACTTCATTTAGGGCACATTCACTTATTTTAATATGAATCATAATAATATAAGGATAGATCATTCTATAGTTTCCTACCGATATTAAATCCCTATGATTTTTTTAAAATGTAGTATTAACACAAAAATGCTCATTAAGTGATATAAAAAGGAAATGAACCCATTAGACTATTTAAAAAATCATGAAAACCCATAAGTAAGTTTTCCATTTTATGTAATGAACTTTGAGATGAGATAATTTTTCAACTACTCATAAAAAAACATTATTTCCAATTTTTTTTATAAAATATGTCATAATAAATAATAAAGGAAAATCATAATCATGAAGGTTTCCTAAATAACATGAATGTTTTTCCTTGAAAAAACATTTTATCTAAAAATGTCAATTTTTTTTAAATTCATTTGACTATTTAATTATTCTATGAAATCCAAATATTTCCAAAAAACACATTTATAAGTATAGATAAAAATATTTGGGTACCTTGGGGCATTATCTTCATATCACTCTTATAATCACACTTACATATAGAATAACAAACAGTTAATTCTATTATATATATCTTAGATAATAAATATTTTCCTGATGAATTAGAGGGATATATCAGACACACCCACTTTCATAAACAATATATAAGATACATATCATGAATTAAAGACAAAAAATATTTCATTTCCTTTATAAAACTAATAATAATTAGCATTTGATCCATAATCCAAATCACTTTTACTTATCTCAAAAAATGTGAATAAATATCCTTTTCTTTTAATAACTTTTTAAAAAACTAAAGATTCATTGAACTATGTGAATAATATATTCATTGAAAAACTATAGAAACTTTTATTGGATTCACGATAAATAATATAACATATGATGGAAGTAAATGGTAGTCATGCGATTAATGTTAAAAAATATATTCTTTTTTCACTTTTGTAAAGAAAGTCAAAAATAATTCATGCTAAAAATGATAAAATTATTTATTTCAAGACTTTGTGAAAAAAGTAAAAAATATTTTAAAATGGTTTTAATCACATATTTGAGTATTAATAAGATAATTACTGAAATATTTTAATGAACATTGATGTGGGTGAAAAATATTTAAAACATAATACCTTAAAACATTTAAAACAAGGTTTTGAAGAAAAATCATTTAACTCAGTCCTCTATTTAGTCTGACACACTGTAAAATCTCTATATAATAAATTCTATTTTTTATAAAATTATAAAATAACTTTTCTTATTTTTTAACTAGATATTTTTTTTATTTTTAATTTATTATTACAAATTTATTATAAATTATTTGTTAAAGTCAATGTTTATATATTAACTACCCAATTCAGATCCATGTTTTGATTCAGTGGTTTCAATACTTTTCCTTAAGTTAGTGTTTAATAACATAAAAAATGTTTATGATGACGTTATATATGTATTTTATATTATTCTAGAGTTCTATGTATTTTTCATGGAACATATGGTGAGTATTTTCATAGAATGATTAAAAATATCATTTTTAGAATTGTAGATTCCATAAAATGAATTGATTTTTTAGTGAATACAAATATGTATAAAAAAGTTTAATGATCACTAATACATCTTAAATTAATCATTGTTACATATTTTTTACTAGTACATAACATTCATTAATCACTCATTATATAAACTTTATAATAATATTCACGTAGGTGGTTAAAGCGATCAAAACAAGAACAGATTATAATAATTGAATGAGTATGAACATGTTATTTTATAATGATAATATATTTTTTTATAGAAAATTAATCATTATATAAATATAATATTTATTTATTAAATTAATTTATAGAATAATCAATGTACAGATATAATGAGAAATGAAATATGTCATACAAGGATGTTGTAGCCTGCACGTATACATGGGGGTATGTTTCAATTTTTCAATGAATGTGAGGGATTGAGGTTATATGATAATATATTTTTTATAATAATAATTATATCATCCATTATATATATAATCATTAAATTAATCTATATAATATCCATGTGAGATGGTGATGGAAAATGAGATTTTCTAATTTGTGTAGGGGGTAGTCCACTGTATCCATTAGCAACATTTTCATTTTCTATTAGATAGCAAGGAGATGGAAAAAGGATTTAACATGAACATAATAAAATTTTAGTATAATAAATATAATTGTTTAATTATATTATTATGGTTATAAAATATTTGAAGGAGTTGGAAGAAGAACAAAACTTGAAGGAACATGGTTAAGACTATTACTTCCCCCTTGGAAATCCTCCTTTGATAAACACCTTTAGGTATATTAGATTGGTATTTTGGGAAGAAAAAAAGATATAAGATTTGGTGAGTATTTTTGGGGAGGTATTTTAGTAGATATTGGTTGATCATGGGTTCTCCTTCTTAGTGAGTGAGTGAGAATAGGATGTGCCTTTTTATAAGTTAGAGGAGCAACACCCTTGTAAATATTAAGAATTTTTTAATACAATATTTGAATTTCTCATGGAAAGTGGATCATATTTAGTCCAATTTAAAATATAGGATAATGTAAGAATGAAATATACTAAATACATATAATTAATAAAAATTATATATATATATATATATTTAAAATCTTATATCTTAGTTTAAATTCTTCTTTAATTTTTTAACCCTTACTTTGGTGACTATCTTTTACTTGGGTAACTAATTTTTTTGTGAAAAAAAATTAAATAAAACTCATTTAATAATATGAATATTGTGATTCCAAATATTTCATTCATTTAAAAATATTTAATTTATTTATTAGATAAAACATAATTTTAATATAAGCACACATAACACAATGAAAAATAGTTTCTTTTAGAAAAATTTCTTTTTAAGCATAAAAATGATTTCACACAAAAAATTATAATATTGATCCTTAAGAAATTTATTGGTTTATTGAAAAAAATTATATTTCTGTGAATTTTAAACTAATTTAATTATTAATTTTACCTTGTAATAAATTAAATAAAGAAATGGATCAATAACTGTTATTTTAATAGAATTAAACATCTCTTGGGATTTAAAATTCCAAAAAATAGATTTGAAAATTAAAATTATGATTTTCAAATTATTTATTTTAATTATTAAATATTTTTTTAAATTAAAAATTTTCATGAACATTAAATTCATTCTTATATCATGATAATTTTATAATGGTGACAATATATTCCAAATCTGTATTTGTCCCAATTCACCTAAAAAATAATCATTTTCAAAAGAATCCCTAAAATTCACCCTAAGATTATTTAGAAATGTTGAATTAAAAAATATGTTAAATTTATAAAATTAAAAATTTAAAATTAAAAAATATAGATTTTATATAAAATTTAAAAATAAAATGAAAAACTTATTTTATAGAAAAATGAACTTTAAAAACATTAGCTGTACTTAAACTTATTTCATATAATTTACCAATGAATTTTAATTTATATATTTTCACATTGTTTATTTATAATGTATTGATGTATTCTTACAATTTTAATATTTTTTTTATTTACTTTAGTTTGGAGTTTTATATATCACATGTTTTGAATAATATATTTAATTAAAGTAATACGTACTAAAATATAGGGGTGTGTCACAAACTAGCCCGAGTCGACCATAAACCGGTCTCCCAGGCCAGCCCGCGAGAAGTCCAGAGAGGCGTTCCCGATCATCCCAGGATGGGAATAAGCACTGAGGTCATCAACAGTGTATACTGGGGAACAATTCCTCACAAATATAAACAATCAAAAAATAGCGGAAAGAAATAGACAACCCAAAATACATTTACATAAAAAAATGATCTGAACATTATTTGTTCAAGAAACCGAAAGTACAACTAAACCAACAACTCAACTGACCAAACCTTAAAATAAACCAACTCCATGTGACCCCCTATTCAATCTTTAACACAATGATCACACATTTTCCAAGGAGATCGAACTCATGCTGAATCCTACACAAGGGATAAAAATAAAAGAAAACTATAGGCATGAGTATTAAAAGACAATAGGTTAGCCTGATATTACATTACCAATGCAATTAAATTAAAATTAAAGAAACATATATTTCATATTTTGAATAAAGGATATAAAAGTATGTTTTTAAAATGAGGTTCCATGCTATAATAATTATCATACAATAACTTACATGTTTTATAAATAATAATTCTAGTAACAAATTTTAAAAGAGGTTCCACTTCAAAATGAAAATAGTTTTCAAGAGGGACGATTGAAAGAAGGTAAAATTTTAAATAAAATAAACACTCTTCTGAATTTACCAACTAATCACAACATATGCCGACTATGAGTACAAAAAATCTAATGAGCACAAGTCTTGGGAACACCCCTAGGCACTAGTTCGTTGTGGGACCCTGGTACCTCGTATATCTGTGTAAAAGTACCATAATGAATATCCATTCTCATGAACACAAGCCACTAGTAGGAGAATCATCCATATCCTAGTGGTCCTCAAAATCATCATCATCATAGTTTAGATAGTGTTGTCATCTTCAAACTTTCTATGTGGAACAAGGACAAAACCCCTCCGGATCTCTAGCATACTAGTACATGTCCTCCCACCTAGATACCCGTTTTTTTTCATTTTTTTGGGCTCAAAAAATTTACACAACTATAAAATACCATTTTTTCATGAGTATTTAATTTAAAAATTATACACACATCAAAAAGTCCATACAAATGTCTCACAGTTCTTTCACAGATCAATAAACTACCTAAATTTTCATAAAACAATTTCAAGAAGTATAACGAGACCTTGAACATGAAATCCATTCAAAAATGATATTTTAAGGCAAAAAAACCATAAAAACACATCCACAAATATTTGGAAGCCCCGAAAACTATTAATAAATCAATTTCATGGACCATAAAAGTTCCACAAAAGATAAAACATGAAATAAACATGGACACCATTTTTATATGGGAAATAATGCCATACAGGCCTTTACGCCGTTCTCAAAAATAATATTTGTAAAAGGTATGTATTTAAATTTTATTAAGGAGGTGTATAAACACCATTTACAGCAGCAAAAAAATTTCATAAATTCCTTAAAACACTTAGGTTACATATTCAAAACACCACCATTTTCATAAGGATATGAAATGGGCAATTTTCCAGCAACTTGGGCCAAAACATGTTATAAACCAAAAACCATTTTTTTAAAACCTAATACAAATTGGAAATACATATAATTACCCAAAAATAACATTTTCCATTATCCCAATCCATTTATAAATCCTAAAAAGTTTTTAAATCACACATAACACATAAAAGGCAACAAGGTAATTTACCGGACAAATGACATGCACTTTTAAACAAAATAACTTATTTTAAGCAGTTGAAAAGGAATAAAACATAAATTTGATAACATATTTTATTAAAGATACTGAATCATGTTCAAAACACTTTAAAAAGGTTCTAAACCTAACAAAAGGTGAAAAAGATAACAGAACATTTAAACAACCACTTACTGTGCACTTTTTTGACAAAACAACACAACCTTTTAGAAAACAAGGCTTAAAAACCATTTTGCACACCAAGAAAACTATCAAAAGATTTTAAAACAATAATAAACATATATATCATGTTATAAAAATAATAAAATCAGGAAAATTAAATGATAAATGAATGTGAATGGGATATCCTACCTCAAATCCTTGGCGTAATGGAAACGCACACCCGATATCACCATCTATAGGTTTATAAACCCTAAGCCTATGATGACTGGACCCAAATGAAAAAAACCCCATAAAAAATAATATTATAATAGAAAACTATGTCGATCATGACAATAGGATAATATAAAACTAAGAAATAATGAAAGGAGTAGGAAGCGGGAGGAGAACTGAGAAGGAATCTCACATTGGAAACTAGAAAACTCTTCATCTTCCCTTAGATATGCACCCTTAGATGAAAGGGACAGTCTTGAAACAACTTGGAGAGGTTTTTAAGGTATTGAAGAAATAGGTAAATAATATTTTTGGCAAAAATAGTATGGACTTAATGATTTATGAATGAAACAAATTACCTTTGGAAAACCTAGACGATTTGAGAAACATTGAGATGTTTTTCCGTAATAAACGACTAAGATGATATCCAAAGAGGTAAAATGGAACATGGGGGTGATCCTAGAGTTATTGGACTATATTTGGAGGTGTAATAGCCTAAAATTATAAAAAAATGAATATGATATAAAATAAACAAATTATTGTTTAAAAATTGGAAATGGGCCCATGGGCCGACCCAATACCTGAATAAATAACACAAATTCACCATGCTTATGAATTTATAAGGGGTCAGAAAGGATATAGTGGTTTAAATATGTCCATGGAGGAAATTTGAGAATTTTAATGAGTGAAAAATGTTGAAAAATAAAGGATTTATAAAAAATAATTTTGGTTTTTAAATTTGGAAATGGGCTCACAGCTGACCCAAATCATGATGTAACCACCCTTTTCTGCAAAACAACCAAAAAATCTATGTCAAACCCATTGCAGAATTATTAGACATATATGGAAGTTAAAAAATAAAAATTAATTTCTCCCAACAACTAAGAAATGGATCATTATTTTCTAATGAATAGGATCAGTACAAAGACATGAAAAGAAAAAAACCGTGTGTGACAATTCTCCCCTCCATTAAAGGTTTCTGCCTCCGGAAAGCCATAACACATTACAGATGATAGGAAAACACCTAAAGATTCCTTATCAACAAGATAAAACCATGAAATAAAAGTAAATATCATAAAATATCAATAGAACTTAAGCATCTAGCTCAAACAAAACACCAACTCAGAACAACTTCATGAGAATCAATAGAAAGATCAAGCCACCACCTCCACAACCAAGATAAGAACCATATTATTGGGACTTATCCAAATGAACCCAACGATCTCCCAAACCAAAGTTAACTCATGAAATGAAATTACTTTAGGGGTAGGCTAGAATAGGATCCCAACCATTAAATCACAACTACCATCTGAAAAATCCTTAAAGGAAAGATCCTCAAGACCCGTATTGGGTCTCCCCACCATTAAAGTCAAACTAGAAATGAACAAATAATAATTCAACATGAACTAGAACTGTGTCTCATTTGTACAGGCCCACAAAACTCTCCCAAAAAAATCCTAAAAACCCATGTTAAGAGGGTTACAATATGAACATCTAAACAACCCACTCCCGAACGGAGGGGACAAGAACTGGGCCAACACATTATGCATGGATACAGACCTTCACCACTCGAAGAGGGGAGGGAAGGGGACCCAATAATTAGTCCACTGAAACCAGAAAAGAAACAATGAAAATACCCAACACTCTTCACCTATGAACAAGTAAAACCAAGACCTCACCTAATTTACATAGGTTATCCACACAAGGACATTGATCAGAAACCCACATCCATGAAGGAATAACCATATACACTATGTGAGGGGTAAGCCCACCATGCTCATTGCACTAAGAGGAAATTCACAGTGATGATGAACCAAAATAGAGTAGAAACTACCTTAACAAAACAATGGAGGCAGTATCCTAGTCGAGCACTCCATGGTGATTTCCTGGTTGCATGAATATCCTTAATCTGAGGCCTACGGATGGAGTCCTGATTCTTGAAACATCTGCTGCACCACAGTCATGTGCTAAGGATCACACCACTCAAAAAATCTCGCTGGCTCAACAATACACCTCCATCTAAATAGTAACTCATAGATATATAGCACAATTCTCTCTTACTCTAAAGGAGGAACATAATGGACAATAAATATGGAAAAACAAATCAGCCCCACTGAACACAACTGGTATTTCCAAAATAACTATCAGGACATGGAAGCACTTTAAATCAATCCCAAACAGATAACTATTCCAATAAATAGTCCATGGAATCATCTGAAGTTGTGGTTTTAACATTTTAAATGAATCCTTAGGTTGATCAATAGAAATGTTTTACAATAGAGAACTGTCCATCACCACATCATAACATCCAACACATCTTTAGAAACCCACTGAATATTAATCCAAAATCGAGACACTAACAAGATACCATCTAAAGACAGAACAAGAGTATTAATTCTAGATCACAAGGAAGAATACTGAATAAACAACTCTTCTAAGACGTAGAAAAAAGCCACACAACCATCAGTTTATAAACAAATTCCACAATGTTTCAAATGAAATCAATTTTGAAGAAAAAAATATATCTTGGTGGATTTCAACAATTACTAATAGTGTTTCATCATGTCTCACTTACATTCTCTTTTCCATGCCACACCAGGCACCCAACCACTATGCCATATAGGCCATCCTTCTAGATATCAATAAAACCATGCATGTGATCACCCATCAAAACACTAAAGGCTAAAACAAAATAACATCATTCCAAAAATCACGTACCTTCCAAAGGAACACCAACCACCTAGTAAAAACCCTTTTCAGATTTCACAAAACACACCACAATTCATCAAAAACCATTTTCTTAAAAAGCCACCCCTTTTCATTTTTAAAACTTTCAAAACAACCAAGATACTCTAAACAAACCCTTCCCTTTTCCTAAAATTCAGCAAGGTATATTTTCATAATCTAATGTTCATTAAGACCAATACCCTTTCTAGGAAAACACCAACTGCTCAAAACCAATTTCCAAAACCAATTCATCAGATTCAAACACTTTTAAACATCTCAAAACACCCTAATTAAAACAAAGATTCAGAATCACCTTAAAATGATTCACACTTTCAAAAAAATTTATTCCAACAAACAACAAGTTTATATTAGGGATAACCCAATTCCATTAAATCATTTCCACTTCCTCCTAAGAAAACTTGTTTCACAAAAACACTACCTTCCAAAACCATTGTTATATTTAATTTTTGAAAACCCATTTTTCCACCTTTCAAAATCCAATCCTTCTTTTAAAACCCATTAACACAATTCCCATACAAGGATTTTCAAAAAAAAATTCCGAATTTAAGAAAGGTCTAAGAGACCCACAAAAGGGAACTAGTGTTGGTGGGTGACATGACCATATGGTTGGCGGACATATGTCAAACACAACACCAACACCAAGGGACTTAATAGGACCATGCCCCGACGCTACATGAATATCCAATCCCTGTGAGATCCCAAAGCCCATTATTAAGACTCCCCTTGTCATATCCCAACACCAAACTATCAATAAGAACAATGGCACTAATAGAACCAGACATCCAATGGAAACTCAACGATCGAATGAGAAAGTGTTCATGATGCTCTTCCCGTACATGCCCTTCAAGTCCCAAAAATACTACTCCATCTACCTTGACATCCCCAAAACAATAAGGGCTCTACGAAAAAAGGTCTGCTAAGAGATGACCTCCTTTAATACCATTTTTTCACGAACGAGCCCGAGTCGACACTAAACCGTTCACCCAGGCCAGCCCACGAAAAGTCTCGAGAGGTATTCCTGATCCTCATGGGATAGAGACAAGAACAGAGAGAATTAATAGAGTAAAAAAGTGGGATATTTTTCCCAAATATAAACAATCAAACAAAAAATTTAAAGAAAAGGACATCCAAAAATACATTTACATAAAAAATTGGTCAAAACATTATTTTTACAATAAACCGAATGTAAAACTAAACTAACAACTCAACTAAACAAACCTGACAACCAACTTACTCCATGTGACCCCCTGGTCATTCTCCAATACAAGGATCACACATTTCTTAAGGTGATGAAACTCAATCTGAAACCTTCCCAAGGGCTAAGAATAGAATAAGACTATACACGTGTGTAGAAAAACTCAGTAAGTTAGTCTGATATTATATTCCCAATGAACTTCCTTTAAAATAATTGAAATATCAATTTCCAGTTTTAAATAAAAGATATAAAAGTATGTTTTTAAAATGTGTTTCCAAGCTATAATAATTATCAGATAAAAAATTAAATGTTTTATAAAAAATAATTCTAGTAACAATTTTTCAAAGAGGTGAAGCTTCAAAATGAAAATAGTTTTCAAGAGGGCGGCTTGAAAGAAGGTAAAATTTTAAATAAAACACACACACAACTTAATTTACCAACTAATCACACCATATACCAATGGTGAGTAAAAAATATCCAATGATCACAAGTCTCAGGAACACCCCTAGGCATCAGTTCATTGTGGGCCCCATGTACCTCGTATCATAGTGTAGAAGTAACCATAATGAATATCCATTCTTGTGCACACAATCAACTCGCCGAAGAATCATCCATAACCTAGTGGACTCCAAAATCATCATCTTCATAGTTTAGTTAGTGTTTTCATTGTCAAAATTTCTATGTGTAGTAGGGAAAAAACCCCTCTAGATCTCTACCATAATAGTACATTTCCAGCCACCTAGATAACCGATTTTTCCATTTTTTTGTTCATAAACATGTTAAAAATCTATAAAATACCATTTTCTAATAAAGATTCTATTTCAAAATCATAACAACATCAAAAGGCCACACACATGTCTCATATTTCTTTCACAAATCAATAAACCACCTAAATTTTCATAAAACAATTTCAAGAATTATAACGAGGCCTTGCATATAAAATCCATTAAAAAATGATCTTTTAAGGAAAAAAATACATCAAAATCATATAAACCTAGATTTTTCATCCCCAAAACCAATTAATAAATCAATTTCATGGACCATAAAATGGCCCTAAAATATACAACATGAAATACACATAGAAACCATTTTTACAAGGAAAAAATGCCAAACGAGCCTTTAAGCCATTCTCAAAACTAACATTTGAAAAAGGTATGCATTTAAGTTTTATTAAGAAGATGTATACAAACTGTTTAACACAGAAATCAACATTCATAAATCCATTAAAACACTCAGGTTACATATTCAAAACATAATCATTTTCATAAGGATGTGAAATTGGCCATTTTCCAGAAACTTGGGCCAAAACATGTTGTAAACCAAATCCAATTTGTCTGTAAAACAAAATACACATTATAAATCCATAAAAGGACCCAAAAATACCATTTTTTAGGCTTCCAATGTTTTTATTAATAAAAATAATAAATTATAAATCACCATTAACACATAAAATCCAACCGGGAAATTTACCGAACACATGACATGCAATTTTAAACAAAACAATTTATTTTAAGAAGTTGAAAATGAATGAAATGACAATTGCATACCATATTTGATTCAAGATACTAAAAAATGTTAAAAAAAATAAACCAGGTTCTAAACTTCTCAAAAGAGGAGTGAAAGATAACAGAACATTTAAACAAACACTTGGTGTGCACTTTTATGACAAAAAACACTTCCTTTCAAAAAACAAGGCTTAAAAAAATTTAAACACCCAGAAAATTATCCAAAGGATGAAAAACAATAACAAACATATATATAAAGTGGTAAAAATAATAAAATTATGAAACTTAAATAATAAAGGCATGATCAAGGGTTATCCTACCTCAAATCCTTGGTATAATGGAAACACACACACGATATCACCATATGAGGGTTTATAAAACCTAAAACTATGAAAACCATCCCAAAATGAAAAAAAACACATAATATATAATGGTATAAAATAACCATAGGTAAATATTTACTATAGGAGAATATAAAACCAATAAATAATGAAAGGAGGGGGAAGAGGGTGGAGAAATGAGAAGGAATCTCACCTTGGAAACTAGAAAACTCTTCGTATTACCTTAGATATGCTTTATTAGAGAAAATGGAATGTATTGAAAATACTTTTAAATGTTCCTAATGTCTTGAAGAACTATAGAAATATGATATTTGGTAAAAATAGTATGAATTGAATGATTTATGAATGAGAGAAATTACCTTTGGAAAATATGGACGATTTGAGAATCATTTTGAAGGTTTTCCCTAATCCAAGACAACGATGAGCTCCAAAGAGGGAAAATGGAAAATGGGGGTGAGCCTAGGTTTATTGGAATTTATTGGGAGGTGGAATCAATGAAAAATATAAAAAATGAATATGATATAAATGAAATGTTTTATTTTTTTAAAACTATAGATAGGCCCACGAGTTAGCCCAATACCTGAATAAATAACCCAAATTCACTATGTTTATGAATTTATAAGGTGTCCAAAAGGATATGGCGGGTTTAATATGTCATTTTAAGCCAAGTGGGAAGTGTAATGAGTAAAAAATGTTTAAAAATTAAGGATTTATAAAATAAAAAAAAATTGGTTTTTAAATCTGGAAATGAGCTCATGGTTGGCCCAAATCATGAAGTAACCACCCTTTTCTCCAAAACTCCAAAAACTGCAATGGGGAACCCATGGTAGGATGATTAGAAATATATGAAAGTTAAAAACTCAAAATTAATCTCACTAAAACCCCAAGAAATGGATCAGGGTTTTCCAATGAACCAGATCAAAACCAAGACATGAAAAGGAAAAAAACCCGGGTGTGACAGAGTGTTACTTGTACATACATAACCATGCTCTAAAAATATGGATACAAGTACATGAGATCATTAGAAAATAATATGATTCATTTTCATTTTTAATGTCTCAAATACCACAACCTATTTAGATTCTCTATCCCGATAGATTAAAATATAACAAACTAACACTTTTTCAATAGTTCATTAAATAGAAACCACGTATCTACATATCATCAAACACCGACCTAAATATCAACCATATGAATTGATATAACTTTAACAAGATCAATCCCTATATATACCTCTCCTTATATTGGAGAGTAAAATGAGAGTTATACCCCATGATCACATTCAATAGGAAAAGGGATAATGACTACTTTCAAGGGTTTTTAATAGTCACATGGTTGATATTACTGTATAGGGAACATAATTCCGGACTATAAAAGGAGATAAAATCCCTAAAAATGAACATTGGAAAATACTATATATGAAACTTATTAAATTAATAAATTAATTTGTGTCATACAACAACAAAAAATTAATGATAACTAAAGCTATAGAAAATAATTATTAACCACCTATATATAGAATAAAACAATAAACCTAGTATTCCATGATGGTATATAGAATAGTATATAACTACAAAGTCTTATAAAAAACCAATGTGGATAATAAAACATAGCCCAACCCCTACAAATACTTCATTAAAAAACCATGAATGTAAAAATAGGGGTTATTATATCCACACACTCAGTGGGTCATCTCTAAGCGATGAACAACCATGTAAATATCGTGTCTAAAAAATAGTCAATGTAGTAAAATCCAAATATATTAGCATATAATCACCCTCTAAAACCACTTTTGGGTAATACTGGTCCAATATCAGTTAAGACACCACCTTATACTAAATTACTTATAAGATATTACACATAAGTTCAGATTTCTATATAAGGTGACATGTTATACTTCATAATTTTATCTCACTAGAGTATTTCTTTCCCAAGATCACAGTAATCATCACTCCCCAAATAAATGTGTACGTTCCATATAATTCAATCCATCAACAATATAGAACCCCCCTTATAAACCACTCCCACCAGATTTTACATACATAACCATGGCCTATTTTACTTTCACAAAACCATTTTTATAAACAATTTATATCTATTATAACTACTTCACCAATAAATCCATTTATTGAACCAATTCACCCCTTATATAATTCATACCAATCTGTTGGGTGAGGGTGGTTATATTAATATAGCTATCCATTTATCCCACAAACTAACTAGATGTTGGCTGACACACGAGAAACCCACCCTTAGGTTGTGGTTTCATAATTAATTTTATTCTCAATGCTAAAATAAAAAAATTAATATAATAAAATAGATTATCTAGTCACATATCCATAATAAAACCCAAAAAATAAAACATCATCATGTTAATCATGGTATCATTATTATCACTGTATCATCAGTGTCATCATTCTCATTACCATACCATCTAGGTTATCATCATCTTCCAACTCCTAGCTTTTAAAATTTCATGATAATCATTACAATACGATATATAGGTAATATGATGCACATTTTAGTTCCTATTAGACATACCATAAAAATTAGTTCCATTGGATACCCTTTGAATAATAACAAACCATTTTCCAAAACAATAAATTTCCTAATTGATAGAAATATCAAGGTCAATCCTTGACATTCCAATAGGATGGAAAATGATACGTCAAACCAATGTCATTAATAAGTCATTTATATTGCAATGGTTATATAATAAAATATTAAATAATACCAACACTATCCTAAAAACATGATTTTTGTACCCTACCCTTCTGTAATAAATAATTAGAGATATATGAGTTTCATATTATCATTTCTCGCATCATAAAAAACACTCAAACTGAAATTCCACACCAACCATATCATACCAAATATAATTTGAAATATAAAAAAAATCTAATTCATTACGATATCATGTTCATTTAATTTTTATAAAAAGAATATATAATTACAATGAGAAGTATTAAATATCAATACAAAGAAGATAAAAATATTATATGTTATACCATTATGTATAATCCTAATTAACTCATCATAAATATGAAATAATCATTCATATACCTATAATACTCACTAAAAATTCATAGTTTGATGAGAAATTAACATTTTATCATTTTACTTTACCAAACAATGTCATTAAAGATTCACATCAGAATGAATTGTAAAATACATATAATAATCATAGTCTTATCTATTTCCTTAGGTCCCATTGCAAGCTCACCATGCCCTATTATCACTGTAACCATCATGAAATTATGTTTTCCCATAATCACTTATAAGAAACTTTTTTTTAAATTTCATCATTAAATGAGCTATAAATGATCATATAAATTTTATTATTGTGTTTTAATAATGAAAAACAAAACAAAACATTAACCTCTTAATTTTATGAAACCAAGCCTCCATCAATTTTGGTGTCCAATAAATTAAATTTCCCAAAATACACTTTAAATATTATATAATTCACTTTAAAACCTCACTATTTTGATCTTTATAGGGAAACAATTTAAATCAATTATATATTTTTCAAGAGATAAAATCAAGAGGAAAATTTAAATCAAAAATATTTAGAAAAATAATAATATTTAAGTAATTGATAGAGTTGGAAAAGGGCACATTGGGCTGGTGGACCTCTTATGAGTGGTCCTAAACTGATTCCTCTTTGGTTAGGATTCTTAATAATCCCATTTCATTTAGATATTTTCCTCACTATATGCTAGAATTTTTTAAATATGATGGGCTCATATTTGTTTGAATACATTCTTCTATAGACCACATAGACATTACCCATTTCCTCCATCAACCAATGTCAATGGAAAATTAGGATCATACCCCTACTAAAGTAAAAAATAACCATACATCATATTTTATATATTTCTTTAAAAACCACAATTCCACTCCCCCTGGTCCCATATACCCCTCCCAAAAAATGAATAGCCCTATTATCCACTAATGGACTTCTACTCTAATCAATGTTCTTATCCTCTTCATCTCCACATTCCAATGTTGGATTCAACCTCCTTATAAGACGAGTTTACAATTTAATAAATATCACTACCTAAAATACATTGAAAAAATACTCTTTAACCATTCACTATGCACCATGTATTCCATAAATAGATATGGAATTGTTTCAAATCATCCATGGTAGTAATGGTTTAAGGCCTTGATAGTTATTAATTTTTTTTGAGAAACTATACTGATAATGGGGAATTAACCGGCCAAATAGCATGCATTATTGATACATGATGGATTAATAATGTAACATGATAAAATAACATATCCAATTATTTATAATATATAATTAATAAATTAAAATAATTAAATATGATTAAACTACTCTGGAAAAAATAAAAAATGGGATTCAAAATGTGATTTGAGATCATATATTAGGGTATTATTGAACCCTCTAATCAAATTATTTAAATAATTTACATTGATTAATGTGAAAAAATAATAATTATTTATATATGAACACTATAAAAATAAAAATTGTCCCACAATATGCTTGGGGACTATTTTCAAGTTCATATACCACTGATTGAAACACTTATCCCTAATTAAAACTTCATTGAAATAATTTCAATTTATGTTCCCTTTTATGAGAAATTTTCTATTGTTCACCAAAAATAAAAAATTACACACCCAATATTTAAATAATAAAAAATTAAATTAATTAAAACTCTTAAAACATATGTATAATTATATTATAATATGTATTAAGGTTAATCAATACATTTTAAACTGAATTAAACCATTTATATTTTAGTGTGAAGTCTTTTATTTGGATAAAATGAACATTTATCCTTAAAAATGCAATTTGATGTTCATTAGCTAAATGGATATAAAATTTAAAACCATAATATTATCTATAAAATAATTGATATAAGAACACCACATATCTTAATGAACTCATGTTCATATAATCTGACGAAATTTTAATCTGAAATAGTATATTAATTAGCTATATAATGAGTTCATTTAGTAGACTATTAACAACAACCTAAATGAAATCATGATTCTGTGAGGTATTAGACACAATGAAAATGAATTCTTTTGAAATTTAATTAGATTTATATATTATAATTTTAAAATGTTAATTAAAATCCATTGACCATTGATTCCCTATAATTATTCATTGATAGGTAATGTAGTGATTAACAAACCTAGAATTCACTTTCATCAATACACTAAGTATTATAATATTATGCACATGCATAAAAACATAAAAATGTATCACATATATCATTTTTATGTGTTGAAACTAGTCTTTAGCTTCTATAATATGATGGATGTGAGATTCACAAATGAATTCATAAATTACAATATTATTTTTTTAGTGTATAAGCCATCTCAATATCAATATATTAAAGAAACTTTATCCTTTAGAATATTTAACAATTCAAAAAAATATTAAGATAATATGTACTTTAGGATATTTTGATATGTATATAACAAAAATTTATCACAAAAATGAGGTTCCATAATGATTTTAGAGCACAAAAAACATAAATTAGTACAATATCATGTACATGACAACTCTTCTAATGGGGTATCTATATTTAAGACCCATATAAAACTCCAAAAAGTACTTAATGTATTATTGAGGTAATAAAACTAATCAAAATATAATGAAAAATATAAATTTAAATTGATTATTCCACAATACAATTCCTTTCATGATATACTATATAAAATAAATGGTGAAGGATTAGCATTTTCTCTATAGATCTAATTTTTTTTTCAAGTTCTTGCACAAGATTTTGATACAGATCAATGAGAGGCATCCAAAAAACTCCTTCCATTTAGGGTTTGATTAGCTATGTAAATATCCCAATGCACGTGAAGGATCTTCTCTAACCCATGGTTTTCTAGAACTTTTTTTAATGGATAAAATAAATGAAAACTAGTGATAATTTTCCTTAGGAGTTTCATAGAATCAAAGATCCCCCAAATCACAAATTCTAGAACCTTTTATTATATCTATCCATGGACTCATAATAAAAATCAATCATTGAAACACTATAATGATTCATTAAATAATTTTTTCATAAGTTACAATGTCTAAAACTCATGAATAGTTATTTTTTACTAATATTATAACATTTAAATAATTATTTTTGATGTAAAAAATCCCCTAATCATCATCATATGATAATTAAAATGATTATTTTAGAATTTAGTAAAAGAAAGAGCAATGAGTCACACATTATCATATAATACATAAAATATCAAGTGCTAAACCATTACGTAGTGACATTTATTATGCCCTAGTTAATAACAACATATATGATTAAATGGTCTAAACCACCCTATCATGGTTGGTACATTAGTTAATATTGACATCAATATCCCACATAAACTAAATCCACATAGAATTAGATCATTTTCATCGTTTATCACATCATATGTAATAACTCATGAAACTATATACAATAATCCATTTTGATAGCATGAAAATATTCTTTTGGAAATTAAACTATTCATTTATACCACATGTCACATAATATGTAAAAAATTGGGAAAATACATACAAAACTTAATTTAGATAGCATATAAATGTTTTTCTAGGTATCTCTCAATGTTTTGTAAAATCACATTTTATAAAAACATAATAATAATTCACACAGCCAAAAAGTGTTACATGATCCTTTGTATTATTAAACACAATTATAAATTCATTAATCTATAGTTATATGAAAATAACATCTTATAATAAAAAGTTAATGCAACCAACGACATAAAGACATATAAATTATTCTCTATCAAACATGTGAATCAATATATGTTTTCCACTGACTATATCATATGAATTTATACATAATCACACAATCCCCTTTTATAATGCTTTGAGTGACTATAGGAAAAAAATTATCAATCCCATATAGTCTACTTACATGTTCTCAATTATCAAAGAATATACTAACTATATGGATGAACACATCTCATTTCATTCACCCAATGAATGAGAATATCAAATAATCCTTATCTAAAAAGACAATAACATCACATATCCATTACCTTGGTATTTTTTACACTTCCATCATAATATCAATTAAGGTACCAAATATCATAATCATCATAAAATATAAAAAATACTATTTTTGTTATGCCTCAACTAACAACATGATCAAAAAATACCCAACCACCCCTGATTAGATATTCTTAAAGGTAGGAATATGAAAGTTATAAAATTCGAAAGGTTACTGGGATATTTATATTTACATAATTAATTATAGGGTTTGAATATGAAACAAGATTCCACAAAATACCATGTAAATAGTGTTGAACCCTCTGAGAAAATTGGTTGAACTCATACTTCCATAATATCAACTATGCTCAATCGTATTTTGATAATCTAAATTATGATCAATTATAGTTTGGTAGTTCCTATATTGATTAATTGTTAATTAATTATTTTGGTATTTATGAACATCATGCAAATATTCATTTATTATATTATTTATATTATCTTCAAGGAATACGGTTACTGGTTGAATATATATTCTAACTTAACTCATTCTGCCAATAGAATACTTAAACAGGCGAAAGGTCACCATTACAGAACAAGTCTACTGATACTCGAAGGTCATCGGTATGCAAGTCTCCCGATACACGAAGGTCACCGGTATGCAAGTCTACCGATATGCGGAAGGTTACCGATATACTAAGCTTACAGAAATAAGAAGGTTACCGTCAGACAAGCCTACCGATACGTAAAGGTTACCGATACGAAAAGGCTACTGATACGGAAAGGTCACCATTATGCAAAGCCTACCGATATGCGAAAGCCCACTGATACAATCAAGCCTGCCGATACATGAAGTCTACCGTTACACGGAAGGCTACCGATAGAAAGGCTACCGTTACTCAAGGCTACCTCTACCAAGGCTACCGATACCCAAACCTACCATTCCAGAGAATCCAACACTACTTTAATTTCTTTATCTTTATTTAATCTAACCAACGGTCATATTAGGTATATTTTAATACACTGACATTTATTTAATGTGTGTTGTTGGATGTCAGGGAACCGTACCTCGTACCTGCAAAAAGTAAATCATCTCTTGCCGGAGCACGTGCTTTAAATAAGAGATGATCCTACTGCTAATAATAATGTTGAAAAGAAAAATAAGAGCATGAAAAAAATAATAAGGTGCAAAAAAAAGGTGTGCATGAAAAAAGATGACTGAATTTACACGAAGAGATCATACATTCCTACATACCAGAAAAAGCTGAGAACGAGAACGAGAACATCCACACAAGAACTTCATCGACTACTTTCTTCTCTGTCTCTACACCTGGAAGTCAAGGAAGAAGACGACACTCTGTTTTCCAGACTAAAACAAGAAGAGGACTCAGAACCAATTCTGATCAATCCAAAGGAGTCCAGAGATGCACTGCAATCGCTAAAGCCAATCTAAACTCTACATATTTGCCTCTATGATTTAATATTTAGCAGTCTGTGTCATCTGCTGTATTTTACACACACTGTCTCCTGTACTTTAACTGGAGGATCTGTAAATACTCACTCAAACTCTTACATCTTTTATTTCCCACTGGGATAGTGGTAGAGGTCGTGTGTGACATGGACAGGTGGTGCTGTTGTTTTTGTTCCCACGGATAACAATGGTAGAGGTCTTGGACCTGGACAGTTATATACTATTGTCAACCCTGATGCAGGGTGTGGATCACTTTTATATAAATTTTTGAGAGGAATAAGTCTCAGCTTGAGACTGAACCTCTTGGTTAAATCTGCTGTGCTTATTTATTTTCAAAGTTATTTTTATTCCGCTGCAAACTACTTTAAAACAAAAATTGTTTTAAAGTCACTTTGATAATTAAACTCACAAGTGTTTATATTAGTCGTAAATTAGTAAGTTGGTTTCAAAAGTTAATCAATTATTCTGATTTGATTAACTGGGAAATAATCAATCCTTTGAGAACCTAACAGAACCTCTATTTTGATATAAATTCACTACAGTTTAATTCTATGTTTTATTTGGGGGATTTTTAGACAATGTTTTTAAACAAAAATTTTAATTGGAACCCAATTCACCCCCCTCTTGAGTGTCCACTCTGACCAACATTTGGTATCAAAGGATTAAAATATTTTCTAAAGTACTCTATTTTTCTACTGTGATTTTAGTTGTATTTTAAAGATCTTAAAATTTCTGTTACTTCTAAATTTTTATCTCTTTAAAATTTTTGTTTAAACCTAGTTATCATGGATCATAGAATAGAGGGTGATGCTACTAATAGTCCACCTTTCTTCAATGGTACAAACTATGCTCAGTGGAAACTTAAAATGAAAATTCATTTAGAAATCATAGGTTTTGATATTTGGTCTGCCATTGAATCAGAATATAAACTTCCCACTACTGCTAGATCCACTTGGGATAAACCAACAATGACTGCTTACAATAATAATTGTAAAGCCATGAATGCCCTGTAATGTGCTTTAGGAGATTAAGAGTTTAACAAAATATCTACTTGTAAAAATGCTTTTGAAATTTGGGATACCTTAGCTGTTTCTCATGAAGGAACAACCAATGTTAAAGAAATGAGATTAAATACTTATACTATTAAATATGATAATTTTAAAATGAAGACTGATGAACCCATTTATGATATGTATCTCAGGTTTAATGAGATAGTCAATTCAATGAATTCACTTGGAAAGGTTGTTCCAGCAAAGGAACAAATTTGAAGGATTCTGAGATGTTTACCAGACCGATGGAGAGGCACATCTGTTTCAATTAGAGAGTCGTGTGAAATTGCTGCTCTACCTATCAAAGAACTCATTGGTAAGCTTACGATGTATGAGGAAGAACTCAAGGTGAATAAAGAGGAATATGGTGAACCTAAGAGAAAATCAGTGGCTTTCAAGACTACTGCTTCAAAGAGAAAAGACAAAGATAAAGCTCAACTACCTACTGACAGTTCAACCAGTGAACATTCAGACTCTGATAGTGATGCTGAAATGGATTAGATAGCCAGAAGGTTTAAGAAATTTTATAGGAAGAAGAAATTCTTCAGAAAGTAAAATTACAAAGGAAGGTATGGCAATAAGGGACATTGGAAGAAGGATTGTAAAAAGCCAGATAAAAGTGATGAAGTTGTCTGATATGAGTGCAAAATAAAATGACATATAAAAGCAGACTGTCCAAAGCTGAAGTACAAAAAGAAGTATGAATACAAGGACAATAAGTATAATAAATCCATGAAGGCTACCTAGAGTGCTTCTGAGGATAGCTCCAGTGAGTCTGAAATTTCTGAAACTGAACTTAGAAATTAGGAAAATATGTGTTTCATGACAAACACATTTGAGGTAACATCTGAAACTCCTGCTTTAAATTCATATTATTCTGGAGATGATTCTGACTCAGAAAACATGTCAAAATATAAACTGTTTGAATATTGTGATATGTTATAAGAAACCTGTAATGAGCTGAAATACAAATACAAAGGTTTAAAGAAACAATATGCTTTAACTGTTAAACATAAATCTGATCTTGATATTAAAATAGAAAAGAATTCACATTTGCTTAAAGAGAATACTGAACTAAAATTATCTAATGAGAAACTTAATAAAAACTTAGAAAAGTTTAAAAATGGTAAAGATACTCTTACTCAAATGATAGGTAAGAAAATAGCACCGAGATACACTGCTGGTATAGGATACCAACCAGGACAGAGAAAATTTACCAAAACTAAATTCATTCATAAATATGGATAGAATCCTGCTAGTTCTAGTTCTGGACATTTATATGCTTCAACTAGTTATATTCATAGTTACGGATCTAATAAGGTTTACCTTTCAAAATCTGTTGATTCTACAAATTTTATGAGACCCATAAGACAAATTTGGGTAACTAAAGCTTTGTTGGCTAACCTGTCTGGACCCAAGAAAATCTGGGTACCAAAATCATTTCCTGTCTAAATCTGTTTTGTAGGGAACCTGCTTAAAGAGCTCCTATAGAAAGACCTGGTACTTGGACAATGGATTTTCAAGACACATGTTAGGAGATTTCTCATGCTCTATAAGATTAGTCAGATTTGATGGAGGTTTTTTCACTTTTGGTGATAATTATAAAGGGAAAATCATCGGCTTAGGCTAGATTGGTAACACTGATTCAGTATTAATTTCTAAAATTCTATTTGTTGATGGGATTAAGTATAATTTACTCAGTATTTCTCAGTTATGTGATGATGGTTTTAATGATAAATTTTAAAATGATTCTTGCAATGTTTTTAATTCTAAAAATGTTTTAGTATTTTCTGCCTTAAGAAATGAAAATGTTTATGCTGTTGATCTGAATTCTTTAGCTAAGCAGAATATTACTTGTTTAAATGATTTTCATAAAGAGTCTTGGCTTTGGCACAGAAGATTAGGACACTGCAATGTACATTCACTTAGAAAACCTACTATGAAGAACTTAGTTAGAAACCTACCAAAACTTGAATTCCCAGCAGATAAAGTTTGTAATCCTTGTCAAAAGGGAAATCAACATAAAGTTTCTTTCAAATCAAAGAAAGAAGTGTCAACTTATCAACCTCTCGAGTTGTTTCACATGGATTTGTTTGGACCTTCTAGAGTTTCTAGTTTAAATGGGAAGCACAATGTCTATGTTCTAGTAGATGACTATTCTATGTATACTTGGGTATATTTTCTAGCTCACAAGAGTGAAGCTTGATCTTACTTTGTTAAATATTCCATTTCTGTAGAGAACCTTAGTGGACTTAAGATCAAAACCTTGAGAAGTGATCATGGTCGTGAGTTTGAAAATCATGAGTGTGAATCCTATGGCTCACACAATGGCTATAGTCACAATTTCTCTGCCCCTAGGACACCTCATCAAAATGGTGTAGTAGAAAGGAGAAATAGAACCCTTCAGGAAATTTCCAGAACCATGCTCAATGAGTATGACCTACCTATTTAATTTTGGGCTGAAGCTGTCAATACAACTTGTTATATTATCAATAGAGTCTTAATCAGACCTGTTCTTAAGAAGACCCCTTATGAGTTGTGGAACCATAGGAAACCTATGGTTAACTACTTCAGAGTTTTTGGTTGCAAAGTATTTATTCTCAATACCAAAGACAATCCTGACAAGTTTGCATCCAAGAGTGATGAAGGAATTTTCCTAGGTTACTTTACTTCTAGTAAAGCCTATAGAGTTTTCAATAAGAGAACCAAATGTGTGGAGGAATATGTTCACATCAAATTTGATAAAATAGATCCACATGAACCTAAGAACTCTCTTTAAAATCTTGAAGATGATGTCTCTGTTTTGAACCTTAATGATAAAGACAGTGAACCCATTGTTAAAACATCCAGTTCTGGAAATTTTCCAGAACCTGCTTCTGTTGACTCCCAACCTGTTGATGAACCTGAAATCTCTAGTCCTACTTTTTCAAGACCAACTAGGATTCTAAAGAACCATCCTTTAGATGCTGTTGTAGGTAATCTAGATAGTGGAACACATATTAGAGCTTCTCTAAGAAATCAGGTTGAACATCAAGCTTTTCTTTCATAGTTAGAACCTAAAAATATCAATGATGATATCAATGATGAATTTTGGGTAACAACTATGCAAGAAGAACTAAATAACTTTTAAAGAAATAAAGTTTGGGAATTAGTAGAAAGACCTAAAGACACCTTGACCATAGGCACAAAGTGAGTGTTTAGAAACAAAGTTGATGAATCTGGAAACATCATTAGAAACAAAGCTAGACTAGTTGCACAAGGTTACAATCAAGAATAAGGAATTGACTATGAGGAAACCTTTTCACTAGTAGCTAGATTAGAGGAAATTAGGATCTTACTTGCTTTTGCATCACATCTGAATTTCAAGTTATATCAAATGTATGTGAAAAGTTCTTTTCTAAATGGTTTTATTGGTGAAGATGTTTTTGTAGAACAACCACCTGGTTTTTCAAATCCTCACTTTCAAAATCATGTTTTTAAACTTTCTAAAGCTTTATATGGTTTAAAAGAAGCTTCAAGAGTTTGGTATGAAAGACTTACAAATTTTCTTATTTCAAAAGGATTTTCAAAAGGAATTGCTGATCCCACTCTTTTTATAAAAATAATTTCAAAATATGTTTTAATAGTACAAATCTATGTTGTTGATATTATTTTTGGATCTTCTAAAAATTCTTTATGTATCGATTTTTCTGAGGTTATGAAAAATGAATTTGAAATGAGCTTAATGGGGGAGCTTATGTATTTTCTTGGTTTTCAAATTTTTCAAACTAAAGATGGTATTATTTTAAATCAGAGTAAATATACTAAGGATTTATTAAAACGTTTTGGTTTGGATAGTATTAAGGGAAGTAATACACCTATGAGTACCACCAGTAAATTGGATATTGATGAAACTGGGAAACCAATGGATCAAACTAATTACCGAGGTATGATTGGGAGTTTACTTTATCTTATTTCTAGTCGACCTGATATTATGTTCAGTGTATGTATGTGTGATAGATTTCAAGCTAACCCTAAAGAGTCGCACTTACTTGCTGTTAAAAAGATTTTCAAATATCGTAAACATACTGCTAATTTGGGATTGTTTTACCCAAAAGGATAATCATTTGATTTAATAAGTTATTCAGATGCTGACTTTACTGGATGAAAGTTAGATAGAAAGATCACATCTGGAACATGTCATTTACTTGGAAAGTCCCTAGTATCATGGTGTAGTAAGAAACAGAACTCAGTTGCATTATCTACTACTGAAGTAGAGTATATAGCTGCTGGTAGTTGCTGTGCACAGATTCTGTGGATGAAACACACTTTATTGGACTATGGACTTGTTTTTAAACATGTTTCAATAAATTTTGATAACACTAGTGTGATCAACATCTCAAATAATCCTGTGTCTCACTCTAGAACCAAACAAATTGATGTTAGAAACCACTTTTTAGGAGATCATTATCAAAGAGGTGATATAACTCTTGAATTTATAGGCACTGAACCCTAATTAGCCGATATTTTCACCAAGCCTTTAAGTTTAGAAAGATTAAGTTTCATTAGAAACAAATTAGGAATGATAACTTATTCTTAAAACCGTTAGGAACCTCATCGTTAGAAACCTCACTATTAGGAACCTCACTATTAGGAACCTTACCGTTAGAAACCTCACCGTTAGGAACCTCACCGTTAGGAACCTCACCGTAAGAAACCTCACCATTAGGAACCTCACTGTTATGAACCTCACCGTTAGGACACCTCACCATTAGATGAACCTCACCGTTAGGGAACCACACCGTTAGGACACCCCACCAGTACATCTCTCGCGTTGTTTTTTAATTTTCGTATTAAGGTCGAGACTTTGAATTTATTTTTTAATATTAGATTTATTTTATATGTGAATCCTAAATGATATTAAACCCGACTCTAGACATCAGTCAATCACCGCGAACCAGTCTATTCGAATTCCTCCTACCTAAACCTCTCAAGATCGTGAAACCCTAAACCTCAGCATTTGAAATGGCCCGTGTGAAGCGACACACAGTGGATGAAGGGAGTGATGCGCCACAAGCTAAAAGGCAGAAAGCAACCAAAGATGGTGCTAGTGGAAGCAGTAGAGATGATGTTAGAAGGAATCTGGGGAATCTGCATTTGTCGAAGCGTGAAATTGTAGTAGAAAAGGAATTATGTGCAGAATGGCTGCTGGAGAGCAAATCCCTGATTCTAAAGATCTTACAAGAGCAAGGATGGATCAAGTGCTTCATGAACAACAATGGACCATATTATCCAGCACTGATAAAAGAATTCTATGAGTTTGTTAGTTTTGATACATCAGAAGAAGAGAACAGGATGTGCTCCTATGTGAATGGTCAAGAGTTTGTGTTTTCATCTTTTGAATGGGCTGAGAACCTTAGAGTTCCTCACAGTGGTGATTATGGATTTTATTCAAAATCCGTACCTACTCCTAGTGATTTTTTCAATTATGAGGATGCCTTGTTGGAGCTGACAGGAAATGGAACCCCTCGAATGGTCATTGCTGCAGAGATGGCAGGGGAGGACAAATTGCTTTTGAAATTCATTCAGCATGTGATTAGTCCAAGGTGAGGAGATTTTTCTACCCTCAGATTTAAGGATATTTATCTGCTGTATCTATTAAAGAATTGAGTAAAAGTGAATCTATGTAGATTACTTATGATTCAGATTGAGGATATGACTAGACCGAAGTCCAAGTCCAACGCTCATTTCTTTTCCAAGATGATTTCTATAATGTTGAAAGCAAAGGAGGTAGTTGGACCTCAAGATGAAACAATTGTAGTTAAAGACAACTTTTGTATCACCAGGACTATTTGTAAGTTCATGGAAGTTAGCTGAAACACTTGGAAGAAGTCTTGGGTTAATGATGAAGGTAGGATTTATGACAAATTCATTCCTGTGGATCATCCTTCTAGACCAAAGGATGTGAGGGATCCTGGTCTTGGACCAGATGAGTCAGAACCGGTCTACAGTGATGATGAAGCTAAAGCTGAGGAGGAAGAGACATCAGTAGAGGAAGGAGGAGACCCAGACTTACCCCCAAGTCCTGTGCATCAAGTCATTTCTTATGGAGCAGCTAGCCCTCCAAAAGAACTACCAAAGAGAGAAACTGTCTTGAAGGATAGTGATACAGAGACTACAAAAGAAGGAGAAGAAGCATGCCAATATGTTGTCAAGGACACCTCTGAGGAGGATGAGGCAACCAAATCAGATCATGATGTTAATGGAGAAAAGGAGGCTTCTGGTGAAGCAGATGATGAGGAAAATGAAGAAGAAGAGCTTAGTTTGAGCCCTCTTATAGATAGTACAATCAAAATAGTGCCTGATCAGGAATCATAAGTAGCATCTGTTGTTGAGAAAGTTCTTGAGCAATCAGAGAAAATGGCTATTGAATCTCCTACAGTTGTATAGGAAATTACAGAATTACCCCAGGAAGAACAGTTGGAAGAGATACCTCAGGAGAATGTTCCAAGTGAGGGGGAGAATCTTGGCTCAATATCAGTGCTCTATGACATTGAAGGTTGGACATCAAATCCAGTATATATGATTCTTGTACTTTCTTATGGAGATTCTGATGAGGAAGACCAGCCCCAAAAGGAATTAGTTACCCTACCCAATTTGGATGAAAATGTGGCAACCAAGGAGGACCTTGAGTCCTTAAAAGCTGAATTGAAAGAAGCAATAAGGGAATCAATGAAAGATATGAAGAAAAGTATGGTTGAAGATATGAAAAGCATGGAGCAGTCCCTTGAGTTATCCATTGGATATGGTGTATCCAGTCCTGTGAAAGAAATGATGGATGAAATTAAAGTGTGCCACACTCAGATTGAGAGTTGGACAAGAGCTGTAGTTGCTTTGAGACAATCGATTTCTTCTATGAATACCATGCATAGCTCTCAAACTCAAGTAAACTCTGACATTCGATATATCAAAGAAGTGGTCAAGAAATTTGTGGAAGTTTTTGAGGCCTTTAAGAAGTCAGTCAAAGAACATCTGAACAGTCTGGATGAACTTGTTCAGAAGGTAGTTAGTAGTCTGACTCAATCGTTCAAGGAGACAATGGCCTTCTCAATGAAACCTCTTCCCTCATCTAGCTCCATTGTGAACCTTGACCAGACCCGCACTATTATTCAGGAAGAATTGGATAAGGATAGTCCCAGTGGTGCATAAGATACTCAGATTCTTGCTACCACCAGGGAAGTTAGTAGTTTTGTTCGTGATCACCTGCAGGAAGCTACTGCTTCTTAAGAGGAAATCAAGAATAAGGTGGATGCTTATTTCAAGATGGTTTATACCAAGCAACAAATGACAAACCATTTCAAGATTTTGATTGAGAATTTGAAGTTAACTCCAGTAACCCAAGCCTTCAGAGAACAGGTTAGTAAGATCAGGGAGCTTACTCCTGCCTTGGATAAATTCATTGAGAATCGAGATGACTTTGTGTCTGCAATGGAGATAGGAGGGAGTATTATTATGGATTTCAGGAATCTGCTTCTACCATTCTTGCATGTGGATGCAAGATCTATAATTTTACCTCCTGCACTTCCTGCCTCTGCCTCTAGGAGTACACCTCAAATGATTCTAGTTCAAGCTATTCAAATCTTGACTGTTATGATCCCACAGAAGAGCACAAATTTCAGATCCGTAACAGTTTCAGTGGCTGACCCTCTAGTTGTTCTGTCAGCTATTCCGAAGCCTCCTACTCAATCTGAACCAACACCCTATTCTGATCCTAGGGGAAAGACTCATGTTCAAGAGGAGGATTGAGTGATTCTAGATGTTTTTGATAGGACTCACTTGTATTTTATTTGAATTTATAAGTTTGTACCTTTTTTACTTTAATGGAAATTTTTTGTTACAGTCTTCACTTTATTGTATTTATATTCCTTCTACCCTTCTTTTTGTTAATCACAAAGGGGGAGAAAATACTGGGGGAGAAAATGAGCCTCTTGTTTTAATTTTTTTCATGAAAGGGGGAGAGAAAATCATATGGGGAGAAAAATGAGAAGTAAAACAAAGGGGGAGAAAATGCAACATATGCTATGGGGATATGGGAGAAAACTAATAACAACACAAAAATTTATTATGAGAACTTTGTTTTAAAGTTTTTTTCTCTAAGAAATTTTTATTCTTTCCTCTGATACTATTTTAATTTTATGAATACTTCGGCATAAGTTGTGATTATCAAAAAGGGGGAGATTGTTGAACCCTCTGCGAAAATTAATTGAACTCATATTTCCATAATATCAACTATTCTCAATCGTATTTTAATAATCCCAATTATGATCAATTACAGTTTTGTAGTTCCTATATTGATTAATGGTTAATTAATTATTTCGGTATTTATGAACATCATGCACATATTCATTTATTATATGATTTATATTATCTTCAAGGAATACAGTTACTGGATGAATATATATTCTAACATAACTCATTATACCAATAGAATACTTAAACAGGCAAAAGGTCACCATTACAGAACAAGACTTCTGATACTCGAAGGTCACTGGTATGAAAGTCTACCGATATGCGAAGGTCACCGGTATGTAAGTCTACCAATACGCGGAAGGTTACCGATATACTAAGCTTACCGATATAAGAAGGTTACCGTCAGACAAGCCTACCGATATGTAAAGGTTACCGATACGAAAAGGCTACCAATACGGAAAGGTCACCATTATGAAAAGCCTACCGATATGCGAAAGCCCACTGATACAAGAAAGCCTACCGATACATGAATTCTACCGTTACATGGAAGGCTACCGATTGAAAGGCTACCGTTACTCAAGGCTACTGCTACCAAGGCTATCGATACCCAAACCTACCATTCTAGAGAATCCAACACTACTTTAATTTCATTATCTTTATTTAATCTAACCAATGGTCATATTAGGAATATTTTAATACACTGACATTTATTTAATGTGTGTTGTTGGATGTCAGGGAACCGTACCTCGTACCTACAAAAAGTAAATCATCTCTTTCCAGAGCATGTGCTTTAAATAAGAGATGATCCTTCTGCTAATAATAAGGTTGAAAAGACAAATAAGAGCGTGACAAAAATAAGAAGGTGGAAAAAAAGGTGTGCATGAAAAGAGACGACGGAATTTACACGAAGAGCTCATACATTACTGCATACCATAAAGAGTTGAGAACGAGAATGAGAACATCCACACAAGAACTTCATAGACTACTTTCTTCTCTGTCTCTACACATGGAAGTCAATGAAGCAGACGAAACTCTGTTTTCCAGACTAAAACCAGAAGAGGACTCAGAACCAATTCTGATCAATCCAAAGGAGTCCAGAGCTTCACTGCAATCACTAGATCCATTCTAAACTCTACATCTTTGCCTCTGTGATTTAATATTTAGCAGTGTGTGTAATCTTATGTATTTTACACACACACTGTCTCCTGTACTTTAACCGGAGGATATGTAAATCCTCACTCAAACTCTTACATCTTTTATTTCCCATTGGGATAGTGGTAGAGGTCATGTGTGACATGGACAGGTGGTGCTGTTGTTTTTTTCCCACGGATAACAGTGGTAGAGGTCTTAGACCTAGACAATTATATACTATTGTAAACCCCAATCCAGGGTGTGGATCACTCTTATATAAAGTTTTTAGAGGACTAAGTCTCAGCTTGAGACTGAACCTCTTGGTTAATTATGTTGTGATTATTTATTTTCAAAGTTATTTTTATTCTGCTTCAAACTACTTTAAAACCAAAATTGTTTTAAAGTCACTTTGATAATTAAACTCGCAAGTGTTTATATTATTTATAAGTTAGTAAGTTAGTTTCACAAGTTAATCAATTCTTCTGATTTGATTAACTGGGAAATAATAAATCCTTTGAGAACCTAACAGAACCTCTATTTTTATATAAATTCACTACAGTTTAATTCTGTGTTTTATTTGGGGGATTTTTAGACAAAGTTTTTAAACAGAAATTTTAATTGGCACTCAATTCACCCCCCTATTGAGTGTCTACTATGACCAACAAATAGTGTATAAAAATTCACGTGGTATACATAGTGATTCATTCAGTACACAAAACTTATTTTGCGTCTCATGGGAATATTACTTATTTCTACATGAGATCTTATCAATTTTATATCTAACTATTTATCACAAAATATAATAGAATATTATGTTAATTGGTTAGGGTTAACTCAAAGTCATAAATTTATTGGTAAATTTTCATTTAAATTCATGTAATAAATGTTACTAATGTGAAATAATGATAAATTAGAAATTAAATTTTTTATAAGGTGACACATTTTATATTCTAAAACTTGTTTATAAATAAAAAAGTATAATATTCTATCTAATGACATTATATACGATAGACCCCTAGTTAGGTCCTATAAAAACCCATACCCCAGAAACCTAGATCTGATAGTTATATTACAATATTGTTACATAATATAAGAGTTTCCACGGAATCCAATAGCTTAGTTGAATTAGAAGAACATATAGATACACACATTAAATTTAAAAACATAAGATACATCATGAAAAAATTTCTTCAAAAATTATTATGCATTCTATTATATTTTTAAAAATTAAAAATCATTTTCCTCTAGGGTTACCAGGGAAAGGAAAATAAATAAAGGGTTATAAGATGGTTAGTAAAGAGTAGCATACAAAGGATGTTATCATTGCATAAACTTGAAAAAAGTGATATAGCAAGAAATGTAAAAAACATGAAGAAATAATCAACTGAAACTAATATAATTATATATCCATGGATAATAATGAAAAAATAGATCAATACATAACAATAACTAGTTCCTTAGTGATGAAATTCATAATTACAAACAAAAACTTCCCTATGATAAGCCAAGAAATCATGATCATAGACAAAATTATGTTACTGTCAAGGAAACATCTTGTTCTGGGTAGAAATATACCAAAATACGTAAATAGGTTTGTCATATGAGACCCACTAATGCACATAGGGGCTATATAATTATGAGCCCCACTCATCACATATTTAAGTCCAATGGATTCATTATATGATGAAATGAATAAAATATTCATAATAAACATTTCTAATAATCATCTATATTGAAAAAATATCATACAAAACCCCAATACTTTTCACTATTTTAATAAAAGGGATAACATGATAATATCCCATTTAAAGAATGAATGTGGATGGTTAAATAATATACAGTCAACTTACCAAAAATTATCAGTATTGGAATAATTATATACAAAGAAAAAATAATTTTCCCCATGATAATAAAATAGATTACATGACCATAACCCATCTAGAGATAAAAAATAGGATGGTTAAAAAATATATAGTCAACTTTATAATAATCAACTATATTATAATAATGACATATAAGACACTAATAATTTTTCACATTTTAAAAAATTTGATATCATGATCATAACCCATCCATAAAAGAAAGCATGATCATTAAACAATACATAATAAACATATAAACTATGTGGTATTATCATAATAAAAGGAAGTAAAATTAGCAAAGAAATGAAGATAAGGCATTGATGAATGGTACCTTAAGTGTGTTGGGTTATCAATAGAAGGTAGAAATTAATTTCAATAGTTTTCACTGGAAAGAGACCACAATAAGGGTAGAAAAAATCCTTTATCATGGTTCATAAAGGGTCTATAAATATTCCCATGAATACCCCCTTAGGTGTGTCTAGTTAGGTATGAAGTATTAGGACCACTCATCATGTATCGAGGTAATATTTGAGTGAATTAGTTAAATAACCATTTTTGGGTGATTACCCCAAGGTAAATCTTTGAGAAAACCCCATCCACTTTCTAGTTTCATGAAAGGGATGAAATTGTAAGGAAAACCATACACTCTTTACATTCCCAAAATTTTGGATTTTTGGGTGTTATTATAGATTAATAAAGGTATTTAATGAGAGAAAATATCATTGTTGATATATCAAATGGGTAGTGATACTATATAATTACTAGAATTATGACATTACAATGAAGGATTTTAATTGATAATGGAAGGGGTAGAATGAGATAACTTATGTTGGTATAATAACATCATATGAAAAAAATAATGAGGTCTGATTATTAGTCTCCCAAAAGAAAAATATAAATGAGAGATAATACCATGAAATTAATATTAATGAAAAATGTGTAAATGGTATTGTAACAAAATAATTTCTGTTAAAAAGGGAAGAGAAGGATTAGGAACCCTTACCCTTCCAAGTTTCATCTTAAATATTGGGAGGACTCCTTAAAACCATGAGAACTACTTAGAAAGTATTTATAGAGGTCTAAGAATAAAAATTCATGATTAAAACCATTTATACAGAGTGGTATAAGAGAATGGGTCAGACTAATATCCTTTTATAAGTGATAAAAGGGGATTTTTGTTGAAACTAATGTTAGTTTGGGGTAAGAATAGAATCACATTGGTGCTAGGTGAGTTAGGTATTGAAATTGTAGGTGAGACATATTGGTATGAATTTCATACCTATAAAGTATTTACAGAAATTATAAGTGACCTTTTAATTATTTTAAATTTGAGATAATTCATTTAATCATTTTTCCCTTTATTAATCATGATTAAAAATTAACCACGTTAATTTTTCTATTACTAAAAATTTATGAAAACCAATATTATAAAATTTTGAAATTTTAAATTAGAATTTTGAATCAATTATACACAATTCAAGTTATTAGTAATATAAAATCAACTTTTAAATTAAAATATAGCATATAAGAAGAACTATTTTTAAAGGAAAATGTATTTTTTGTGATAAGTGTTTATAATATTATTTCCTTCCAATTATTAATTTAATGTTTGTTTATATTTTTATATGTTTAAACATAATATTATATTCATATTTTAAAAAATTTAATCTAATTTATTTAGATTAAATTTTTATAACCCTTATGAAATTAATTATTAGAAAATGACCATTTTACTTTTATCTTGGTAAATAATGTTTAACCAAAGTAATATATTTTAAATTCCCAAATCTAAGATTTAACATGTTATATAATTTATAATAACTTAATCAAAAATAAATTCCATTTTCTAAAATAAATTTAGTATGTGTAGGGAAAAATAATTTTATCATTAGTGCGTATAATTCCTTTTTTAGAAAAATATTTTCTTTTTAAGCATAAAAATTAAGTTTAGGATAAAATTATCATGGATTTTTATTTTATTAACATAAAGTGGTTTATAATTAAAAAATAAATGTTATGTGGCTTCCAAATCAATCTAAAACCGAATTTTACCAAAATAATATTTAATTAAAAGAAAATATCACAAACATTTTATTTTATTGGAAAATATTACTTAAGTTCATAAGATGTTACACATAGGTTTTATAATTTATGAATAGTATTTCAAAAACATACTATTTTACAAATTAAACATATCTATGAACATTAAAATGGGTTTATAAACTTCAAGGTCATTCTAATATAATGATAAATTCATAAAAGTTACATCTTCTGTAAAAATTGTATTTTTCACTATTCAATTAAAAATAAACTACTCTAGAAAACTATTAAAATTTCATCTTATGATAATATAATTATGAAGATTTCAAATATTATTTTTTTTTGAAAAATTAAAATTGTATCTGTGATGTTTCCACCCACGTGAAATATACTTGTGCCCCGAGGTAGTTCATTACATGACCACAGTCATGACTCCACATACATAAGAGGCTTCATACTAGTAGCGAGGGTCTAATATGTCATATGAAGAGTCTATACCCTCTTTATCAAAGTATTACCAAAGAAGTAAAAAATATTAAAAAAAATAAGATACTAAATAATATCCAATATAAACCAGAAATCACAAGATGAATCCAAAAACATGAAAAATAACAAGGACCAAAGTTATTGATATGTCATGGCACATATGTGTCATGTTTCAAATGAAACCCCAAAATAAAGACACACTGAAATCTCCAAAGTGGGTCCTAACATCATGTATAGTTCCCGCATATATGCTCCATCTTGAATCCCAACACAACCATCTAACAGAGAGTTGTTTCCCTTATATTGTTCAGAAATTATAAATTCCAATCAAGTACCAAACTGCTACCCGAGTATGGTGTGAGTAAAAATAATTAATCCACCATCAATTATTTCTAAAGAAATATCCTCTCTATAACAGTGTATGATGTTGTATAATGTATAAAAGACATAACAATGAAATTAAATAGGTTTCAAATTTATTATTATTTCGTTAACCCCATTAGTCTCAAGTTCACATTAACACCCAAACCAAACATACCTTATTCATCCATTTTTAGAGTCTAAACCATAACCATAGGGATAATAAAAATTATTCTTTCACATGCTTTCATTATTCAGTTTAATTCCATTTTCATTTTAGTACCCAAGAGAATCATTTTGAGTACTATAATCATAGATACATTGAGGAACATTACTAAATCATTATGTCATGTATTTGTAGTTTCATTCTAACACCAGTATCATGGGTTCTTAGAGGATCAGTGTAGAAACAAAATCTTGGGTACTTATAGAATAATTGCAGCACCAATTCACATGCATGCATTCAAGTCTTAGAGCAGCAGTCTAGAACCCCATGGGAAATTGAATCATCAATCCATCACCCTCTCTACATTATTCAAATTTACACATATATACACATATCATGGTTTCACATGAATAACCCATTTATCAACAATCCTCAACATGGTGTGCCATTTCATTTATCAACATTTTTATTTAACCCTATTTCCATCAATCATATCACATTTCTATATCACATCCATTTAAAACCAATTTATCATTTATAACATGTTATCATTATAATAAATTATCAATTAAATTAATTTCATAAAACAAAAAATTCCTTTTTTTGTTCCATAAGTCATCATTTCAAGGATACGGGCATACCACATGGTTTTCCATCAAGAACAGTCTCATAATATCTAATGGATTCAATTGGATTAGTGAAGTGTCTCAAAATTTAATGGGGATTTAATTTAATTTTTTAATTTAAAATAAATTACCCAATAAGAAAACAAAATGATAAAACTATGACACAAGATGAATATTTAGACTATGATATTTATCATATAGACCACCTACCTTAGGATAATTGATGAACACTCACCCAACGATATCCCTTAATTCTATGTAGAAGGGTTAAATCACAATGAAAAAGAAGATCTAGGATAAAATCCTAGGATCATGATCCAAAGAATCATGATCCATTAAAAACTATATTTAAATCATCAATAATGGAATTATTTATCCCTCTACAAGGGTAAGAAAGACTAGAGTTAGATGAACCTAATCAAAGAAGAGATCCCTTTCCAGATAGAGGATGATTCCTTCCACCTGATCTTTGATTTGAAAATTAAGGCATTTGAGGATCCTAGGAATCCTCTTGGGCACCCCCAAGAATAATGAAAACCATATTAGAACAACTAGGGTGATTAGGGATATAAAATAGGGGGTTCAGGATGTTTTAATCAAATATTTGAAGGTTTAAAAGTCCTCAAACTTGGTTTCCTAGACTGGACACATGATTAAAAAAACTATGCACCCTAACCATGTGACCCTATTATTTAGGGGGTGAACATTTTCTCCTCAAGAAGCATAGATTTTTAAATTGTTCACAAACTATGAAAATCTCAATATCCTAGGGGTTCATGGTTATTTTGGCAGGGCACATAGTTTGGGAAAACCATTCCCTAACTATGTACTACCAACCCCCCCAAACAATATATAATCACCCAAATGCACCTGAGACAAGAACCAAAAAAGGAGACTAAAAAATGAATAAAAATTACCTGAAAAAATCATGAGATGTGTCAAGAATTTTTGGGATCTTAAAATTTCCCAAGATTTTAATAGCTCTTCCTCAATCTGTACTCCCATGAATCATAATGCCTCTGAGGTTAAATGGTCAGGCCACTAGGCCCACATATCTTCTTCACTCTCCCATGTTTCTTCTTGAACTTGACTATACTTCCATAGCATCCAGACTATTTGCATTGCCTTTCCATGTAAAAGTTTCTCACTATAATCCACAACATGAATCCAATGCTCCTCAAGGGATGCATCAACCTCAAGCTCAAAACCATGAACATTGATCACATGAGAAGGGATGAGGTGATACTGATGAATCCGTGACACATGAAAAACAACATGCCTAGAACTACACCTCTGTGGAATAACCAATCAACATTCCACTGGTCCGATCCTCTCCACTATCTCCAACAGTCAAAAAAACCAAGGAACCAACATTCCCTACTTACAAATCATATGATGACCCAACCATGGGGAGATTAAAGGAAGTCATGATCATCCATTGAAAACTCACGAGGTCTAGGACATTGATCTGCATAATATTTTTGTCTATTATGTGTTGTATCCATACATTTTTTAATCAACTAAACTCGTTCCAATGTCTCTTGCATGAGATTTATTCCCAAAAAACTCTAACCCTCCCACCTCTATCTATCATAGAGGTGATCTCCATGGCCTACCATAAAGAGCCTCATATGGTCTCATCTGAATAATTACATGATACATGTTGTTATAGGATAACTCAACCAGTGCTATGTTCTTCTCCCAAGGTCTTAGAATGTATAATATGCATTCCTACAACATTTCCTCCAACATCTGAATAGTGTGCTCTGATTTCTCTTTTGTTTGTGGGTGAAAATCTGTACTCAAAAACACTTGAGTACCAAGTGTCTTCTACAAACCTTTCCATAATTGTGATGTAAAATGAGGATCATGATCCAAAAATATACCAAATAAGACCATGTGCAAAAAGACTATCTCCTGATCATATATATCACCCAAAAGATCAACCAAAAAAGTTTCCTGAAATGGAATGAAATGGGATACTTTCATCAACTGGTCTGCAATGACCCATATCATGTCATTATTCGAAGGGATCCACAAACGAATCACAAAAAAAATCCATGGTGACATCATCTCACTTCCATTACAAAAAGGGTAAAAATAGTAACAAAGTACCGGGCCATTGATGCATAGCCTTCACCTACTAATAGGTGTGTCATCATGTTACAAAACCTGCAATCTCTTTCTTTATTCTCGGCTACCAATATTTCCTATGACGGTCCCAAAACATTTTGGTCAAACTTGGGAGAACTTTTGAATTCGATGAATTAAACTTAGGAATAAACTCCTCCGACATACACATAGGCACCAAAACATGGCTCCAAACATAGATGATATTATCCTCATCTATAGTCCAATCAAATGGTGATTGCCAACCATCATGGATTTCTCTCAAATCCAAATACTCTAGATCCACTTACTACCTATCCTTTATCCAGATTAGAAGTATGGAATCGACTGATAAGGATACAAGTTCCATCTAATCATAAGAAATATAAACCTATATATGTATCTCAACAAACAAGTCCATCATCATGCACATAGAATTAGACTTCTGGACTGCATGAGCATGATTCTTTCAGCTCAAAGTGTCAGCAACATTATTTTATTTCTCAAGTGTGTAGGCTAGATCAATGTAATACTATTTCATATAATCATACCAAGTTCCACAACTAGGGATTCAAATAAAATCATGAACTAATATAAGTTATGATTTTGTGGTTGATATACACAATGAATATTTCACCCAATAGGTAATGTAACCCACACTTTAAAGAATAAACCACCATGAAAACTCAAGATCATGCATAACATAATTACATTCTTGTGCCCTCAACTATTGTGATCCAAACACTATGACGTGAATATTTTACATCAACACTTCCCCATGATCAATCCAATATGCATAAAAAACATGCTATAATACTGATATGGCTCAGGTATGATTAAAATTGGTGTGGTAGTCAAATGATTCTTCAAAACTAGGAAAGCATTATCACATGAACTGGACCATTCAAACATGATACCTTTCTTGGTCAAGTGAAAAAGTGACACTACAGAGAGAGAAATGTCCTGGATGAATCTTTGATAATAGTCCATTAAACCTAAAAAACATCAGATATCAAAAACATTATTGGGATAATCCCAAGGAAAAACATCATAGACTTTCTCTAGGTCCGGCAATACAACTTCTTAAAATATGATATTACTTAATAAATGTACCTTTTCATAAAAAAATTATCACTTAGATAGTTTGGAGTATAGAATATTCTCCCTCAATGTACTCAAGATGATGTCAAGATGTTTGGAATCATCATCATGTGTCTAGGAGTACAACCAGACGTCATTGATGAAAACAACCAAAATTTGATCCAAGTAAAAGTGTAATATTTGGTTCATCAAGTCCATAAACATAGCTGGAGTGTTCATTAGTCCAAAGGACATTATAAAAAAATCATACAGACCATACCTTCTCTTGAACACAGTCCTGGGTAAATCAGAAAATCTCACTCTAAGATGATGATACCTTGAACCCAAATCAATCTTGTTGGAGAAACTATTACTCATCAATAGGTTAAACAGATTTTCGATACATGTAAGAAGATACTCCTTCTTAATAATCATCCATTTCAACCTCCTGTAATCGATACGTAAATTCAACCCCTCATTGGCCTTCTTAGAAAAAAACCAGAAAACCCCAATGTGATGTACTCGAAAGGATAAATCACGTATTCTCCACTCCTATATCAAAGTCTTGAGTTATTGAACCTCCACTAGTGATATTATTTAAGGATTAATCTTAATAGGTTCATCTACATGAATTATCTCAATCATATACTCAACATTTATCTTAGGTGGACACCATGTAAATTTCTCAGAAAAAATTTCCTGAATATGATCCATTATGGGTGGAAAGAAACAATTCTCAATACCCCATAATTTAATTGAAGACTCTAAAAATAAGTGGTGAGATCCCCTAGTTTCCAATGAACTGGCCCTGCCTGAACTTCCTGGATATCCTATTCTCCATGATAAACATACCTATCACCCTTAGTTCATATAAATGTTACTCTAATATGGTAACAATCTCTATGGGATTGGTACAATAATAGCTAGTCCATACAAAAAATAAACTCAATAAATGACATTTAATGTAACTAAATAACCCAGATGAAATGATATTCACCAACTTATAGGGAGCACCCCTTGTATAAATACATTTCCTTCGACTTTACACCTAATGGTGTGTCGATCATTATAACCCCACACACGAACTCCATATTGTTGTGAAAAATCTGTCAAGGAACCATCTTAGTGTTTTTAGGTTGAATGTGTTTGTTTATAAATTAATATGACCACAAATGATTTTGGTTGATGATGTTGAAGCTAGTTTTTAAGGTGGCGTAGTTTCCTAGTGTTTTCTAAATTATTGGACTTCAAAATCATGAGTTGTTTTGGAAATGGATGGATTCCAAAAAGGAGTAAACAATAAATGAACCACAAATCATATTTCATGGACCCCAAAAGAGGTATGTGGATTAGAAAAGAAAATTGGAAAAGGTAGGATATCCACATAGCAGTGCTATGCAGACCGCAAAGTGCGCTACTAAGACTGAAAATGAAAAACAGTTCATGGGAGTATTGAAGTATATGAGGGGATTGAAGTTCATGGGATGTATTGTCATTTCTGGATGAGAGAAACTGATTTCAAGTACTGGAAAGTGTTTTTCTTGCAGAAGGCATCAGTATCCACATAGAAAGAATGATGCTATATGGACCACATAACATAGTTCACTGTGAAGGATATATAACATAAATTTGTTTTGTGATTCTAATTAGTTGGTTTTTTAGATCCATTTTCCTATAACATGACTGGAAATTAGATCATTAGGTAGAGTGATTTTAATTATAAAACATCATTTCTCTAGGAAGAAATTTAGAAACGTATGAGAGGTTCATGAAGGAGGATTCTGTGAGGTGAACTGGTTCACGATGGATAATTCCATGAAGTGTTAAGTAGTTCATGGGAGATAATTTTTGAAACGGAGGGAGTTCATAGGGACAATTTGAAAAAGGGTATTTGAGGCTGTATATCTTGCAAAGGAAAATAGTTTGTGAAGAAGAGGTGGTTTTCAGAAAAATAATTCGTCAGTGAATTAGTGACGGTCCATGGAAGAAGTGGTGGTTTGTGAATCACTCGTGCCACACAGTGTAAGGTATTTCATGGAAGAAGCAAAAAGTTAGCGAAGTGATAAAAATAACACACTAAAGTAATTTACTTAAACTAAAAGTATTCAAGAATGAGTATCTCATAAATGGGTGAAAGAGGGACATCAATATATAATATACCTAATATTGAGGATGTATGCATTCATCAAAATGAAGGTACCTTCAAGTCCATAAACTGTGAGGAGATTCTTTCGAAGAATATTGAGAAAAGGAAGAGGAATATGATTCTAATTTCCACCTATAGTGATCCAAAGAAATATACATAGGGAGTGACCCTTGATAAAGTTTTGAGCTGACCCTAAACCTTGTGAAGGTAGTGAGAATGTTCATAGAAGTGATCTAACCCGAACATTATAATTTTTAATTGAGGATTAGTGGATTTTTACAATGGAACAACATTTTTTATGCTCTTTAGACGTAGAATAGTGAAGGTGAACCAAGTAAATTTTTTGTGTCTCATGCATTATTTAAATTCTGTTCATACATTGCTATGGGACGGAGAGAGAATTTTGTTTTGTTTAATGAATAAACACAATATAAAGGGGAATGAATTTTAATCATTCATACCATGATTCACACACCTCTCAAGTTATTTAAACTAATTTTGATAACATGTAGTCAGACTTAAAATATTTACAAGTTGATCAGATACAATATAATGTGAGAATCTTGTATTAAATAAATAACTAGTAAGTATAGAATCTATAATAATTATTCCTATGACTTTCAATGGACAAACCACCCTATTAATATGTATAGGAGAAACTGCATGTAACTGATCTACCCTGGCCTTGTGCTCTAATCTGAGTCCCCTGTGCTATACCAATCCACTGATACACGTGACCTTAACCTAAAGTACCATTACCACCACCCTGAATATCATAGATAGTATTACACTAGTTTCCCAACTAATACAGGGTATAAGATCACCTTCTAGTGCTCTAGTTAGACCTAGCTCCTTTATAATTACCCATTGATAAAGGGTTCTCATAATAACTCTTTAAGTGTCATATACTATCGTAAACTCCTTACTTCATTAGGTGTTGGGGACACTAACTACAAATTTCATGCGGCCTACCACACTGATGAAAAAACACTCAATTACTTTATGAGTAACTGATACTTCTATTTAAGTATTATATATTTTAATGAAATAGTGAATGTCATAAAAGTGATTCCTCCTATTATCAAGAACACTTAAATACTAATCATCCAATAGAAACCACCTAACCTACAATGGATTCATATTTTAGATTCTACTCAGAAATCAAAGCTTCATTCACTACTTTGGAAAACTTCTTCAATCGAAAGATGTTAACCTTGGACTGAATCTCACTTTTAAGTCCATCTTGAAAGTTTAGTTTGATCATTTCTTACTAGTTATAAGAAAAAGTGCTACAAGTAATTAAAGACACTATTATAGTCCATCATGGACATACATCCCAGGGTCAACCAAATAAACTACGATACCCTCTCATACGTAAGCATCTCTCGTTAAAAGTGTTCCAGGAACTTCTCCTAAAAGTCCTTCCATACAATTATCTACAATTTCTCATTCCGAGCCTGAATATACCACTAATTATTCTCTTGAAATTTTAACATATAATTATCCAACATGAATCTATTCTCATAGGGAGTCTCTAAATGGTTAAGAATTGTATGGATATACTCAATCTAGAACCCAACATCCTCAGGTCCACCCTATTTGGTGAATGTTAGAGGCCATTGAAACATAATATCACAGCTCAAATTAGACATATTTCATAGTCCTCCCAATGATTCCTTCAATGAAATTCATAACAAGAGTGAAATTATCATGGAACTTCTCTTCTACCCCTTCACCTAGAACAATTAGGGCCTCTTATACCACTACTGGAGGCACATTTCTTAAAATCTCATCCCAACCTATTACCAATAATCTTCATCATCGATGTATATCTCCACAATGTCAAGAGCATGTCCTAGGAAACAAAAAACATCCTTAAGACATTTTAACAAGAGTGATTCATGTAAGGCCAATATAAAGTATCCCTCATATACCACCCCACGGTCAAAACTGAGGCACTGTTAGTAACCTCAACCATCCCTAACATAGTAGATGACTATCACTGAGTATACATATTATCATCATTATTAGTTTTCCATTATAAATCCCTTTTTAATCATTTCAAATTAACACATTTTTAACTTTTTTTAACTATGATTTATTCATAATTCGGAACAATTTATTTTTAAATTAATCATAGAAGCGAAACAAAAATTTTAACTCGCAGAACCCACTCATAACATTATTTCCCATTCATTCATAATATGATGCATTTCACATAATTTAATGAGTGCCAAGAATGATTAATTCATACAAAAATTGTGTGAAATTTCTAACTGTGAGTAAAATCTTAGAAAAAATGACATCACAAAATAAGTGAATCATTTAAGGTAAAATAACATTCAACAATAATAACTAACAACAAGAACAAAAATACTACCCTGGAAAATTGGGTATTCCCCCACACATGGGTAAGCTAATACCATGAATGAGTTCATGAACATGGCACAACTCATTCTAGTATCCTGTACACCTTTCCTAAAAAATAAGAAAACTAAAAAGAAAAGAAAATCTCCTCTCATACCACTTTGTGATGTCCCGACTCGAGTTCCCCATAACAGTGTGCCAAGCCTGTTTAATACATGACCTCAAGAATGAGTCCCCATGTTCTAGATGTTCCTGACTAGTAGAAAGGTTCTATTATGTCATGTGTGGAGAATATTACCTCTTTATCAAAGTTATACCAAAGTGGTAAACAATATATAAAATAAACAAGAGAAGTTAATAAACAATATCCAATCTAAAAAAACATCACAAGATGATTAAAAAAAACTATGGAAAATAAACATAACTAAATTAGTAGATATTTCATTCCATATATTTTTCATGTTCAAAATGTGAACCCAAAATAAATACACAATAAAATCTCCCATGTTTCCCATGATATCATTTCTAGTTCCCTCATCCATAATCCACCTCAAATCCCAACTTAGCCATCTAACATAAGGATCTTTTCCTAATCATTGGTTCAAGACTGAGTTCTGTTTAGGTACTGAAAAATGTTCAGAGTAGGTTGTGAGTAAAACTTAGTAGTCCACCACCAAATGTGTCTAAATTAATATAAATTCTAAAAAAATTTATTCAATTGTATAAATAATAAAATAAATAATTGTGAAAATAAACAAGTGTCACATTTACTATTCATCAGTTAAACACATTAGTCTAAATTTCATGTTAACACCCAAACCAAATAGAACTAATTCATCCCTTATTAGAGTTTGAACCAAAACCATATGGATATTTGAAATTATTCTTTAATATGATTTCATTATTCAGGTTAATTCCATTTTCATTTCGATATACTTGAGTATCAGTATGGGTACCATTATCATAGATACTTGGAGTGCAAGTTCAACGTCATTATCTTAGGTACATGGAGAATCAATACAGTACCAATATCAGGGGTACATAGAGCATTATTCTAGAACCCAAAATGTTTTTACATGGAGTTTCAATTCATCACCAACTAATATGCATTCATCAGGGTGTGGAGTAGTAGTTCATCTCCCCATGGTATGGAATTATTACAATTCCCTCTCATAATTTTTAATATTTACACACACACAAACAAAAAAACACACAGACACATATATTATGTTTATCAATTGTCAACCAAGTGTACTGTATCATTTATCAAAATTTCTATTTAACCCAATTTCCTTCAATCATATCACATTTCATTATCAATTCCATATTAAGTAAGATTCAAATTTATAACATGTTATCATGCCAACATATTACCAATTTCATTAACATAATAAACAGTACAAATTTCACTTCTCATTCCATAATTCATAATTTCAAGGATTCTGGCACACCCCATGGGATTTCATTTAGTCCTGTCTCATAATCTTCAATGGATCTAACATGATCCATGAAGGGTCTCACAATTTCACGGGGATTTAATTTATTTTTTCAATTTAAAGTATATTCCCCAACATGGATACATAATGATACAACTACAATACAATATCAATATCAAGACTATGGGATTTTGCATATAGAGCATCTATCATAGGATATCAGACAAATGTTTTCCTAACCTTATCACTAAATTAGATATGGAAAGGTTGAATAAAAAATACAAAGAAGATATGGGAGAAAAATGTTGGATAAAGATCCAATGAAATAAGTTCCAATGAATCAAAATACATTAAAACCTATATCTAAAGAATCACTAATGAAAGAATTCATCCCTCTTTAAGGGGAATAAATATAAGAGAGATATGAATCTAAAAAATAATAGATCACTTACTAAATATATTTTGATTCCATCAATTAGATAATAAATTCACGATGAAAGGGTTTTTAGGAGCCTAAAAATTATCTTGGATGTATCCAATAGAAAATAAAACCATATTTGGATGAGTGAGGTGTTTAGGGATATAAACTAGGGATTTGATAATGTTTATTATAATTTTAGGAGGTTTAAAAATCTGTACACATGGTTTCCGGGATGGTCCGCATGGTTAGAGAAACTATGTTCCCTAACCGTGAGCTACTACTATCCAATGAAGTTCATTATTTATATTTAAGGCATATATTTTATTAAAAAATGTGAAAAACATGAAAACCCCACTGTCCCAGGTGTACACGATTATCTGGGTTGGGTGTATAAATTGGGAAAACTATGTGCTAACCATGAACTACCCAAAAGCTTCAAAAAATAACCCAAATTCACTTGAGACAATATTCAAAAACAATTATACTAAAATTAGGTTAAAAATCAGTTGAAAAAAGAATGATAGGACTAAATAATTTTTGGGATATTACACTATCATTCAAAAAATAAAATTTTAAATATAACAATGAATAAAGGCTCTTTAGAGTAAACATTTTGTGGTAGTCCATGATAAAAAGTTTATATTCTATTGTAGGTTGTTAGGAATAAAATTATCCCCCTTAAATAATTTCATCCTAAAACTGGATACAAGTTGGATAATAAAAAACCATGGGTATTATCACCTCATAGATTCAACAGGCTCCCATGTTATATCTTCTAGTTACTGATTTATCCAAAGGACTTTCACCAACTGGTTTATCTGATTCCATGAAACTCTCTCTATATGGTTAATAATTTGGAAATACTCTTAATTATAAGATAATTTATGCTCTAACTATATTCCTTCATATTTGATCACATGCATTGGATTTAGAATGTATTTCATCATTAATGAAGGAAGAAAGATGTCATTTACTTTATAATGGCTGGGAATTATAGTCAATCAGTATTCTAATGATCCAATTATTTATAGTATTTCAAATGGCCCAATGTACATAGTTCTTAACACCCCTTTATTACCATATTTCAAAACTCCCTTCCACAGGGAAACTTTTAAGAATACATGTTTTCCCACTTGAGATTCCCCGTCTTTCCTTTTGTTATCAGTATAACTCTTGTTTATACTTATTTACATTAATATAATACCAAATAGTCCTTAATTTAACAACTATATCCTCTATAAGATATGGTCCAACTAACATTATTTTTCTAACTTCTTCCGAATAGGTTGGATTATGACACCTCTTCCTATATAATTCTTTGTATGGTTCAATCTGGATGTACGAATGGAAGATATTGTTGTATGAAAATTATTCCAATAGAATATATGGATCCCATAGACCATAGAAGTCAATATTACATGATATCATCAGATCTTAAAAATTATGGATTGTCCTTTCATAGTTCCCACCAGTTTTCGAATAATAGGAGGTTCATAAATGTATCTCAGGGATAAGATCCCTTCGATAACTATTCCTCAATTTTGATGTGAACCAAGTGTCATGATTTGATAAAATTGACTGAGGTCTTATATAATTCCTTATAATTTCATTGATATAAATTTGGTAATGGAGATCAAGAGGTATATATTCTCTTATATCAATGAAATGAGCTGGCATTGTATATTGATAAACATAGACCCATATAGCATCATTTTTACTATGAGTCTATGGGAGTCCATTGTTAAAGTCCAATGTAATATTGTCCCACATAAATATAGGTATAGGTAGAGGTTTCATGTCTCCCATAGGGTGTTATATTTTAGCCTCTACATACTACAATACTAATCATCTAGAAACATAATCTACAATTTCCCTCTTTATTCCATCATACCAAAATTTATCTCCTAAATCCTTATACATTTTTATAAAATTAGGGTGTATAGATAACATTAAGCTAAGTGTATAATCTTGAGGTTCCCTCCTCAACTCTAGTATGGATGGAACAGATAAAATCATTTTAAACTCCAACAATCCACTTATATAGATGAAGGCTATTTATTTTCCATCATTTAATGCTTTAATCAACCTTTTTAAGTCCTCATAAACATACATGGACTTCTATATCCTTTCTAGTAATTATAGATTAGAAATTTCTTAGAAAATTAAATTCGGAACAAACTTACTTAAAATCATCATACCAATCTTTACTAAATAATTTTTATAGGATCTATATTAATTTTTTATCATGGTAATAATTCAATAGTCCCTTCTAATCAATACCTCAAACACATTTTTTTCCTTCCCAGGGTGGTTTTGTATCAAACAATCATATCCCTAGAGGAGACACATCAATATTCTTTACCTAAGTTTGAGCTGATTCTAATAGAATACATATATCAAACTCTTGGGGTTTGTTTATATATATATATATATATATATTTCCTATTTTCACTATAGGGACAGTGTCTGTATATTTTCAAAGAAATGATTATAAATTCCAACTCAAGTTCATGATTTGGATAGTTCTATTCATGAATTTTCAATTATAATAATGTATAAGTATCAACCCTATCCTTAAATACAATGAAAAAAATTAATTTATTTGGTGCCTAACTATATATTACAAATACTTCCTTACCTGATGGTAAAGTTAATACTTGATATTTAATCATTGAGTTCTTATTCTCTTAAAAAATCCTAACATTCCTTTGGAAATTTTAATTTGGCCCAATTACATGTTAATTTTGTTAATGTGTTGAAAAAATAAGTTAAATATTGAAAAAACTACTGATAGTAACCTGTTAACACCATGAAACATTGAACTTCTGTTATGTTTTTTAGTGTAGTCAATTCTTTGATTATTTCTGTATTTGAAATTTCAATAGATTTTCCATACTTGGTGAAAATATGACCAAGAAAATTAATATCATTGAACAAAAATTCAAACTCACTATATTTCCTATATAATTATTTTTTGAGTTCTTTAAAATTATTTATAGATGACTCTCATGATCTTGATAACTCTTATATTATATTAAGTTATAATATATTAATAAAATAAAAAATTTATCAATATTTTCCTTGAATATTCTATCCATAAAATACAAAAAGAAAAAAGATTCATTAGTCAATATAAAGAGAATTATCATAAAATCCTAATTTCTATAAAGAGTTTGAAACATTATATTCATCATATCATGCTTCTTAAAACGTAACTTATGATTTATGAATAAAATATATATGTTTTAAAAGTATTACCATCCTTAAAGTTAATCAAATAATTCATCAATTCATAGAAAATGACAATTATTCATAATGTTTCTTAGGATAATGAGAACCAATGGGGGTTGAATTAATGATGATCTTTGAAAATTTTACTTTTCTTGAAGTTAACCCCCATAACTTGTTATAATATTTATCCTTGTCAAAATTATCAAAAAATATCAAAAGAATATAGTGACAAGAATGTAAACCAAGTCACATATGATATACCTGGTTTTCCACTAGTGTGGGTGACTGCATCCTTCAAATGGAGACTCCCATTAGTCCATGTAAATCCAATATTAATAATAATTGAATACAAATTGATCCAACTCCTACTATACTCTTATCTCATGATATGAAAGATTATACTGACTCCTATCTGTTACAAGGTCTTTCTTATTAAACTAAGACAACATTATAATGTGAAATTTTATAAAAATTGATCCAAAAAATATAATCCAGAAATCATCTATCTAATTCTCTCCATCTGGTAAGAGTCCATACTTTGTCACCTACCTTTATTGGGTCTACTATGTCCCATTTTCCTTACCTACTATCCCTCAGATATGCATTCTGCATGATGAAAAAACCACTATACCACTAATCTATGTTCTTTCTGATGAAGAAAAACACTATTCCTCAAAACCTACTTGAAAAATATTTATGATACCTTCTCCCTATGTTATCTTTGATCGATGACTCTATAAAATGTCTTTGATCTGAACCTCTATTTGGTATCACTTCTATGTACACCTCTATTCAATTTACTTCAACTTCAAAAACATGAATCCTTGATTGGAAACTTACTCTACCCAAATTTATTTAGAAAATCACCTTTTGGGCATGTGAATGATAATCACACACCCACACTTTACTTTCATCCCCTTTTTATAGATGCACTGATTGGATAAAAGGATGGAGATTTAGTTAATTTCCCCACTTAATAAAAACTCAAATATCAAAACTCCCAGTCAACTAAAATCTGCTAAATGTTTATCAAGCCTTCTAGAGTATTAAAATATCTTCTTAAGGAATTGAAAAGCTGGTCCGCTCCTACTTCTCCCTCTGGGTTGATGAACTAGATCTAATGCCACTGGTTTCGGCTCTCCCATCCCGATCGGAGGGGGGAGACTTGCGATTTTGTCTGCAGGAGGAGAATCTGTTGGACCATGGCTCCATTCTACCATTCCCAAGAATCTCTATTTCGCCGAAGGTCCCCATTCTCTTCCAAGATGCTCCTCAGCTTTCTTTGCTTCCAATGGAGTTTAATGGTGCCTCTGATCTTTGAAATCTTACAATGGTGGCCCGATTCCATCTCCAGCGGCCCTTGATCAAATATTTTGATAGATTCGTCTCTGAGTCTTGGAAGCTATAGGAGCGCACAATTGTTGGTTTTCTTGACCGAAGGCATTTCATGATTTTCTTTAGATAAGGGGAGGATTTAATATACGTCTGTTCCACGGCCCCTCGAAGATTCAATGGAGCGTCTTTCTACATATTCCGCTGGATTTTTGACTTTCACATGCGGCGTGACCCTTCGACATTCGCGACCTGGGTATGTCTTCCACGGTTGCCTCTCTCATTTCAGAATCCTTCTATCTTGTGTGCAATTGGGAACATGATTGGTAGCTATCTTTTCTCTGATTTGAGTACTTACTCTATTTCTCATCCTATCTGCCCGAGAATTTGTGTCGAAGTTGATGTTACACAGTTTCCTGTCCGATGCATTTGGATTATAGATGAGCAAGAGTTTTGCAGGAAGCAAGAGGTGGTTATTGATTTGTGGATGCATTATTGTGTGTCTTGCAATCGGTGTGGTCACCTGGAGCTGAACTGTCACAGTGGGAGGGTGAATGGTTACCCAAAAGTGATGGGGACGAGTCACAGAGGAGGGTGCGCTGCTAATGGTATGGATAAGGACTTGATAATGGGTCACTTTGGTGATGTTTTGATAGAAATAAGGGGTGAGTTGGGAGGTAAGCTGACAGTTGAAGAGGGAGTTGGGTGTGTCGGGCATGAAGTTGTTGCTAAGAAGGCTACTGGGATGGGAGAACCTACAAATGGTAGTGCAGAAATAGAGGAGACAGCGACATCGGCTCTCATGAAGGGGGTGGTCAGAGAGGCTGTGGCTGGAAATGCAGTGGTTGATGAGCCAATGTCAATAGTGCTGATGTAGGGGATGACCCGGAATGGTGCCGAGGTGGCTCATGTTTTCCCTTCTGAAGAAATGATGGGTATACAGGTGGGAGAACTTGTTACTGCTGCGGCTGAGGATGCCGAGTCTGGTCCTGAGAACACAGTTCAAGGTAACTCCATAAAGACGGTGGAGCATAGGCCACATGATCCGATGGTTAAGAAAGTATTTGATCATTTGAAGTGTGACCTTGGCATTGTAAATGTAGATACAGTGGATGGGAAGTAAGTGGATGCTGGAGGAAGGGTAATCATGGTCTCTATTGGAAATATATTTCTTGAACTTGAAAATGAGGAAGAACTGCATGATAAGGAAAATGATGCAAGGGAGGAAGGTGGCCTCCTACAGCTTGTTATTTCTCCGTTGGTTGCTGCAGCTGAGGAAGATGTGTAGAACCTTATGGATCGGCCAAAATGTCTTGCTTTAGTGTATTATAATAGTCAGTTCCAGCAAGAGGATGGTATTGGCACTGTAGTAGTGGGGGAGCAACATGATACAGTTCTATTTCAGGGAGTGAGCCGCGCTGTTGTTCTTATGGTGAGCTCTGGATAGTCTGTGGCTAAGGATGTGGGGTATAGTAGCCATGGGACCAAATTGTAGGAGATGGCTTGAAATTCCTTTCATCTATAGTTGGTGACTTATTCTATGTTGGAGGATGGTTATCAAGATGTGAAAATATTGGGAAGGTGGGGTGATATCTTGGATAGTGACTAGGAAAAGGATAGTGGTGTGGAACGACCTTCTTACATTAATGTTGTTTAGGGTGCATGGATGAAGGGTCAAGGGGAGGAATGTGCTCAGACCGCCCCACCACGGTGTAGAGAGAAGAAAGACTATTCTTATCTTCCAAGGCCAGTGTCCACTAGATCTTCTGTTGGGAGGGAAATCTAGGCTATGCAATTCTCAAAGGAATTTATGGCCTTAGAGAAGCATAATCTCAAGAGGAAATATGCCAAGGATCTTAAACACTATGAAAGCTCAGAGTGGGAAACTGATAAAGCAGAGGATTTAGTCTCTAAAGGGGATGGTGATGATTATGATCTCTATGATTTTCAGTTGTTCTAGACTTCTTGTACCTGCTATGATTTTCTTTTATTAATAAATGGTCATAGGCTTGCCTCTGGATGAGCATTTCTGGTCTATTAAAAGATCTTCTTAAAAACTAAAGACCAACTTCAACTCTTTTAAATTCCATAAACTTGATGTTAAGGAACTTTTTTAAAATTTATTACCTCATCTAGATATAAAAAATTGAAATATCAACATAAAGTCATCAATGTAAAGTGATTTACAAATAGTTGTAATGATTCTAAATACATCAACTATGAAATATTTTTCTAGGGAATTCATAGAGCTTCTATAACTAGTTTTATCATGCATATAATCTGATGGACTCAGTAATTTATTTGAATGACCAATTCAGTTTAGTCAAATCTACATAGCTTTAATTGGTTATCTTATTATTTTATTCCTCTGACCAATACACTCATATTTGTTCATCCAGATACATATTTATGATTAGTTGGAATCTATATTTTTGGTCCATTATTTATCTACCTCAATATTTATTTAATGTATGGATTACCAAACATAATCCAATATATATTTATGAAATCATCCTTACAATGACATTACATTGTTTATTCAATGTTTTTCCATATAATGATATTTGTAAGGATCTATGCATAAATTAATTATACAAGAGTGAATTCATATTTATTGAAACCAGAACTCAGTACAATGGTTCTTCATCTGATAGACTTGGAATAATTCATTTATTTTGAAATTTTCATATTAACTTCAAAACACTAAACTTCATTAAATTTGAAACATTATCTTTACCACTTGAACATTGAAAAAACTATCTTTCAAAAATCCTCACCTACCACTGTTCAAGAGCTTGATTCATTAAATATCCAATAACATTGTTGAAACTTATAAATAATTCTATCATACAATACATTCCCTCTTTTTCTAGTGCTAACATCACTAATATGTCTGTAATTTCAGGTTCAACTTTTTACAATTTCTCAAACATCATTATTTTCACACCATTATACCTTTTCCTCATTATGACTTCATACACATTATAAAAGTGTGTAAAGACTATCAATTGAGTACTTCACCATATTATTTTTCTAATAATAATGTGAATTATACATCCAGTAACAATATTCCTCAATCAGTAGAATCTTTCTTAAATAATCATAAACTTTTAAGGCAAGTATAAAACTGAAACACAAGCATTATAAACATAATATTCTATGTAATATAATATGAATAAATCAAATCATTCCATTTAAACATTCACATTGATAATCTACTAGTTGAATAATCAACTATAATATCAATAACTAATATCATAATGAGGGAATTCATAATTACGTACATCTGAAACATACCATCAAGGCCTCGAACAAGACATTTGAAAATAAATGCTTAAGACCTCGTGAAAATCCATATCTAAAAATAAATGGTCAATGAATCAACCAAGTCCATATCCAGTTTGTCTCATGAGACCTATCTATGCATCAAGGGGCTATAACAAACCTCTCCCCTAACTTACTAAGTATAATACACTCCTCATATGAAATGGGTGAAACATAACATAAAAATTCATATTAAAACTAGAATATAGAATGTTAATACTTTAACCATAAACCATGAATAGCATAAAAACAACACATCTATAGTCAAACATATCATAAACCCTTCAAAAAAATATGGAATATTGTATCATAATAAATAAATATCAATTAACCCTAAAATCCAACAAGTATTTTGACATAGATGAAATTAATATAAAAGAATCATTAAAACTCTTTGAGAGAAATATACATTTCTTACTTTGAAAACATTAAATGTCACAAAATTTATAAAATAATATATTTAAGTCACACAATTTATAAAATAATACATTTAAAATTTATTTTTGAATCATAGTATCCCATGCCACTTTTGAAAATTTTCAAAGGAATTGACATTTTATACCATTCATGTCCATATAAATAAATCCTAAAATTCTTTTTTTGAAAACATGGACATTAATGTGAAAGGTTTATAAGAATAAATCTTCAAAACATTTAAAATTTTGTTCTAGTTAAATATTACCTTATATAAAACCTTAAAATTATTCATTTTGAAAAGTTTTTTAACAAACATGGACATGAATGATAAATATGTCCTAATAAATACTTAAGTATAAAAAATCTCAGAAAATAATGAGATTTTGAAATTAAACCATACCTTGTAATTTCCTCTAGTATAGGGTGTATTAAACTCATTTATAATAGTGAAATCATGTTATTAAATTATACCAGGCACTGTAGTATGTAATACTCAGTACTTTAGCAGCTAGAACTATTCATCCATTTGGAATTTCGAGCCACCGGTTTGGTCCTTGGGTCCTTCAAGGCCTTCGACCCTCTCAAGGACTTCTGAAAATCAAGGATTTTGGGCTACATTAAGGCCTTCGGTTCACCTCAAGGCTTTTGACCCACATGAAATTATGCTTAATGGACTAAGAAGACTCTATATGGAGTAGTCTCTAGATGATGATTCAGAGCAAGCACATTCACCAGAGCAGAAGCTAATGAATTTGGATGAAAGAGTTGGTATGTAATTGTCATCGAGACCATCCTTTTCATATATGATAAGCCTATTGAAAAAACCATGTGAATATGGATAGATAAAATCACATTGTAGAAGCTGGGTCGGAGTAGTTCCTTGTAGTTAAAGTCTGGATAATTTCCTCTAATTCATACGAGTCATGTAATACCCTAAACCTTCATTTAATGTTATATATAAGCCTCTGAGACATTTAAGGGATCCCCCTCATCCTTTGAAAATTGGATTAAAAGAAATAAATAAAAAAAATAAGGCCTTCAGTCCATTTAGGTGTAATATTTCATTGTTACCATTATTTCGGGTGTTAAATGCTTCATTTCCTATGCCTGTATTGTAATATAAGTCATGTTTTTATTACATATCATGTATTTTATTAATATCCAAAATTATATTAAGTTAAAAATTATTATTTTTACTAATAGTATAAATTTTATAATCATTCCTGAATGGTTAACTTGGAGAATGAATCACGTCGCGTCGTAGAGATGGTAGGCCGTACGTACGCACGAGCGACATTATCATTCAATTGATGGTTAAATGGTATTGAATTGGATGGTATATTAATTATTATTATTAATAATAATTTTATATTAATTATTTATATCTATCATAATAATCAATATACCCATCCAAATAAAGTAGTTTTGAATAACAAATTACACCACGACGTGAAGATGGTAAGCCTTAGGTACACACACATGGTGATATTATAATTAGTAAGATGGATAAAAGGAGTAATTTGAGTATCTAATTATTATAATAACCTCTAATAATGTATATTATACACTATTTATTAATTTATTATATTTTCAACATAGGATTAGGAAGTATAAGAAGAAAATAAATTGAATTGAAATGGTAAAACAATTACCTCTTCTTCGATTATCTTCTTTCAATTTTCTCAAAAGGAATCATTAAGAAGGATTTGTGCTCAAATTATGCCCTATAAGATGAATTGAGGGAAGTTTGGAGGATTATTGGGGAGGTGTTTTCCAATACAAATGGCTCTGGAGGTGTGACTTAAAAATATGGATAAATTTCCTTGTATAAGATAGGTGAGGGGCACTTTTGGAAGATCTAAAAAAATTAATTTATTATAAATTTATTTTCGGTTTAAAATAGAAAAAAGATCTTTATTTAGATTATGATATGATTATTGGTCGAAATACCCTCAACCAATTAATTTTATACAAGTTTATTTCACAAAAGTTATCTTTTCTTTTGGTTTTAACCGTTAGTTAAATAGTCTAACTCTTATCGCTTCTTCTTGTATTTTTACACTATATGTATAATATAGTTACTATAAACTGATAAAAAACAAAAAATGGATATTTTATTAAATATTTGACATTATAAAGGTTATTTGGGAAAACCATATATTTTTATGACTTTTATATCATTTAATAAAATAGTAATTATCTTAAAATATCATTTATTGGAATTTTAATACTATTTAAAATTTTCATTTTTAAAAATATCAAACCGACATGATAAATTATAAAAAATACATAAAATATTACAATAACATGTATAATTTATCTATAAAATTAGTTGATGTCATTAATTAATTAAAATTTTATTCATTTTAATATTTTCAATATCTTTTTTTGATATTTCTATTAATAAAACAATTTCTACCTCACTATTGTGTCATCATTATTGGTAATTATTTAATCTGTAAAATTTATAAATAAATTTATATGATGTAGGTAATTATTTTATATTTCCAAAAACTGTTTATTATCTATTTTATCTCACATATATCTATATAATAAAATTTTCATGCTTATAAGAAATGGGAGTGCGACATTATGTCACATTCATTAATTATAATAATATTCATGTCATATTCATGGGGAAGGTTCCGCTAAACAATTTCATTTATAACCATAGATGATATAAGGATTATTTTTATGTAAAATATGATTTTTATAGGTGTTAGGGTTATTTTATATTATTATTTTTACCATTAATTACCCGATTTACCCTTAACCACGGTTATAAAAAAATTACTAAAGTTACTATACATAATTCCCCGAAATTAAAGGATACTATTTAAAGAAATTGTACCCAATAATTACCAATATGGAAACCATTTTTAAAAATTAAAAATATATAAGTTGTATTAATTAATTTAAAATAAATCCCATATTCAGAATAAAAAATTAGTTTTTAAAAGTTAAAACATTAAAAAGATTGACATGTTTTTACATATGAATTCAATGTAAAATTAATGAAAATGACCTAAATTATATTAAATGATAATAAATATTATATAACTACTTTTAAACCATTCAATAATATAATTTAAGATCATTAATTATTTTGATGATTTTTTTCAATTAAAATTTAGTATATTTTTATTATACATCAAAATGTCAAATGTAATAGAAAATTATAAAAAATTAATCCAAAGTAAAATTTTACCTTAAGGTTTCAAATATTAAATTTATTTTATAAAATTTAATATATAAAAGTGTCAAATATTGGATTTAAAATTGGTTCTCCATTAGAATATGAATTTTTTTTTGAAAAATACTTCTTTTATCTGAAAAATTGTTTTTTTTCTTATATCCTATCTAAAAAATACATAATATGAATGTTAAAATTATATGGAATATATAAAATTAAAAATTTGGTTAGTACTATTCATAACTGCTAATTTAATAACTCTGTAATATGTTGTATTAAATAATAATATTTTAATAATATATTGTTGTTCGGTAAAACTAGGCCTTGCCTATCACGCAAGACAACTCAATATTGTATGTAGCATAAACTTAACATAGTGTTGCGTAAAAATCAAGCAAAAAAATTAATTTTATTTAGAAATTAAAATATTATAATGTTTTAGGGTGTTTCACTTTCCCAATGTTTTTTCTAATACCTACAAGGTTTGAAAGAAAAGATGAACTTTTTTGTTTTGTTGGTATAAATTCCACCTTATTTTTAGGAAGAGTTTTCTTAGAAACTTGACGTGTTTTTGCCTTTACCTTTTAATCCTTGTTGATTTTTTTTCTAATCCTATTTATGGTAATTCAACATTAAAGAACTATTGTTGAATTTTACATACCTCATCTTCCTTAGTATCAAGTTTCTTTCTATGATCATACACAATCCTTCTTTATTATAAACTTTCAGTTTAAGGTTTTTAATATCCAAAATTTACAAATATTAATTTTTAATAAGATTTTATTATTCTAAATTGTTTTTACCTACTTTTTTAGCATTATAATTTATTTCATGAGATTTGTGTTTTGTTAAATACATTCCATGTGATCTTATATCCAATGTTATTCTCTACAGTTTTCTTCACCTTATAATTCTTCACTATTTTAGGAATATTCTTTCATATAAAAATTTTAAAATAAATTTATAAACTTCTCTATATTTTCATCTTCTTAATAACTATTATCAGTAGAGTTATATTCATCTTTCTTACTCAACATACTTATTTTATTTAAATGAACTTTTTCTTAGGACTATTGGATTTATTGTCTTTCTTTAATGTTTTCTCCCCTTATTTCACCATGTTTTTTTATTGAGAATCAATTTTATATTCTATACATTCTTCTTATGAGAATTAATAGAAAAATTACCAATTCCTTTATACTTGAAACATTTAAGTGGGATTTTACCTCCACATTTTCCTCTACATGTTTGATATTTTTGGATATAAGAGACATGTTTTTTTCATTCATTTAATTATCTTACTTTTATTTTGAATCATTGAGGTAAAAAATATCATGATCAACATCTTGGTTTTTTAGAATTCACATAGCTTCAAAATAAATTTCATCCTTGATCTATTTTTTGAATACTGAATCTTTTCTCATCCCATTTTCAATAATAGGGTCATGTAATTTATAAATAGATTAATCATATTTATCTTTAATAGATGTGATTTTTTAATCAAACATATCTATAATGTTTCATATGAGTTTCTAAATAATGGTAGAATTTTAAATAAATTTTAAAAATCATTTGATATTATAAAAAAATTCATTTTCTCTGATGATGTACTCATAAAAAGTTTCATCATATTCTATTTTGACATCATTGAACCTATATTTAAAAATTTTCTTATTTTCTTCCTTTACTTTTAAATTTAACTTAAAGATAATTTCATGTTTTTACCATGTTACTTTATTTATTTTGACACCCATTACCTTTATAATTTTTTATAGAAAATACAATATAATAAAATATCCAGATTTTCAGTCAATATCAATATTTTTTTAGTGAATGTAAAAGGTTTTTCTTTATCAATGGGTGGAATCCTAATAGTTGATGCATCATTTAATTAAATTTTAAGAAGAAATAGATAATTTATCATTCTCTTTTTCTAACCATGATATTTTTTCTATCAATGTTCAGTATACCTCTACTATTAATTGAGTTGATGTTATCTATGATAATAATCAAACAAGGTAAACTTAATTATGATACCAATTAATTTTCCTTAGGATCGTGAGACCCATTGAGAGGGGGAGGGGGTGATTCAATTGTGATGTTTTAAAATTTAAAATTTCATGAAACTAAACACTATTACTTGTTAGATTTTTTATCTATAAAAACATTATAAAACAATATCAAAAGCATAAAATGATTAGAATTTAAAATATAATATAGAGTATATATAAGGATCATAACCAGCATGGGTGACTACATCATTTCAATATAGACTCCTATCCATCCATGAAATGGAACTATCAGTAAAAAGTGAATACAAATTAATCCAACTCAAATTAGAATGCTTATATATCATAATAGGAATGATTATACTGAATCTTGTTCGTTAAAAGGTTTGTTTTACCAAACAATGTGAATATAAAAATGTAAAACTGTATAAAAAAGATCCCATCAATATCGTCCAGAAATCACCCTTCCAATTTTTTCCATCTGGTAAGTATCCAACAAGTGTGACTCCTTCATCAGATGCACTCTATCTGGTGAACCTCACTAACTATGCCTTGAATTTTCATTATTTACGACGAAAAAATACACTACATCTCATAGGATGCTCAAAAAATCTACCTCATACTATCTTTTTCATAGGGATCTGACCAAAAACTATGTTTGATATCTCTAATAAACACATATATTTGGTAACTCTCTTCTCAACACCTATATTCAGTGTACTAAAGCTTCAACCAAGAGAAAATATGGTTGAAAACTCATTCCTCTCAAACTTTGTCATCACTTAACCCCTTTTGAATATGAACATAAATCTCACACCCATACTATATTTTCATCCCCTTTTTTATATTTGTGCTCATAGGATAAAATGGAGGAATGGAAATTCACTTTCCCGCTTAATTAAAACTCAAATATCAAAAGTTATGTTTAACTGAATTGAATTCGATACTTCTCAAGAGTTCTAGATTATTCTATAATCTTTATAAAAACTAATTACTAGCTCCAACCCTTCAAAATTTCATAAAATTGATGTTAAAAAAATTATTAAAACTTCTTTATAACATCTCGATAATAAATATCAAAATATCAGCATAGCATAATCAATGTAAAAGGCTTTACAAATCATTGTAAAGCTTCTAAAACATCAACCACCATATGTTTTTCTAAAAACTTCATATAGAATATCCATCTAGTGCTATCTTAAATATACATTTAATGGACTCAAGCATTTCATTGATAGATATATTTGGTCTGGTGAAATCTATATGAGTTCTATCATTTATATTCTGTTGTCCTTCCTCTCATATATTCACTCAGATTTGTTTATCGGGATATATCTTTATGATGAGGTGGAATATCTCTATTAGTTCTATTCATTATCTTCTTTAATATTCATGTAGATCTTGTATTTACAAACTCAATCCAGTAAAACTTTATGAAATTGTACATTCGATGAAATAACATGTTTTTTTTGATGTTATTACATATGATGGTCTTTTTATGGATCTGTACAAATATTAATTTTGTAATACTAACTATATCTCTATTTAAACCAAAACTTATTCTGATGGTTCTTCATCTTATAGACTTGAACCGATGACTTCATTCCATAATGTTAATCTTATATTAATAACATCAAACATTGTACATCTTGTAACATTATCTTTACCACATTAAATTCTTACATAATTTCTATATAGAAACATTATATACCAATGTATGATGTGTTAAAGTTGATGAATATATGATAATATTATTGAAAATTTTAAAGAATTATATCAAAAAGGAATTTTCCCTACTATATAATAGAAATTTTCACTCATAGATTGGTATTTTAGCTTCATGTTTGTTCTTCAACTTGAAAATCAATCTCTTTACACCATTGAACTTGTTCTTCCTTGGGAATTATTATCCTTTATACAATAATATAGAAACTGCCAAATGATTAATTCTTGTTTTCCTTTATAGGATAAAAATTTAAATGTTCTCTCAGGTAAGAATGTGCTACATTAACATTAGAGAATTTTATCATGTCCATATGATCACTTAAACCCTGGTATGTCTGGTGTAACTATTGAACATTGACTATCAGGTGCTATGTGTTCAGTGAAACTATTTTACTTATCCCACTTATAAAAAGTTTAAAACATCAACTTGGATCTTGATTATCTTCATAATGATAAAAAAATTAAGAACAATAATGAATTATATGACTTAACAAATGTTTCCTAACATGGTTATGGAAAATTTATTCACCTATTCAAACACTTCCTAGAAAAACATTCTTAATAGATTTATAAAATCATTCTCATCCATTTTGCAAAAATACTCATAATAAGATATATTGGTAATAAATGAATAACACGTGACAAGAAAATTCTATAGGATCTTGAATTATTTATATTAATGGAAGTGATATACCTATAATCTATGAACAATCTCATAGAACCATATTTTTTCACAAATAAAATAAGGGAAATTCATAGTGAAACATTGGGGTGTATAGATACCTTATCACACAACTCCTTCATCTATTTCTTAAAGTACTCTAACTCTACTAGTTCCATACTATTTGGAGTTCTAGATATTAGTATTGCATCAATAATGAGTAAAATGTATAACTCTACATCACTCTTAATTGGATGACTAGGTAATGTTTTTTTTAAAAAATCATCAATGAAATTTTGTACAATTAGTACATCCTCAATCCATAGGATGTATTTTGTAACACCCTGAGATTTTATGAAAAATATTCTTTTTAATTTCATTAATTTCTTGTGTTGTATGCTACACCAAAAGGAGCTTGCACGACATGCATCCTTGACTTTCCTTGCATTACACGCAATCACGACCTTCCTCGTTAGCGTGTGTAGTACGCAATAACAAGTTTCACTAAACAACAATATGCTATTAAAATATTATTAAAACTAGCCGTTATGAATAGTAATAAACACTTTTTGAAATTTTATAAATTTTATTTTTCAAAATGGACTTCATTTTTGGATTCGGAATACCGAAATTAGCCTAGGGTGAAATTTTGGTATTTTTCTGAAAACTTTCAATTTTTGAAGAATAGTGAAACCACTAAGTGGTAGTTTAAAAACTGAATTTTGCATAAAACTTAATTTTACCGCTTCTGTGAATGGAATTTTGAAAATCCGAGAGACATGGTTAATATCATGGACTAAAATGTGGTTCAATGAGATGAAAATAAATTTTGGTGAATAGTAACTTTTTACTTTTTTTTTACCACGGTAAAAAGTAAATAGGGTAAGTAAGGGTAAAGATGATATTATTATTACCCTAACACATGTCCTAATTCTATTGGATAAGTGTAATTCGACCAAAAACAAACTTAGGAATAAAATATGACCATTTATCCCCACTTGGATTAGATTAGGACATTTATTATTAATTTATTTAAAGAAGGGTTAAAATAGTTAAAATCAAAGTTTAATAAGTAAATAATTTTTAATATGGGGTTATACATAAGATAAATTCGACTATAAATATTCATTAGAAAGATAAAAATATTTCCTACATAATTGTATTTTATTTGTAATTTTTAGAAATTTAATAATTTAATTTATTTATGACACAATGATGATGCAGTAATTATCTTATTAATGGAATATTGACATAATTGATGTTATAAACACAAAAATAAATGTAATTTGAGACTTTTTATGAATTACAGTAATTTTATAGGTTACTATGATATATTATGGTTGATTTAATCAACATGGTTCGAACATATAATTCTGTTATGACTTTCACAAAAATCATATATCAAATAGTGTCAAAATTGACACAAAATAGTTTTTAAATCAAATATTATATTATTAATTGTTATTTTATTACTAAAAATATAAGGTTCGGCCAAATGACTTAGATAAGGATATATATATTAATAATAAACAACTTGGGGTTCGTTTGGCATGTTATAGTAAGTGTATTAACCATATAGTGTAAGAAAACAAAAAGTCACGGTAAGAGTTAAATTATTAAACTTAGAGTTAAATCTAAGTGATAAGGTTAAAATAATAACCTAAACTTGTCTAAATCCTATTAGTTGATAGGATTTAGACCCCTCCCCACTTTACCTTCGAAATAAGACCCTTTGGAACCATTATAAACCGATTTTGACTTTAATATAAAATAATATTTTGAGATATTCCTAAGGTGCCCCTCTCCTCCCTTATAAAAGGGCACCTCCTCCCCCTCCTCCTCACACCAATTTGAGCACTCAAGCTCGGCCAACCCCTGAAAAAATCCCTTCTCCACTTCCCTAGAATAATCCTAGAGGTCATGGTCTTCTTCAAAGACCAATCTTAGTTCCCTAAGTGGAGGTTTCAAAGAGGCGTTTCAAAGAAGAGGTAATATCCACTACCGATCTTTTCAATTTATTTCTTCTTCAACTTCTTCTTCATTAGTTGTTTCATGATAAAGTAATAACATCAGTATTACTTACATACTGATATGTTATTATAAATATGAAAAAACCCTAATTCATCTTCTATCCATCCTACGGAAAAATGAAATCACCGCGCGTGCGTACGTACGGAATACCGTCTCCACGCCGTGGTGTAATCTATTTTCCGTCACCACCTTAATTGGATGGGTATAATGGTGTAATGAGTAACTATATATGATTATTATAAAGTGATATTGAAACTTAAATAGTATACATACACTTCAACACAATTCCACAACCATGGGAACGATATCATCGCTCGTGCGTACGTACGGACTACCGTCTCCACGACGCGATGAGATTCATTCTCAATGATTAACCATTCATGAATGATTATAAAGTATATATAATAAGTACTAATGAAATATATGACCTAATAATGATACTGGAATTATTTATATTTATATGTCTGTCATCTACTTAATTCCATTCAATTCAATAAGGAAATGAAAACAGCGTTCATGCGTACGTACGGACTACCGTCTCCATGAACTGTGTATTTCTTTCCATTTACTGATTTATTATATATGTATATTCTGAATATATATATATATATAAATCATGTTTTATATTCTGGAATTAAGTAATCATGATCTAAGTAATCATATGAATAATTACAAGTTAAAAACACGAACGACAAATGAGACGATTTTACACAAAATGCTACATTAACATGAATTTACAAAAGAAAGGGTAATATAAAGTCATAAGTGGACCATATATGTTATAATAATAATGAATATGATTCTGGAATAACTCAATAACATGATTTAAATCATTATACTGGAGGTTCGGACACTTACAAAGCAAGTCGGACCTAAGGTAAGGGAAATGTCACAATCTCATTTTTATCCGAGATTTTTATACTTTGGTATTTACTGGGGTGTATTTTATCATCCACATCCATGTTTCCTCAATATGTAATATTATTTCCATTCACCTAAAAAATTTTAAATCCCATTTTACCCTTCGGTGAGTTTTTAGTAAAAGATATGAAAGGAATCTTTTGTCGTTTTTCGTACGAGGTACTTTTTTTTGACTTTTCCGACAAAAGTACGCGAAGAATGTTTTTTTAACTTATAAGGCAAGAATGGATTTTTTAAAAATTATTTCCAAGAATCTTCCTTTATAAGTTTTCAAGTTTATTTTTAATCAACTTCTTTTAGTTTATAATTGTATGACATGTTAACAAAAGAAAAGTGTTTTTGAAGTAGAAAGGATATTTTCCTCAAGAATGGAGTTCAAATGTTTTATCAAAATTATTTTCCATCTAAGATAATATAGGGTTCTGTTTTTATCCCTATTATTACATTGATTTGATTATGTTTTGAGGAAATTATTTTTATGAAGTCATTTACCTTATATGATTTGTTTTATGATGTCATGATGTTTCAAGAATCCCATTTTTGTTACATGTGTTATGTGATGATGTATGATTTATGATTATGTGGCACACATAAGAAAGGATTCATTATAAGATGGGTGGGACCTATATCTCCCTCCAATCCATTGGGTAAAGATTTTATATCTCATGAGATAGACATGGCTTGAACGGTAGGTTATACCGGTTTAGTGAAACAGGACTGGAACGAGGGTGACTCGGTTCAGAAAGGGACTTTGTCCACTAAGATAGTCTTGGCAATGAGTCATGACTAACAAGAAATGATTTTCCATGATTATGTGTGCATGCCACGAAGTTTCAAGTTTCATGTTTTGATAATGGGGATCTCATTTTCACTTCTATGATTTGTTCCATTTTAAGATATTATGATCTCTTATGCAGGTTATGATTTTCAAAAAGATATGATATGATTTTTATTTCCTTTATTTGCCCTTGCTGAGCATTTGATCTCACCATTTTATGTTTTCTTTTCCCTAGGATATAAAGAAAGTTTTTAGGTAAAAAAAGGGGAAGATCTTTATGGGAGATATTGAAGATCTTTCACCACGATTAGAAGATTACGTTCCGAGTTTCCAAATACACTAAACTATTACGATCCTTGTGTGTGTGTTTTTGTTATGTACCAAGTATTCCGCAAAAGTAATGTAATGTCCATGTACGTCAAGATTCGGGTCTCTACAGTTGGTATCAGAGGAAAGGATTAGTCAACCTTTGGAAACTAGGATGCGAGAACTTTAGTGAGATCCCTAGAGATATTTCTAAGGTATGTCTAGGGATGTCCCTAAGGTTAAGTATACGTATAGGTTATAGTACTAGAATTACGCTAACGATCATAGAATTAAACCTAAGATGTTAGATATTGAAGGTACTCCCCCTTTATTATGTTGTTTTTCTCTAGCATGATTTTTTCCTCTCACAATATTCTTTTTGGGTTTTAGACGACGGCTGGAACCCGAAGGAACTGTGTTGATCAATGCAATGGACAATGAAATGATTTCCCTCCTGAAAAAAAAATGTTATGGGAGATGGAGTGAAAAATCTTATTGCTATACTTACACAAGCTATGAATCATTCTGGACTTCCAAATGAGCAGAGAAGGGAACAATATTCTATTGAGTCCTTCATGAGGCAACGTCCACCTTCTTTCAGTGGGTCTTCTGATCCACTTTTTGCTGAACAATGGATCAGTACCACTGAAAAGATATTTTCAGTTCTTCAATGTTCTAAGCATGATAAAGTCATCTTAGTAGTATATCATTTGGAAGGTGAAGCTGATCAATGGTGGAATCTTATCAAGAATACGAGGCAAAGAGATGAAATTGAGTCCATGGAATGGGACGAGTTCAAGAACTTGTTTTTTCAGTAAGTACATCCCTCGTATTCTTCGAACAAAGATGGAAAAGGAGTTTCTTGAGCTGAAGCAGAAGGATGATGAATCTGTTGGTATATACGAAGCAAATTTTACAAGACTTGCAAGGTATGCATCTGGCATTATCATCCAACCTAAAAGTAAAGTTGATCGATTTTTCAGTGGCTTAAAACCAAGTCTTCGAAGGGAATTAGCTATAAGAGACTTTAGTAGCTATGAAGAAATTGTGCGTTGTGCTATCAAGGTAGAAATGGAAGTTGGTGTTACATATCCATCTCATGGTTTTGACAAGAAACGAAAGATGGAGTTCAAGGAGAAATCTCAGAATAATGGTGAAAAGAAGATGAATGTGTCCTTACGACAAAGTGTGGAAAGAAGCATGGTGGAGATTGTCTTAAAGGGACTAGAAAATGTTTTAAGTGTGGAAAAGAAGGTCATCGAGTAGCTGAGTGTCAAAGTAATGGAAAAAGGGATTCTAATGATGTGAATAAAGCAAACACTGCAGAGAACGCACCACCAACACTTCAATGCTTCAAGTGCAAGGAAATGGGGCATTATGCTAATAAATGCCCTAATCCAAGGGTTAGTGATGATCGACATGAGCAACCGCTTAAGGCAAAGGACAAAGGGAAGTCACATGCGATCACTATTGGCAATGTTGAATATGATAACGATGTGGTGGAATGATTAAGTGTTTATGTAATGGGATTCCAAAATAATGTTGTATCATAAAGTATTGGAATATTTATGTATTGGTCTAATGTGGTATTCAAAGTGCTTGAGATATTTTTGGAAATAAGATGATATGAGCATAATGAAGGGAAAATGAGAAAACTAAATGTTTAACAGTATTCATGAGCTCATGATTTATATAAGGAATAAGTGATATCATTGTTTGAGTATATAGAATTTTGAGGATTTTTTTATGTGGAAAGTGTTAAATTTTAACTGCATTCATGTTTTCACTAAGGTATTCAAGAGAATACATGATTAAGGACTTTGAATGTTTGGAATGTGACCAACAAAACATATCTTATGATATATGGGGATCGACGATGGTGTTAAATCTCTGGTAATCGTTTTCACTATGTTATGAGAGTGGACTGCAGTATTATGGATAAGCCTAAAGATTGGATTGGATTATGTTGGACATAAGTTAGTATTGTTTAAGGATAAAATTTTTCTCGATATTATTGATGGGATGTTATAGTAATATAGTTTTAGAAAAAGGACAACCTGCAGGACGGGCGACAGCCCATCGCATCGGACAAGGTTGTGGAAATCGAACCCACAACCGAAGTGCGACTAGCCTTTATCACCTACCACTGGCCTACAGGAAGTCCCTATTTAGTAGAAACTAGTTTTATTATATTTAGCTGTATGACAAATGATGTATAAGTCGATTTTAAGAACCATATATGATTAATCTCAGTATAGATCGACTTGTGTATATAATTTTTTGCTAACCTTTTGTTTGAGACAGATGGAATGACCCGTCATTCTATCACATGATATGCTAACACTTCACGAATAACAAATTCAACTTCATTTATTTAAGAGATGAAGTGGAAATTGTTAAAGGCATGAACAACAGTGAGATTGTACCAAAATAAAGTAAGTATTTATTCTAATTCAAATTATTTAACTTTAGGAAAACGATCTTGAAAACCAAAAATGTTGTCCTAGTGATCTTATATCTGATGGATCAGATGGTACCTTAGATAGTCACAAATTTATGGCTTTGTGATTGCTGGATTTTCCATAGCCATGTTCTCTACCACTCTCCATCAGAACATGATTGTTAGATTTCTCTTCCATATCCATATTTTCACCTATGTGGAAACCCAGTGATTAGTTTATTTGGGTAACCGTTACATTTCATACTTTTGTTTTTAAAGATTGGTTTTGATATTCCTTTTTACGATGTGGGTTTCTATTAAAGAAACTTTCGAATAGTAAACCATTTATAACCCCGACGAATTTCGAGGGCGAAATTCATTTTAAGGGCGGTAGAATGTAACACCCCGAGATTTTATGAAAAATATTCTTTTTAATTTCATTAATGTCTTGTGTTGTATGCTACACCAAAAGGAGCTTGCACGACACGCATCCTTGACTTGCCTTGCATTACACGCAATCGCGACCTTCCTCATTAGCGTGTGTAGTACGTAATAACGAGTTTCACTAAACAACAATATGCTATTAAAATATTATTAAAACTAGCCGTTATGAATAGTAATAACCACTTTTTGAAATTTTATAAATTTTATTTTTCAAAATGGACTTCATTTTTGGATTCGGAATACAGAAATTAGCCTAGGGTGAAATTTTGGTATTTTTCTGAAAACTTTCAATTTTTGATGAATAGTGAAACCACTAAGTGGTAGGTTAAAAACTGAATTTTGCATAAAACATAATTTTACCGCTTCTGTGAATGAAATTTCGAAAATCCGAGAGACATGGTTAATATCAAGGACTAAAATGTGGTTCAATGAGATGAAAATAATTTTTGGTGAATAGTAACTTTTTACTTTTTTTTACCACGGTAAAAAGTAAATAGGGTAAGTAAGGGTAAAGATGATATTATTATTACCCTAAAACATGTCCTAATTCTATTGGATAAGTTTAATTCGACCAAAAACAAACTTATGAATAAAATATGACCATTTAGCCCCACTTGGATTAGATTTGGACATTTATTATTAATTTATTTAAAGAAGGGTTAAAATAGTTAAAATCAATGTTTAATAAGTAAATAATTTTTAATATGGGGTTATACATAAGATAAATTCGACTATAAATATTCATTAGAAAGATAAAACGATGTCATACATAATGGTATTTTATTTGTAATTTTTAGACATTGAATAATTTAATTTATTTATGACACAATTATGATGCAGTAATTATCTTATTAATGAAATATTGACATAATTGATGTTATAAACACCAAAATAAATGTAATTTGAGACTTTTTATGAATTCCACTAATTTTATAGGTAACTATGATATATTAGTGTTGATTTAATCAACATGGTTCGAACATATAATTCTGTTATGACTTTCACAAAAATCATATATCAAATAGTGTCAAAATTGACACAAAATAGTTTTTAAATCAAATATTATATTATTAATTGTTATTTTATTCCTAAAAATCTAAGGTTCGGCCAAATGACTTATATAAGGATATATATATTAATAATAAACAACTTGGGGTTCGTTTGGCATGTTATAGTAAGTGTATTAACCATATAGTGTAAGAAAACAAAAAGTCACGGTAAGAGTTAAATTATTTAACTTAGAGTTAAATCTAAGTGATAAGGTTAAAATAATAACCTAAACTTGTCTAAATCCTATTGGTTGATAGGATTTAGACCCATCCCCACTTTACCTTAGAAATAAGACCCTTTGGAACCATTATAAACCGATTTTGACTTTAATATAAAATAATATTTTGAGATATTCTTAAGGTGCCCCTCTCCTCCCTTATAAAAGGGCACCTCCTCCCCTCCTCCTCACACCAATTTGAGCACTCAATCTCGGCCAAACCCTGCCAAAATCCCTTCTCCACATCCCTAGAATAATCCTAGAGGTCCTGGTCTTCTTAAAAGACCAATCTTAGTTCCCTAAGTGGAGGATTCAAAGAGGCGTTTCAAAGAAGAGGTAATATCCATTACCGATCATTTCAATTTATTTATTCTTCAACTTCTTCTTCTTTAGTTGTTTCATGATAAAGTAAAAACATCAGTATTACTTACATACTGATTTGTTATTATAAATATGAAACAACCCTAATTCATCTTCTATCCATCCTACGGGAAAATGAAATCACCGCGCGTGCGTACGTACGGAATACCATGTCCACGCCGTGGTGTAATCTATTTTCCGTCACCACCTTAATTGGATGGGTATAATGGTGTAATGAGTAACTATATATGATTATTATAAATTGATATTTATACTGAAATAGTATACATACACTTCAACACAATTCCACGACCATGGGAACGATATCATCGCTCGTGCATACGTACAGACTACTGTCTCCACGACGCGATGAGATTCATTCTCAATGATTAACCATTCATGAATGATTATAAAGTATATATAATAAGTACTAATGAAATATATGACCTAATAATGATACTGGAATTATTTATATTTATATGTCTGTCATCTACTTAATTCCATTCAATTTAATAAGGAAACGAAAACAGCGTTCATGCGTACGTACGGACTACCGTCTCCATGAACGGTGTATTTCTTTCCATTTAATGATTTATTATATATGTATATTCTGAATATATATATATATATATATAAATCATGTTTTATATTCTGGAATTAAGTAATCATGATCTAAGTAATCATATGAATAATTACAAGTTAAAAACACGAACGACAAATGAGACGATTTTACCCAAAATGCTACTTTAACATGATTTTACAAAAGAACGGGTAATATAAAGTCATAAGTGGACCATATATGATATAATAACAATGAATATGATTCTGGAATAACTCAATAACATGATTTAAATAATTATATAGGAGGTTCGGACACTTACAAAGCAAGTCGGACCTAAGGTAAGGGAAATGTCACAATCTCATTTTTATCCGAGATTGTTTATACTTTTGTATTTACTGGGGTGTATTTTATCATCCACATCCATGTTTCCTCAATATGTAATATTATTTCCATTCACCTAAAAATTTTTAAATCCCATTTTACCCTTCGGTGAGTTTTTAGTAAAAGATATGAAAGGAATCTTTTGTCGTTTTTCGTACGAGGTACTTTTTTTTGACTTTTCCGACAAAAGTACGTGAAGAATGTTTTTTTAAATTATAAGGCAAGAATGGATTTTTTAAACATTATTTCCAAGAATCTTCCTTTATAAGTTTTCAAGTTTATTTTTAATCAACTTATTTTAGTTTATAATTGTATGATATGTTAAGAAAAGAAAAGTGTTCTTGAAGTAGAAAGGATATTTTCCTCAAGAATGGAGTTCAAATGTTTTATCAAAATTATTTTCCATCTAAGATAATATAGGGTTCTGTTTTTATCCCTATTATTACATTGATTTGATTATGTTTTGAGGAAATTATTTTTATGAAGTCATTTACCTTATATAATTTGTTTTATGATGTCATGATGTTTCAAGAATCCCATTTTTGTTACATGTGTTATGCGATGATGTATGATTTATGATTATGTGGCACACATAAGAAAGGATTCATTATAAGATGGGTGGGACCTATATCTCCCTCCAATGCATTGGGTAAAGATTTTATATCTCATGAGATAGACATGGCTGGAACGGTAGGTTATACCGGTTCAGTGAAACATGACTGGAACGAGGGTGACTCGGTTCAGAAAGGGTCTTTGTCCACTAAGATAGTCTTGGCAATGAGTCATGACTAACAAGAAATGATTTTTCATGATTATGTGTGAATGCAACAAAGTTTCAAGTTTCATGTTATGATTATGGGGATCTCATTTTCACTTCTATGATTTGTTCCATGTTAAGATATTATGATCTCTTTTGCAGGTTATGATTTTCAAAAAGATATGATATGATTTTTATTTACTTTATTTTCCCTTGCTGAGCATTTGAGATCACCCTTTTATGTTTTGTTTTCCCCAGGATATAAAGAAAGGTTTTAGGTAAAAAAAGGGGAAGATATTTATGGGAGATATTGAAGATCTTTCACCACGATTAGAAGATTACATTCCGAGTTTCCAAAGACACTAAACTATTACGATCCTTGTGTGTGTGTTTTTGTTATGTACCAAGTATTCCGCAAAAGTAATGTAATGTCCATGTACGTCAGGCTTCGGGTCTCTACATATTTACCCTCCATAGATATTATTTTATCTTCCTCTTATGGAATTATTTATTTTTTCTGAGATACTGGAAGTGGGTATAGAAAATAATTTAAAGGTGAAGTTTCTCCCTTTAAATGATATACCACTGTGACAAAGTTTTCCCTTTCACTACATCACAAAGAAATAAATATCATTTATGGAGACTAGATCCGTATATTATCTACCATTGGGCTAGTAATTCCATTTGTCATATGAAATGGTCTAATATAATTTATCAATATTGTGAATCAATAGGTTGAATTATGTGGGTGATGTTATTTTTTATGATCTGGGTTAGCTACACTAATATGGTTACAATCTGATTATCCTCAACTCCAACTTCATTGACTTACTCAAGGGGAACATCCCTACATAGACTCTTGGTGTTTTTATAATTCTCATTTCTCATGTTATTCACTATCCCTTATAATGGAATACACATAATTATCTCATGGTATTTAATTGCCAAATAAAATTACTAATAATTTTTATAGAGTATTCCCTAAAAATTATGAGGTATTTTTATAGTACTTGTTCTATAAAACTAGGTTCTAATAAACCTAGTGAACAAGGATCTTACTAATCTTTTTTTGGTACTAAAAATAACAATTCATACCGCAAAAACCCAAATCTTGTAGTTATATTACATTATTGGTACATAATTCATGATTTTTCATAGGATCTAATAACTAAATAGTCTTAGAAGACTACATACATATATATATATATATATATATTAAATTTAGAATCATAAGATAAAACATGAAAACAATGAAATATCCTTATTATACCGTATAACATATCTCTAAATATTAAATATAGTTATCCTATAGGTTTCTTATGGAAAGAAAAACAAATAGGAGTGATCTTAGATTCTCAGTAAGGAGTAGCATACAATAGATGCTAACATAATAAAAATGTTGCACATATGATTTGGATGGACTGAATAAAAAACATGAAGCAATAATCAACTAAAACCATGGGAATAATATATCCATGGATAGAAATGAAAGTAAATATATCACATGGATACAAATCATTGGTTCCTTAGTGATGAAATGAATAACCCAAGACAACAAATTCCATACCATAAACTAAAACATCCCGATTTTACCATTAAGGAAACATCTTATTATTAGATGGCTTAAACCAAAATAAGAAAACATGTTTTTGTTAGGATTTATAACGATGCCTCATTGTTTTGTATAATATTTACCCCTACCTGTCACTTGTTTAAGTCCAATTCATTCATCATATGATAAAATTAATAAACAATCAATAATTAACTTTTCAAATAATAATCCCCATTCTAATAAAAACCTTGGGAATTCCAATACATTTGACCATGTAAATAAAAGGGATAACATGATCATAAAACACATTGAGAAATAAGTATTATAATTAAATAATACATAGTTAACTTTCCAATAATCATCTGTATTGGAATAACGATATACTTCATGCTAATACTTTTCTCCATCTCAATAAAATGGAAAATATGGTTATAAACTATTTGGAGAAATAAAGTGGATGGATAAAAAATACATAATCAGATTGATAAAAATCATATGTAGTAGAATAAAAACATATTTAAGGCCAATAATTACCCCTCTAAATAAAAGTGCTAACATTATCATAACAAATTTTGAGAAAGAAGGCAGATAATTAAACAAGACATAATCAGCAAAGAAACTACTGGGTATTCTAAATGTAAAAGGATGTACACTTATCAAATAAATATAGATAAGGTATTGGTGAAGTTTATATTAAATTTGTTGGTATATCAATTGAACATAGTAATTAATTTAAATATTTCACACTTGTATAAGACTATAGAAATGGAAGGAAAATATTTAATCATGGTTTATAAAGAGTGTATGAATTTTAAAAATCATATCCACAAGAAGTTTATATATTGGTGTGCAGTCTTAGTCCCACCCATCATGAATTAGGGTGATGTTTGATTCAATTCATTAACCAACCCTTTTAAGGGTGATTACACCTAGGTGCATTTGTGTCACATCTATATCCACATGCTAGTATCCGAGAAGGGATTTCATTGCTAGGAAAGTCATACACTCTTTATATTCAGAAAATTTATTTATTTTGGTCATTATGAAGACTTTAGAAAAGGATTTTATGGGAGGAAATATCATTTTTGATATATCAAATGGGTGATAATTCCATATAATTACTAGAAATTTTACATTAAAATAAATATTTTTAATTAAAAAGGGAAGAGGAGAATTGATAGCTCATATATTGGCATAATAATGCCATAAGGAATAGTATATAAACAGTTGGGACAAATAGTCTCTTAGAAATAACATATATAATGGGAAATAATAACATTAAAATAAAATAAATGAAATAAGTTGGAACTATATTATAATAAAATAATTTAAATTTAAAAAGAATGAAAAGGATTTTAACCCTCACACTTCTAAGTAGCATCTTGAATCTTGGGAGGACTCCTTAGAACTGTATGAACTCATTGGGAGGTATTTAGAGAGAGTGGGGGAAGGGAAAATCATGATAGATTCCTTTGGGTGGATTTGGATGAGGGGATGGGTGGTATTCAGTTGCTCTTATAGGTAAAAATATGATTTTTTTCATGTAAACAAAATTTAGGTAAGGTGTATGAGTGGTGTAGCACCTAGAAATTTTAAAACATGAACATCATATTCAATAGCGTGTATCACACACAACACCAAGCATAAAAAGGAATATAAAAAAGCAAAAATTTATGAAATATTTATATTTTAAATAAATTAAAAATATTATACATCTTGAAATAAATAAAACACTATCATTATCTTATGTGACACTGAACAATGAATTTCTTTGACAGCTTTTGTTATATGTAAGACCATGTTTTATCGAATAACAATATACTATTAATATTATAATATATTATAATAGTTATTACCTTGATGTTGGAATGATAAGTATAAATATTATTAACTAAATCTTAAATATATGTAGTTTACACATATTTATAGGTTATATAGTGATTATAAAAAATAGTAATAATCATTTAAAAGAAAAATAAATATTTTCAGAAAAAACTGTATTTTCCTAAAAAACAGTTTAGTCACGCTTGGCGCACATAAGTTATCGATGATTTTTACCACATTTATAAAATTTAAATGATTTTTTTTTAAATTTAGAAATCCAAAATTATCTTAGGATTCATTATTTGGTACTTTTTTGAGAAATTCTATTTTTTTGATGAATAATGAAAAATATTGGATTTTAATTGAAAACTGTCTTTTCATATAAGTAATTTATAGTGAAAAAATATATTTCGATATTGTTTTAAATTGAAAATATCTCAAATATAAATATATTAATCCAATTTATGTTATCATAATAATTTTGATATTTTATTTTGATATACAAATATTCAATACATTGGAACTTTTTCACTTTAAAAACATGATTTCTCATTGCATATGCGAGATTAATTTTAAATCAAATTTTAAAACTTATGTGAATTTAATATAGAAAATTTTATTTCATATTTTGAATAATAATAATTTATAATTTATAATAATTATAACTAAATTATTTTCCAATTTATTTTTTGAAACTCGTTAAAATTAATTACATTGATTAAAGTGACAATGAGTTTACCGAGGGGTAAAAATTTAAACATAAAAGACCAAATGACCTATGAACTTGTAAAAAACCCATTGGATGGACATATTTATACATTAAAAAATATATTATTAATAATGGACCATTATTGGGGCATATTTATTAGAAAAAAATGTGGTTTTAATTCATTTATTAAAATAATTACAAGTGCGCCACTCACCCCACTTATAAAAGGATACCCCCTCTCCTCCTATATTCACACCTTCAAATCCTATTTTTTTGGTCAGTACCTAATAAAATCAATCCAATAATTCTAGAAAATAATAATAAAATCATTATATTTGTAATAAATCCATCATATAAAGGGTTTAGTACACACCTAAGGAGGATACCAGAAGAAGAGGCATTGTTTTTCAACAAGATTTTTTATTTTACTTCATTATTATATCATCCTGGAATTTTATTACATTATTATTACATCATTTCAAAGATAAACAAAATAATAGTATTAAATATAGAGGATCCAAAGGTTTAGTGTCTTGGGAAAACTAGGACAACACATAATAAATACAACATTAACCATAAACAATTTATTTAATTCCTTCTTCACTAGCTTCTTAGTGGCACTTGTCCTCTCCTTAGTACATGTAGCCACCTGAGGATATATATAAAAATGGGTGATCTAGAAGACCAGTAAGAGGATATATAAGAACAATATAGCATGGGGTGAGCATAATCACAACATAGGCAAAAGATCATGAACACGAGAGGAGCATAAATAATAGACTTGAAATGTGGAAATGCATAAAAATGAAACATCATGTCTTAGTGGTTAACTACCACACATACTTGTGAACCAAGCTAGCATCTTTTTCACACATCATTTCACATTTGCTTATGATATTCATCATTTTACCAAATGCATTGGAGCACTGTATAATTTCGGGCGCACCCGTCACGTTTAAACATTCATATTACGCTATATAATTCTCGGCGCACCCGTCACATCATAACATTATCATTTATCATGAACGCCACAATGAACATATAACATGAATATAACTAACCCATGAAAATGAATGTGTTTCATCTCATAAGAACACATTCATAAACTTTGGGTTCCCAAAATAAAGAGGGAACAACATACTTGATACAAGAATCATCAACCTTGAATGAGAGGTAAAAGTTGAGTTCATAAGAGAAGAGTTCTTTCGGAAAACATTTGGATTGACATGAACTTCATTATAAAACATTTATATCCCAGAAAAGGAAATAAAATGATGAAAAAATGATCTTTAAGGAGTGACCATATCAGAAATGGAGTGAAAGAGGTAGAACTCGAAGGAAGAAAATTGGGTTCGAGATTTCCCCTTACCTTGTACCCAAATGCTTCTTTCTCTTTAATGTCCTGTATAATGACATTATATTCATTAATTAGAAATCCAGAACCATGTGTACGTTAATAGGGTTCATTCTTGTTTCATTATGTCATATTATGTTCCTTTGGATGACTTATAGAGTTTAAAAACATTGTTCGGGGATGTTCGTTTTTATGGTTTTTCTTAGGTGGTTCACTTGTATTCTTAAATTGATGTTTTGGTAGAACATGAGTAGACATCCAGAACTGATATTACATGTTATTAATGATATTACAGGATTTTGAATGATCTTATAATGAACCACATTATATCCATGTGGATGAATCATTAGATAAGAACTAAATGATGATTATTTGGGTTAATTTGAGCGGTTTTTGGATCACAACGAACTTGTTTTAACTTTTCACATAGTAATATGGCCATAAGTTATTTATAGAACTTAAAATAGAACATAATACATAATACATATTATATTTCAACCATAAAAATGGTTTCATGACCAGATTTGAAGGTAGAAATGGAATAAGAGAGCATGTCGTTTTTGAAGGTGATAAATTAACACCTCATGAACAACGTTCTCTTTAATGAAATAAAAGGAAGAGGGAAAGGGTGTGAGGTGATATAATATCCTATTTTAATCATAGAATTACAGTATATTTATAATACTAGAGTTACAAAACAATTTGGATGAATATAGGTGGCGAGAGATCAAGAAAGGAACTTGAACTTGAAAGAAAATTAAAGGAGAAGAGGGAGAGAAATTACCTCTAAAATATTCCTCTTGAGATCCTCCTTAAGGAAGCTAGTCTGGGTCTTATGATGAGAACATCATCTTTTGGACGTGGGGAAGGTGATAGGGAAGATGTTTTGGCAGAGTTTATAGAAGGCTTGGAGCTTGAGAGGTGTGAGGAAAAGGGGAAGTGAAGGGTGGATTTTATAGTGGAGGGGAGAGGGGTTTCCTTAATATAAAATTGATTAGTTTATTAATTTCACCTAAGACAAGGAATAGTGAGTCTTGAATGACCAATAATAGTGATTTTATAATGTAATCCCAAACCAAGTGGGCTTACATCAGCAGAACATCATCGACGACTCAATTAAAACATTATTTGGCATTTATTGTGAATTATCGGATTCAATTATTCATAAAAAATTAAAATATCTCAGAAAAATCCCAAACATTTACCCCAACCATTTTTCGACGTGTAGAATCCAAAAATGAAGAACATTTTTCAAAAATAATTTTCTAAATATTATTAATTTAATATTCAATTAAAATCATAATTTACTTAAAAAACAGTTTTTAAGATTAAAACTGATTTTATAGTTCTTTCAAAAAATACATAGGGTATCCTAACAATATCTAAAAACTATTTGACATTGATTAAATAATTTATTAATACATTTCAGGGAAATAAATATTCTTTTAAATTAATTAATTAATTATAATTAATTATTTATGACTTATAAAATACCAAAAACGTTTACTAAGATCAAATTGTCACTTTCTAAGATGTCTAAATTCTATTTTATTATTCATAGGTAATGTTACTCTTATTTACTATTCATAAGGGTCATATTACTATTCATAAGGGTAGGTTACTATTCATAAGGGTAGGTTACTATTCACCAAAAATTATTTTTGTTTCATTAGACTCCAAAAATCATCTTCAACACAACTGTGAATGTCGGATTTTCAAAATTCCAAACATAGAAGTGACAAAATTATGTTTAAAGGTTACTTATCACTTATTAGTTCATTTTGTTGTGTTTTCATGTTATTTTATGACATATTTATAAGAAGGGAATTTCCATTGAAAAACTTTGGATCGTTACATTCTTCCCCCCTTAAGAAATTTCGCCCCCGAAATTTCACTTTACACAAACAGGTGAGGGTACTTCTCTTTCATTGCCTCTTCTGGTTCCCAAGCTGCTTCCTCAAACTTATGGTTCCTCCATAACACTTTGAAAAGATGGGTTGTCTTGTTGAGTAGAACCTTATCACTTCGGTCCAGAATCTTTACCGGCTACTCCTCATAGGAGATATCATCATCCAACTGCACCACTTCTGAGTTTAGTACATGTGAGGGGTCTGGTATGTACTTCCTCAGTAGTGATACATGAAACACATCATGAACATGAGCCATATTCGGTGGAAGTTCTAGACGATAGGCCACGTCTCCTATGCGGTCAAGGATCTCAAAGGGGCTAATGTACCTTGGGCTTAGCTTCCCTTTCTTCCTGAATTGTATGACTCTCTTTCATGGAGATAATCGAAGGAATACTTTATCTCCGACATCAAACTCTAAGTCCCTTAGACGGTTGTCAGCATAGCTCTTTTGCCGACTTTGACCAGATTTGATGTGTTTCTGGATGACTTGAACCTTCTCTGTCATCTCCTGAACAAGATCGGGTCCAAGTAGCATTCTTTCTCCAACTTCATCCTAACAGGTTGGAGTTCTACATTGCTTCCCATAAAGAGCTTCATACGGAGCCATCTGAATACTCGAGTGGAAGCTATTATTGTATGAGAACTCAACCAATGGGATATGCTGATCCCAAACACCTTTGAATTCAAGAGAGCCGGCTCTTAGCATATCTTCAAGCATCTGAATAGTCCTTTTAGACTGGCCATCAGTTTGGGGGTGATAGGCCATGATGAAATTTAATTCAGTACTCAAAGCATGTGGAAGGCTCCTCCAAAACTTAGATGTGAACCTTGGATCACAGTTAGAGACAATTGAGATTGGAACACCGTGCAGTCTCACCACTTCCTTCACATATATCCTTGCAAGTTGTTCAAGCGAGAGGTCTTCCCGAATAGTGATAAAATAGGCAGTCTTGGTGAGTCGATCAACCACAACCCATATTGCATTATTTCCCTTTGATGTCTTCGGGAGACTCATGACTAAGTTCATAGTAATATTTTCCCATTTACATATGGGTATAGGCAATGGCTGCATCATACCCTTGGACTTTTGTCGCTCAGCCTTAACTTGCTGACATACCAAGCACCTTGATATATATTCGGCAATCTCCTTCTTCATGTTATCCCACTAGAAGTGTTCTCGGAGATCACGATACATCTTGGTACTCCCAGGATGGATAGAGAAAGTTGAGCTATGTGAATTATCCAATAGCTACTTCTTTATCCCGGGTGATGAAGGCACACAAAGCCGCATTCCAAACCAAATCACACCATCATTGTTGATATGGAACTCTTGCAGCTTCCCTTCCTTTACTGCATTCACCCTCTTTTGTATCTCTACATCATCCCTTTGTGCTTCCTTAATCTTCTCTTGGATGGATGGGTGCACAATAATTTGTGCAAGTTAGGATGTATCCCCTGCCCTTATGATTCCCAAATCCATCCTTTGCACATCCATGAAGAGAGGGTCTTTCTCAATCCTCAACATGGATAGATTAGCAGGTTCTTTTCGGGTTAGAGCATCTGCTACATTGTTCGCCTTTCTAGGATGATAGTGAATAGAGCAATTGTAATCCTTGATTAGATCTAACCATCTCCTTTGACACATGTTGAGCTCCTTTTGTGTGAATATATACTTTAGGCTCTTGTGGTCGGTGTATATGTCACACTTCTCACCATAAAGGTAGTGCCACCAGATTTTCAAGGAAAAAATTACGGTTGCCAGCTGTAGATCATGCGTCGGGTAGTTTTGCTCATGGATCTACAACTGTCGTGAGGCGTAGGCTATCACATTATCATTTTTCATGAGTACACAACCCAAGCCTTTCTTTGAAGCATCACTGTATATCACAAAACTTTATCCACTTTTTGGTAGTGTGAGTACAGGTGCAGTGATCAACCTTCTCTTTAGCTCCTTGAATCTTCCCTCACATTATTTTGTCCAGACAAACTTTACCCCTTTCCTTTTTAACTTAGTTAGCGGGCTTGAAAATCGTGAGAAGTTTCTCACAAAATGTCGGTAGTACCCAGCTAATCCAAGAAAACTACAGATTTCTGTGACACTAGAAGGCCTGTGCCATTCCTCAGTCACCTTTGTATTTAAAGGATCTACAGAAATTCCCTCACTTGTGATCACATGTCCCAAGAATGTGACTTGATTCATCCAAAAGTCACACTTGCTGAACTTGGTGTACAACTTCTCCTTTCTCAAAGTCGCCAACACAAGTCTTAGATGTTCTTCATTTTCCTCCTTGATCTTGTATTAGATGATAATATCATCGATAAACACTACCACAAATTTTTCTAGGTAATGTCTAAAGACTCTATTCATCACATCCATGAAGATTGCAGGGGCATTAGTTAGTCCAAAGGGAATCACCAAAAACTCATAGTTCCCATACCTTGTACGGAAGGCAGTCTTCTGAATATCTTCCTTCTTCACCTTTACTTGATGATATCCAGAACAAAGATCCACCTTTGAGAAGTATTGAGATCCTCTTAACTGATCAAACAAGTCATCAATCCTTGGGAGAGGATACTTGTTCTTTATGGTGATCTTGTTGAGTTCCCGATAATCGATACACAGCCGCATGGTTCCATCCTTCTTCTTCACAAAGAGCACTGGTGCACCCCAAGGTGATACACTAGGGCGTATGAACCCTTTGTCAAGATGCTATTGCAGCTGCTTCTTTAACTCCTCCAGTTCGATAGGAGCCATCCTATAAGGGCACTTAGAGATAGGAGTAGCTCCAGGTATGAGTTCAATTGAGAACTCTACCTCACGATCCGGGGGAATTCCGGGTAACTCTTCGGGAAATACATCATTGTATTCCCTCACAATGGGCATTTACTCAAGGTTGGAACTTTCCTTCGTCTCAACCATTTGGGCGAGGTATGCTTATTCATAGGGAATCAACACCCAAACCATTGAAGGATTTCTCAAAGGAGATTCATGATCTTCCTTGTATATGTAGAGGAGCATGGGATAGTTCAGAATATGAAAATATATTCCCTTTTCCCGACAGTTGATATCTGCTCTATATAATGAGATCCAATCCATTCCTATTATAGCGTCGAATTCCACCAAGGGAAGTATTACGAGATTTTCTGGAAGAATCCTCCCACATAAGTCAGCAGGAGAAGAGTCAAACACCTAGGTTGCAATGATTGTACCACTTGGTGTTTTTATAGATATCTCTACTTCAAGGTTTCGGGGCTTCGATTCTATAGTTCTAGAAAACTTTCAAGATATAAACGAATGCGTAGAACTAGAATCAAATAAGACTTTTTCCATTCTTGAGTGAATAGGAAGTATACCTTATACGACTTCATTATCATGCTCCACCTCCGCAGTAGTGATGGAATAAGCCTTCCCTTGTTCCTTTGGCTTTGGTGGTTGCTTACGTTGATTACCCTCTATAACTCGAGGTTTAGTGCACTGGTTTGAATAGTTCCCTAGCTCCCTACAGTTGTAGAATTGTTCCACGAGTTGTTCTCTCCTTTCATTGGCTAAATTATCCTTCCTTTTCTTGTCTTTTCGACACTCTTGAGCATGGTGTCCTTCTTTCCCACACTTGAATCATTTCCCCGTCCCTTTGAGGCAATTCCCATTGTGTTTACTTCCCATTGTGCTACTTCCCACATTTTGGGCATGTGGGTCGTTGATTTTTCTTCCCCCCTTTGTCATTAGATCCACCAGCTTGAAACTCAATCCTTCTTTTCTTCTCTCCATAGCCATGGGACCATTCTCCAAACTCCATCTCCACTTTGAGAGCACACTGAAAAACTTCTTCATAACTCCCAAATTCTCGAATCACAAGAGCCTTTCGAAGGTGTGGTTTTAATCCACTAAAGAATCTATCAATTTTTCTATCATTGTTGATAACAAAACCCGAAGCATACCTTGCAAGCCTTGTGATGTTCGCTTCATAGGTTGTGACAGATTCTCCTTCTTTTTGCTTAAGCTCTATGAATTCTCTCTCCATATATGTGTGAAGAGTTCGTGGGAAGTACTTATTAAGAAACATTTTCTTAAAGTCTTCCCATTCCATCTCTTAAATTTCCTCCCTTGGCTTGGTGTTGTTAATCAAATCCCACCATTGATCAGCTTCTCCATCTATATGATAAACGGCTAGAGTCACCTTCGCCATCTCGGAACAGTGAAGCATAGAAAAGATCTTCTCCATGGAGTTGACCCATTGTTCCGTAACTAGTGGATCAGAAGATCCACAAAACGTCGGTGGCTGTTGATGCATAAAACATTCAATAGCTAGTTGCTCCCTCTTCGGTGAAGGATGAAGTTCCCCATTTTTATGGTTATTATTCATAACCTGAGATAATTGGGTAAGCATCGCCATGAAGTTTTGAACTCCACCTCCCAAATCATTAGGGATGTCGTTCGGGCAATCGTTGCATTGGCCCTCACATGAGTTGTTGGCCTGATTTCTCCTAGTTCCCACCATTTTCTAAAATAGAAAAGGATAGAACAAAACATAAGTAAAAAAGTCATGAATAACTTATTCATTTAAACAATTATACCAAAAACATAACATATGGGATCCCTAGGTAAATATCCTTGTGTGCATATTTGAACTTAGTCTCATGTTGTAGGTTTTCTCTAGGGTTCACTAATCCTAATCCCCAAATTAACTAAACCTTGCCTCTGATACCAACTATAGCATCCCGACCATTTCTTACATAACTATTACATCATTTCAAAGATAAAAAAATAATAGTATTACACTAAGAGGATCCAAAGGTTTAGTGTCTTTGGAAAACTAGGACAACACATAACAAATACAACTTCAATAATAAAAAATTTATTTAATTCCTTCTTCAATAGCTTCTTAGTGGCACTTGTCCTCTCCTTAGTACATGTAACCACCTGAGGATATACATCAAAAGGGGTGAGCTATAATCCCAGTAAGAGGATAGATAAGAACAATATATCATGCGATGAGAATAATCACAACATAGGCAAAAGATCATGAACATGGGAGGAGCATAAATAATAGACTTGAAATGTGGCAATGCATAAAAATGAAACATCATGTCTTAGTGGTTAACTACCACACATACTTGTAAACCAATCTAGAATCTTTTTCACACATCATTTCACATTTACTCATGAGATTCATCACTTCACCCAATGCATTGGAGCACTGTATAATTCTGGGCACACTCGTCACGTTTAAACATTCATATTGCGCTATATAATTCCGGGCGCACCTGTCACGTCATAACATTATCATTTATCATGCATGACACAATGAACATATAACATGAAGATAAATAACCCATTAAAAGGAATGGGTTTAATATCATAATAACACATTCATAAACTTTGGGTTCCCAAAATAAAGAGGGAACAACATACTTGATACACGAATCATCAACCTTGAATGAGAGGTAAAAGTTGAGTTCACAAGAGAAGAGTTCATTCGGAAAACATTTGGATTGACATAAACATCATTATAAAACATGTATATCCCATAAAAGGAAAGGCAATGATGAAAAAATGATTTTTAAGGAGTGACCATATCAAAAATGGAGTGAAAGAGGTAGAACCCGAAGGAAGAAAATTGGGTTCGAGATTTCCCCTTACCTTGTACCTGAATGCTTCCTTCTCTTTAATGTCCTGTATAATGACATTATATTCATTTATTAGAAATAAAGAACCATTTTTATGTTAATAGGGTTCATTCTGGTTTCATTATGTCATATTATGTTCCTTTGGATGACTTATAGAGTTTAAAAACATTGTTTGGGGATGTTCGTTTTTATGGTTTTTCTTTGGTGGTTCACTTGTATTCTTAAATTGAAGTTTGGGTAGAACATGAGTAGACATCCAGAACTGATATTACATCTTATTAATGATATTACAAGAGTTTTAATGATCTTATAATGAACCACATTATATCCATGTGGATGAATCATTAGATAAGAATTAAATGATGATTATTTGGGTTAAATTGGGCGGTTTTTGGATCACAACGAACTTGTTTCAACTTTTCACATAGTAATATGGCCATAGGTTATTTCCAGAACTTAAAATAAAACATAATAAATATAACATATTCTGTTTCAACCATAAAAATGGATTCATGACCCGATATGAAGGTAGAAATGGAAGAAGAGAGCATGTTGTTTTTGAAGGTGACAAATTAACACATCATGAACAACGTTCTCTTTAATGAAATAAAAGGAAGAAGGAAAGGGTGTGGGGTGATATAATATCCCATTAGAATCATAAAATTGCAGTATATGTATAATAATGGAGTTAAAAAACAATTTGGATTAATATAGGTGGGGAGAGATCAAGAAAGGAACCTGAACTTGAAAGGAAATTAAAGGAGAAGAGGGAGAGAAATTACCTCTTAAATCTTCCTATTGAGATCACCCTTAAAGAAGCTAGTATTGGTATTTTAATGAGACCATAAGATTTTGGATGTGGGGGAGATTCTAGGAAAGATGTTTGGGCAGAGTTTAGATAAGTCTTGGAGCTTGAGAGGTGTGAGGAAAAGAGGGAGTGAAGGGTGGCTTTTATAGTGGAGGGGAGAGGGGTTTCCTTAATATAAAATTGATTAGTTTATTAATTTTACCTAAGACAAGGAATATCGAGTCTTGAATGAACAAGAAGAGTAATTTTATAATTTAATCCCAAACCAAGTGGTCTTACATCAGCAGAACATCATTGATGACTCAATTAATACATTATTTAGCATTTATTGTGAATTATCAGATTCAACTATTCATCAAAAATTCATGTATCTCAGAAAAATCCCAAAAATTTACCCCAACCATTTTTCAACGTTTAGAATCCAAAAATGAAGACCAGTTTTCAAAAATAACTTTCTAAATATTATTAATTTAATATTCAATTAAAATCCTAATTTACTTAAAAAAACACTTTTTAAGATTAAAAATGATTTTATAGTTCTTTCAAAAATTACATAGGGTATCATAACATTATCTAAAAACAATTAGAAATTTATTAAATAATTTATGAATACATTTCAGGGAAGTAAATATTCTTTTAAATTAACTAATTAATTATAATTAATTATTTTTGACTTATAAAATACCAAAAACGTTTACTAAGGTCAAATTGTCACTTTCTAAGATGTCTAAATTTTATTTTATTATTCATAGGTAATGTTACTCTTATTTAATATTCATAAGGGTCATATTAATATTCATAATGGTATGTTACTATTCATGAGGGTTGGTTACTATTCACCAAAAATTATTTTTGTTTCATTAGACTCCAAAAATCATCTTGAACACAACCATGAATGTCAGATTTTCAAAATTCCAAACATAGAAGTGACAAACTTATGTTTAAAGGTTACTTATCACTTAGTAGTTCATTTTGTTGTGTTTTCATGTCATTTTATGACATATTTATAAGAAAGGAATTTCAATTGAAAAACTTTGGGTCGTTACAATTATCCACCTCCTCCAATTTTTATTTTAACATGATGATATAATGACCTTAGTATATAACATGTATTTGGATGTTTTTATAATAATAAAATCACCAAAAAACATCTCCACTTATATAAAATTGGTTATCAAATCATCATTCTTGTGTACGGTGGACTACCACCTCGCGAACTGATGTCATTCATTTTTTCATTTCCACCTCTCAAGATTGGGTATGATGATGGATATAAATTATATATATATGTGTCTGTGTGTGTGTGTGTTTGATATTTATAAATAAATATATATGGATTCATAATATCATGTTTATATATTTTCACCTTCTATTTTGTAACAGATATGATAACTTCACTCATATTCATGGTGGACTACTGCCTCCTGAAGCGATGTAATTAACCTTTCCCTAATGCTTCACATAGATTGTGATAAAGATTAAATTAAAAATTTTATATTATATACATGAACAAATTATAATATTCCTGAAAATTTTATTATTATATAATGTTAATATATATATATATAATTTTCTGTCTTTCCTTTTCACTCATGTAAAGGTGAGAACATCATTTGTGTACATGTGGACTACCACCTACATGAAACGATGTGACTCCCTTTTCATAACCAATAAAAATGGAATATATATAAGTATAATTAAATAATTAATATTATAATTATGTCCGTATTATTATTTTGGATATGATATAACTATATAAAATGCTCTAGAAATAGATATATCATTACGAAACACATAAGAGAAAACAAGACAATTAACACCTAAAATGATTAAAATAATGATATATTATTAATGAATGGGTAATAAGATTTTATAAAATGATTATATAAGATATTTTAAATTTTAATATGTTTTTAATTAGTTATTAAAATTTTAAAAACCTCTATACATGAGGTTAAATTTTGTTCAACCAAAATGAATCATAAGGTAAGATATTTCTTAACTCAATTTCAACTCATCGGGTTAAAATTATATTTCGTTGATTATGTCATGGTAAGAGTATGTGTGTATGGAATTTTGATTATTTTATGTTGTATTTAAACTTTTTTTATGTGTATTTATATTTTATACACATAATCTATTAATTGAATAATTCTTACATTAATGTTATGATCATTTTAAGGGTTTATTTCCCAATTTAAATTTAATCCTCCATATATTTTTTTTGTTTTTTCAAAAGACACTTTTGGAAGAGTGGTCACCTTAAATATTTACATAAAGTAGAAAATTAAAAATATATCACTTATATATTAAAAAAATATGCACCAAATTGAAACTAAAACTATAAAAGTTGATCCAAGGTTGAGCTATATCCCGACCGTCATCATATCCCACACGTCTCCTCAAAAAATAAATGAAATCCACATCACCACCGAATGATAAATAAGTACTAGAATAAATTTTCAAATTTAAAATGAGAAAGGGAATAAATCATCACCACTTTGGTTGATGAACCACCTAACATCACGTAACCTAACCCGAACTGTTCATCTCGGCCACACTAGGCCTCGAGTGAGATCTACCCACTGGAAACCAACATTACCATCAAAGAACCTCCAAAAAACACACCGAACAAAGCTAAGAGAACCACCAGAAGAAGAATCAATTCTAATCTAAGTAATATTACCATTTTACCACTCATTGGTATTTAAAATATTTCATATTTTTTTTAAGAAAATCCGACTTTATTTCTCTCTTTGGTCAGAAATCTATTTTTCTTCAAGAACCATACTTTCTAAAAAAAATAAAAAATTTATTTAAAATTTTAAAATTATTTATCAAATATATTTTCACCTATTTTACCTTTTTTTTTCAAATATTTAATTTTTTTTTATTTTCAAAATAGTTCCCATTTTTATTTTATCAAAAATGTAAAAGTAAAATTCTTATTATTTTATGAACAATGAACTTTATTTACATTTTTATAGTTAAAATGGAATGTTATTTTAATCTTTTACAGCATGTATATAATTACCCACTTTCATGACCATAATTTATTTGGATTTTTTTCAAAATGATGAGGTTATTTTTTCATGAAAGTGTTTTTAAAAGTAATTTTCATGGAATACGTTTTTTTAAAATAAAAAGGATATTTTCATAAATAATGTTTTTAAATATATTTTTATAGTTTTTATATTCATAAAAACCCCATTTATTTTTTCTCCAATGGTTATATGTTTTTTTGATAATAAAATTATAATTCCTCTGGATGGTTTAAGATCATTTTGAGCAAGGAAAGTATTGACATTCACTTCCATGATTCATTCTTGCGGTCATTAACATTACGTTTAATTATTCACTTTCCATTGGACATTAAATTTCTTTGAAATATTAATATTACTTATCATGAATATTTTTATTGTCTAAACTACATATGATTTTTATATATAGTGTTTGTATTGAAAGTTATTTGATTGATTTGGGAAATATTTGATAAATACATATCCTTTACTCAATATGAATATTTGATAAGGCACATTGTTTATAAATTAAATTAGTTATTAGATATAAGAGTAATAAATTTAACATTCAATATATGGGCTGAGGACTAGTTAATAAAAAACCCTTGATGGATTGGTAGTCTAATGAGAAAAATTAGTTAGACAAAAACACTTCACATTTGGAACCAAGAAGTTTTAAACTATCTAGAGGATATATCTTGACAATAAGTATCTTGTGAAAGGTCTTAACACAAATTAGATGGGTTTTTACCAAGAAATACTTAAAACATATTGAGGATATAACTTTATTGTGAAGGTATCATGTGCCTGGGAGACATGACGTCCAATAATTAAGAAATTTCATTCATTCAGAATTCATTTATTATTATCTATAAGATTTTTGGTATGCTATAATCTATGGATGCATTTAATTTTTATATTATTGATTAAATTGCATGAGTTTTTAGTTATTGAACATTACATATTGATTATGATTATTGATTCATGATATATTACATTTTACCTAACCCTTACTGATCATTTTATCTCACCATTTTATTCATTTCTAGGTAATTCCATTAAGTTTATTATGATTGATATGTAGGGATATTATATATGGAATAAGTTGTTATTGAAAAAAATATATATTAATTTGTGTATTAAAATTTAATTAATGATTCATGTATATATCTAGTTTATTAAGAATACTAAAATATTTGGTTATTTAGAATGTTTTTTTCGTTTATCTATGCAAATGTAATGTTGTAAGAAACTAACTCTCAGATTTTGGGGGTGAGGTTTCGATAAGTGTATCCACATCAATGTTAGACGGGTTAGGTGATTTAGGTGGAGAAATGGTAGCTGAGACTAGTGGGTATCAATTTTATACCTAAAAACAATTTCTTGGATTTTTAAGTGACCTTTTAATTATTCCAAAATCTAGATACTTTATTTACCCATTTTAAACATATTAAACTTGATTAAAAATTTACCATGGCAATTATTTTCTTACTAAAAAGATAAAATGACCCATGTTAATTTTTTGACATTAGAAATATAATTTTGGGAACCATTTATTCTAATTTGTTTTTGAAATGTGAGAAAATAAACTTTTATATTAAAACATAGGACTTAGAAAAATATATTTTCTATAGAAAAATTCAATTTATACATTCAATATTTATATTTTATTTCCTATTAATTAATAATTAAATGATATATATATATATATATTTATATGTGAAATAAAAATATTGGATTCATAATTTTAAATTTAATAATCTGATTTAATTAGAAAAAATTTATATAAATCTTATAAAATTATGTTTTTGAAAAAACCATTTTGTTTGTATTATGTTAATTAATATTTAAACTAAGTAATTTATTTTCAATTATTAAACACAAGGTTGTAAAACTTATATAATTGTTATATAATGATTTAAAATATAAATTCTATTTTATCGAATAAAATTAATTTTTGTTGTGAAATTTAGTTTTACCATTAGAATGCATAAAACCAATTTTTTTAGAAAAAGTGCATTTAAGCATAAAAATTATGGTTAGGATAAAATTATCAATGTTTTTTGATTTTAATGAAAAATATTTGTGAATTAGAAAAAATAAATTGTATGTGGCTTCCAAAGAAATAAAAAACTAAAATTTAAACAAATTAAATTTAATTAAAAGAAAATACCAAAAAGATATTCTTTTATTGTAAAATACTACTTATGTTTATAAAATGTTAAACAATGGTTTTATAATTTAAGAAAAACATTTTCAAAACATATAGTTTTACTTTCTGAGACTCATCTTTGAATATTTAAAATGTTTAATAAACTTATTTTCCTTGCTTATATAATGATCAAGTAATAAAATTTACAGCTTTTTTAGAAACTATATTTTTTATTGTTCACCTAAAAATCAATTATTTAATAAAAATACCCAAAAGAATGTCTTAAGATAATATATTTACAAAGAGTTTAAATAAAAAGTTTATATTATAAAATTAAATTATGATATTCAATAAATTAAAATTTTAAATATACTCATAAATAATGTTTCTTTAGAGTGTATATTAATGATAGTTCATGATATGGTGTTTACCTGCATCATTAGGGTCTCAAGTATTATTGTTCGTTTCTTTTTACTTTTTATGATTTTTTAAATAAATTACATTTCTATGTAATTCCTGAAAAAAATTTATATGAATATTAGAAAAAATCATTCACTAAACTCTTTTAGAGATAAATATCTATGAAAAATGTTTTTGAATAATGGAGAGACTAAGGAATCATACTCCATATGTTAAACTGTTTGAACATAGTATTAAAACTCCATTATTTCCGAAAATAAAATTTTATGATGTTAATTAATTCTAATTTAGACAGAAATCGCTTTAGAAGTTCATCATCTTTATCATAAAACCAATTAATTTCAACTTTTCTTTAAAATAAATATAACTATTTACTTTATGATATATCTTTACCAACACATTTAAATAGATTTATGTCGTAAACTATCTTCCAATTTGAATACAACTAAATAAATTTTTTATTTTCAATACATTGAAGATCATTATGTTAAAAAATAATCCCACTAGTCTCTTAGAAATTCAATTTTCTCTAATACGTCATGTTAATATGAAAAAACATGTATTTGTTAGTAAAATAAAATTATCTCATTTCTGGGAATATTTTAAACATAAACTATTAATTCTCATATATTATATGGCATTAAATATTATTATACAAATATTTCGGAAATAATATTTTATCTATTAAAATATTAAATTATTAGTTGGTGATATTATATCTCTTATATCTTAATAACTTTATTGGATAAACACATTTTTCTTAGGTAAAACTCATTTTATTATTATCTTATTTTCAACCATGGTATAAAACTGGATAAAAAATAACCATGTTTGTAAATACTATCATCTCATTTATTTGTAAATAATTATTGTTTAAAATAACCAATTTTATCAAAAGTGAGTTAAAATAAGATAGAAATACACAATCTTTATTACTATATAGATATTCTTTAAAGTAAACCATTCAATCCAAAACCTCAATATAGAAACCACTTTCTCTATCACTTTAATTCAAAATATCTAAGAATCAATCCTCAATCAATTTTGAGTTAATATACATATTGAAAACATTTCTCTAATGTATTGATATTATTATATACCCTTCAAAATATAAGATTTTATTTTTATAACCAAAATACCTAATGTGGTAACTCCACAATGCATCTTATAACATTTCCTGTATTTTAGTAAATTCATAATATTATGTCCATATTGATTGTAATGTATTAATTTCTCCTCCTTCCTAAATCCTTATTTATTCTTTAATTAACTAGAATAATATTTAGACTATACAATCATTTTCATCTCAATCAAATATTTTTTTGTGCTTTTGAAATAATACCAGAGCTCGAACATCCCAATCCTTTATTACAAATACTTATCATATTGATTAATTAAGGTAAATATTTTTTAAACTCAATCAAAATATCAAAAACATTTAAAAACTAATTATTTAATGGACTACTATATTTTTTTATTAAAACCTTCAGTCTCTTCAAGTCATTAACATACGAAATCATACTGAGTATATGAGTAGAGTTTTCATTTTCCAATTTTTTTCTAGAAACCTTTAAACCAAAATTGATTCTATTTTTTTTTTGTATCTTTATTCAATTGGTGAAAAACTTAAATAATCATCTATTTAGGATGGGTTTTCAATAACACATAAATTTTCATTTATTCTTATGAATGATTCTTATGTTTCTATACTACTATAAAATGTTTCTTTTATTTAGATTTTATTTCCCCAATATTGATCTTAATTTCATGTTTACTATTGATGATGCTATCTTCATTTACAATAGAGTCCTTTATTGGGTGTGTATCATATTTTATATTCATTTAATAAGGTGTTTTATTAAATTTTCTCTGACTAAAAATATTGCTCTTTTTAATATCCATCTTATCTTTTAGTGAACCAAAATATATATTTCAGTATGCAATGATCCTAGTGTGACATTCCTCTCATCACTTAGCTATGTTGGTATGCCATCATGCGAGTCGTATCATATATAACTCTAATATTATTGTGTGTAAAATTCCCTAACTAGTCAATAATATGTAATATGTCAACACTATTTATCTAATATCCCAAATCTTAGTGTTCCATATATATTTATGCTCAAATAATATTCTAAATAAGGTCATATTACTCTTAGGGTCACTCATAAATTTCAATACATATATAAGATAATCCCTAGGAAAACTTCTTTAGTGAAACCTACCTGGTTTGATAATTAATGTCCTAAAAAGTTTTTCATTGGAAAGGAATATTACACTTAATATTTAATATGGGGTTTTAAACATCTCACCATATTATCCCACAAATTTCATTTTTTTGTATTAATTATTCTAATGATTTTGTTTTGAATCCCAATTTGTTTTCTCCAAATTAATATATTCAGTGCTTAGTGATGTGTCCCTATTTAAAAACTCCAAACACGTGTTACCAACCCAAAATAATATCAAAATATATTACAATATTTCTAAATTAAACACATGAATAGGTTATATAAAACCATTTTATAAAAATTCATTGAATAATATTGGATAAAAAATCCCTATAGCTATATTCCTGGTGAGATAGGTAGTTAACCCCCACTTTAATAAAAAATTCTTATTTCATAGGATAGAGAGTAATATTATCCATGTCTTTACTACCTATGGTTTAATACTCAATAGAGACCTAAATTACATCATAATTCTAATACTTAATATGTATAAACTATAATTAACCTTTAAATTCAAGGTCCAAATTGTGAACAAGATAATGTCATTGTGAAAGTAAACTAACCCATTATCATTCCTTGACTGTGAATCCTGAAATACATCTATCATTATTTGAAGAATCACTTTAATAATCTAAACTAAACATTAAATTAAAACATAACATAATTAATTTATATATTTGATTAATGAAAACAATAAATAGGAAATTTTATATAAATTTATATATGAGATAAACATGTATAGATATTTCATATATAAATTATAAACACCTTATATTTAAACATAATTTATGGAAATAACACAAAAAAATATTTCACATTTATACTAATATAATCTCATTCATAATGTAAATTTACATTTCATTTAATACGATCTCTTTCAATATTCAAAATATTTGATACTTACGGAAAATTTTATAATTATATAAATATTTTATATTTTTAAAAAATATTTTACATAAAATAAACAGTACATTATTTTCATACAAGGCCTTTCAATATAATCAGTTTATATTCTAATTACGAAAAATTCATAAATCTATATAAAATATTTTATATTTTATCTTATTTTATAATTTATAAACACTGTTTAACATTTTTTCCTTGAAAATAAACTCTTAACAATGATGAATTCTAGGAAAAGGGTTCTTAGAATGGTTTAAATACCCCTAAATACCATGAAAATAATTGGTTTTAATAATTTTAATGAAGAATAAATTTTATTTAAAATTATTCACACCATCGCTGTTTTGATATAAACTATGATATTATGGTTCCACAAATGAGAACTCCTTCCATGAGAAAAGCCACAATAGTTTTCAATGTCAATTATGGTTATTTTATATTTGGAATATGATGTTGAGATACCCGAGTAACAACTTTTCCTCTATGGATAACCATGACCATCTCTAAGTCCACCATGTCCATTCTGGGTAGACAATGGCATGATGTCTTCAAATTTGTTGTCCAGGTCTTATGAAATAATATTCCATACAACCAGAACCATATTTACCCATTATTTTTCAATACTTACCACATCATGATTCATTCTCATGGTATGGTAAACCATGATTTAGTGATTATTTAAGGACAATGTGGCATTATTGAAAAATGAAACTATATTGTTCATATAATTATTATATGGTTGTTTCCCATAATCCATGGAGTTTTTTAAGGCATATCATAAAACAATTATTGGTTTTATATACCTTCACAAAACATGGACATTTTTACATGAAACATGTCATTATTCTATAAATTATCATTTTTCTATTTTCTTTATTAATTTCAGAAATCAATCAAAAAATTGAATAGGATCTGATACCACTTATAAATGAATATTCCAATTTTTTTTATTCATATAGGATTTATTAAAATAAACTATGAGTGATATACGTTTCCTCTATTAATACGAATATTTCAAAGCTCCTCTATATGAGTATTGTAGTGATAACTAGGAAGAATCCAATGGATTCATTCCTTCATGGGTACCCATGGTATATGTGAATAACCGAATTATTGGGATGGATAATATCCTATCCATAGTATACTAGAACCATGTTTTTAAAGGATAATGAAAACTATAGCTAGAGAGTTTGTATATTTATAATTTCCTAGTGTTTTAGATATACTAAATCTCAAACCATGATAATATTTTTATATACATCAAAGAAAACACTATGTAACTTAAAACACATTACGATTATGAAATTATGCTATATTTGTTTTAAATGATAAGTGGGAATCATAAGAAGTCGATTAAGGAATTTTTTGGGGTGGGTTGGACTTGATTGATATGGTTTCAGGATGCTGAAGTGTGGTTCTAGAAAATTTGAATTGGAAAGTTAAATATATTTTTTATGACTTGAGTTTCACTATGTATCATAGGAGTAACATAAAAAATTCATATGTTTCCTTCTTATGATATATAGTATAGAATTATAAAATTTTTGAGTGCCATACTGAGGCACATAAGGGTGATTTTGAATTTTTTAAGAGTTATATACCCTTATGAATGTTTTTGGAAGGGTAATTTGAAATTTTTTATGTGTCACCTAGATATTTAATAAGGTTTATCGATCCTATTAAGAGTGTAATGTGGTAAAACAAAGATAACTTGAAATAAATTTAAAGGTTATTCAAATCCAATGTAATATTTAACTTGGTTATAAATAAGAGTAATTTGAAGACTCTGATGTAATTCATAAGAGTCATTACAAATATGTGTAAGAGTCATTAAAAATATTCATAAGGTTCATTTACACTTACTCTAAGATAAATAAATTGTAAAATAACATAGTAAATAACTCTAGATGTCTTTCGTGAGAGTCTAATAGTGAGAGGAGTTTTAAAGTATAGATAATTTTTTATGTAAATTCCTGAGTTTAAGTGTGGTGATGAAATTATGGACTTCAATATAAAATATAAAAACCATGTGATTGCACTGTGATTCATGTAGTGGATAAAAAATGAATTAATAAGATGATTGTGGGTGATATTTTTGGGAATTTCAAATGAAAATATTTGAAATTCCTTATCACAATCAAGATATAGGATTTATTGGGTTCCATTCACTAGAAGATTAGGATGCTGAAAAAAACAAGGAGTTTCTATTTTGAATATTAAGATATTATCCACATTACTATGTGAAAATAAAAGGAAGAATAAAAAATTGAAGTTTTTGTGGAATTTAGAAGTTGATAATATGGATGTCTGTATAGATATTTTATCGAAGATGGATAAGAGAAGATAAAAAAGTGTTGGGATTAGTTGAACATATTTTCTTATATAAGTGATTATATTAAAGATCATTTGGAGGATATAACATAAGAAGGATGAATAACGGTGTGTTCTTGAATTATCTCATGCATTTATCAAGTTATTTGAAATCTTGAGAAGGAAGTACGACGAGCATGTTTCTCTAAAAATATTTTTAAATAATTATAATTTATTGAGATAAAAATATGTTATAATTGAGATAAACCTTTTATTTTTCATTTTTTCGACCCATAGCCACTTTATCCTCTAAATAAATCATTTTGGAGCCATTATAAACCAAATATTATTGTATAATAAAATAATATTTCAATATTTTCCTAAAGTGACCCTCACCTCTCTTATAAAAGGGTACTTTCCCTTCCCTCAAAATCACACCATCAAAGCCATTTGGCTTAGCCAACCCCTAATTAAATATGATTCCAACTACCCTCACTTATACCTAGAGTCATTAAATAAATAAAAAATCCAACCTAAGGAGCCCTTTTGATCATCTCAAAATGAAACACCCGAATAAGAGGTATAAATTTCACCACCTCTTTCAAAGTTCTTTTCTTCTTCAAATTATTATTTATTTGTTGTTTCCATACCAAAATAATAACTTCAATACCTTAAACATAAATTTATGTTATTATAAATATGGTACAACCATATTCATTATTTTATTCATCCTATGAATGACAATTCACCATACGTGCATACGTACGGCTTACCATCTCTACGTCGTGGTGTTGTTTGTAATTAAAACACTTCATTATTTGGATGGCTATAATAATGAGTTAAACTGATTTGAATAATAAATATAACATGTTAATGGTTATTTATATATTATATACCATCCAATTACATATGATTGAACCATCAATAGAATGATATTTTCACTCGTGCGTATATACAGATTATCGTCGCCACAAACGCGATTAAATTCATTCCCCAACATAACCATTCAAGAATAATTTTAATTTTCTGATTAAAAATAATGTTTAAGAACATAATATAATTCTAGATATGAATCAAATACATACTAAACATAACAAACATGCCTTATGTAACCAAGTATATAAAGGAAAACGAATCAGTTAACACCTGAAACAATGATACTACTGAAATATTATTAACAAAGAAATATTAGAAGATCAATTATGATATCATATTTATGTATGTGGTTCCTGTAAAATTTAATAACAATTATTAAACTATTATACAAGATTTTAATGTACCATCTTTCAGGGAAATGTATAAGTTAATGGTTAATTCTACAATATCTTCATTATCTAAGGTTTTTATACGTGAGTTTCTACCGAGACCTCTTTATCATCAACATCTGGGTCTCTTAAAAATGTTTTCCAAAATATTTTTACTATTTCCATTACTATGGGTTAAATTCATCAATACCCTTGTTTTAATTTTTTTATAGATTTTTAATAAAGTAATCATTTCTTCATTTTCCAGACAAGTTCCTTTACAACCTTTTCAACAAAATTAAGGAAAGAATGTTTTTTAACTTATACGGTGATTGCAGTAATTTTCTAACATTATAAAATCTTCAAATCTTAACCATACAAAATTATAAGAATATTTTTAAAATAAATGTTTTCTTTTATAATTATGTGAATTTTGTATGATTTCAAAATATTAAGGGATATTTCTCACAATTAGTTTTGATTTCATCTATGTCAACATCTTTTGATGGATATTACACTTTTTTGAAGTTGAACATAATACAATCTTCCATATTGTATTGATATTTTTGTGATTTTTTTGACTATAGATGTGTTATTTTTATACCATTCATGGTTTATAGTTAAAATATTAACATTTCATATGCTAGTTTTAATACGAATGTTTATGTTATGTTTCAACCTTTTCATATGAGGAATGCATTGGACTTAGCAAGTGACGGGTGGAGCTCGATATAGCTCCTTGATTCATCGGTAGGTATCATGAGACAAACTAGTGCCTTAGAATAAGGCCTTGATAATATAATATTTGTATTCTTGTCATGAGGCCTTGACTATGTTTTAATGATTTCTAGAATTATGCATTCCATCATTATGAAATTGTCTATTGATATTACATGTGATATTTGACTAGGAGAATATCCATGTGAATAAGTAAATGGAATTATTTGATTTGTCTTTTCCATATTAGGATAAATTTTAAGAGTAAAAGGGTTGTGTTTTAGTCTTAAACATTACCTTAAATGTTTATTCTTATTTATGACAGTTTCCACTATATTGTTATCCTTACTTAGCATTTGAGCTCACCTCTTTCTTAGGTTTTATTTTTCCCAGGATGGGAAGAAGTATTTTACGATTAACCTGCAGGAATAGGCTAAGGGATAAGAGTGTGTTAAAAGGGGACCTAATGATGATGTTTTTCTTTATTTTATGATGTAATGTAAAACTTATGTCTGTATCTAGTTTTCAAGGCTACTAAACTGATCGGTCTTTTGGGATATGATCCCTTGTGAGCATGCCAATGTTATATAATAATGCACCGACTCTGTGTAACTAGGGTCATGGCATTACACCGAAGACACCTTGGACCACACATCACATCTCACCTAGTAGAAAAATATGACTAGGCGTCACATCTCACCCAAAGAAACTAGGTCAACATATCACATATGAATGAAGAGTGAGGATGGGGTAAAATGACCATATATATTACTATAATCCGGGATATTAGTGAAAACACCCAGAACCAAGAACCTCTGATCATTGGTAGGTTTATCTAGATCATGTGGGGGGAATATAAAATAACATAAATATACATCATACACATATATTACATAATAATGAACACATGTTTTCACATCAACAACACTATCTCATACATCACACGATCCACATACCATACAGTAACTATTGCAATTGCTTCCACCACTATATGCTACACCACACAACTACCACACAATCCACCCAACATTATCCTCTTTAATATTACTAGTTTCTCCAAATTTATTCATTAATTTGTTTACCAGCCATAAAATTCCATCCAATTATATTCAATTACCAACCCACTAATTTCTTTATTTTGTTTTAGTATATGTGATTTACAACATACATGTTTCTAGCGCATTGAATGAACATGGTTTTATCTGAGGTTTAGATCCTTTATGTTTCATTATAAGTCATTATATTGGACATATTTTTGAAGGATATTGATTTCATGGATATTATTGGGGGTTTTCAAGGCATCTTTAGAGACTGGAACCCCAGATTGTGGATGAAATCACTAGCCCAAATGGGTTTAGAAACTATTCTTCCCAGCACGCACAATTTCAACTAACTATTCGAGGAATTTAACATAGGAAAATAGGGGTAAAATGTTCCCTAACCATGCTCCCAATGTCAAATTCCAATGCCAAATATTTGAAATTTTTTCAAGAGCTAAATAGAATAGTTGGAACAATGTTTCATTAACCATACTACAAAACTATATGGGTACCCTCCTTAGGTAGCGAGCCACACGTGGATGGTTTAGGATTTGATTAACCATGCAAGAAAACCATAAAACCCATACATTTCTTCCAGAATTTACAAAATATATTCAAGGAGTTATATATTAAACCCCTCCTTTTATTTACTAATTATTGCACACAAAAACTAAATATTTTCACTTTGAGAATTGTTCTTCTTCCAATATATGTTAGTTGATTATACTTCCTTCTAGACCCCAATTCATGATCTGAACACCATGATAGATTCTACTCAATAATTTTCTATGTCATTACTCCCAGTTCATCATTTTTCATTCTCTTGATGTTGTTGTTTTGATACCAGATCATATTCCCTATTTTCAGGGCTTTGATTTTTTCCTCTATTTTTCTCCCAATCCGGACCAAAATGAGGGTCGATACTTAATGAGGAGAGTTATGTAGGTTCTAGGTAGGTGTTATATGATCATGTCTCTATGTCTGACTATTTGATAAACTGTTTTCAATGTGTGTATTCCGATTTGACTAGGCATTTCATACTAAATTCATTTTCCCTTGTAATAATCCTTCAACCTGTGCTCTAAAAACCTTTTCATATATGTTTATCACGTCATTAGAGGTTATGGACTCAATATTGACCATTAGAAGTATGGGGATTCTTATCTCATTCAATGGAGAACCATGTAGGTATACCTACTACATCATTAAGTTTTTTTGTGGAATTGACCTTGATAAGGTATGGGTTATATATTTATATATGGATTACTAAATTTATAATACATTTTATATATCAATTGGACTTATATTTTAAATTGAGTAGGTAGCATGTCATGATTTACCTTGTCAAGATTAATAAAAGGAAATGGTATAAACCTAATAAATGACTTATATTTTAAATTGAGTTGGTAGCATGTCCTAGATGCTCACGTTGGAGTTCCCCCCCCCCTTCCCGGTGGCGGGAGGGGGGGGATGAATCTGTTCGGCCGCCACCATGCAAGAGTAAAACTTTCACCCCATTTTCTAACCCTAGATTCCTCCATGACTTTTTGATGATATCGCTAAGCCCGAAAGTCCCTAACCTACATCTTGGTGATCCTCAACTTATGATTTCATAGTCAGAGTTCTATGATACATCGAGTCTTGTGGATCTGACATTGGTAGCCCGCTTCAATCACCGACTGCCTTCAATAGATTAATTTATTTGATTTGTGTGCAACGAATGGGACTTATAGTAACATGCGACTATTGGTATTCATGATACGCGACATCTTATGATTCAATTTTCTTCTCTGGATGATCTGATTGGGTTCTAGTCCAGTTCTCCTCATCGTTGTGGCGGTTTCAAGTTCTTCCTCCTTCAATGGTAGTTTTATTTGTGCATGAATCGCGACCCACCCTCCACCGCGACATGGGTATGTTTGCCTCATGTTATTTTACCCATTAAAAACCGCACAATTATCCATATGATTGGGAATATGGTGGGCCGTTTCTTATGCTCTGATGTCCTCACCTCTATTACATGTTACCCCATCAACCTGTGTATCTGTGTTGAGGTGGACGTGTCGAAGGCCCCGATAGACTGGTTTTGGTTTTCGGTTGAAACAGAGTTTATATAGAAGTTGGCCATGGTGTTTGAGTCCTGGGTGAGCTACTGCTCGAAATGTCATCATCTGGAGCACATAGTGTCACAGTGCACTGGTGATGGGATGAGCAGGAGGTTTGATCCAAAGGTAAGGATAGGTGAGGGGAAGAGTCAGTTGCCCAATGTGGTTAATGGAAGGGATTCTGTTTCTGAGACACCTGGTACAGTGGTAGTGGGAACAAAGTTAGTGGCCTCTTCCAATCCACTGCTCAATGTAGTCTTTGATCATCTAAGATATGATCTGAGGGTGTGGGATAGTGCGAAGTTGTCCATTTATAGGAGTGAAGGTAAGGGTGTTCCATGTTCTGAAGGGTGGTGGATTGGTAACAATAAGGTTTTTGTGCGGGCTGAAGAGCAGAGGCTTGGGGCAGTCAGAATCTAGAAGTTTGTTGGATGTGAGGATCAGTTATCTGTTGGGATTTCAGAGGTCTGTGCTGCTGGGATTTATGGCAGGGCTGAGGGTAAGGATGGTGTGTTGGCCAATATCTCCATGGGGAATCAGTTTCATGGGCAAAAGTAGGAGGATGCGGACGAGGTCGTGCAAAATAATGCCAATTTGAAAACCATGAGAAATTTTCAGGGGGATGTTGTAGTGAATGAGGGTAGTGAAAAAGAGATCTATGAAGGAAATGAATTACAAGAAAATCCACAATGCTTATCTATGATTCAAAATAATTTTTAGCTCCATCATACCAGAATTGAACCTTATCAGTATACTCAGATTGTCAGAAAATGGGAGGATTTCGCTGATAGTGACAATGATAATGAGAGAGGCATGATCTGACGCTCTTATAGTGATGTTGTTCAGGGTGGAAAGAAGGTGTTTATTTGGAGACAAGAGGATATGCCTGCATCGACACGAAGACAGACGAGGAATGAATACTATTACCTTCCAAATCCGGTGCCCACCATATCTTTTAATAAAGTTATTCAAACTACTAATGACCTCCTTTATTTGTAAAGATTTATTTTTAGGCGGATGTATATCAAGGTCCTCAAGAAATTAGAAAGATCAGAATAGAAATCGGCGACTATGGATGAAACTTTTATTCAGGGAGGTGGTGTTGGGTAGGACTTTGATGGTATGTAGTTTTTTTAAGTTTTGTGGCGCTTGTTTTCTGAACTTTTCATTTATTTTAATAAATAGTTAGGGGATTTTCCTCTAACTAATCTTTCTAGTATAAGAGTGAACCTAATAATTGATTATGGAATTTAAATGAAAAATGGTTTGATTTTTTATACCATTTCACATTGATGAAAGGTAAAGGAATGAATATAATGATTTATTGAAATGAAATTTCATTACATGTATTAAATTTAATAATTATGTATATACAAGGTACCTTTTGAAAACAAATCTTTTTATCTTTATAGAAGTGTTTAGACTGAAGCTATCATAGGATTCTAAAGGGAATTTCTTAGGCACTAAGAGTTGTCTATTCCGATTCACATACCTAATTTCCAAGGGAGATACCAAACTTGGGATATGGTCTTTGTCTACTATAGGATTCCCATCAAGATGGCATAGGATCCCTTCACTATATTTTCATATATCAGGATGCCTCATATACACTCCGTGGATCCGTCTTCTAGGGATTCATCCCATTGGGTCTAGTCATTCATAGCCTTTTCATATAGTAGATGATATCCTTGGACTCAGTTTGAATTATTTATAATTTAATTCCTAAGGATCACCCCTTAGATTACCCTCAATTCCCTTATTCGTAGACTGCATGAGATATTACAATGATTTGGTCAGCCCCTAAGGGGATGGATTCCTTAGTCTCATCTTGAATCTTCTTTTATAATGATTATTATTATATATTAAAGTGTTTTGAGACTTTTACTCGTGTTATATATATACGATGAACATGAATTAAATAATTAAATGATTACATGTTCAAGGAAAACACCATCTAAGGCTAAATCAGTTATGGGTAGTTTCTAGGGAATTTGATTTCATTTAAATATACTTGGACACTGTCAGTTTATATTCATAGACTTGTTTTCATGGACATCATCGGCGGTGTAATACTAAGATTTATCTCACACCCTATCAGTTATGACATTAGTTACCAATTAGATAATATGTATATAGGTGTATATAAGGGGAAGCATCCCTCTTTAGACACATGACTTATTTAATTTCTTAGGATGGAGGTTGATAGAAAATTCCAGAGCAAGTTCCTGGGATACTGAATAGTTTTTGATTTTTTTTTATTATTTTGTATGACATGTATTTCATAATAACATGTATACTTATTTTCCAGTTTTTTAGATACATGACATGGCATTATAATTTTTTATATTATTTTGATAACATCTTTTTAGTTGATTACTATTAGTGGATGTTTATTATTCTATTTTGCTGAATTTTTTTTCTATTCATTATTAGGATTCTGCTATTGAAATCCACCTATTATTATATATAAATTTGTCATACTACACTCTAAAATTATGGACTAATATCCCCATAGACAGACCCTTGGACCTCACCCCATGTTGGAAGCCTCTAATGAATAGGGTGGCACTCTTTAGGTCATCTGGCCTCCCGGCTCACGACACCATTAATTGGAAACCAATTTGGGGTGTGACAAAGTTTTATTTAACTGTTTTTATTTTTTTTTATCTTATTTTTTGGGAAATATGGAGAGTATATTGGAAACATGTTAGAACATCATTATAATCATTTCCTGAGAGTAACTAACCAATATTTTTGGTAAATACCAATATCCTAGGAATGTGAAATTGTTTTTTTCTTATTATAGCTAATATACATTCACCATTGGGTGATGAACAAGACTTTCAGTTTTTGATATGCCTTATGGATATTTTACCATGACCTATTATGGAAACAATAATTTTTATATGCATAATCATAGACACCTAGAATTCACATTCCATGCACATTCCATGTCATATATGTGAATTTCACTACCTACATAACTTTTTATTTCTTATTAATATTGAGTGCCCCATGGTTGTTACATTTGCCTGTTCTGCTAACATATTATACTAGGTGAGTGAATTGGGTATTTAATGTTTCAACATTGATATAAATATTTTTCTCCTATATATATTGATGTTTTCATCTAAAATAGCTAGTTTATTCCCATGTTAGCTATGTAATTCAAATTACTTGATATAGAATTTGGAAATGATAGAGTGACTACTATTTTCAATTTATGAGGTGTATGGTCACTTATGAATTGGAAAGGTTAATTAACTATATTGAGTCATCATATATTTCAAATTATATTTTGATACCACATGTGTGAGGGTTAATAGAAATTAAATGGGTGTTTCATACCATTATAAAGTGTATTCGGCCTTTATTATCTAGAGAGATGATCCATTTAATTAAACAAGGTTTTATGTATATAAGAAAATATGAACATTAAATATAAATATATACTTGTTAAATGAAATGATTTCATGTAAATTAATAGGAAAAGTGAAAAGGACTGTTACTTATTGTAACCCCAGAAAATTAAATTTAATAACTTACCCATACCCTAGATTTCTAAGTATGTAATTTTTGTATTACCTTGTGCAGCAATCCCTTTGTTTGGACCTTAGTACACCAGTCATTTTATCTGTTGAAAAATATTTTTATGAGTAATGTTTTTATATTTATAGAGTTATTACACCCCTAGATCTTGTAGTCATGTTCCAAGAGTGTGATGATGACCACGCTTTGGAGTTGGTGATCCCGGATTCACCATTGATATGTCCTATAGTGCAACCTGAGGAAACAAATATCCCATAACTGGAAACCGATGCTCAATTGAAAGAGGGTTTTCTATGTTTGATGTAGCCCATGTTTGGGTCTCTGGGAACAATACCAATTGTGGATGATCTGACTCGTGAGTTCCAGCAGCAACATCCTCCCATCTTATTTGGGGATAGAGGTCCTCATAGTGCTGAGTCATGGATAGAGAAATATCCTTATTAAATAAATAATTTGGAGATACTTTGGGAGATGAGGGACAATATTTCCACTTATATGACTTGGTTTTCCACCAAATTCTTTTGGGATGTGATCACTCAGGTTGGTTTCCATCAGGACATGGTATGGGCAGACTTCCAGACTACCTTCTATGATTACTTTTTCCCTTATATGATGATAATTGACCAAAATAGTGAGTTCATCAACTTAGAGTTGTATTTTATATCCATCATGGACTATTAAATGCATTTTAATGAGTTGAAATACCTTAAACCAATTCGTTCTAGTGATGATTTATCGCGAGTAAGTCCTTTATAGGATGTGCTCAAGTGTTCCATCCACTCACAAGTGAATGTCCTTGGCATACCTACCTTTTTATGAGATAGTTAAATATGGTATTATCACAGACTAAAACATGAGATTATATAATAGTACATTGAATATATGTTTAGTGCCGATATAGGGCTATAATTATTTTGATAACAGGAATCATAGCCTTGATTTTTCACATCAGAGTAGTGGTGGTTGTAATATCTTCACTACAAACTTAGTTATATTCCATTAGTGTGGATGGAAGGAGATTTTAAATCCATAGTCTGATATATACCATCTTATGTTCCATTCTTCCATCCCTATCGTTCATTTATAGTTATTTTTTAGACCCTTCCACCTACTTCTAATGTAAGAGGTTCCAAACTAGCTCTTCCTTCAGGAACAGGTTCAGTAATGTTATGTAAGTTGTGAGTTGGTGTAGCATCGAAATGAAATGATAAGGAGTATTTCAAGGTCGTTGTAGCAAGTATATTTATTATCATCATCATAAGAGCATTCTTATATTGGGTTTTCAAGATGTAGCAAAGTGTCAAGGACTAGGCTAGTGGCATGCCTTAAAACCAATACACCATAATTAGATTATATGACCAATGATTGTATGAGGTACTATTCGGGTAGCCTCTACTATTCTATCTTATTTGTTTGATAAAGGTTCCTCTCACTCCATTATCTATTAATCGACCATGGAGTGTCTCGATCTGAAAATTCATAAATTTTGTGGTGTGGTGACCCAAGATACATCATTGGGTGTACAGTCTGAAGGCCTTTATAGACTACCCCCTTGATGTTAGATGTTATGCATTCTTATGCGATTTAATTTTATTGAATATGATGAGCTTCTATTTCATTCTTGGGGTGGATTGGTTGGTTCCATATCACACCTATGTAGACTTCAATCAACATATGGTATTTTTTAAATCACCATAGGGTTGTTGTTATCTTCACAAGGATGAGTTGGATGTCTAGGAAAGAAGAGATAGACCAATTCATCATGGTCTAGGTAGAGTTACTGCCCAGATTTTTAGTCCTTTCATGGAAGAGAATGGATTAAATTTGATAGATTATCCTCCAGCAGTAGATCATTTATGGGACACCTTTTGTGACAATTGATCTATCTCACCACCTGAGAGAGTGGTATAGTTTACGATCGAGATCATTATAGTATTAGACCTTATTTTGATTCCTTTATAAATTTTGGATCCTACTATTCTCCATGAGCTCTATAGGTAGTTTGAATATTTTTATTATAATGGTTTTATCTGACCTAGTACTTATTTTTAGGGTTTACCGAGGATTTTCACTAGAAAGGTGGATGATAACCAAGGTTTAAGTGTGGATTACTGACATTTTAACTAGATAATAGTTAAGAACTGGTATCTATTACCTTATATAGATGATATATTTCACCAACTCTGAGTAGCTAGTGTATTCTCAAAGTTTCTCCTGAGATTGGAAAATCATCATGTGTGGGTGAGGCCATCAGATATTCCACATATGACTTTCTGTAGTCGGTATCATTTAAATGGGTATCTTGTTATAATTTTTAATCTTATGAACATGCCTACCATTTTAATGGATTTAATGAATAGTTTTTTCCGCTCCAATTTGGAATCTTTTGTTGTGGTCTTTGTTGAAGAAATCATGGTTTATTATAATACTTGTAGAGACTATGATTGGTATTATGAAATCATTTTAAATACATTGAGAGAGCCTAAAATTGACAACATGTTATCTAGGATTCACTTTTGGGTGAACAATGTTAACTTATTGGGTCATATTTTTTGAGAATCAATAGTATCAATTGTCCTAGAGAATGTGACAGTTGTGGTTTCATCGAAGGATCCCAAAAACATGTTTAATATAAAGAAGTTATTAGGCCAAGATTTGTACAATAGAAATTTCATACCAGACATCATTGAAAATTTTCACCTCTTAATATTCTTACTAATAATGGTTTAATTTTATTGTTGTAAGAATTGTGTTACAAGGCATTTCAATAATAGAGAAGATGGCTTACTTTGTCACTAATTTTGATTCTTCTAGATCCTAAAAGATGATATACAGTTTTTTCTTATACATCAAAAATCAGGATGGGAGTACTGTTGATGTAGGAGGATAGATTCATTTCATATGGGTATCTCTAGTTGATACCCCACGATCATAAGTACCCAATGCATGACCTTGAGCTTGAAGTAGTTATCCATGATTTTCATTAATGGAGACAGTATCTGATAGTTTCGAACTCTGTGGTTTTTATGGACCACAAGACCCAAAAATATATCTTTATTCCACATGAATTATATCTCTGAAATTGAAAATGGTTCAAATACCCTCAGCCTTTTAAATTTGAGTTTTCTTATATGCCAAGAAATAGAAATGTGGTAGCGAATGTGCAGAGTCTAAAAACTTAGGCACAAGTTATTCATGAAGCCAATGATGAATGATATTTGTGGCCCTATTTTTAACCTTCATCTTGAGTTTCATGAGATCCATGAGTGACATTATCTTATGGACTTAGTGTTTACCTCTTAAATCCTTGATAGAGTAAAGAATAGACAGATCTCATATTCTAAGGTTTTGGTTCATTGGGAGAGTATTTAGAGAGAGGACCTACCTCTTGATTAGCCTTTTCATTAGGATGATATCATTTGAATAAATAGGTGTTTATGGGTTCCAAAAGATATTATGGATGAAAATATGTGTGAATTACATACTTCTCAATGGGTAGTTCAGGAAAAATTTTCCAAGATGTATCATGATATGTGCCACCATATTTGGTGGATTAGAATGAAATGTTAGATTTTAGGTTTTATTACTATGTTTTCCACCTGTTGGAAGTTGAATGTAGAGCATAAATGAATTTTTGTCTTGTTACATATGTTTTCCTCCATGAAATTGAATTGGTATGATGTTTCTATGGATTTTGTAGTTGTCTTAACCAGGTTACCTCTAGGAAGTGACTTGGTATGGGTATTCATGGATCGACTAAAAAATATATCCCACTTCCTTCATATCCGGGAGAATTTTTGGGTTGGTGAGATGGTAAGATTGTATCTCCATGAGACCATGTGACTTCAAGGGATCCCTCATGATATTATTTCAGATAGTAATTCTCATTTCACATCGATGTTCTGGAAGGGGTTATATAGATATTTTGGTACATAAGGGATTCTGAGAAGAGGTTTTCACCCTTATACTGATGGCTTGTTGGAACAAAAAAATATATGAACTAAAGGAAATTATTTGGGCTTGCATCATTGACGTTGTATTCTCTTGGGAGAATCATACCCATATAATCAAATTTTCAACATTAATAGTTTCTAGGAAATGATTTTTATGGATCCATATGAGGTTGGGTATGGTATATTGTGAGATTCACCCATGTGCAGGTTAGACGCAAGAGAGGTAGTTAAACTATGTCATCATCTCCAGAATAAGAATTCAGAGTAGGTTCAGATGATTAGGAAGTGTATGTATAATGATCAAGCTTTAAAAAAACATAAGATGATTGCCATAGAATAACTCTAGTGTTAGAGTTTGGGGATCATGTTTACCTACATGTATCCTAGAATAATTAGTATTAGACATATACAAAGTCAAGGTAAGTTTCCTCCTCCTTATTTAAATCCATTTGAGATCATGGATAGAGTCGGCCCGATTTCCAGTCGATTACTATTAAATCATAGGTACCATTCAATGCCTAAAATATTCCATATTTCATACATTTATGGTTATCAGGTTGACATGCCTCGTACATTTGATCTTGGGGTGGTTGATTTAGTACAACTAATTCATTTTAGGAGAATCCGATATGTGTCATTGACCGGAACATGAAGGATATCTGTGGATTGTCTATCCCTTTAGTATGGGTGATATGGTATCAATTATTTGTACATGATGAGACTTGGGAGTGGAAGGCTAGTGTACGTAATTAGTTTCCATAGTTATTCTAGGATAGTGTTTCACCGTCCCTGGAAGAGAACAAGGGGATGAGTTCCTTAAAGGGGTAAAGACTATAAGGTAATTTTTTCTATGATGTAGAGAAACATTAAATTTTTGTCTTATTCTTTATTATAGACCTATTATGGATTCCTGATAAGGTCAATGAAGTTTTAGAGGTGTATGTAATTTTTTCAGAGCACATAAACCCTACCGATTGAATAAATCACTCGACCTCATAGTTTGTAGAAACTATGAATCCCATCCCACATGGTTTCTCCTAACAATGAGCTGAATTTCTAGGGGGAATGAAGGGTGAAAGAATCCACAACCATGTGCATAGGGCTTCACACCCATTCTAAATGAATATAGTTTCTAGTAGAGCTGAATGGAATGTTTGGCATAGACTTTCACAAACCATATGACAAAACTTGTTGGGTACCCTCCTTATGCAGTGATCCATGTATGGCTATCACACAATTTTGAAAATAATATAGTCAAACTGTACGACTGAGAAATTTTGGCTAAAATTACCAAAATTCCCATAAAGAGTTATATGTTTAACTCATTCTCTAATTTTCTCATTCCAACAGAGGACAACATAAATCATCCTATGAGATATTTTATTCGTCCAAGCTTGGTTTATTATTATAATTACGTCCAAGGACTTATTTGAGATATGATCATCATGTTGAATTCCTCTAGTTTAGTGCTTTATTGCTTTGGATTAGTTTTTTTGTCAGTCTCTCGATGATGATGTCTGTATGTAGGCTCATATACCTGATTTTTAGGGCATTGATCTTTTATTTTTTTATCTTTTTATCTAGTACAAATTAAGGGCAAGTACTAGGTGAGGAGAGTGCTATTGGATTGATATAGGTGGTCAATGTATCAATATTTCATAAAAGTTTTCCATTGTTTTCATGCTAGATTCACAAGGAATTAATTACTAAATTCATATTCCATGCTTATAATCATTGAACCCATGTTTTATAACCATTTTCATATATGTTCATCACATTATAAGAGGATATAACCCCAATACCGACTATCCCAAGTAGGGTTTTTCTTATTTTATGCCTTGGAGACCCATGAAGGTATATCTTCGGCCCCGTTTGGGTGTGCTAATACATGACCTTGATAATGTAAGTGTTGCTTATTAATAAATGGATTGTTTAATGGGATGTATGATATATATATCACTAGGACTTTATTAAAAACTATATTGGTTTCGTATCCCAATTTACCTTGTTATGCTTAAAAAAATGAAATGTTATGAACCTAAAAAAAGAATATGTAATTTCTTGGTAATAGTTTTCATATCCATATCCCTCCCTTTCATGTTTAATAAAAGGAAAATTAATAAACCTAATAATTGACTAATAAATTTAAATGATAAATGGCTTCATGTCCATTATATTCCATGTAAAATTAATTAAACGTAATGGAATAAACCTAAGGAAATATTAAAATAAATGAGTAGTCAATCTGATAAATTGAATAACTAATTATTTATATGACAGATTTTTCAAACATACCTTTTTATTTTTATAGGAGTGGTAATATTTGAGCTAGCCTTGGATCCACTAGGGCATGCCTTGAGCACTCAGATGAAGCCATTCTGAATTTAGGATCCAGTTTCGAAGGGAGATACCCAGATTGGAACATAGTCCATATCTAGCAGAAGATTCACAAAATGATGCCATAGTAACCCTTCACTATCATTACAGTCATTATGATGACTCATATGAACTCCGAGTATTTCTCTTGATATACTCATACATGTGGCACCATGGATTCACACCATTGGGAACAGTCAATATTAGAACATGATTAGTTTTGATGAGATCCTTATACTCAGTTAGAATTATTTATAGTGGAATGACTTTGGAACATCCTATAGATTAAACTCAGACCCTATATTTCCAAACCGCGTGAGTTTTTACTATGGGTTGGTTGGCCTCGAAATGTCAAGGATACCTTCATCTCACCTTGGAAACTCTTATATTATTATTATAATCTATTACATTTTTTGTTGAAACATTCACTTTAATTGTCTGTATAATCTGAAATTGAATTAACTAATTAAACGTTATTATGTTTAGATACATCACCCATTGAGGCTGAAGTAGGTATGAGTTATTTTTTTATTACACTATAATTAAATATAAATACACACTATTAGTTTATATTCATATACTAGATTTTATAGACGTCATTGGGGTGACACACTAATTTTTATCTCACACCCTATCCAGGTCGTCACTGGTACCCATTCATATTATATGATTGTAGGTGTTGATAAGGGGAAGTGTCCCACATTAAAAACCTGACATGATTTCTTACATAGGATGGATCGTGGTAGAAGATGATCGAGCCATTACTCAAGATGCTGGATTGTTTTTTTCCTCTTTTTGATTGTTTTGTATAACTTTTATTGCATGCGTCCAGGTATACCATTTTTTAAATTTTATAGAGACATTACATGACATTACCATTTTCTATATCATTCAGTTACTTGATTTTGAGTTGATTATTATTGATGAATTTTTATTATTATCTTTTTCTTCTACTTTTTTATTCATTATTATTCTTCCTCTATTTTCATCCACATATTATTATATATAAATCCATATTTCTACACTGTGACATGAGGGAATTGTCTCCCCATGGAAACACCCAAGTCCCTTACTTATCGTATACAGACTCTAGCATATGGGGAGTCACTTTTGGGTCCATGTGGACCACTATCTTGGGGAACGATTGAGTGAATCGTGGTTCAGGACGTCACACCCACCTTGCTTGTATACCATCCGATTTTATTTCATTTATCGCCATTGTTTATCAAATGGATAATCGGGCCACTATATTAACTATTCCATAGAAATAGACCAAAAAACATGACTACTTTCATGACACCATAAAAAAATAATCATTCTCACATCACATCAACCAATATATCCCACCATAAAAATCCATAGTGCCACAATTACACCACAACAATTTTTCCACAATCACTTTTCCACAAACACATTGGCATAACCACTATTTCATAACATCATCATACCTCACCATAAAGCATTCCACACACAACCATGCCAACGAACCACTACATCACTTCCCCGAACAATGTATATCCAAGATGGTCATATTTATCATTTCCTAACATCCCAAACCACACATGGTAACACCACATGAACCGACTCACATCACAACACAAATCATGACTTCTATTTATTCATGGAATTTATTACATTACAATTTTATATTAGAATGTGTATTATCACCCAAACTTGATATCTAGTGGAAAACAAATATTATCCAAATATAGGTTCTTTAACCATTTATTTAGGGTTTGATCAAACAAAAATAGAGAAAGGGATATCATATATATTAACAATATTATAAAAATGTTTTTAATATCTTCTTTGTTTATAATTGGTAACATTCAAGCATAATAACATCAAAAAAATATAATAAAACAACAATGAATGTGATAACACCCCATTTCAATAAATTTAAGATATTAAAATTTATTATTAGATTATTACAACCCTTAATATCCACCCAAAGGTTTGAAAAATCAGGAAATTCCCATACATAGAACATAAAAAGAGTGACAATGATGATCCCAAACCTCCAAGGAGCTTTCCAATATCACTACACACCATAGGGGGGAGAATAAATTCCATAAAACCAAAACCACACCATGAAAAACCATGAATCAATGTAAACAGAACCCAAAGACCATAAAAGTGTAGCCTAAAACATTCCCCATCCCCCCAAAAAATCACAACAGTGAATCCCCTAGAGATAAACATAAGGAAAACGGATATAAACAAGACAATAACTCACCATGGATGTAAAATGGGAAGCCAATGACCTAATACCGGAATCCATAGATCAATCCCCATTAAAGGAATTCCATGATGCCTCAACGTCACACCATCAACCACCTAGGATGAAAGAGAGAATAGTTTTTGGGAAAACCTGAGTTTTCTATATCCTTATAATAGAAAAAAATAGGGCAATTACATAATTTGTAATCCCATTTCACATCATGTAATCCTCAGGGTTCATTTTAGTTGAAAAATGAATAGCCTTTTTATTATTTAATCCATATAATTAACATGTATTGAACCATACTTGTGCCAAAAATGAGACCAAAATTCACACTATGTAAACATTACATGACATGTATTTCTTGTGAATCTTGTTTTTTAATCTCCATCACCTCCAGGGACACTCTAGTCCTAGTCCAAGAACTTTTAATAAAAAAAATGGAAAAGCAATGGACTGGGTGGACACGGGCCATCACAAAATAACCCTAACCATTCTGATTATCCTTCTTTGTCGGATAAATACTAAAGGATTAAACCTTCCAAACTAGAGTGACTATGAATCAAAATCATTAATGAAATATGACTCTTTCACAACATAACATGATTTTCCATGTTAATGATCTACCGAAAAGGATCCACAATACATAATAATATGAGGGTGGAACTCCACTATTATAGTCCCCACTCATAATTTAAATCATTATTTTTAGAATGAAGTCCAATCGAAAAAACACTATCCTCTTAGGGATGTGGATGATGTGCATCACACCATTAGGAACACCCTTGGGGTCCATCTCCCTAGAAAATTTGGTCACACAAGATCACTAAGTTGACATTTGGACCTGTGACCTCTCTCAATGAAGTGAATAGGGTGGGTATAGCATCGCTAATGCAAGTTGAGAAATTTCAACCACTCCCATAATGTAGTAGTAATTTTTAGTTAGATAATCATGATCCTCCTACACTATCCGAGCACAGATCCATTTGCATGAACATTAAACTAACACAACATTGTTGTGATGATAAGATCTCATAAACTACTAGAATTAAAACCCTATAAATACAAATAGTACATCATGAATCTATATTTGACGCTATGATAATTTACTGGAATAACTAATTCACTCATGGTATGTCTAGAGATATGTCTTTAATATCTAATATACTTCTCCGTGAACCTATGCCATGATGTATTCAAGCCATGTGATCTATAAATGCAATATTTTTGTTCATCACTCCATACAAAAACACTTGATCACTATCTCACAAATGTAATTTGAGGCGCTCGCCAGTATCTCATCAATAGAATCCCATGTTTCACCGTTAAAAAAATTCGTGTATTCATACACATTTATAGATAGATAATTCTCATCCATACATAAAAATAATAAATAAATTATTACTTTATGATTTATGTTTAATAAAAAATTCATGAGGATGGGATCCCCTAATTTTATATAAGGGAATCCCACTCACTCTTAGAGGAATATCTCCCTTAATTAAGTAAAATGTGCATCATCACTCAATATTAACACATATACATATCCTATTTTCATGTAGGAACCACCAATTATAATATCTTCCATGAAGGAATTTCCCAAAAGCCCTATTTCCCCGTAGAGTTGAAACACACATTACCAAAATGGATAAGTGAAACATGATCACGATTAGTGGGGCTTCTCTATTAGAAAAAAATCTATATAAGGGTTCCACTAAAATCTTTGATTATTAAACATGTGAATTCTAAATAATAACTCACTTTTATTCCATGAAATATGAGGATATTACAAGAGAGGAAAAGAATCAATCTATAAACAACATCCAGTGTTTCCTAGACATAGATTCCTATCAGACATGTCTTTATGAAGCTCAAATTATAAACACCCACTACAAGAATGGAACTATGGATAATTATATTTTGTGATGAGGTTTGGTTATGAAGATCATGTGCCTATAGTTGACCCTAAAATTACAGGTTAAGAAATTATTTTGATAGGATTCACCCATAATGGTTTTAGTTTATATGAATATTCTAATTTGAAAAATATATTAATGATGTTAACTGAATATTATATGATGTGTATACCAATTTTCATATACTTTCGAATGATGAATGAAAAATTTGGTCCATATAATAGTTTATCAGGGCCCTAGTGAAAGGATACATTTGTCACCACACCTATGATAGAATCCTTGGCCTAATAACCATATTCAATACCCCTTAATAAAAGTCTTCTTAATTCCCAAATTAATCCTCACAATACAATATGATACAAACTCTGTCACAAAGACATGACAATTTTTATACTACTTTATTAGGACTTCACCCATTGAAAGGTCACCCGATCTAACAGTAATCCAAGTTTACCACCCCAGTCCCACCTCTAATAGGTTAGAGGATAGTGACTAGCATTTAGTAGACATGTCAAAAAATATACGGAGCTTTATATTATATCATATCCTAATAGACACATATATTTAATCCATAAAATAACCAATAATATAAGTAAAATAAATAGAAATACCAAAACCATATAAAAAACATTAATTGGATATAAAATACTAGAATAACACCACCTAAAAAAATAACAAAGGAATAGCATTGAAAAGACAACACCAAATTTGATAAATTCAGAACTCTATTAAGATCAACCATTATTTATATAATATAAAATTTAACTATAGCCACAACAATCACCAAAATTATAAAAAACACCATTATCTATCACTTATTACAATGAATGCCTGTGAATTGGATCCAAATAATCAAAATAATATCCATGTCAACCCAAACCACCTCTAATAATTGCACCGTTAAAATAGAAAGACACATGTTTGTAAAATTCCCAACTAGGTTTGAGTATATAAAAATATAGTGGGAAATACCAAAACCAAAAAGGTTGAAAACGTTTACTAGTCATCTTAGAACTCATGGAATTAGAGGATAACACAGATGAATCTATGTGGAGACACAAATACATTTAACTAATGATGTCTTATGGATATATATCAGTCTTGATAATTTTATATTTTGTTCATACTCTTGTAACACATGAAAAACTAAGAGTGTATTTAGAAAAAAATCCACAAAAGGTATAATGTTGAAAACCTAATTTTACATCATATATTTATGTTAATTAAGTGTGTGTGTGTGTGTGATAGAGGAATTATGTTTCTTCAAGAATAGAATCATCAAAATCTCCCCCAACATCCACATCTCCATATGAATCCGTAATAGATGACCCAATTCTCAATAATTTTTTAGTGTCAGTTGAGGGAGAACTACCCCTACCATCCCATGAGTACCACATAACCATCATATAAAGACATATGGGTACATAAACCATGACCATATATAGATTTCATCTACTGTATTTCTAACCCCTACTAATCTAATTACCTAATGACGAGAAAACCAATGTCACCTCTATTAAATAATAACGGAAATATAGTCTACTAAGAAACATTAATTAATACAATTATATAAAAATCATCCAGTTATAAATCAACCCTTTAGAGTTGACATATAATTCATTATATTCGTTGAATAATTTAATATATTGATGATTCTGATTTTTCAGAATCTTAAATTAGAATAAGTTTAGATATTTTTTCTTTTTATAAGTCATTTTGAAAGTGAGATAGGGGTATATATTAAAAAATTGAGGCATGTTGATAGAATGGGGTTTTTTATAAATTATTTGAATCATAATTGTTAAAATAATGGATTTAACATAAATATCCCCTATAAAATGTTTTTATTGAATCAATAGCTAGAATAAATTTTGTGTTTAAAGAACAATAATTTCCAAATTAATTCACAAAATGTTATTTTTGAGATAAATTATATAAGCATATATGAATATTTAATAAATTTTTTAATAAAACCTAATTCAAACAAGGATTTTTATGGTTGGTGGTATATATATAAACCAATAATGAACTACCCAATAGTATTAGTTGGTCAATTTTTAATGATGATTCAAAACTCAAATCTAGGGATGTATAATGAGAAATATGATGAATGAATCGTTCTTCAATACTTATCAAATAGAAAATTATATATGTTCTAGAACCAGTGAATTAATATTTTTAATAACTATTATGACATAAATTTCAATGAAATTAAACAAAAATTTAATTATCCAATTGAAGCAGTTTTATTAATATTTTTATGAAGATAAAAAGATTATTTCTGTGAATAATAGGGAGGAACAAGCTATAAATAATCCATGTGTTTTTTATATGGATTCTTCTCCAGCATGTGATGAAGAATGGGATGAAAAAAATGATAAACTGAAATATCAAAAGTTGAAGAAACATCTCAAACAAAATGATATAATAAAAATTTAGGATAAACCAGTTCAAACTAAAATAATATTAAAACTTCCTAACTCAAATGAATCTATCCAAATGAGAAAATAATTAACATTTTACAATCAATGACCTCTTATCTATTAAATTGATCCATATAGAGATTTTTTGAGTGTATTGAAAACATATTATTGAATGGTTATATAAATTAATATATTAATTAGACTAGAATGAATTAATGTAAACACCTTGTCCATAGACCAAATTGGATGATGAAATTTGGAAAGTGTGGATTTTTTTAAAAGTCAAATGATGAAGCAGAAGTCTCAATAAACAAGGCTTGATATATGTATAAAGGCTAATGAAAGGTTTAGGGGGTTAACATTGAAGTGATTGTTTCTCCTATTGAAATGTATCAAACCATATGAATGATCCTAGTTACTACAACTCACAGGAAAATGTTAGTTTTCCTATATGGTTGTGATGTTTTCTATTATCAATAGAGACCTAGAAGATGAAGTTTATATTGAAAATATTTATGGATTTTTTCTAGAAATAGTTTGCAAATTATATGTATGAAAAATATAAAATTAAATATTAAAAATAGGTCCATGTATCCTATTATTCATATATGTATGGATACCTAAATTAAATGATGTTCATGTGAAAAAAAGTGTAATACAAAACATTATATGAAGGAAATGAGAAACATTACATCAAGTGAAAATTTCAAGGTTGATAATATCAATATTTTAGTCTATAAATGTTGTAAATCTCTAGAGTTTTCTATGAAAATGATATAACATTTGTACTTTTATATTCTAGGTGGGGTGAGATATTTTATGTGGTTATAAGCTATTTATTTATAAGAATAGATATTTATTTTATAATAAATTTATTGTAGATTTTTTTTTGATAAAATTTGGATCTGAATTTCCTATAGATTTTTTCACACCAATATAGGGTGGAGTTAAGCAAGAAAAAGATACTTAATTATAGAGTGTTAACTAGAAGGAGTTTATAAAACTAATAGGAAACATACATTACCACACTCTATTAAAACCTAATACTATATATATAGTAAAATTTTTTGTAAGGTATCAAAGTGATCTAGATGAATCACTATTTATGGATACATAATGAATTCTTATGTAAAGTAAATGATTCATGAATTTTTGGTTGATATATTAATGAATTTAACTCATTATTTAACACAATTTGATTTTAATATTTGATTATCTTTAAATAATTCCATGTGATTGATAGCTACCACTATACAGAACATCTAACATAAACGAAATGTTGATATATCTAGATAAAAGATAAATATTTATGTATGACCATTAAAACCAATATATTAAATTAGTTAGAATGATATTAGTAACATCTATATAAACTATTTATAGAATTGAATATAATTTTTAGTTTTAATTAATATAAAATTCTATTAATAAAAAAAACTAGTATGGTAAATTTATGATTAGAAATGTATTTTTCTAATATTTATTTTTTATTATTTATGTATTTTAATTTTAAGAAACATTTCAATAATGATGATAAAATATATTTTATATTAACAAATGGATACTACTAGATTAATTAGTAAATGAGATGAAATTTGAAAGAGAATGGTTAATATTCTAAAAGGTTGTTTACTTGTAAAAATACATTTTTATTATATCACATTTTTTTACTTAAAACATATATTTATTTATTCTATAATATATATTTGAAAAGTGATAATTATTTTTTATATTATTTATAGTAATATTTTATTTGTATTATTTTTTTGTATTTTTCTAGAAAAGATTGATTTTTAGGTGAATTGAGAAATATATCATTTTTTTAAAACGTGACTTTTACAAAATTATATGTATATAAGTATGAATTGGAAATTTATGAAACTATTTTTTAAGGCCAAAAATTTAATTTAGAATTTAATTTTTTTAATTTACCAACCCATATTGACATTTTCGAACATAATTTATATTTTTCAAAAACATTTTTAATACATTATAAATTTAGTTTTTTAAAATTAATTTTTATAAATTTTTGAAAAATAAAATAATATTTTATTTTCAAATTGGATTCATTATTTTCGAAATATTTAACCCGGACCAATTTATTTTTTATCCTACAGGGTAGAGTATAGTGCTAAAAGTTTGTTACATCGGTAAAAATAAAAACAAGTAACAATAGTTTAACAAAGTGGGTAAAATAAAAAACTAGATTAAAAATGTATTTGAATGGGTGGTTGAGATATTGAACAACATTGCCCCGTAATTTTTCAATTATTTATCTTGTTTTGGAGCTACTTTCCATGAGAGTGAATTCCCATTATTGGGAAATTTTAGCTATTTACAATAATGACATCCATTTTCACTTATGAAAGGTGAACCCAACTCATCGATTCCCCTGAAACAAGAACCAACTTATTTATACCAAAAATATATCAAATAATCCCCTTAAAACTAATCTCTTGATTCATGAGGTTGTATTCTCCTCAATAGATCATCCCTTAATGGATTGACCCCCTTTGTAATAGAGATAATCAATGAAGTGAGGTACAAATTTTTAAACACTCATTTGTAGTTTTTATTTCTTTATCGGCACTTATTGTTCATTATATTCTATTCCAAAATATTAAAATGATTAAATAATAGCATAATTATATTTTTATATTTTTATAGTTTTGGTAAAATAATTAAAGTGAATTCCCTTTTCTATTAAGAATGATGAATCTATCATTCATGTGTTGTGTGTACTACAAACACCATGACATAACATGTTGTTTTCCATCACACCATTATATGGATATATGAAAATAGTAGTGAATTTAATACATATTTTTTTTTATTATATAATTTATTTTTTTATATAAAAACCAAATGAATCCATTTCTATATTCTATGTAAAATGAAATCATTATCTATTCGTACGTATAGACTACCACCTATATGTAATAATTGATTTCCATTTTTCCACTCAACACTACCTCACACATATGGTAATGTTAATGGGTAAAATGGATAAATAAATTTAATATAAAATAAATAATTTTCTGTAATGAATTATGGGATAACCTATTAGAAAACTAGAAATAAAAATTCATATTTAATTTAACCATTAAAAAGAGTGTTTTATGATCAAAAAATGAAATCTCTATTCTATGAAACAACTTCACATAGGTATATTCTACATATTAATAAATAGAACAATGATATATTCCACTAAAAATTATAAAATAATAACATTATGAATTTTGGTTAATTATATTAAAAGTAAATCACAGAAAATAATTCCATTAACTATAGTGTCTCACCCAGTTTTTAATGTCTAGGTTTTTATCCGGTTAGTTGTAAATCCCATTCCATTTTATGGTTTGGGTGAGATTAATGATGAATTTTATGTACCATATAGGTCTATTAATCCTACAATGGGGGCCCTATATCTTGTTTGTGAGTTCTTCATGAAAAGGGTGGTTACTTCAAGCTTTTGTCCAAACGGTGAGCTCATTTCCAGATTTAAAAAAATGTGTTTCTTTTATAACTCCTTCGTATTTCAACATTTTCCCTAATTATAATTACCCCTTGGACTCACCTGGACTATAAAGACCAAAATATTTATCTTTTACCTTATAATCTCATAATAATGTTGGATTAGGGTTATTTATTTAGGTATTGGGCCACATCATGAGCCTATTTCCTGTTTAAAAAATATATATTTATTCTTTTATATCATATTAATTTTTCAATATTTTTTGCTCATTTAAACTCTCACTAGAGTCCAAAAATCATAGTCACACCCCCCATGTTCCATTTTCTATTTTTGGAGCTCATCTTTATTAGGGAGTAGGGAGAACTTTTTCACAGTTTCTCAAATCATCAATATTTGATGGGGTAATTCATTTCTTTCATAAATCATTCTTTTATTATTATTTTCCACCGAATCTTCTTCACATGGTTCCTAAAAACCCTAGTAGCCTAAAAAACGAGTTAAAACTCATTAACATTCTTCTATGTTTGTATAGATAATGTAATATGATGAGTTATTTAGTTTCCAAGGTGAGATTCCTCATCCTTTCTCATCCCTCTTCCTTCTCATTCTACTTTCTTTGGGTTTCCACTTCTCCTCTAGAAATAAAAGACTTAGGGTAAGGTTATCCATTTTTATGGGGTTTGGTTTATTTTGGGCAGGTATTCATATATATAGATTGTTTGGAACCGTGGTGGGTCATATTTGTGGTGTGTTTCCTTTCCGACAAAGTTTTGAGGTAGGTTTCCCATTGCACATGAACTTTTTATTTAATATTTATATTTTTGATTGTATTTTCACCCTCTAAAAATTATAATTATTGTTTTATAATCCATAAATAACATTTTTTGGTGTGAAAAGTGGTGTTTGTGCCTTTTTTGTGAAAAGTACTGCTGTTTTGTTTTAAAAGTGAACATTATGTGTTTGTTTAAATGTTCTGATGTCTTTAACACCTGGTTTATGATGTCTAGAACCTGTTTTAGGGTATTTTGAACATTTTAATGTATATTAAATATATTAATGTCATTCAATAGGTATTTATATTACTTTTCAAGTGATTAATAATAATTGTGTTGTTTTAGAGTGCATGCCATGTGTTCGGTAAATTACCTGGTTGGATTATAAGTGTTAAGTGTGATTTAAAATGATTTTTTTGGATTTATTATTGCATGGGAATAATTAAAATTTTTATTTTTGGGTCCCTATATAGCATTCCAATGAGTATTTTTTTTTGTAAAAACTAATGGGTTTTTTTATAACATTTAATGGATCGAGTTGCTGGAAAATGGACCATTTGGAATCCTTATTAAAATGGTTGTGATTTCAATGTGTAACCTGAATGTTTTAAGGGATTTGTGAAAGTTGTTTTCAGATATTAATGTTTTTTACACACATCTTTATTAAAATACAAATTTGTACCTTTGGAAAATGATTGTTTTGAGAAACGTTTAAAAGCCCATTTGGAAACCTTGTGAAAAATGGTTATATTTTTTATTATGAAAATATCATGTGGATGTTTCTCATGCAATGATTTTATGTATAAAAGGAATGTGATTTTTTTACTAAGTAATCCTTGTGATAAATTATGAACATTCCATGGTTTTTGAATCTTTTTTTCCTTTTTATTAATTATATGAGATTCATCCTTGGAGTGACTCAGGGTGATGTCTATTGTGAATGATTATTATATATATGTTGTGATTGGATGATTGGATGGAATCAGTTGGCTAATCCCCATTATCTACTTAAGATATGGGAACCTATAATATTGAGAGAATATTCTATGAATGATTTCTACCCTGGTAGGTTATAGTACTGACCAGTGGCCCATAGTAGGTGGATATATTTGGTTCATTACAGTAGGATTTTCCCTCAACATTTCTAAGAAAGGATGTCCAATCATCTTGAGTGTTTTGATTACATCATGTGTGATGTGTAAATGGGGATGAGTTCTATTGTTTTTGTGTATTCTGAATTATTCTTGATATCATAGTTTCACCCAAGACTATTTGGATTTCAGTTGCTTACAATGATGAATATGATTCTGGTACATACATTTAAATTTCCCTTTTTATGTGATTATTATTGTGCATTCTTTTGTTTTGTTTTTCATGGAAAGTGGTGGGATGGATTTGATAAGGTTTATGAAAATGGGTTTCAAATTAAATTGTTTTATCCTATTAGTATATATATTAAAATGTAAACAACACTTCCCCCTTTAACATGTTATTGGAACACTAGTATAACATATATGGTTTTAAAAATGAATAAGGGAAATGGGTTGTTCTTTATTTTGAGTAATCATGTGGAAGACCTTAATTGTATAAATTTTAGTTCAAAATTTAAATTTAAATTTCTTTTATTTTAATGTATGTTCATTGGGAATTGATTATTGGGATTGCCTACTGAGTTTTATTACTCACTCTGTAATTCATTTCTATTTTATCCCTTATTCATGTTTCAACATGAGTCCGATCTCATTGAGGGATGTGAGACTGCTGTGTTGGAGAGTGACTAGTGGGGTTACATAGAGTTAATTTTTCATTAGGTCTGTTCAGTTTAATTTTATCGTTCAGTTGTATTTCTGGATTTTTTGTATAGATGATGATGAGTTCAGTTTTTATAAATGTGTTTTGGGTTGTCCATTTCTCTTCAATGTTTGTTTTATTGTTTATATTTGGGAGAAATTGTTCCTGGTCTACTCTAATGATGCCCAAAACTAGTTTCCATCTTGTGGGGATCCGGAACACCCTTTGGGCCATGCCACAGGTCTATTCGGGTGATCGTTTTGGGGTCGACTGAGGTCTGGTTAATTAAAAAATGGAATCAAAGGAGGTCTTCTCCTAGTATACCTTTCTTTTTAAGGAACACTTTTTTATTTGGGTATTTCAAGTTAGATGGAGTATGATTTTGAGAATTTTAGGTGTAGGTTCCAGAATATCTTCGTGAATCCTCCACATTCTGATCCTCGGGTGTCCATGGGAAGGCCATTTTTATTTGTACCTTTTGTTTTTATTGATTGTTTGGTGTTGGAACATGAAAATGGAGTTGGAATAATGGTCTATGTGATCTCACAGGGCCTGGAAATCCATGTAGAGTTGGAGAATAGTCCTAAGATGGCTATCTGAGTTGGTGGTGTGTTTAACATATGGTCTCCCACCATATGGTCAAGTCACCCACCAACACTAGTTCCTTTTTTTGGTTCCATTGGATCATTCTTGAATTCTGAAAATTATTTTTGATATTATTGTGTGAGAATTGTGAAAATAGGTTTTAATGGAATGTTTTGATTTCAAAAAGTGGAAAACAGGTTTTAAAAATTTATTATGATAATGGTTTTTGAAAGTTGGGTTTTCAGAATCAAATCTTTAAGATAAAGAGGAAATGATTTAGTATGATTGAATTTCCTTAATTAAACTTATAATTTTGTCAAATGAAATGCTTGGAAATCTTGGATTATTTTAAAGTGATTTTGGTATTTATTTTAAATATGGTGTTTTGGGATATTTAAAAGTGTTTGAATCTAATTAATTGGTTTTGGAAATTGGTTTTTAGTGGTTGGTGTTTTTTCTGGAAAGTGGATTGGCCTTTTTGGTTTTCTGATTACGAACAGAGACCTTGCTGAATTTTTTAAGATGGGTTTTGACTTGGTTGTTACTGTTACTTTTGAACGATTATGATTTTTAAATGGGTTGGATGATTTATTATGGGAAATGTTAATGTTTTATTTCATCCTTGGTTTTCTTATGGGTACTTACAGGCATGGTGGTTTATGGTGATGTGAATTGATGCCCGATATAGCATAGAGGATGAGTTCCCAAGGTGGCATGAAAACATGCATGTGAGTGAAGATATAGGGAATATTAATGGAGGGTGATCAAACCAACACGTTTTTTTTATTTAAATATGTTTTCAAAAATAATGTTTTGATATTATGGTATCCTGTTTTATTATGTTAAAATATTGTCACCTAGGTGGTGTTTGTTCATGAGGATATTTCTTATTTTTTTGATCTGGAATTGATTCAATTTTGAATTTCCTTTGTCCAGTGGTTTTCCCCATAGAGCTTCAAGGGGTTATTATAGTGTGGCTACATGTGGTTCCACATTAGTAGGATTTCCAAATGATCAACCTAGGGATATCGTTCATGAGTTTCGGATGCTAGAACCACCTCTATTTTATGGACAAGTGGATCCTCTCAAAGTGGAAGAGTGGATGAGAATGAATGAAATGAACATTATCTTCATTGCATTGCCCATGTTTTTAAAGGTTATGTTTGTGACATTCATTCATGAAGGTTCACCGTTGAAGTGGTGGAAGTCGGTTGCATGGAATAAGACTCATGAAGATCTTGCTTGAGAGTTCTTCAAGTCATCATTCATTGGTCAGTATTTCTATGAGCGAGAAAGGTTATGAAAGGGGATGTAGATGGGACGATTAAAATATGGGGATGGGTCAGTGTGGGAGTATTTCCATTGCTTTTTGGGCCTAGTCCCTTGTGATTTCAGGTATTTCACATATTACTCCGTGAAGGCTTGGCATTTCGAGCAGGGGCTCCATCCCGATCTGCAGTTTAATGTGTTAGAACTCAATCTAACTTCTTTTTCCAACGTGGTGAAAAAATCTTTTCATGTGGAATCCATGATGGAGAGTGTGATTGATTTGGTGCTCCCTCATACAATTTGTGGGAGCGGTAGTGAGTATTCTGGAAAAGAAATGAAGAAGCAGTTGGAAGTTGATGAAGTTGGTTATGGATTCAAAAGACCCTGATATCTCTCATAAACCTCTTTTAGGTAGCATGTTTTTCTATGATATTAGTGTGGAAAGGTGTTTCACAAGAGGCATTCATGTCCATGTACTCATAATACCTTCCATGCTTTTGGATTCTTAGGTTGCTTTCAACAATTCAATTGAGGAGTTGCTAGAAATCATCATGGAGGAAAGTCCTAGAAGCGATGTGTTTTTTGGGAGTTATTTAAAGATTATTTTTTGTATTTTTCCTTCTAGTGTAAAGGATAATTTTTTGTGGTGGTTGTGATGATGGTGTCTTGGTTTTTTGTGATATAATGGATGCTGTGGGTCTTCCATGAACTCCTGTTTTAAATTGAAGTGTGTTTTTTATGTCATAAGTTTTTGATTGTTCTCTTTTATCTAATCATATGGTGTATGTTCTAGTTTGTATTAGAAGTTCCTGACTATGAGGCAATAAATGCCTAATCCTTAAGTGTTCCATCCATAGATCTTAGACTGATGGTGGCGCATAATGAGGAATCATAGAGGTTTATAGAGTTTGGCTAGGATTGTGCCTCCACCCTTTTGGTGGGGAGTATTAATCCACACAAAAAGTGTTGGTCCAGCTCTGGTCCCCTACATGTCGGATTTGTCGGGATACGTGATAATGTTGTTTTACTCATAGATTTGGTTGGTAGATTCTAGTGGGAGAGTTTTGATGGGACTATGTGGGAGAGACCCATTCCTAGTTCATGTTCAATTCTTTTTTGGTCATTCATCGTTGTTTCTTAATGGTGGGGGGAACCACCATGGGTCTCATAGAGTTTCCTATAAAGAATTTGTTGAGTGATATTTGTTTCTAAATGGTGGGGAGTCCATTATAGACTCCCCTTGAATCATTGATTTTAGTGAGTGTCATTTTTTTGGGTGATCATTGGGTTCATGAGGAGAAGGCCCAACAATCTGGTTCTTGGATTGGTTTTTTAGGTAGTGGCTTGATCTTTCTGTTGTTTCTTGGAACGTGGTTGTGAAATGGTCTTTTTGTTGGGAAGGAGGCTTAAGTTATATTAATGGGGCATGATATTTCTATGTATTTAGTGGTTGGACCTTATTGATATGGAATGCTTATGTTTTTTTATTTCATTTGGAATGTGTTATGGCTTTCCCAGGGCAGAAAACATTAACGGTGGGGTGAATTGTCACATCCGGTTGTTCATGTCTTCATTTTGATCTGATTCATTGGAAATAAAAATACTTTTATTGGGTTTTGGGTGAGATTAATGTTTTGTTTTGATGTTCCATCTTTTTCTACAAATCCTAAAATGGGTTCCCCATAGCTTGTTTGAGAGTTTTTGGAGAAAATAGTGGTTACTTCATGATCTGGGCTAAACTACGAGCCCATTTCTAGATTTAAAAAAAAGATTTTTTTCTTTTATAACTCATTAATTTTTAAACTTTTTAACTCATTCCACTTCCCACATGGCCTCCCTATACCTATTAAATCCATCTTATCCCTTTGGACCCCTTAACAACTCAAAATCGTGGTGGATTTGGGTTATTTATTCAAGTATGGGGCAGCCCGTGAGCCCATTTCTAGTTTTTCAAAATATGATCTTTATTTTATATAATATTAATTTTTTTAATATATTTTAGTCATTAATCCTCTTACAATTGAAAAAAACCCTAGTCGCACCCCTGATGTTTCATTTTCCATTGTAGAAGCTTATCTTCAACGGGGATTAGGGCAAGCTTTCATAGGGTTCCTCAAATTGTCTAGATTCTAAGAGGTACATTGTTTCTTTCATAAATCATTATTTTTTAACTTATTTTTAACCAAATATTCTTCCCGTAGTTCATCCAGACCTAAGGAGTTTCTTTTGGGAGTTCCAAGACATTACCTTTCCTCTAAAGGTGAATATCTAACGAAATATTAATAGTTATTTAGTTTTGAAGGTGAGATTCCTTCTCCTTTCTTCTCTCTCATTCCTCTCCTTAAACTTTCTTTTATTTTACTCCTCTTCCTTGGCCATGAATGGAAGATGGTTATTTTATACCAAGATTCTTATGGGGTATTGGTTCGTTTAGGTCTGTTCTTCATAGATATAGAGTGTTGGGAACCACGGTGGGTGATATCAGGCATGTGTTTTCCTTCCTCCATGGTTTTAGGGTAGGTTTCCCATTGTATGGGTCCTTTTTATTTAAGATTCATATTTTTCAGGATATTTTCACCCTCTCAAAATTTTTAGTATTGTTTTATAATCTTTAAATAATAATATTTGGTGTCAAAAGTTGTGTTTACGACATGTTTTGTGAAAAGTAGGACTGTTTTGTTATGAAAGTGCACACCAAGTGTTTTTTAAATGTTTTTTATCTTTAACACCTAGTTTGTGATGTTTATAACCTGGTTTAGGGTATTTTTAACATGGTTCAATATATTTAATAAATTTATGGCATGAAATTGCTATTTTTATTCCTTTTCAATTACTGAAAATGAGTTGTGTTGTTACAGAGAACATTCCATGTGTTCGGTAAATTGCCTGGTTGGATTTTATGTGTTAAGTGTGATTTAAAAGAATTTGTTTGGATTTATAATTTCATGTGAAGAATGAAAAATGTTATCTTTGGTTCCTTCTATGTCTTCCAATGTGTCTTTGGTTGTAAAAACAAATGTGTTTCTTGTTTAAAACCTCTTTTGGCCCGAGTTTCTGGAAAATGGCCCATTTGTCATTCTTATAAAAATGGTTATGCATTGGTTGTGTAACCTGAATACTTTAATGGATTTATGATAGTGGTTTTCTGCTGTAAATGGTGTGTATTCACCTCATTATTTAATGTGAAAATTTTACCTTTGGAAAATGTTAGTTTTGAGAAACTCTTAAAGGCACATTTGGTTACCTTTTAAAAAATGGTGAAATGGTTTATTATAAAAACCTCATGTGGATGTTTCTCATAACATGATAGCATGTTTATAATGGAGGTGATTTCCTTAAATAGAAATCCTTTTGAACCATTGTGAGTTATGTTCCTTTTGATTAATGGCATGAGATCAGTCCTTGAAGTGACTCAGGGAGATGTCTATTGTGAATAATTATTATATATGTTGTGAATTGATGCTCAGATGGAACTAGTTGGATCAACCCCATTAGATAATTGATAAATGGGAACATGGAATATTGATATAATATTCTATGAATGAATACTTCACTGGTAGGTTATGGTACTAACCAGTGGCCCATAGTAGGTGGACATATTGTGTTTATTGCAATGGGATTTCCCATCGGCCTGCTTGAGAAAGGATGGCCAAGCATATTGAGTAGTTTCATTTCATCCTGCATGACTTTTAAATGTGGGTAAGGTCTCTTGTATTGGTTTATTCTGAATTATTCTTTATCTCTTAGGTTCATCCATTTATATTGGGATTTCAGTTGCTTTCTATGATGAATATGTTGTTTGTATGTACATTTACGTTGCCCATTTTTGTGATTAATATCATGCATTATTATGTATTGTTTTTCATGGAAATTGGTAGGAAGTATTTGATATGGTTTATGAAAATTGATTTCAAATTAATGTGTTTTATCCACATTGTGCAAATATGAAAATGTAAACATCACTTTCCCCTTAAAAATTTAATTGGCACACAAGTTGAACGAATCTAGTTTTAGAAATGAATAAGGGTAATGGGTTGTACTTTTTTTAGTAATCATGAAGAAAAACCCTAAGTTTATATATTTTATTTCAAAATTTAAATTTATGTTTCTTTTATTTTTAATTATACACATTGGTAATAGATTATTGGGATAGCCTACTGAGTTTTAATACTCTCACCTATAGTTCATTTATGTTTTTAGCATATTTTTCAGGTTTCAGCTTGAGCTCGATTGCCTTAAGTGATATGTGATCATTGTGTTGGATAGTGACCAGAGGGGTAACATGGATTTATAAAGTCATAATTTCCTATTGTTTTAGTTATATAGTTTAGTAGAGCTTCATGTTTTTTTGTATACATGATGATCAGTCACATTTTTGTAAATGTTTATTGGGATGTCCACTTCGTTTTTCTGTTTGTTTTATTGTTTATATTTGGTATAAATCATTCCCTTGTCTACTATAATGATTCTAAACACTAATTTCTAGCTTATGGGGATTAGTAAATCTCATAACCCCATGCCGCAGATCAGTTCAGGTGCCCGGTTTAGGGTTGACATGGTATGGTTCGTCATATATGGTATGTTCTTGTTTGGGGTTTGACCACCTACTCAATCAATTGTTTAAATATTTATCATTGATTATTGTGTTAATTTATGTTAAGGTGATATGTGATATAAATAATAAAATAACTATTTTTTTCTATTCGAGATTGGTAACATTTTAATTAAACTGAATAATTAAAAGAACACATTACATTCATTAAGAATCACCAAACCGTGGTCATATTTAAATTCATATTCATGGATTGTAACCAAATCTACCTTGGAATGAAATTATTAATTTTTGAATGTCATGGATAATATATTATTTTTTAATGATCATATAATGACGAACCTGTTATATAGAATGAATAGAATATTATTTTATGAAACTTTTCCAAAATTATCATGATTACATACACCCGATATTCAAAATTTGTAATCAATAACTAGAATTAATATAGAAAATTATTTTGAAATATATTAAATTTATTTATTTAGGGACTATAGAATATACATAAATTTTTTATTCAGAAATATATGTTTATTTATTACGCAATAAAATTGAAAATTTATTTTTTAACTATCTATTTTCTTTCTTTGGATGGGTTACAGACATGTTATCCCACTTATTTTAATGGAGAAATTTTTTTAGCCCTATATTTCATTATTCCAATAATTATTATTACTATGAAAACATTTTTTATTATTTATTCATTATCTCATATGATGAATTAATTGGACTTAAACAAGTGTTTGGTGGGAAGAATCCTTTATTTCAATTGAATGCATTAGAATGTCTCATTAGAAAAAAAGTATTAGGGTATTTTTTTATATTTCTACCTATTAAATTTTTTTTCCTAAATAGAGGTATTTTAAATAAAATCATGATATCCTTTATTGGAATTTATTAAATTAAGAAAAATAATTATTTATCCAAATTTATGAATTTCATCAATAATTATCCCATTATTGTTATTCATGTGATCTATTTATTTTCATTTCTATCCATGGATATATTATGTTCTATGTTTGAATTTATTATAGAATTATAATGATTACTTACTCCTACTATAATATTTATTCCAATTTTATTCCATGATTTTTATAGTTTCATGTTTTCCCTTATAAAAAATTTGAGCTCGCCCTTATTACATTTTCATTCATTCGGGTTATTTAGAAAAGTATTATATATGATATAACATGAAGAACAACATGTATGGCATATTTTTGGGGGATTTTAGAGAATAAATATCATGTATTTAGTTTGAGATATAGTATAAAATTTATTAATGGTTGTGAATGTCATGTTCTTAATTATTCTATGAGTTTTCATAATATTTTTAATATATAAAACAAAAGGTTCATGGGATTATATGTAATGAAATATTTGATTTAATTAATGTAATTATGGGATAATTTTGCCTAAGAATATATAGGTAGTATTGAAGAATTTATGTAAATTAAATGTTTATAGAACTGAATCTGGGTGTATAGGTGTAAGGCATCACAACTGGTATCAAAGAACAATTTATATAACATTGGGGATTATGTTTTTTAGGATAATTTAAGGGGTTTTAAACTATGTTTGATTATAAATTCAAATGTATTTCAAACCATTTGGAATAGTTTATGATTAATTGATAAGTTAATAATGAAAATTTTATATCTTGATTTAGATATGATAATATTAGTAAAAACATAGCGATATGTCTAAGGTGTAACACCGTTACCTGAACCATTAGGTATGATCTAGAATGCAACACAACGCTATGCATGCCTCCTCTACATAAGAGTTGGTCGAACTGTGTTGATGGATAATAGGAGAATCATTGGGATTTTATATCCTTTTTACTAGGTAAGAATCAGTGTAAGTTAATGGAAATGATAACAATATAATTCATAAATAATGATTATGTAATTACATCATCGACGTTAAATCATAATGTTAAATACAAACCCATGTCGTAATATTATAGCATGTCAGTCACATGACCCAAACATAAAAAATGATCCCCATAGAAGGTGGGTTAATGTATGATGTAATGAAGCTAAAATATATAAATAGAAAATAATCCCAAAGTATATCTTATAAATCATGTATCCTCTTTCTAAAACTACTTATTCTCCACCACATGACCCTTCCCTTCACTGAATGCTTGGTCTAGAAATCTACAAGTTCTCCAAAATTCTTAAGTAGTGTTTGAGAATGAATCTAAGTAGAACAACATTGAAGGACCTTAACATAAGTTCATTTGATATACCAGTGCTTTCCAAGAAGGTTAACAAAACACAGGTAGGATACAAGTATATCACAATAATGTCATTTGTTATGGGTCCTTTAAAATTGGTTCTACCATCTTTAGAACTATATCACCCCAACCCTAGTTTCCCAAAGCCAGTGAATTACATTATTAGAATGGAATAGATAAAATATTTGAATCCCAGGGGACCTATTAGTTTATCATGTTTGGAAAACCAATACATACATGATAACCTTTTTTACATTGGGGAAAAATATATATAATAATACATAACACATTATAATAAACCGAATCCTTAAAATCTCAATAAAATATATCTTTTTTTATCACCTAGGGAAAGGAAAAAATAAGGGTGATATTATATTCTCAGCATGTTTAGGCATACTGGAGTTGCTATCATGAATTAACAATCATTCATATCAATGCAAGGTGAATAAATGAAACACAATCCATTTAAACATAATATTGAGCATAATATAGAATGAATAAAGGATAACCAAAACATTCCATATAAATGATCCCATGGATATTATAATAATTGAATAATCCCATATAATATAGATTATTAATCTTATAATGAGATAATTTATAATGAAATACATTATAAAAATACCATCATGACATCAGCTAAGACACATACATAAATGGGTCGTAGCTAATAACCAAACTAGTTTCTCTCATGCAAGACACCATTGCATCGAGGGTCTATAGTGGGGCCTTCCCAATGATTTCAATGTATAATTAACTCTACTTATGAATGTGGTTAAACATAACAAACAAAAACATTTTCATTAAAAACAAGCATATGAAATATGAGTTCTTTAACAATAAATTATTAATAATAAAAATAGAGCCCATCCACTGTAAAACTAATTCATAAAATAGTCATTGAAATATGGTAAAATATTTCAAAATATATTGACCTCAATTAAACATATGAATCAATAAAGGATATTTACATAGATGAAAATAATTTAATAAAATCAATGATTTTTTTTTGAAAAAACCCATTTTATTTTCAAATCCTTTTTCTAAAAATCCATTCAATTATAAATAAAAATAATTTTTTTAATAGAACCATTTGATATTGTAATGTATGCTTCGAAACATTAAGACATCATGAAGGTGGAAAAATCCGCACATGTCATATTAGTTAAAAAATAAGTTCCTTCAATATTTGTTTCAAAAAAGTTATAAAGTACCTCATTTGGAAAATAAAACAAAAGGTTCATTTCAAACCATCTTAAAAAGTTAAATGTCTGTAAAAATTATTTAAAACATTTTATGATAATAGTAAGAATATTTTTTGATTTTATTTTAGAAAACGTGTATATGGAAGAAAAATGTTCCTCAGTGGATACTTAAACATTAATAATCTTGGATAATAATGAGGTTATGATATTACCCTTACCAAATTACAATCAGTAGATTTTTATAGACCATGAAAGAAAGAAAATTATATGGATATGAATATACCATAACATTCATAATAACAGTCATAATACACAACTATGTGAAATACATATAGCAGGTAAAATAAACAAGTGGTGTATAAGTCATGTGTTCGACATAATTAATACTAAGACAAAAATCATTTACCATTTGTATTGAATCTTTTAGTAATCATTTAAATACTCTAAATAATATATATATATTTATTATAAATCTATCATTGAACAATATTAATTGAAATTATACCATATATTATTTACATATGACTTTATATTAACGGTTTACTAATAATTACATGTTAAATTTACATTGTGGGTAATAATCGCTTTGTTTTTCGCTTGGGTTTGGATTTGTAATATTGTTTATCCTCTAACTTGTATCCAAATTTAATAATCTCCAGAATGATAACAATTTCATAAATATAATATATATTTTTTATTTTTTTTATTTATAATAATCAATAAAATATTGAAATATAAAATTAAATACTCTATTCATGGAGACGGTAGGCTATCCCTATTCATGGATGTTGTTTCCATTTTATTTTTGTATTAAAAAACTAATGTAATGAATATAATTCTTATATAATTATTATTTAATATATATCATATAAGGTCATAAAATTCATCCTTAATATATACCATGTAATGTGTGACGGAATATCATTATTTTGATGTGGGGGTAGTCGACATGTCCACAAACAAAGTTATCGTATTTACTCAAAATAGGAAGCATGAATTTATGTGATATATAATAATTAAATAAGAATAAATACATCATAATTATCTTTTATATACTATTAAAAAATAAATTCCTTCATTATTACCAACCATGAAATGTTGAAATGGAAGAATGAATGACATGAGTTTGTAAGATAGTAGTTCACCATACACATGAACGATGATTGTGTATCCCATTTGATGGAATTTGGTGTGTGTGTGTGTGTCTGTCAAAAACAAAATTTAAAAAAATCCCAGTATATTTAGTAACATTAGGTTATTATAGAAACATTAAAAAATTCAATGTTATTAAGTAATGCATAAAATGAAAACATTTGTGGATGAAGGTTAGCTCTTCTTTGGGTATCTCCTTTTTATTTTCACAAAAGGCTTCTTTCGAAGAATTTATACCCAAATTAAGGGTTATAATAATATTTGAGGGAATTTGGGAGGATAAATGATCAGGTTTTGGTCGAGATATATTTCTCAATGTGGTGTGAGGAATTGAGGGAGGTGGTTCCCTTATATAATTGAGGTGAGGGGAACTTTTGGAAACTCAAAATATATTAAATTAATATAAATTAATTTTCACTTAAAATAGATACAAAGTGAGTTATTTAAAATATAAAATTATGATAGGTTGAATTCCTCTCAACCCGTAATATTTAGACATCTTTAATTCCAATTTTACCATTATATTTTGGATTTAACCCTTAGCAAAACCCTTTTACTTTTATTGTGACAACTTCTGTTTTTACTCATTAAGGGTTAATATAGTTTCTATAAAATAGAAAACGATCTATAAATGAGTCATAGATGAAATTGTTAATAGTACCCCCATAATTATTAATTTTTTTAGAATTTTATGAATTTTATATTATTTAATGAAAATTATTTATTTTAAAATATTATTAATATCAATTTTGACACTATTTATTTCAGGAATTTTTTAAAAAATATATATATAATATAACTTAAAATACCATTAATAAATCACTTATATGTCTATATAATCTATAAAATTAATGTATGTCATTATTATATCAAATTATATTTATTTTAATATTTTTAAAACCATTTATTTGGCATTTCTTTTAATTTAACAATTATTTCATCATCTTTGTGCTGGCCTCTATGGTAAATATTTTTTTCATAAAAATTAATAAAAATCCATTTTTAATATATAAATTTTAATTTACAATTTAATATTTATAGTTTAATATATATTATTAATATTCACATATAAATAATTTAAAACTAGTTAAAACTTTCATGAGTATATCATTTGGGATGTTCCTTAGACTAAAATTCTAAAAATTGATTAAATTCATCCATGTGGCACCAAGAGGCCATAAAATCGTACCATGTATGATTTGTTTTTGAACTAGATCATCTAATAATATTAGGACACATGGTAGGGTAATTTTAAAATACTTATAACATTATCAATACCATTAATTACTTGATTTACCCTAAAAAGTGGTAATTAAAAAATAACAAATTTATTATTCATATTTTCCAAAAATAAAAGGTAACTATTTAGTAAATATTTGAACATATGATTCCAAATATTAAAACCATTTTTCCAAATTCAATAAAAATTCTTGAAAAACATAATATTAAAAACAATATCATTGAGTAATGAGAAAACGAGTTTTTAAAGTGAAAATATTCAAATGATTGAAATGTTTTCATATCCAAAATCAATGTAAAAATTATTCAAGTAAATATATTTGATGAAATGGTTGAAAATTCATTTTATTATAATTTAAAACCCATTGAAAATATAATTTAACATAATAAATATTTTAAATGAAAATGATTTTTTAAATTAAAATGTCATATTTTATCACTATTCCTCAAAACATGAATTCTAACATAAAAACACGAAACAGAAAATAAAATTTGAAATTCCCCTTTGAAAAAGAAGTTTATTTTCTCAAATAAAATTTATAAAATTGTCAAAAACTATATTTAAAACATGTACACCCCAAAAAGGTGGTAAAACTGTCTTTTTATAAAAACACATCTTTTATGAGTAAATTAGGATTTGTTCTTATATCATGTCTAGAAAATTCATAGGATTAATGTTAAAAATTAAATGGAATTTATTATATATATTTCATTAATATAATTCGAAATATGTGATTTTTTTATTTCTATAAAATACACTTGTGTGTGTTTAACTAGTGTTATAAAATCATTCCCACTATATTAAAAAAAATTAAATTTATTTCCAATTAATTGGTAACCAATGAATTCATTGATATGTTTTCATAATTTAGATAATCCTAGTCAGAAACATAAATTTAATGGCTAAGAGATCATTTCATTTAAAATAATAATATTAACATTATGTCATGATTTTTTAAGATCGGTGTTGTGTACAACATAATATATCAAAGAAATTAAACTTAAAAAGAAACATACCATAAAATATCCGGGTGATATATTCACCCATCCTTCAATACATTTTTTCCTCACAATTTGAAATTTTGCTTCAAAACTCAAAATTTACACTTGTAAATTTCATTATGGGAAACCCACATATGAAACGTGGTTAATAAAAAATTCACATATTAAGAGGAAAATGGATATGTGAAGGTCACCATAAAAATAATCTCTTGAATAGTATAACATTAGTGAGAATTCAAAACCATTAAATGGAATAGAAATCAAAATATCATGTTATGATGGAGGGTGATTGATAAAATGGTCATCAGAATTTCTACCATCACAGAACCATAAATTTTTAATCGGTTAAAGAGGACATTGATCCTCAGTATGAAAATTAAATGAATAGTTTTTTCCTTCCAAATTAATTTCTAAGAGTTGATGGATAATTTTACTATAAAGATAACAACATTCTATATTTATTTCAATGCAATAATCATAATATCATACTTTGGTTCTACTTCATTATATTTTCACTTCATTTCCTATACCTCAAGAGGGAGATTCAAGATAAATTTTTATTCCTAAAGCTCTTTTATAAATCATGAGGTCCCCAGGTAATTCATTAATTCTAATTTTTTTTACTAAAATAAAACTTTTTATAAAATAAATCATAATCTAACCACAAACAATAATATCAATTGACTAACATACTACATTCCCAAATTAAAACTCATCCAAAATACCTCTGTCCAAATTTAGAGTCTATAAATTTTTAAGGAAGGTCACTAAATTTTCAAAATCAATTTAACATCAAATTTTTCGCAAACAAAAAAATGAAGATATTTTTTCCACATTCAAAATATATGAATAACACCATCACCTTTAAACCCATAATAAAAAACATGTATTCTTCCAAATCCTTATAGAATAAGTATTGTTGTACAATATTTATATATATCATGATTCTTATAACTGGAATATCGTGACATAATTATTCCATCCAAATATAGAGAATATATTAAATTTTCCACTTTGAATTTATTAAATACATTTGTTTGACCTTGATCCCTTTTTATTTTATAATATATATTTCCTTGATGATTATGTAATTTTATTCCTATTGAATGATGTATGTTTTTATCTCATCAAGCAATCTAACATTGTTTCTTCATGTTCTGGATCAGGATACTCTAAATTGGTAAGGTCATTATTCATAACCTGAGTGAGTTTTCCTAGTATAATTATAAGTTTTTCAAACCTAATTGTAGCATTAAATCCAACATAATTATCTTCCATAGGTGGTAAAACCCTATATGTACTACGTGTGTTGATATCAATTCTATTCCTTCCACTATGGACCACTTCTAAAAAATGGAATACACGAGATTAGATCATAACATTATGAAACATAATGTATAATATCAGGACTAGTGAAACATGTAACCTAAATTGAAAATTTAGGTATATCTACTCTATAAATCACAAGCTTTGTTTATTTGGATATCTTTACAAATTATGTTATAGGATTTCACTCTTTAATCTATGTTTCCCTAAATCTATTTCCCAAGGTTTATATTAAACGTGCTATGATACCAACTTTAATGACCCTGAACCTAGTAGTATAGTGTCGATTCCATCCTTTATTACATTGGTACCTGGTACATAACATCGCATCTCAAAGGACTGAATAGTTTACTAATCTTCATAAAATAGATATATACACAAAATTTATATTACATTTTAAAACATAAAATTCACAAACAATTTCACTGAGTTTTCGAATATCCCCCCATTTGTAACCCTATATATTAGTCATAATATACATCATGGAATCCTTAGTAAAAATGATACATATGAAATGGGGGAAACCTAACCAATATAAAAATTCATAATAAATAATATCCTAAAAAATGTGAAAATTTTAACCATTAACTCTGAATGGAATCAAAATAGAACATCCATAGTAACAATGAATCATTAAAAATTAAATGAAATATGTTAACTGATATCATAAGATATCAACCTCGATTAATAATAAGATTCCATAGAGGATTTTGATATTTATGGAAATGATCTAATAAAATCATTGAAATTTTATCATAGAAATACCCATTTAATTTTCAAATCATTCATTTTAAAAAGATACACAATTATAAATGAAAAATATTTACTTTAAAATAAAATATTAAGATTATAATGTAATATTATAAACATTAAGGCATCATGATGGTGAAAAAATCCATGCATTCCATAATAGTAAAAAAACACTCATTCTATATTTTGTCTAAATAGAAATAAAGGAACATATTTTGAAAATGAAAAAAAGATTCATTTCAAAATATTTCAAAATTAAAAAATGGGTAAAAAACATTAAAAATTAATTGGATAATAGTTAAAATATTTTTTTAAACATTTTTATAAAAAAATGATATGGAAGAAAAATGTTACCCATTAGAGACTTAAAATTTAACAATCCTGAATAATAATGAGATTGTGAAATAACTCTTACCACATTATAGTCAGTAGAATTGTGTTCCCCATGAATGAATGAAAATTATATGGATATTAATATATCCTAATATTCAAAATAATAATAATAAATTACTTTCAGGGGAACTATTTACAGGACACAAAAGAAATAATTAGTGTATAAAAAATGTACCCCATTGAAATAAAAGTGTGAAAAAAATATCTTACCATATGTCTTGACCCTCATCATACTCATTCAAAACTCTTGTATAATAGATATAGTTTTATTATTAATCTATCATAAGAAACATATTCATTTATATAATTCCATATATTATTTACTTACCACATTATATTACCTGTTTATTATGAATTCCCTGTTAAAGAAATGTTTCGGGTAAGAACTGCTTTTTTTATTATGTGTTTTGATATTTTATATTTTTTATCCACATAATTTTGTTATTATTTTATCATTTATATAATTATTAACTTTGAATAAATTTCATATATATTCATTATATATATATATATATATTTATAATAATATATAAAATATAGAAATAGAAAACAAAATGCACCATTCCTGGAGATAGTAGGTCATACGTACACATGAACATTCATTCCATTTTATTATTATATTTAATTAAATAAATTAAGTAATATACTTAAATTAGAATTATTATTTTATATATATCATATAATTTCACTAAACCTATCATTTTGAGGAGGCTGTAGTCCTTACATCCAAAAACGAAGTTATAATATTTACACAGAATGGAATGCAAGAAGGTATGTGTTATATAATAATTTCAGAAGCATAAATACATCATATATATTATATATATCATATTAAAATATAAATTAAATCCTTATTACCAGCCATTAAAGGAGGGAATGAATTAATGAATGGCATCAGTTACAAGGTGGTAGTCCACCGTACACAAAAATGATTATTGTGTATCCCATTTGATGGAAGTGTGTGTGAGTGTATCTAGAACTGTAAATATAAAAATATATATGTATATTTAGGATAATGATTTTATTAAATAAACTTGAATTAAAAATAATTTAAGGGTCTTAAGGAAGAAATACAACTGAAATGTTTTTTGATGAACGTTACCTATTCTTTGAGTATCTCCTTTTGATTTACACAAAATGACTTCATTGACTGGATTTATACCTAATTAAGTATTCTAGGATAAAGATAGGAATTTTTTTAGGGAAAATGTATAGTTTTTGGTAGATCAATAGGTCTCAATTTTGTTTTAGTATGTAGGGGAGGAGGTTAACTTTTATAATTGAGGTGAGGGGCACCATTGGATACTTGAAGAATATTAATTTAATATAAATTAAATTTCAATTTAAATGTGTCAAAAGTGAGTAAATAAAAAGATATTAATTTTATGGGTCGAAATAAATTAAACTGATAATTTTTAGACAATTTTATGTAACATTCATACCCTTATCTTTTGGATTTAGGCCTTAATTAAACCCTTTAACTCTTACCATGAAAACTTGTCTTTTTTAATCATTAACGGTTAATAATGTTTCTATAAAATGAAAAAAGAAACATAATGGAGTCATAGACAACATTTAATATCTTATCATAATTTTTTATATTTTTTAACTTTTATTACTTTTATATCATTTAATAATATATTTTTTTAAAAAAAATCATTAATGTCAATTTTGACACGATTAATTTTTTTACTTTTTAATGAATATCATTACATAGTATAACATCGACAAAAAAACCATTAATACATCCATAATATTTCTAGTTTATCTATAAATTTTTTTACCACATTAATTATCCATAATTATATTTATTTTAATATTTTTAATATCATTTATTTGATATTTTATTAATTAAAAAATTACTACATCGTCATTGTGTAGTTCTTTAATGTAATTATTAATTTTCTAAAAATTAAAAACAAAACATAAAAGATTAAGATTATAACATTATATTTAAAATTAATATTTATAGTTGAATACGTCTTCTGAATTACAACATAAAAAATTGTAATGATTATTAAAAAAAATGTGTATGACATATTGGAGATTCATTATAATAAAATACAAAAAAGGTTTAATGTCATTCAAGGGGCTTAAAGTGGCCATAAAATCGTCACAATGATTATTTTGGTCAAAAATAACTCATCTAAAAAATTAGGATAGGTTTTAGGGTAATTTTATATAACATATAATATTATGATTATCTTTAATTACTTGATTTACCCTTAACCATTGTAATGAAAAATATACAAAAGTGACAATTAATATTATCCAAAAATAAAAATGACTAATTTTTAAAATTTGAACCATCTGATTCCAAATATGGAATCCAATTTTCAATATTAAAATCATATAATTGGATAAATTTAATTTAAAATATATCACATTGATGGAATGATAAAATGAGTTTTTAAAGTGGAATCATTCAAATAATTGAAATGTTTTTATATTAATATTCAATATAAAATTAATTATAATGAAATAAATTGGGTTAAATGAAAAAATATAATAAATTAATCTTTAAAAATAATTAAAAATGTAATTTAAAACAATTAATATTTTAGATGAAATATATAATTTCAATTAAAATTGAAATATTTTTTCGTTATTCATCAAAACATGAAACATTTCCAAAAAAATCCTAAAATTAAACCAAGGTAAATTTTGATATTCAAATTTAAAAGAATAAGTTTATTATATCAAATATAATTTACAAAACTGTCAAAACTATTTTTAAAACGAGTAGACAATTAAAATATTGTAAAAAAGCCGTTTTATAAAAATACATCTTTTATAAGTAAAATTAGATTTGCTCTTTTATCATATATAGAAAAAACGTAGGATGAATGTTATATATTATATGTAATATTATATATATATTTATATATTTAATTAATATAATACAAAAAATGTGATTGTTTATTTTATTGAAATAAAAAACTCTAGTGGACCTTTAAATAGTTTTTATAAAAACCTTTCTTTTATATCAAATAGGTTTTTATATTTATTTATATTTAATTGGTAATAAATTAATTTAATAATAAATTTTCATAATCTAGTTAATAATACTCATAACCACAAATTTAATATCTTAAAGACAATTTTATTTTAAAGAATAATAATAACATTTCATGGTTTATTTATGATCATTGTTTCATAAAGCATAATCTATCGAAGAGATTAAATTTAAAAAGATACATACCATAAAATATTTGGTTATTAAATGAACTATGCCATAAATAATTCTAACAAAACATGTTTTAAATACCCCCACTCTATAGGGTATTCTAAAAAACATATTCGAAACATCCCCTAGAAGTGGCATCCCTTGTACATTCTAATAAATATCTTCCACATCCCTATTTGAGGGATAGTCTATATAGATCAGCCATAAAACATTAATATAGAAAGAAGATAAATAAACACCTGAAAACATTTATACTAGAAGTTGTCTCAAATATAATGTCATAACAGGAAAGTGTTGCATCCATAACAAAATCATATGCTAGAAAAATATATAGGTCAAAAGGGAATACACACAGAGACCTCATGTGATAAAAACTAAACATAGATCTCATAAGAATAAACATGCGTACCAAAAATCCTAATAATAACCCATATAAACATTCACCAATGTTATGGACACCATACCATAAGAGTGGGGACATTTAATTATGAGGGTTTGAGTCCAAATCCAATTTTACCACTAAGACAAAGAAAAATTCAATATATAACACAATTAGAATTCAAAGAAGAGTATTTTGAGTCAGATACACCTATAATGGTATGACATGATCACACTTACTTGAGAAGATTCACTTTCAACAATGATCTTGGTTCAAATGATGTGCAAATGCTAAAACCTAGAATCTCGGTGTCATTTCTATCTATGACCAAAATTCAATTGTTTTACTGTGAAAAAAAAACATTTTATTAGATCAACAAATTGGGAAAACATTTGGGTTTGACTAAGGATAAAATAATATAATTTATCTGGGCATATATCGAAATCACCAAATTGGATTCATGGAATCCAACGTTTCTCTTGTTGTCAAATATTGGAGGAAGAAGGAGAAGTGAAACCAAAACAATTTATAGGGGGACCTAGGATTCGGTGTTTTTTGAATGGATTTTTATTTGAAAATAAATTAACCCTAGATAATTCTAATTTATAAGATCGAATGAAATTGATGGATTGAATTATGAATTCACATAATGAATTATCAAGATGAGTGATACACTAACAAATGCATCACATTTTCTTAAAATCTAGGAAACCACATTATTTGTTGTGAATATAATTTCATGTCATGAACTTTGTTTCACATCCATAAATAAATACATGGATTATTCTTATAAGTTATTCATGTCTGGAATATTCATTCACAAAAATAACATGCTCTTATAGATATTTTCAATCTTTTAAGACATTTCTTTCTTCAGACTCCTTTAACATGCCTTAAATCATTATAGTACACCCTTTAAGATGTGAAAAAACATGAATTGAGGAATACCTTGAAATTGATGATTTAATAGATGCCCACATCTAAGGAATTATCATCCTTGAAAAGTATCCTCAGAGGGTATCTCAAATTTATCAGTCCACTACATCCCAATGTCTGTCTCCAAACTCACAGGTCACTTCTTAAAAACAAATTTTCTTTTATTGAAACTAAAAATAAGAGAGATATTGTCTAAAAAATATTATGCGTTCTATCTAGAATCTCAATTGGTTGGTCAAAAAAATTCATCTGGTTCCATCTCAGCATCCTCACAGTCAAGAACATGAACACGATTCACTCAAAGCTCTAATGTTGAGACACGTGAAACAAATTGTGCATACCAATATACTGTGGATTAAGATACATGGAATATGTCATCAGCCGAATTCATTTAAAAATATCATATTTCACTACATAAAGTGGTAAAAATATATATTGGTTTCACAAATTATTTTTCTCTAAGTAAGGGGACACCTTTGAGAAACTTATGCCACCCTAAGAGAATTATAAGGGAAATATCAATTTTCTAAAAAAGATCATTTCTAATTATGAACCATAAATATCTATTTTAGAAGAAACTACACCTTCTTGGAGGTATTTTATACCATAAATAGTCTAATAACTAGATATTCACCAACCCCATTATAGCATAGAGGCAAACAATATATCCTTCTATATAGTACCTCATACAAAAACATCTGAATTATTTACTCGAAGTTGTTGATGTAAAAATACTCTATTAGAGCCAAGTGATCATCAAAATTTCATCTAAAATCATAAAAACATGCTTAAATATTATCCTATGAGGTTGGGATCATTCTTTCTAAGAAACTATCTATCAATGGAATAATGGTTGGGCTTAGCTTCTATTGATTACCCATCACCTTCTGCATGCCTAGTTAAAATTGTGATGTGAACTAAGAATCTCTGTCAAATATGATGAACTAAGCCACTCTATACATCCTCATGATCTAATGACCACATATATTTCATAACTCATCCACTAAGTTAGTTCCCATATTGGAAATAAGTGATCCACCATGGTTAATAGATAAACTACAATCCACACAACATCACGACTTCTTAGGGTCTTGGGAAACCCTATCAAGAAATTGGTCATATCCCTATCCCACTTTCACAAAGGCACATTATGGGGATGGAGTAACCCTCTAGGTATCTGATTCATATCCTTGATCTTATAACAATTCTAAAAATGGGAGAAAAATAATTCAATTCCTGTTTTCATAAAGGTCATATAGAATTTTCCTCCAATATCATGCTGCATTTTGTAAGTTCTTGGGTTTGCTCCCAAAAATGAATAATGTGAGGATTCAATCATCACATCCCTTATGGAAGTAGGATCCAACACTCTACCAAGAACTAAAATCATACCATTTCTATCTAAGATCCATCTTGGAATATTTTTTTTTCAAAAACATATCAATCATCAAAAAACACTCTGCATTATGATAATAAATGGCCTTTAATCATTCCATGAATTTTGATGTAATCATTAAGGGTGCACAAGACAAGGACCCTCAATCCCCAGTTACACCCATTTTTTTCTACTAATAATTTAATGATCTTCCAATATAATTCCGAAATTCACTCCCCAACCTCTTATATCATCCATTAGTGTGAAAATACATCTATATTTCTTTTCCCATGAACATACTTTATCTCAAATTTGAATGTCTAAAATTATTCTACCCAATGAATTTGATAAAGATTCTGGTCACACTAGGAGAACATATAATGAAGACTCTTGTGGTATTAATATTTTAATAATATCTCACACAAGGGCTAGTGTTAGTTAAAATTTGTTTATTTAACAAAAACTTCCAACATTATTTTAGGAGTATACTATTTCCACTTATGGGGTCGCAGCTAATGTGACCCATAAGCAACTACCTTTTCACCCAATATCAGAAAAACTCCCAATCCAAATTAGATGAATAATAATACACTAAATACCCTACTAAATGATTATAATTTGTATTCATTATATTTTATACGTACAAGTTATTTTTCTCTAAGAAGGTATCTTCACTCATTTACAACTATTCAAACTTATCTCCCTTCTTGGACAATGTGGTCATAAGGACTAAAAGGTAAGAAAATTCAAGAATAAAAATAATTTTATAGCCAACTAACCTATGTTAAAATTTAATCACAACAAAATTTCTCATTTTTTCCAAGAAATAACTTCAACATTCTCTGGAACAACTTATATTACTACATGAGAAACCATGTGCCTAAGAAAGCACAACTCATGTATCCAAATTTTACTCCTTGAATACTTAGAATATATCTAATGTGATCAAATTGTATTCAAATGATCTATATATGAATGGAATGTGATTCTGACATCATGTAATATATCAAGTTTTAATAAATTAAGATAAAATTAAAATAGCATAAATATGGATTAAAGACCATGTTCATGAGGTCTATGAACACTATCTGAGTATTTTCTAGTCCCAAAGAAATAATATAATACACATATAACCCATTCCAAATATTAAATTATATCTTAATTATTATTTTCATTATTAACCAAATATTATTTTATGTAGAATGTTGATAATTTTTTGAAAACAATCAAGATCCCCTCAATTAGTCCAAAAATTCATCAATTCTGTGAAATTGGTACCTATTTTTCACAGTTATCTAATTCAACATTAGGTAGTCCCTATAAATTCTACGTCTACTTTTTTATTCTTTAGATAACAATAATTTTTCTTCCAAATGGGATGTTCTGTGTCTAAAATATCCTTTAGCCACAAGATCACCTAGCAAAACATTTAGTTCTTTCCACTCATCTCGAGACATGTGGCATAGTTGAATCGATATGGCCCACTCACCATGAATGATATCAATATCAAACTGAACTTTTTTGAGTGGAGTAAACCATGATAAATCATATAGAAATAATTCCAATACATGTATACAATTATAGTAATTGATGTTGGAGTCACCATTTGATCCATTATAATGATCAGGCCGATCACCTATACTAAAAATAATTCTCTCTAATGAGTATCATGTCCCAATATAACTTCCTCAAAGTCTCATTCACTAATCAACATAAAATTATCCCCTTAAGGAGAGATAAAATTAACTCATCTCTGATAAAATCCAATGTTTACGTGGTACTGTTCCAACCAGTCTATCACAAGTGTCATATTTAAACTTGACATCCTCAGAATTATGAAAATACACACATGCTCGAAGATAGAAATCACTAATGGAAATTATGGACATATGAATAAAATAAATATTCATTCCTAGGGATTTATCCCTAGATAAAATATTATAATATTACATATCTAGTATGTACAACACAAAAAACACTTTGGTATATATAAATTAATGAGATGTGACTTTATCAAACAAATAAATATACTGTGTATTAGAAATTATAAGCATATGGTACCTCTTTTCCACTAGCCAGATCCTAATCAACAATCAAATCCTAACTAAAAACAACTCAATGACACCTAATACTTTCACGAGTCACCTGATTTATTGACTCTTGTGGGGTATTCACTTACATTTAACCACTTTTAGTTGTCATAGAGCTTGAATTTACTGTATTTATCCCTAAATCGTTTTGATAAAACCACCATAGATAACTAGTTTTTACATAGTAGTAGAAATTATTGATATTAGTTTGATACACCATGAGAATGTTTCCTTTTCTTCTATAATTATAGCAAAAAAATCGAGCCATCTCTCATAGAGGGAGTTAAAGAAACTCTATTATACTCTAACTTTTAACCACCACCATGGAGTCTATCCTACAAATTCCTTTTCTTATTCCGAGAATAAGAAAATTGAACTGTGTTTTAGAATGGTCTGATTGATCTAATAGTAGTTGGGAGAAAATTAACAACATTTTCTTCTTTTATGTCATTATCTATCAATACATCCCTATAAATAACTATATCAAACATTGTTAGATTGAAGTTTCTAACCTTTTGTTTTTCCTCTAGATAGAGCCCAATCTTAAATTTTTTTCCATTCTATTCTGCATTCCATTTTATATGTAGAGAAAAGTTGATCAACAATGAAAAGAATGTTGAATACGATAATAGAATAATTATCACCATCTAAAGCTCCATAAACTATTCAAAATGGTTCATATTTAGTACATAGAAGATTAATATATTACATAATAGGTCCTAGATGGTCTCCCAAATCAGAACTTTACATTTACCATCATATAGTGTAAATCCATACCATCGTCTAAAAATTCCATAAAGAGTGATTCTCACATGAATCGCCTTATGAGCCTCTAGGGTCTCTACTACATCGTTGATCCTCTTAATGATTCATATATAGTCCTCAAAATATCGCGGTAATCTTGTACCAGGGATGGATTCGGGATGCAAAAATGATGTCCTGATAATAATTAACCATCAATGTCCCCCTATTATTGGGTCCTCCACCCATAATATGTTCTAACTAAAGGATTCCTAGTTGGATCTATTATATTTCTTGGCCCATTAAAGCAACCATAGGGGTATGCTTAGTTCCATCCCCTTTCACAACTAGTGTTTCAACTATTCGTGAATGAATTTTTTGAGGATGTTTTTTTAAAAATTCTAGATCAACCCATAGAAAAATTCAATATCCTAAAAAAGAAGACTGTTAATTATTCAAAGACACAGAAAAAAGATTACAACGAGGTTCCACTAATGAGGCTGCCCACATGAACAAGGTGTAACCCCTCCAAACTACACATGACCCCAGATAATCCACTTTTACCTACACCATTTTCCCGAGCACATATATAGCCAATCTAGCAGAGATTACTCTGGATCAAATTTAAGAACACGAGAAATAATTCACTAAAAGTAATAATCCTTTTTTTGATGATCTATTTAATTATTTTCTCTCTATCTAAGGTGAGAAACATTCATATATTATGTTATCTTAGATACCTATAAATGATGTGTAAATGTACAATAAATCCTCTAAAATAGTATAGAAACATAATTCCTAGCACCCAAGGTGAATTTTAATTGAAGGTTACATCCCAAAATTGTAACATAAATACTCTTTTCCATGGAATAAAAAAAGTACACTATGTAGTATTGTCTAGGAACTAATGTAGTTCCCTTGATCGAGTCTGGAATATCATATATCTTGTTTACCCTATCCCAAATAATGAAATATAGGTGAAACAAGTTAGTGACCGTGGTGATTTGATTTCATTTCGTAACACCCCACCCAGAAACACTTGGTCTAAGATGGAATTCCACATAACCTCCTGCATCACTCTATAAATGAAAGATATTTTCAACTAGAGTCAAGGTCCCTTGCAAGAATCAGGGGGAGACTATGCCCTCGGATCAATGTAAATATAAATGTACCAAATTTATGTGATAAAAGAGAATAAATAATTTATAAATAAGTTAGGTATCAAAGTAACAACATATTTATAAATAAAAAACCATTCAGCAATAGTCTGACATGTCATTCACATGACCTAAAAAATAATGGATCTTCCCATGTGGTATATTAGTACATGATGTAATGATTCTAAAAATCCAACTGTAGGTAAAGTTGTCGAGGTCCATCCTGCAATGCATGTCTCCTCCAAATACACATAGTCATCTATCACAACATGGCCATTTATCATCACTGGATCCTTAGTCATGAAATCCATAGGGGCACCAAAATTCCAAAGTATGGTGAAGTAAAAGACACAGTAGGGATCCACCAATAGCCTTAAACAAAAAAGCATTGAACATATTTGATCATTCCATGGATGTAATTAGAACACTGGTAAGATAAAAATATATCACATAGAAACAAATAATTTTCCTAGTCCTCTGACACCACCACTATCTACATTGAAATAATTCTAGAAATATCCTCATAAAAAAATTTGACGTATCCCCCCTAGTGGGATAGTCCAAAAATGTGTTTGAAACAACCCCTTAAATGAGTCATCCCATGTACATGCATATAATTTTCTTAAAAATACCTCACGAATGGATAGTCTACATGGATCAAATATCACCCTACACTAAAAAAAGTAGATTAAACAACATATGAAAAATAATGTACCTGATGATAGATCAAACATCACATCATAATAGGTAAGAGTCAAATTAATAACAAAATAATGTACAAGAAAACATAAAATATAGGTTTAATGGGTCTAAAAATGCACACATAATGCGATTAATATCATCCATAGGCCTCACAGGGTATTACATTCATGAAAAACAATCATTACAAGAACACAAATGAACATGAACTAATTTTAAATACATCCTTTATTAGGTGAAAGGATATTTGATTACAATGGTTTAATTTCGAATCATATTGCTCCACTGAATCTTAAAACCCTTCATGATCCTCCAGTACTATCATTCATGGATTATGGTTGATGATAAAAAATCCCAAAAAATATAGGAACATATCACAATTTATCATCAAGAATCTACATCGATAATAATCTAGATCTAGACATTGCGTAGGTGATAAAACTTAGAATTGAGGAGATTAAATATAGATCCACAATCCCCATTTTCATGCATGAAAAAAACCCTTAGATCCAATAAATACATGAAGAATATAATTTTATTTGACCAAGGATAATATATGAGAATTATTTTGTGTTAAGATATAACTCACTGAATTGGAAGTGTATAATTGATTTTTTTAGTTGTCAAAAAGTAGAGGTCGAATGAGAAGAGAATACCAAAAATAGTTTAGATAGGGAATAAGTTTTGGAGTACTAGTATGGGAGATTAATTAAAATGAAAATGAGTTATGGACCATGTAATCTATTCAAAATGATGAAATTCATGGGATGAATTCTGAATTCACTTTTTGAATTCTTTGGATGGTTGATGCACTAAAAATTGCATAACATTGGCTCAAAATCATAGAATCCCCGTTCATGCTATGAATATAATTTCAATTCATTAACCAAATTTCATGTATCTATAAAAATTCAAGGATTTATACCATAAGTTATTTAACTTTTGAATATTTATTCATGGCATGAATTAGATCATTTAGATAATATATAACTTTTGAGTAATTTCCTTCTCTAAACACCACTTCTATGCATCAAATCATTTAATTACACTTTTTAATATGATATAAAACATAAAAGAATGTTTCACTTGAAATTGGGAATGTTACATAAAGGATAAGTATATGAGATAAGTCTATATATTTAATGATATCATAATGTTATGAAAATTCATTAGTATATGGTTTTCCAAGTAATTATATATCTATCTTGATACTATAAGTTGATGTTATCTCTAGAATAAGTGTTACATTGAGTAATAACCCTATAAATTGATAATTGGGTATTAAATTTATTGTCTCAAAGTACATGATATGGACTCCTAACTATACACCTATGATGAAGCTTCCTTGGGATATTCTTTAGTCAATCACAATATCATTAAAAATCATTTTGATTTTTTTCCATAATTATATTAATGGACTATGTTTAGAAGTATAATAGAACCTCTCTTAAAGTATTTTAGATTGAACTAAATGTTTTAACGAATGATAAAAATGTGTAATTAGTGAAGACATATTAGTATTATGTTTACCAATTCATATAATCATGTATTATGATTTTACTGATTACCATTTTAGGTTTTAGAATTGGGTTGGAAGAATATCATGGAAATAAATATGGTAAATGTATTTATTTATAAATAACTATGTCTTATAACCAAAAAATGGTGTATAAAAAATCATTGAGAATATGGGTATTTTCTTAAAAAGTTGAAAAAGGTTAGTTTCCTTGTATTAACTAAGGATTTGAGATTTAAATCATAATATAAATTAATTCTTGATACTCTTGTTTATTTTAAAAAGTGAGTCACATTTATTGATAATATTATAGTTTTTTTTAAAATTTATCTGAATTCTGTAAAAAATTTATGGAATTTTAGTCGATAAACTTTTTTCATTAAAATATTAAAAACAAATATTTAATGGTATTAAAAACATTGAAATGTTATTCTATGACAAGGTTTTATTTTGGGAATAACTATTTGATGACACATGATTAATGTTGAAAAAATAAGGGGTTTAATATATTCTTGAGTTTGAGGTAAAAATGTGTTGATTGATTTTGAGAAATGAGAGTGAGATATTTTTTGAATCTTGGGATTTTATTATTTATTTAATGAAAAAGTGGTCTATTATATTTTTTTATTGTTTATATATTTTTTGGGATTGTGATATATATTTATTATTTAGTAATTTACTAACTAGTGATTAATAAATTTAGTTATAAAGAGAGCCATAATTTTTAAGGGAATATATTCAATCCAATATTCCTCTGTATCGGAGATTGAAATCCTTTTACGAGAGTTATTTTTATAGATTATATGATATAGATATATTAATAACAGTATAGATGATTCTATGAATGATAATTTTTTAATGGAAACACGAATTACAAAATCTAGCCAAAGATAGTATTATAGATGTCATATTAGAAGTTATATCCTAAATGATAAATATGATAATAATACCCCTACCTACCTTAATTAGTGAGTAATAAATAATATTTGGATTATTATCTTTATTTATGGGTCGCTTTTAATACCCAAATATTTAAATATATTGTTAAAATTAAATAATTCAAGGTGTTCAATACCATTCCCAACATTCAACTCCAATCTAAAATGGAATCTTGATATATTAAGATAAAATATTAATAATATGTCTTCCCAATAAATCTCATCTATGTAATTTGAGGGAATTAGTTTTATTGAAATCTTTATAAAATATTTATATACAGTAATACAATCGTAAATTTCAATACCTATCAAAACTTATTAAAATAGTAAAACAAACTAATATTATCATTTTATGATTAGAAATGTATTTCTATATATAATTCTATTAAATTTTATTTTCATTTATATTTCAAGAAACATGTAAATTACAATGTTAAAATATATTCAATTTTAATTATTGGTTGATTCAAATTTAATTAGTAATTATAAGAAATTTGAATTCAAATGTTTAATGTTGTAAAAAAATCTATTTTCCTATAATTTTTTTCATTATAACTCAAATTCAATTAAAAGATAAATTTCAAAATTTCATAATTTGATGATGAAAAAAATTTATTAAACTATTCATAATATTAATATTTTTTTAATATAATGTTTGATATTTTTATAAAAATAATGATTTTTTGGTCAATAGTGAAAAATACTATAGTTACAAATAACATGAATTTTATGGAATTATAAGTATATATGTTTGAATTTGAAATTAATTAAACATTTTCATAAGAACAAATATTTATTTTATAACTAAATTTAGAATTTTAATTTTTTTATAGTTCACTTTCTAATATTTCAAATTTTAGAACCTAAGTTATATTTTTTTTAAAAATATTTTTAATACATTATTCATTTAGTATTTTAAGAGTAAATTTTACTACATTTATAAAATAAATATTAAAAAATAGATTTAAAATTTGAAATCATTAGGTCCAAATTATGTAATAATGATAAATTTACATTCAATCATGAATGATAAATTTCATTGGGGAAAATTAGTTATCTCCGTAAAAATAAAAAGGTGTAAAAAGGGTTTATCTAATAAAAAATCCCATAAAAGTAGTTACAAAATGTTTTGGAATGGGTGGATAATCTGTTCATGACCTTATCCCATAATTTTTCATTTATATCCCTAAATTTTGAGCAATATTCCATTAGCATTAAATCTCATTGTTTAAATTTTTTGGGTATATACAAAAATGAAATCTTTTTCACTTATAATTGGGGAACTCCACTCCTCACAATCCCTTTGTCCTCAAACAACATAGTTCCATAAAAACTATACTAAAACTAATCCTATACATTCTTAATCGCCTTTATGAAGTAATTTGTTTCTCAAATAACCATACCATAAAGGATTAACCCCCATTTAAAGAGAGATAATACAAGAATTAAGGTATAAATTTTTAATCCCTCCATTCTCATTTATATTTTTTATATGAACTTATTCATCATCAAATGAAATTAGACCACCATAAAATTCTAAAAAATTACAGTTATTATACTTTTTTATTATAAAAATTCTATAATAAATTTAAGACTTTTTCTTCTCTATTAAATAAAATAAAACAATCATTTGTTCAATTTTTGGACTACCACCTCCATGAAGTAACACATTTCGATTAACATCGATAACTTTAAATGTTTGACCTAATAGTTAATTAAATATAAAATTATGATATTTAGGATATATTTTAGATTATTATTTTATTGAAATTGTTACTCTTTCCCCCCTATTCTATAGAAAATGAAATCATTATCCACAAAAAATGTGTGGACTACTACCTTTGTGGAATGATTTATTTCTATTTTAATTTCGTCACAACCTTAAATGGATAGTCACTTATTGGGTTTAGTGGATAACTAATGTTTTTAGGAAAATATTATATTTTTATAAATACAAAACTAAAAACTAATTAATAGTTTGAAGAGTAAAAAATGTGGTAAATTTTACCATCGAAATGTGCATTCTATATTGAAAAAACGAGTTCATCATAATATGAAATAAAATAATTGTGGTTATATAATTATTATAAATATTTAAAATTAGATATATTATTCTAATAAACATTTAATAATGTAATTATTATTATTTAGAATGATGTTACAACTAAATCATTTAACAATAATCTAATAATTATGGTATGTTCTTGGTTGGGTTAGTTTGACCACCAACATGAAAAATGTTCAAAATATATATCATGAATGACTGTGGGAATTTAATTTAAGGTAATATATGATATAAATAAGTAAATAATTAATATTTTTGGTTCTTTAATGGTAACATTATTGTTAAATTCGTTAATTAATAAAACAAATTTTATTCATTAAGAGTCACCAAAATTTGATCATCACCTATTCAATAAATATGGTTTGTAACAAAAACTACATCAAATGAATATATAAATTTATGAATATCACGAAATAATTTTTATCTAACCTGTAATGATTTAGAAATAGTGAAATTTTTATCAATAATGAATATATATAATGTTTTTACAAAACTATTAAAAAATAATCCAGATTACTGACATTAAATATTCGAAATATATAATAACAAATAAGAATTATTGTAGATATATATTATAAATGAATAATATAAATTAAAAAAGATATTATTATATTTATTAAATAATTTATTATGATATATATGTTTTCTTTGTAGGAAGATCGAGTGCATTCATGGAATCCATGATAAAAGGTAAGGGTTTTCTTGGTTTCAATTCAGAGTATTTAAGACAAGTAAAATGTTATGACGCTAATTTTCACTTATTAGTGTTCCATTGATTAACCGTGAAATGAATATTATATAACTTTATTCCATTTAATTATTGGGATATATTAAAAAATTACTTTACCATTCTACAAATGACTTTTTAATCAACATTTATCCCAATCTTAAGAGATTTTGAAAACTCAATTTTAATTCATTGAGATATGATGTTCTCTTAAAATTATTTCTTATATATTTAAAAAATTTATCCTTTTAACATTATTATTTGTTAGTCTCTATTTTTTTACATGTTTATCACATAAATTCCTTTCCATATGTTTCAATCTTCATGAGTATGTTTCATATAAGTGATATTGGTCACTCATATCACTATTATTTGACTTATAATTTTTCAACATTACCCTATTTTTTCAACACTTTGGTTCAACCACACTAATATTTTATTTTAGGGGATTTTACAATTATCTTTCAAAAAATTATGTCTTAAAATAAATAATTTTTTATTAATTTTTTTCATTGTTGGTTTTAACCATAGGTAATTTCAAAGTATTAGAAAGCATCCTCTCAAAATAAAATATTTTATTTTCGACATAAATAATTTTTTATAACCATTTTATATCATTTTCAAGGATCCATTGTTGGATATTATTTTTGAAATGAAATCTTTTCAAAATCTTTCATAACTCCATTTTAAAATTTAATATTGATAGTGACATGTGTGTTTTAATTTTATATAAATTTTTAAAATTCATTCTAAAATTTTTTTGCCTACATTTCCATTTTTATATTAAAAATGATTTAATATCTTGTGATTTATATTCCGTGATTTATTCTCTAATATATATATATATATATATAATTTTATGAATTGAACTTATGGGATCAAAAATCCAATTCCTGATCACTTCTTGTGTGATACAGTTAAAAGAATTATTTTGCAAGGATGTTTATCATCTTTGTGAATATCATTCTATGTTTCCTTTGTTACACTAGGGATATGTTATTTTGAAACTATACACCTTCTTTCTCTGTATGGATAGTTTAATTTTCTTTTATGTCAAGTATATGATCCATCCATACACCTTTTTTCTAACCATCCAACAAGAAATGGAATAAATTTATTCAAATTCCCTTGATTTGTTAATACCATGTTTTCTATTCCTTTAATCTATGGATGATCAATGAAATTCCATACATAAATTTGTTAGATAAATTATCTTATTCACTATACACCATTGCTCAATATGGTTTTATCTTGAGGGATTTCTAGATAGAAAAATATAAATTTATTTAATGGTGAACTATTGAAAAATATTTATATTTTTTTAATGTTTATTGATTACTCATAAAAGATTATTATATATTGTTTAACCATAAAAATTATTTACCTAGATGGATTATGGACATTTTGTCACTTTTATTGAAATGGTTAAATCATTGTTGTTTCATATGTCAATATTCCAATATGTATTATTATTGAAATGTTTTTTATGTATTGTTTACTCATTATCTCATACGATGAATGAATTGGAAATAAAAAATTAACATTTGGGGGGGAAAAATACTATTTTACCTCGATTCATCAATAGGTCTTATAAGATAATCATGTTTTTGTATTTTTAAAAAAATACATACTCAGAATAATATATCTCTTAAACATAGGTTCTTGATCGAAAGATCATGATGTGAAAGATCATGTTGTCTTGGCCTAGGGGATAAAATTATTAATCCAGAATTTTTCATTTCATTACTAAGGAACCAATTATTGCTATCCATTTGATATATTTATTCTGATTACTATCCATGGATATAATATATTATAAATTTCCTTATATTATGGAATAATGATTTTTACTTATTGTTTCAATAATAACTATACCATTTTTATTCTATGATTGCCTCAGTTGTATGTTATCCATTACATTCATTTGAGCAGACCCATAATTTTGTTACAAATTCCTTAGGATTTGAAGAAATGTATTAAAAAATATATGATAGGAATAATAGTATGTGTGGGGGTTTGTTGGCATATGTGGAATAATTATTATGGATTATGTAGTTTCATATATATTGAAAAAAATTCCATTAGTAGAGGGTGAAAATTGCCTTATTAGTTTATTATCATTACTGAAAATCTAAAGCAATAAACCTAAATCTTATTGGGAGTGTATATAATATAATATTTTAGTCAATTAATGTAATTGTGTGATAGTTAGGATTTATTTTCTATAGTTGGTTTCAAATCTAGTATTTAAAGTAAGTGTTTATTCTAGTAGATCAACGAGTGTGGAATGAGTGGTTCTCCAGGTTTCAAGATAATTTATTACCATGATATATTCCTTGGACATTATATAGGGTTGTTGGATCCCATTATAGCTCAATATATGTTGGTTTGAGTGATGTGGCTATATTTTTACATTTTTTTCCATATCTTTTTACTTAATTTTTAATGATTTAGTTAATTATTTAATCACTTTAAACTAAATAATTGTACTTTAGTAATTTTATAACTAATTTTACTAATTAATCAAATTTTTATAACTAATTATGTATTTATAGTCTTTAAAATAATTACTTTATTCCTACTTTACTTTTCTAATTTAATTATTTTTTAATTAGTTTGGTTAATTAAAATCTGCTTGACTTTATAAAAAATTAACATCTATTTTAAAAACTTATTTATTCATCATATTTCAATATAATTAACAATGAATTTGTTTTAATATTTTATTCTTTAATTTAGATTTATTATAATAAGTTAACTTTGCTAATTAATATGTTTTATAACCCTACAAACTAATTAATTAAGATTTTTAGTTTAAACTAAATAAAATAGTCACTTTTAATTTAATGTATTAAAATTTCTGATTAATTAATTAATTTAGAGTTTTAAAACGTTAATTTTTTTATCCTATGTTTGCAGTTAGATTATTTATTCAATAACTCTTGTTTTTAGTCTACTGGTGAGGAAGATATGATCTATCAGTGAATTATTCAGTCATCAATTCTATCCTTTTCTACTCATTATAGACTCTTTAATAATTTTTAATATAATTCTCCAATCAATTTAGTTTAACAAAAACAGAGTTTCAATTTATGTGTTATCAATTAATAATTAAACTGTAATATTTAAGATTAATGTTAAATAATTCTGTTTTTAATTTATGTTGTTTAGTATTTTTTCTAATTTTTAATTTTAATTAACTTAAGTTTAAATATTAAGTTTAATTTATGGAGTTTAAATTTTTTGTCTTCCTGTTAGTTTTTTTAATGCCACCGATGAAGATTCTTATTCGCATCAATGACATTTTTTGTAGTGGTGACCTTAATTACACCAGTGACCTTTATTTTTATTTCCATTTGTAAAATTTGAATTTATCAACATCAGTGACCATTTTGTTCAACCGGTGACCTATTCTATTTTATTGCAATGGTGACCCTTTTATTTTAATTTCAAACTAACAATGACCTCTTTATTTATTTGCGCGGGTGACCTTTTAAATGTATTCTATTGGTATCCTTTATTTAACCATCAGTAACCTTCCATAATTTCACAATCAGTGAAAATTTTTCTTTTATTTTAACCAACTGGTGGCCTTAAATTTTAGCCTAATGGTGACCTTTTGTTTTTTAGACTATTGGTGACCCTCACACTACTGCACATCCTCTCTTTATGCCTTCACTTTCGTTGCACCTCATCGTTAGACTTCCTCTCCTCTCATACCGATAGCCTTTCAAATTGGAACCTCTGGAGCTGCAGAAAACAAAAATCACAACACAACAATCCCACTTTCCTCTTCCTCTTTACCGCTTCCTTGTACCTCACTGTTTTCACCCCTCCTTCCCACCATCACTTTCCCTGTTTCTCACCAATTCTACGCCTGTTCCCTCGCTATTTTTCAACCATAATCCACACTACCTCACAATTAAATCCACAAGAAACATCACTTACCAATTAATCCAAACAATATTCAACACACAAACACTTTTTCAATATTCAGATTCAAACAACAGAAGAAAATTTTACAAGAAACGAGATCCAGATCACTTCCACTACCGCTAATGCCCCAATCACTGATGGAGGGGATAAACCACAAAAACGAATAGTGACTGCTGAATCATGGGGAGTGCCACTGAGTGGGAGCTTATTGAAGTTGTGTACCATTGATTGAAGCTTCACCGCTGCTCAGAGGGTGTCAATGTTGCAGTGCTGGAAGGAGTTTCCGATGGGAAGGAGGGTTCTGTTGGTTGAAGGTGAGACATTGCACCACCTACTGGAGCTGAGGTTGATGCCATGCTAGAGTTGAGGTTTCTGGGAGGATGAGCCGATGCCGAGCCGAGAGATACCAACACTGTTCAAAGAAGCCAAACTTTACCCCTCTTGCACATCGTTGGAGATGGGGGGATAAAATGAGATTAAACAAAGAAATAAAATAAAATAAAAATGATTAACTTAAAACTAAATTAATAATAAATGTTAATAATATATTAATATATTATTAATAGTATAAATATATAATTAATAATAATAATTTAATAAATTATAAAATATATTAATTAATTAAAATAAAATATTTAAATCAATGATATTAATCTCAATTTTTAAAATTGAAATAAATTAATAAATAATTTTTTTTGATAAAAATAATAATTTATCTTTTTAAATAATGAAATAATTATAATTATAATAATAATATTAATAAAGTATAAATAATTAATTAAATTTAATCTAATAAATTAATAATTACTTAATTACTTATGTGTTAAAATTATAATTTTTAATAATTATTAACATAATTAAATTAATAGCTTTTTAAAAAACATATTTTTAATCATAATTTTATTAATTGAGAACTTTTATAAATAGTATAAAAGTAAATAATTATCGACTTATGATTTTTATTAATTAACATTAGTTAACTTTTTGGAAAGAAATATAATATTAAACTAAAAAATAACTATGTTTTTATATTTTAATTTTCACTTATTTAATTTTCTGTATTAACTGTGGAGGTTCATTCATGAGAGGTGAAAATGTCCAGATTCACTTAACTAACTTAATCGAATTTAGTTATGTGAGATAACATAGCGCGACATGTTAGTCACGAAAAACTCACGTGTGCAGTGCAAACGTGAAGGAAACATAACGTCGGTGGAAAGATGCGATGACAGGTAGAAGGTGATAGTTGATATATAAAGCATAGCATTACTGAAATGAATAGGGAAGCTCACTCCTTTCATGAAGACATCCATCTGTAGAGACCCGAATCTTGATGTACATCGATATTACAATAATTTTGCGGAATGCTTAATACATAACAAAAACAGACACCGAAGGACTGTAATAGTTTAGTGTCTTTGGAAACTCGGAACGTAATCTTCTAATCTTGGTGAAAGATCTTCAATATATCCCATAAAGATCTTCCCCTTTTAGTTTTCTTACCTAAAACATTTCTTTAAATCATGGGGAAAGAAAATCATAAACAGGGGTGAGCTCAAACGTCCAGTAAAGATAAACATAGAGAAGATAAAACAATCCATAAACATTTGAATGCAAAAACTTGAACATAAATTCTAAACATCAATATCTTGAGCAAAGACATGAATCTTGGAAGTACGTAAGGAATATATCATAAAGGAACAACAATCATGATAAAATATCATGGGAATAAAACATGTTATTGTGGCAACCATTAAGTACATGATATGATTTCTATAGTAGCCAAGGCATTACTGCCAAGACCATCTTAGTGGACAAAGTCCCTTTCTGAATCGAGTTCACTCCCCGTTCTAGTCCTGTATTACTGAACCGGATTAACTTACTCTTCCCTCCATGTCTATATCATGTGATATAAATCTTTACCTAATGAATTGGAGGGAGATATATGTCCCACCCATCTCATAATGAAATCATTCTTACTTGTGCCACAAAACAATCATACATCATTCATCATAACCCAAAGAATAAAATGGGTTTAATAAACATCATCCCATCATAACATAATCCATATAAAAAAATGGATATCATTTCATAATAATAATAATAAAATCATGTAAATAATTGAGACATTATAATTGAAACATAAACATATTAAATTATTTCATTTTAGATGGAAAATAGTTTTGATAAAACACTTGAAATTAATTCTTAAGGAAAATATCCTTTCTTATTGAAATCCATTTTCTTTTCAAAAAATGCCATTAAATTTTAAAAGAAAAGGATTTTGTTGAAAATATTAATGAAAACTTGTAGAGTAAGCTTCATGAAAATAAGGCGTTATGAAACCGTAAAAATCCATGCATGTCGTATAAGTTAAAAAAAAATTCTTCTCGTACTATTGCTGGAAAAGTCAAAAAGTACCTCATAACCTAAACAAAAGAAATATTACTTACATACCATGTAGTAAAAGTAAAAAATGGGTAAAAAGTACTTTAAACATATATGAAAACATTTTTTGAAAACATGGACATGGATGAGAACAATAACCCCAGTAAATACTTACGAATAACCAATCTCGGATAAAAAACGAGATTGGAAAAGTTATCCCTTACCATACATATGATAAGATTCGTATGTATCCGAACCTCCGGTATAATGATTTAAATAATGTCATTGACTTATTACAGAATCATATTCATTGTTATGATATAATATATGGTTCACTTATGACTTTATATTACCCGTTCTTTTGTAAATTCCATGTTAAAGCAGCATTTTGGGTAAAATCGTTTCATTTATCATACGTGATTGGACTTGTTGTTCTTGAAATTATTATTACTTATATCATGATTTTATTACTTCCAGAATGTAAAAAATTATTTATATATCACATATATATATATATATATATAATAGATAGATAAATGAAATGAAACACACCGTTCATGGAGACAGTAGGTCATACGTACGCATGAACGCTGTTTTCCTTTCTTTATGGACTTGAATGGAAGTAAGTAGATGAAATATGTATATATATATATATAAATAAAGTAGCTTAATTATTTCATATATTTCATTATTATTCATTATATATACTTTAAAATCATTCTTTAATGGTTAATCATGGAAAATGAATCTAATCGCGTTCGTGGAGATGGTAGTTCGTACGTTCACACGAGTGATGATATCAATCCAATGATCGTGGAATTGTATTAAAGTGTATGTATAATATTAAAGAATAAATATCACTTTACAATAACCATATATACTTATTTATTTACACCATTATACCCATCTAAGTAAGGTGGTGGTCGAAAATAGATTACACCACAACGTGGAGACGGTATTCCGTACGTACGCACGCGCGGGGATTATGTTTTCCATAGGATGGATAGAAGGTGAAATAAGGTTGTTTAATATTTATAATAGAATATTAGTATATAATTAATACTAATGATATTACTTTATAATGAAACAACTAAATAAGAAGAAGTTGAAGAAGAAAAAAACTTGAGAGAATCGAAAGAAGAGATTACCTCTTCTTCGACGCACCTCCTTTGAGCATTCTATTAAGGAAGTAGAGTTGGTATTTTTGGAAGACCAGAACCTCCATAATGTTTCTAGGGAAGTGGAGAAGAAAAATGGGAAGGGTTTTTCCGAGCATCAATGATCAAAAGGGTGTGAAGAGAAGAGGGAAGTGGTTCCCTTTTTATAAGGGAGGAGAGGGGCACCTTTGAAAAAACTCAAAATATTATTTTATAATAAAGTCATATTCGGTTTATAAAAGCTCCAAATTGATTTATTTCGAGACTAAAGTGGGTATGAGTTGAAATCCTCTCAACCAATATATTTTAGACAAGTTTATGATACAGTTTTAAACTTATCATTTAGATTTAACTCTAAGTTAAATAATTTAACTTTTACTGTGTCTTCTTATTTTCTTACACTATAATGTTAATAAACTTACTATAACAAGACAAATGAACCCCAAGTTGTTTATTATTAATATATCTAACATTAGCTAAGTCATTTTCCGGAACCATATATTTTTATGAATAAAATAACAGTTAATAATATAATATTTTTTTTAAAACTATTTTATGTCAATTTTTTACACTATTTGGTAATTGATTATTGTGAAAATCATAACAGCATTATTCGTTTGAAAAACGTTAATTAAATCAATACTAACCTGTAATATTAACCTATAAAATTAGTGTAATTCATAAAAAGTCTCAATTTACATTTATTTGGGTACTTATAATATCAATTATTTTAATATTTCATTATTTAGGTAATTACTGCATCACCATTGTGTCATAAATAACTCAAATTATTTAATGTCTAAAAATTATAAATAAAATACCATTAGGTAGGAAATATTTTTATATTTCTAATGAATATTTATAGTCGAATTTATCTTATGTATAACCCTATATTAAAAATGTTTTAGTTATTAAAAATTGATTTTAACTATTTTAACCCTTCTTTTAATAAATTAATAATAAATGTCTTAATCTAATCCAAGTGGACCTAAATGGTCATATTTTATTCCTAAGGTTGTTTTTGGTCGAATTACACTGATCCAATAGAATTAGGACATGTGTTAGGGTAATAATAATATCATTTTTACCCTAAACTACCCTATTTACTTTTAACCGTGGTAAATAAAAGTAAAAAGTTACTATTCACCAAAAATTATTTTCATCTCATTGAACCACATTTTAGTCCTTGATATTAACCGTGTATCTCGTATTTTCGAAATTACACTCACAGAAGTAGTAAAATTATGTTTTATGTGAATTTCTGAATTCTCCTAGGAGGTGGGTAAAAGACGGGGAAAAGTTCAATAAAAATTTTATATATCTAAAATTTTTATAAAATGACTCCAATGAATTACATTGAACTTATATAGGTATTATGTATCAATTTTTACCTAAAATAAATTTACATAAAATAAATAATTATTTAAATAAAAAGTCGGTTTTTAAATAGTAACATAGTGTTTTCACTATTCATCAAAAAATTGAAAGTTTTCAGAAAAATACCAAAAATTCACCCTAGGGTAATTTCGATATTCCGAATCCAAAAATGAAGTCCATTTCAAAAGATAAAATGTATAAAATTTTAAAAAAGTGGGTATTACTATTCATAATAGCTATTTTATATAACATATCGTTGTTTAGTGAAACTCGATATTGCGTACAACACACGCTATCGTGGAAGGTCGTGATTGTGTGTAATGCAAGCCAAGTCAGGGATGCTTGTAGTTCAAGATTATTTTGGTGTAGCATACAACACAAGACCTCAATAAAATTAAAAGTAACATTTTTCATAAAATCTCGGGGTGTTACATTCTACCCCCCTTAAAATGAATTTCACCCTCGAAATTCTTTAGGGTTATAAATGGTTTACTATTCCAAAGATTCTTTAATAGAAACCCACATAGTAAAAACGAATACCAAAACCAATATTTAAAAACTAAAGTATGAAACGTAATGGTTACCCAAATTAACTAATCACTCGGTTTCCACGTAGGAGAACACAGGTGGAAATATGGATATGGAAGAGAAATATAACCGTCATGTTCTGATGGAGAGTGGTAGAGGACATGGCTATGAAAAAACCAACAATCAAAAAGCCATAAATTTTTGATGATCTAGGGTACCATCTGATTCATCAGATATAAGGGCACTAGGACAACATTTTTGGTTTTCAAGATCATTTCCCTAAAGTTGAAGAATTTTAATGAGAAGAAATACTTACTTGATTTTGGTACAATCTCACTGTTGTTTGTGCATTCTTCAATTTCCACTTCATCTCTTAAAGAAATTACGTTGAATTTGTCTTCTGCGAAGTGTTAGCAGACCATGCGATAGAGTGATAAGTTATTCAATCTGTTTCTATCACAAAAAGTTTAGTAGAATTTATTAAATATATATAAGTCCATCTATGTTGATATTAATCGTATATGTTTGCTAAAATGGACTTAAACTTAATTTATCATAGCACTTAATAAAACTAGTTTCTACTAACCAGGGGCTTCCTCTAGGCCAGTGATAGGAGATAAAGGCCTGTCGCACTTCGGTTGTGGGTTCGATTCCCGCATCCTTGTCCGACGCGATGGGTTGTTGCCCGTCTTACGGGTTGTCCTTTTTCTAAAACTATACTATTATAATATAAAAAAAGTTCTTACCTTAAAAAATACTATCTGATATTTAACATAATCTGTTCGAATGTTTAGGTTTATCCAAAATACTTCTGTCCAATCTCATAGTATAAAGATAACGATGACTTGAAATTTCATCTACCGAGCATGTGAATACCATCACTTATCATATGATATATCTTGTTGGTCACATTCCAAACATGTGAATACCTTAATCATGTATTCTCGTGAAACATGAATTACCATAGATCCTTAGTGAAAACATGAGTGCTGTCAAAAGTTAACTCTTTCCACATACCAAAATCCCAAAAATTCTATATAATCAAACCATGATATCACTCAGTCCTTATATCAATTATGAGCTCATGAATAATATCAAACAATTTATTTTCTTTTTATCCCTTCATTATGCGCATATCATCTGCATTTCAAAATATTTGAATTACTTTTCATGGTTACCAGTACCATATTCTTATAGAAAACCACAATGGACCAATACAAAAGTATTTTAATATTCTATAAAAGTACCTCAACAACATTATTATTGAATTCCAATACATAATCCCTTCAATCCATCCTCTTCAATGATTGGCATGGAATATGTCCTTCCTTGATTTATAAGTAACTTCTTAGGTCAGGTCATTGAGTTGGGTAATGCCCATGTTCTCCGCAGATCAGACATTGGACTCCATAACAGTCTATCACTCTATGACCCTTTTCTCCACATAGAAATCATCTTCCCCTCCATTTGATGTATTCCTCAAGGTTCTTCTTCCCTTATTTAGAAATCTCAATCTTCCTTTCTCTATGCTCCTCACCATGTGAACATACATAAAATTCCATCTTCCTCTTATTTGATGACTTAGGAATACAACTAAAGTTCACCTTGTTAATCATATATCGAGATGACTGATTCGAAATAATCACAATATCTTTATCTCCAGGTGTTACATAATTTCATTGATCCAAGTCACCAATTTGTCCATTGGAATCAATGTTAACTGAATTCCTTCTCGTTCCATCCATTGACTAAGACTAGAAACCATAGTGTAAGAAACAATAAAAATAACGAGGAGCCACATAATTATAAAAAGTCACTTATGGGATGTCTAACTTATCAAAAATTATTTAATCCATGACACCTTAGGTTCACCCTAGGTTATTCATGACCGTCAAAATAATTCTAGGACTCTAACCTATACGTATAATTATCCTTTGGGACATCCCTAGTCATTCCTTGGAAATATCTCTTGGGATTTCACTAATGTTTTCGCATCCTAGTTTCTGAAGGATAACTAAACCTTTCCTCTGATACAAACTGTAGAGACCCGAATCTTGAAGTACATCGACATTAAAATACTTTTTTAGAATGCTTAATACATAACAAAAATAGACACCGAAGGACCGTAATAGTTTAGTGCCGTTGGAAACTCAAAACGTAATCTTCTAATTTTGGTGAAAGATCTTCAAGATCTCCCATAAAGATCTTCCCCTTTTGGTTTTCTTACCTAAAACCATTCTTTAAATCCTGGGGAAAGGAAAACATAAAACGGGGTGAGCTCAAATGCCCAGTAAGGATAAACATAGAGAACATAAAACAATCCATAAACATTTGAATGCAAAAACATGAACATAAATTCTAAAAATAAAAATCCTGAGCAAAGACATAAATCTTGGAAGTACGTAAGGAATGTATCATAATGGAACATCAATCATGATAAAATAACATGGTAATAAAACATGTGATTGTGGAAACCAATAAGCACATGATATGATTTCCATAGTAGCCAAGGCATTGCTTCCAAGACCATCTTAGTGGACAAAGTCCCTTTCTGAATCGAGTTCAATCCTCGTTCCAGTCCTATATTACTGAACCGGAATAACATTCTGTTCCAGACATGTCTATCTCATGAGATATAAATCTTTACCTAATTCATTGGAGGGAGATATAGGTCCCACCCATCTCATAATGAAATCATTCTTACTTATTCAACAAAACAATCATATATCATTCATCATAACCCAATGAATAAAATGGGTTTCATAAACATCATCCCATCATAACATAATCCATATAAAAAAATGGATATAATTTCATCATAATAAGAATCAAACCACGTAAATTATGGAGACATTATAATTGAAACATAAACATATTAAATAATGACATTTTAGAAGGAAAATAGTTTTGATAAAACACTTGAAATGAATTCTTGAAGAAAATAACCTTTCTTATTGAAAATCATTTTGTTTTCACAAAATGCCATTCAATTTTAAAAGAAAAGGATTTTGTTGAAAATATTCATGAAATCTTGTAGAATAATCTTCATGAAAATAAGGCGTTATGAAACCGTAAAAATCCTTTCATGCCGTATAAGTTAAAAAACATTCTTCTCGTACTTTTGCCAAAAAAGTCAAAAAGTACCTCGTAACGTAAAAAAAAGAATGATTCCTTAAATACCATGTAGTAAAAGTAAAAAATGGTTAAAAATGACTTCAAACATATATGAAAACATTTTTAGAAGACATGGACATGGATGATAACAATAACCCCAGTAAATACTTATGAATAAACAATCTCGGATAAAAAACGAGATTGGAAAAGTTTTCCCTTACCTTACGTCTGATATGCTTCGTATGTATCTGAACCTCCTGTATAATAATTTAAATAATATCATTTACTTATTAAAGATTTATATTCATTGTTATTATATCATATATGGTTCACTTATGACTTTATATTACCCGTTATTTTGTAAATTCAATGTTAAAGCAGCATTTTGGGTAAAATCGTTTCATTTATCGTACGTGTTTGGACTTGTTGTTCTTGATATTATTATTACTTATATCATGATTTACTTACTTAAATAATGTAAAACATGATTTATATATCATATATATTCAGTATATATATATATATAATATAGATAAATGGAATGAAACACACCATTCATGGAGACGGTAGGCCATACGTACGCATGAACGCTGTTTTCCTTTCATTATTGACTTGAATGGAATTAAGTAGATGACATATATATATACAAATAAATCCAGTAGATTCATTATGTCATATATTTCATTATTATTCATTATATATACATTATAATCATTCTTGAATGGTTAATCATGGAAAATGAATCTCATCGCATTCGTGGAGACGGTAGTCCGTACGTACGCACGAGCGATGATATCATTCCCATGATTGTGGAATTTTTTTGAAGTATATATATAATATTACAGAGTCAATATCAATTTATAATAACCATATATAGCTATTTATTTACACCATTATACCCATCCATGTTAGGTGGTGTTCGAAAACATATTACACTACGACGTGGAGACGGTATTCCGTACATACGCACACACAGTGATTTTGTTTTCCGTAGGATGGATAGAAGGTGAAATTGGGTTGTTATATATTTATAATAACATATAAGTATATATATGTAATAATTATTTTATTACTTTATAATGAAACAACTAAATAAGAAGAAGTTGAAGAAGAAAGAAACTTGAGAGAATCGAAAGAAGAGATTACCTCTTCTTCAACACACCTCCTTTAAGACTTCTCTTAAGGAAGTAGAGTTGGTCTTATGAGAAGACCATAACCTTAAGAATGTTTATAGGGAAGTGGAGAAGAGACATGGTCCGGGTTTGGCCAAGCATCAAGGCTCAAAAGGGTTCTAAGAGAAGAGGGAAGGGGTGCCCTTTTTATAAGGGAGGAGAGGGGCACCTTTGGAAAAACACAAAATATTATTTTATAATAAAGTCATATTCACTTTATAATAGCTCCAAATTGATTTATTTAGAAGCTAAAGTGGGTATGGATTGAAATAATCTCAAACAATAGATTTTAGACAAGATTAGGTTACAATTTTATCCTTATCATTTAGATTTATCTCTAAGTTAAATAATTTAACTTTTACCGTGTCTTCTTGTTTTCTTACACTATAAGGTAAATAAACATACTATAACAAGCCAAAAGAACCCCAAGTTGTCTATTATTAATATATATAACCTTATCTATTTCATTTGGCTTAACCATAGATTTTTAGGAATAAAATAACAATTAATAATATAATATTTGTTTTAGAAACTATTTTATGTCAATTTTTGATACTATTTGGTAATTTATTTTTGTGAAACTCATAACAGCATGATTAGTTCGAAAAAAGTTAATTAAATAAATAATAACATTTCATATTAACCTAGAAAATTATTTTAATTCATAAAAAGTATCAAATTACATTTATTTGGGTATTTATGATATCAATTATTTTAATATTTCATTATTTCGGAAATTACTTGATCACCATTGAGTCATAAATAACTTAAATTATTTAATGTCTAAAAATTATAAATAAAATACCATTAGGTAGGAAATATTTTTATATTTATAATGAATATTTATAGTCTAATTTATCTTATGTATAACCCTATATTAAAAAAAATTAGTTATTAATCTTTGATTTTAACTATTTTAACCGTTCTTTTAATAAATTAATAATAAATGTCCTAATCTAATCCAAGTAGACTTAAATGGTCATATTTTATTCTTAAGGTTGATTTTGGTCGAATTACACTTATCCAATAGAATTAAGACATGTTTTAGGATAATTATAATATCATTTTTATCCTTAACTACCCTATTTACTTTTAACCATGGTAAATAAAAGTAAAAAGTTACTATTCATCAAAAATTATTTTCATCTCATTGATCCACATTTTACTCCTTGATATTAACCGTGTCTTTTGGATTTTCGAAATTCTACTCATAGAAGTGGGAAAATTAAGTTTTATGTGAATTTCTAAATTCTCCTAGGAGGTGGGTAAAAGACTGTGAAAAGTTCAACAAAATTTTTATATATCTGAAATTATTACAAAATGACTCCAATGAATTACATTGAACTTATATATGTATTATGTATCAATTTTGAACTAAAATAAATTTAAATAAAGTAAATAATTATTTAAAAAAAAGTCGGTTTTTAAATAGTAACCTAGTGTTTTCACTATTCATCAAAAATTGAAAGTTTTCAGAAAAATACCAAGAATTCACCCTAGGCTAATTTCGATATTCTGAATCCAAAAATGAATTCCATTTCAAAAGATAAAATTTATAAAATTTTAAAAAGTGGGTATTACTATTCATAACGGCTAGTTTATATAACATATCGTTGTTTAGTGAAACTCGGTATTGTGTACAACACACGCTATCGTGGAAGGTCGCGATTGCGTTTAATGCAAGGCAAGTCAGGGATGCGTGTAGTGCAAGCTATTTTTGGTGTAGCGTACAACACAAAACATCAATAAAATTAAAAATAATATTTTTCATAAAATCTCAGGCTGTTACACCATCTGAGAGCAGATCAGGAGGCTCACTAATTCCATAGACACATCCATCTCAGAGCAGATCAAGATGCTCAATCATTATATGAACACATCCATCCGAGAGCAGATCAAAACGCTCATTCTCATACCACATCATACTTTTCGAGAGAAAAGAATATTGAGAGATGATAGAGAAGACATAGAGGTGAAGAAGCCCGAGAATAGAGAATCACTAAGGGAGTTCTTTTCCATTCTTGTACTTAATTTCACAGTACTCTGTATCAATTGTTGTTCATTTCTTTAATCAAGATGATCATAGGTTAATATTGTCTTTGATCAGGAATTTAATTCTGCTGGTCTAACTTTAAAGCATCTTTAGTTACTTTACATTCTCCAGAATCATAATCAATTGGTGGGATTTAATATCATTCATTGTTCAGTTGATTCAACTCTTAATTGATTTCAGAATTTATAATTTCAACATCGACTGGCGAGGTTGTTTTGTAATACATCTATCAGAACTATAATGTCATTATCATTGGAAATTCATGGAGAGTTTATGTCCAAATATAATCTTTTTAAAAATTCTTAGTAGTTCGGTTAAGTATTTGTATGGTGAACTCCAAGACTTAATCCTCTACTTGTGGAATTTCATGGTGAGGAGATTCATCATTTAGGCATTGAGGTGTCTATCAACAAACAGTTTTGATGAAGAAAACTATTTTAACTTGTAGATTAGATTTTCTGAGTGACTTGGGTTGGTCTGATCTCCATTTCTATTGATTCCTTGTATTAGTGTATGTTTTCTAATTTTATCAGTACTTTAGTGTAGTTTTAGTGCTAGATTTAGAATTTGATAAAGTTTCTTTGGAAAATTATTGTATTCAGATTTATGTTAGCTAGAGAAAAAAAAAATAGCAAGTAAAAAAATCTCCCCTTCACTACCGACAATGGTGGATTTTAATAAAAATAAACCCTTAGAAAATTCACCTATCTTCCATTGGTTTCGACCTTTCAATATTATACTAGTTTAGGTTTATAAATAATATTTTGAGGGCCGTGATGACCTCTGGTATCATCAAAAAATTTGGCATCATTGCCGGGGAAGGCACGCGTTGAGTGTTCTATGTTTTAGAATTTTTTTTAAAAAATAAGTTTATAAAAAAACATTAAAAAATCATATTAATAAATCGACTTAAAAAACTGTGAACATTTGATTCTTGTGTTGCTATTTTAGATTCTGCTTGGATTTGAGTGTGTTGTTTAATATGAAAATTAAAAAAAATGGATTAATTAGGACCACAATGTGTTTGATGTGGTGATTATGGACATACTTCCTAGTAGTGTGTTTATACCCAGCCATAACAGTTCCATCACTTTGAAGATAATGAGCAAAACATTGAATCTAATCCTGACTTCCAAGCTAAAATTCAATTAATTGAAATCAAATTGGATACTAGGGAGGATGTTTTGACCACTTAGTTAAATAAGTCCCAAGAAATTAAAATTAGATACACTCAAGAGCATGATCAAAGAATGAAAATATTAGAAGACATGATTTTGGAATTACAACAAAGGGTTAAAGAACAAGGAAAATCTGAAATAAATGAAATATAAAGTGTTTTTAAAAGATTTGGATGTGAAGTTGAAGGAGAATGTGATAGTAAAACAGTGCAACAAAATTTTAACTTTGAAAAATCTGATTTTGTTGAACTAAAATTGGAAACAACCAACTCACTCAATCAAGAACACATTGATGAAGACCCAACAATGATCTTTAATGATGTGGAGTTGGAAAATTCTGAAGATTAATTAAAAAAGATTGAAAAATATTAACCAGTTATTTTTGTCATCACTTCTTTTGAGAAAACCCACTATTTTAGAAATTTTGAGAATGAAGTTACTTGGGTTGAAGTCAAACATGAAACTGAAAATATGAATATCAAAAACACATTAATTTTTTTTCTAACATTGTGAAAAATGAGGTTGAACTTGATATTGGGTATAATTTTTATGAGAACATTAAACTAGATAACGTTGAATATGAAATATTTAAACTTCAATTGAAGACTTCTCTTCCATATTTTGAACTTGTAAACCCAATAAATTCCAAAATGTTGTTGGATGATGAGGATGAGGGAATGATATGTGAATAAAGACTAACTAATGATCTTCTATTTTCATATTCTCATAGTAATAGATTTTCTAAAACTGTTTTCTTTAAAAATGAAAATAGTGTTTATATATATGCGGTAAGTGATTAAATTTGATGAATCATGAATCACAATTTATTGTTGCTGAATTGAACATTACTCCTCCTCATTTAAAAATTTTGCAAAACACAAATGACATGGTTTTGTAAAGTGATTCATTTGAACATGAACATGAAGTAGAGGATAAACACACACTTAAATTAGGATGATTATATTTGTTAGAAGCAGTAGATGTTGAGTGTTCATTCACTGATGAGGAAATTTTGGAAGATATTTACTACATTTTTAAACCTAAATCTGATGCTGGTCAAATAAAATCCCTTCCTTGTCTATCACTTCCATCCTAAACTATGAGGGGTGATGTGGCTACTCGTGATACTGTTAGTATTCTAGAGGTGGAATCATACTTGAGTTTCAATGTTTACAATTCGGTTCAACACTCTATTGAATATCCTCTTGAACCTACTAATCAGAATTTACCCATTTTCACCCTCGAATGTGAATCTGTTAGTTTTAAAGTTGAAGAAGATAGATGTCGGGACATTTTCATGCCCATTGAAGCACCTAATACATTGGTTCCACATCCTAAAAATGTTCATACTATCAAATCTAAAACAATTATAGATGTTGAGGTCACTATGTCCATAACTACTAATGGGTGTTAATTGGGGATTTTTCCAGCTAATGAGAAATTGGTTTTAGTCATCTTAAGTTTTGGCGCCCACGTAATTCAACTTTTTGTTAAAAACAATTGGTCCAAACATATGGCGTGGTTTTTATTAAAGAAACGACATCCACCTAGTGACTACGGTTAGTTACTAGGTGAGTCTAGTTGGGGACTCCAAATATAGCACTTCATGGGAGGCAACCAATGTTTTTGTTGTGTTTATAAATAAAAAATGTAATTATATAAAGTCTAAATGAAGACCTTTAGATTCATTGATTCATGTTTGTCAACCCATGTTCTTTCTTTTGTTTTTACTTTTGTTTTTGTTCTTGTTTTACTTTAAATAAAGTGAAGTTTTTCTGCCTTATATTTGTTATCTCTCTAACAGAAATTTTTGCCTCTTTTTTCATGCTCTGTTTTTATAGGATGATGTTGTTGTCATCTATGGAGTGGAATTCCCATGATGATGGAGTAATGAATATTTAATTCATAGAATCACCTTAATTTTAATTTTTGATTCATTTTTTTCTCTTTAATTCTTTATTATGAAATCTACTACATGTCTTGCATACTGAATTTTTTGTTGTTGTATGTCACTGTGTAAATAAAAAAATTCTACATGCACTTTGTTTCTAAAAACTGAATTTCATTGTCATTAAAACCATTCACTGATTGAAAATAATTTTGGGGTGTACATGTTTCTGGTCTTTAGAATCTACTTTGGTTTGGGGTTTTTTAACATTAACATTGTCTTCTGTATTAAATTTCCATCTTAATAAATTCTGCTAAACTTGCTTTCACCCAAAATAATTGTGCACCGACAAATTACATGTTACTTTTGAGATGTATTGAAGATTATTCAATGGACTTTAATTTTAATGTGCGTACTTTCTAATGAACCTTTTGGTATGTTATTCATTATGGAAAAAAATATTTTATAAATTCAATGTGACCCTTAAGGCATTTCATCCATCTGCTAAATTGAAAATCAGTTTTGAAATTTAATTGTCAAATTGTTCTTCTCCATGTTTGAAATTTAGATTTTGGGACAAAGTCGGGTTTTATGTGTGGGGGAGGGGCTCAATTCTTGACTATGTTGAACTATGCATAATTTAATGCCCGTTAATTCCCAGTTCAAAATATATCTTTTTCTTAAAATGGGTAAAATGATTCAAAATTATTTCACAATATTAGGATTTACATTGTTTTTAAAATGGGTCTTGCCTATGTAAAATATTTCTTTGACTGTTAAGTTGTGAAATGAGTCTGAAATTAATGATAATGGATGATTTCTGAGTGATTTTTACTTAGTGATTGAATAGATATCTTGGTTTATGGACTATCTTTGAAAGTAATTTGGGTTACATGTTTGTGGAGTTATGATCATAGCTGCTTGAACTGAGAGTTTGACTCTCTCTTGGGGGTTTCTTTCTTCTTCTTTTCTTTTAATTATTAGTGTAATTACCTTAATGATACAATGTAAAAGGTTTTCATAAAAATCTTTTGAAACTGGAGTATTCTGGTAATCTGGGATCCCACGGTGATTTCTTGAGACCCTGGATGCTGGGTGTGTATCTATTTACTATAATCCCTCTATACACCTTGAATAAGTTTGTATGCATAGTGATTAGCACATAATACATGGTGTGGGAAAAATAAATAAAGTGTTTAGGGTCAAAAAAAAGTTCATTAAGGTGAGGGGGATGATTTACACTAGATGAAGAAGGGGTCAATTGGTTTATTTGGGAGTCATTTAGGTTGTTTCATTAAGGAGATTCACGAAAAAAATTATTTTTGGAACCTATGTGAAAATTCAATGTACATAGTTTCTACTGTTAAGTTCTTAACTTCACTGATGTTTTACCTTGTTCACTCTTGGACATAGAACCTGATATTGGATTGAAATGGGTCGCTGAGAAGTATCAAATATGAGGCACGACATCTTCTTTGATAGATGAATCATTGCTGCTTTAATTACCCTTGAGAGATCGTTAAGGAAAGATTTGTTTTCATAAATTCATTTTCTAAAAGCCTACTGACATTTTTTGTCCTCTCTTCTTATATGTTGGACATGTTAGAGTAAGAGATGAATCATAAATACTATAATATGTTATTCAATTATAAAAAAGAAAGAAATTGTTTGAGGAAAAATGATGCTTAAGTGTGCGGGAATTTGATGTGGCTCTATTTTTACATAGTTTTTCCACATCATTTTAATTAATTTTTAATTAATTAATTAATTATTTAAGCACCTTATAAAAAATAATGGTACTTTAGTAATTTTATAACAAATTTTGTTAATTAATAAATTTTTTATAATTAATTATGTATTTTTAGTCTTTATAATAACAATTTTATTCCTACATTAATTTTATATTTTAATTATTTCATAATTAGTTTGGTTAATTAAAGTCTGATTGACAATTTAATAAATTAACATCTATTTGAAATAATTATTTAATCATCGTATTTCTAACTAATTAACATTGACATTATTATAATACTTTATTCTTTAATTTAGATTTTTATAATTTGTTAACTTTGCTAATTAATATGTTTCACCATCCTGCTATATAAATAAGTTAAGAGTTTTAGTTAAAATTAAATAAAATAATGCACTATTAATTTTAAGTATTCAAATAGTTGTTCAATTAATTAATTTAGAGTTTTAAAACATTAGTTATTAAATCCTTTGTATACATCTAGATTATTTATTCATTAACTGTTGTTTTTAGTCTACCGGTGAGACAGATATGAGCTAGCAGTGACTTATTCAGTCACTGACGCTATCCTTTTCCACTCATTATAGACTCTTTAATAATTTTTAATTGAAGTATCCTATCAGTTTAGTGTAACAAAAATCGATTTTCAATTTATGAGTTATCAATTTATAAAATAAATTGTAATTTTTTTAATTAATCTTTAATAATTCTGTTTTTAATTTATGTTGTTTAGTCTTTGTTCTAGTTTTTAATTTCAATTAACAAAAGTTTTAATTTTATGTTTAATTTATGTTGATTTAATTTTTTGTCTTATTTTTAGTTTTTTTTAATGTCATGGATGCTGATTCGTATTTGCATCAGTGACCTTTTTGGCATCAGGGAACTTTATTGCACCGGTGACCTGTATTTTTATTTCCATCTTTAACCTTTTAATTTATCTGCATCAGTGACAATTGTGTTTTACTGGTGTCATATTCTATTTTATTACAATGGTGACACTTTTATTTTAATTTCAAACTAACAGTGACCTCTTTATTTATTAGTATTAGTGAAATTTTAAATATTTTTTATCGGTAACCTTTATTTTACCATCAGTGAACTTCAATAATTTCAAAATCGGTGACCTTTTGTCTTTTAATTTAACAAACCGGTAGACTTAAATATTATCTAAATGATGAACTTTTGTTTTTTAGCCTATGATTGACCCTCACACGATTGTACATTTTCTCTTTATGCCTTCACTTTCCCTGCACCACACTATTAGACTTCCTGTAATCTCATAATGACATCCCAACAAATAGAACCTCTAGAGCTGCATTAAACAAAAATCACTAAACAAAAATCCTACTTTCCTCTTCCTATTTACCGCTTTCGGGTACCTCATCGTTTGCACCCCTCCTTCTCACCATTTCTTTCCCTGTTTTTACTAAGGCAGTGCTTGTTCCCACACTATGGTTCAACCAAATTCACCAATACCTCACAATTAAATCCACAACAAACATCACACACTGATTTGGCCAAACCAGATTAAACACACAAAAATTTCATCAATCTTCAGACTCAAACAACAGAAGACAAATTTGGAACAAATGAGATCCAAATCTCTTCAACTATCGCTGATGCCACAATTGCTGCAGAAGGGGATGAACCACAAAGACAAATAGTGGCCACTGAATCTTGGAGAGTGCCACTGAGTTGGAGCTTATTGAAGTCGCAGACCGCCGATAAAAGCTTCATAGCTACTCAACGGTGGTCGGAGTTACAACGCTGGATGGAGTTGCTGCCAGAAAGGAGGGGTTTGTTGTCTGAAGGAGAAGATGATGCACCATCTTCTGGAGCCGAGGCCGATGACACGCTGGAGTTGTGATTGCCGGGAGGATGAGCTAATGTTGATTCGGGAGTCACTGACACTATTCAAAGAAGCTAAACCCTACCCCTCCTGCGCAGCATTGGAGCTGGAGGTGAAGTGAAATTAAATATAAAAATAAAATAAAATAAATTTAACTAGCTTAAAACTAAATTTAAAAAAAATGTTAATAATAAATTAATATATTATTAATAGTATAAATATATATTTAATTATAATAATTAATTAATTAAGAAAATATAAAAATTAATTAAAATAAAATATTTATAACTAAAATATTAATTTCAACTTCTAAAATTTAAATAAATTAATAAATTTATTTATTTTTTTAAAAAATTAATAAATTAATATTTTAAATAATGAAATAATTATGATTATTTTAATAATATTAACAAAATATAAATAATTAATTTAATTTAATCTATTAAATATTTAATTACATAATTACTTATGTCTTAAAATTATAATTTTTAATAATTATTAATATTATTAAATTAATAGATTTTTAATAAAAAATGATTAATCATAATAGTAATAATTGAATAATTTTATAAATAATATAAAAGTAAATAATTTTCGACTTAATATGTTTATTAATTAACTTCAATTTTCTTTTTTTCAAGAAATATAACATTAAACTAAAAAATAACTATTTTTCTATCTTTTCATTTTAATTAATTTATTTATTTGTTCTAACTCTATAGGTTCATTCCAGAGATGGGAAAACGTCCATATTCACTTAACTAACTCAATCGGAGTTAGTTATGTGAGATAAGCTAGTGCGACATGTTAGTCATGAAAAAACACACGTGTGTGGTGCACACGTGAAGGATACTTAAAGTCGGTGGAAAGATGAGGTGATGAGCAGTAGGTGACAGTTGATATATAAAATAGAGCAATATTGAAATGAACTGGGGATGCCCACTCATTCCACGAACACATCCATCCGAGAGAAGATCAGGACGCTCACTCATTCAATGAACACATCCATCTAAGAGTAGATCAGGACACTCACTCATTCCATGAATACATCCTTCTGGGAGTAGATCGAGATGCTCATTCTCATACCACGCCATACTTTTCAAGAGTAGAGACTCCTGGGAGATTATAGAGCAGACATGGAGGTGAAGAAGCCTGATAACAAAGCATTACTGAGGGAGTTATTTTCCTTTATTGTACTTAATTTCACAGTACTCTGTAATCAATTGTTTTTCATTGCTTTAATCAAGATGATCATAAGTTAATATTGTATTAGCTCATGAATTTAATTCTTCTTGACTATCTTTAAAACTTCTTCAATTATATTACATTATTTAGAATCATAATCAATATGCGATATTGAATTATGATTCTTTATTTAGTTCATTCACCTATCAATTTATTTCAAAATATACAATTTCAACATCGACTAGTGAGGTCATTTTTAAATGCATCTATCATAACATTAAGGTCAATAACATTGGAAATTCACGGCGAGTTTATTTCCCAATATAATCTTTTTCAAACCTCTTAGAACTTTGGTTACATTTTCATGTGGAAAAATCCAAGACTTAATGCTCTTCTTGTTGAATTTTTTGGTGAGGGAGATTCATCAGTTTTGCATTGAGGTGTCTATCAAAAAAAAGTTTTGATTAAGAAAACTATTTCAACTTGTAGATTATATTTTCTAAGTGACTTTCGTTGGTCTAATTTTATTTTCCATTGCTACCTTGTATTAGTGTATTTTTTTCTTAGTATATCATAACTTTAGTATAGGTTTAGCGCAAGATTTAGCTTTAGAAATATTTTTTTATGGAAAATTATTTTTCTCAGATTCATGTTATCTAAAGAAAATCATAAAAAATATAAAAAAAATAGAAAGTAAAAAAATGATCTCCTTCAATACTGACAACCATGGAGTTTAATAAAAATAAACCCTTATAAAACCCACCTACTTTCCCTTGGGTTAGACCGTTCACTACTATACTAGTGTAGGTTTATAAATTATATTTTGAGGGACGTGACGACCTCCGACCACATCATTGAGCCCATTATAGCTCAATCTATGATGGGTGATACCCATTATAGTTATCCAATGCATTGGTTACTCTGGAGATGGAAGTTGTCCAAAAGGTTATTCAATGTCTAAGGGTGAATGTAAGGGTGATATGATAAATATGTCCCAAGGAAACTACATGATTTTTCAATGCATAGGAGTTTTTATGATTATGGGTTTAATTTGTTTTTATATTATCACTTGTCTAATGATTGCATTCTTTATATCTATTACTGATTTTTATACTCATCCCAGTTTTTTAAAATGTTTTTTCACATGATATAAGTATGGGTAATAGAAATAATGGATTGGTGATGTTTGATTTGAAGCGATGTCAAATAAATCATGTTTTATGTTTTAATATTTAACATTTTAAATAAAAATGGATACAGTTTTTAGTAGTATCTTCATTATATGAATGTGTTATGTTATGTATGTAAGATATCATAATTCTTTAAAAATCTAAACATGAAAAGATCCTTAATGTATAATAATGTATTTTCTTGTCTAAATTTCAAGATTATGTAACATTTTAAGGTCGGCCCCTTATAGTTTGTATCAGTGGATGGTTTTCATAACTATAGGGGTTGGGATGATATTTAAAAAATTCCATAACTAATTTTTACTCTATGGTAATTTGAAATGTTATATCATTTAAGGATCACCATGTTTCTTCATCTATGTTATATTAGTATATAATGGTTTTTCGCCGAAGAAATAGGGAAGCTGAAGTAGGAAGGCACCAAGAGGCTGATGTCTATACAAATATGTTGTCCGAAGTGGTGGGAATCGGAACCGAGGAGATTATGACAGTAATGACTCAGTTGACTAATGAAATAAATGGGGTGGTATCTATGATAGAGAGGTACATAATATACCACAAAGAAATATGTATTTTGTGGAGCATTTTATTAGTCAACATCCTCCAATATTCAGTGGAACCGCAGAACTAGGGATAACCAAAGGAAGGATCAATGATCTAGAAATGATATTTGATATCATGGGTTGTTCAGAATGTAAAAAGGTAATAGTACCCATTTATCGTTTATGAGGTGAATCCAATCAATGGTGGTAATTTGTTAATTAAACGAGAGAGAGAGATGATCTTGACAGTCTGGAATGGGATGATTTTATGAGCCTTTTTCTTGAAAAATATTTTCCCAAAATTGTTTGACATAGTTTGTAGAAACAATTCTTGGAACTGAAGCAGAAAGATGATGATTCATTGGAGACATATCAAGACCATTTTACATGACTTTCCAGGTACGTACCGTATTTTTCTCGGGATTTTGAATGTAAAATTAGTATATTTTACTCTACTTTGAAACTATTTTTGTGATGATATTTTGCTTCACAAGCGATTAAAATCTATGAGAAGCTTGTTCTTATGATAAAAAAGTTGAGATGGATTTTCCTAACACATATGTTCCTCGTGATGATAAGAATAATAAGCGGTTAGGTTGGTTTAAAGTTGGGAAAAAATAGTCAAAGAAGTCTCGAGGTATAAAATTGAATTTCCATTCTTATGAAAGGTTTGGTAAAAGGCAACCTGGTGAATGTCTTGTAAATTCTAGTAAATGATACCTATGTGGAAATTTTGGACACATGTCTCATGAGTGAAAAGAAAATGATCTGAATATTAATGAGAATATAATGGTGAGATACTCTAACTGTAAGGAATCGGGTCATTTTACTAATGTATGTCCGAAGATAGTCACTCCAGTAGGGAATCCGAATGATTGGATGTAGATAGGACCAGTAAAATAATTTTCAACCAATTACACATAATTTGAGCCATCAAATTAGGTGGTATTATATATATTTCTTGTTTTTAAAGATTTCACAAATGTGTTGTTTGGTTTAGGGTCTACACTTTCCTTCATTTTGAATAATTTTTCTGAAAAATTGGGAATTCATCCTCATGAAATAAGAATAGATCTCATGATAAAAACAACTGGAGGAAATATTGTTGCAAAATGAAATTATTGGAATCTTCATATTCTTTTCTGTGGAAATATTTACCTAAAAACCTTATTGTGTGGACTGTAGTAGAGTTTGATGTTATCCTGGGATGGAATGGATTTATTTTTGTCATGCTAAAAAAGATTGTAGAGAAAAGGTAGTTTTTTATGAAAAAAAATCAGTTTGTGTACAAGAATGAACCCATATCCCTGATAACATATCAGGAAGTTAAGAAAATAATAATGGATGGAAATGAAGGTTATCCTACTCATATTATTGAATAAATGGGAACTATCCAGATTAACGATGTACTAGTGGTAAATTAATACATGGATATTTTTTTCAATGATTTTTCTTGTGTTATTCTTTATTGAGAGGTTAATTTTACTATTGACTTAGTTCCTGATGCTAATCCCATTTATAAACCTCCTTATTTAATGGTGCAAATATAATTTTAAGAATTAAAAAACGTAGTTGCATGAATTATTAGAAAAAGGCTTCATCCGACCTAAAACATCACTATTGGGCACTCATGTCCTGTTTATTAAGAAAACAGATGGTTTAATGAGGCGTTACCTCGATTATACATCCTTGAATAAAATTAATGATAAAAACATATATCATTTTCCTCATATCGATGATTTTGTTTGATCAGCTCCAGGGAGCATAGTATTTTTTGAAGGTTGACCTAATGTCGGGGTACTAGCAGTTGAATGTAAAGGATGAAGACATCCCAAAGACTGTGATTCATACTAGATATGATCATTATGAATTTTTAGTTATGACTTTGGGGTTAACTAATTCACCTTATGCATTAATGGATCTTATGAATAGAATATATCATGAGTTATTGGATAAGTTTTTGGTTGTGTTTATTGATGACATTATGTTATATTCTAGAAGTAAATAGGAGCATGAAAAAAATCTAACGGTTGTTTTACAAACCATAAAAGAAAAGGAAATGCTTGGAAAATTCAAAAAGTGTGATTTTTGGTTGCAAAAACACTATTCTCTTGCACACATTATAAATAAGGATGGAATAACATTTGATCCTGCCAAAACAAAAGTGGTTGATGAATGGACAAGGCCTACAAATGTTATAGATGTTATTAGTTTTCTTATATTAGTAGGTTGTTATTGACGGTTTTTTAGAAACATTACACTGTTATCTAGCCCGATAACTAAGTTAACACGAAAAGGGGTTAAATTTGTTTGGATAGAAGAATTTGATATTGGTTTTTAGGAACAAATGAAGAGATTGGTCAATGCTCCAATTTTTTCAATGCCTTCCCAAAATGGTGAGTTTTTCATCTAGAGTAATTCTTCATTGAAGGGACTTGGTTGTGTTATGATGATGAAAGAGCATGTAATTGCTTAGGATTTTTGATACTTAAATCCTCATGAATAAAATTATCCCACACATGATTTGGAATTAGAAGTTTTGATTTTTTTCTTTGAAAATTTGGTGGAAACATTTATACCGAGCCAAATGTAAAATACATACTGACCATAAAAGTCTGAATTATCTATTCACTCAAAAGGAATTAAACATGAGGTAGAGATTATGGATTGAATTGATAAATGATTATGATTTAATGATCAATTACCATCTAGGAACAGAAAACAAAGTGGTGGATGATGTGAGTCGAAAACATCATTCATCATTAACTATGTTACGTTGGGAACATGATCCCTTTATTAAGGATTTGATAAACTTTTTCTTACAGGTTTTCAGTGCCTGGAATACATCTGATTTGTTTTAGGTTTCAGTGCAGTCATCATTATCAAACAGAATTAAGCAATCGCAGAAGGAAGACCATGAGAAATAGAAAAGGGTATAATTGGGTAAAATGGGTTAGTTTATAGAATTTAACCTTGATAATGATTGTGTATTAGAATTTGGAAAAAGGTTTTTGGTCACTTATGATTCCTAGTTAAATAATGATTTGTTATATAAAGCTCATAGTTCTCTGTTTTCAGTTCATCCTGGAATTACTAAGATGTATAGTTCCCTTTAGAAGTATTACTAGTGGGATGTAATAAAAAGGGATATTCAAGAATTTACTGTGAAATGTTTGACATGTAAATAGGTTAAAGTAGAGTGGTAGTTACCAAAGGGGAAGCTTCAGCATTTTCCAATGCGAGATTGGAAATGGGAGAATATATCCATGGACTTCGAAGTGGGACTACATAAGACTTCTCAAGGTAACAATGCGGTTTGGGTTATTATTGATCGAGTGAAAATAAATGCACATTTCCTTTGTATATGATGTACACCATTGTTGGATCACCTTTCTTGATTGTACCTCAAAGATATTGTTAGGTTACATGGATTTCCACTTTCCATTGTATCTGATCCGGATTCCATGTTCACTTTTAACTTTTGGGAGGGGATTTAGAAGCCATTGGGAACATAATTAAATTTCAGTACATATTTTAATTCTCAATCATATGGGCAGTCAGAATTAATGATTCAGAATTTTGAGGATATTCATTGATCTTGTTCAAAATAATACTAGGGAAGTTAGGATTGATATATTTCCTTAGTTTATTTTTCTTATAATAACAATTTTCATTACAGTATATAGATGGATCCTTTTGATGTATTATATGGGAAGCAGTGTTGAACTCAATAATTTTTGGATGATTTCAGATAAAGGGAGTTTAATGGACTAGAATTAGTAGAGTAAGTGGATGAGAAAGTGAAGATGATCTACTAGAACATTAGAATAGCACAGAGTAGTCAAAAAAGTTATGTAGATAAAAGAAGGAAAGAATTATATTTTTTGGTAGGAGACCATGTTTTCCTTAAAATATATCCTTGGAAATCTGTGATGCGTTTTGTTAAGAGGGAAAAGATATGTCTGAGATTTATCGGTCCTTTTTGAATTTTGGAAAAAGTTTTACCAGTTTCATTCCAAGTAGCTTTTACTCCTAGTTTATCTTAGGTACATAATGTTTTTTATATTTATATGTTGAGAAAGTTTATGTCATATTCATCACATGTCTTAAGCACAAAAGCAGTTTAGCTGGAAGAGAACATTTCTTATCAAGAGAAACCTATTCAAATTCTTGATCGAAGGTAACATGTATTGCAGAATAAGGTAATCCACCATGTAATAGTTTTGTGGAGAAAACACATGATTGAAGAAGAAACATGGGAATATGAAAATTCTATGAGATAAAGAAACCCTCGAATCTTTAATTATTAAATAAAATTATGAGGATACAATTTCTAGAAGTTGTGGATAATATAAAACCCTAGGGTTTAAAAAAAACTAAATGAAATTCTTGGAACTTTGTTTTAAGTATATATTAATAACAATCCTCAATACATAATTTTGTTGCTTCTATGATTTAAATATCGAAAAACTTTCATCTACAATTGTGTTCAGTAAGTTATTTGGACTCTGATGGAACCAACTTGTTTTTTTGAATAGTAACACACCCTTATGAATAGTAATATGAATAGTAATATGACACTAATGAATAGTAAATGTTATTATTATTTTATTTGGTTAAGGTTTTAAGATAATGAAATCTTGGTAAAATTTTCAATGTGATATAAAAGTAGTTAGTGAATTAAATTTTTTTTATTTTTGAATTCAGTATGATTTTATTTAAAAATTAAATAAATGATATTTTGAAAATTTATTTTCGAAAAATTGAATTCATTTTTTAATTATACATTTCAAAAAATGTTTAGGGTGATTTTTTGGGAATTTTTTGAAATTAATGATTTTTCGATAAATACTAAAATACAGAAAAATACCTTATATTAAAATTATCAGTAAAATACACTATTTATGACATCATAGATGATTTAAGGCCACTTGGTTCCAACCCAAATTCCATTATTAATATTTTGGGTCACATTAATTAAGACTATTCACACTATTGAGAAACAATTTTACAAAAATGATTAAAATATTGTAAAATACCTCCTCTCCTCCACTATAAATACCACCCTCATTCCCCTCTTCCTCCCACACCTATCAAGACTTGAGGATTTCCAATATTCTGCCCAATACTCATCCCAAGACTCTTCCCCATGTCCTAGAGATTTTTTTCTCACCAAAAGGGAAAACCCATAGGCTTTAAGAAGGATCTCATTGAGAATTGATCAAGAGGTAAACATCCTCTTTTGTTTTCATAATTTTCATTCATTTTTTGTTATTCTTTTTAATTTACTTTTGTATAAAGTTGGTATATGTCATTACATATCCACCTTAATTCCCATATTATGTATGAATTATTAGATAACCATTTTCTCTCATCAAAATATTTTATGAAATTTTAGGCGATGTTGTTAGACTGCCAAATCTTTGTAAGGGATTTCTCAACTTTTCTTTTATTTTGAGATTCCGTTATTTTCTTTTTTTTCTTTCCACACCTCCCCTTATACAATAGGAATTAATGATCTAGTATCTTACATATTCTGGATTTCATCATGTTTATTTAATAGTCCCCATTACATTTATTCTCATCTCCCACTTATTCAAGAAATTAAAACATCGTCTGTGATGTGTCAATTTACCGACATTGTGGAAGATGTGATTTAAATTTATTTTACATATTTCAAGGCTGGTAATGAAAAAATTTGATGGTTTAACCAGATTATAATTTATTTATTATATCTTATATAAGGTTCTGCAATCATTGTTTACACATGTGATTAATTTATAATACAAAACGAGTTCATTTCAATTGAAGAATCCCCAAAATGACCTAAACAAATATCAATAATTTTTAATATATGAATCATCCTCATTTAAGGATTCAAAATAATATATGGTATAATTTATGTTTCTTAAAATATTTAAATTACATTTCATTCCAATTCTTTAGTTTCACTTCCAATCGACAAGAATATTCCTCATGAACTGATCATGGAAACCATTTAAAGAACACACCTGACACAATGTAAATAGCAAAATATTACAAATAAATGCATCAAATGATGTTCTAAAATGATTATATAAGGTGTTACAAACATTAATATGTTTCATTAAGATATTAATAACACTCTTTCAACTATTATATAGGAGGTTTAAATAATTTTGAAGTAAGATGAAACAAAGGTAAGGGAATTCTTATCCCAATTTCCATTCTTTGAGATAAGCTTCTTCTGTATTCATAATGTGGTATTAAGATTATTGGTGTGATTAATTTTTTTATATTATCTTGAACTATGTGTATTTATAGTTTATACACATATCCTTTACATTATATTAATTCTCACATCAATTATATTTTAAGGTACTTTCCTTATAAAATCCTTTCAAAACTATCTTTAATAAATTTCAAAAGGATTGTTTTTCTATATGTATATAGAATGAGTGATTTCTCCTGATTTAAAGATACATTATTTCCATGATATGTTCATTGGAAATTATTTATGTTTGGTTGAGCTTGTTATAGCTCATGATATGTTCGGTTGAGCCCATAATATCTCAAGATTTGATGGCTGATCCCCATTATAGCTCTCTAATGCATTGGGTAATCCAGAGATGGAAGTTGTCCAAAAGGTTTTTCCATGTGTAAGGGTGAATGTAAGATTGATATAATAATTATTTTCCAAAGAAAATAAATTATATATCTATGCATATAAGATTTTATGATTCTGTGTTTCATTGGATTTTATGTTATCACTTGACTAAGGGTTTCATTCTTTATATCCCTTACTGAGTTTTATACTCGTACCAATTTTTTAAATGTTTTTCACAGGATATAAGGATGGGTAAGATAAAGAATGGGTTTGTGATGTTTGATAAAGATTGATTTCAAACAAATAATGTTTTATGTTTCAATGTCTTACATTTACTGAAAAAGATACTCTTTTTAGTAGTATCCTCTTTATATGAATGTGGTATGTTATATATATAAGATATATTAATTCTTTGAAACTCTAAACCCGAATAGATCTTTAATGTTTGTAAGGTGTTTTCATGCCTAAAATTCAAGATTATTTAACGTTTTATAGTTGGGTCCTTATATTTATTGAGTTTTTATTTGAGGTAAAATTATTCCAAATCATTTTTGTTGCTATTAACCATGTTATATCACCAATAATTTCCAAGATTTTCTTTTGGGATTATGTGGAATTTATAAAACTTTTATTTAGAAAGGTATCTAATTCCCATAAATACATTACTATTATATAAAAAGTACTCTCAAGGTAATATCCCTAAATTTCTTGATAAAATATTAACATGAGTCCATTAGTGTAGATACAATTTCATGACATTGTCTTCATCCACAATTGATATCATTATTAATTAGTGTTTTAATCAATAGTAATATTTTCCATATCATACAATATTATTATTAAGGTTTTTTTACCAAAATTATCAATTCCCTTACTCATGGTTTAACCCTGATGATTTTACGTATGTAGTGAAATATTTTTTGTTTTGTGCGTAAGAAAATATTTAACTTTACTTATTTTATTAGGTTTAGAACATGATATAAGTTGGGTATGAGTGAAAATATCAAATATCCTCATATATAGGTCAAAATTTCTCCAAGGTACAATGTGGTGATTATTATTGTTATCCTTAACCACTATGATATGATGAATTTATTGGAATCCTTATCATATGTGTTCTAGGAGACAATATTAAAGAATTTATTCATATTATATATATTATAGAGAAATTGTAACTTTTGGTTTTTTTTTCAAATTTTGACATATTATTATCTTATGATTTTTTATTAATGTAAAGAGTGGAATATTTATCCACAGTCTAACCTAATTCCTATAAAACACCATTATTAGAATTTATCAGATCAATCTTTTTCCTTAACGTAAACCCATGTGATTATATGAATATTAAAACAGGAAGATTATATGTGTATAAAGATTATAATGTTTTAATTTCTTTAAAAAGATATCTATACTTCATTTTTTTCATTTTATATTATATAATGGATATAGTAAAAAATACAATAGAAAGATTAATGGATTTTTTTATAATACTATTAATGTCATATACAAATATATTGGATAAAATAGACACAAAATTTGTACCCTCGGTCAAGTGAAACACATTAATTTTGGACCCTCATGAAAAATAAGAACAACCTTTTAAAATTAATTATGTAATATATATTTGAATTTACTTGTTAGGGTTTTGTGAAAAAAATTACCTTACTCAAATTTTATAGTTAGTTACAGGGGTTGATTATTTACGGGGGATATTGATTTTTTCCTCTAAGTAATTATGATCATTTAAACCAAATACAAGGAATTATATGAATTCAGTATTAATGTGGACACAGTTTTTATAGTGAAAAAATTTTGACAATATTGAAACTATTAATGCTTATATAATACACATTGTTGGAGAGGAGGATTAATAGAGTTAAAATCTGAATATGAAATTGTGAGGCTAAAATAATATTTCCCTTAAATGATATGTGGTTTATGAAAAGTATATTTCTTGGAATATAGTTTTCATAAATAATGATAGGTAACTAAATGGTTTCACAAAGGAGTGATTTTTGAACATGAACCCATAAAATTATAGTAATAGAAAATAAATATTTATCATGATTTTAAGTAAAATTTTAAAAACATGGATCGGGAGTATCACCTAAAGGTTGGATAGAAGACTTAAATTAAGTATTTTTTTAATAGAGTTGATAGTTTTGATGTCTGAAAATGGTGATTGTTATGTAATTTTTCGTTCATGAGATTAGTGAAATTAAATATAATTTATTTGAATATTTTATTAGAAATATGAATGGTATATAAAGTAGTGTGAGTGATTTTCAACCCATTAATTTTTTATAACCCTTTTCTATTAGTCACATGGGTGAATTGTGGTTTGTGGGAACAACTGAGAATTTTTATGAATCCCAATTTTGGAAGAAATATTAAATGATAGTTTAACTCAATTTTGTTTTAGAGTTAAAATATCATAAATTATTTGGTGTTTTATGATCAGGTTCAAAGTTTAAAAACATCACGTCATGACTATTCCAATAATATATTTATAAAATTTATGTGTCATGGTTAAAAGGGATAATTAATATATCATTCATTATAGTAGTTCATTAATTAAAATTATTTTCATATTTTTTAATTATAATCAAACCTTTAATATTTCCCCTTAATGTCACAACACATGAGTCATTTAAAAGTATTCGAGGTAAACAAGAGTTTTTTCCTATAAAATTGACCCATTCATTTACCATTATTAATTGATCAAGATATAGATTTAATGTAAATAAATTATAATATCTTTCTCTTCATCATTTTTTTTCTATAATTACATAAAACACTATAGTTTAGGATTTACATTCAATATCTATAGGTATTGAGGTATTTGGTATTAGAAATTTTTAAAATGGACAAATGATGAGTTATGGGTCTCCAATCACACTATAAAGTAGTTAAAACACTCAAATTTGATTGATTAATGTTGGTTAATCCTCTTATTATTTATTTATGTTAAAAAACATTTATCCTTGGGTCTTTACATTTAATTTAAATTAATTAGAATCATACTAGTGTTATAAATATTTCATTTTACAATTTTATTATAATTTATTAATTATTGAATTTAGTAGAAACCCTAGGTTTTATAGAGGGTTCACCGTTAATTCCATGGGAACTAGTTTTTTATATGTTGGTATATATGAGTTTATTGTAGGTTATTATTGGTGATTTTTCTATTAAAAATAAATTTACTGAATTTTTATATTATTTTTCCTTACTTAAATTCTTTATTTAAATAGTTATACGAATATATTCTATTAATGATGTAAGTGGATTTTCTAGTTGTGCTTGTCCCATTGATATAGGATGATGTGTTGAATTTTTTTTTTAAATATTATATCTTAACCTTTTTTGTATTTACATGTTATATATATGTATTTTATGTACTCATTTACCAATAAATGATGACTCAAAGGTTAGTTCATTCAACAAGATCATGACTCATGAGGTTTTATCATTTACCTTCCATCGTTTTCTACTCTGTATTTTTTATGTAAATAAAATAGGAATTAGGAAATATATATTGTGATTATTTTTGTTTCATTACATGTCTATTTTATAAAATTGTAGTTTTAAATCATAGAATTGTCACTTTTTTACTTTTTTTATATTATTATATGGTAAATTATTGATTTATTTTATATCATATGTCATGTTTTAACATTCATACATTTCTTTTTAATCTTATACTTCTATAGTTTTTTTAAAAAATGCATAGAATACATTTGAGATCATTATTTGAAATCATTTTGTGTTTTTATTTAATTTCTCAAAAATAATGAATTTTCATATTGATGGATAAATTTTGCATCGTAATACTTTTAAAAAATATATCTAATTAATTATTAGTCACAGTACATTGACACATCGATAGAGCTCTATTAGAGGAATTTCATTCCATTGATTTGACATTGATTCCTTTAAAGTGGATTTTATATTTTAGGTAGATATTATAGACCACATTATTATAACATAGTCTTTAAAATTTTATATTAAAATTTTATTATTGATATTTTTCAATACATACACATCATAAAAATATAATTATTATTGGATTTTGATACTCATAACCATTTAGGTTTTTTTGAATAATGTTTTGAGGGTAGCACAATCACTATGAATATATTAAATATTTTTTTTTATTGAGTAGACTTTTTAGTAGTAATTGTTAAAAAAAACTATTTTCAATGTTTTAAAAAATATTCAATATGGTAAAACATGTTGTATTTGGTGAAAATATTAATATAGTCACATTATTTAAATCCTCGAAACTAATCATGAGTACTTGTTTATTTACAGAAACATCATTGACCTTATGATAGTCTTTGATTATGTGTTTTATAAATATTTCCCATAAATAATAAACAAATGATATCAAAGTAAGTATTTTGTTTTTAAGAATTCAATATTTTCCACACATATAGGGAATTTGGGACTTCATTTTTATAATATTAAAAGTTAGAAATTTAAAATAGATAAAATATGTTAATTCACTCTGTTTTTTAGGTAATAGAAGAGGCCAGTATAACCATATGATGGATTTATTTTAATTTTACAAATGTATGTGTACTCAAACCATGCATTTAAAAAGCATTTATATTGAATATTTTATATATTTTGAATTTGAAAAGGGGGGATTTACTTTATTTTTAAAGGATAATTATTTTTATTTCATTAAATTTGTTTTTTTAATATTTTGTAAATATATTATTTTTGAGAGGGATGACCATAAGAAATAAATGGTTTGTTTAAAATTTTTGAGTGTAAAATTGGTAATAAATAATGTTTTGAATTTACCATAAAGAGAAGGTGAAAATCTTCTCATAAATAATTTTTTACTCAATTTTTTAGACATGTATGGGAATCCAATGTCATGATTTTTTTTACTAAAGATTATAATCCAGTGAAAATACACTAGAATCCAGTGAATTGTAATATTTTTTTAATATATAGTTCTAGTACTTCTTTTTAAAATTTTATTTTCTTTCAAACACCCTAAATATTAGTCAATTCATTATAGGACCCTCCCATGGTTTATAAAACTCTTATATAATATTGAACAAAAAATATGTTATAGTTATATATCATATTTTGATGGAAGTTACTTATTTAGATTATAATTTTTTTAATTAAATATTTTAATAATGTGTAAAATTTATGCCAATAACATCCATCATATGGATTCTTGTGTATAATGGCATTTCATTATAACCTTAATGTGTGATTTATAGGACTTTTGGATGAACTTTTTGATAGAATAACTTTTTTATGATTATAGACCTCACGCGTTGTAGAGTAATAAGTCCTCAATCATTTGGGATGTCATGAGACCAATGGGAACAAAATATTGGCTGGGAAGGATAAACTGAATTGTGAAATTTATGGGTAATATTTTTTTTAATGATAATATAATAACCTTATAATTTATAAGTAATCTTCGACAAATTATTTCATTATAAAGAGAATGATATGTTACATGAGAAAATTATTATGGGCGATTTGAAGGAGTATTATTGTTAATATTTCATTAGTGAGATCCATTATCCACGTAATACTTTTCAATTATTTGACTTACAATAAAGAACATGCTAAATGGTTTAATATATGACCCAATTTACCAATTTAGGTTAGTTTTCACCCAATGTAGAAACACATGAGTAAACTAAGATCCAATGGTTAAAATTGGGACTTTGAAATTAAGTGATATAAATGGGGTATTGTTCTATATAAACTCCATTTAATAAATTCAAAATATTATTATCATATAGTAGACTGACATGATGGGAAAATTTTTATTTTACTGTGACGGAATATGAGAATTACTATTTAACATAGGTAGAGGAAAAAAGAAAGTAAACTTTTGGAATGAAGTGATGTATCTCATACATGATCTCTCAAAATGAATTCCAATACATCTCTATAAAGTAATGAAATTTTTTTAAACATAGGTAAAATAAAAAATAATTCTATTTTCCATAAAATCCTAATCAATGTCATCAATAGTAATTGATTGAACTTTTTTATTGATATTATTGTCCCTAACCTAAATAAAATAGAATCTGAAACGCAAATAAGACCCTTGCATCACATGTCCCAAAAAAGGATACTCAAATATAAAAAATCAAGAATAATATAAAATTTTGTAAGGAATAATTCAATGGATGCTCTATGTACTCAATATGTTTTCCAAAAATAAGGGGTTCAAATAATTAAAAGATTATGTTCATTTATTCCCCATTAATTAATATCTAACCGGTATTGATGTGAAACCTTTTACTTTATGAGATAACAAATAGAAAAAATACTTATTTATAAAAAAATGTAATATCAGTTGAATCATAATTTGAGAAATTGAATAAAAATTCTTATATAATGGGGTAATTTATATTAAATGGTGATAAATTGTGTACAATTATCCTTCCCAATAATATTTCAGTTTCTACTTATGAATACTCAATAAATATGTCATCCTATAACCACGATCAAGTGGAATCAAGAAACTGAATACTAATTGAAATAATTCCCAAATTAACGGATATGGGTATATGCTGGAATTGAAATTGAGGGGATTAGTGAACCTTTAGTTTTTTAAAAGAAATGTTCTCAAATTAATAATTACCAATAAAGTGAATGAGTGGTTAAATAGATGATGTTAGAGTTGTCCTTCCCTTACCACCAACCTCCAAATAAGAAGACCACTAATGGGTTTTTATTTTAATATCATTAAAAATAAAGTTTTCATCCTATCTAAAAAATTACACATTGTATAAAAAGGTTTATATAGGTCCACCACCAACTACCCAATGTCCTATTGGGTTCTCAATGCCTAACCACTAGCCACTTGATAGCCAAAACAGAGGTTTATCCCATATAGATGTTTCAATAGTTACCCAGTGGCATCAATATGAGTACTATATTTCTCCTAAATCCACCCCAAAATAACATTTAATTTTATTATTTGTCTTGTTAATAAGTAATTCTATCACCAAAACAAAATTTATACAATTACATAATTTTCATAATTTTCCTTCCATGATCCAAATTCTAAAATTTAAATTAATTACAATGCTAATTTCAGTGTTATATAAAATTAATATAATTCCATATGATCAATAATATATACACTAAATTTTTATATACTCTATCACATAATTAGTTAAATTACACTCAAAAAAACTATCCACATTATTATGAAACAATTTTAATTCCATGATAACATTACTAACATTAGCTTCAGTGTTGCCAATATGGTCCACAGCCTCCTATATTAAAATACTAACAGTAACCCAATTAAATCCTTTATAGCACTCTACAACATTAGTAATTTTTATCTATGGATTATTCTAAACAATTATTTTATCAATAATAAGAATCACATATTAATATTAATCTTCTAATATATAGAACTATGAAACTATCAATTTCCACACTAAGTACTTGAAGCATACTCTATTTATTTTTATCAATTTAGCCATTAAACACATTCAAAATCACAAAAATCATACTACTCATGTAATCAAAATAAAATACAAAAATTAGGTAATTTAGTTAGATATATATCACTTATATATTTTTAAAACATACCAAATCAATGTTAAGACTAATACTAACCCACTTTTTAAAAATACTCATTTTATATCTATGGTTTTTTCAACACAACTAAAAATATTAAATTTCATTATTGAAACCATTATTTGTCTATAAAACTATTAATGTTTTAAGAAAAAATTAGATAAACAAGTCAAATTCACCTTCTTAAACTTCATAAGAGTAAAAATACATAGAACTCCCATCTGTAAAAATTATTTTCTATATAGTGAGTTATAAAACAATTATCCACACAATTCATAATCACAAAAGTCCCCATTTATATGATAATATTTGACTCAAAAACCAAAAACAGAATTTTCATTATATTTTTTATAAAAATTAAAAAATATATAAAAACCCTTGATACATATTAATTATTTTAGTAATATTAATTTATTTGGGGAAATATTGAATTAACACTTCAATTTTATATTAAATATTAGGAATCATTGAGGTCAATAATCATTCCAAATATCCCTTATTTTCTATTGTAATGTCTTAATCATGCTAAACTGAAGATGTTTCCTTAAAACTGTCTTATGTCACATCCACTCATCACTTTTAGTCTTATCCTAAAGCCTCTGTCAACCTAGTATTCCTAATTCAAATAATTGACTTACAAATGAATGTTGGGGTTTTAACAAAACCATGTTATCTATGAATGATCATGTCTTAACTCTAATGTATTCAAGTAATTTCTATACCATCAAGAAACATTATCCCCAAAAAATATAAACAAATACAATTTAAAAAAATCTTCCATGCTTAATAAATTTTGAGTTTCATGTGGTCTCAAGTGTTTCTCCACACTTATAAAAGAATTCATATTAGTAGAGAGATCCTAATTATTTCTTAGGGAAAAAATACCCCCATGATAAATTTCCTGGATTAGGTTTTAATCTACAATAATTTTTTATAAATCGTTCATATACAGGACACACCTACAACCTATGGTAACAAAAGTAAGATAAAGAAGTGAAATTACATTTTCTAGTATATAATATTAATTCCACCATCCATTTTTTTATAATGACTATAAAAATCAGCAGTATATTGATGTATAACATGTTCCCCATAAAATAAATTAGATATCTTACCACATAGATGTCAAATTTATACACAATATATAAATTATGTAAAGCACACTCTTCTTCTACTCAACTCATTATACATGATCCTTCAACCTCCTCAACTTTTATCGTATTACTCATCCCACTTCATGTTTCTAACTCGAGTAAAATACATTTACATTAGATGATAAATAATTTCTATCTGTGTACAATGAACCACATATTTTGTATCCTAGAAGAGGGTGGGCCTAATGACCTTTTAGGATTCCCCCACTTTCCTGGAATCACCTAAAATAGGTGATTATGCTGTTAAATGTACAAGTATAGTGTTTGTTAAAATAAAATTAACACAAAATATAACCCATGTATAATCATTCAATACTATCATACTTATGTAAATCATGTTATGGAAAACACATACCTTAAGGAAACATATAAGTTCTTCCGAACTCAATCTAGGGATGTTATTCTTGTTTATGATGACGTATCCATCTTTATAACGCTTGTGTAAAACATTATTATAACCTATATTATATAATTAAACATTAAAATCAGAAGGCACCTAATTACTTCCTCACTAACTCTATGAAAAGAGATCCAACTGACCCATTAATCAACTCAATTCCCATCAAGAAAAAATCTAAAATGTTGTGGTAAATAATGTTAATTTCATCAAATAAAAAAATGAGTTATCAAATAGAACCAACCATGTTTATCAATCATATAAATGAAATAAAAAAATGTAAAATAATAATGGGAATAATTTTAAAAAAGTTAATATAACAGTTCTTGCATGACATAGTAAAATGGAAAATATACAATGTTTCCTATTCATATCATATAATATATCTAAAAATTCATCATAATCCACATATTTCAATACATATCATCACTAGAAATTTATTACATAAAAATGATCAAATTTGGATCCAAGTCAATGGTAAAATATCATCATAAGTTTTAGATACCACTACAAGATCATGTAACACTATAACTAAATAGTGACCGATATGATTGAACCTCAATTATGTTTTGTAAAATCATTATCCAAATAAAAAATAGACATTATAATACTATGGTGATGTATAGGTAAATCCAAATATCGAATGAGTTAGGTACAATCACATTGTTATAAAATTTACACTACCCTATTAGGTAAAAAATCACTATAATAAAATGTGTAGTCTCCTCTGTGGATGAAAAAATTCAAGAGATTCCCTATCATAAAATAAGAATGTCATTATCGATGAGAGATACCTCAAAATGGAATATTTTTTATCCATTAAATATAAATCACAATCCATAGAGTAGTCACCAACATAACCTACCCCTTTTAGTTTTATCTTCCCCCATTGGTCATCCAAGAAATCACATCCCTGTCCAATGCATACTACAAAAAAAATTACTACTAAATTATACATCACTCAATATCAAACTATAAAAATAATCACAAAAAAGGATATGAACCATCTACCTCCAATCCTATAATAACAATCCCCATTATTCATTATTGCAATCCAAAAAATATTCATGATACCTATCCATAGTAATCAATCAAACAACACTGGATATAACTAACACAGTGGCACACAATTAAAATAAATATAATGGTGAACTCCATTAAAATTTTGTAGTCAATATATTAGTTCACTCAAATTTTCAATATACATCCCTTAACCATTTTATAAATAATACTTTCTAACCAATAAATTCAAATTGTGTTCTTTAATATTTTCTTGATGTAATTGGGGATATTAAGATCATTTAACTATTAAAAACCCAATTAATATGTCTAATGGTTAAACAATCACATGGTTAACCTGAAATTAACTAGAAATCATCACATAGTGTGTCTATACCATCACACGATATAGGGTTTCAAATATGGTTCCTAGACAATCATACATTATTATATAATACAAAGATCAACACAAGGAAATCATCAAACAATAGATCCGCATGACTAAAATTTTGTATATTCTTATTATGAATGTATAAATGGACAAGAAAAAACAATGGTAGTCAAATGTTTTTATACTAAAGGGAATCCCCATGAACAATGCATGTATAATCTAATGGTAAAGAGGTGATTCTTATATAACAAACTAGTGACTCGGCATGGGAACCTTTAGATGATATGATATTGGAAACAATATTCCACACACACCTGGTGATTATTTTATCTATATCTAAATGATGTATGATTTTTCATGTTCTAGTGATATATGTGATTCTCCACTGGTTTGGGGACTTCCCAAAAATGGAATGGACAATTAGTAATGAATTAGATTCATTAGTGAAGAGTTTAATGTTAACCTTAGATCAAATATATATGATTTGGAACACATCATGAGTTTCACCTCAAATATAATGTCCATTCTAATAAAGGGTTGGAAAATCCATGATGATAGAAACCCAAAAGTCATTAATGATACCAATTCTATGAATGTTGTACTGGACACAATATCCATTTGATTTTATCTTGATTTCCTGACATAAAAATTTCTAGTAGACCTAATTCTCTTTAACCCTCAATTAGCCACCACAAATGATGCAAAAGTGTTTTGGATATTTTTCCTTTAGAATATGTGATGAAATAATATACTTGTATAAAAATAGAGATGAAAAACCAAGGATAAAAAATTTTCTTTTATGTAGGATTCAATGGGTCTCGAACCATTAAGATAGACTGTATTGCGGGTAACCCAAATCACCCAGTAGCCAACTGAAAAGAGAGTCCATAGAGTCTACAATTACAAGTATAAACCTATATTAAAATCAAATCATTCAATAATTAAATGATATAAATATTTATACTAGATGATCTCCGCTATGCGTCCCCTAATAGAAAACCATATAATGTTCACCCAATTTCCTTTTAATAAATAGCTATAGAACTAAAACTATTATAGTATTTTTATAACAAAGGCCTTTTGAATTGAGATAAATTACTTTTCATTTCATCTCTATATCTATAGGTATTTCCTAATTAAATATATTCCAAACAAAAATGGATCATTTATCAAGAATGGAATTGAACCATAGGATATTATATCATTCATAAAAGTTAGAATACATGTGAATTAACTTGAGTTATTCATACCATTTGAAGGTTCCCTAAGTGGATGGACTGAAAAAAAATGACTATGATACATAACCAATTGAATACTATAATATAAATATTTATTATAATCATTTATAATAGCTTAAATGAGATATAGGTATTCAATGGCCTACCTGAAGCTAGGGTATGGGACTAGAAAACCTATGATTTATAACAAGATTCCAATATGTTTTTCATTCCAAAATGAAATATATCCTCAACCAATAATAAAATGGTAACTATTACAAATTATGTAGAAGTATCTATGTATTAAATTTCATGCTATATTAAAAATGGATCCCTCATTATAGTTTATAGGATATCTCTTAAAAAAATTCTTGATACTTTTTTATTAAAGATAATTCCACGATATTCAATCCTAAACCAACTTTTCTTACTTGTACTATGTACATTAATCAATGATTCAGATATTTATTACCCTTCATCCATCCTATCCTCTATCGTAGACATATTATTATAATTTTGATGAACTTGTTATTTTTATTCTTAGATGAATCTATTAAGATTTAGGTCTATACATATTATCACTAATATGGGTGCCCTATAAACTTATTACAATTTCATTCGAATATAATATAAAATTTTATTCACTCGACTAATCCTACTAAAAAAGAGTATAAAATAATCTTCCAATTTTTGATCATTACCATGATTATTCCATGAATAAAATCATATTAATGAATATGAGTTATTCCATTTGATAATGGGGTGGCCATATAATAGATTATAAATATCCTTTTATAAACTCCATTTTATTTCTCTATATATTGTAAATTTCATCACATGTATTTATTTTATATATTGAAACTAATATTACATACATCGATTCACTGACCACTCCATCCCTTAAAGAGATTCATGATTAACATGAAATCATTAATGGTAGTTCTCATACCATTATTGAATAATAGCCTGTCATCCATGGGAAATAAATGATATATTACACTGATTCTATATTTTCTTGTAAATGGTTGTACCATCCAACTTTATATCCCATATGTATGATTCCTACTGATGAAATTTAGTGATTGGGAAATAAATTTAGGGATATAACAGATCCTTAGTGAATACCCATCTTCAACTTGAATAAAATTAGTCACTTCCCCATGAGATAGATCATAAACCTTGGAATGAAGTATAAGAAAAAGAATACGTCATAGAACCACTCATAATAGAAATTTCATATTATAACTCTTAGAATGAATCTCCATTATATATTATCATATGGATTTTCCATGATAATTTTCACCACAATGTCAGACCCAACAACTAGAATGTAAAGTTATAAGTTAATTTAATGAGAAATAGAAATCCCTCATTCAATATATCTACCATTGAGTAATCCATAGTATTTATCTAAAATATGGAGAACCAAGTTAAAGGATAACTATTTATTAATGAATAAAACTATCACTTTCTATGAAAGGTTAAACATAATTATCGTATGATACTGAACGAATCCAATAGGATGATTCATATTAGGGAATAAAACAGTGAGACCGGATTTGGTAAATCTAGGGAATGAATCTTCTATAATTTAATACTATACCACATAAATAAATTCTTATTTAATGAATACCCATTAAGAAGTATATAATGAACCAAGATAACCCTTGGTCCTTAGGGAACACCCAAGATTGTGTATTATTATTGTTTCCACATCTTTTCATTCTACGTTGTTGATTTCATAAAAAAATCATGTTTATATATAATTATTATGATATTACCATATAAGTGTTATTTAACATCCTATAATATGAACACTTATCTCATTCATTGAAAGTTTACTAAATATAATCAAGAGAAACCATAATCCTATAGAAGGAAATTAATGAAATTTTCATTGTTGTAAGATTCATTGTCATGTATTATATTATGTTTCTAAATAAATATTTGTTATCTTATGCATTAATTAATTATAGTTTTATTTCTATCTCCTTTCCTCAACCACATAGTTCTATATATTTTTATTCCCATGGTCTTTTATTCATGAAATTTCTCCTACAACAAATTCCATTTTAGAGTTAGGAGTAAATAAAATTCATGCCATACACCCTATAACCGCTCATCTATTTAAAAAATATTTTTTCAAGTCCCTTCTAAGATAGATATATAATTTAAATAGTTTTTATTACTTTTATAAAAAACTATTATAAATATTCTAATATTATTCTATAATGTCTCCCATGCATACCCTTTCATGGGAGTTTTCTAATATGAGAAAACCATGTCTTCAAAAACAATATTTGTCATCCACCATTTGGAAAACAGAATTTTTTAATTAGTAACCACTGAGGTTTGGATCTAAATATTAATTGTAGAATGATCGTATATTTCATGATCTATGTGACTAATAATAATGTGAAAAAACAAAAGACATAATGTTTCATGGAAATAAATATTCCCAGCTAACTATATGAATTTAGGTTTCCCTACCTTTTCTTAACCCACAAGAATCAATCTCTAGTGTATCACAAGATTATGAGAATTTTTTTTATATTAAGGAGAAAAAATATTTCATTTACATTTTTAAATATACCACAATCCCTTATTTTTAGACTAATTGGGGATGGTGTTGAAGTTACATACTATGAACCTGGAAGATGAGCTAGGATTATAATAATAGTGAATTGTTAAATATATCTTCTTTCATATTTATCTATTCAATATATAATAGACTTATAGACAGAAATATGAGATTTATATACCCATATAATTATATGTTTCTGGGATACATCTATAAATTCCACTTATAGTTACTTATCCATGAAAATACAGATAGGATAGCTTATTGAACTATCATTGGAATAGTTGGAAAGATATATTTATTTATAAAATTATTGAATATATTTCTCATTATGTTTGGGTTTTATGACATCCAGTATATTTATTTAAAATTTATTGATATCATTAAAGATAAAAATTCATTTTTCCAAGAATCCAATTCCTTTACAATTATGTAATATAAATGAGATCATGTTGAGGAGGATATGAAGTTAATATTGTATGAATTTTCATGGACATGGAGATAATGGGTACATTTAAACATTTACACATATATTATATTACTAATATACTAATGATGTGTGATGGTTAGGTTTTTAATTCCTTTTTAGCCTTGAACAAGTGGTGATAACAATATAATTTCACCAAAATAAACTAATGTCTTGAATATGTTTGGGGGAATCAAGAGGATCTTATAGGAAATTGAAAATCCAAAATATCTTATTGATCCCATGACAATCAGATTAACTCTAAGAATCTTGCATCCAATACTAGAAGATATGGTGGGGATTAACGGTTGGAGGAGTGGGAATTTCCAGAAGAACCACATCTTCCATCTACAGAGCCTCACAAAGGGAGGGTACTAGAATACATCCATAAACTGATTAGAATAAAACCTATAACACGTAATCTAAAACAAATTTTTTTCATTAAATCAATATAATTTATAATTACATTTTAAACGAAAAAAATATTTTCAATATATGAAACCATTTTAGGAATCAACTCACAACACTACGAAATTTGTCTGATGGTCCACTATTTCTCATTAAATTAATGAACTACCGAATGATCGATTTTGAAAAAAATATGTGATACTTTATAAAAATAATAAAAAAGTGGACTATAATTATTTGTATGAAATCATAAAATATAATGAAATCATGGTTAATAAAATAATAATTATAAAAATGATAAAAATAACTAGAAATAAAGCCAACACATCCCAGAAGATAAAGATAATTGATGTCTTAGGTCCACCTACCACAAATTTCAATCATTTTCCTAAAGTTTCATTACTATTACAAGACTCTATTAAAACCTATCTCATACTAAAATCCATATTTAACTATTAAACCATTTAATATAAAATTATATAATGGATATAAATGGTGGAAAACTCCGCATGTGAATAATAATTTTCTAAATCTAAATAAACGAGGTACAAACTAAAAAAATATTAATAATTTTATACCCAAATTCATAAAAAAAATCTCACAATTTGAATAATTTCAAAGTAAATCTCATCGTATGAGATACCTAAATTGAAAAAGTGGGGAATGATTTGTAATCAACCATCTTGAAATTCTTCTAAGGTTATATATTTTTCATTAATACAAAATTAGTATACCATTTCATAATAGATTTAAAATTAAAAACCCCAGGTATCCTTATTTTAAAATAAATGGATAATTAAGGAAATAGGTATAGAAAATTTATAAGAATATATTTCTTTAATTTACTGTGATAAATTTTAGTAAACTACCATATATTAATGGGGAATTGTTTTTAGGAAATTGGGGAAGTGGATGAAGATATCTCATATGATCATGTTCTAAGGAAGAAAATTTCAAATATATGTTTGCATTTAAGATATATAGAAAATTATCCTTATTTATATTAATAAAATTCCCTTAGGGTCTCTCTTTTTGACATGCGGTCTACCACTAATGACCAGTTGGAACACTATGTTCCCAACACATTCCCATATTTCACCTTATCAAAAAACCAATAAAAAACCGTGGTTTATTTAACATATTCTTCTAAAAATCCCATAAAGAAACCTATGCTATTTTCTTTATATTTCTTATTAATTTAAAAAAATACCTTAAATTTCATTTCATGTATTCTTCTTAGTTTTTCCTCCTATAATACAATTATTTCATTATTTAAATTATAACCATAAGATTACTTTACTAATCAAAATCCCAAAATCATAAATCATAGTAGCCCATATTTCATTAGATTTTAACTCTCCTCATATGTTAATTGAACTTAAAAATACCCAACAATATAATTTTTTTAATCTGATAAAAGGGAATGATAGACTTCCAAGGCTGACATTCAATTAAGATATTAGTAATATTTGGTGAGAAATGAGGAAATTTTTAAAAAACCATTCTATATCACATATTTCTGTTATGTATTACAACTTATGTCATTTGGGATAAATTTTTTAAAAAATAACATTAATTTAATTATTCGTAAATATTTTCTATTAACACCATATCTTTTTTATCATTATTTTCATATATGAAATAATGGTGTATTCTTGAATGATGATTGATATTGGGTAGTATTTAGGGATTGTATTAGGAATCCATTGAGGGCTCCAAATATTTAAAAAAATATCACATATTACATTACTAATTTTTTTAAAAAATTACGAATTATGAATATAATTCATGGAGTTTGAGTAGAAACATACATAATCACATATTCTTAAATTTAGAAAGTATTTAGAAGGGAACATTGTATATTGTAAATACTTTAGACTAGGACATAAATATGTATATATAAAGTACTAAAAATTATATTTTATAAATAATAAATATTTATACTCAAAGAATATATTTATTGAATGCATGAAACCATGATAGTTTTTAATGTATAGTCCTAAAATGCTTCCAAAACACGATTTCTAGATATATGTTTAGAATTTATATTATCTAAAACACCCTAGTGAAAATTTTCACATATAGGGTTTTAGAATTACCCCTAAAATGTTTGATAAACCATTTATTTTCATTAAATATTTTACAAGAATATAAACCAAGAAATAGAAATAAAATTGGTGTTGTCCTTATTCTTATAACACACATGCAGTTTCTTCAAGAAAAATAAGATGATTGATGTTTATGATATTATATACTCTCTAAAACACATATAGATATTGGTTATGAGAAATACCTATTTATTCTATTATAAACAAGTGTTACTTCAGTTTTGGTGGATCAAGACAAAAAATTGTGTAAATATATAACCTCGAGTAAAAGGAGATTTGAGATTGTTGAAATAGTGAGGAGATCTTGGATGGGTAAAAATAAGTACAAATTTTAGTTATTTTTTTGTTGATTTTTTAAATTTTCAATTCCTTTTGAAATGAATTTATTCTATTTTTCTGTTACATTATCATATTTGTCAATATGGTGAAAACATTATGTCATAATATGAATCAGACATCATCTATATTTGTTATAAAAGTATAATATGAAGTATTATTTTAAAATCCATTTATGTTATAAGAAAAAGAAAAAAATAAATAGCCTCTAGGTATGTTTCAACTTTTATGTATTCTTTCATAGATTTTTTAAAAAATATAACAATGTTTTTTTATTGTTCTTATAATTATTGATTATAATCAATGAATGTTTTGTGATAATAGATAAAAAAACTAAATGGTTAATTTTTTTTACAGTTTTTGGATCTCCATTAAGTTGAATTTTTTCTAATGATTGTACGTAAAAAATATGGTTACGCTCCTTGGTTTTACCACATTTCTTAGTCTTGATTCATATATATGGTTTAAATTTAGATATATGAATGAATTTCAATATACATTATGAATAAAAATATAATTTTTCATAAATTTCCCTCCTTGGGATATTTAGTTAGTTAGAAGCAGTATATAAGTTAAGGAGGATATCCATATTCTATGTTTTAGAAATGTTTGAGTCTTGGGATGACTATTTTCCATTTATAATGATTTATTATTATATAAGTAATATCACAGTGATTCAAATTCATTTATTTGATATATTTTATGGGAAAAATTATCAATTTCTCATTTACTAGTTAATAATAAGGGAAATTCCTACTTTTTCCCTTTTTTGGTAAAAATTTCAACACGGAAAATTTATTTGATCTTGAAATTAGATATAATTTTTTTACATATTATGAAAATAATATATATATACTTTAAAAGATCCTTAATAGTTTTCTATATATAATTAATTATTATTTGGTGTATTTTTGTTAAGATGGATTAATATTGTGAGAATGAAATATTATCTCCTTATTATATGAGAACATGCATGGTTACATAATATATTATCTTATTTATCAATGATAAAAAAACAATCTTTACCTTGAAAATCTAATTCATTGTGATTATTATAATTTAATGTAAGATAAAACCACTTTGAGAAGTCTTATTTGAAAAATAATTTAAATGATATTTTTTTGGTGAAAAGTATTTCTTTACATTAGTTAGTATGGATGAATTATTAGATACAATGTAAATTAGAGGAATGAAAATATATTATATTATTAAAACTACAAAAAATCATTGGAAAACCAAAGTGATTCTCTAGAAAAAAATATCTATATGGTAGGGATAATATTAATTCCACATTTTGTGTACATATTTTAATTTTTTTTATAAATTTTTAGTAAACATAAAAATTTATAAATCTCTAGGTGTTGTAGGTTTGATTTTTATGGTTTATAAACCATGAATAATAAAAATTGGGGTCTTGTATTTATAAAATTCTATTTTTCAAGTTATGAATACCAGGAAAAAAAGTATGATAAACATCAAAGCATGAGAAATTTTTTTATTTTTAATATATAATCTCAATTTACTCTGTATTTTGTCCCATATACACTATATAGTAACATAAAAGGTGTAATTGGGGTAATATTTAACAATATATCCATTATATCATCATTTAGAGTGATCGAGACCAAAATAATAGTTTAAAGGATTATAATATCTTTTTATTATACATATTCTTTATTATTTATCTTAAAAACATATATATTTAATTTTAAATATAACTCTAATAGGGTTTGAACTAAAAAACTACCTTCTGAATAATTTTTATTTGTTGGATAAGAAGATTAGATATTTGTATGGGGAACCTTGAAAATGAGTCATTTGATGATTTAGGTTTCAGTCTCTACTGGTTCATAATTTATTTGGTAATATTATTTTTTCTTTCCTTACTATTTTTGAAAAGATACTAATATAATTTTTTTAGGTTTTGTTCTACATTATTTTATTAAATATTGAAACTTTATTATATTAGTTAATATGTTATATTTTATAGATTTTATATTTGGGTTTTCATTTATTGTATTGGTAATTGTTTTGATGGTAATTACTTTAAGTGGGATGATTTATAGTTTTTTGGGAGATTTTCCAATTATAAAATTATATTTTTAATTTTTTTCATGTAAGATTTAGGTGTAATTTTTTGAATAAAAAAATTCCAATAATATTGTTAATTATTTTAGTCTATTTTCATATTGTGGGTAAAATTGATGGGTAAAGACATGTAGACAGGGGGCTCACTTCTTTTCAACATTAATGTACTGATAATTTCTCAATGTATAGAGGTTTAAAGATTATATATTTTATATAAAAGGTTATTAATTTTGTGTCAGTTAATACATATTTTTTATGACTTGTTACACTTAAACTTCTACTTCCCAACATTACATACTTCCATGGTGTAAAATGTCAAAATTTTTAATTTTATAAATCCTGTTTTTGTTTAATTGTGTCTCATTAATAATTTGTTATATATAATTTCACTTTTTAGTCAAAGAGTTATCTCTTATACACTAATTATTTGTTTTTATTTAATTAATTAATACTTTATTACTTATCATATAACATGGGATTGTGATCATTCTTATCACACAGATTCATAAACCGTGGTGCACAATTTTCACTTTCAAGGAACCCATTTGGGTTCATAGAGTGAAATTTTCAATGTTTGTTTTATTTAATCCATATATTCATAACATTAGATTTTATATAGATATTATTCATCCTTATAGTTGTAAGAAACAACATACTTAACTAATATTTAAGGTTTTTTATTATTTAATGGAGTTATATATGTAGAAAGGCTTGTATATAATACACCATTAAAGCTGTTTTTGAGGTTATTAATATTTTTTCAAGATTTTTTTGGCCTATTTACATTTATTAACAATTTTAATTGCATCATACTAATTTTTGTTTTAGTATTTTGATTTCTTAATCACTATACCAATGTAGATTTTTTTTAAACTTTTTAAATCTTATATTATTTAAATTATTTTTATCGAATGGACATATATAGTATATTGTTATAATTTTTTTAACTAGATATAATAATTATTTTGGGTTTTATTAGAACCCTTAGAATAAATTTTATAAAATTTTATTGTTTGGAATGTTTTTTAGTTAAGTCTTTTATAAAAACACTTAGGTTAGATTTATATATTTTTTTGATTCCTTAAGAATATTTCAATAAGGGAAAATAATATCCTATTATTTAGATATAAACTGTATGAACTATTTTTTATCATCTTGTAGTTGAGTGGTTTTCTTCAAGGTTTCTAAATCATAACTTATGTTTTAAATTAATATGTCTATTGAGACATTATAAAATACAATTATAGCTTATATTGTGTTCATTGGAGTATATTTTTATGGCTGGAGATATGAAGGTTAAGACATAAAATATAGTATATAAATGAATATATCTATCGTTTATATAGTGGACCTAATGATAGTATGAACTTCTAATAGATTAAGTGTTCAATAAATTCATTATTTCTCTTTTAATTTTATTTTCCCAAAATAAGATTCCTTAAAAACAATGAGGTGAGATGGAATTTTTGTTCATAAATTACAAAAACATTTATATGATTTTCATTTAATAATTATATATTTTATAATCATTATAGATTATTGATATTTAACAAGTGGGGTTTAAAACATTTTTTTCGAACACTTTTTTTATTTTCCTCTGAGTTTATTTTAGGAGATATATGTATTCTTAGAGATTAAACCTCATGAATATACATATTAAACTATAAATTGGGATTGGAAAATTGTTAATAAATCATGAATTTAGTGAAAAATAATTATTATTAGTGAATTATAGTTCAAATTTATGCTTTATAAATAGAATGGGTTAAAAATAAGGCCAACATGATTTTGTTTCACTATTTGACATATCTCATCATAGGTCTCCTAACATATATTCTATTATTTCTCTTCAAATGTTTTGATAATTCATTCGAGTCATATTTCTATGAATCCAAAAAATTCAAAAAATTTAACTAGTGGTCTAATAAATTAGGATTTAATTTTTTTAAAAAAATATTTTGGAATTCATCTAAAAAAATAACATGTTGGATTAACAGAACCCAATAATTTCTTTTACATATAGGCGTACCCTAAAAAGGTTGACTTAGATTACACCATCATTTTAATATGAAAAAATTAGTGGATTTTTTATTTAGTCAAAGAGTTGTACATAAATATGAGATGATGAAATCATTATTTTGATAACACAAATTTTACTCATGACCATGTAGGCTCCCAAACAGATAGAAGTGCGGCCTCAACTATATAATAAACCATACTAAATATATATACTATTGACTCTTTTTTGAAAATCTGATAATACACATAAATTTTTTTCCATATTTGTGGTTGGAAAATTGGTAATTCATATTGAAATTATTCTTTATATTATAATTATTTATATTCCACAGTGATACCTAAACAATAAAGTATTTAAGTTTTTTTCTCTATTATTATAACACGAAATATTGAATTCTCATTGGGAATTTTATTTAATTATAATAAATTATTCTACAACATCATGTTAATTTATTATATTATAGAGTACTAGTATCGTAATTTTTATTATAATCAAAAGCTATATTTTACCTCCAAATATGATATCATTTACAACATTGGGTATAATGGTATGTAAACTTTGAAGTTTGTGGGAGTTAGAAAATTGTGTTAGAGTGTTACCTTCTAAGTTGGTAGTTATTTACATGGGTAAAATTGATACTAAGAAGTATAGTGAAATTCATTCAATGTGTAACCAATAAAATGATGCACTCTTCAAATATTTATTAAAGATACCATCAAAAATGTATATAGAGGTTATAGTATAATTACTTATATAATGTAGTATAATATCACTTTATTCTTACTAAATATCACATAATTATTTTCAGTGACCTAAAATTATTATTCCTAAACCTTGAAAAGAAAAATATTTTTTAGATTAAGAACATCTTCTTTTCCTTCATTATTACTTTTCATAGAGAAATAATATGTTTTCTTATACTGATTTTTAGAATATATAAAATTTAATTTGTTTAAAATTAATAATTAATATATGTTCACTGAATATTTGTTATTTTATTAAATTTATTGTAGAATTATTATATTACAAGATGCTATTTTGATCAACATGATCATTCCAAATACATTAGAGGCACCTATCAGGTAATTACCAAAAGATAATTTTGTCACGACCCGTCCCTCAGGGCCCATGTCGTGACTATTCCAAGCCCACCTTCCATATCCATGGGTTGGAGACTAGAACTGGATAGGCGTATCCCTAATCGGGATGTCATTTTCTTTAAACCTGTACAAACACACAGTCCATGAACACAAAAGGATACAACCACGAATTAAAACTGAAGTAGTAAATGTGTGTACAGAAATTAAAGGGGCTGGAATACAAGCCCAAAAAAAAGATAAAACTGCAACATAAAACAGTAAACAACTCATGGGATCTTCCACCAAGGATCCTACTTGAAGGGTAGGTTCCGCTCGTCTCCACATCTCTCCACATAAACCGTCACCGCCGTCCACCATCAGGTCCAATCTCCCCGAGTCTCAGTCAAGTTTGTTTGTCATCTTCACAAGGCACATCAAGGTGTGGGAAAAGCTTATGTGGGGTGAGTATAACAATACCAAGTAGGTACCCCAAGACCCTCAAAGGTCTCTCATAATTACACAAAGGAAAAAACAATGCTTTATCTCTATCACAAGGAACAAAGAAAAAGACTCAACTCAAACTAATTATACAACTCAGATATTGGAATAAAGATGATTAGCATAATGCTATATCATTTTATTCTATTAGGAAGTCTCTATAGCTAAACCATGATGGTGTTGTTCCAATGTCGATCCACATGGGGTCGTATGTCGCTAATCTACGACGAGCCGCTCTAAGGAAGGTCCTCGTCCGGTTGTGCACTGTTGATCCACATAGGGTCACTAGAATACGGATCCACATAGGTTCTTTATATTATTGATCCACACAAGGTCGCTATAATGTAGATCCATATAGGGTCATTATAATGTTGATCCACACAGGGTCTCTTTAATATTGATCCACACAGGGTCACTATAATTGTGATCTACACATGGTCTCTAAAATATTGATACACATAGAGTCGCTATAATTCTAATCCACACAGGGTCACTATAATGTTGACCCATACAGGGTCTCTATAATATTGATCCACAGAGGGTCTCTATAATGCTGATCCCCAAAGGGTCACTATAATGTTGATCCACATATGGTCGATATAAAGTTGATCCACACAGGGTCACTATATTTTTGATCCACATAGGGTCGCTATAATTTTGATCCACACAGGGTCACTATAATTATGATCCACACAAGGTTGTTATAATTCTTATCCACATAGAAATCTATAATGCTTATCCATAAAGGGTCGATATAAAATTGACAATAAGACATATGATTCCCTGCACCCAGTGCACTTGATTTCCATAGTATCTTCTCCTATAGATAATGGCCATGCCTCAACTTCTATAAAGATCCAAAAATGAGTAAGACAAATGATTGTCATTTAGTAAGGGTTCCAATGCAACAGACGACACCTCAACTGGATGCCCGATCTGTGAGTTATTGACATTTTAGTGTGCAGGGCCTAGTTGGATTCAGGTACGATCCAACCCGGCCATACATGAACATTCTCCAACGCTCTATTGGAGTATCTCAAAACTACCATCTCTCTACAAGGATCCCAACACAGTAAACGGTTCTTCAAACGAACGTATGGTTCGCAAGATACTACTCTTTAAGAGAAACTGAGCCTGAATGGGTCAGTGTCTAGTCCGACCCAATCGGACCAGCCTAGACTGCCAGCTAGGCACAACCCTCCAGGAGACACAGTTTGGTGAGCTGGCATGGCTCGCCAGATATGTTGCCACCCACCTTCCCGAACAGCTGAAAGATTTGTTAAGATCTTCAATTGGTGGCACCATGTGCCACCACCAGGTGGTCCGTGGGACCCGCGGGGCGCAGGTCTCCCTCCGCTTCACATTCGATGTCATGGAACCTTCACTATGGCGTGCGATGGCGCACTGCCTCACCAATGTGGTCGGCCACCCCTTCGAGTCTGACGTGGCCCCTAGCGGTGTCGCCCTCTTCCGCGGCCGGCGAGCGTCAGCCGCTTCCTTCGCCTCTAGCATCAGTCTCCAGTGCTATGCCAGTAGATCTTCTGTGGGCCACCGGGTGAGAACGGATGGTCCTTGTTCCCCTCTGCTCGCACCTATGATCCTCCCAGGATGCTACCATCATTGTGTGGCTCTAAGATCAAGGTCCTTATAAGTTGGAAATTCATCCCCTGAAGAGCGCGACAATAACTAAGCGGCGGAGGGTCCATGCCTTATTCATTTGGCATGCTCCCTCCTTGTTAGCATCATAATAAGAAATATAAATAAATTCATTTTCAACAACTTAGAATTAAATAATTTTAAATGAGAAACCACGATAATTGTTGGAGGTGTCACAGTTGCAACATGGGAAGAGTCCTTATTGGATGGAGTTGGCAGCGTTCATCGATCCCAGATCATTACCGGCCATGCTTCCATCCTCCTCTGAGGGAAGTTGTCGCAGTACATCACCAGAGGTTCCTCTCTTGATGAAGTCATGTCAAAAATCACAACATGAGCACCATTTTAATATATGGAGGATGGGATTTTAATGTAACATAGATTTAATGAGGTTCATTAATAAGTTAATTAATGAACCTCTCATCTCTCAACGGATTTGTTATAAAAACAAAGGGTCAATACATTAAATGGCTTGAAAACTCAGCGGTCCCGCCACTGCCACCCAACCGTTGGAGAAATATAAAATGACACCTTTTAAGTTATTTTATAATTCATAAAAAATTCTGAAAAAACAATCTTTTTCTTCCGACCTTCTGAGGTCGAGGTGAAGTCTCCCTTAATAATATCCCGGTGAAAAAGATTCATGAGTTTCCTTGAATTTTTAATCTGATCATTGGTTCAAAATATAGAAAATGTTGCTCATGCGTTTACTGAACATACCTTAAAAAAGTTCAAAAATCTTTTCTAGGCCAACCAGGCTTTAGAATCTAGAACCATCAATTTTCGCAGACTCGTAATATTCAAAAACTATTTTTAAAAAAATTATATGAAATTTAGGTTTCTTTAAATTCTCCCCACCATAGAGGATTTAATCCCTGAAAGCTACAAAAAAACTAGGGAAACAAATGGGGGTACTGAGCACGTATCTAAGCCTCCCGCTACCATGTGATCTTTTGTATGTTCCTATACTACCAATGAACTCACACCAGAATAATTGAGCATCCTTGTAGGACATCCTCCAGTCGATCCTCTATCCCCACCGGGAACTCTGCAAACCTTGCCCCATAAATGATGTCTAGCTTGCCTAAGCTGATAACGTGGGATTGATCATGCACATACCTCCTCAACTGCAACACATGGAAATCATTATGTACCTGGTACATCTTTGGGGGAAGAGCTAGATGGTACGCCACCTATCTTACTCTACTGAGGATCTGGAAAGGTCTAATTAACCTCATAATAGTTATCTTCCCCTTCCAATCCTTTGTATTCCTCATCGGGGTGAGATCTGTAGGAAGACATGGTCTACCTACTCAAACTCCAAGGGTCTTAGTCTCCTATCGGCATAATACTTCTTCCTACTCTGCGTATTCTTCATTTTCTCCTAGATGATCTAGTCCTTATCTATGGTAGCCTATACCAACTATGAACCCATAACTGCTGACTCCCCTAGGTCTGTCCAGTATAGAGGTTATTTTCATGGTCACCCGTACAGGGTCTCAAATGGACCCATGACGATCGTGGAGTGATAACTGTTTTTGTAAGAGAATTCCACCAGTGGAAGGTGGTCCTCCCATCTACAACCAAAATCAAGGACACAAGCACGAAGCATTTCCTCGTGTGTCTGTATGGTATATTCCATATTATCATCTCTATGAGGGTGAAAGGCGGTTCTCAAGCGTAGATGGGTCCCAAATACCTCCTGCAATACCATCCACAAATGGGTTGTAAAACGTGTATCGCGATCTGAGATGATCACCTATGGAACCCCATGAAGCCATATAATCACTTGTATATAGATACGTCCTAAGATCTTAATAAATCCCTTCTCTCAGATGGGTAGGAAGTGGGACGACTAGGTGAGTCAGTAGACGATCACAAAAGTGGAATCCTAGCCCTTGGGTGTATGTTGTAGCCCTGTCCTGAAGTCCATAGATATAGCATCAAATATCCAATCTGGTACCTCAAGTGGCTAAGATAATCCTACTATTACCTGATTCTCGTCCTTCACTTGCTGAAAAGAGAGACATAGATATATGAAAACTGACACTACATTCTCCCCCCCTAGACACCAGTACTGATGTCAGAGGTCTTGGTACATCTTCGCCACTCTAGGATGCAGTTCCAAAGGGGATTTTTGTAAGTCCCTCAACACCTCCTTCGATGCATCGTTGGTACCATGGTGTGTCCTTTGAGGAGGATGATGTGATCCCCACCTTTATAAAATCTTTCAGGATCCTGCCTGAGGATATCTGAACATGTCAGACCACACAGTCATATCCACAAGCTGAGCCACCAGAACTCGCTGAAGAAGTTTTTGAGTAACTATCATTGAATGGAGGTAAGCTGCTCCATCACTATCCACGATGGATAACTGCAACACGACTAGTTTCTCTATCACCTCACTCAGTAACTGTAGTCCAAACCTCCTGCTGAGGGGTCTTCTACTACATTTCCCATCCCACGAGTGTAAAATATCTCAAAATCGTAGTCCTGGAGGAACTATAGCCATCATCGTTGTCTCAGGTTCAGGTCTTTCTAGGAGAAGATATACCTGAGAATATTGTGATCAGAGTAGATTGTGAAACATTCTCCCATAAAGTAGTGTCGCCACTTCTTCAGTGCAGATAACACTATTGATAACTCCATTTCATGGGTAGCGTAGTTCTACTTGTGTTTTCTCAACTTCTATGACCCTTAGGTGATCACTTCTCTCTCCTGCATCAAGACACAACCCAATCTGGTCTCTGATGCATCACAGTAGACTACTTACCAAACACCTTCTTTTGGAATCCTCATGATGGGTGCACTCTTCAATCTCTTCCTCAGCTCTTAAAATCTCTGTTGGCACTTCTTCAGCCATAATAAAGGCTTCCCCTTCTTCGTCAAAGATGAAATGGGTGATGCTACCCTAGAGAAGTTAGGTACGAACCTCCGGTAGTATCCATACAAACCTAGGAAACTCCACACCTCAGTCACACTCCTAGGTGTCTCCCAAGAAAGCACTGCCTCTATCTTCGCTGGATCCACTACAACTCTAGCCTCCGAGATAATGTGCCCTAAGAAGTGGAATTCCCGTATCCAGAACTGGAACTTTGAGAGAATACTATAAATCTAGTGCTCCCGAAGTGTATCTAGAACTTTCTGTAGGTGCGTGGAATGCTTCTCCTCTGATACTGAGTATATCAAGATGTTTTCAATGATGAACACCAAGAATCGATCGAGGTATAGCAATAATATCATGTTCATGAGCCCCATGAACACTGTCGAAGCATTGGTTACGCAGAAAGTTATCACTAAGATCCCATCAAGGCCATACCGACACTTGAACGCCTTCTTTGGTACGTACACATTTTGTACCCTGAGCTGGTAATAGCCTGATCTGAGGTCTATCATCGAAGACCAAAGACCTCCCTTAAGCTGGCCAAAGAGGTCGTAAATCCTCAGGAGTGGATACCTATTCTTCACAGTCACCTGGTTCTGGCGCTGATAGTCCAAACAAAGCCTTAGACTCCCATATTCATTCTTGGTGAAAAAAATCAGGGATACCCATGGGAAAACAATGGGCCTTATGAACCCCTTCCACTATTAGTCCTTCAAATGTACCTACAACTCACAGTGCTCCGCGGGGGCCATCCGATATGCTAGTGTAGATATTGGTCCATCCAGGGGTACATATCCATGTAGAAGTCTACCTCTCTATGAGGAGGTAGTCTGGGAACTTCATCAAGAATGACATCAGTATACTCATCTACCACTATAGGATAACTCAGACTCCTCACGTCAACAACTCTGAGGGTAAGTCTAGCCAACAGATGAGTGATTGGCTGCACTCTCCTCTGAGTAAGTCCATCTTGTTCTACAATGGTTCCCTTATCATCTCCAAGTAAGTCCATCTTCTTCTAAAATGGTTTCCTTCTCATCGGTGAAGAAAAAACGTGTCATGTCTTCATTGAGATACTACATGTTGCACTTAAAACAATCGATCTGAGCATGGACTATAGATATCCAATCCATACCCAAGATGACATCATCAGGCCTCGATGCTGCTACTAGGAGATCCCAGCCAGAGATCTAACCTCGTAGAGTGATCTAACATTGTCTGCACCAGTGTGTAATCATAGAATCTTCTATCGTATGAGCCTCTAATCATAAGGATCTATCCAATGACTCCATAAAAATCATCGATCCCCGAAAGAGAGTTGTGGAAATAAAAAAGTGATTGTAACCTATGACAATAATAATTGCGGGTAGGGTGGAATAGACATATATTGGACCTATAATCGTCTTTGGAGCACCATGGTTGTAGGCCTCTGCTGCCTGAAGCAGTGCTTTCCCCTGTATACCTATTCCATGTGGTCGGGGTGGACCACCTGGGGGTGGTGGTGATAGAACCTCAAACCATCATCCACCTATTATTGCATGCCATGCTCCTCTGCCACGTCTACCACCCTGAAGACCCCCTCCCCTAAACCTCGGTCACTCCCTCAGTAGTCCCTCAATCATCTGTTGATCATCGGTATGGTAGGTTGGGCGGTCGCGAGCCATGTGGCCCTGCCTGTCACATGTGAAGCATATTATACTTCCCTGCTGACCCCTCTTCCTTAAGAGATCCAAAACTCCGACCCTGCATCCTGGGGTTTTCCATCAGAGGTTCTAGTTCGCTTGGACCTCTGCATCATCTGCCTACTATCTGCTGTATATGACTCGGCCATCTGTCGTCCGGTGGTGGCTCTCACCGTCGGTTCCATCTCGGTTAAGAAGATCTCCACCAACAATGCTCGCTCGAGCACTCCTGCCTACGTCAGGATATTGAGCGATATCATTGACTCACTAATCTCCCAACGGAGACCCTCCTCGATGGTTTAGTTCCTAAATACAGGGTCTCTTTCCATGTTAGTGGAGTAGCGTGAGAGGTCAGTGGATCTATCTGAGTACTGGGATATTTTCAGGTTGCCCAACTGTAAGTACAGGAGCTCTTGAATACGCACAGAGCGTAGTGTCATTGGAACGAACTATGCCCTGAAGAGGGTCTAAAATTCCAACTAGGAATGTGTTGCCTCATCATGTGACTGGAGCCTTAGACTCCATCATCTTCATGTCATTCCATAGATAAGGCTAGCATCTCATAGCACCATCTGCTCTGCTGGTGACCCAACAAGGTAGAAAACTCTAGCCACATCCTCCAGCCAGTCCTCAGCTCCCTGGGGATCTGTCTCGTCTCGAAACCTCGGAGGAATCTACCACTAGAACTCGAACACGCACTCAGTCAGCATGAACAATCTACCAGTGGGGATGGAGGAAAAAGCTCCCCAATGGGTATTGGTGGTACTGGTGCACCGCCTAAAGGTGTTAATGCTGTATAAGGGCCCTACAATGAAGCCTCATTGCTTGGTGGTCCATCATCATGAAATCTCTCTCAAATTCTGGATGGTCATCTACGTGGAGGCATCCTAAAAAGAGACAGGTGTTCCACGGTCAAAAAGTTATACCTTGTGAGGTGACTAAAAAGAGTTCAAAAGTAAAAACATTTCGAAAACACACACAATTAGTGTTTTCGCGCACCAATTCTGAAATCAAAATACAGGGTCCTGGTGTACGGATACATCAGCCACCACAACAACACTAGACTCCACAAACTAAAAACCACACTCAAAACACATAACACTATTGCTCTATTGGAAAGATCAGAGTCCTAGTTCTTCGGTAGAACCGACTCCTCTGAAACCACTTTGTCCCGACCTGTCCTACGAGGCCCATTCTGTGACTACCCCAAGCCCACCATCCACATTCTAGGGGTTGGAGACTAGCAATAGAAAGGTGTATCCCTAATCTCGACGACTTTTCCTTTAAACCTGTACAAACACAAAGTTAAATAACACAACAAGATGAAACCATGAAGTAAAACTGCTGTAGTAAAAGTGTCTACTAAAATTAAATGGTCAAGATACATTCCCAATAGAAAGATACAACTACAATAGAAAATAGTAAATAGCTCCTGGGATCATCCACCAAGGATCCTATATGAAGGGTAGGTACAGATCATCTCCACAACTCTCCACATCAACCGGCATCGCCGTCCACCATCAGGTCCTAGCTCCCCGAGTCTCAGTCAAGGTTGTTTGTCTTCTGCACAAGACACGACAAGGTGTGGGAAAAGCCCATGCTGGGGTGAGTATAACAAGACCTAGTAGGGACCTTGAGAACTCAAATGGTATCTTATAATTTCACAAAGGAAAAAACACAAAGCATGATCCCAATAATAAGGCATAAAGTAAAACACTCATCTCATACTAGGTATAAAACTAAAAGATCCGAATAAAGATGATTAGTATAATGCTATATCATTTTATTATGTTAGGAAGTCACCACAACTAAACCAGGAAGGAGTTGTTCCAATGTCGAACCACATAGGGTCGTATGTCGTTGATCCGCGATGGGACACTCTAAGGCTGGTCCTTATCGGGTCACGCACTATTGATCCACACAATGTCGTAAGAATGATGATCCACATAGGGTCACTATAATGCTGATCAAAATAGGGTCTCTATAATGTTGATCCACACAGGGTCCTTATAATGCTGATCCACACAGGGTCGCAATAAAATTGACACCTAGCCACAGGATTCGCTGCACCCTGTGCGCCTGAGTTCCTAAGTATCTTCTCCTATGGATAATGTTCATGCATCAACTACTATGAAGATCCATGAAGGAGTAACCTGAAGGACCATCATGTTGTATGGGTTCCAATGAAACAGCTGGCGCGTCAACCGGACGCCTGGTCTCTGAGTCATTGGCATTTTAGTGCTGAGGGACCAGTTGGATTCGAGTACGATCCATCCCATCCATACTCCAAAATTCATCAAAACTCATGTAAAGTATCTTAAAAGAACTTTCTCACTCAAATGATCCCATAACCATAGGCGGTTCCTTAAATGGACATCTAGTTTGCAAAATATAGCTCTTTAAGTGAAACTGGTCCCAAATGGGTCTATGTTTGGTCTGTCCCGACCCGGTTTGGGTCGACCCAACCCTGTTCGGCTGGGCCGTAGCGGGTTCAGCTTGCTGGGCCATGGACCATCCCAGTCCACCAACTAGGCATGGCCCACCAGGCGACGTGGCACAGTGCACTGGCGCAGCTCGATAGCCGGGTGGCTGCCCAGCTCCTCAAATGGATCAAAGATCCATTCAACTCTTCAATCTGTGACGCCACATGGTGCCTCCATGTGGTCTTAGGGACCCATGGGGCATGGGTCCCCCTCAGCTGTGGCTTGATGTCACGACCCCTTCACCACGGGACACGAGACTGTGCCGCCCTGCCAATGCAGCTAGCCAAGTGTTGGTCGCCCCTTCAGGTCTGCCACAACACAAAGCGGTGTTGCGCTCTTCCGCAGCCGACGAGCGCTGGCCGCTGCCTTCGCCGCCATCACCAGTTATCGGTTCCATGCCATCGGATCTTCTTTGGGCCACCGGGTCAGATCTATTTGTCAGTTTTACCCTCTGTTCACGCCTATGGACCTTCCAGGATGTTGAGGTCGTTGTGTGACTCCCGGATCAAGGTTATGCCAGATTGGAAATTTGTCCCCTAAAGAGTGCGACAAGAATGAAGTGGTGGAGGGTTAGATCCTTGTTTGTTTGTCCCATACCCTCTATGTTAGAATCACAACAAGAAGAAAAAATAAAATCATCATTAACCCCTTTGAATAAAATAAAGTCAAACCCCATACCTCGAGAATCCATGGAGGTTTCATGGTTGTGACGGGGGAAGAGTCCTCGTTGGATGGAGTCATCATCATTCGTCGATCTGAGATCATTTCTACCCAAGATTCCATCCATCTCTAGGGTAAGTTTCCATAGTAATTCACTAGAGGTTCCTCCCTTGATGATGTTGTGTCAAAAACCCCAACCTAATTTTCATTTAAATAGATGAATGATGAGAGTTTAAGGCAATGTTTCTTTTTATGAGGTTCATTAATAATTTACTTAATGAACCTCTCATCTCTCAACAGAGTGGTTATGAAACCACCACCGCTCAACCATTGGAGACAAATAAAAAAACACATTTTAATTTATTTATTTATTCTTTAAAAAGTCTAAAAAACTATCTTTTTCTTCAAACATACTATGGTCATGGTGAAGTATCTCTTAATAGAATCCCAGTGTTGTGGATTCAATGGCACTCTCAGATTTTTAATTCGACCACTGGTTCAAAAGATATAAAACATCACCCACGAGTTTACTAAACATTCCTTAAGAAAAGTTCAAAAATATATTCTGGGCACACCGGACTTCAGAATCAAGTGCCATCAATTTTCACAATCTCCTAATAAACCCATATAATTTAAAAAAATTATATGAAGTTTCTGGGACATTAAAAAAAATTCATAATCAATAAATAATATATGATATACCAAATGAATAAAATCATTACACAAACATTAACTTTCATATTAGTTGAAATGAATGTAATAAACAAGAGGGTGGGATCACCACATATAATTTGTAATTAGTTTATTTTCAAAATGAAATTCCTACTGTTGGGTTTCATTCTTCATTGATGATTCGATAGACCACTTATTTTTGTACTATCATAGTTGTTATAGGATTGAGGATGGGAATCCCACTAGAGATGATCTACACATGAACCGAAAACCACATAACATTTCAATATATTTTACCAAGATCTAGAATGGATGATTCTGACCCCTATGTCATTTGTTGATAAAAGCCGTAAGAGTCTTTTTATGTGGAAGGCCTCTTCTTGATCTCTATAGTCATGTGTGGTTGGTTGAGTAGGACCTCAACATTATATTGAAATAATTATAGGATATTTTATATATAGGGACTCAAATAATTATCTCTATAATTTCATTGTTCCTATCATTGATAAGGATAGGAAATGAAAAATTTGGGAATAAATAGAGAAATAAATAAACAAATTATAATTTCACATTTTCCCTTATTATTTCTCATAATTTTTGATAACCCTCATGTCTAATTTATATTATCATTATTATTATTTACATTACATGTTCAAAACCTATTTACAAATTAAATATTACTTCAACAAAAAAAAATTAATATTTATTATAATAATATTTATTATGAAATTAATACCTAGACCATTAAAGTCAATCTATATATCCTCCTCATTATTTAATGGGTCTTGAATAATGAGTATTTATTTAATAAATAAATACCACTACATTAATGAATAATAAATATAATATTATTGTATTATAAAAAAATAGTTAGTAGATAATTATTAAATCATCACATACCCAAATAAATAAATATTTTGGAGCATGTTAATGATGAAGAATTAATACATATTAAATATTCATGTAATTAATAAAAACCTTAAGAAAATAATATGTTTTTAATATTATACTCACGTGATATAAAATTGAATAACCAGATAATGAGTATATGTTGTTAGTAAAAAACGAATAATTAATAAACCATGTATGAAATATAATATATTTCCTTCAATATGTTAAATTAAAATTGAATTTAAAGGATGTTACAAATACTCATAATGTGTGACCATTTTGGCTACTTTCTTAGTGGAGTAAGGTTTCTATACCTAAATTCCATTGAAAATATTTAGAAAAAAACAAAGTAAACCATAGAGAAAGATATAAATTATACACTGAAAATAACATCAGATGCGTGTACACTATAATAAAAACACTTTATCATGATATCATTAATAAATAACATTGCATTCTAGTTTCACCAACCATGGTGATTGATGTCTCTTTCCTTTAAATTCAAAAAATTAAATTGTTTCTAGAACACCATACCCATGGACCTAATCAAGTAATTCCATTCCCATCAAGGGTCCTATGATATCAAATTATGATAAATTACATAATGGATAAATCCCTTTTATAATTACTAATTAATACCATTTCAGTCGCGATGCACACCACATACCAAAATTATCCTTGAACATATTTTTTTAAAGGTTGGTGCCGAAGCCTCATTTATTATTAAAGGAAAGCAAAGACCTCTTTTAACTGGGTAGAGGGAGACCCATTACATTTCCCAAAGGCCCAGTGGGCATTTAGCCCATTACATGGCCCGTAGACCCATTGTTTTTGGCCCGAAGCCCATTATGTGAATAGTACTGCTACAGTACTTGCCCTGCTACAGTACTGCACAATACCCACCACTGCTATAGTTCTCTGTCGCCGCTACAATTCCCTACCGCCGCTACAGTGCTCGCCATTGCTACAGTACGCCGCTGCTACAGTACTGCTACAGTACCTGCGCCCAATGGGTTTTGAACCCCCATTTTTCATGTAGATTTAAGGGGTGCTTACCACTTAGAAAAACCCCAACTACAAATTAAATTACTCAGGATATGAGTTAATAATATTCTTAATGTTTAAGGGAAATTTTATACTTATTAATAAAGGAACATCCAATGAAATATATAATTATATATTTCCTACTAGCGAGTCATTTTCTCATAATCTCCTTATCTTGGAGATTACTAAGAACGAACAACATTAGAAAAATACTCATGGACATATGATACCCAAACCCTAGCTAGAATATATCCTTTTTTCCCATAAAATGATATCATCTATCCATAGAACATGTATTCAAGAATATTTTTCGAGAACATTTATCCTAATAAAGAGGAATGGATATGACCATTGATTTTGCTAATACCCTTAAAATGTTATTATATACTATGTCACATAGAATAAAAATAGTGATGGGATAAAATATTAAATAATATTCGAAAACCTAAATATTCTTGTAATATAATGTATATAGTATTTTGTGCTAGGGAACCAACTCTAATATAATCCCACCAATACTAGATATTACTACTAACAAATCAATTGGTTTCCCTCACATGATTAGAAATATTCTATAATAATATGGCTATAACTTCTGAACTCTCCACATTTTCATTAATGTTCTACTTATAGATACCTAAATTCACTATAAAAATACCATAAGAGATTTTATGATAAAGTTTATCATTTTTTCTATGTAATCACTAATTTTTTTTATAATACCATTTTAAAAACATAATAATAATTTTTTATATTTTAAATATATTTTCATTTCAAAATCATTATCAAAGTGTTATTATACTCACTTTTTTAACTATATCATAAGATAAAATATACTTTGTCTAATATAGATATGAAGACTACTAGTTATAAATAATATAACTCATACATATTATCAATTTTTCACTATGGTATTAGATGAACTGATCCAAAAAATATTTTATTTATATAGCCTAGAAAATAGTACTCCAATTTTTCCAATTTCTAGGATTCATCTTGTATTTCTTCCTTAAAAATAATCAGATAGTTTTTACCAACATCTTATAAAATTATCATAGAATCATTTGATATTTTTATTAATTGATTTATATAGATGAAATATCAATCCAATTTGTATATCATATAATGTGTTATATATTTCCAATGACCTCTCAGAAATATGTTGTTTATATATCATAAAAATAAATTATGAAACTGGAAAAATTTGGGTGTGTTGTTTTATCATGTAGTTTTCAATACCATGTCAAATATATTTTATGACCTTGATTATGAATCTCTATGAAATATACTAGTATATCAAGTTCCCTAGAAATTGGTATGCAACTTAAGTCAACATTGAATAAATTATTTTCTCTTATATAACCATATGGTTAATCTTTTATTTCCATATGTCTTTAAACAAATATGTCTTAGAAAAGAAAAAAACACTCCCACTAACCTCTATTAGAATCCAATAAACATTAAATTTAAAATAAATATACTAGGATCATTATATGGGTATCCCCCATAAGATGGATCCTTGAAACATATATTATGTATTGTATTTATTTGATTTTTCATACTTTATGGTCCACTATATAGACATATACCATAAAAAACCTACAATTTAGGTGACCTGGACTTCCAATGGGAAAAAATGATAATAATAATTTTAGGACCAAGATGACAAAAATTCACTTATTTATCCATTGTATTATTTTATTTTCAATATTGTTTTTGATGGAATTATATCACCTAACTCTGTATTTCTTGTGAATTTTATGAACTTGTGTTTTCAAAACAATAGGACTCACTTTTTCCATCATAATGAGGAGAATCAGTTTGGAAGAAATGTTTTTGATTGGGCTCACTGTGGGTCCGGAATGGGAGAACATCATTAAGAGGTATTTATTGTCCTCAGATTCACTCTGAATTTGATATAAATGAATTAATTTTTTGTGGGAGAATAAAATTCATCTCGACTAAGATTATTTTTAATTATGAATATAATTTTCTGATCTATATTTCTCATAAATAATATGCTGATTGAGGATCAAAGGATTCTTGATTAATGGAAGAAAATGGAAGGTGTTACTCCATAACATTACTAGATTTATCATATCTGGGTGGAAAAGAAGATAATGGGGTTTCCAATTGTCCTCAAAATGATCAGATCTAGGTGAAAGAAGAGGGTGAGACGGTTATAATTCACTAGTGCATCTAACCATAAATCAGAAGCATAAGAAACATTTATACCCAGGATGATCATACTCAGGAACATAATGAAACAATGACATACACAGAGTGATCATATAAAGAAATGAGTGTATCTAGTATAATCCTACTCATAAATATCTTACTATAAACAATAATATTTATAGAATGAATTACTTGAGGTAGATAGATAAAAAGATAATGAGAGAATGAGATAAAAAATGAATTCAACCATTTCGAAATTGTTGAATTACTTTATCAGTGTCCAACTAGGTCAACATAAGTGGAGAAGATAAATATTTTTATCTCAGGTGGGTCAAGAGAAAATGAGAGGGAGTTTTCTGGATGTATTAGTAAGGGGTATCAAAATTCAAAAGAATGAACATATTGAAAAAAATAAATGTGGTATTAATAACTTCATACATTTTATTTTAATTGGTATAGTGATTTGTTTTGAAGAAATAATATTTAGAAAATCGGAATCATGTATTGAACCAGACTCGGAATTGTCCTGGGAGTCTAAGGAAGGGGTGTATATTTTAATGGATTGGGGAATAATCAAGAAGAGTTGATGAAGTAAAAATACACATAAAATTTTAGGGGAAATTGATATTCATGTGAATTTTTGTGAGCGTGAAACTTTTTGGGATTCATTCTTAAAGATCTCAAGGGGAACCTAGAAAAGGAGAAATACTTTGTACTTTCTGACTGTTGGTATTGTTCACTATAGTAGAGAGAGATAAGCTCTATGTTTTTAGTGAGTGAAATATGATACTAAATTGATCTTTATTGAAGAAAATTCTAATGGGAAGAAGATATATGAGAAGAGACAAGATCACAATGTTTTACTCAAATAATAATCATATGTAGTGATTACCATATTCAAATAATTACCGTATTTGGTTTGTCATTTTTACTTTCCTAATAATCATATCAGGATGGATTATACGGCTTTGGGATTTCTATATTCTGGTTCTCGGACTGAGGATGAATCATACTATGTTTATCATGCTAATTAATTGAATTTGTACCAGTTCATTTCGATTATACTCTATAAGAAAATTGGTTTAGGAGATTCATATTGGAGAGTATCAGACTCAGAGGAATCAGACTGGGAAAATCCTACCTTGGAAAATCATACTGAGTTTTACTTAACAAAGTACAGGATGTTATTTCCGTCTTCTTGGTAGGAATGTTAATAATTTTATTTCAATTTAATATATTTATAGAATTGAAAAGAGTCAAATGTAAAATTAGTTGATAAAAACAATATTTTATTACACTATTTGTGCTATGATGGTGCACACAAACTATTGAAATTATTTACATTGTTATACATGGTTTTAAGGGTATATCCTACAAATTATAACCCAATGATTTATTTCTAGTGGATTTTATGTTATTGGATCATTTCCAAACTATACATAGGACGTAGGTAGCCCTATTGAATAGTGAACCTTATAAATACTTGTTTTATTTTGGATGTGTGGTTGAATTTTTTTTATTATGGAAATGAAGATTTCACTAGAGGTGAAGTTTGTTTCAAAGAAACATAATAAAACATATCACTGATTTACCCAATCCCCATCTTAGTGATACAATAAACCTGACTGGGAACTTTCAAGTGGTATTAGAGGGTAGGTTCCCATCGATTTTTCTTTTATGGTGGAGAATTTGAATTGTGTGAATAGTAAAGGTATTCTTTTATTTTATAGAAATAATCATCATATCTATAAAGATATAATATTTCATTATCTTATGTATACTAGTTATATTGTTCTTAAAGCTACAACAGTTGTGTTTCATCACCCTATGAATGTGAATTTATAAGGGTGAAAGGGTTACCATAGTTTGTGATATTTGGGATAAATTGAACAATATATACAATGGAAATAAAAAGGTGAATATGGAAAATATAAAAATTTGGAGATTAAAATATAACGAATTGAAGATGGGTGAGTATTAATCTGTTCGGGAATTCATTATCAAAGGGAATAAAAGTTCGAGTACTATCATATGACTTTGTGAAAAGATGGAGGAATCTATAGTTGTTGAAAAGATCATGATTATCATTCTTGAAAAATTCGATGAAAAATATTATTCATTAGATAACAGAGATCCTGAAATGTTATCTCTTGATGATTTTCATATCACTCTTATCACTTATTAAATAAGAAGAGTAAAAGATATGAAAACTAAAACAAAATATTTTATAGAAAAAACTTTCAAGGCTATAAATAAAGGAAAGCCAATGAATAATATTGTTGAAGAAGAATATGGTGATTTTAACACTAAAAATTATATATGAAGAAATAATAATGATATTTTATCATTCTTTTCTAAAAAATTTAAATGAGGTATCAGAAATATACAAAGGGAAACTTCCCTTGAAATATATCAAATGTGAAGTAGTTGGTCATTTTGTGGCTAACTATCCTTGGGGAATGAAATTAGAGGATAGTTAAGATAGAAGAAATAAAGACTAGAAGATCATAGAAGAAACATGGAGATAAATATAAATCAAATTCCAATTGGAAAAAAAGAAAATTATTTAAATACAAAATAATATTTTTCTTATATTATGATAAAGAAGAAGAAGGAAGTGATGATGAATCTAAAAAAATCTATCAAGTATGGTGTTGAAAATAATTTTATAGAAAGATTGAATGATGATGAATTCAAAATAAGTAGTAATGAAGAAGATTAATAAACTAAACATGAATTCCATTTGAAAGAATAATTGAAATAATTCACTGGGAAGATTAGAATTCATGAAAATAAAAAGGAAAACATGGAAGATAAATTTTCCTCATTTAGAAATAAATAATTTTCTGTTGACGATAAATTTATGATATGAAAATAGATTGATGTTTTGAAGAAATATCTTGGAGAATGAAAGAAACATATTGACCATCTAGAAGTGAAGCTAAAGGAAAAATAAGAAGATTTGTAACTTTTCAAACAAAAGTTATCTAATGAAAAATTGAGAAAAAGATGTTTCCAAAACTCTACTAATGAAGTTGGTGAATGTTCTCATTATGAGAAACTTGATAAGATTGAACAAAAGTTACCATTAAAGGGTGTGAATAAATATGGAATTAGTTCTGAAAATATAAAATCTTGAAAATTCATGCACATGGTCAAGACCGACAATGTTTGGAATTTAGATGTCTCAAAGAAACCTAAATCCAAAAAAGTCTCAAATTATTTTGTTTTCTTTAAGGAGGAAAATAAGAATGAGAATATTATTGATAATGGAAAGGTTGTATGCTCATAAATTAAAAAGAAAATAGTTTTTGACAAACATTCTCATATCCCCAACCAGTATGGAAGGTTCAGAAGAAAATACTCTATTTATGGATATTGCTAATATTTTGGGGGATTCAGACACATGGAAAGCATGTGTTGGTTCAAAAAAAACATTACTATTATACCATAGGTTATGGAAGGAAAATTTTGAGGGGGAGTCAATTTCCTCAAATAAATAAGACCGAGAAAGTTGTTTTGAATATTTCTGAAAAGAGAGGAATGTTGATTGAAAATAGGTTTTGTCCCCTGTAAACTATTTAGGAAAGATGTGAATAATACGGGAACCCTATAAAAGGATGTCTTCTATTATTACCATCACAACAAATGAATTTTAACTGTACTCACAAGCCAGAAGTGATGAACAAAATGGAAAGAGAAAAATATATTATTGTTGAAACCACATTGAAAGATAAAAAGGGAGAACAACCTTGGATTATGTAAAATGGGTGTTATTATCATATGACAAGATTAATGAAATTTTTGAGGAATTTTATAGATTTTATATAATTCATGGTGTCATTTGGAACTGATAAATCTTTGAGAATCGAAGGTGTTGGGTCATCCATCATTGGAAAAGAAAAGTTTATATCCTTGAAAGCATTATATGTTGATGGAATGAAACTCAATTTACTAAGAGATTCACAGTTTTGAGATGAGGGAACCAATTTTATATTTGGTAAAGTTGATTTTTTTTAAAAGTGAAGAAAATGGAATGACTGTTACAAGGGGCCAACGTTCTAAAGGAAATTTGTTTCAATTTGTAAAATACAAAACTCTTGTTACATGAGAATGGTGGAAGAGAATAAATTATATCATAAAATTAGGGTACACATGTTTCAAAAAAACAAGATCAAGTTTTCTAAAACAAATAGTTTCCAAGAAATTATTCATTTTCCATGAAGATGATATTGGTGTTGTACCATTTACCCGAATATAATGATTGCAAATTCAGTGTATAAGAAAGTTGATATTAGTTAAAAACAACCCATAGAGCTAATTAATTTTGATATATATGGTCTAATAAGAAAAAAATAATCAAATAGAGGCAATTATTTCATTACGTTCATTGATGATTTTACTCTCCTTACTTATATTATGTACATGAATCCCAAATGAGATGTTTTAAAAATTATTAAAATTTTTAGGAGAGATTAAAATAAATGTGAGTATTCTGTAAATAAATTGAGGACAAAAAATGGTGGTTAATATAGAAGTGAATAATTTTAATGTTATTTAGATAATCAAATAATTAACCATGAGTATAATTCCCAATATACGGCAGAACAAAATGGTGATACTAAAAGAAATAATAGATTCTTGGTGGAAATGGAAAGAACCTTGTTACTTGAACCTGTCCTTTATCATTATTTTCAGAGGAAATCCATGAGTACTTATATTTATATTTAGAATAATTGTTTCTACAATAACTAATATAATATGACTATATTTTTTTGTAGAAACATTCCATGCTTGAAACACTTGTGAGTTTTATAGATTCTATGTATTATGAAGAAGAAAGGTGGAAACAATGGTATGTTTGAGCATAGATGTTATGATGGAATATTTCTTGGATATTATCTAGAAGGAAGAGGATACATATGATTCAAAAATAAAAAGGAATACTTGTCGATTCAGTTGATGTGAAAGTGATTGAAATATATGAGAAAGCGGAAAATTATCAGGAATACAATGATGTTGAGTAAGTTGAAGAAAACAATTCTGATAAAGATACAAACAATTATAATCCTTCTCAGGAAGAATAAATAGACTCATATATTTCCATTGATGAGGAAGACTCATAAAAATCTCATACAAGGCTACGTAAACAATTGCAAGCTCAAAATATAATTGGTGATCAAAATCATAAGGTTCAAATAAGAAGAATAACAAATTATATTGATCATACTTCATTATATTAAAAAGTGGAACCAAATGATGTGAACGGATCCTTTGAGCAACTGGAATGTGTTCAATCCATGAATGAAGAATTGGATCAAATTGAAAATAATGATACATGGGAACTTTTACCCAAGTTAAAAAACAAAAACATTATTGGCATAGAGTGGGATTACTAGAACAATCTTAATGAATAAGGAGAATTTATAAAAAATAAAGAAATATTGGGTTTCCAAGGGTATTCACAGATTGAAGGAGTTTATTTAGATGAATCCTTTGCTCTAGTTACCGCATTGGAATCAATAATAATTCTATTTCTATTATTATACGAAGAGGATACAATATCTTTCAAATGGATATTAAATCTATATTCTTGAATGGTGATATTGAAGAGGAGGTTTATATTGAACAACCATGTGGTTTTATTGTTGGGAAAGATGAAATTAATGTGTGTAGTTTCAAGAACACCTTGTATGGGATTATACAAGCTTTGTGGGCATGGTATTCAGAATTGGATACATTCTTAAGGAAGATGAATTTAAGGAATGAAATAGTGGATATCAATATTTACATAAAATAAACTAAATATTATTCCATTATTGTAATTCTTTATACTGATAACATTATCATTGTTGTGAATGATGAAAGATGTTGTAAATGATTTTATAAAGAAATGAATAATCTATTTGAAATGTCCATACTGGAAAAAATGTAATACTTTATTGGGATAAAAATCATGAAAAATAAAGAATACATTTTTCTTTATCAAGAAAATTATGCTAAGGAACTTATTAAATGGTTCATCATGGAAAACTCCAATGCTACTTTTGCACTAATTTTTCTGGGAATGAAGATGTCCAAAGATGGATAAGTAAAAGAAGTTCATCAGAATTATTTTTGGAAGAAAATTGGAAGTATATTGTATGGGAATTACTCAAGACCCATCATTTTCTATAATGTTACACTATGTGAAAGATTTAAGAGTGTTCTAAAAGAATAACATTTACTTGCTAGAAAAAAATATTAGATACATCTATGGAAAAATATAAATTAGGATCGGGTATTTTTGCTCAGATAGTAATTATTTGTTTGGGTATTTATTTATTGAATTGATAGGAAATTTTTATGATATATGATCCACATTTTTTGGAGTGTCCTTTAAGGGAAGTAATTGTGTTCGTTATAATTCATATAAATTGAATTTATTAACAATTAGTACGACTAAAGTTGAGTATGTTTCAACAACTCAAGCCATTACTCAGCTTATGCGGATGAAAAATAAATTTGAATATTTACTTGTTATAGTGAAGTGACCCTTTCTCTTCATTTGTGACAATCAAAGTACAATCATTCTCACCAGGAATCCGTTTAAACATTGTTGATCAAAACATATTTATATAAAATATCATTTCATCAAAGATCATGTGGAGAAAAATGAATTGAAGCTAAAGTATGTTACCACATCATAACAAGTTGATAACATTTTCACAAAACCATTACTGAAGGAAACGATTTCTAAATTAAGGATCTTCCTGAGAGTCTATCCTATTTCTCATCAAGGTTGAGGTATGTGTTTATGTCCCCTCTCTCATCTTACCTTTGGATATTCTTTTCAAGGTGTATAATGAGTTGTTTCATAAATCTATCAATTTGATTCATGTAAAAAGAGGGAGTTGTTGGTAAGATGGTAATTCAGTAGTGCTTTTTGAGTGAACTATTCTATCTATCTGTTGAATTTTTTGTAGGAATGATTTTTTTATATTCGAGAGTGGACGAAGAAGCGATCAGGAAGAAATTTGAAGATGTTTTCATAATCACTTCTTTTGGATAGCAAGGTATTTTTGTTAATGATTCTTGTTCCCTATAATTAGTTAGCACACATAATATTATAATTATTTATAAGTAATATATTTATTATGGAAAAAAATATAAGGGATTTAGGAAACTTTTTTGACAATAAAAAAATCCAAAGGGGTGATTTTTTAGTTTCAAGATGATGAAAAGGTGTTTTTTTCAGGTTTTATCTTTGGTTTTCAATAATGTTTTCAAAGGAATAAAATCACCTCACATTTTATTTGGTGTGAATCGTATTGAATTGTGTTTTAAAATGAATAGGACTCACTCATTCCATTGTAATGAGGATAAGCGGTTTGGAAGAAATGTTTTTGATCGGACTCGTCGTGGTACTGGAATGGGAGATCATCATAATAAGTAATTTACTTTTATCAGAATCACTCTAAATTTGATATGAAAGAATAATTTTTTTTGTGGGAGAATAGGAGTCATCATGACTATGATAATTTTTAATTATGACGATGCTTTTCTGGTCAATATTTCTCAGAAATCATATGTTGATTGAGGAACTTATGATGCATGATTTATGGAATAAAATGGGAAAGTGGTATTCCAAAACATACCCAATGTTTCATATCTTGGTGGAAGAGAATATAAAGATGTTACCAATAATTTTCAAAATGAATGGATCCAAATAAAAGAAGAGAAAAAGATTGTGTTGATTCAATGTAGAATCTGATCATCCATTTAAAATATAAAAAAGTTTTCATACCTAGGATGATCATACTTAGGATCAGAAAGAAAGAACGATCATACCCATAAATTATTTCATCCAAGCCAATCATCCTCAGAAAGATCACACTCTGAAGAATCATTTTCAGAGAAGGAATTACATGAGGCTGACATATGTAATGATAATGAGATAATTAGATAAAAAATGTATTCATCCATTTCAAAAGGGTTGAATATATTTGTAGGTTTCCAGTAGGGCCTAGAGAAGAGGATACGATAATAATTTGTATCTTAGTTCATCAAGAGAAAATGAGAAAGAGTTTTCTAGATGGGCTCTTAAGGGGGAGGTCAAAATTTAAAAGAATGGTCATATTCATCTAATCATAGTGGTATCGAGTTGATCATATGTTTTTATTTTCAATTGGTACATAGCTTTGTTTTGTTGAAATTAGATTTAGAAATTCTAACTAATTTTTTGAAATCAAACAAGAAATTAAAATGAGAGTCTGAAGAATGGGTGAAGATTGTAGAATATTCCTGAAGAATCTAGAAGAGTCGATGAAGTATACACCTGAAATTTTATTTTAAATTGATGTTTTTGTGAATTTTTGGGACTGGGAATCTTTTTGGGATTCCCTCCCAAATCACTCTAGGGAAAACTATAAAAGGATATGTTCTTTTTTAGTTTATGACTATTGGTGTTGTTCACTATAGTAGAGAGAAAAGCTATGTGTTTTTAGTGAGAGAAATAAAATACCATATTGATATTAATTTAATATATTCTGATGGGAAGAATACCTAAGGGCAGTGAAAACATCATAATTTTTTATTCCTATGATAATTATACTTAGTGATTATCGTTTTCAGTTGATTGTCATATTTATATTTTCAATTGTATTCTCCTAATAATTTTATAAGAATGGATTAATTAGCATTAGGATTTTCATATTCGGGTTCTTAGAATGGGGATGAATCATACTAATTTTATCAAGATCAGTAATTGAAGTGGATTAAATTCATTTATTTTGTATTTTGAAAAAAAATTAGTTTGGAAGAATTGTATTGGAGAGTATCAGACTCAGAGGATTCAGAATGGGAAAATTATAGCCATGAAAATTAGACTGAGTATTAGATAAAAAATTCTAGGATGTTCTTACAATATTATACATAATAAAGTGAGGATTTTTATTAAAATTTAATACATTTGTGTATTTGAAAGGAACTAAAGGTAACATTATTTTTTACACAAACATTATTTTACCCTATTTGTGAAAATAGGGTGCACACAAAATATTGGATTTGTTTATATAGTGTTATACTGGTGTAAGTGTATATCTTACTCATTATAATCCAAGGATTGATATCTAGTGGATTTTATGGTATTGAATCATTAAAAAACCATACCATGGATGTAACTATTCATAATGAATAGTGAACCTTAAAAATAACTTTGTTCTTTTGGATATGTGGTTTAATTGTTTTTTGTATAGAATTGAATCATTAATAGGAGGGGAAGGATGTTTCTAGGAAATATAAAATAATAATTACCACTGATTCACCCCCCCCCCCCTCTCAGTGATACAATTACCCTAACTGGGATCTTCAAAATAGATAAGGAGATTAAAATTAAAATATAATGAGGAATATTGGGCTGGTGTAATTAATGAATACTTATTGGTACCTCACTTATACAGTCAGTGTATTATTTCTATTAAATACTCACCACATATTAAAATTAAACCATCAAATTAATGAATATATATTTTAATAAATAAAACTTTCTAATCACAGGTATTTGGAACTTACTACTCCCAATATGTTTTATTATTCTTCTTGAATAATATTTCACCCACAACAGAGAAAATTAAACTACCCCAATTTTTTTCACATGTTTATGCATTAAATGTCTATTGAAAAATTACTCTAAAAATAACATGTGATTTTTATCATTCTTTTGAATATATTATACCTATAGAACCGTGATTCAACTGATATCTCTCTTTTACCGTCTATTTGGGATGATGATATTCTTCCAGCATGGAATTATAGTTGTATTGATTAATGCCTTTCTATCTCAGGGATGTTAATATACTCAGTATATATAGAATTATTAATTTTGATGAACCTTATTTGTTTATATAGTGTGTATTTTAAGCTTTTACATTCATTGAATATTGATCCCATAAAAAAATTAATGTAATGATAGAATTCAATTTCTTAGTATTGTAACTTTGATGATATACATTACTCAATTTAGTTGGCATATGGTTAATTTCAAAATTTTTGTTTTGAAAAAATAATACCTATAAAATATAATCTAATACCAATGATATTTATAAGTTTATTCATTTATAACACATGGACTATCACCTTCTCTATGATGTCAATACGGTAATGTGATTTTAGGATAAATCATCACTCATCTTTTAATAATTAATGAATCCTTGGTTAATATATGTTCTATCATATAAAACTAAAGGATCATGTATCTTCTAAAAGGATAATTAGTTAAATTCATCTATCATTTAGAAAAATAATTTATTGATTTTAATGATTTTAATGAAGTGTATGAATTTATCCCAAGAATCACCATGGAATTATTCATGTTATATATCTTAATAAATTCCAAAAACATTTAGTCATACAGTTATTATTAATTTTTTTTCTTGTACATAAATTAATTAGTAATTATGTTGAAACTACTGAAAGGTTCTACAGCTTTAAATATATTAAAAACTCTTTTATGTTAATCTATGATAAAAACCATTATTTTTCATTGATAAATAATTATAATTTCAAAAAATGGGAATGAATCCTATAATTTAAATTCATTATATAGTCTCAGAATTTAATATCAACGATTCTTGTAATTCTAAAATTTTAATTTTTTTAGAATACCATAAATTAATAAATATGAAATTAAATAATGTCTTGTTATGTCTAGAAGAACAATGATATAAATTTATAGGTGACACATAATAGAAATATAATTTAACTATAATGTATCCATTGGGAAATAAGAATTTCTGAAACTCTCTCTAGTAACATTGTAGTCTTCATTTATATCATAGTGAATAATTTAACATTACTTATTTAAGTAATGTTCTTTTCAAGAATAACATAGGAGACACCCTTATACAACTCATAGTAAAATTCCCTATATATAATAATTCTTTATTCATGTTTTTAGTATTGAAATTCAAGTTAGTATTTGATACTCTCGAATTAAAAAACTAAATTATTTTGTGAATATATATTTTCATTAGATACAACTGATTCTGTCATATTTAATTTGTTAATGTTTTTTCAGAAATAATGTTTCCATCCCCATGGGGAAAAAATATCTTCTTGGTTATTGTAATATGTTTAAATCGTTTGTCTTAAAAATTAGGTTGAAAACACACAATTTACTATAAAATAATAATATTATTTTCAATATTTCTATTTCTTTTGATCACCATATAGTTTTTGGAATAATGTTTCATACAACCAATATCCCCATGGTGATACATAGTAGGAATATTCCTAAGTCGTTATACCATCTCATTCATCAAATAATCTACATATATAAGGAGAACCTAAAAGGTATGAATGATAATATGAGATTATTATATAATTTATTATCTACATCATAGGCTAAACATATATAAATTATCAATTTCCTTCAGCATATTGAATAAAATATCAATTATTATGTAAATTCATTCATTTTACACAAGTGTAGTGTAATGAAAATCGCATTATTTATAGCCTCTCTTTATCCATCTAAATCAAAAATATATGACATATAAATGAATAGGAATCCATGTGTTTATAATTCATCATCAGTTATATTGACATAAATTATATTCCAATTAAATAAACTATTGAAGCATCCCCATGGATATCATGTGTGGATCCTTCTCTCATTTCCTCTATGTGGCAGCTAAACAAGTGTTGGGACATCCAACACATAGTTGAAATTTTAATGTAATATACTCTATATAAAATAATTTTACCACTGTTTAAAATATATGCTGGTAAATAAACTATTTCATTCTTGAAAGATCCAAGTGTTATGATGATTTCACATTCCATATTCAAATTTAATTAAATGAAGATTTTAATTTGTATTGTGATTAACAATAGATACAATGTTATAAAGTTTAATCAATTATTCTCCCAAAATATTATTGAAGCCCAAAAACAATTAAAATTGTCTTTATAATGTCCTATCTTGGGGATATTCAAGTGTATTTATCCACAAAATTCTTTTTATAACCAAGAAATTAGAAATAAAAATTACTCAATGGGGTATATTTATAAATTAAATTCTAACTGCAATAACATGAAATTCGTCAATGTGTTGAATAGGATCCTCAATCCTAAAATTATGGGCGTGGATTTCTGTAACACTTACCTCCAAAATTTCATTAAATATACAGTTTCTATTACACTCAATACCAATAATTTTTAGTTTACCCAACACCCTAGAAAATATCCTAAATAAAATTATGTGTCTCGACTTTGTCTATGAAACACGTAGTTCTATGGTTGCTTCCATATTCAGATAATGGAAAGCTTATCTAAATTAATATTTTATTGAGTGCTTTTAAATATTTATGAATAAATTTCACATTTTATCTTATTACATTATATTTAGTATTAAGTGTATTTTAATCTATGGATTAACCATGACTATAAAAAATATATACATAATCAAATTTTATTTTAATTCCATATTGAATTCCTGTAAATTTGTTAATTATGTTATTAAAACAAAGCATAAAAAATAAATTAACCATGTAATGTTAAATAAATATAATATTATAAAGGGTATGATCATGCTATTTTAAAAGGAGTTATTTTTCTAATAGATGATAAACTAACCCTCAGCCCATTTGTTAAAACACCATAAATTGTCACCTTATTCATCATGATGCATTTCATTTGTCCAATTATGACCTCCTAGATTGGTTTCACCTCATAACAAAGCTTCTACTATATCCACTCACCTAAGAGATCAATCCATTAAAAAATATTTACTAACATTTAGGGGCGGTGAAATGAAGTATTGGTTATGGGAGATTACATTAATGATTCCATGGGCATACATTCCCTTGTATAATGAGAGTTAGGGATTACACAAATTCCATGAATTTAATTAATAATTATAAAAAATTAATATTGAATACTGTTATAAAAAGGGTATGGTCTAAGGTCATGAACATACATATACATGAAATGAATATAAATTTTAACACTAGTGAGCATTCATTTCAAATCATTCTTTATTATTGAGAAAAACATGATAGAATTAATAGAATTAAATAATTACTTAATACCATTTTCTTAATGTTCATATGAACATTCCTATAGTGACCATAAAAATTAATCTTAAATATTTATAATATTAATTATAGTTGAATTCAACATAATAAATGAACAATACAGATCAATGGTACATTTTATAGTATTTTACTATGTATATAGTAGTGCATGTAATGTACACAACATGTCATGTATTAAATGGTTAGTAGTGTATCAACATGAATTAATTTAATATATTTAATACAAAAATAACATTTAACAGATGGAACATATAAATCATATATTATTATATTAAATACATTATAGATGACAACCATACATGATATGTAGTTATTAATTTACATAGTAATTATTTAAGTGTCTTAAAAATAAAAAAAATAAAGTTCATGAGATCTATACTAGATAAATGTGACGTAGCTCAATTTAAATCCATAATTAGTTTTTATTTCTTGTAATTAATCAACATGGTTACATCTTGGATGATATTTATTTTTCTTAGATGGATACCAGCTATAGAATGTGTACAACCACTTAGACGCCACATAACAGATTATGTAACATGTGGTTATGGGATGGGCAAGTATATTAGTGTAATATGATTTTCAGGTACATGATGTGTACTCCATCTATATTTTCATTGAATTATGTTTTCTCCAGCCAGTAATCCCTCTCGTCATGTAACAAATTAAAGGAAAGCCTTTGACCACAAGTATTATGTGGATTTTTCACTAAATCCATATGGACTACATGACATATACTAAAAGTACATAATGGGTAATACTATAAAACATATTCTAGGATGTATATATTAACACAAGTGTTCATTGATTCACTCAATTTTTATTTTTTACATGAAGACAATGATTTTTCTTTGCTCCTCCTTGTCTAGTTTAAGTGTGTACATGATGTATTCCAACAAAGTATATATAATGAATTATTCTATTTTCCAAATAGAATGGAACACCCATTCTTAAATTATTATAAGTGAAAATTTTATTTCAATAAAAATATAATAAAATTCACATTTTAAAATTTCATGGAACAAAAATTCTATTTTGATATGATGAATATCAATATTTAAATTACTAGGTCAAAATAAGTTAGGATTGAGTTTTTGAAATTTTTACTTTGAAATAAATTTAACGGATGCTTAAAAATTCAATATTTTACTATTAACCATTCTAATTATAATAATTTTCATAATATATATAATTAACCATGTATTTATTATCAATAAAGCTAGGTCATCTGGGAAAAAGTAATATTTTTCATAAAACTATTTTTTAAAGCATAATGTCCATCAATTTTCATTAATTAAAATAGTCTTTAATAATGAATTATTAAAAAAAATTAATTGATTATATATATATATTAAATTAAATAATTATAAAAATTATTAATATCCATATAGTTAATGTAATATCATCTAATGCTCTAAAAATGAATTTTGTGAAAAACCGGTTTCCATATTGTTTTGTGGGTTTATTTTTTAGATTAAATTCTACTACTTTTATGAATGTAATTTGATAAAATGGATTAAATATTTTTAGTTACCATTTCCAAATATTTTAATGTCTCAAATTTTATTATTGGTCATAATGAATAATAAAAATAGAAATAAATTTTCATCATGATTAAAGTATAAACTTGTTTTTAGGGGGTTAACTTAAAAATAAAACGGATAAAATAACCTAAACACTTTATGAAACCCCATTTATTGTTCTTATTTCAAAAATAATGCTATAAAAATATAATGTGATCTAACTTGGATCAAAATGTTCATTATATTAGATTAATAATATTTTAAAACATAGAAAATTTTGGAACGTGCCACTCACCTCTCTTATAAAAGGCCACCCGTCCCCTAACTTCTTCACTCTTATTAAGACATTTATCTAGAACCATACCTATAAAAAATTTCACCCTTTAATCCTTATACATGTTTTATATGTTCTGATATTCCCAAAATACAACCCTATTTTCTTAATAATTGATGCAATTGAGGTTTTTCTACGTGAAGGTAATCATTTTAACAAAACTCTTTCTTTTTTACTTTTTATTTTACAACATTTAATTATGTATTACAAATTACCATAAAATAACACCAATATGATGCATACATAAAAATTTATTTTGTTTATTTCAAAATATTTATCCATATATTTTTCAATCATATGGTAAAAAAAATTATGGCTTGTTTGTACGTTAGAGTATCGCCTCATAAACCAATTTTATTTGTTTTCCATCACTAACTCACATGGATAATAGTAATGACAGAACTATTGAATATATATTATAGTTAAGACATAATATATTTTCTTGAAAATTAATATATTATCTACTTCTTCACTTTTTCTCCCATTAAGGAAATTATAACGTCGCTCGTGTGTATATATAAACTATTGTCTCCAAAAATCGATGTGATTCATTTTCCTTGTGAAAATTTCAAGAATGATTTTTAAAAAGAACCTTGTAAATAAATGTTATATTTATAACATTAATATAATTATATATAAGACATTACAATATCATATAAACCAAAGATGGAACTTTTATGAAAAAACATGTATGGAAAAATGAAGAAATCAACACCGGAAACAACGGTAATAATAAAATATTATTTAAAAATGAGTGACAAGATGTCATAATAGGGTAATATATGATATTATAAATATGAATATGGTTATGGTATAAATTAATAACATGTTTAAAACCATTATATTAGAGCTTAAATCATGTTCATCTAAAGGGAAGTGTGATGTAATAGATTTCGTCTCAATTTTCACTCCATTGAGAAAAAATTTCAACTATAGACCTATTCAATTTATTGGGGTGTAGTTATTTCCCCATTAATATAACAATAATGAATAAATACATATTAATTATTTTTAAATTTTGAATTCAGTTTTACTCTATAAAGGGGTATCAATTTAAAAGATATCAAAGAGGTAAGAATTTATTTTACAATTTCATTTTTTGAACATATCTAATTTTCATTAAAGGAATATTATCATCTATAATTAATAAAATACAAATATTTTATTATAATATTTGAATTTAATTAGTTTAAATATTTTCTTCCATATTTTCCACTCTTTTTAACTTTATTTATGTAATAAAATGTTTAAAATAAATATTCATCTTATTCCTCATTTTGTTCGGGTATATTTATCTTCAAAGTCTATATTTTTAAACAATATTTTACATATTTTTTTATTTAAAAAATCATTTATTAAGGTTATTTTAATATATCATTAACATTTTACATCATTTTAAAAAAATCATCATTTTTTTCTAAATGGGTAATTTTTTACATTGTTTATAAAATGATAAAAGGAATGTTTTATTTTCACATTTCCAGTGTTAACAAAATTTCGAAAATCCAAAAGTGTATTATGATATTTTAATCATATATAAGTTTTAAATGGTTTTATGAAGAAATATATGTAATAAAATATTGTTTTAATATTCATCATCCATTTTATTTATTTCTCTAAGGGACATTATTTTATTAGAAAACCTATACTTACAAGGAATTGATGCCATCTTTTATCTTTTATTACATTTGTGGTTGTTAAATTTCTCTTAAAACATTCAAATTATTATGGTAATTTTTTATTGACCACTAAATTTATATTAAAAATCTATATTATTTTGTATCGTAGATATTATTATTTCCTAAATGGTTTACCATTTCAACATACGGTGTTTTACTTTGAATGTTATTTGATTGGATGTGTAATAATTGATATTACATTTTCCAAATTCAATAAAAACATATATTGATAAGGAATATTTCGTTTGAAGTATATTAATCATAAAATATTTTAGTAATTATTTGAAAATTAAATGATAGTTTGGTCCTAGTTATAAGTAGCACATTGATGCATCAATAGGTCTCATGATACAAACCATTTATCCAAATTTATTAAATTGGTTTTTGTTGTATATCTACTCATCAATTAAACTACCTTGAAAATTTTATTTTATTGTATATATATAATTATTTATGACATTATGATGTTAAATATTATCCATTTCCTTCATTTTTAATTGGTTTTTTATTATCTAGGAGATTGTAGAATTTATATTACACTTATATGGATTTCGTGATCAAGTTACTGACCACATGGAATGTGCTTTCAATTTTTTATCTTTGCATATTTTTTATGGATTATTTACTCATGAAAGAATACACATTACATAACCCATATTTAGAATTTTATATCACCCTTATTTTGATTATAATACCTATAAAATTAAGAATAACTATTTAAATTATTTAAAGTATCTTGAATATTTTTTATTACTATGTTTCATATTTTATTTCCAATTAAAAAAATAAGAATCATTTAGGTATTTAACTATTCAAGAAAACTAAACCAATCAATCCATTGTGAAATGATTCCTTGTATCTTATTCCAATGTAATAATGTATAAATTGACTTTGGGTTATGAAAATTGGGGTTCTTACAAATAATACATACCAAATTATAAAGGAGTCATCGAGTGGTTCTTCATGTAATTTTAATAGGTTTTGGTAACATTTTCTTGATCAAATAAGTTGAACAGAATAGTTATATTTTAACATTCAATGATTAAATAATCTAGAAATGAAAAAAATAAAAAATTTATACCATTTATCTATGATTAATAAATTATTACAACTTAATCATGTGACAAATTTGATTCCGCATAAAGGTTCTGGGTATTGTAGAAGAACCTATTGAGTATTTTCCAACACATATTTTTTTTCAATAATCTATAAATAATGTAACATGTAAATGATAATTAATTTAATAACCATATAAAAAAATTATAAGATCAATTGAAATAAATTCCATAATCAATAAGACACAATCTTCACATATTATTTATAGTTAATTTATTTGTATAATGTAGTACCATATGTGAAATTTTTTTTTTTGGTGAATATTTTTTGATCACATCTTATTGTACTGTCTTTGTGGGGAGAGGATTAAAGGGTAAAATTATTATTTTGGTTATCAACATAGGTAGTACAAGCCTCCAAATATCACTGTATAAATTGTTGTGTTATGGTTTGGAATATTTCGATTCTTGTGTCATTAGGTGATGGTCTCCACAAGAATTGCTACAAGTGGATAGACTCATCATAATATATATAGTCACAAGAGGCTGGGGGACGAGTACTGCTCTTTGTTATTGAGAACATTCTAGGATAAAATAACCCTACTGATTTAAGGAACTCCCTCTTGTCTTTAATTCTTCACAACAGTGATTAGGTTTAGAAATGACATAATCTATTTTAAAAAGAGCTGGGTTTGGACGAATAATAGTTACATGTGAGCCATTATTATTTTTCATAATCCATGATTTTCCCCATGTATAAATAATAATAATATTATTAAATTGAAATGTTCTAAACACACAGACAAAATTTATATTATATTCCTTAATAAATTTATTAATATTTATTCAGGTAATTTTTAATATGAAATTTCTCACTGGACTATTAAACTCGGTTCACTGATCGACATCTTTTTTTATCTATTTAGGAATAATGAATATTTAATTAATAAATAAATTTAACCACGTTATTCTCTCAAAAATAAATAGATATTATATTCACAATACCAATGAATAAAAATTAATTAAATATTCACATGACAAATAAAATATTTATTACCTTGTGAATGAAAAATAATAAATAAATATTTTATATTCACATAATTAATAATTATATTATGGAATGAATATTTATTTATTTTTAAGATAAAATTATATTACATCAAATTACTGGTCACTAAATAAATTATAATAGATAAACATGAATATTTATCAAACCGCCTATAAGAATAATATTTATTTAATGAGTTAAAATCAAATAGAATTTAATTGATGTTTTGAATACACTTCGTGTGTGGCCCTCAAGACCCATTTATCAATTCTATTATGTTTTTACAAATAAATTTCAATGTAAAATTATAGAATCATGTTAAGGAGACCATATTGAAAGGGGTAAATGTCACAATCAAAATAACCTCATAAAAACACACATAATATAATATAATATCTTTTTCTATATCTCTATAATCAGGTATGTTTCGTGATAGTTCCATTAACCTATGTTCTCGATTTATATTTCATTGTTTCTTGATAAATGTACATTACAATGGACCACCATTTCCATAGAATTATTCAAGAAATTTTATTTCCAAAAGTGGTCTTAAGATATTTATTGTTAATGAAGAACATAAGGGATAAATCTTTAGAAGGTTGAATTTTGATTTTTGGGATGTTTTAAATTTTGAATCTAGGATTTTGTAAGGTTCCCACTAGCCCATAAAGTGGATATTTTGAAAATTTTAAAAGGATTCAGTACATTATTCATTAATACAACATCAATTGTAATTCACCTAACATACCCAACATCTCCAAGATCATATATCATCATGTTTTATGAACATTAAGTCATATAAACCCTAAATACCTTGTATAATTACAAATTAACTTACTTTACATATTTTCATTGACACTAAGTGAGATGATTGCAGCTAAACATATATTTTATTTACATAATTTTGATAATTTAAACATCAAATTTTTTAATAAACTCACAATAAAAAGAATGGAAGGTTTAGTTTCTTTTAGGATTATATTCATAAGAATATTATTTTATTATAAATGAGATTATTTCACCAAAATTGATCCACACCATACTGCCTTATATACTACCCATCACTTATACTAATCTTAATATATTCGGAAATAAAACATAACAAAGGGGTGATCTGAAACACCTAGTAAGGTAAAACATGCCAATATTTCATCATTAGATAAATCATAATCATGTTATAAAATATGAGTCATGGATAAATATAATATTAAAAAGAAAATAGCGTAGTGATATTTCCCCTTAGGTTATTATAAAAGTATATTTAACCTCAAATGAAAAATATATACCATGGTAGTAATGTATGTAATATTAAGAAAACACACATGATCAATGGAGTATTATTATATAAATATTAAATAGAAATGTAACATTACCATGGGAAATATAATAAAAATGATCACTATACTAAACATAATCCTAAGGAATATCAACTTCACTAGTCACACACTTGTACCCATGCTTGTGAGAAGGCCTAATTGTACATGTCTATACATCTCCTTCATGATTCAAAACCTTTCTCCCATGTTTGCGAGATAACTTAATTCAATAACATATACATATATCATGATGTTTAACCTTTTAACTAATGCACTGGTGTGTGATATAAGAATATTCCATTAATCTCCATACATATGTCTAATAATTTAAAATAATCATACATTACACAATAAAGAACTAATGGGAAAAATCTATTTCATAATATTTTTAAATGGAATCGCCAAAAATTAACCTCTAAAATATTAATTTTTACAAACAAATTTCAATCCCTAAAAATATAATTTCAAAGGAACATTTAGTAGGTGATTGATGGAAAATGATTTTCATGGAAATAAATCCTTTAGAGATAGGAACGAAATGAAATTGAATCCATAAAATATAGTTTAGATAATCTCTACAACATTTTCATAAAATGTAATGATATGAGTAACATTGAAATGATTTTTTATTAAGTTAATGTGAATATTTTTTAAAAAAAAATTACTAAAAATGAACCTTCAATAATTAATTTCTGAAAATCATATAAGGTTTAGGTTAAGGAAATGTGAAGTTCAAGAAAAAATATTCTATAATGAATGTGAATTCCTTATTTAGTATTTTAAAAATACATTTCTTGAAACCCATATAGTTAAAAGTGACAATAAAAAATAAATTGAAATGGTGGAAATGGGATATGCCAACATAACATGATGTAAAACATAACTGGATTTCCAAATATAAAAGATAACATTGGAAGTAATAGAAAACATTGATATGGAATCCAAAGAGTTTACTTATGAATGATTGTAATTATTAATAACAAAGTTATACATTTATTAGAAAGAAAATAATCATGAAAGGAGATTGAATTAAAAATTAATTTTTAACCAAATAGAATGAGATAATAAAATAAAATTTTATTGTATAAGATACCATGGATGTATAAATTATGTTCTAAAAGAAACATCAAAACTAAAATAAATACATTTTTAGTTGTTAATAAAATTAACGGATTTTTTATCAATTCAATTAGAAAACCCTTTAAAATATTACATAATATGAAATTATAAATACCTTCAATTTATTTTAATTTATTATTAATGTAATAAATTTTTAAGAATATACACTATAAATTAAGGAAAATGTTTTGAATAAATTTTGTCTCAAAGAAATAATGTTTGATGAAAAAATCCTTTATGAATATCATATTTCACAAAGTATTTAACATTTGAAAATATTTTACGTTATAAAAATGAAAATCACTAGAAATTATGGAGTAAATTTAAAAATATTATAATAATAGGTGAAAAAATAAAAATATTCTTTTGTAATTTTCAAATATAACAACAAAATTTCAATAAATAATTTAAGTTAACAAAAAGATTTACATCGGCATTTTGCTTCAAATTAGAGACCCATCAAAGTTAGACCATGAAGATAATTCGTAAACGCATTATATTTCTAGATAAATTATGATTAAAGAAATAAATGACCAATATAAACACCAAAAAATTGAAACAAGAGGTGAATATACATTTTATAATAATGAAGCAAAATCGAGATTTAAAAAAACCATTATATTGTATTCCAAGTTAGTGAAAACAAGCCCAAACCTATCTTAAAAAATACCTTTTATAATAATATATATTATAAAATTATTTATATTTATAAAATTTTATATTCTTCATTTATAATCATATATTTCAAATATATTAGTCAGTTATAATTCAGTTTTATCATTGGATGTTATTAGTTTCGATTATTTGGTTTATTATAAGATTCATAATGGCATTGTCAATTATTATCTAAATATTGAAATTTAAAAAATGTGAAATAATAAAAGGTATTGTAATATAGATTTTATAATATTTTATAATGTTATAATTCCATTTTATAAGTATTTTAGTTATGATTTGTAATTATGATTTTAGAGAAGAACTTGTTCTGATAATTTTCATGAATTGGAGTTATATCTTACTAACATGTTAGGTATTCCCTTAAAATTATAGAACTCAATAAAAAAATAATTATGTACTTATTAGTTTCCAATAGGAACAATAATTATGTTTCCTCAGTTAACCATTTTTTAAATTTGTAGAATTTTTTAATTTGGTGGTTAAATCGACCGTAACAAGAACAAGCTATTATATATGTTTGAGTAAGGTTAAGAAAGTGATTCATTTGGAATAATATTTTTTTAAATAATAATTTTGATATTATTCAGATGAATAAATTCTCTTAATTATTTTATAATATAGTTGTAAAATTAATAAAATATTATAGTGAAAAATTACATTTGTTAGTTTCGTAGAGGTGGTAGTCACCGCGAAGGCGTAAGAATAAAATTCATCTTCCATATATTAGGAGGATTATATGGAAGGGTATATAATTTCAAAATATTAACAATTCTATAAATATCATTTAAATATTTTAATTATAATTTTAGATCGATCAATGTATGTTTGTGATGAAAAATCAAACACACCATTCATGGAAGATGTTATACACACTACACAAGAAAACCTCATAATTTTTTTAATGGATTTGAAGGAAGGTAGAAAATGATTTTTAAATTAGTATAATAACATATTATCATATTAAAAATACTAATTTTATTATCATTTATTTGGTAACATAGGGTTCAAGGGGTAGAATAGAAAAAGGATTTATAGATCTTGGTTGAGAATATTACCTGTCCATTTAGATATTCTCCCTTGGGAAACATTGTATGTCTACTTAGCTTGGTATTTTTCCAATGAAACATTTTATAAGATGTGGGAAGAGAGTTTATGAGATAATATGGTAGAGTTTTTGTCACAAAAATTCTATATAATGATTTGATAAATGGTGTTCTGTTGAGCACCTTTTACAAGTGAAGGGAATGAAATTTTTGTAAATAAAAATTTTTATTATAAAGAGGGCATATGTTTAACATTAAATGAGGATCCAAGGAGAACAATAATATAGTTCGGTTTGTTTCTTGGTCAATAATCCCTAAACCATTCATGCTTGCACATTTTTTAAACATGTTTCTTTTTTTTCAACATAGATTTTTCACTTTTACCATTTTTATTTTTTATCATATTAACTAATTTTTTACTATCTAATTTACATATAATTCCAAAATGTAAATTGGAACTTATTAAATAATTTCATATTGTATATTCCCAATATTAAATAAATTTTATAAAATAAAATTTCAATGCATAATTAAAAAATAATATTATAATTATCACATGTTATGCGTCATAAACCATATTTAGAAAAAGTATATTTTTATGAATAGATGTTATATTTTGGAAAAACTTATCAATATTTTTTATTTTAATTAAATTTATTGGTCTAATATTAAAAAATGGAGATTTATGTAACATTTAATTAAATCTAAAATATAATTTCACCAAACATAAAATTAATTAAAATTGAATGAAACAAATTTGTTTTTATTAGAAGAAGAATCAATTAATTATTAAAATATTGATTATGGGTTTTCTAAATTCAATATACAATTTTTAAATATGTAATTTTTCATTATAACTAATTTATTTCATTGAAATTGTTTTCAAATTTTTTAGATTATAAATTATTTTTGATATAGTCATAAATGATATTATTTTACTAAAAATTGTATTTGTCATTATTCACCTGAAAAAAAAAATTAGAAGAATTCTAGAAATTTAACTTCAGAAGATTTTCACATTATGGATTGAAAAATTATTTTTATTTTAAAAGATACAAAATAAAAATAAATTATATTTATATTTTAATGAAAATATAAAATATAAAGAAAGAATTTTTTTATATATTTTTTTATATTTTAAATGTTCAATAATCATATTTTAGATCAATTTGATGTTAAATTAATTTTATTATATTAATTCACATAAATTAATATTTTTAATGAGGAAAATTTAATTTATTAGGATAAAATAGATATTATATTTTAAATATAAAAATATTTGAAGAATAAAAACCATTTTAATATTAAATCATATTAATAATTTATCGTCAAAATGTAATAATTTATTATTAATTATTCTATTTTTATTTACTATAGGATTTATTTTTTCTATAATTTCTTAATTATATTTATCTAAATTTTCATCTCTCATTTTTTTTTTCTATTCTACAACTACAACATAGAATTAAAATATATTTATTTATTGGTAGATTTATAGTAAAATCATGGGCATTACAAAAACACTTTAAATTATGGGCCCCGTGTTATGAATTAATAACAATAACAATTAATTCCAAAGTCTTTTACACACATCCATAGATAAGAATATCCAATGAAATATATGAATGTGGACTTATTAAAAGGGGTAGGTAATGTTCTCATAATCTCCCAATGTTTGATATTATCAAAGATGAACTCAATGAGAAGTAGCCTCAATTAATTATGATCCCTCACCCTTCATGGAATATATTATCATTTATGAATATTAAAAAATATCATTCCTCTATATGACATGTAATTTAGAATATTATGATTTCACTTATAGTTACACATCATAACAGGGAAGTTTTAGTATATTTAAATGTAACAAGTACCATTTTGATATTATCACATACTATGTCTGCAAAATAATAAGAAATATGGGATAAGATGTTAAATAATATTCAACACCATGAATACATCATCAATAAAATGTATACTATGTTTGGTTATAGGGAATTGAATCCAACACAATGTATCATATGTTTCTAGAGTGTTTTATGGATATTTATTGTTATTGAATTTTGTTATGGTGAGGTTTTTGGTCAACCAGGAATGATGGTATTAACAACTAATCATAAAAGAAGAATTAAATATTTGTAAAATTATTTGTGGTTAGATATTTCATTTTAATGATTACTAAAAATTAAAATAAATTATTTATACCCCTTGAATAGTTTATATGAGCATATATCACATAGAAAATTTATTATTTAGAGAATGATTCTGTGAAAGTATTTTCTAGGACATGGAGTAACATTGAAGTTATATATATGATACTTAATGATAATGAAGATATTTACAATGGTTTGTAGGTACATACTTTCTATCTATTAGACTATAATAGGTGGTCATAACTATAAGTAGGATATGTATTAAATCCATTGATATAGAATAATATTGTCATGATGATATCTATATTATTAGTTTAAGGGTATTGATTGACTCATAAAAATGATGAGAATCTCGAAACATAACAGAGAAAAAGTTCACAGTAAGCAAATTTTGTCAGTATGCATATATTTAAGATATGATAAATTATAGAGTGTGGTATGTTGTTCCTCAGTCGAGAAATAGTTATTTTTAATAAGGTACAAAAAGGATATAATTATATATTCACTTTGCAAATTTTAATATCAATTATCCTTTTAAAGGAAATGTATGATAATAAAATGTGTGAGATGGGTATTAAAAACAATATACATATAAATTAAGTGTTTTAACCTACCTTGGATCATATTTGTGATTTTTTATGAAGGAAAATAATTCATATAACGTTGAAGAATATTGAATGAGATATGATGAACTCTATATTTTTTATTTAAATTATATAGTATACTGAATGTATATCTCTTGAGGATATATATTAATATAGTTTTTCTTGATAAAATGGTATAATAATGTTGAATAAATGATAAAGTTTGTCATACTATTAAATATAGTGATACCATAACATATGATACGGTGATTTATATTACATATCGATATGCAGTTATATCTTGCCTCTTAAAATGTATATAAGAACTATAACATGACTATAAAAATAACTAAACAAGGAAATTGTTGACATTTCATTCGTATCACTTGAGATGGTAAATGATATCATATAAAATATGAGAGGATTATAAATAAGAATTGATTCTAGAATAAAATAAGATACTATATAGTGTAAAATAAAATATATAAAGTTACATGATTGTATCACTCTAAAGGATATAGAAGAATTAAAAAAGAACTATTTTATAAATAATATTATAAAAATAATTTATTAAGAAATATTGACTAATATAACGCAATTATATGTTCTTGTCCCACTTTTATTTCTATAATTTTTAAATATGGTTTGAGAATATCGATTTTATAAAGCTATATGAGACTTTCTTAAAGGATCCCACAACAAATTATTTCATTTATACAAGTGTAAGAAACATAAAGATTAATAATCATATAATGTATAACTATAGTATATACTATATAATGTAATCAATGGAGAAATTTTTGGATGGATAAAATAATAACATGTAAGATGAAATATATCACCTCAATTCTAAAGAATTAATTTATGTGTCATACTGTGTCAAAAAGGGATAGTGAGTTCTATCGCAGCCTATAAAAATCTCAAAAACTAATTTCATATATTTCCCAATACCTTTAGTTGTCTATATATAAAATAAAAATGATGATTTGAACTCTAGAATAAGATTATGCTTTCATTAATTTTGTGTGTATCACAGTGAAAATAATTGTCATGCCCCCCCCTTCCAAGGTGCTCCGACTGGGTTAGTAATAAAGAAAAAGAGAAAATTTCCCCTTAAGTCTATCTCACTACTACAAAAGAGGCCTTTAACAGCACTTGAATAGTTATTTATCAGTGCTAAAAAGAACTGAATACCACTGTGCAATTGAAAGGACAAGGTTTTTATCATCACTAAAAGCCCATTTAAAACCAAAGATAAAAGATACCATTCATAATAACATTTATTTATCCTTGATAAAGAGTCCCATTATCAATTCATCTAAAAGAACTGATAAAGGAATCCTTTATCAGCACTACAAAATACACTAATTAATGAGTCCTTTATAAGCCCTACTAAAAGAACTGATAAACTGACCCTTTGTCAGCTCTTTTAAAAGTGCTGATAAAGAGTTGCATGATCAATCATTTTAGAATAACTAAAAAGGACTACTTTATCAGAATATTTAGTAGTGCTCACAAATGGGAATATTATAGTGTAATATTACAACACACCGGAACCCAATAAATAGGGAATACTATAGGAACCTATAATATCACACTTTATCACTAGAAAAAACACTATAAAAAAGAGAAATTTGATAAAAATACAAAATTTAAATGAAATAAAATTTCCCACACAAATATAAGAAAAAATCATGATAATGTGAAAAAGAATACACCTATAAAAAAGAACAAGTCACCCCAGCATGAGAAAAAACACCAATATTTGTGAAAATTTATTATGTTATTAACAGTATAAAGAATAAAATTAAATATAATGTGATATTTTTATACTAAATATTGAGTCATGCCAAGAACATTATTTATCATATTGTGTTGTGGTAGATTTATTCACATCAAATGTCATTTATTGTTCATTATCAAGAATTATCCCTAAAAAATTAACTAAATAAGTATAAAATAGAAATTATAATAAAATTAATAATGTAATATTAGATAAGTTGATGAGAAAACAATCTAGGTTTGATTGCAAAGTTTTGCAATGGGATGTGTGTTTTAAACTAAAATTACACATATATAATGAAATTTCGCACTTTGAGTTATTCTGATCACACCAAGCATCGTATTGAGGTTAGAATTACTCCTACACATGCCAAATGACTTATAGATCATTGTTCTAAAGTATCAGAAGATTCTGAATGTCTTTCCATAGTTTTGAGTACACCAATTGTATTTGTACGAAAATGTCATTTTAAACTTGAAAAGAACACATTGAGTCATAAAGGTCGCATCATTTGTGGGTTTTATGTAATACTAATTTATAAAATTTATAAATAAATTATTATTATTTTTCCTAAATTATCAAGTAAATTCTAGATTGTTTTCTTGGTTTTCAGTGTGTGACACTTTTTTTATTAAAATGTCAATTGTAATCTAATACTGGACACTTTGAGGTACAACAATCTCATTATGTATCAGATTGAGGTGAGGATGATTCCTACATGTCAAAAATGACTTATGTATCATTTTTGAAATGTACCAAAATAATCAGAATGCATTTTTATATTTTTTCTATTTCATATGACTTTTTACTAAAATTAATGTCAATTGTGAATAAAAAAGATGCACTTGGAGTCATACCTGTCACATAATTTTTATTATTGATGTGAGGATGATTCTTATATGTCCCAAATGACATATGTATCATTTTCCAAAACTATAAAATCAATCTGAATCCATTTCTTGTGTTTTGTGTACAATAGATATGGTTCTTAATAAGATGTAATTTTAATCTACAAACACCCACTTTGAGTGGCACAAATTTATCATGCGTGGGATTACTATGAGACTACTTCCTACTCACAAAAATGAGTTATTAATCGTTATCCTAAATTATAAAGATGATATAATCATGTTTTCTCTGTTTTCAGTGAGTTATACTTTTTTGTGTTAAAATGTCAATTTTAAAAATACTAACGGAAACTTTTTGTCATTTCAGGAAAATACAGTATCTAGATGAGGTGTGGATGATTAGTTCATCATGAAAATGACTTATGGATTGTTTTCATAAAGTAATTATACAATATATAAATTTCTCAATTTTGAGTATGTTAGTTTTATTTTTTATGAAAATTAATGCCACTTTTGAATAAAAAAACGCACATGGAGTCATATCGGTCACAATGTTCCTCAAATTTAGGTGCAGTTGATTCCTACACATCCCAAATCAAATAAGGATCATTTTTTATATTATATAGTTAATATAAAATCATTTCATTGGTTTTGAGTACACCACTTTTGTTCTATATTAAAATGTCAGCTGGAAGCATGCACTTTGAGCCATATAGGTTACATCATGTCTGGGTTTGATGTGAGACTGATTCCTACACATCAATAATTATTTAAATTTTTTTTCCTAAATTATAAATACAATATGAGTCAATTTTCTAATTTTTAAATGAGTGAAACATTTTTTTATTAAATTTTCAATTTTAAATTAATAAGGGATACAATGATTCTTATCAGGAACATCATGTATTGAACTACGGTGTGGTTGAATCTAAAAGAACAAAAATGAAATATAGATTATTTTTCTAAATTACTATAACATTCTGACCAGTTTTTCTCAATTTTTTGGATGTAAGTTTCTTTTTTAACTAATATTATTGTCAACATTTAATAATAAGATGCACTTGGAGTCATTCAAGTGGCATCATGAATTAGGTAGGTGTCGTTTATTTCTATACATCTCATATGAATTATGGATAATTTCATAAAGTATCAAAATACCTTGAATGTGTTTTCTTAGTTTTGAGTTTTCCACTTGTGTTTTTTTTACAAAAATATCCTTTTAAACTAGAAACACAGAATTTGAGTCATACATGTTAAATAGTGTGTGGGTTTCATGTAAAACTGATTATGACACAAATTAATTTTAAACAATTTTCCTAAATTATCAAGGAATGTTTAGTGTGTTTACTCAATTTTTAGTGATTGACACTTTTTTGTATTAAAATGTTAATTTTAAACTGATAGGGGATATATTAAGTCATACAGAGAACATCGTACTTCGAATTGAGGTGATGTTGATTCCTACACATCAGAAAATGACCTCTAGATTATTTTCCTAAAGTATAAAAAAAATCCAAATGTCTTTTCTGGGTTTTTAGTATTTTATTTTTCTTTTTTACTAAAATTAATATTAATCACAAAAAATCTGAATGCGTTTTTTGAGTGATTATAATCTCTAGTATAAGATAATAATTATTTCTTCTTCAGAATGGGAGTATCCATATTTTCATGTATTTCTCATTGAGATTGATGATGATTTTTTATTAATGATCATGATCATGTGTATTGTTTTACATAATTAATGTTCAAATTCATAATGAATGTTACTTGTATAACTTTCACAAGAATTTTAGATATTATATCATCCAATATTCACTAGAATGTTAATTGTATGGATTTCAAAAGAATTCTCCTTCCAATAGTTCTCTCATACACCTTCTCGCTTCAATTCTTTAGTACAAACATATATTTTCAAACATTAAATTTGGATTATATACATATTTTATGATTGTATTGGTATTGTTTGACTCTAAAGTGAGTATTAGATCCACTAATAACACCCTTTTTTTGTAATGTAGAGAATTAATGGGAAAGAAACTACATTTATTTGTTCCTATTCATCTAGTCCTTGATAAGTGGTTTCTTTCAATATTCAGTAATATTTGATAGTCCCCATTATTTTCTACTAGAAATAGTATCCTACGACAAAAAGTTTGAAAAAATAAGTGGTGTTTATTATGTTCTTGAAAAAAACCTTCACATAAATTCCTAAAGAAAATCCCCAAAACATGTGGTAAAAAATATTTTTTCAATATGCCACCTGAAACACTTTCATAATGGTTGTTATCTATGAGGATAAGTTTTGTGGGAACTTATCAACAATTATTCTCAAACACAATCTTAGTATGATTCTCATTCTAGATACATTCAGAGAAAAATATAGAAGCCCTTGATGGACTAGAAAATAATTTATTCATTATTTTCTCTCAACATCTCTAGGATTCCCTCCATCTTTTTTATACCTTCTACATAACCTTTATCTTCCCTATGGTTTATGACTTTTAATGTATCATTTAACCCCTCAATATCCAACTCTAACTCATGTATTCTGTCATTTTGTGTTTCTAATTGAATTATTCTATGGATAAGAATCTCCTTTACCCTCTAAAAACAAAATACAAGGATAAAAATCGATCAATGAAATATAAAAAATTGACACATAGAAGAAGAAATATATCATCTAATATTCTTATCATCATCTAATTTGAATAAAATTTCATTAAATTTATTTTTCCCCATAGACACCAATTGCAGTGAAAATTTTCTTACAAATATAAGAATAGGCAACATGATTAATTATTTCTTAATAAACCTCTCTATTTAGGAATAAAATCCTGATAAAATAGTTCAAAATTTCCTTTGAATATATAGTCGTTATTCAAGGATTGGTATATATAATTTTCTTTACCATTTTTTAGTTTCATATTACCCTTATATCTACTAAAATGTTTACTCAATTTGAAGTGTATTTGGATCTGTATATTTTATGTAGGGATTAGAGGAGATACATACATGTGGTGGTATTAGTGTGATGTGGATTAGAGAGCATGAAAATTGTCCATTTCTCTATGATGATAAGAGAATATACCCTAAATATGAAATAGAATGTAGGGCTGAAGAGATCTATTCATTGTGGGATGAATACTTTTGAGATTCATATTTGAAACCTTTTAAATTTATCATGGTTAATGGGGGAGATAATTAAAAGGTTTGTTGGATATATATTTTTCTCAAAAAATGTAAAACAATAGTATTTTATGGATTTCAATGATCATAGTAGTATTATCATCCAAGTATACTTAACATTAGAGTTTTAATAGGATCCAGTGTGATTCCACCCTAATTAAAAGTAATTTTTGACGAAGTGTTGTCAAAAGTAACTTGGTGAGTCGCATAAGAAAATTCATATCAAGAAAAAATAAATGAGGAGGATGAAAGGATGAAAGAGTTGAAAAATGGGTTGGTAGATGCAGTATTAAATTTCTTGGTAGCAGATTTGATGGAGATTAATGAATAAAATATGAGTGGGAGGTATGTAATCAAGGAAAATTGGAACTATAGTGATGGGATGAAAACTAGTTTGTAAGTGGGCATCCAATCGATCATTAAGAGATAGAAGTAAATCAAGCATCTAAGGATGGATTAAATAAAGGTAGTGAAGGTTAGTTGTACATGAGTATTAAAGTATTCAATATCTATTCAAGAATGTAATAATAATCATGCACAATGCATGAAAATATGGAATTTTATGCATGAAGTGTATTGTATTATATATCTATCTTATCAAAATGAATTTTTATTTACACAACCTTATTTATGAAACTTGTGGTCCTTTGTAGAATACATAATAATTATGAGTTCAAAATCCATATTCATAATAAAGAACAATATGAATCCAAACATCATTGTTACTCTCATTGGAAAGTTAGTATGACCTAAATCAAAAATATAATTCACTTTCCATCACAACAAACCAACAACCAAAATTTAATATGACCAAACAATTTTTTATTTAACCAGCTTGAATTTATCAATTCATTTATGGTAAAAATTACCACAATCAAAAATATAATATAATAGTTCTTAGCAGCACTAAATTTTATAATATTTCACACATTTTTAACCAAACACCATTTATAATTCTTGAATGTTGTATATATTTGTCACATTATCCAATAATATATTCATCATGTGAAATTGTATATAGATTTATACTCCAATTGTGTAAGAATAACAAAAAATAATCAAATGAAACAAAATATATATGACCCACCATAAAATTATATCATTTTATTTAATAGGAACAAACTTAATTTATTCATTATAATGCATTACATATGCGGTGAAAATCATCCAATATTAATTAAACAAATCTACACCTCTCATTCTACGTATTTTTATAAAGATGATTTTATCAATAGATACACATATATTCATAATTATTCTTATTGTCTTAACCGTTTTTTCACCATCATGTGCATGGCACATTGTGGAAACAAGATTCAAATAATGACAATCTACATTATCCAAATGGTAACAAGAAATAATATAATGGAAACATCAAGAAAATATCCATCAGTTGCAATAGTGGATGGATATGTTGTTCGTAGTGGTCTTGTATCAAGGTGGAATGAGTTTTCCGAGTAGTGGTTGTGTTTTGTAGGTATAGGTATGTGAGGGAGAGGGAGATGAGAGACAAGGTTCTTCATGGTTATAAATAGTAGAAAAACACAAACTACAGAACCAAAAAAATAAAACAGTGATAGATTAAAATGAGAAGATAGCATACCCTTGAATCTAGCCTTGATCCATCCTAGAGAATGTAAAAATGTAACATCGGTAGCTGGGGAGTTCCTCTAGAGTTTGAGAATTATGACTGAATGAGTCGTAGTTAGGTTTTTCTTAAATAAATTATGGACAATTTTATCTTCACTTTCAAAAAAGTAATGATAAATAGAGCTTTTATATGTGCTAAATTGATATGCGCTAATAAAAAGAACCCTTATCGGTGATAAAACTTTAGTACTGATAAAATATTTATAATTAAATTTTTAAATATAAAAAATTGTAGAAGTATATAATTATATATTTTTTATTGTAATTTTATAATTATTTAAATATATAATTATTTATTCATAATTATATTAATACTTTTTTATAAAAAATTATATATTTTTATTTATAATAGTAAATATATAACTTTATAAATATAGTATATATAAATTTATAAATATATATATATTCATTTTATTATAATTATTTATTTATTATTATTTATTTATAATTACATGTATTTAACAAAAATAATAAATATATTCATTATTTAAATATATTAATTAAAATTTTATAATTATTAATATTTTTATATCATTATATATATATATATAATATGTTCAAATATTAATATATTCATTATTTGAAAATATTTATTATAATTTAATGATTATTTACCCATATAATTTTTTATTTATAAATATATGAATAATAATATTTAAGAAATAATATTTATATATCTATATATTTTTACATTTTTATATTTATATATTTATATATTGATATATTTATATATTTATATATTTATATATTTATATATTTATATATTTATATATTTATATATTTATATATTTATATATTTATATATTTATATATTTATATATTTATATATTTATATATTTATATATTTATATATTTATATATTTAGATATTTATATATTTACATAGTTGTATATTTCTATATTTTTATATTTGTATATTTGTATATTTGTATATTTATATATTTATATATTTATACATTTTTATATTTTTATATTTTTATATTTTTATATTTTTATATTTTTATATTTTTATATTTTTATATTTTTATATTTTTATATTTTTATATTTTTATATTTTTATATTTTTATATTTTTATATTTTTATATTTATATTGCTCCTAGGGTGTAGCTCGGTGGAAGCTTCCCTCAGTGTGGCCTCATGTTCGAGTCTCACTGAGTACTTCTAGGCCTTGCATATAGTTTTCTTTTCATTATAATGTATCCCAGTCCTTGAATAAACTCAGTCTTTGACCTCAACTTATACAAATATATATATTTTTTAAATATAAATATAAATATTATTATAGTTTATTCAATATTTAAAAAACTTTATATTCAATTTTTACTTTTTTAGATAAATATAATCTTTTATTTAAAACTATATGAATACTTTTCTTAAAAATAATACAGAATCATTTATAATAATTATGAATATATAAATGTACAAATATAGTAAATATACATTTATAAATATTTTTATTTATAAATATTTATTTACAAATGTATTTTTAACATTATAAATAAATATACAATCACAAATACATGTATTTTGAAAATGAGTAAAATTGAATAATTGTAAATGATTACACTTTAAAAAAAAATAGAAAATTGGTCATATTTTATTAAATAAATATAAATTATTTAAAAATTGAATATATGTCTATATATATATTTATATTTATTTATTTATATATTTAAGTAGAGATGAATAGATATTGAAAATACCAAAATATAGTATATACATATATATAATAAATAATAGAAAAATATTAAATTTAAAAAATATTAAAATGAATAAATATTACCCAACCTTAATAATGTAAAAATTAAATAAATAAAATTTATTAATTAAATAAAATATTAAATGTACCATGCTATAATTAAATTCTAAAATATACTAAAATTTGAACAAATAACATAAATATTCGGTGTATGTGTTTCTATATAAAAATTCATTAATTTTGTAAATATTTTTATGGGTGTTGTATATAGAAATTTATTAATTATGTATATGTTTGTGAAATCAGTGTAACACATGTTCAATAAATGTTAAATTGAAAAATCAAACAAAATTAAAAATTAATAAGACATTAATATGTCTTTAATTATTACAGTTTATTCATTTTCTATATATTTATATTTAATATATATTATTTATTATTATCAATAATTAATATATATATATATATATTATACTTATTCATTTTTATTAATAATTGTTTCATTAAGAAATATAAAATTTATTTTTTAATTTATTCATTTTTATTGTTTTTTAATTATTAAAAATTATTTATTTATAATTTATTGTTTAATTATTAAAAAATATTCATTTTATATATCTATATTTAATATAGATTACTTATTTATATTTATAATATATTTATATTTATATTAAATTAATTTTTTTATCAATAATTAATTAATAAATAAAATGTTTAATATTTCTCTTAATGTACACTATTTTAATTTTTATTTGTTTATTTAATCTAATTCATTTTGTTAATATATTTTTTAATTTTTATTTTTTTAATTAAATCATTTTATTCTGGAGCACTATCAACACTCAAAATAAAGCACTAATAAAGGGTTTACTTTATTAATGCTAAAAATAAAGCACTGATAAAGGGTACATTTTATCAGCACTATAAAAAGTGTAGATAATGTCTACCCTTTATCAACAATAAAAATAAAGCACTAATAAAGGGGTCCCAATATCAATGCCAAAAATAAAGCACTGATAAATGATACCTTTTATCAGCACTATATAAAATCACTGATAAAGTTTATACTTTATCAATGTTTTTAGAGATGATAAAAGGTACCCTTTATCATCTCTCTTATAAGTGCTGATAATGATGACCACTATGAGTTCTTTTTTCTAGTACTAATAAAGGCTAATGATTCCAATGGTCACTTTTTTAGTAGTTCCTTCTAAAAAATAGGTTGGAGACTAGCACCGAGGGTTAACAAACACACACACAATGGAGGCATTACCCTCATAACGATTTTAAAAGTAAGAGAAAATATGAAAAAAATTCCTAACAACTACTAACCACAATAAATAGAGAATCAATCCCAATACATCATGTGATATCATAAATAACTAGATACCACTGAAATTAAAATTTAATAGAGATAAAACCTCAACAATAACCATGAAGCTCCAACATCTCCTAAAATCTCTTTGAAATAGCTATGTCCCTCTTGATAACTATCCAACTCTTTCTGGCCTAAAAATAGATTATATATCTATATGATGATCAAAACATGTATACTCAGTTTGATACCCCCTAGAACCTCTCATGAAAAATGTTTAATAATCGTACTAGAACACACAGAGTAAACAAATGAAACTAACTCATCATATAAATAGGTATACTATTATATTTCCATCCTCGCCATGGATCACTCATCTAATAAATCATATAAGTATAACCAAAATATTGAGAATATATATATATATATATAAATATAAATTTGTACCCTACAACCACTTCCCAACTGGGTTTTTTGTCACATGTTGTAACATATCACTTTATTAGATACCTTTTCGCAAACAAACCCACAAGGGCCTTCCTGGATGGTGATAAGTTGAGTGTGACTATCCAAATTCTACATCAAATAGGTTAGGCGTTAGCCATCAGTTTCATGTAGGCATATGAAATGCATGGGAGGCCTTTTCTTATCTTACGTGAACACATGAACACACATCCAAATCCATGCGTCAATGTAGAATACTAATACAACTAATACCAAATTCATGCATAAATATATATCCCAGAATTAGAGTATAGTGTTATTATTAGATACCATAAAATGGAAATTAAAAATACCACCAAAAATAAATAAATAGTGTAACCTTCTTTGAAAGAGGGTACTAATATCAGATTCAACCACTAGTAAAAACATCATTATGTCTAGATCTCCATGGTACACATACTCCATATCCACCTATGACTCCACCAAAAGGCTTATCATCACAATAAGACACAACATGTGTGGATAGATACTGTTTATGGATGAGTATTTCAATACCCTATAGGTTGGCCAGAATCCTAACAAAAATGTGCAAATGAATGGAAACATTCAGCTCATCCCATAGAGAATTGGTATATAAATCCCATGAAAGATAGAACATGAATCTCTATCTGCACAACTAATTTATACATGACTACTAAGGTCACCATCCTATTGTATGTCAATCAGGATATGAGAAATAACCCCAATTATTTTGACAATGACCTAGATATACTCATTATAGAATCCAAGTCACCTCGAGTTTTCAAAAATATATATCTATTTATATGATTCTACTCAATTCTCAAAGGTATCACTCATCTGATATTACTAGCTCCAACAACCCTTTCATCCTTGATGGAACTCATCTGAGAGGTCTCACTGATCAGGGCTTACTAAATCAATGTTGCATCCCTTCCATCCTTGTTGTCATCCATCTAATAGAACATGCTCATCAAGTCTTTATATGAAGAATGGAATGCTACAAGCTTGTATATCTCAATACATAGATAGGGTATCACACCCATGTATCATTGGGGACTCCACAAACCCTAAGTGAAATTAGAATATCTCAAATATTATATAGGATTTCACACATATGAAAATTGGGGGACACCCCAAACCAAATCTGGAACTTTTTTCATCTCAATGCTCAGATAGGGGGTCACACCCACATGTTCTTAGGGACACTAAGACCACATGATTAATAACCCTCTATTTTAGGGATCAATTCTTATATGTTTTGGTTATGATAATGCAATAAACCCCATCATGGGAAGATTATACAATAAGTGATCTCTCCTTGAGCTTCCATAGGGATACCCAAACTCTATTTGATCTATTCTAGTATAGGGGGTCAAAATATTATACTTAGGGAATAATATTTTATAATAACATTAGTTGGATAGATCTTGGGGAAGTGGATAATTTGAAATTTCCTATATATCCCTAATAGAATATTCCTGTAAGAATCACCTTATGTCACATATCTCATTGAAAAAAAATGGCAACCATCACAAACTACATGGAAACCACTCAGGATACGCTACCCATAGTCGTATATCTAATTACTAAAATTAGATATGTTCAAGGGAGAAGTCACTAAGTGGAGTGGATGATGCTTCCTCCTAGGTTACATGTAGTGTCTCTGTAGATCATTCACTAGTCATGTCCCCTCATGATAATCACTATGTAAAAATGTATACGACATGTACATGTGGTTACACAATGTGTAACATATCCTGATCACATGGTGTTTTCCTCTTTCACACAAATCCTCTCTTTCCTTGTAGCCCTACAGGATGTGTACAGGTGGAACATGGTGTTTTTATCTTAGCCTAGTCAAATCACTTTTCCTTTGTGGTTCCCATGTAATATGGTCCATGTTCATGTACATGTCCATGTCCTCAGGCCCATGTACACCTAGGTTCTATCCATATACATCGACATGACCATGTCCCCATATAAGGTGTGGCTTCCCATGTTATTCTCTACCCAAACATTACTAACTATTAAACATGTACCCCTAGTAAATGGAATGACGTTTCAAACGAATATCTTCCACGAATGGGAAGAACACACAATGTGGCCTTCATCATTACATATCATTGATCTAGATGTATAAACAGAAAATCACATAGATCCACTAAAAAAATTAGTATATGAATCATATATTAATTGATTGTGGTTTCCATATCCAACTAGAGACATCTACCAAAATATAGTATTTGACTGTGATACATATCGGTTGTTTCAGGATGCATCCATGAAAATTACCATCCATGATTCCATGGTGTGATTGTGATGATGATCTTTATAGTGATAACACTTCTGTACAAAGTACTAAAACTAATTTAGCACCTCCAGGTTTTTTCCCTATTTTTACCACTAACCATAGAGCGGAAGGTTGTGCCAGTAGAACCACCTGAGGATATGTGCTGGATGAGCACACACTCTCTGAGTTCCTGAGGTAGACACCTCCCAGTTTTTGAGACGATATCCCCCCCCCAGGATGCTGATGATTGTTTTAATGAATTCATCCATGCTTGTTTCCATGCATTGACCACAAAAATCATATTCATTGTACTATAAGTTAGACTTTTTCAGGTATTTGTAAGGAAATGATGGGGTCTGTTAACCCTTATTACATGATGAGGAAATGATCACTTCAGCAGAATTTGAGTGGATCTTCATGGAATAATATTTTCTATCCCTATTGTGATCAACATGAATACAACAACGGTTGTAATTATAATAGTTTCTTATGACCATGGTATAATACATGGAAATGTTCACTAAACATTCATGATACAATATGGTCATGGTTTTGGATCTTTTCTTCAGATCACGAACCATTGAGTGGGGCATACATTATGATATCATTACTATAGTGATATCTATTTTCATTCCCACCTATTATAGGATTCTTGATCATGCTTTAGTTGTGAAGTGCTTATTGGAATATTTTATGCTGATAGTGGGTGATACTAGTGTGATCCTAAGAGAATAGACCTCAATAACATGTAGCTAATGATATTCTTATGAATCTTTGTGATGGGATGACATTTGTGTATAAATTGTTTTTGTTGTTAACAATTTTCTATAATAGTCAAAATGAACAAGTAACTCTATAGCGAATGGAAATTTATTGAAGTGAAGATACCTGGATAATTTTTTTGGATCCACAACATTAGATTTCACACTTGAGAAACTCTCCATGTTGATCAATTAAGATGATTGATGAATTTTTCCTATGTTCAAGGAACGTTTTTAAAAAGTGACACATTGTTTACAACATTTACGTATCACCCTTTAATGAATGATTGAAGTTCTTTGTAATTGATAATCCAAAAAATAAAATTAGAATAATAGTGGTTGAAGAACATTTGAAGAGGAATATAAAGATGGCCTTTCATGGGTAGGTTCATGGTAAAAGATGGTCATGCATATTAGTGCATACTTAGATTTCAAAAAAGTATTGTAATTACAAAAAAAAATTTGCTAGCCCACGAGCTAGCTATCCATCCTCCACCCAAGGCCCGTATAAGGCCCCAACCATAAACATTACTTAATCTCGAATTATGTCAAGAATTCACATTGAGGATCATTTCATGTTTAGAGTTTTAGAGAATTAGTCCATAACTATTACATTAAATCTCAAAAATTACAAAGTAAACACTTCAAATCTGTTTCTATTTTTTCATAAAATAAAAACTATAAAAAAAGAAACGTGTATAGTTCCATGTTTTAGACAACATGACTTTTCCTTGATCCAATCCTTGACCCTATTCATCTTTAAGTCATGTGAAAAATATTTCAAAACTCAGGATGAGCATAAAATGCTTAGTAAAGGTTACAAAATAAGGAATGAAAACATTATCCCCATAATAAATACAAATCAATGAAACCCGACTTTTCAATCATAAAATACCTTATGAAATTATAAGATTTATGAATAACACACAGAAATCATAAATGATAAAGGTATCTTCTGGAATACATAATATAAATACATTATAGCTTTCACAGCTATGTGGGGAGTTACATTTGGAATACCCATCATAGTGTATTCCCTAAATCTCTTAGGAGTAACATTAACATTTACCTTCATCGCGTTACCCAATGCATTGGAGAGCTATCTCAGGCTCACCCACCCTAGATTTATAAAGGAACCACTTGTATACATAAATAGTTCCCAAGAATCATAAAATAACCATAAAACACAAAACAATCATAAAGTAAAGATAAAATTTCCACACTACAATCACAATATATCATTTCATGATATCTATATAATCAATTCGTAATCAAACCATTTAAAATATTTAATAAAGAGATTTTTGAATGAAAGTGCCCCATACCACTTTGAAGCTTTTTGAAAGAAATTTTAATTTCAAAAAATTCATGTCCATATAAATAATTCCTTAAAAAAAATTTAAAAAAATTGAATTAATTATAAATATTTAGAATACTAAAGATTTAAAACATTTAAAATTATATTTTAGTTATAGAGTTTCAAAGCAAATTAGAGACGCTTGAATACAAATAATTGAGGAATAACATTAATAAAAATTTATAATATTATGAGAATAAGGAAATTCATATTATTATATGTCAAATAGTATTATATAAACTTTATAGGATAATAAAGGTGCACAATATCAATATATGCCTCAAATGCATGGAGATTGAGACATAGTCCCTTATGAAAATTCGGCAGCCTAACAACATCACTTTAAAATTCAGAAAAATAGTTGATGAGATATATAAGATTATCTGATCCCATAGACATAAAATTTACATCAATTAGGATATATAATAACATATTCCAACATATTAAAATTGAAATTAAAGTACATGTCATAAAATAAGTCTTTTACAAAATGAGTGTGGTGAAAGGTTCCCTTACCGATTTGGTAACTTACGAAACATACAACCCATGAAGGAAGGATCATAAAATGAAGAAGTAAATACAAATAAAATGAATTATATTAAACAAATAATACAATAATGGTCATTACATACACCACACAAAAGGAAATAGTGGAAAATTTAGCATGAATCTCATGGGAATAAAAACTGAGATAAAAACCCCTTACCTCATGTCTGACTTGTCTTGTATGTTCCATGTTCTTCCTAAATATTAAAATTAAGTTAATTTAAAATTTCATAAGAACCATATTTATTTTTATTATTCCTTTTATATCACTTATTACCTTTCTATAACAATTAGTTAATTATTCATGTCCAAATCATACATTTTTTCGATGTTCGGAACATGAGTTAAAAATGAACTTGTTATAATTATAAATTGTCCATGTGGTATAAAGTAAATTATATATAGAATTATATTCATGATTTATATATCATATATATCATTTTTATTATTTATATATGTATTTATAATTTTCCATATCATTTGGATATATGAAAATGAAAGGCACCGTTCATGGAGACGGTTAGTCGTACGTACGCATGAACGCTACTTCCATTTCATTTTTTTTAATTTTGAAAGGAATTAAAACCAAATGATACATAGGTATATTATTATTCTAGTATAATATCGTATTTTATATATGTTACTTATTTTCATTAACACCATCCTTTATACGTTCCATGTATGTAATGAATGAATCATATCACTTTGAGGGGGCGGAAGTCAGCACTTCCTCAAATAAAATTATCAAATATATACAACATGAAAAGCATAAAGGTATGTTATAAAAGATAATTGTAGATGAATAAAGATAAAATAAATTTCATAAATTACATATATAATTACAGTTCCATCATAATGGCCACCATGAGAGTCGGTTGGAGATATTTGAACAATCATCGTTTCGTGAGGCAGTAGTTCGCCGTCTACAGAAACAGTATGTTTGTATCCATTAGATGGAGTTGTGTGGACGTGTAGTTTGAATCCTTCACATAAAAAAAAACTAGTATATTTAATATACTAGTTTTTTTATTAAATAAAGGAATAAATAGGTTTTAGGGGGTTGGAGAAGTAGAATAATAGAAAATAACTTCAGAGAATATGTTAACTTTAACTCGAGTAACTCCCCTTGGTTTGAACCAAAAGGATTCCTTAAAGTGCCTTATGCCTAATTTAAAGATTCTTGGTTGAAGATAGGGATATTGGGAGCTTAATTAGGAATATTTTGGATGATCCAAGGGGCTTGAGAGGTGTGAGTAATGGGTTATAGGTGATGTCTTTTTATAAGGGGGAGGGGCTCTTTAAAAAAGTTTGAAAACATTATATTATTATAAACTAATTTTGGGTTTCAAAAGGTAAAAAACTAATTAAATAATAATATAATATAACACTTGTTTGAAATAAAATCATCCAATAAAAAATAGGTCATTTTTGGATATTTTTTTAAATTTTATAATCTCATTTATTTAAATCATTTATTAATAAGATAATCAATGCATCCTCATTGTGTCACAAATAATTTTATTTATTTTATTTATAAAAATTATAAATAAAATACCATGAGGTATGAAATATTTTTATCTTTCAATTAATATTTATAGACGAATATATACCTTATATAACCTCATGTAAAAATTGATTTACAAAAAGATATTTGTTTATGTAATTTTGGTCCTTTAAATTAATTAATATAAAGTGTCATTATCACTCTCTAGTGGCTCCATGGGGTCCCAAAATCGACCCAAGGATTCCCATGATATTCCATGTATCAAAAAATAATATTATGACACATTATAGGGTAATTTAATATTATTATAATAAAATATATTACTCTTATTTACCATATTTACCTTTTAACCAAGGTAAATAAAATATTAACTAAAGTAAATATTCATAATGTATAAAAATAAAAGATACCAATTTAAACAATTTAGACCCCTTATTCCATATAGTGAATCCATTTTTACAAATTTAAAACACAAAAGTTTGAGAAATTAATTTAAAATTAATTCCCATTGTCAAAACCAAAAGCGTTTTTATGAAATAAGACATATCAAAAGATTGATGCTTTTTTATGTCCAATTTCAAAATGAAATTACATTAGATGAACAAAATTAGATTAAATGGTAAAAATATAATCTAATTAAACTTTAAAACCAATTAAAATGATAATCTAACCATATAAATAAATTTCATCAAAAGGATGTTTTGAATTAAAATATAGCATTTTTTACTATTCATTAAAAATTAATTTTATCATAAAAATTGAAAAATTTAACCAAAGTAAATTTTGTTGTCTGGATTCTCAATAAGAATTTTATTTTGTCAAATAGAACATAAACAGGTGTCAAAAACTGGATTTAAAAAGGGTTCTCCATCAAAATGCATTAAATCGACCTTTTAAAGAATATTAGAGTATTTATGCTTAAAATTGGATTCATTCACACTTTAAGCCTATAACATATATTGGATAAATGTTAAAAAAATTAATAAACATGTGTAATCATATTTTAGTTAGTTTTGTTCATTCCCACAAATAAAACAACTATACGTTAACTACCATTTAAAATAATAATATTATATTTTTATTTTTCAGTATAACTCCACATTTTGTGCAACGTAATATTTAAAAAAAACTCGTTGTTTCATATCAGGTACACCATATAACATAGAATCCCCTTTAAAGTAAAATTAATATTTGATTCAAAAATATTAATAAATATGAAAGTTTCATATTCTTTATTTATCTGGGATGTTACATCCTTCCCCCCTTTTAGAAATTGTGTCCTCACAATCTTAAAATTGGGCTTGGAAATTTCATTAAAAGTCTCACATCGAAAAAAAGTCAATAAAACTATCACTTTAAAATAAAGAATGAAAAGTAAAAAGGTCACCCGAGATAACCAATACTATGATTCCATGAAAACACGGTTATGGAAGAGAAAAAACCATCAAGTTCTAATGGAGAATGACAGAAAACAAGATCAGGAGAAAATTAACAACATGAAAACCACAAACTTGTGATGGGTTAAAAGGTCATTGGTTTCCTAGTAGGAAAATTAAACCGAGAAATTTTTTGGTTTATGTTCCATTTCATAAAGTTGGATATTTAATTTATGATATTGACTAAAGACATAAGGAAATATACTTACTTTTTATGTAGAGTTTCATCCTTTAGTAAGTTTCTACCAAAAACTCATCTTTTCTCCAAATGATGAGTATTCAAGATGACTTGGTCACACCTAAAGCGTTAGAATCAACACCTAAAGAATCACATAATCCTCAAAAGAATAACTATATATTTCCCTTTTCTTAAGACATTATCCAAAACCAAAATGGTTAGTACAAGATCAGACAATCCCCAAAATGGATAATATTTTATAAAAAATAAACACTACTCGTAATCTCTGAAATTGAATAAACAATACCCAAATCTCAACAAAGATAATTAAATACACAAATGTCCATAAAATTGATTAAAATAATCTAAAATAAGTCTAAAACCCAAAATTTAGAATGATTTTATCACATAGTCTTCAATAGTTAATCTTAAAATATATCTCCAAATAACATTGACTACTCTTAATGTCTCATAATGAAATGAAATTAACCAAATCACATATTCTCTATGATAGGTTAATCATTTCCATAAATAACCCAAACTACCATATGTCCATAATAAAAACATAGATTATTCAAAAATAAAATTCTACCATTACTCATCAATTAAAATCTCAAAGAATTATATTTTCCTTAGTCATATAATTTCCAAAAACGAGAAAATGTATTAAAAAATAACCTTTATCAGTTAATCCCCAAATAATTTTCTTATATTGAGGATATCCATTTGATAAAACAAAGGATCCTAAATCAACATATTCTTGATAAATAAAATAATTTAACTAATAATAACAAGTGATACTAACTAGGGACTTCATGCAGTCCAGTGGTAGGCGATAAATCCAGAATTGCACTTTGGTTGTGGGTTCAATTCTTGCAGCTTTGTCTGACATGACGGGTTGTCACACAGTCTGTGTGTTGTCCTTTTTTAAAAAATATACAATTTTATTATATTCCCAAAAAATTATATGAACTCCTCAAAAATAACCATAGAATCATTTAACTTCAATGGTTGTCTTATGCCTCTCATTTTCATCCCAACTCATAATGATCTCAATATCTTAATTCATGAAGTCTTTTATATATTGAAATTTTTTTTACCTCAATAAAATGACAGTATTCCCAAAGAAAGAACAAAGTACCTTGATCGTGGTGTCCACTTGGTTACATCATCATTTTTTTCACTTAGATAGATGGTCCATGAATTGCAACAATGATTTAGAGATCCTTCAAACTCATCTCCTTCCTTTATCCAAAATACAACCCATACAACTTTGGTCATATGGGTGATCATAAAAAAATAGTTTCGGAAATTAATCATATATAAAATATAATTTCAAAACATCTTAGAAAATTTACATTCTATAAAACAATTTGATTGAGTTTGAGTTGAAACATACAATCATTTTTCCTTTTAAAATTCCATAAGTAGGTGTTGAAAGACTATAATTTAAAAGCAAATACAAAAAGGTTGTGCAAGGGTCTCCTTCTTCAGCACCTTTTTCAAAATAATAATATGCTTCAAAATCATGTGATAAGGTAAAATATTTTGAAATTCCTTGATAATATTTACCTTTATTCAAAATACAAGAATACTATGAAAATAGGATTTGATTAAATACAACCAATGATCCATGATGATATCGAGGTATAATGGAGGTGTTTGATATCTCAAACAGTTTATTGTAAGTGATTTGTATGTTATAAAATGATTCAGAGTCGTCTAGACATGACTTTGCAATAATTATTGCAATCAAGACAACAGCAAGGGATATGAATTTTATTTCAGAAACTCCTCCTTCCATTTGTTACAAACATTCCTGGATTTGAAAAAGTTAAAAAATAAGGATTTAATTTAAAGAATGGACATAGAGACTAACCATGTGTCTAAAAAAACTCACAATCCCTGAAGTTGTCTAAATAGACCATTGATACCAACTAAAGTCCCCAGCCTTAAACATTACTTAATCTTGAGTTTAGTCAAGAATTATCATTGAGGATCTTCCAGGATTATGGTTTTAGAGAATTAGTCCATAACTATTACATTACATTACAAAAATTACAAAGTAGATACTTCAACTCAATGTATATTTTTTCATCAAATAAAAACTCTTCAAAAAAGAAACATTCATAGTTCTATGTTTTAGACAACATGACTTTTCCTTGATCTCATCCTTGATCTTATTCATCAATAAATCCTGTGAAAAACATTTCAAAACACAGGATTAAAATAAAAAAGCTTAGTAAGGGTTATAATATATGGAATTAAAACATTATCCCATAAATAAATACAAATCAATTAAACCATATTTTTCAATCATAACATACCTTATGAAATCATAAGATTTTTGAATAACACAAAGAAATCATAAATCATAAATTTAACTTATGGAATACATAACATACAAACATTGTCTCTTCCACAGCTACATAGGGAGTTACGTTTGGAATACCAATCACATTATATTCCATTAATATCTTAGGAAAACATCAATTTTTACCTCCTCTATGTGATCCAATGCATTGAAGAGCTATCTCGGGCTCATCCGCCCTAGGTTTATCACGGAACAACCCGTATTCATAAACAATGCCCAAAAATCATAACATAATCATAACACATAAAACAAACATAAAGAAAAGGTAAAATTTCCACATTACAATCACAATATATCATTTCATGATATTGACATAATCAATGATTTATCATACCATTTTCAAAACCATTTAAAACATTTAATAAATATATTTTTGAATCCTAGTGTCCCATACCACTTTGAAGATTTTTGAAAGAAATTTTAATTTAAAAACATTCATGTCCATATAAATAAATTGTTAAATCAATTTTTAAAACATGGTAATCCATCAGAAATATTAAGAAGAATAAATCTTTAAAACATTTAAAATGATATTTTAGTTAAAGAGTTCCTAAGAAAATGAGATACGCTTGAATACAAATAATTATGTAATAAAATTAATAAAATAATTATTATATCATGAAAATAAGTATATTCATGATATAATATGTCAAAGGTGAATATATACATCTTATAGGATTATAAAAGTGCACAATATCAAGATATTCCTCAAATGAAAGGAGATTGAGACATAGTCTCTTATTAAAATTCGGCAGCCTAATGACATCACTTTAAAATTCGGAAAAATAGTTAATGATAGAGAAAATGGTATCTCAACACATGGAAATAAAATATAAATAAATAAGGATATATAAAAACATATCCCAACATATGATAATGGAAATTAAAATACATGTCATAAAAGAAGTCTTTGAATAAAAGAGTGTGGTGAAAGGTTCGCTTACTGATCTGGTAACTTACAAAACATACACCCCATGAACAAAGGATCATACAATGAAGATGTAAATACCCATAAAATAAATTATATTTATCAAATAATAAAATAATAGGAAGTACATACACCAAAAAAAAGTAAATAATGGCATATATAGCATGAATCTCACCGGAATAAAAAGTGGGATGAAAACCCCTTACATCAAGTCCGACTTGTCTTGTATGATCCTTATTCTTCCTAAATAAAAAACTTAAGTTAATTTATAATTTCTTAATAACATTTTATAACTTTATTATTCCTTTTATATAACTTATTACTTTTCTATAACAACTAGTTAATTATTTGAGTTCATATTGGACATTTTTTCGATGTTCGGAACTTGAGTTAAAAATGAACTTGTTTTAATTATAAATTATCCATGTGGTCTAACTTACACTATCTATAGAATGATATTAATTATTTATATATCATATGTATCATATATATCCAGTATATATGTATTTATAAGTGTCCATATCATTTGTAAATATGAAAATGAAATGCACCGTTCATGGTGACGGTAAACCATACGTACGCATGAACGCTACTTCCATTTCATTTTTTTCAATTTTAAAAGAAATGAAAAACAAATTAAACATATGTATATTATTATTCCAGTTTAATATCATATTTTATATACATTTACTATGTTCATTGATACCATCATTTATAAATTTAATGTGTGGTATAAACAAATCATATCACTTTGAGGGGGCGGTAGTTTGCACTTCCTCAAATGAAGTTATCATATATATACAACATGAAAAGCATAAAGGTATGTTATAAAAGATAATTACATAAAAATATATATAAAATAAATATCAAAAATATCATATATAATTATATTTGCATCATAATGGCCACCATGAGAGGCGGTAAGAGATATTTGAACAATCATCATTTCGTGAGGCAGTAGTTCGCCATCTACATAAATAGTATGTTCGTATCCATTAAATAGAGGTGTGGGGAAGTGTAGTTTGAATCCTTATAATATCAAAAAACTACTATATTTATTATACATGTGATTTTATAAAATAAATTAATAAAGGGGATTAGGGGTTGGATGAGTAAAATAAAAGAAAACAACTTAAGAGAAGACGTTACCTTTAAATCAGGAAACACCATTTGGTTGAACCAAAAGGCTTCTTTGAAGTGTCGTATGCCTAATTTAAGGCTTATAGGTGGAATATAGGGATATTGGTAGCTTAATTGGGCACATTTTTGATGATCCAAGGGGCTTGATATGTGTGAGTAATGAGTTAGAGGTGATAGTTTTTTATTAAGGGTGGAGGGGATCTTTAAGAAAGTTGGAAAACATTATTTTATTATAAAAATATTTTCGTTTTAAAAAGTTCCAAAACTCATTAAATTAGATGATTATATAACTATGGTTCGAAATAAAATTATCCAATAATAATTGGACCGATTTAGGATAGTTTTTTAAATTTTATAATCTCATTTATTTAAATAATTTATTAATAAGGTATTCACTCCATCAACAGTGTGTCATAAATAATTTTATTTATATTATGTCTAAAAATTATAAATAAAATACAATGATGTATGAAATTATTCTCTATTTAAATTTTATTTTTATATTCAAAGAGATAACTTATATAACCACAGGTAAAAATTGATTGAAAAAAAGATGTATGTTTATGTCATTTATATCCTTACATTAAATTAATTAATATAAAATGTCATTAACACTCCCAAGTGGCTCTATGGGGTCCCAAAATCTGTCCATGGATTCCCATGGTCGGAAATGTATCAACCAATAGGATTAGTATACAGTTTAGGGTAATTTATTATTATTATGATAATATTTTTTCCCTAATTTATCATATTTAAATTTTAACCATGGTAAATAAAATATTTACTGAAGTAAATATTAATAATGTTTAAAAATAAAAGTTACATATTTACACAATTTGGACCCTTTATTCCAAATATGGAATCCATTTTTCCAAATTAAAAACACTGATGTTTTATAAATTAATTTAAAATTAATTCTCATTGTCAAAACAAAAAGTGTTTTTTAAGAAATAATAAATATCAAAAGTTTGACGCTTTTTTATGTCCAAATTCAAAATGAAATTACATTAAATGAAAAAAAATTAGATTAAATGGTATTTTTTTATCTAATTACACTTTAAAACCAATTTAAATGATAATCTAACCATATAAATAAATCATATCAAAAGGCAGTTTTGAATTAAAATATAGTATTTTTTACTATTCATTAAAAAGGAACTTTATCAGAAAAATACCAAAATTTTACCCAAAGTAAATTTTGATGTCCCTAATCAAAAGAGGAATTTTATTTTGTCAAATAGAAAAAAAGTGAAAAAATTAGATTTAAAAATGGTTCTCCATCAAAAGGCAGTAAATCGACTTTTTAAAGAATATTAGAGTATTTATGATAAAAATTGGATTCATTCACATTTTAAGTCTATAACTTATATTAGATAAATATTAAAACATTTAATAAACATGTGTAATCATATTATAGTTAGTTCTATTCATTCTCGCAAATACAACATCTATGTCTTAACTACCATTTAAAATAATAATAATATAATATTATTTTTCAATATAACTCCATGTTTTGTGCAACATAAGATTTCAAAGATATCCGTTGTTATTTATCGAGTATGCCATCGAATATAAAATCCCCTTAAAGTAAAATTAATATTTAATTCACAAATATTAATAAATATGAAAATTTCATATAAATTATTTACCTTGGATGTTACAGCTCGGGCTGGAAAAAGTTAACTATGCCCATGGAGAAGCCATCCAGATCCATCCCATAATCTACAGAGAGTGGGTGATACTCATTCCTACAGAGTAAGGGTCAAAGCATGCATAGGGTGAGTATAGAGTGCACTTACATAACATAGTATAGAGTGGTATCATGGAGAAAGTTGGAGTAATTTTAAGATAGAGTGGAGTGGGTGGATTCTTAAACTGCGCTCGACCCGCATTTCCATTTCAATGTGGGATGATAATTTTAATGCTAGGGAAAAATCTCAGTTTTCCATCACATCCCAAAACTTGTTCGATTTTCCAATCATCTATGGAATCCAATTATCCAAACATTGTCACTCATCTCATACTATGCCCCATTCCTTTCAACCAGAGTCATCTTATTCTCCAGTAGTAGTGTTGTCGTCCTCCTCTGCCAATGCTCGTATGACACCCCCACTGCAACTCTCTAGATAAGACTACTTGATCACCATGGATGATCACTAGATACCATATGAGGATCATGATGGTCATTGGATCAAACCAAAAACATGCATTAAATCTACGTCTAGCATGCATGTGGATAACTCAATGAAGAATAAATCAGGTTGGCTGAGGAGAATGAAGTTTCCAAGGACATGCGGATTCAAGTAGGTATTTAAAATTGCATAAATGAAATCTCGATTCCATTCATGATGATAGGAGCACACATTCAAAAAAGGAAACAATCTGAGGATCAACGCATATTTCAATGGTGGATTTGAAGATTTCAAAATGTTGGAGATCTTGTGCATTCAAACCGTGATCGCCATGGCATATCTTGAGAATTTTGAATGTCGAAGGAGGAGTGGCTCTTGTCTATAAAAGGAGAGGCCTAAGCCAAGAAGAGGCTTCTACTCTAGAATTCATGAGTGCTCCTATTTTTGAAAAACAGACCATCTCCTAATTCTTTCACACTAAGATAAACAACCATAGGAGTCTCGCGTTCCTTATGATATATGAATAAGAAGATCCCATAGGTGTTTGATAAGTGATTCTCACTCTCAAACCACTTCACAAAGAAGTTCAATGATTAAGAACAAACTGGTTTCGGCGAACACGCGATTGGTTTTCAAACCTTCACTGTGATTTGTGAAGGTCGCACCATCATAAGCCAATGATTAAGCCTCATCCTCTCACTAATATTTTTAGTGAGGTGGAATCATGCATCCCTTGCACAAAGAAGAACAATGAACCTCTCAAGTTCATGAAGAAATGGAGAACTACCTTAGGTACGCATGTCACATCCTACTGATTTTTAGGGGTTTGTTTCATGAAGAAGAAGGATATTTAAATATAAGGGAATAACATGTTTTCATGATTTCATGTGCATGACCTAACGAATCCGGAGGCATTGTGTGTACACTTGTAAAGAATTTATCGAAGGAATATTACCCATTCTGGTGTAGTTGATGTGAAGAGAAGAAGAAGTATGAAAGGGGCAGTTTCAACATGCAATGTTCTATACCCTTTAGGGTTATCACATAAGAAGGAGAGAATAATAGAAGAGTGTATATTTGGTTTGGTTTAGATCAAATCATGCATGCACTCATGTGCATAAATTACGAACACCCAATCCAAGTGAAAGAGAAGAAGAGAATAGGGAAGAAGTGATGAATATATGCATTCTTTCAAGAATATTTAATGAGGGATCAATTCAGTTAAATACATATTAATTGCACCAAGAAAAATTAGTAAGATAAGGTTCAACCTAAATTCCTCATGCGTGATCACATGAATTCATGAACAATGGTGACCAATTATTACTGATGATTCCCATTGAACTGATCCTTAATTCTTGAACAATCATGTAGGAGTTTGTGATTATATCAATGATGGAAGTAGTATTAGTGAAATTAGTCTGTGCACTAAATAATAATAAATAATAAGAAGAACTACTGCCATTTGTTTTTAACTAGGGAAAAATAAAGAGAAGAAGAGTGTTACATGCCTACTGCTTTGAAATTAACCAAGAAGTTGACTAAAAAGATCAGAGCAGAACCTACCATTTAAAGAAGGGATAAGACTATTTTGGATGTAAATATAAATAACCAGCTTGTGTATAGTAATATCCTACTTGTTGCAAGTTGAAATTGGATTATTTCCCATCCTCCTTCTAGTGTAGGGACTCACACTAGGAATAGATTATCTCCTTACCTACTCCAAGTAGAGGGAGACACACTATCTAGTAGATTATTTTCCTAGTCAACCACTATAATATAATATCACTTTATAGTGGAGAATCCATGTATTGGTCATCACCATACATGGTAAGGACTAGCTACTCACATTGAGTAGTAAACCTTGTCAAAATATAATGTGAATATTTTTACTACTTTCTACTATTGCATGAAATTAGGAAAATATTATAAGAGAATCAAGATAATAACATGTTAAGATATAGAGGGATAAAAATTTGAAATTGTATCAGAAGTCTGAAACACTGATTCACCCCCCACCCTCGGTGTTACGTATATCCCAAACTGGTCCTCTCACATTTTATGTAGGAGACTTCATGAGATAATACAAGGATAGAGGGTCTATGGTTCAAGGGTATCATGCCAGTTCTATCCATCTAGGGGAATGGTACTGTTACTCTTACCTTGATAAGGGAAATCTCACATGAGATTACCTTTCCCACAGTGTTGCTGATTGGGATACGGTTGATGGCCTGTCAAGGTAGAGACAGTTGAAAGAGTAAGGAGCAGTGCATGATGACTGATGTGGAATATGATAAGGGAGAGTTACGGGAAGTGGAAGATAGTTATAACTGTTTCTAGCAGCATACCTTGGTGGTCTAATCTAGGTTTATGGAGTCATAAATATGGTGAGAACAACTAGAGTCCTATGGACCAGATTCTTTGTGTATGATTAGAGGTACAATATATTTTCTTTATAATTTTTCAGTAGTAGTAATAGACACGGGTGTGATATACTCTTTTCCTTCCAATATTTGTTAAAATATTTTTCGAAGTTGATTTGAGGTGTCATTATATCCCAATGAAGGTGATTTTTGACATGGATCTTAAAATTCATGAAATAGGTATACTTCCACACCATGACATGTTCTTGTTATGCAATCAAAAACTCTGTGAGTAAGTCAGTGCCTCCCAAACAATATAGTGTTATGGTGTGGATGATGAGTTCATTTGACAAGATTTTTGAGGATATTTCAGTGTGTTGAGGATTCAGAGAAGGACCTGGTTGTAGTGAACAAGCAATCAATGGAATGTATGAGCATTAGGTATAAGGGGCTTATATCCTCATGGATCAGGAGTGTTTTGAGTTATTACATGTGAATTCATTTCCCTGTCTATAATTTTTATCATGGAATCATGAGCCGTTTTTCCTTGATCATAGACCATGTTCGAGGTCTAGTGATTCCAGTGGTTTCTTTTAGCTCGACCCTTTTGTTGCGAGGATCTATTAGAGAGTCTCATAGGTCATTCACTCTTATTGATAGTTAAACATTAATTTGGGGGAGATAAATCCTCACATCAAATATTTATATAGAGGTATAGAAACCATATAATTCTTTCATCAGTGTGGATCATTTACCTACAATCCATGCATATATGGTTTCTTCTGGTGGGACTAGTAGTGGACCATGTAATGGTTAATGTAGGGTTATCATGGGAGCCACCCAAGAGTGCTATGGATCTTCATTGTTTTCTCGGGTTGGTAAGATACTATTAGATATTTATACCTAAGTTATCTTGGATATCATATCGCATAATTTCTTTGACTAGAAAGTGGTATCCTTTCATGTGGCATGAAAGGTATTAACAGTCCCTTCATGAGTTTCAGAATAGATTGATGAGTTCCCCCATATTTTGTTTTCAGTAGGAGGTTTCCAAATAAGTAGTGTTTTTCTATTCCTCATGACCATAATTGGTTGTATTAGGATGTATTGGAAGGATATGATTTCCTATTGGTTATTGTAGTTAATAAACCATGAGGATATCTACACAACCAACAATATAGATTTTGGTGTATTATTCTTCATCCATAAGATGTTTTAATACTACATTATGGGTGAGGGGTTTATAATGTATTTTGACCATAAGAGTCTCATATATATCATCTCTAAAATGGATATTAACTTGAGAAAGGATAGGTGGCCAGAGTTCTTCAAGAATTATGAATTTTTGAATGTATATACTCATGGGAAGGTGAATGAGGTGGTAGATCCTATCAACATGTGATCTTTTTACCATCTTTATTTAAGTCTTCTACAAATTTATCCTCATTGTAGTTGTACTTAGTAGATAATGAAGATGTGACATATCTACAGTTGATGGATGTCACCCCAAAACATATATAGTTTTTTAGGGAGTCCTATCAGGGAGATACTAATTTTGAGAACTTTTATACTCAAATATCAACCATGTGATCCCCATATGGATTTTATGAAGTTGGAGATAATTTCTTCCTTTTTAGATGTTGGATTATGGTTCTGGTTATTTTTCGAGAAGAGGTGGTTAGAGAGTTTAATACATATAAAATGCGGTATATCCTGGTGTGAAAAAGTTACACAATGACCTATAGCATCATCTTTTGTGCCTAGGTTTAAATAATTTTACAACAGAGTTTGTATGCTGATGCCTCAATTTTTGGGAAGTGAAGGTTGAGTTCTTGGTTCCAGTGTGTTTATCTCCAAACCATGAGGTTCTAGAATGGAATTCATATGGTTAATCAATGGGATTTGTGAAGGGGGTTCAAATGATGTCTATAATACCTTATTCTATATAGATGATTATAGAAAAACTCACTAATTCCACCCACTTCCTAGCCACCCAATAGGGGAGACTAGTAGAGAAATTGGGATTTTTGTGCATGCGTGAGGTAGTAAAACTACATTGAATTCCTAAAATGATCATTTTAAAAAAATATGTTCAAATAATTTCACAATTATAGAGATTATTTATGGGGTTTTTGGGAATAATTTATGGCTGACCTCGATGTTTTACTGCCATAAATATGTCCAGGTAAAGAGAATTGTACAAGTTTTAGGGAATATAATTTCAGATCATGTTGTCTTGGGTCCATGGAAGAAATTTTGGTCATCCCCTAGTGTAGTTTTCTTATCATAGTAGTTACCACTCCACCATTGGTGTATCACCATTTGAGGCTATTTTTTAGAAGAACCTAGGGGTCACAATGATATTAGTCATTTCTATTGAAAAATAGCATTTTTGGGTCTAGAGTTGGTTCTAGAGATAGATATTGGTGATAATGTTCATCCAAGGGTGAATTAGTACTTTTAAGGGACCATTAGAGTCTTTTGTGGTCTAATGACGATAGCCTTTGGTGTTTTATGATGGTATCTAATGTTATATGACACCTCACATCATTGATAGTTATAAATAACAAGTAGTAATGGAATGCCACCTCTGAGGTTCTTTGACTAATTTTCTATTTTTTCTATAGATTAGTGAGGTTTTGTATTGATTGACCTTTGGATAAAATTTAGACCAAGTTCTTGATTTTTTCCACATTCTATAGCTTAGGATACTTGTAGAAAACTCATCGAATGATGTTGACTCATATTGGAAGGGAATTGGAAGTTGAGTTACATTTTTGAGGTACCTGATGGTGTTTTAAATGTGATCATAGAAGTACCTTTATGGGAATTTCATTCCCCATGGTTTGTTTTTTTGACATCAAGGAAACCTTTTGGATAGCTTGTTTCTATGGGAAACCCATTTGAGAGAATAGTTTTCCCCTTTGTGAGTATCTTTTATATTTTCAGGATGAAAATCTTAGAATATGGGGATAGTGTATTGAGTTTATTTTTTCCATTTATGATATTGGAATATTTAAAAAAACAAATTCAAGAACATGATCGACCTAGAATTTGGAGTTCAGGTGAGCCATGATTTATTGATATTAAAAATATTAAGTATATTAATATCACACAAACTCTATTTTCTTAAAATAGATTGATAACTCCAAAAAAATTCATTGAAATGAAAAATGAAAATATCATCTAGTTCATATGTGTGGTTTACACTATGTACGACCCAAACATTATTGGTGTCAGGTGTTTTGATAGAGTGTTGTTTCATGTAAAAATAATAAATAAATAAAATATGTTATTTTATTTAATATGTTTTGATAAGTGAACAAATTAGCTTACACAAATACTATGGTATGGCTAATTCACTTGGTTATCCACATAACCATGAGATTTGATATAGATCATTAGAGGAAATATTGGACAATGAATTTTATAGATAGAGGAGTGTTCTCGCCAACAAAATTTCTGGATCTCACCAACAATGATGATATAGATTCATTCCTCCCCAGAAATCAATCTAACCAGAGGTAGAAATTTTTTTTGTTCTTTATTTCCCTATGGTTTATCCCATGATGAATGTGAATAGATTTTTACATTAGTTTCATTCATATGTTTATTGTGCATATGGGATCAGTTATATTTTATTTCTCGGTTATGGGAAATTGATATTAATTTATTACTCTTCACTCTCCATTATAAATGCAACGTTTCGATGTCAACCCAAACCTAGAGAAGGTTAGTTACTCAATTTTGATTTTTCCATTTATCGATTACTTTTTTTCACATTCATCACCATAATTTTATTTGTATATTGGTTCGAAGAATACAAGATATTTAATTGTTATGTGACGGTTTCTCATCATAGTGAGTTGATGTTAGGGTTGGGATTTATGATTTAGGGTGTGATTAAGGAGAAATGATATAGGGAGATCATATGTGGATTAGATCAAAAAAGTGATTCCAATTATTCCTAGTTTGTTTCATATTGCAACAGCACGATGTGGTGGTGGTCAATTTTCATGCAGATTGAAAGATGGATGTTAGATAGTGGAGATGAAAAGGCCAGTAAACCCCATATCTACAATACCCAATCATGATTTTTATCAATGGTCGGTAAATAGAATGACTTGGATAAAAAATTCAGAATATTATAAAATCATATGTCACATGGAATGTACTCTAAAGAACACATGTCGTGTGGCTCCCTAGTTGTGACTCAAGGGTTTAAGTATATGGAAAAGTATCACAAACTATGTAACGTGCATCACACACCATGTGTTCAGGATTTGAAGTTTTAATGAGTATCTTGGAGGATATGAGGGCTTGAACACAACCATGAACTTCGGAATGTGTAAAGTATATGGGAACGACCCATTAGTTAGAAATGCCCAAGTACATGGGCATGGCCAGTTATACATCGTTATGACTAGGTTTTCATGGGAACGATAAGGTGTAAATGGGAACATATAGAGGAACACGGGAATAGATAGGGGAATGTCCGGGTTTAGAGGTACATATCAGGTACGATCTATACATGTTTTGTAGTTCCTCTGAGTTAGATTGAATACATTTGTTTCCTCTGTATGCATTTTGGTCATTATAGTGTCATTTTGCAGTCTATACCTATGAAGATATAGTATATATTACATCCTCAACATAGTATTTTGATCCCCACTATGGGTTCTATTTTAGATAGAGTTCATGGAATCCATATTTGAGGCCTAGGGTGGAAATCCTATATCATATATTTCCTAGATGGGTTTGTATAACAATGTGATTACTATGCATAGGGATTTGATAATATATCTAGAAGGTTAATCTATATTGGGTTTTTGTCATCCTCTAGTGGTCTTGGGTGTGATGCATTGTCTGAGTAGAATGATCTTGGAGATCCATTTAGTATATCTTAGGAGAAGCCCAAAAATCATTACATATAAGAAGAGATTCATCAGTGGAAGAATGTATCATATAGTGAGTGCTCCTGGAATGAGTGTTACCTTGAAACATCAATTAGATTTACTTGGATGGACGTATTTATTGATACCAAATGATACTATAAATATATTATGAGTACATTTAGTTCTATTCATGATTATCGTTATGCCTCATATATTTATTGACATACCTATGTATTTTATATATATGCTCTTGATTATTTATGTTTGATTATTTTGGGGTATCCAAATAGGTATTGTTATACTCACCCATGTATGGGATCTTCCCACACATGCCAAGTCTTGTGAAAACAACATTCCATTTAAGGAAGTCCTGGGTGAAATGGGTGGTATTGGAGCATAGTGTTGAGATAGATAGACTAAGGTTACTTCCATTATTTTATTTTACAGTATTCCCCTTCTATAGATCAGGATGGACTCTCTACAGTGTTTGTGGTTCTTGAATTTTTCCTCTTTTATCACTTTTAGTATTTTTTTATATATTGGTTTTTGGATTATAGATGTTTTCTTTAGTTGTTTTCAATTTTACTTTAAATTAATAATTTTATGATTTTTTATATGTGTTCATGTGTACAGGTACTTAGGATAATGCCTCCCATGTGTGAGATATGCCTACACGATGATGGTCGCCAACCCTTGTCCTATTGGAGTTAAGCTTTGTGTTGTCACACTCAGCTTATCATCATCTAGGCTACAACAAGTGGGTTAGTTCATGTAATCTAATCCCATTCATAATAATAATTTCTAGATACACATAGGAAACCATTTCATAATATACAATAGATACAACATATCATCACATCCACATCCTCTATATGATATCTAAGACACTCTTGTAAGCCAGAAAAACTTATGTATTATGTATTATACATCAATCCATCACAACATGTATTTAAAGATTATGTAATAATTCTTATGATACTTTATCCAGAATAAATTCATCGGTAATAACCTCAATCCATCACAACATGTATATAAAGTTTATGTAATAATTCTTATGATACATTATCTAGAATAAATTCATCTGTAATAACCTAAATCCATCACAACTCAAAGAGAACATGTATGGGTATACTAGCCCAATTCATACTTTAATGTTATAGTATAGCTAAATATAGATTGTTGAAGAGGGGGTATTCATCTATTTATATCCCTTCCAAACTGGATGTTTGGGAAAACAACCTGTATAACCATTAGTTTTCAGTTGAACTTCAAACATGGGTATGGTGTCTAGGATATAAGAAAACGTAAAGAATTGATATATCTCACAACCACACTAAGGTAAACAAACTACCATTAGAATCAAATGCATCTATAGTATCCTAAGAAACCTGACTACCACCGCTAATGAAAATATATCAAATATATTAAAAGAGTAAATATTAATTGATTCACAAACCATTAATTAATATTATTCAATTACCAATATTAACCATTCAATTTTTAACGTCAAATATTGTCATCACCATTAATTATTTTATTTCATTATCTTGTTTGTCTTAATTATCATTAAGAATCAAGAACAACCCATTATTTCCTTAATTACTTTCCATAAAACATCTTGGTACTTTGGTACATCGCCCAAGCTACTACATAAAAGATTAAATCATGTTTCATAGTATCAAACAACATACCATAGTGGAAAACTAGTAATATAAATGAAATCAACCATTAGTCATCAATTAGGGATCAAGATAAAAGTACTCATTGATGAGAAATTCATGACATGAACTATTCTAAACTTCCTCAGCCTCCCAAACCATTACACATAATATCACATTCTTTGTATCATTCCAATATAATCACATCCTACTTCCCATGCCACCAACATCACATTAAATGACACCATGTTCCGCCACCATCATCATAACTAAAACAACCCATCACCATCAATATCAACACCACCAATCATATTAATTTATAAATAGTTCATAATAGTTATCTACATTATAAGTAATACTTATATATCAAATTTATTATCCAAACATAATTTTAATGGAAACTTTTACAATGAAATCATAGAATTCAAGCCTCCCACAACTAAGGATGATCTCATTCACCCTCCTTCCATTCATATTTTAAAAAAAATCAATTATATATTAAATTAAATAGTGTATTATAAATATTTATTTATTTATTTTAAAAAATCAATTTCATAAGATATAATTATTGACAATCAACATAACATGCCACGAACATTAATTCCATGTTTGAACAATTCAAATATGATTATTAATTATTCTAATCATGACATGTTAATTTTATTTATTAATATCATACAACATTACATTGATTTTTCATTTCTATAATTCGATGATGAAAAAAAATATCTACAAAAACATATATAGATAGTACACACTCTGGTAAATGTCAATAGAAATCTTAAAACACAATCGATAAAAAAATTACAACCAATAATTTTTTCCTATAATAAAATGGTAATTTTCATTGATATAAGATAATCCCCATTTCAATTCTTTAAGATATATATTTATAAAATAATTCTCATCAACATTATTTAAGTATACTGACGTCGTGACATACTATAATTTTGATATTTTCAATCAATATTATCACTATTTCAGGAAATTATACATTTCACTATCTTGGATAATATGAAGAATAAATATCATTATTCTAAAAAATGAAATTATTTATTTTCCATCTCTTTAGATAATTTTACAAATTATTAAATACCATTTTCTTTTACACATGATAAATAACTTTATTATATTGTATAAATTATTATAAAAAATATTATATATATATATATATCAACAAGAGATTTCTAGATTCTAAGAAAATCCAAATTATAAACAACACCTAAAAAATATTTACAATTAAATTTATAGAAATAATAGCAACATTATATTAACAATAGTTTTACAATTTTAGATAATAGTCTTCATAACATTACATTTATTTATATGATTATGAAAATAGGATTAAAATAGTATACCATAGTCATTTTCTATTTCAAATTCCACATTGAGAAAAATAATGACAATCTACAAGAAATATTTCAACAACATAAACAATGATGATATTTCAATTCTTTAAATATCAAGGAAATATATTATGAATATTCGATAATATTATATTATCCTTAATAATAAATATTATTGAATAATCAAATAAATTCGGGATTATTATTATATTTAATAACATACTTATTACATTAATTCCACCATTTAAATTCTTTTATTCAAAATTACAGAATAATTATAATAATCACATCAGGTGATAAAATTTTCCAATTCATATTATGCCCAAGGATATGAAATATAATTTATCTATAACTATTTTTTCAAATTTCTATTTAGAATTATTTCATTTATGAATTATGAATATTAATTAGATAATAAAACTTTTTATTTTTCTAAGAAACTAAAAAATTAAATAGGGGGATGTACTGATAATTCATTAAATCCACTCAATTATTTTCATATTATATATAATAATTTTTCTTATTTTATTCATGTGAAGAAGTTTCCTAGATTTTTCAAGGTATTAAATTTTTATGTAATTACTTTCACAATTATTATCTAATTATGGTTAATCACACCAATTTAAAGAAAGGATTCATATGAATGACCCAATCGGACATTCCCTACTAAATTATAAGAAGTTAGAGGTCCCATAGCTAGAGAAGAAAAACCATTCATGATACTCCCAAAATAGAGGATGAAAGAAAATGATGTGTATGGGATTGAATTTATATAAGAATACTTAAAAATTTTCAAAACACTTTCAAAACCAAACCACCAAGAATTAGATTCCCCATGAATCAGGAAACAAAGAAATACATTAATATGGAAAAACATATATTATTAAAAATGAAAATATAAGTTCCACATGGATATTAATTCTTGCTAAATTCCTACTGAAATTATTTACATTTAATTACTCACACAACATATTCAATCTAGTTAAAATAAAGAGTGTCAAAAGATCAGATTCAAAAACTATTAATACTTATAAAAAACTGATCAACATTTTTAATTCCTTAATATTTATTAAAAAGTTATTACACATCATAAAAAGATGAAAAATATATTTTCTACACATAAATTATTACCAATATTCAACATGGATGTACTAAGTAAGGGTAACATAGATTTACCCTTACATGGATGACCATCCATACACATGTATATTAAATTTCGGTAGATCCATATTTAGAATAAGTATTTCGTAGAGTAACTTTATACTATAAGATAAAAGGTTGGTTGACCCTTAGGAAATACTTGAGCTACAGTTATATATAAAAGAAATTATATACTACCTTTACATTAATATTAAACAGACCGTACATGAGATTTAGAAAAAATTAAACACCATTAAATAGTGGTGGATCTACCCATAAATATATTTTATAAAAAGTGAATTATTCTTATAAAACCTATGAAAATTATGGATTACCCTTACAGAAGGATAGGAAAAACTTGCAGACCATTACTTTGGGTAAGACTTTCCCTTACGGAGCAAGAATAAAATTCCCACTACCTTTACGCACCCTTTTCAAAACCAAGCATTAAACATATACAAAAGTATGTTCTTATGTAATGTTGATGCAAAAAAATAAAAAATATTTTAATTTCCCCTTAAAAGTTTTTTAAATAATTATAATATAACATTATTATCTTCTTAAAAATTGAAATAAAATATAAAATATTTTAATCAATTTAAAACATAAAAATTTATTTAAAAAAACACTTTAAACATTGAAATTACTTTTATAATTTTTTTAAAAAATATTAAAACCCATTATTAAAATATGAAAAGATATTAGAAGCTCCAAGAAACCCTAGAATGGTAAAGGAATTATCGAAAAATTTATATCTTTTAGAATATATACCTCTCAAAATATTCTCTGGAATAAGAACTAATCCATAACTGGGAGGAATATGGGAATGTATAGGGAATAAATCAACCACCCCACATGATAACTCTTAAGGATCTAATGGTTTTTTATACATATCCAACATACTAGAAGAATAAAACACATATCCATGAACAATTTTTAAATAGTCAAAAAACAATCACTCAGGGGGATGTACTTATAAAATAAGATTATGTTCATTAAATAAAAAATTAAGTCGAAGAGGATAATTAATATTCTATATCCATGTGATATTAGATACTTAATACCAAGGATATTAAGAATTAAAAAATATGGGATATTAAGTAAATGTAAGGACCTGACCTTATGGATTACATATTCTGGTGACTTTAAACTAGAATTCACCACCTCTCATTCACAATTATCTTTTTAGGATTATAGTTTTAGTGAATTATTGCATAAATAATAAATAACATCCTATATATCAGAAGGTGGAAACTTATACTCATTACCCATTTACTGACTAAATGAAACATTTAAAATTAAACATATTTACTTTTTATAAGAAATCATCTTGATTAGACATTTAATATCCATCATAGTTATACATGGAATAAGAGTCACAATAAATATTCATAATCACTTAGTAGAAACCCAATAAGTTAACTTTATCCCTTTTCCCATTGCATTGAAGAGCAATAATAGACTTATCCATCCATGGTTTATAATAGAACCACCCATCCTTATAAAAAATTCTCAATAACATGAGCCAGGAGAGAATAATACCTACATAAGACATAAAATTATGGCATATACATAATCATAGATTTTTTTGTCAAGGATATCCACTAAGACATTAATAACATGTTAGGCATGGGCTAACCACTTATGTACCCTCATTTTCAGGCTTTGTCTTACCAATCATGTACGCTTTCCAGTCTTGTAAAAACCACCCATGTACCCTCATTTTTTTTCTTGGTTTAACCACTCATGTACCCAAATTTTTATTCTTGGGTTAACCAACTTTGTACCATACATTTTGTGCTCTGGATAACCACCAGTGTACCCTAATTTGTGGGTCTTCTATAACCACCCATGTACCCTCATTTATTGTCTTAGTCTAACAACCAATGTACCCTCTATATTTTTTTGAACATTTATCATTTCCCAATTCATTCTAGGGAGATATATTTCATACCTATCACATAATAGAGAAATTTATGTTCCACAATATCATAAAAGCTTCATAATACAAGAACTAATGAAATTAAATGGGTTTCATAAAAGATATAATCATAGAATAACTTATAAAAATTTGACATGATTCATAATTATTTTAACATTATATCATGGAATCGCCCATGAAAAATGATTCATGTTTCATTATTATTTTATCATTATATATTTTTTGGATGAGAAATGGGATTCAAAAACATATTTTAATGATAAAATATTCAAAGAATGAATAATAATGGTATCCTTGGTTCATAAACCCATAAAATATTAAATTACATAAAATAATATCATCTTAGATGTATAAATATTTATAAAGGTAACTTGAATTGTTTTGGGTGGAAAATAAATTATCATTGAATTTTTAAAAAAACATAAAAATAGTATAAAATAAATTTGAAAAAAATAATTAAAAAACAATAAATAAATGTTTAAAAATAAATTAAAAACAATATTCATTAAAATATTCTTTCATCGTTGAAAATACTTTTTAAAAATAAAACATTTACAAAACATGTTTGGAAAACAATTTTTTTGAAGAAAAACAGTTTTCAACCAAAAAGCTAATTTTCTTGAAAATGCTCTTTTTAAACTCTTGGGTACAAAAAGGGAGGAAAATGAATTGAAATAATTTATTATCATGAAATACCTATAGGATAAAAAAAATCATTAATTTATCTATAGATATATCATATGATTTGATTAACAAAAACATGGTCATAAACTATCATGATAAATGATGAGATTAAAACATAAAATATTTAATACTTTTGTACCTTCAAAACATAATATGCATAAAGGAATATCATTAAAATAAACATATAATATAATGATTATAAATAAATTCATGATATTACATGAAAATTGGTCTATATATTCATGTCATAAAATCATATAGGTGTATAATAGAACCACATGTCTCATAGATGAAAAATTAAGAAAAAATCCCTTACATATTTTCTAACTTTTGAAATGTAAATCCCAATAAAGAGATATCTCAAATATAAATTTAAATACCTATTATTTTAATTAGATGAATAATGTAATAAATTCATTTTATATATACCCCACACATAAAAAACATGTGGTTAACATGAAATTTGTCTCATAAAAAATAAAGGTGAGACGTAATCCGATTACCACTTTAGTAATATCTTGAATCATGATACCCAATAAAAATTATAAAAATCTGAAAAATAAATATCATGAAAAATAATTTAATTATTTATATAACATGAAAAGTTGATGTTTATACAGTACAAAAAATAACCAAGTGGTGAATTTTCATTCTTTTCTCATCAATAAAAGAGAGACTGAAAATCTCATACCTTAAGTCTTGACTTCCTTCAAACACATTCAACCCTCAGTAATAATAAATATATGTTTATAACAAATATATTAAATAAATCTAATAATATTTATCATAACATATCTAATTTTTATGTATTTTTCGTACCCTTTTATTTATATGTCCTTATTAAAATTACATTTTGGGTAATAAATGCATTATTTTTCACATATGTATTTGTATGGTCTTTTTGGTCTTTTTACATTGATCATGGTTACATAACTTAAAAAATTATAAACATGAAATAACAATAAAATATATTCATTATATATATATATATTTATATTAAACCACATTTCATGAAGATGATAAGCTTATTGTATGCAAAAAATGTCATCTCTATTTATCAATGGATAGAACTTAAGAAGGGTAAATAATATATCAAACTTCTAGAAAGATTAGGATGTAATAAATATATTTATTATATATATATTATATATCTCTCATATATATTCATTAACTATATCCTTGTTTTAATCCATCTAAATCGTTTATGAATCACATAGATTAATGAGGTGATACTCTATCGTACACACGAGCGAAAATATCGTATTCCCAAAAAAATAAAATCACCAAGAGATTTGGATCTAATGCTAAAAAATTTATTATAATATACTAAATATCATATATATATATATATAATCTATCCTTATTTCCATTCTTTATAGGTGGTAATGGAATAAATTAAAGACATCGGTTCGAGAGGCAGTAGTACACCAGACACACAAGGGATGATTTCATAACCCATTTGATGAAAGTGAAAATGGCTGTAGGTGATGAACTTAACATAACTAAATATTATTATATTTAGGTTACTAAAGTAATTATATCATCATGGTATAATATTTATTTTAGGGGTGGAGAAAGTAATTAAATAAAAATCTGCACTACAGAATGCTAACTCTTTTTTTGAGTAACCTCATTAGGTTTGAAAAAAAACCTTCCAAGGTTGAATTTATCCTTAAACTAAGGAATCCATGATGCAAGGAGACATTTTATATAGTTATTTTTGTAGGTTTATGGCAATGAAAAGGTCTTTAGGGGTGTGAAATGGTGAGGGGAGTGGGCGCCCTTTTAAAATTATGGAGGGGTGTAGTTTTTGTAAATACCCAAAAGTATTCACTATTGGGGGACACTCTTACCTCAAATGACTCCCAAATAGAGAATTAATTTATTGAAGGTATTATTATGTTGATTCACACCTCCAACACACAAAATAAACACATTTACCATGTTATTCTTTAGTCTTTAATGGTACACATTTTTCCCTTTTAGATTTTTTACATAGTAACTTGCATCTTTTTATTTATATAGACAATTTATTGATTAAGAATGATTTTAAAATGAGATAATTTTGATAATTTATAACAAATTATTCTAAATATGCAATCAAATTTATTAAAAAAAATTTATACATGTGGAGAATCAAGTTTGACATAAATGCATGTAATGCGCAAAACCTTGTTTAAACATTATTCTTGATAATTAATTATAACTATTTTCATTAATAATTATTTTTAAAAATTAAGTTGAAATTTTTAGAAAATATAAGTTATTATTATTCTATATTTTAAATCCATATTTTAAAACTACATTAAAATATCTTTATGAAATTAATTTAAAATTAATACCGCTAATGTGACGAGAAGGTTGGTTTTCAAAGAGAATGTCTTCAAATGTTTACAACACTTTTATATCCAAATTAAATATAAAAATTATTCCACTTACCTAAATTTAATAAATAAATATATAGTTGATCTAATTTTACTTTAAAATAATTTAATATATTATTTAACTTTATAAATAATTTCTATGTAAAGGCGGGTTTCAATTAAAATTCATAATTTTTAACTATTCGTAATAAAACAAAACATTTCATAAAATTCAAGAAAATTCACCCAAAGAGAATTTTGGAACTATGATTTAAAAACTGAAATTTATTTTTTAAAATAAATTTTCTAAAATTATTAAAATTTTATTTTAATATATGTGGTCTAGAGGTGATAAAACTGCTTTTTAGATTAATAGAGTTTTAAGTATAAAATGGGATTTATTCTTATATCTTGTCTTAATAAACATAAGATGAATTTTAAACAATAAATTTTATAAAAATATATAAATATAAGTCTCAAAATGTTTTTTTAATATATTAATTTAAAACAAACTTTTGTTCATAATAATAGGTTTTTAGAAAAATATTTCCTATTATTTTTAAAAGGGTTTTATTTTCATTTCTATATAATTGGTCACCAAAGAATTAATTTTATGTTTAAACCATATTTGAATATCTCATTTAATCTTATTCATACAATATATTACAATTGAGACTTTATAACAATCATATTAAAAACATTTTATTTTAATAGTATGTCACTTATCATTTCAATATTGTATTTCTTATAACATAAGTGAATATTAGTATTGTGTGTAACACAATCCAAACATAGTGTTTCAAGTAAAAAATTCTAAAAAAATCTATGTGTAACATAAAATATAATAAATATTAATTTTTTTGTTAAAAAATGTAGTTTCACAAAATTTCACTATGTTACATTCTACACCCCCTAAAATGAATTTGACCGTCAAAATTTTCCGTGGTTATCAAAGGTTTATCATTTGAAAATTACTTTATTGAAACTCAAATCCTATAAATGAATTAAAAAAATTTCTTTTAAAAATGAATATTTGGAAACCAAATGGTTTCATATAGTAACTCAAAACTAGATTTCCACGTATGAGAACATAGGGGGTGTGAAGATTTCTTTATGGAGGAAAATAGTAAATGGTTATAAAGTTTGATAAGGATCACTGATCAAGTTAATGTGGGTGATCCATAGAAGTTTAGTGTCCATAAATTCATAGAAAAAATAGTTGTGAACTAGTTTATTGATATCATCATTAATGGTGATAACAGGATTATATTTTTCCAGATCATTTTCCTAATTTTGAAGAATTTTCCTAAGGACACATACTTACTTTATTTCATTAAATTATATAAGAAAAATATCTCCCTTATGTTACTCCTCGAACAAATTAATCTTTATATCATAACCTATTGAATGAAGGTGAATTTTTTATTACTGAATAAATAATGGATCATAAGATCCATATATAGAAAGATATGTCATTATATCCATATTTTTTATCATCGCAACAAAATGGTTAGAAGAGGTTATCCAATATACATAAATATTTATATATTCAAGTAATGAATTAATATATAAATGTTCTCATAGTGTTCTATATAAACCATTCCAACATGGTTAACCTTTTTGACTCCTCCAAAAGATTCAAATCCAAAAATTTAGAAAGAAGGTCAATAATTTTACAAAATGACCTTATCCTTAATCCACCAAACATTATGAAGTAACTATTAAATGTCACAAAAAAACATGTGAATACCATCATCATGAATTATCTTGAATATTTGAAATAACCATTTTTACTATAAAACCTCAATGAAAACATGATTTTTTCTTCACTCCTTGAATAAAACAATATATTATTAATCAAATTTCGTAGATTAAATAATGTTGAAAACTCCAAAAATGATAACTTAAAAATATTTTTTAGTATATCCTTTATTAGTTATGAGGTAATAAATACTATAAAATTTAGTTTAACCATATTAATAATCTATTTAACCACACTAAAAACCATTTTATTAACCTCAAGAACATATTTACGGTTATCCTTCCATAATTAAAATATCAACTTTCCATTAACTCATGGTTCTACCCATCAGAACCATTTAACATATTTTTGTAAATTCTTTATGAAAAACTTATACTGAAAATTACCTATATATTTCATTATTCATAACACTTTAATTCGAATACATAAATAATTCAATCATGCCACTTCTTTCTCAACCCATTAATTATACTTCGTATTCTTTTTCATTGACATAGCATTCCTTTATTTTTTTTTGTATTCTATTCATCATCAACAATATAACCATTAATCTTATGGCCTTACAAATTCTCTTCAAGAGATTTTCCTTTAGAAATAAAATCATAATGTCCATAATTTCTATAATTAAAACATCCATGTATTGACAATACTTTAGGAAGACCAGTATTTCCATACATTATGTTAACTAAAAATTTCATTTTCCCTCAGCAATTTCTTACTCTATGAGCTTATTCTCCACACATAAAACTTATTATCATTCCATTAAGACATTTACTTGAGTTCTTATTCCATCATTCATGACATATATAAAATGAAATATTCTTTTCTATGATTTATTTACCGTATGATGTTTCATAAAACATCATATTCCTTTAATTTTATGATTTATAAATCTGATGGAAGTTCATATCATTAGTCATATATCATGATAGATAATTAGGAAAAATCACAGTATCTATCTCTCATGTCTTAATCCAACTTAGTTTCTCCTAGTAGCAAAATAATCCATTATATTTTGTGTTAACATGATTTCTTATGGTTCCATCCATTTATTGAAACAAAAAAGTGTAATATGATAAACACTAAACAGAATGGGAAACCAAATGTTCATGAATATCACATATAAGATATCAATATATTCACACCATACTGTTTAATCTATGACACATTCAATTTATCCAAAGTCATTCATATTCCTCACCTATTTTGTTCCTTCATGATGGTTCATAGAGATATTGTGAATTTCCCAATCATATCCACAGGTAGTGTCAAACTAGGTGTGAGGAAATGACTATTGTCGTGAACTAGGTGATGATTGAGTTGGGCTTAATTCCCCCTGTTCAGAATTATTACCCCTAAGTACCTTTATGTCAGAGAAACAATCTATTATATTATCCAGACTGGGATATAATTACATAGAAACTAATTTCTCAATCCATTACCAAAATTCAATATATTTTCCTAAACATTGACTCTTACATAGACTTATCATTAGATACATACCTATAAATACCATTAAAAATATCCCTATTAATTTCTATGAAGTTTTCTAATCCATGTTTCCAAAGGTTAACTAAACATTTTCATTTGATAACAACTATAGTTACTCCGGATTCGCATGAATTGTTATTGCATCTTTTTAGATGAATATTCAAAAGCATTACATAAACTTGCACTTGAAGATGATAATAGTTTTGTACATTTGGAACAAACTATTCTTAATTCATTGAATATATTAAATTTATCCCATAGTTCTCTTATATTTTAGTACACCTATTTAAAATCATTTCTTTACCACATAGGGAATCGAAACATAATAAAGGGTGATCTAAATTTCTCTAAAATGGTAAACAGGGGAGATTTGTAAGAATAACATAAACATAGGGTATGATAACATGATCATAACATTTGAAAATCATATCCTAAAAATCAATGATCATAATCTTGAGTAATGGTATACATATCGCCAGTTTATAAGACATGAATCATGAGTAAATCAAATAAAATGATCCTTGAGATCATAACATTGGTATAAGGCATAAAATTGTGGAAAATAAATAATCATAGAAAATCATATGTCAAGGATACACACCAAAAAATTAATAAAACTTTAGTCTTTGGAAAACCACCTGTGTACCATTTCTGGTCATGGGATAACCATCCATGTTCCCCATTTTTTTATCTTGTTCTACCCACATGTGTACTCTTCCTTCTAATTTTGGGTTAACAACACATGTACTCTCCTTTTCTAGAGTGGGATAACCACTCATGCACCCTTTTTTGGGCTTGTTCTAACCACCCACGTACACTAATTTGTTTTTGGATAACTACCAATGTACCGCCCTTTTTGGACATCAGATAAACACATATGTACTATTATTTTTTGGATTAGTCTAACTACCCATGTACACTCCTTTAGGGGATTGGTATCACCACCCATATAACCACCTTTTGGGCTTAGTCTAACCACTTGTGTACCCTATCATATCATAGATCATCTATAGTGACCCTAGATTAACATACTTTGATATTAAATTAGTTTTAATGAATATTCAACACAATAAAAAAGTACATGCTTGAGAAAAGTAATAGTTTAGTGGCTTTGGAAACAAGGATAAAATATTCTATGTTGTTGAAAGACCTTTAATGTTTCCGAAAAATATCTTCCCATTTATTACTCCTACTTAAAACCATTATTCCTAACATGGGGTAAGGAAACATAAGAAAGAGTGAGATAATATACTCAATAAGGGTTAATAAAGGAGGTAAATAAGCATAACATAAGAATAATGTTATGAGAACATGAAAATAACATTTCAAGATCAGACCCTAAATACAAAAGATCATATACATAATTCATGGAATAAATATTAGTAGATAATAAGACATGAATCATAAAAAAAATAAATGGAAATTCTCCTTAAGAGTGTAAGATAAATATACTACATTGATTTTTGGTATGAATTCAGGCATATAAAATCTTATGTTAAGGATAGTCACCAAGACCCTCATAACATGTTAGGATTGGGATGACCACACATGTACCTACTTTCAAATTTTTCCTAAAAACACATCTACCCTCTTGTTTTTGGTATTGGGATACAACCCATATACCCTCTTGTTTTCAGTTTTTGGAAAAAACTTGTGTACCCTCTTTTTTCAGTCTTAGGATATAACCAGTGTAAACTCATATTTTCATACTTGGTCTAAAACTCGTGTACCATCTTTTTTTCTGGCTACGGCTACAAACCATATACCTAATAGTTTTTTCGGAGTGGGATACAAACCATGTACCCACTGATCGTATATAAAATTTATCATTACCCAATTAACTAGAGTAAGATATAGGTCCTACTATTCACGTAATGATATCATACATACACGCACCACTAGATAATAAAACATTAATCCTATCTTGATCCATAAAATTATATGTTTTCTTAACATCATGTCATTACCCATGGAATATATTAGTTTCATAATAATTTTATCCTATAATACCCATGAAAGGAACTAGGTTTCATAATCATTTTTGTAGTTTTACCCTCAAAATATAAATATGTATTCGAAAAATTATTCCATAAAAACATAAAAATTCATAGAATGAATTTTAATGGTCTCCTTGGATCACGTCCTTATTAAATCATAAACTATATAAAAAGATTTCACCTTTTATTAAAAAGTATTTTGAAGGATTACTTGGAATAGTTCTTAAGGAAAATAACCTTTCATTGAAAATCAATGTTTTTAAGACATAAAACATTTTTAAAATACTTTTCATAGAAAACCACATTGAAAATTTATTAATTAATCTAAAAAATTAATCTATAAAATTTCTTGTAGACAATATCATCTCCTCTTTGAATTTTTTTTAAAAACATAAATCATTTTGAAAAATATTTTCTTTGAAAATAACTTTAAAACTTAAGAATGAAGCTTTGAAAATATTTTTAAAAACATTTTAAAACATATAGTTTCCTAAAAACCATTTCCTTGAAAACTAAATTAAAATATAATTTAAAAAATTATTTGAATTTTTTTAGAAAACATGGTTTCTAAATAAAATACATTTCTTGCCAAAGAGAGAAATATGGTCGGATTTTCGTAAAAACATTTTTTTAATACTATAGAGCAACAAAGAGTGGAAAAATAGAACAAATAAATTAGTATTACCTGAATAACAATAGAATAAAAAAATTAAATAATTTTATTGATATATTTATCATAATATAACATTAATTGAATCATACTCGTAAAAAATCTTAGTAAATGATGAGAATGTAATAATAAACGCTTACCACTTTGGTAATATTGTTTCATAATCCTCATGAGATAATATAATTACTTGAAGACTAAGATATAATGAAAATAATTAGATTCATTATACAACATGTCAAAGATAATTATATAATCCTGGTAAAATAATTTTAGAGTATAACAAAACTTGTGTCTCAAAGAAGGAAAATTGAGAAAAATAACATTACCAATATGGTAACATTGGAACCATAAACCCCATGAATGCGATATCATAAAATTAGTATATAAATACCCATAAATATAAGGATTATAATAATATAATAAAGTCAAGGATATTAAATAAACCACAAAAAATAAATGATTTGTGAATATAACATAAGTCTTGTAAATATAAAATTGAGACTATAAATTCCCCTTACTTCTTGAGTAACTTTTGAATCGTGAGATCTGAGAAAAAATAAATTAAATTGAAACTTTAAATATAATAAAAAAAATATAATTAATGATATAACAGTTCATAGGGTAATATACACACCACACAATAATAATAAGTAGTGAATTTAGAAAATACCTTATAGATGTAAAGGTGAGATGAGAAATCTCTTACCTAAAGTCATAACTTTATCAGAACATGTTAAAACCTCCTAAATATTAATTAAAATTAAATTATAAACTTTGACAAAAAATATTATTTTATATCATACCATATATTATTTTATTATGACTTTATATTACTAGTTTATTAACAATTTATTATTAAAGTAACGTTTTTGGTAATAATAGCTTTGTTTTTTATATGTTTTGACATGTTATTCTTGATACTCTTATATAAATCATGATTTAATTATTTAAGTAACATAAAAAAATAATTAAATATCATATATTTTCATTATATAATAATTTATAATAATATATATAATATATAAATATTAAATGGAAAATATAATTCATAGAGACGGTAGGTCAAAAGTACGCTTGAACGATATTTCCGTTTTCAAGTCGTATTGAAATAAATAAAGTAAATGACATATATATGAATATACATATATATTAATTCCAGAATAATTATTATGTTATATATATCATATCATTTTAATAAACCCATCCTTAATTCATTCCATGTAAAATGTGAGTGATTCGCATCACTTTGAAGAGAAAGTAGTCCATACGTCCACAAACAATGTTATTATATTTAAAAAAATCGAAGGAGTAAAGATATATATTATATAATAATTAAAAAATCATTAAAAAATCATATATATAATATATATCATATAAAATTATAAATTCCATCATTATTCCCAACCTTGAAAGATGGAAATGGAAAAACAACAACATTGGTTCATGATATGGTTGTCTATTATACACATGAACGATGATTGTGACTCCCATTTGATGGATGTTTGTGTGAGTGCAGGTCGAAACCATAACATACAATAATATATGTACATGTAAGATACTATTTTTATTATATAATCATGTAATAAGAAAAATATATTGTGTGGAGAGAGAAGTAAAACAAATGTTCTTATTGAAGGATATTGCCTCTTCTTTGGGTAATTCCTTTTAGTATTCATCAAAGGACTAAATTGGTTTGATTTATTCTGAAATTGATGCTTATAAGATTAAAGGATGGTATTTGGGATCTTATTTTATAAGTTTTTTATGATATTAATGTCTTGATAGGTGTGAATAATTGATGGGGGTGGGTTCCCTTTTATAGTGGGGAAGGAGTGACAATCTTGTAAATATAAAAAGGTAAAAACTATTGGGAGGTAAAATGTACATAATGTGTATCAAATATTAGTAAATTTTCTATCCATGTGATAATATTATTTAAATATTTCTATAAAATTTATTTTTCACTTGTTTCTAGGTTATTATTCCCCTTATGTTAAAGTTTAACCATTAAGTCATCTCGTTTGTACCTTAATCGTTGTACTTAATTTTAAATACTTTCACTAAATATTTTGGCCAAAAACTAATTCAACCTTACTTAACCTTATAAATTATTCTAATTATTAATAGGGAATTTTTTTTTCTAAATTTTAAATATTTTAGTGGTAGTAATTAATTTAAAATTAATCCCATACATGGGACGAGACAATCGGTTTTTAAAGTGAAAATGTTCAAAAGTTAAAAATATTTTTATATCACATTTAAATTTAAAATTGATTCTAGGGACCTAAATTTTATTAATATATTTTAAATTTAACTAAATATACTTTAATTATAACTTAATATATAATATATCTATATAATTAAATTATAAAAAAATCATTTTTCAATTAAAATTCTGTGTTTTCACTGTGCATAAAAAAATAAAACATCTCAAAAAAATACAAGAAATTCATTCCTGGTTAATTCATATGTTACTATTTCAAAAAATATGTCTATTTTATAAAATAATTTTTTTAGATTTTTCAGAAATTATATTTATAATAGGTTTTCCATTAAGATGTATTAATATTACATTTTAGAAAAAATATTTATCTTTATGCGTAAAACTGGATTTATTCTTACCTATTTTCTAGAAAACACAAATGATGTACATTAAATTGTTGAATGAATATAATATAATATATAAAAATTATTAAAATATTTCATAAAATGTTTTTTAATTAATTTACATAGGAAAAAGTTTTAGATTTCACACATATATTTTTCTGATAAAAGATATCATATTTATCCAAAAGGGTTTTATTTTCATTTCTAGTTAATTGGTCACCAAATAATTATTCTTATATACATGGGAAACCCATATTTTGATAATTTAATTAAACTTATTCATAACTGCCATACCCACTTCTATGTGTAAACTATAATTATTTTTTAATAATTATATTAATAGTACAATGTAGTCTTGTAAAACTAGATCATCTGTGTCACCAAGTTGTTTAAGGAACTTGTATTTTTATATAACACAATCCAAACATAATGTTTGAGACACCAAAATATAATATAATTGTTTCTTGTACTGCAATCTCAACATCATTTTTTATACAAATAATGAATATCTTAGTTTTATCATATAACAAAATTCATATTTTTTGTGGTGTGAAATTAAAAATATAGAAAAGATTAAAATAATTTGAAAACAAAATGTTTCAAAAAATATTAGGGTGTTTAATTATACCCCCCACCCAAATTAATTTCAACCTCTAAATTCATCTAGTTTTTCATGTATTTAACACTTGAATGTTCTTTTCATTGAACCCTATATCACAAAAATGAATTCAAAATCATAATTTATAAATGGAATGTTGGGACCATAATGGTTGCCTAAGGTAACTAATAACTAGGTTTCAACGTAGGAGAATATATATGGGAAGTGAAGAATATACATTGAAGAAAAACCTAAATAATTATAGATAGTGATAAAAATCACTAATCACAATCAAGTGAATGATTAGTGGAATGTTAAGGGCCTCAAACCCTTAAATTTTTGATGACCTATGAGACCCTCAGTTCAATAAAAATGAAGGTATTATGAAAAATATTTTTCTTAATCCATTTCCTAGAGTTTATGAATTTTTCATAAGAAGATATAATTACATTATTTCATGACATTATATATGAAAAAATCTTACCCTTTGGTTATGTGTTGATCAATTCTGAACATCATCTCTTACTTTAGGGAATGAAGGTGAAATTGTTATTTATAAATAACTAACATCTCATGAGATCCATAAATAAAATCAAAGGTTGTTATATTTTTTATTAGTTAACATCAAACATGGATAGAATTTTTTTTCAAAAATTGATAAATCATCATATGGAAGAATAATATGCTAATATCTAAAACATGAGGTGATGTTTAACATAAACCATTCCATAAATGGGAAACCTTGTAACCATTTAGAAAGATGAAAATACAAACTTTTAGAAATAAGGTCACTAAATTTCTCCAAATCCGATTAAAATTGATCCTCTATATATCATAATGTTTCTCTTGGTTTTCATATTCAAAACATGTGAAAAAAATTCATCATTTATTCTATTGAAATATGTTAATAACCATAATTACCATAAATATTTATTGAAAATATGCATTCTATAATATCCCAATGATCATTAAATATATAACTTAAATCCAAAAATATCAATATATTAATCAATGATAGAAAAAAATTGAATAAAACATTTATCAATTATGATTTAATCAATAAATTCCTTTTTAGTTCATCCATATCAATCATCTATTTATCCACACTAAACATCAATTTCTCACCATTCGAAATTTAGTAAGGGGTACCTTCGCATAATCATTTTTTCTAGAAAATAAAATCATTACATTAATTAAAATTATAATTAATCAACACCAATAAATATATGTTTCTAAAATAAATAATGTAAAACATATACTACATGATTCATATAACATAATTCTTTAATTCTAATACATATACACTTCAATCATCCAAATTTATTCTTAAACACTTACTTTGGTTTCATCATCATATTTCTTAATAACCATTTACTTGAATGTGAAATATAAATAATAAATTGGGGTTCCTAAACATAAATTTGTTCATTATAATTATTTTTAATGTAATAAAAACTAGTAGAACATCCCATACCTTTTACATGTCTTTCAAGGTCTCTTTATATTTAGTAGTATAACTAATACCCATACCACCATCTTGATTCTCTTTAACATATTTAGGCATAGGAAATGAATTTTTATAATTCCCATACATTCCAAATTTGTAATATTACATTTTATCCAAGTCTATTATAGTTCCTTTCATCGACTAAACCAAAAAAACATAGTGTGAGAAATAATGATCATAACAGAAAACTACAAAACCCGGAAAATCGCTTATATGGTGTCTAAATCATGACTCCTAATTATTCAATCGAGGAAACAACATGTTTATACTATATTAATCATAGTAATATTATATTTAAATCCATAATTATGGTTTATAAATAGTTTTTGAATTTATAAATCATATATCCATGAAGATTCAAACCAGGTGTACATCAAGGCCCATTGTCGTGCACCAGTTCTCGATCAAGTCTATCTCAATACAGTGTTTCTTGGATTTTTTATTAGCCAATAAATGAGGCTAATATTCATTGTTAATATATATAATTTTCATGTTATTTATTATCTACAAACACAATTTTAGTGCATTTTACACTTTGAACATCATTACACATTATGATTGTAATACCTTCTTAAAATGCACTATTATGTGGTACATTTTTTAACATCATTTAAAGTACCATATGACTCATCTGATTTTAAGGAATATAATTATAAATATTTTAATTTGATATTTTTGTAAATTTATCTAAAATTAAATATGAACATCTTTAATTCAGGGATCAATGGAGAATTCATGGAAGAAGATGGAGATATTTTGTGATGAAAGGAAATAATTCTGGAGAAGTCAGATTGGACACCAGCCCACAGATGAAACTATGGGGCCCCACATAAAGGACCAATTAATCCCAAATTTCATGGGATTCTATCATAAATGTTGAGGAACAAATTACTCTTTAGGATCCAATGCTTATTCGGCCTCCATGCTGTCCATTTAGGCGGCCCAATTTAGAGATAAAATTCTGGGCCAGATTCTGCGGCCCAGAAAAACAATCAACAAATCTAATCATATCTCTGAATACACAACTCCGAATGGGACCAAATTTTACAGGAGTGTTGGAGATATCCTGGAATCCATTTTATTATTCTATGTACCACTCTGATTCTGCCAACTAGAAGTATGTACAAGGGCGTCTGTTCAGTGGAAGAAAGATGGATGTCACCTCGGGTCAAGGGTGGAAAAGTCTTCTCTCCCTTACTTTCCACCACCCTAGGCCTACCATACACAAGTGGGATCATTTGTACTATTGTAGGATCGTCCCAAGGCCCCAAAAATTCCTACTAAAGGTAGTGGTGGTGATGGAGTTTTTCATCTTTGAGCTTTGTTTTCATCTTAATGTTATGATGCCAATTTCTCTTTGTAACATTCTTCCTTCACATGTAAGTTGTTTTAATTCATCCTAGTTTCTTAATAAAAGTTCTTCTTATACTGTTATTATATTTTTCTACATATCACGTTGATATTTTTGGTTCAAGGTGTGAATTTATTCACACCATACTTTGTGATATTTTTCACACAACGGTGGAGTGATCAATTTTTGTTGTTGTTTTTACTTCTTCAATTCCACCCTTGTAAGTCTAATTCCTGCTTCCGTTGAAGACATGTCATCAATGGAGGGATAACTCTTTTATGGGTTGATCCAAGGGATTATAAAGGGGCTGGATTGGATGTTATTTATTACTCCATTAATGTCTAATCACTTCTTTTAATTGAGATTTTTATTTGATAATTTTAAAAACCTCTTCATCCTTATTGAATTTAAGGTCACACATTTCATGTGCTAATACGAACCTCTACCTTGGAGTGCTCAAAACATTGATCCATAAAGTGTATTGGTGATTATTATTAGGGTGTGTAGGAATTAAACCAGTAAGTGATTATTTCGTTTGATCTTCTTAAATGAATTCATCTCAATTATAAGAAATTAAAATCATTAAAAAAGGAATTCATCCAATCCACCCTGAGAGATAACCTAGGATGAAATCATTAAATTAATTTGAATTAAATTGAATCTTTTAGTGATCCTTTAAAACCATCTTAAATCAACCTAAGTTGGACACTTTATAACAAAAAACAATCCATATAATGCACATGTCTGTAGGTACTTCTTAGGTCTCTGAGGATTCGACAACCCAAACTTGACTACAAGGACCGTCCTATCTTCTTCTTTTGGGTAAATTTGAGCGTGAATCAATTTTTAACCCTATGAGAATATCTGTCAAATCTACATACACTTTTATTATCCATAAATATATATATATATATTATAAACCACACACTCTATCTTTTATAAAATTTCAAGAAATATCCCTTAACCATGACTCATCCTTAGACTTATCCTTAGAGACATTTGTAGATAAATCCTTATAAATATCACTACAGAGCTCACTAATGATTTATCATCCTAGTTTACAAAGGATTAATAATAATTTAATTTTATACCAAATAAATTAACTCATTCTTAACATACATTGATATTACATAATTTTAGATGATTATTGACAACATTAAAAAAGTACTTGTTTAATGACCGTAATAGTTTGGTGTCTTTGGAAACTAAGAAACATAATATTCAATCATAGTGAATGATCTTAAAAATAACCCCTAAATATCCTCCCCAATATTAATAATATCTAATACCATTATTTATAACCTATTTAAATTAAACATTAGAAAGTGGTGAGCCTAGATGCTCAGTAAGGGTAAATAAGGGAGATATGTAAGCATTACACGAGCATAAGGTTTTGAGAAAATGATTGAAAATTTTGAATGTAATACCTTTCATATAAAAATCATAATCAAGATACATGGAATAAAAATTTTCAGTTCATAAGTAATTAATTATAAGGGAATCAAAATCACAATCCCTTAAAACAAAGCATAGGAATAGTTCGTGGAATTGTGAAAGACACAAAAACATATAAAATCAGTCCTTATAAATCAAGAATAATTTCCTATATTTATCACGAAACATCATTTGGATACAACTACTGGGAGGGGCACACCACAATCCCAATATGAATCCCTTTTATTTTAGTGTAATGTATTCACTCCGTAAACCATCTTAGTAGTTAATGTTCACTTACAAGGCCATCTTAGTGGTCAAGGTTCACTCCAAAGACCATCTTAGTGGATAACGTCCTTTACTAAACTGATTTCACTCCATATTCCAACCCTGTATACCTGATGAGATATAAATCATTACTCAATGAATTGTAAGGAGTTACAATTCCCACCAATCATGTATTTTATAACAGACTCACCTGACACTATCTTGGACACCCCATTGTATAAGTTGTAATAGGCTTATCCAATGCTATCTGGACCACCACCATTATATAAGTTTTAACAGGCCTACCAGATGCTATCTGGTTCACCCCATCATATAAGTTTTAATGGTATTATAGGGTGTTATCTGGTATACCCCATCGTATAATCCCTAACGGTGTTACTCGATGATATCTAGGCCATCCCATCATATAAGCAATGTATATGATCAATAACATGAATAAAGTAATAAAACTTATTTCATATCATCATAAAAACTCATAAAAACAATAATTATCCCATAACATGATTAAAACCTTTGAAATAAATGGTTTCTAGGTCAATATATTTGAAAAATTATTATCTTGGGATATAGAAATGGGTTTTATAAACACAATGCCCTCAAAATATAAAGCATTCAGATAAAGAATATAAATGGTCTATTTGGATTATATCCCTAGTAAAATATAAAATTTATTAATTTATTTCATCATATATGGGAAATAATTTTTAATGGATCATTTAAAATGGTTCATGAGTAAAATATCCTTTCCACTTTGAAAACTCTTTTTAGAACAAAAACAAAATTTAAAAACCCTTTTCTTTAAAAATAAACAAGAAATGTATAATGGAATATTTGAATACCATTTTAAGATATTTTTATAATATAAAAAAATTAAAATCCTTTTACACGAAACATATTTTAAAAGTTCGTTTAAAAATATTTTTAAAATTATTTTCTGAATACATAGTTTGAAATAACAGTGATTTATGGCTGAACAGAGAGATAAAGTCAAAATTTATTAAAAACACTTTATTAAAAATATTAAGTACCAATGAGTGGAAATTTTTTAAAATTAAATTAATATATCATTATTAACCAAAGTAGAATAAAATTCATGACAATTATTGTGATATTTATCAAAATATGTTTCAATGGGAGCATAACCATAAAAAATCCCGATAAATGATGAGATTGTTGCAATAAGCTATTACCACATCCATAAAATTAAATGAAAATTCCCATGATAGAATAAAATTATATGAATCTTAAACTATCATGAATATAAGGACACTCATGATATATCATGTGAAAGGGTAGTATATACACCTTGTAGAATAATATAGGTTCATAACATGCCATCTGTCTCAAAGATGGTAAATTGAGACAAAATTACTATACTGATATGGTAACTTTTGAAACATAAACACCATGAAAGAAATATAATCAAATGGATATGTAAATAAACATAAATTTTAGGATAATAATCATATAATACATTAATTGAAAGTAGACACCCCACCCAAAATAAACGAGTGGTGAATAAGGAATTATCTCATGGATATAAAAAGGTGAAATGAAATTCCCTTACTACTTGAGTTACTCTTGAATCATGAGATCTGTTAAATAATAACATCAATTGAATATTTTAATATAATTAAATAAAATAAATTCATGATATCACATTCCATATGTATGTTTATACACCACACAATTAGATTAAGTGGTGAATATATCATATATCTCACAGAAATAATATTAAGAAAAGAAATCCCTTACCTAAATCCATGGATTTATTCATACACATTCAATACTCATTTATAATAAATATAAGTTTATTATAAATCTACCATAGGAAAATATTATTATATATCATACCATATATAATTTTATTATAACTTTATATTACCTTTTTATTAACAATTTCTTGTTAAAGTTATGTTTTGGGTAATAACTGCATTGTTTTTATTATATGATTTGACATGTTATTCTTGATCCTATAACATAGATCATGATTTATTTATTTACTTTATGTAAAAAATTATATAAATATCACTTATATTGATTATATAAATATTTATAATAATCTATAAATGATAGAAATATGGAATGGAATACACCGTTCTTGGAGACGGTAGGCCGTATTTATGCATGAACATTTTTTTTATTTTCTTTCGTATGTAAATGAAATATATGTATATATATTATAGTTAGAGTAAAATTATTTTTTCATATATATCATTTAAATTTACTAAATCCATCCTTAGTACATTCCAAGTATAATGTGATTGAATCATGTCACTTTGAGGAGGCGGTAGTCAACATATCCACAAACGATGTTATTATATTCCCCCAAAATAAATATCCTGAAGGTTTGTTTTATATATTTACTGAATAAGAAAAAATACATAATAAATATCATATATATCATATAAAATGTTATTTAAATCATTATTCACAACATTCAAAGGTGGTATTGGAAGAATGGAGGACATCGGTTCACGAAGGTGGTAGGCTAATGTACACACGAATGAAGATTGTGTATTCCTTTTGACTGATGTGTGTGTAGGTGTAGATAGAACCCTTAAGATAAACACATATCAGTATATTTAGGATACTATAGTTATTATATAATCATTTTATAAGAATAATTTAGGGGGTGTTTAATGAAATAAAACAGAAGTGCTTGTTGAACGATGTTACCTCTTCTTTGGGTAATTCCTTCGAGATTTCACCATAGGACAATCATGGATTTATTTATGTGAAAATGAGGAATCTAATATTATATTAGGGATTTTTGTATATAATTTTTATAGTTTTGGATGATCTAATGATCTTAATTGGTTTTAATAAGTGTGGGGGTGAGGACCCTTTTATAGTTGTGGAATATTTAAAACCTTATAAATATAAAAAGGTATACAATATTGGAATGTCTCTTTTGCATCGTGTGCCTTCAATAATGGTCCTTTTTTTTTTATAAAATCGAGTATATGGTAGAAATATGTATATAAAATATATTTTTTACTTTTTTATATGTTTTTATTCCCTTAAGTTGTCATTCAACCACTTAGTAAACTCATTTTTTACTTTAATTGATCTAATTAATTTTAATTAATTTCAATAATATTTATTTTCTAAAAACATGGTTGGACATAATTTAAATTAAAAATTACTCTTATTCAAATTATGGAATCCATTTTTTTCTAATTATAAACACATAATTGGAATAAATTAATTTAATATTAATCCTAGAGATGGGAGGATACAATGGAATTTTAATATACAAATGTTCAGAAGTTTGAAATGTTTTTATTTCCAGTTTAAATGTAAAATAAATTAAAAGAACCTATATTTTATTAGAAGATTTATTATTTATCTATGTATATTTAAAAAAAATTAAAATATAATTTAACTATAAAATAAATTATATGAAAATACAGTTTTCAATTAAAATTCAAATTGTTCACTATTTATCAAAAAATGAGACTTCTTAGAAAAATACAAAAAAATTACCTTATGTAAATTTTGATATTACCATATCAAAATTGAAGTTTATTTTTTAAAATAAATTTTTTAAAAGTTTCAGAAATTATAGTTGTACCACCCCAAGCTTCCACGGTACGTTTCCCTTTGAATAATGCAATAGTGTGCATTGTACGCAACTTCGAGATTCTAACACACCACAACCAATCAAACTAGCCATTATGAATAATAATACCTACTTTTTGAAATTTTATAAATTTATCTTTCGAAATGGACTTTATTTTTGGATTCATAATATCGAAATTAGATTAGGGTGAAATTTTGGTACTTTCGGATAACTTTCATATTTTGATGAATAGTGAAAATGACTAAATTTTAATTAAAAACAACTTTTTTAATCGAAATAATTAATAGTGATAAATTATTAATTTGTGTGGTTTTAAAGTATATTTAGAATATATTTTTACCATTTAATATAATTTTGGTCATTGGATGTAATTTCACATTTAAACCAGACATAAACAAGTGTCAATCTTTTGATAGTTATTATCTCTTAAAAACACGCTATTTGTTTTGACGACGGGAATTAATTTTTAAATTAATTAATGCAACTGATATGATTTGAATTTGGTAAAATAGACATCATTTTTTAATTCATAATATCAAATATAGCTTAGGCCTAATTTTTTGTATTTTTCTGGAAACTTTCATTTTTTGATGAATAGTGAAACTGCTAAGTGTTAGTTCAAAAACTGAATTTTTCATAAAACATAATTTTACCTCTTTTGTGAGTGAAATTTCTAAAATCTGAGAGACACGGTTAATATCAAGTAGTAAAATGTTTTTCAATGAGATTAAAATAATTTTTGGTGAATAGTAACTGTTAACTTTTATTTACTACAGTTAAATGTAAATAGGGTAATTAAGGGTAAAAATGATAATAATATTACCCTAACACATGTACTAATTCTATTGGACAAGTGTATCTCGACCAAAATAAACCTTAGAAGTAAAATACTATCATTTAGGTCCGCTTGTATTAGATTAGGACATTTATTATTATTTAATTCAATGAAGAGTTAAAAGAGTTAAAATCAAAGATTATTTACTAAAACATTTTTAATATAGGTTTATACAAAAGATAGATTAGATTGTAAATATTGATTAGAAATATAAAACAATTTTTGACATAATGGTATTTTATTTATAATTTTTAGACATTATAAAATCTAATTTATTTATAACACAATGGTGATGCAGTAATTACCTAATTAATGAAATATTAAAATAATTGATATTATAAATATCAAAATAAATGTAATTTGAGACTTTTTATGAATTACACTAATTTTCTAGGTTAATATGAAATATTAGGATTGATTATATAAATTTTTTCGAAGTAATAATGCTGTTATGAATTTATCAAAAACAAAATACCAAATAGTGTCAAAATTGACATAAAAGAGTTTTTGAAAAAAATATTATATTATTAATTTATATTCAATTCCTAAAAATCTATGTTTCGGCCAAGAGACTTATATCATGATAGGTGTATCATTAATGGAACACTTGGGGGTTGCTTGTATGTATATAGTATGTTTATTAACCATATAATATAAAAATACAAAGAGCCATTGTAAAAGTGAAACTAATTAACTAAGAGTTAATACTTAATGATAAGGTTAATATAATGACCCAAACCGGTCTAAATTCTCTTGGTTGAGTTGTTTTAATCCCATCCCTAGATTAAACTTTAAATAATCCACTTTAGAGCCATTAGAAACTGAATATGAATTTATTATAAAATAATATTTTTAGATTTCCGAAAGGGGCCCCTCACCCCTCTTATAAAAGGGCACTCCCCCTTCTCACTAATTCACACATTCAAAGCCTTTTGGCTCGGCCAAACCCTGAGAAAATACTCTCTCAACATCCCCCACTAAAAACTAGAGGCCTTATATTGATTAGAAATCCAACCTAAGGATCCCTTTTGATGAAATCAAAAGGAAGAACCCGAAGAAGAGGTAATGTTTTCACCACCCTCTTTCAAGTTCCTTTCTTCTTCAACGTCTTCTTTCTTTGTTATTTATATTCTAAAATAATAACTCCAGTATCTTATATATACTATTATGTTATTATAAATATGGTACAACCATATTCAGTATTATATCCATTCTTTGAATGGCATGTCACCATACGTGCGTACGTACGGCTTACCGTCTCCACGTCGTGGTGTAATTGTCATTCAATAAATTATTATTTGGATGGGTATAATAATGATGTTTAATTCATGTAAATAATAAATATAAAATTATAATTATTCTTTATATATGATATACCATCCAATTATATATTATTTTAACATCAAAAGAATGATATTGTCGCTCGTGCGTACGTACGGACTACCGTCTCCACGAACGCGATGAGATTCATTCTCCATCGTATCCATTAAAGTATAATTCTCATTTGATGATTAAAAATAATGTTTAAGGACTTGATATAATTCTGGATATTAATAACATACAACCTATCCATAAAAAACATGGCTTACGTAACAAAGAATATAAAGGAAAATGAGTAAGTTAACACCCGAAATGACGATAATACTAAGATATTATTAACAAATAAATTTTAAAATATCATATATGATATCATATTAATTTAAATTTATTTATATAATTCAATAACAATTATTTCAACATTATATAAGAGTTTAACCTATCATCGACCAAGGAAAAAGTACAAAGTAAGGGGTTTCTTATCTCACTCTTAATTTCGTGAGAATTCCATTGTTCACCACTTATTTATTGCAAGTGGTGTGTATGTATTTCCCATGATTGTATTAATTGTGTAATATACTTTAATTTATGGGTATTTACATCATCATTGTATGATCTTTCTTTCATGGTTGTATGTTTCTTAAGTTACCTAATTGATAAGGGAATTTGAAATTTTAATTTGCACTCATTCAGCTTTAGGCATACTTCATTGATTATTTTACTCCATGATTATGTGTGGAATCACTATTCATTTGATTATGTCATAATTTCCACTCCCCTTTCTATGGATATAATTTTTATACACATAATCACTCCATTGATAAATTCTTAAGTCATCGATATGAACTTGATAAGAGTAATTTTAACTCAATCTCCATTTGTTGAGTTAAATATCCAATTCATTGGTGTTGTTTTTACAAGAATATGAGTGAATATCATCTGATTGATTTACACTAAATATCCAATCATATTGAGTGTATTTATATTTTTCACACATAATTATGTCGTTGATTTATCCTTAACCTAAGGATATGGTCTTTATAAGAGAATTCATCTCAATTTACATTCTATTGAGACTTCTTTGTTATTATACACCAAATCACTTTTATATGGTGTATATAATGTACTTTGACATAATATATCATGAATCCCTTTATTCTCATGATATTAAAAAGTTTTTATTTCCTCAATTATTTTTATTCAAGTGTCTCTCTTTTGGTTAGGAACTCTAACTAAAATGAAATTTTAAAATGTTTTAAAGATTGATTATTCTATATCATTCTCATTAATTTCCATGTTTTAAAAATGGTTTTAAGGATTTATTTATATGGAAATTAAAGTTTTCAAATAAAAATTCCTTTTAAAAGTTTCAAATTGGTATGGGACACTTTTATTCTAAAATCTATTTTAAATGGATTCTTGACAAATAGTGTGACTTTTAAATGATTTCAAGAAAAAGGGGGATATTTCACTCTAATTGCTTTGATGATTATTTTCATCTATGTCAATATCCTTCATCATTCTCGATTGAGGTTAATAAGATACAGTAAAATCTTCCATATTGTATCGAATGAGTAATGTTTGACTGGGGATGTGCTATTTTTATACCATTCATGGTTTGTGGATAAATTATTGACATTTCGTATGCTAGTTTTAATACGAATGTTTATGTTATGTTTAAAACATTTCATATGAGGAATGCATTGGACTTAGTAAGTGACGGGTGGAGCCCACTATAGCTCCTCGATGCATCGGTAGGTTTTATGAGACAAACTAGTGTCTTGGCACGAGGCCATGACAAAACCTTATTTGTAGTCTTGGCACAAGGCCTTGGCTACGTGGTTATGATAGTCTGGCATTATGCATTCTGTCATTATGAAAGTGGTTATTAATATTTTTATGTGATTATTTGACTAGTAGAATATCAATGTGAATAAGTAAATGGAATTATATCTTTTTATCCTTGCCATATTATGCTGAAGTTCAAGTTTAAAAGGCTTTTGTTTTAGTTATACATTGCCTTAAATTTTTATGTTTATTTATGAAAGTTTCCGCTATATTGTTACCCTTACTGAGCATCTGAGCTCACCCCTTTCAATGTTTTATTTTTTCCAGGATGTGAAGAAGTATTTTATGAATGACCTACAGGGATAGTATGAGGGGATACGAAGACAATATTTTGTTGTAGTTTTTCACTTATTGATGTAATGTAAACTTTATGAATATATCTAGTGTTTCCAAGGCTACTAAACTAATCGGTCTTTCGAGACACGATCTTTCTTGTGATCATGCCAATGTTATGTAATAATTCACCGACTCTGAGTATCTAGGGTCATGGCGTTACAGTTGGTATCAGAGAAGTTTAGTACAAACCTTGGAAGCTAGATTTAGATAAACTCTCATTAGAGCACGTAGACCTAAGATGAACTTTGTGGAATAGTATAGAAGAACATCCTAGAATTTTGGTATTGTAGATATTTTGTCAGTTTTCTAAGCAATACATCCCTGTCTGGATACGAGCAGGTAGAGGCGGCTCTGGAACAGATGTACCTAGGGGTAAAACCCAAAAACACCGCTTTGAGCTAGACTCGAACGGGAACTGGTGCACGACAATGGGCATTGTTGCACTCTTGGTTACGACACTCCTGGGGGATAAGCTTAGGATAATTTAAATTTTCTTTACAAACCAATTTGAAGTATTATATATATAAGATGATAGTAAATAACCTTGGTTAATCCTAATGTGTTTCAAATTGAGAATATGGTGACATGTTAATATCTAAATGATTTTATGACTACTGTTACTCACACAATGGTTTCTAGTTTTAGTCAATGGCTGGATTCCAAGGAAGTCATAGTGACTTTGAGAATGATGTACAAGGTGGGAACAGTGGTGGAAATGAGCAAAAAAATGGAATGTTGATAGGAATAAAAGATATCGTCTTTATTCCAAATCAATTTTCCAAAAATATGATCAATAAAATATATATTAACCAATTCTCGGACTCAACAAAGAAGATAAAGGTGATGAATGATAAGAGCTCCAGTAGTGGAGACCATGGAGAAAGGAATACTCAATTTCCATCATGCAGGAAATGTGGAAGGAGACACCCAGGAAAGTGTCTCAATGGGACAAATAAATGATTTACATGCGGGAAGGAAGGACATAAAGTGAAGAATTACCAAAGAAAAATGAAGAGTACTATGGAAGAATATAAAAATGGTCCCACGAATCCATTTACAGTCATTTTCCGTAAATGTAGGGGACCTGGCCATTACCCGAGTGAATTCCCTATTCTATAGGATATTTTCTTGGTCAAAAAAGAAGCTGTGTGGGAATAAATGGTTGGAGAAATGTTTAAAAAGTATTAGTGCTCTTTGTTTATGGGTTTACTTTGGAATAATTTTCTCTTGTATTTTTAACCTTGCAGTTTTCCATGTGAGAATGATATTTGAGGAAGAATTATCTTTTCTCTTGTGGATATAGTTATAAATAACCATTTGGTTTTATATGATCGTTGGGTTTGAGGAAATTATATGTTATTATAATTTGGGATGAAAATGCATGGTATGAGATAAGATTTGTGGTGAAATTATGTTATGGTTATTTTGAGGAATTTATCTCATTTTGGTAATGTTATAAAATATAGTTTTTGAAAAAGGATAACACACAGACCGTGTGACAAGCCGTCGCGTCGGACAAAGCTGTGGGAATCGAACCCACAACCAAAGTGCGATTGGGATTTATCACATACCATTGGATTACATGAAATACCTGGTTAGTGTGACTATTATTTTTAGTTAAATGATTTTATTGATCAATAATAATTTGATTTGGGATCTTATGTCTAATCAAATGAATACCCTTAGTATAGGAAAATGATTTGGTGATTAAGTGATAAATGTTATTTTGGAAGTTGTTCACTTTGTTGTGAACAATATATTCCCAAGGAAAATAGAATAGTTTGGGATTTCATTTGAGGAGTAATGGTGGATTTTTAACTATGTTTTATTGTGTATTTATAGTGATTTGGGTTATTTATGGAAATGATTATATTAATTACCTTTAAGGATGTGACTTTAAGAGTAATTAATGTCATTTGGAGATACAATTTAACGTGGAAGACTACATTCTTATATGTTTTGGGTTTCAATATTAGTTTAGATTATATTGAAGGATTTTAAGGACAATTAATTATTGAATGGTTTTTATTTAACTTTGGGGTATTGATGGTTTAATTTTAGAAATTAATATTAGTGTTTTTTTCTCTAATAGAATATCCATTTGGGGGATCATCAGATATTATACTAACCATTTTGGTTTTGATTAATCTCTAAAGAGAGGGTAAATATATAGTTTATCGTATGTGGATAATGTATTTCTATAGAAGCTTATTCTAGCTCTTCCATTGTGACCAAGTCTTCTTGAATTCTCATTGTTAAAAAAATTGAGTTAGTGGTAAAAATTTATTAAATAATGAAACACTACTTAAAAATTAAGTATACCTCTTTATTTTATTAGTCAATATCATAAATTAATTCCTCTTCCTTATGTAATGTAACATAAAATAAAAAATGTTGTCTGTTTACTTTTCTTACTGGGAGACTAATGATCGTTTGTCCCAACACAAGTTTGTGATTTTCTTATTGTTAACTTTCTCCTGATCATGTTTTCTATCCCTCTCCATCATAACTTAACACTTATTTTATCATATATATCCATGTTTTCCTACATGGAATCCTTGTATGGGTTATCTTGGGTGACCTTTATACCTCTCTTCCTTTCTTTTATAGTGATAGTTTTATTGACTCTTTTTCTGATGTGGGACATTCCATTATATTCTCAAGACCATTTTTAAAAAAATTGTGAGGATGCAATTTATTGAAGGCGGGGAGAATGTAACACCCCAAGCTTCCATGGTACGTTTCTCTTTGAATAATACAATGGCGTGCATTGTACGCAACTTCGAGATTCTAACACACCACAACCAATCAAACTAGCTTTTATGAATATTAATACCTACTTTTTGAAATTTTATAAATTATATCTTTCGAAATGGACTTTATTTTTGGATTCGTAATATCGAAATTAGCTGAGGGTGAAATTTTGGTACTTTTCAGATAACTTTCATATTTTGATGAATAGTAAAAATTACTAAATTTTAATTAAAAACATCTTTTTTTAATCGAAATAATTAATAGTGATAAATTATTAATTTGAGTGGTTTAAAATTATATTTAGAATATATTTTTACCATTTAATAAAATTTTGGTCATTGGATGTAATTTCACATTTAAACCAGACATAAACAAGTGTCAATATTTTGATAGTTATTATCTCTTAAAAACACACTATTTGTTTTGACGACGGGAATTAATTTTTAAATTAATTAATGCAACTGATATGTTTTGAATTTGGTAAAATAGACATCATTTGTTAATTCATAATATTAAATATAGCTTAGGCCTAATTTTTTGGTATTTTTCTGGAAACTTTCATTTTTTGATGAATAGTGAAACCACTATGTGGTAGTTAAAAAACCGAATTTTTCATAAAACTTAATTTTACTGCTTCTGTGAGTGGAATTTCAAAACTCCTAGAGACACAGTTAATATCAAGGAGTAAAATGTGGTTCAATGAGATGAAAATAATTTTTGGTGAATAGTAACTTTTTACTTTTATTTACCATGGTTGAAAGTAAATAGGGTAATTAAGGGTAAAAATGATATTAATATTACCCTAACACATGTCCTAATTCTATTGGACAAGTTTATCTCGACCAAAAACAACCTTAGGAGTGAAATATTATCATTTAGGACCACTTTTAGAAGATTAGGAGATTTATTATTATTTAATTCAAAGAAGAGTAAAAAGAGCTAAAATCAATGTTTATTTACTAAAACATTTTTAATATAAGGTTATAAAAAATATAGATTAGATTGTAAATATTTATTAGAAAGATAAACACATTTCCTACATAATTTTATTTTATTTATAATTTTTATACATTAAATAATTTAATTTATTTATGACACAATGGTGATACAGTAATTACCTAATTAATGAAATATTAAAATAATTGATATTAGAAATATCAAAATAAATGTAATTTGAGACTTTTTATGAATTACACTAATTTTTTAGGTTAATATGACATATTAGTATTGATCATATAAATTTTTTTTGATGTAATAATGCTGTTATAAATTTATCAAAAACAAAATACCCAATAGTGTCAAAATTGACATAAAAGATTTTTAAAACAAATATTATATTATTAATTTATATTCAATTCCTAAAAATCTAAGGTTCAGAAAATAGACTTATATCATGATATTTGTATCATTAATGGACCACTTGGGGGTCTCTTGTATGTATATAGTATGTTTATTAACCATATAATATAAAAATACAAAGAGACATTGTAAAAGTGAAACTAATTAACTAAGAGTAAATACTTAAAGATATGGTTAATATAACGACACAAACCTGTCTAAATTCTATCGGTTGAGTGATTTTCGACCCATACCCACCTTAAACTTTAAATAATATACTTTGGGGCCATTAGAAACCGAATATTAATTTATTATAAAATAATAGTTTTAGCTTTTTCAAAGGTACCCCTCACCCCTCTTATAAAAGGGAACTCCCCCTTCTCACTAATTAACACATTCAAAGCCATTTGGATCGGCCAAACCTTGCCCAAATACTCTCTAAACTTCCCCCACTACAATATAGAGGCCTTTTTTTGATCCGAAAGCTAACCTAAGGAGCCCTTTTGATCAAATCAAAAGGAAGAACCCGAAGAAGAGGTAATGATTTCACCACCCTCTTTCAAGTTCCTTTCTTGTTCAACATCTTCTTTCTTTTTTATTTATATTATAAAATAACAAATCCAGTATCTTCTATATACTGCGATGTTATTATAAATATTCTAGAACCATATTCATTATTCTATCAATTCTTTGAATGACATGTCACCATATGTGCATACGTACGGCTTACCATCTCCACGTCGTGGTGTAATTGTCATTCAATAAATTATTATTTGGATGGGTATAATAATGATGTGAAATTCATGTAAATAATAAATATAAGTTGATAATTATTCTTTCTATATTATATACCATCCAATTATATATTATTTTAACATCAAAAGAATGATATTGTCGCTCGTGCGTACGTACGGACTACCGTCTCCACGAACGTGATTAGATTCATTCTCCATCGTATCCATTCAAGTATAATTGCATTTGATGATTAAAAATAATTTTTAAGGACTTGATATAATTCTGTATATGAATATGATACAACCTATCCATAACAAACACGGCTTACATAATAAAGAATATAAAGGAAAATGAGTAAGTTAACACCCGAAATGATGATAATACTAAGATATTATTAACAAATCAATTTTAAAAGATCATATATTATATCATATTAATGTAAATGATATTTGAATAATTAAATAACAATTATTTCACCATTATACAGGAGGTTAATCTACCGTCGACCAAGGAAAAAGTACAAAGTAAGGGGTTTCTTATCTCACTCTTAATTTCGTGAGAATTCTATTGTTCACCACTTATTTATTTCTTGTGGTGTATGTGTATTGCCCATGATTGTATTCATTGTGTAATATAATTTAATTTTTTGGTATTTACACCATCATTTTATGATCCTTATTTCATGGTTGTATGTTTCTTAAGTTACCTAATCGATAACGGAATTTGAAATTTCAATTTGCACTCATTCGGCTTTAGGCATACTTCGTTGATTATTTTACTCCATGATTATGTGTGGAATCACTATTCATTTGATTATGTCATAATTACCACTCCCCTTTCTATGGATATAATTTTTATACACAAAATCACTCCATTGATAAATTCTCAAGTCATCGGTCTGAACTTGATAAGAGTAATTTTAACTCAATATTCATTTGTTGAGTTAAATATCCAATTCATTGGTGTTGTTTTTACAAGAATATGTGTGAATATCATCTGATTGATTTACACTAAATATCCAATCATATTGAGTGTATTTATATTTTTCACACATAATTATGTCTTTGATTTATCCTTAACTAAAGGATATGGTCTTTATAAGAGAATTCATCTCAATTTACATTCCATTGAGACTTCTTTGTTGTTATACACCAAATCACTTTTATATGGTGTATATAATATACTTTGGCATAATATATCATGAATCCCTTTATTATCATGAAATTACAAAGTTTTTATTTCCTCAATTATTTTTATTCAAGTGTCTCTATTTTGGTTAGGAACTCTAACTAAAATCACATTTTAAAATGTTTTAAAGATTGATTATTCTAAATCTTTCTCATTAATGTACATATTTTAAAAATGGTTTTAAGGATTTATTTATATGGACATTAAAGTTTTCAAATAAAAATTCCTTTTAAAATTTTCAAAGTGGTATGGGACACTTTGATTCTAAAATATATTTTAAATGGATTCTTGACAAATCGTGTGACTTTTAAATGATTTCAAGAAAAAAGGGGGATATTTCCCTCTTATTGTTTTGATGATTATTTTCATCTATGTCAATATCCTTCATCATTCTCGATTGAGTTTAATATGATACAATACAATCTTCCATATTGTATCGAATGAGTTATCTTTGACTGTGGATGTGTTATTTTTATACCATTCATGGTTTGTGGATAAAGTATTGACATTTCGTATGATAGTTTTAATATGAATGTTTATGTTATGTTTAAAACTTTTCATATGAGGAATGAATTGGACTTAGTAAGTGACGGGTGGAGCCCTCTATAGATTCTCGATGCATCGGTATGTCTCATGGGACGAAATAGTGTCTTGGCATGAGGCCTTGACAAAATCTTATTTGTAGTCTTGGCACGAGGCCTTGGCTACGTGGTTATGATAGTCTGGCATTATGCATTCTGTCATTATGAAAGTGGTTATTAATATTTTCATGTGATTATTATACTAGTAGAATATCCATGTGAATAATTAAATGACATTATTTCATTTTATCCTTTCCATATTATGCTGAAGTTCAAGATTAAAAGGCTTTTGTTTTAGTTATACATTGCCTTATATTTTTATGTTTATTTATGAAAGTTTCTGCTATATTGTTGTCCTTACTGAGCATATGATCTCACCCCTTTCAATGTTTTATTTTTTCCAGGATGTGAAGAAGTACTTTATAAATGACCTTCATGGATAGTATGAGGGGATATGAAGACAATATGTTGTTGTAGTTTTTCACTTATTGATGTAATGTAAACTTTATGAATATATCTAGTGTTTCCAAGGCTACTAAACTAATCGGTATTTAGAGACTTGATCTTTCTTGTGATCATGCCAATGTTATATAATAATGCACCAACTCTGGGTATCTAGGATCGGGGTGTTACAATAGTTAAAACATGTTCACCTTTAAAAGGAGAAAAAGCTACCTTTTAGAAAAAAAATATATCTCTACATGTAAAATTTTATTTATTCTTATATCTTGAATAAAAAACACATAATATATATATATAATAATTTTATGAGTATAATATTAATATATATGAATATATATATATATGTCATTAAAATATTTTTTTCATAAGGATTTTTTTAATTTATTGAGGTAAAGTGTGTTCGATTTCCTAAGTATAGTTTTCGAGTGAAAGATTTTCTATATTTTTGAAAGGTTTTAATTTTAATTTATAGTTATTTGGAAAATAAATAATTGTTATTATGTAAATTTTAAACCACATTGTTATAATTTAATTAATATTATTCATAACCTCTATTACAATTGCTAGGTGACAACTATAATAAAAGTTTAATAATAGAATTAATTTTACACTATAGTTTCATAAAACTAGGTCTTGCATGTCACACAAGTTATCATATGAACTAGGATTTGTGTGTAATAGAATCCAAACATAGTATTTTTTTTACTAGAATATAATATAAGTGTTTCTTTTATCACTAGATTGAATTTTTATTTTTTACAATGAATTAATAACTTGGTACTTTCATATAACAAAATATATATTGATTTTGGTGTGAAATGAAAAATATTTAAAAGATTAAATTAATTTGAAAAAATAAATTTCATAAAATCTCAGGGTTTTACATTTATTTACTTATCATCATACCTTGTAGATTTCATATATTTTTTCTGATTTTCATTATAACTATGTCATGATGGAAGCTAGAAAATCTCATAGAGGCTTCCGAACATTTCTTACCAAGTTTCATCTTAGGGATGTTGAGGGGAATGCAATGCCCCACCCAGTAGTTACTTATCAACATGTTATAAAGTATAAAAAATTAAATAAATTCATCATTTTTCATGGTGGGAAATCATTTTCTGTGAATTATTTTTATTAATATATTTTTTACATTATTTATTATATATAATATTATTCAAAATTGTTACTTTAAGGAGTGTTGAAACTAAAAAATGTGCATCAAAACCAATGTTCCACTATCACAATGAAATAATGGGGTATTCTTCACTAGATGATAAAATGGTATGTATATTAAATCTACAATATATGTTTTATGTGATATGAAAAAATATATTTTCCTTTTCCTATATGAATATTTATGAATAAAAATATGATTCCACTTCCATCACATAACATGTGTTAAGAACGGAGGCCCATATAAATAAAAGGGGTACCTAGTTGAAGAAAACACAAACGTATTATTGGAAGCATGAGTATGTATGACATAATAGTAATTCGTTATGATTTATATTTTTATTACAAATTTAATATCTATTTATTTTCATACACTTTTCTATAATTCAAACATAAGAATCATTAGTGACCGAACCTAAGGAAAAAATAATTTCAGTATCTTTTAAGAAATTGGAGCTATATGGTCATTTTAGATGTGTTGGTTCTGGAGTATAGCATCAATTGTATTTAAGGAAATAAAAAAAAGAAATAAGATACATATCATATGATGAAAGTATTGTGGTTAAAATAGATTTTTTACTAAATATTATTGTCTGGTCTAGATTGAAAGACCAATATATGAAAACTAATCAATGAGAACTAGTAGAGGCGTGGTGTATAATATCCTAGGAAGAAATCTACATAAAAAATAACTCCCAAAAGCTCTCATGAGATTGGTTATTGAAGTAACTCAAGATCCAAGCGTTGAGTTCAACATTACACTAGATGATCTGGATATTACAAAAGTAAATGATGCTACTGCAACATTTGTTTCAAGGATCTATAATCATATAAAGATAAATTAGGTACATCCTTAACAAATTTTTTCATATAAAAAACCTATAAAAGACGACGAAAAAGGGTCTAGAGTGATGTTACCTATTATATAAGGATAAAATAACGAGGAAATGGATGGTATGATCAAGATAATATAATGAATTGACTATGAAAATAGAACAACCTTCTGGAAATACCCTCTCTCCACCAGTTCCACTGAAACTTATATTATCATTACAACTTCATCAAAACACCACATTAATATATGGATAATGTTCTACAATCAATATGAATAATAAATATTTGAAACAATCATTATAGATGTTGTTATTATTGAGAGTATAATTGGAGTTCTAAAGTTGGAATGACTATGTGTCTGAGTTGTGATTACAAAAATAAATTACATTTTGATAATATGTCCATCCAAAAAATGAACTAATATTTTCATTAATTTAAATAATTATTCATATTTTCTACATGATTATATATTATTACTATATAAATGGATAACCCTCCGAAGCATGATTTGAAATCATTAATCCTTGTATTGTTTCTATGGAAATTATTGTTGTAGTTAATAGAAATTTATAAAAAAATGATGAGATAAATGATCCATTTGAGAAGAAAATAATAGATAAAAGACTCTAATTTAGGCCTATAATATGAGGTTAAAACTCTTAAATCCAATCATATAAAATATATTTTTATTTTTTTATTACTTATTTTTTTCATTCAGAATAACAGGATACTGATCATAATAAATTTGGATACAACAAATATTTATTATTTAGATCCAATGCTTGGATTTCCCTTAAACTGACCACACATTATGTGTATTGTGCATTTTTAATTCCCTTCAATCAATATTTTATATGCCTTTGAATTATATTTTTTCATTTTTGTTTTAAAAAATCATTATGATATTGTGATACGTAAATATATGCTAAATTATAGTATATGGTTGGTGTCTAAAAATAAGAATCGTATGTGTTAATTCAAAATGAAAAATATTAAGTAATATATAGAAATATTTAACGATCAAAACCTATTTCAAATAATTTACTTATATCAGTCATTTTTTTCATCTTATGATGCATGATAAAAACAAAAACTTTAGTAGTATCTTTCCAAATTTATGAAAGATAGCATATACTATCATAAGACTATAAACTCCGAACAGGTAATTTCTAAAGGTAATTAAAATTTAATTAAAAATATTTCTTAATCAATTGCTTTTCTATATTTTTGTTGTGCTTCCATGATCACCAATATTCTACATACTTGAAATATGATGTTAATTTTTTTATAGATGAGTGGAAATTTAACCTGGTTTTGGAATGTTTTTTGACATAAAATTTAGGTGATTACCTAATTTGATTAGGATCTAATATAGTGGATGACCCTAAAGATGCAATTGGGTTGTTAATAATTAGTATCAGAATTCAAAATTTATTATCTTTGATTAGTTTCTAATGGATAATTATAAGTGAATAAAATGATTTTTTAGAAATGAATAAGAAGAATACATGGTGTTATAATGTATACAAAAATCATGAACATCTAACTTATTAGTACTTATTTAGTTAATTTTTTCATAATTTGTTCTATTGTTTTTTTAATTTACTTATCATTTTTCTCTGATACTTATTTTTTAAATTTTTCATATTAGTTCAAAACACATGTCACATGAACAAAACCAATAAAATAAATTCAAATTGTTTTAATACTTTATAACAATAATTCGTATGAAATATTTTATGTATAAAAATTTACCGAACATTAATTTTAAATTTTATGTTTTCAGTATGACTCAAATTGAGTGTTTTCAATACAAAAGATTCATTTTCATTTAAAATGCCTTTCACTTCGACAAAAAGAGTAAATGAGATCTGATTGTTTTGAAAATTTCAGACAATGATCCATAATTCGTTTTTGATGTATAGTAATTGATCTCATGTCAATATGATACCCGATATAGTTAGTATGACTCAAATTGCATGTTTTAAATATAAATCTATCAAATAGGTTTAAAATATGGGTCACATGCTAAAAACCAAGATAACTAGATCAAAATTTTTTAAATCCTTTTTGAAACAATCCATTATTTATTTTTTACATATTGGAATTATCCACACACCAACCTTACACATGATATGGTCAGTATGAATCAATATATGTGTTTTTAATATAAACTTAATTTTAGTTTAAAAAGTGTGTCACATCACAAAAACTAAGAAAAATAGATCATATTGTTATCAAACATTAGAAAAATAATCATTTTTTTAGTTGATGTGTAGGAATTGATCGTACATAAATATGGAATCTAATGTGTTCTGTATGAATCTAAGTACATTTTTGAAATATCAATGTGTCATTTTAGTTTAAAAATCAAACCACATTCATAAAATCATGAAAACAATCTTATATTGTTTTCACAATTTTTATAAACAAACCATAATTGATTTTTCATGTATAGGAATTGATCGCATTTTAATCTGACACATGATGTGGTCGGTATGACTCAATTTATGGGTTTTAAATATAAGATTAATTTTAGTTTAAAAAACATGTATCATCACCAAAACAAAGAAAATGATCTAAAATTGATTTAAAACTTAATTAAAATGATCCTCAATTCATTTTTATTTGTACAAATCAATATTATGTCAATCTGACAAATCAATGTGGTCAGTATGACTCTTAGTACCTAATTTCAATATAAAAGTTTTCTTTTATGTATAACATGCACACAACATTCACAAAACCAAACAAATGAACTTATATTTTTTCAAAAACTAGGAAAACAATCAATAATGTATTTTTCATGTGTAGTAATTGACTGCATGCCAATCTGAGAGAAGATGTGGTCAGTTCGACTGAAAGTATGTTTTTTGAAAATATGTTTCATTTTAGTTTAAAATAGGTGTCACATCATTAAAAATTATCAAATGAGCTGAAATTGTTTTTAAAAATTGTAAATATATCTATTATTCATTTGTGCAATGCATAAATTGATTGCACATCAATCTTATTCACAATGTCGTCCATATGACTTGAAGTGTGTGTTTTTAATATAAAAGTTTCATTTTAGAATATAACATGTGTTACATCATAAAAAAATTGAACAAAGTTTTCCTTTTTTAGTCTTAAGAAAATTGATCTATATTTTCTTTTTAATGTGTAGGAATCAACTGCACGCTAATCCAACATCTGATCTGGTCAGTATGACTCTATGTGTGTTTTATCATTATAAAAGTTACATTATACCTCTAAATACATGTCATATCACAAAAAATAAATCAAACATGTTTCTATTGTTTTAAATCCTTGGGAAAATGATCCCTAATTATTTTTCACATGAAGTAATTGATTACATTCCAATCTGACACGTGATGTTGTTGATATGACCCAAAGTACGTGATTCCAATATAGAAGTGTATTCTTAGTTTAAAAGGAATCACATATCCAAAAAAATAAAATAGGATTATATTGTTTTAAAACTATAGTAAAATTTCCCACAACTAATTTTTAACCTTAAACAATTCACCACACAACAATTTGACTCCTGATGTGGTCGGTATGGCTCGAAGTTCATGTTTTCATTACAAAACATCCATTTTAGTTTAAAGCACGCATCAAATAGACAAAACCAAACAAATTAATGTAAAGTGTTTCAAAAAATAATGAAAATGGTCCATAATTTATTTTTCATGTGTTTGAATTGACTGAAAGGCAATCTGACACATGATGTGATCTATATAACTGAAAATGACTGTTTGAAATAGAAAGGTAGTTTTTTAGTTTAAAATGTTTTTCCTATCCCCAAAAACCATTATGATGATCATAGATTATTTTTTAGACTTTAGTAAAATGATCCATAATTCATTTTTCATGTGAATTAATTCATTGAGCACCAATATGACATATGATGTGGTAAATATGACTCGAATTACATTTTTTTTAATATAAAACACTCATTTTTTGTTTAAAACACATCACATATCCAAAACTAAGAAAAAAATATTAGATTATTTTCAAACGTTAGGAAAATGGTCAATAAATTATTTTTCACCTGTACGAATCGACCACATGTCATTTTGGTGCCCTTTTTGTTCAGTATAACTAGAAGTGCAGTTTTTCAATAAAAAAGTGTCATTTTAGTTTAAAATACACATGGAATAGATAAAACCAAGAAAATGATCTCAGATTGTTTTCAAACACTATGAAAACAATCCATAATTCGTTTTTTATGTATAATAATTGACCACAAATAAATCCAACACATGATGTGAATGATATGACTCAAAGTGTGTGTTTTCTATATAAATGTTCCATCTTAGTTTAAAACATATGTAACATTCCATAAACCAAGAAAGTAGTCTTGGATTGTTTTTAAAAAATAAGATAATTATCAACAATTTATTTTCCATGTGTAATAATTGACCACAAACAAATATAAAACATTATTAGGTTAATATTACTCAATGTATATGTTTTCAATATAAAAATTATATTTTAATTTAGAGTACACACCTATTTTCTAAAAATAAGTAAATGACCTTGGATTGTTTTAAAAAATTATCACAATGGTCAATAATTCATTTTTGTGTGTCTAAATCGACCTTACATTAATCTAACACGTGATGTGAATGATATGACTCAAAGAGATTGTTTTCCAAATAAATGTGTAAATTTAGTTTAAAACCCAAGACACATGAAAAAACTAATAAAATGAGTTTGGATAGATTTCTAACTATTAGATAATGATACATAATTCCTTTGTTCTATATAGAAATTTAATGCATGTCAATATGACACATGATATGGTCGATATGATGTTAAGTGTGTGTTTTCTATATATAAGTGTCATTGTAGTTTAGAATGCACATCACATCACCAAAAACTATGAAACTGAGATAAGATAGTTTTATCGTTAATTTATCTATTATGACTTAATTAATATCCTTATCATTTTTATGTAATACCTATTTAGAAAATTATTATAGATATAATTCTTGAAGGAAAATAATAAATATTGTGAATATTAAAGTATTATTCTCAAAAAGAAAGTCCTCGTGAATTTTATCCCATCCGTAGTGAGTTTTTTATCACCACAGATGAGATCCATTTCAAGAGGACCTACTTTTTTAGAAAAAAGGAAATTTTGTAATGTATAAGAATAAACTAAAACTCAATCTAATACATGGTGATCCTTTAATGACTCAAATTATATTCTTTTAGTTTAAAATTCATATTTTTTAAATTTATTTATTTATAATATTACTAACATGAGAATTATTTTCTTATATAGGGGAATTATTTTTCTCAAACTGGGGTAGTTTTTTGATAAACTAATAGCATGACCGAGGGTTGGGGCCAAAGGAAAAATAATATTGATTTTTTAGAATGTCTACCTTCTCATGTAATTGTACAAACCAATGTTTGAAATATCTATAATATATGGTTTTTTCTTAAATTTTTATTATTAATTTTATTTTTATAAATTCTATATTTTCTCCTTTATTTAATATTTTTTCTTATTTAATGTTCTTTAATTTTAACAGCATACCATATTAGTATTCCCATTTATCATTATTTGTAATAGAACTAATAAAGGTACCCTTTATCAATATTAGAAAAGCCAATGATAAAGGGTTCCTTTATTAATGCTACTACAAGCGCTGATAATGGGATCCTTTATCAATGCTATTAAAAGCACTAATAAAGGTATACATTATCAGTTCTAATCTATTCCTACAAAGGACCACCTTTAATGACACTATTTTTTATGCTGATAAAGGGTCACTTTATTGGAACTAAATAAAATTTCAAATAAAGGGGGTCATTTATTAGTGCTTTAAGAAGTGTTTATAAGGGATTAATTTATTGGTGATTTTTTTGGTTTTGATAAACTTACCATTTATCAGTGATTTTCTAACTCTAATAATGGCCTAAGGCTTTTAATTTTTCTCCAATTATCATCACTTTTTTAAACATTCAATGGATTATTTTACCATTGATAAAGGCCTTGTGTATAGTAGTGAAAATAGCTGAGAGAGCCTAGCTCATAATATCCAAGACCCAACCACCGCACCCAATAAATGCACATAGTTATTCATATTCTCTTTATAAATCATTGTCGATTTGTCTTTTATTTGCATAAGACACCACACTTATTCGAAAACCTCATGCAGGTGTGAGTATATACATACCCAGTATGATGTCCTAAAAACAGAAGAGGGATAAATACAATACATTATATAACTATTCAACACAACAAAAATTAGGTGGGAAACTAAACAAACAACATTGACATATACTCATATAAGAAAACCATATGAAAGATAAAGTAGATCTCTATCTCAGACCCCATCCTGGGATGATGTGTTTGCATGCAGTTGCAAAGGTCCATCATACATTCCTAGTATCTTGTGTGTCTTTCTAAATAATACATGAGGAGTACTCACACCTCTCTACATCTCTATAGCCCAAGGTAATGCAATATACAAAAGATATTGGACATGTTCACTGGTATAACAGGGGTATTCCACTTAGTAGATTGAATACATTCACCCATTTAGGGGAGTACTATCTCTATATATGGGTACAAAATATGAGGGACCCATTCCTGAGTGTGACAAGGGTGTACCATCCCCATTGATAGAGTTCTCATGCCAATATAGGATAGTAACCAATCTAAATCTATAAGAACATGTATGGGGGAACCGTTCCCAAGTCCTATGGGGGAGTAAAATATCCATGGATAGAGGATCGAAACCCTAGTCTAATAGTGGAGTATAATATTTATATGGATAATGTGTGTGGAGGACCCTCCACTCCCTAGTGTGATAGGAGAGTACCATCTCTGTGGATATAAAACTCGTGCCTTTATGCGATAGGGGAGTACCATATATGTCTGGGAATTTTGTATGGAGGACCTAGGCCCAGGTGAAACAGGGGTACCATCTTCATGGATAGTGGACCTGAACCCAGATGGTGAGTAACGTCTCTATTTTAACCTCTTCTGAGGATGCATAATCACTACCATTGTATAGAATCACCCAAAGAAGTATCATGATCTAAACATATCAAATTATATCCCAAAATCCACTATAAAGGTCATCATCGCATTATTCATGGAGAAAAACTCATCATAGGTAAATCATCATCCAAAATATGATTCAAATAATAGGTTATAAAATAAGTACAAATTTCTCAAAAGGGGGGGTACATGGATTTTATGGGGTGTATAGTGTGTGTGGTCCTACTCTGTGGTTTGGATGTGTTATCCTCTAGACACGAATCAGTGGAAATTTCATAGTAATGGAATGTACAAGGCCCACACTTTGTGTATTATCCAATTATGGCCTTCCTGAGTTCTCTTGGATGTGATTGTTTCAATTAGGTTGTGTCTTGTGCCTGGACGTGTATTTGACTGCACCTGGTACATGGTTGTACCTACGTACTCCAAGAGTACATGAACAGAATGACCGCATGGGGTCAAGGATTTGTAACAATTGTCACAAATCCAGGTTCCCTATGTCATGTCACGTGGTGTGTGGGTCCCTCCACATGGCATGTGCACCTTAACATGGCTGAAAACATTATCCATCACAGAATGCGAAGAACAAACCACGTGTTTTTCCATGATATTGGGAATTTATTCATGATTTCTATAGAAAATATAAATATTCATTCTATTCCTAGATCCATGTTCACCAATATTATATGCATATTTGGACTACCCAAAATTATTTTCAGAAATCCTCTCATGATGAGTTCAGTGGTTTGAACATGCTTGAACCCACACTCCAAAGTTAAACTATAACCCTATAGGTCAACAATGAAGAATTCGATGAATGGTGATGGACAAAAGACAAATACTGATGTAAACCCAATGTTGGGAACGTTTTTTAGACAAATATTACAAAAATATATGCCAATGGGATATAGTATTGGAAAACTAAATTAATGATTTATTTATAAATTTAAATATGTAAATGGGATCAGGATAAGGGAATGAAATCGTCAAAAAGAGATAATAAGATCAAATAAAATATTTAAAAATTTCATCAATATAGTGGAAACCGCCATTTATGATTCCTCTCTCAATTATGGTTCGATAGTTATTAAAGAAAATGTTCACCAGTAATGGAGAAGACATGTTGTGATCACTACCAATTGATTCATCACGATTTTGTCATTGTTCTCCATTCGATATTTATTCTATAATGAAGGTCATCAGAGATCCTCTCAATTTTCATAGGGATTATTATGAAAAACCTAGAGATTTTTTATAATGGATTATTTATAGATTTTTTAATTACTATATTTAATAAAAAAATATTTATTTGTTTTAAATAAATGCACCTGTCAACATCTGCTTCAATTGAATTTCTATCTCCGACCAAACCTATGTCATTCCTAGCATAAGCCCCACACTACATGTGTAGCTGTGATATCATTTTATCAATTATAGACTCCCTTTATATCATATTAAATTATTCTTGAAAAACTATTCCCATGAGATATTAATAAACTTAATATGTTTATAAAATTAGTTCTAGGATTAGTAGGCCACTGATTCTCGCTTCATCTCAGTGCCTGACTCCAAAAATATCTCTTAAAATATTTCAAAGTCTTAGAGAGAAAATATAGATCCTCTACATTACTCACTCATTAAAAAAATTAATCCCAAAAAAACTAAACTAAATGATGGAGATATTGATCTTGCATTTATTTCTCCCACTCCATGGAGATCTCTTAAATGCTTGCTAGTTTTGTCAACACACGAACCAAGATAATGATCCATTCTCATCAGATCCTATCCTATTGATCCTCAATATCCATTAGGTGATCTATAAGGTTGAATTCATCTATTATGCCCAAATCCCACTAATCAATAATATGTATAAGATCATGTACATATCTCCATAGCTACAACACATGGAAGACTTCATGCAACCGCTCCAACTATGAGGGTAAGACAAGGTGGTAAGTAACCTCACCAACCCTACGCAGGATATCGAACAACCTGATAAACCATAGGGATAACATTCCTCCCATCCAGAATCTCCACAATCCTTGTCATGGGGATACTCTAATGAAAATGTGGTCTCCCTTATTGAAATCCAAATCCTATGATATTGATCTTCATTGTATTTTTATCACCTCTCAGTTGTCCTCATCCAATCATGGACCACCTGGAACTTCTCTGAAATCACCCACAACATGTTTAGCCCAACAAGATTTGTCTCGCTGATCTCTATTCTACATAAGGGTGAAAATTAGGTTCTCTCATATAGAAACTGAAAATGTGTCATGCTGATATTAGAGTGATAACTATATTATGGAAAAACCTCTACCAAAGTTAAGTGGTCATCTCATCTCCACCCAATAACTGAAATGAAAATCCCTCATCATATCCTCTAACACATGGATAATGTGCTATGTATAACCATCCTTCAGAGGTATAAAATCAATAAACATCCTCAACTGGGTTTCAAATTACTTCTATGAGACTCGCCACAATGGTGAAGTAAAGCACACATCATAGTCAGAGACAATCATCCAGGGAACCCCATGAAGGTGGATGGTCTACTGCATGTAAAAGTACCATGAACTCTCTACTGAACACTAATACCTAATAGAATAGAAGTGTTCTAACTTGGTAAGTTTATCAACTATCACCTATATTGAATCATGGACTCTTTTTGTCCATGTAAAACCTATCACATTTTCCATGTTTATGCCACCCCATTTCAACTCCGAGATCTCAAGAGGCTGTAAGAAATCCTATCAAAACATGGTTCTCATCCTTGACCTAAAAATATGTTAGACATTGATAGATGAAATCAGTCATTATCCACCTCATTCTATCTAAACAAACTACTAGTTAAGGCCTCTGGACATCTTACATACACCTGGATGTACAACAAAAGGAGAAGTGTGAAACTCTCCCATCACCTCCTCTCACAATGTGACCTAAACCATTATATGTCCATGGAAATGGATGAATTGATTCACACCTTCATAAAATCCATCTTCTGAGCCTCTTGAGGATACCTGGTCATATTGGACCTCAAAATTTATCTCTCATAATTGATTATACGTCACACACTAGATAATAGGAGGACTAAACATTATCTACTAAAGAAAATTCTCACCCCTCTCCGCTACTAGGGTTTTCTACAAAGAAGTGATCTACCTAGATTCCTCCTCCATCAAATTAAAATTGGACTTCCTGCTAAGGGTATCTTCTACAGTGTTTCTTTTCCTATGAGTGTAGACTATCTAAAAGTCATTTTCCTATATGAAATCCAACCATATTATCTGCCTATGGTTTAAATATCTCTATTTGAAGACATACCTGAGACTAATAGAGTGAGTGAAAAAAAAGCACACTCTCATACGATAGTTCCTTCACATCCTTAAAATGAAGAATATCAATGCCTAATCCAGGTTAAGAGTCTCATAGTTATTCTCATGGGGTATCAACTATCTTGAACCATATGTGATCACTTCCTTCCTCTAAATCAATATTTAGAAGATCCTAGCTCTAGGGGAATCACAATACACTAGGTACTTCATTCCCTCCTTTGGTAGTCAGAAAATAGGTGCACTAGTCAGCCTCAGACTCTACTAATAAAATACACCATAACACATCTCAATCCTAGTAAACAGCTTCCCCATCCATGTCAGGGTGTTCAAATGAACTGTAATCCTGGAAAATTCTACCATAAACCTCTAATAGAACCCATTTAATCTAAGAAAACGCAGTAACTCAGACATGTCATTGGGTAGATCTAAATAAATCACTCCATAAATATTTTCTAGGTTCATATCTAATCTAGGAACATAAATGGAATTCCCTTGAATGTGAACCTCATGGATCAAAAACTAAAACATCAAGACCTCACAATAAATATACTTCTCCCAGAGAAAGACTTGGACCATCCTCAAGTTCTCTTCATGCTCCTCCTCTAAAGAAGAGTAGGTGAGTATGTCATTAATGAAGAAAACCAAAAATTGGTCCATTTATGGATAGATGTTTCAGTTAAGCATATCCATAAGTATAGCAAGTCATTTTTCATGTTCAATGAAATCAACAAGAACTCATAGTGTCTACAGAAACACTGGAATGCCCTCTTTAGAATATCAACCTCACGAACCCTTAATTGGTAGTGTATAGGCCTAAGATCATACTTTTAGAATATATCATTACCAAAAATTGATAAAATATGTAATTAATCCTTGAAAATGGGTACTTTTTATTTATATTTTCATGGTTTAGGATATGAAAATCATCACAAATATGAATGTACCCAATCATTTTCTTGACGAACAGATGTGAAGCTTCCCAGTGGGACACACTGGGTCTGATAAAACCATTCTCTCAAAGGACTTACAAAAAAAACCCTCATATCCTACAGATTGGTAGGGGACATATGATATACTGAGGAATATATCAGACTTCTCTTGGGGTTCAATTTGATAAAAAAATCCTTCTATCACCTTAGTGGTAGTCCCAGAACATCCTCAGAGAAAAATTCCATCTAATCTTTCCCTATAGAAGGAACCCTAATGCTTGTAGAGCCATATATGCCTAGGGATAATATATATAATTGATGGATGATGGGTTTCAACTTTCTAATCACCTAACCTAGTCACTCTACCCTGAGACCCCTCTCTCTCATATAGGAGAATCTTGTCCCATCTATCTAAAGGCATCTGACTCATCTATAGTGAGATTCAATCTTTTTTCAGACCATGAGAAACTCGTCAATACCCAAGGTGTTTTCATAAGGTCACATTGTGATGTCAAGGATTTACCATGATAAATTCTTCCCCCCACGTGATATCTCACACTACTAGTAAATAAGTGATATCGAAGTAGTGTTAAATTTATGAATCATAAGGAAAAGATGCTAGGATAATGTCTCTACTAGGTGATGCAACTCTTTAATTTTGAGTATATTGATGAAGGAATGACTCACACAAATTCTTATGAATACTAAATAAATTGTATAAAAAACACAGATCATACCTGTAATCATCTCATGATCCACATGGTCATAAACCTCCATGTCATGTAGCTACAAGTGGCCCCGACATCCAAATCCATTAGTCTTGAATGGGCCTCTCAGGTGATGTGGTGGAAGTAGACTATAATGTAATCCACCACCAGCATATCCTCCTCTGGGAGCCTCATCTACTTTTTTGATTTCCCCTCCACCCTAGGTTTCACCCTGGCCATACTAGGAGAACCCTAATTTGGGGGCTACCTCATCCATGGTAGCCCAGCCACTCTCTATCTTCCCTCCTTAGCATGACAGTTCATGAAATCATATGTCATGTAACCTCACCAAATACATGAATAGAATCACCCCTCTATAGGATTACCTTGTCTTATGTGCATTCCCTAAGCCACCTGACCACATGCTTGAGTATGATCATGGGTGAACCTTATATTCCTCGACACTTATCATCCTCTACCCACTTTAAGTGAATCATTCATGATCCATTTACTGGTGGCACCAGCCACATGGTGTCCCTCAAAAAGGAATATATCAATCATTAGTTCCTTATTCAACACTTTAGTATATGTGGGAATGAATAGGGTACCACACCAGCATGAATTTATCTATTGAGTCCATAATAAAGAATAATTTTTTATAATTAACCATCCTAAATCATGTTATGGGAGTACCGTGTAAGGATTATAAACCTCATAAAATACAAAACAACTATCATCCCTCATTGTTGTAGCTCAAAAACACCATGAATCCGAACTGATCCTGAGAAATAGGGGTAATAATCCTCATGAAATAGATACTGTAATTATGACCTTTAGAGTTTCAACTCATCATGCCTTTATGAGATTATACTATACCATTTCCCTAATGATTGGTGTAAAATACTAGCCTTCAACACAACCATGTAATCAGTCTTGTTCCTCAGAAGTTCAAAAACTCAGACCATCAACTCAATCATATCATCTGCTTCCTGGGGTTTGTCTCACAGTGGAACCTCATGATCCTCACACACTAGAACACATTCAGTTCTCTAAGCCTATTTTCATCTTCATCCAACTCTTCTTGTATAATCCATTTCTCGACAAGTGGGGTGATTCTACCTTATTACCTATAAGAATGATCTCATGAGATATCCCTTGAATTGAGGCCTCATCACTCATTGGATCATCATCATGATCCTAAATCGGTAAACATGATGGAATTATTCACGAAGGCATCCAAAAATAAAAAAATATGTTCCATGGATAGATGACCATATATATAGGGATTTGACTAAAAAAGGGAAGTCAAAGCACTCAATACAATATTATTCATGTACCAATGTTCTATGCAACAAATGTCTTAGTATTCTGAGCCCAAAAGAATTTATTAAGAGGCTTGTTTATGGGATATGATTTGGTGGTATTTTTAGGAAAACCTCAATCAAGAAATTTTCCTTTATATAATTGCAATATAGTAGTCCCTAGATTATCCCTCGATGAGGTTTCAATTTGAGATGAAAAACTCTCATGTTTATTATGTTTGTTTTTTCAAAAATCAAGCTTTGTGGATTTTATTAAAAGTTATAAAATAGAAAAAAAAAATAAGAAATAAAATTCAAGAAAATTCAAAAAAAATGATTGGAAATAAAATGTTTATTAAATATTAATTGAAACAGTGGTTGTTGAACTACTTAGACTCTCCAGAAACTCCCATATTCCTTATTTAAAATTATTTCCCTAATTAATTCCTCAGTTACAACTCAAATAACTCCTTATGGACACCCTATTTTAAAATATGTCATATCAGGAAATCAATATGGTTTTTCCTCTTATAAAAGTGATTCAATTATGTTAAGACCTCTATGAAATCAAACATAATTGAAATAACTATGATCAATAGAATGACCTCCCATATGTAATTTAAATAGTGAAATCATTTATTTTAATTCATTGATTGAAGATCCATCCAAAACAAACAATTTATCATTGTAAACATGAAATAAAATGACCATTATCATTCAAAAATATATGTATAGTAGATATTCAAAATAAATTACACATAAAGATAATAACTTAGAGGAGGGTGTCTGCCAGTTTCAAGCATCCATAAGCACCTGGTACACAGCCTCGCATTACCTAAGTAGCCCCCATCTTCTCTATTACATTATGAATGCATAGAATCATCATCATCCTTCCTATCTCAACCTTCCCCATTCTCTCTTAATCCAAAAACCACTTGAAATGTTGTGGAGATGGAAATATAAAGATGAGGTGGGGAGGAAATATGATATCTAGTTTTTGTATAACTAAATTTGGATCTATTCCCTCCTCCATTTTTACATATTCTCCATTGGGTTCTTATTGAAAGTGTTTCAAAATTATATTCTATATCGACCATCTAAATATCAAGTCATTTTATTTAATATTGAAATATATAGCCCTTAATTAGTGAGGTTATAATTTTATGGATGAATATACCCTTCATATTTCAAAAATTTAACATGTGAAAAAACTGACATAATGTGTGATTTTTTTGTTTAAACTCAATATTCATGTCCACTTATGATTCCCCTTTCTTATTCAACTTAAATTATATCATTTATGTGCCAGTTTCAGGTGTTATATCAAATTCATTAAGGTGTTTTAATTTTTTTTGGAAAAATAACTCTTGCACGTTAATTGATTTATTTGGTACGCAAGAATTTTGAATTATCACATAGTCTAGATGAAAAATTCATATCCCAATAAAATATAAATAAGAAAAAATAATTTCTCAATTTGGATCAATATATAAAATGTTGTGCTCGAAATAAAAAAAAGTTATTTAAAATACAAAAATTTACAGAATTATGAAATTTAAAATTTTAACCACTAAACATGCTTAAAATCCAAAAATAAATAAATTATTCCCATATTATTAAATTTTCCTCGATAAAATAATTAAAATACACATAATAAAAAAATAAATAAAATAATAATATCTATCAATTCCCCCACACATAGTACTTGAAATCCGGGTCACGTAAGCATCAAAATGAAATCAAGGTAAATTCAAAACACATACCCATGATGTACCCCATTTTATCACAAAAAAAAGATATAATTCCATATCAAAAAATATATTTCAATTTCTTTATTCAAATCATTCAATCCATTTCCACTTCTTTTCCCCTCCCATGCACATAACACACTTACAACACATTGATTTCCTCTCAACTCACAAATATTTATTTTCAAGAAGTATTTTATCATCCACACTCATGAAATAATCACCATAGGCTTAACAAATTTGCACATCCCCACCTAATTTGATCCAAGAACATATTATTATCATGTGTAAATTTTAGGATTATTATGTGTATTTTTTCTAGAAGTTTTTGAATGTAAAAAAATTATGAGGCTGAATAAAAAGGGTTTGGCTATTTGTGGAGAAAAAATGCATGACTATAATTTTCATTTATTTTTGATCTCCCCCTTATTACCCTTAGATGAAAATAAGTTCTAAGAATCAAAAACTCTTTTCGATTCCACATCATCTATATTTCAGCAGAAAAAATGACATTTTTCTAATATTTTTCTCCTAAATGCTCCTTATAAGAACAACATTCTTCCATTGATAGATCCGGACCAGCATAACTCATTTTTCTATAAATATCTAGAAATGAACAACATTTAGTGAAATATTTTTTAGTAGTTGAAAAATATATTCAAAATTTTAATTTTCATCCAGGGGAACACCAAACGATGTGGCACCACACAAGTTATCTTCCCTCACACTTAAGTTGAAATAGATCAAGAATTTTCACTTCTAGTGCATGTTGGAAAGGGAAAATTCTTTTTTAATGTCCTTATATTAAGAGGAATTACATGGATAATGAGGGGACAAAAGGTAAAATTTATAGGTAAGGAAAAATTAAAAAGAATTCATTTGAAAAGATGGATTCAAAATCTAAATAAATCCCTTAATAATTTGAATCAAAAGTGCTTCAACACATGAGTTTTAATAGAAATAAATCACATTATGCTTAAAAATAATAATAAGTTGGTTCTCTCAAGCTATGAGGTGACTATGAATATGATTTCAAGAAGGGTTTAGAATCCCCATTGGAAGGGTATTTAAATTATTAAGGTAGTGAAATTTTTCATGAGATTCAAAAAGAAGAGGTCTTTCCATGAAATTTCCAATGATTTAAACATAAAAAAAATTCATTTTCAGAATGCACTTCTGTTTGGTTTCAACTGATAATGTTAATCACTCATTGAAATGGATTTTAATAATTAACATGATAATAATTTAAGATCACGTGTTTCAGAAACACACTAAAAAAATAAAAAAAATGAAATGATAGAAAAAAACACACCAAAAAATGAAAGAAAAAGTGAAAAAATTACAAAACCAAGAACAAAAAAAATCCTTTTTTTACGAAGAGTATACCTCCCAAAAAAACTTTTTTTGCACAATTTACTCATTGTGATATATATTTATTTGATAAAATTAATTTCTATAAATTAAATACATAAAAAATAAGTGATAATAAATACAAAACATGGATTTAACTATATTTATTTTTATGAATATGGATCTCCTCCCCTAGAGGCTCATCAAAATTATTTCTAAACATATTCAACATGTTACCATTGATTAAGAAAGGTTACCCCTTATATGTTTCTTTTATTTTTATTTCACCAAGTAGAAAAAGATGAGCAACAATGAGAGGTCCAAACTATTTGCAATTTAAATTACCTGGGAACAACTTCAATTAGGAATCAAAATTCCACACAATGTCTTCTTCCTTGATTTTTTATATAATAATCCCATAATTAAATTATTTGGTCCTTCAATTATATAACCTAGAGAATCCATATGAATTATTTCTGATCTCCTCTAGCTCCTACAAAAAACACTTTCTTTTCAAGAAGAAAATATTCATGTCACATATTTTAACAGCCCAAAAGGATTTGTTTTCTAACTAAAATAGTAATGGAAAATCATTTACATAGAGTAATATAAATGGTGAAATTATAAATGGGGTTTTAAATGAATTCATATAGGACCATATTTTATCATCTAGTATCAAACTCCAATCCTTTCTATTTGGGTTCATATTTGTTTCTTGTTTTTTTTTGTTTTCACTATTTGAAAACTCTTCCATTCTATTTTTTGGAGTGATATGGCATTGAGACACTATGATGAAAAAAATATTTCTTTAAAATAGATTCAAATGTCCTATTAAAATAGTGGTTTCCTTGATCAGTAATTATAAACTTTTTAAATCCAAATCTTGAAAAACAAATTCCTCTCAAAAACATGGATATTGTTTTGAAATCATCAGCTCTTATAGAAATATCCTCTTCCCACATAGACACATAATGAATTGAAATAAATATATAATGTGATCAAAACGAATTGAGAAATTATCCCATGAAATCCATACCCCACACATAAAATACATCACAAAACAAAAATAGGTTTATGTGGTATCTCATTCCTTTTTGAAATGTTACCATAAAATTGGAAATTTTTACATGTTATGAAAAATTCAAAAGAATATCTAAAAATGGTGGGATAATAAAAACTTGAATTAAGAACTTTTATTATAGTTGTTTGGGGTGAAAAGTGTCCTATATATCTTAAATAGTGAAAAAATTGCTGGATAGATTGATATTTGGAATTTGTTATGCATCTTCTAATAATGTTATCCCTATCAAAATGTGATATGTAAGGATCATCCAAAATTTTATTCATTTAATAACTCAATATTTTATAAATTTATTTCATGTAAAAATAATGGGTAACTTAATCATTAGTCAAATAATTCACAAGATCCAAAAACCATGTCCTTTAAGTCTTATAAGAATAAAACTCCTCATCAAGAAAGGCCTCTCTAATTGGTGGATAGATATAAAGTTTTATATTTAAACAAATGGTATATTTCTCAAATGGTTAGTAATAAGGCTCTCAATTCCTTTCATATCATTTATTTCAACATGAATCTCCATTCACAATATCCATCTCAAAAATATTTTTTAATTGTTTTAATTCCTCAAAAATATGATTCCAGAATGGTCTCTGAATACAATCATATTGGATCCCAACAGATAACATTTAACTTTTTTCAAAGGAATGAGAACAAAAAAAAATTCCTTATCAGTTTTTGTGTAATTTTATTGGTCCTGATATAAAGTTCTATAGACAAATGCAATCACATGATATTTCTTTTCCAAACATTGACTCAAAATATCCACAAGAGAAAAGTTATATGGATCAGTGATGATTTTAAATGCAATGTCCCATTTTAGTGGTTTAATAATTAGAGGGGTTAAAAAATTCTTTTTCAACCACCAAAAGTACTATTTATAACTTTCATCAATGAAAAATAGGGTGTCTTTGGGAGTAATAAAGAAAATGGATGTGAAACCTTAAATAAATCCATTATGAATACCAGATAAAAACTAGCATGACCAAGGAATGATCTCATATTTCTTGCTATTTTTTGGGTATGGAAATGATGATATGAAATCAAATTTGTATTGATCAACTTGAATTCCATCTATAGACACAACAAGGCTGAGAAAAATCCCCTTATCCGCCATGAAATAACATTTTTCATAACTGGGGCCAAGATTCTTACCAGTTCAAGTTTCAAGAGCATGATCCAACCGTTTCCAACAACATTAAAATGATGATCCATAAATAGTGATGTCATCCAAAAAATATCCATTTTCATTTATAAAAATTAAGAAAAAATTATCATCATAAACCATTGAAAAGTTTCAAGATCTTTAAACAAATCGAAGGGAATCATCATATAAGAAATTTTTCTAAAGGGTCATGTGAAAGTTTATTTATCTTGATCATCCAGTGTAATGTGAATTTGGAAATAATCATATAATCCATCAAGAAAATAATAGTGGGTTTTCCTAGCTAGTCTTATAAGGACTTTATCTAGAAAAGGCAATGGAAAGTGTTCATTCCTTGTAAAAAATTCATTTCCAATAATCAATATAGATTGAAAATTAATTTGGAATCCAAACAAGGATAATCTCACCAATCTCATTCCCTAAGATATAAATACACCTTTTGGGAATAAATTCTATAGGACTCACCCATTGACAATCAGAGATGGGAAAAAATATTCTAACTTCCAACAGTGTAGTGAATCTAGTCATAAAAAACCCCTAAAAGTATTGGGTTCAATATCATTTGAAATTTTCTCATTGGTTTACCATTTTCCTCCAACAAAGTGCAATTCATGAACAATAAGGGACTGATTCTTGTTAAATTAGATAGATTCCATCCTACTGATTTCTGGTCAGTTTTGAGGACTCTTAATATTAGGTTATCTTGGGATCTTTAAAATTATATTTAAATGATCATATGTAATTGTTCATTCTCAAATAATAAAACATATTATAGGTTCTCATAAAGTGGTTTTAGGTATAGCTCTTGTTGTGTATTTTCATTGATCAAGGAACACTAATCACAAGGTTGATTGTCCACTAAAGCTCCAAATTTAAAAATAAATTCAACACGTTGATCACTTTCAATGTTCTCATGATTTATATCATGGGAAAAATTGGAATCTTCTCCAGAGAGACCAACAACAAGGTCATGTGTTTCCAAAAAAGTCATATTCATAGCTTTTGAGATCAACATAAACTTGTAATTAATATTCAACATTCCAATACTAATTACAAATTTTTTTTTCACACACTTTCTGATTGGATTAATTATCCAACAAATTTATATCTTTTAAAATTGCATTTGGTAGTTTAATGTATGAGAAATCAGAAAGCATATCAGTGGAAAAAAACCAATCATATTTAATTGAGGGGATTAAGGATCCTCAACTGGGTGTTTAATGAACTAAAATATATTAATGTGATAAAAATATCCACCAATTTTATGTGAAAGGGTTCCTTTTTTGTCATTGTTGATTTCATTTACAGTTTTCAAATGGTCTCCCTATAATGATAGGTTCATGGGTAGTAAACCAATCATCTTCCATATCCAAGACATAGAAATTCATAGGAAAAAATAATATCTCTCAACTATATGAAAAAATACGCAATAACTCTAGTAGTCTTGGAAGTAATTTGGTATGAATGTTTAATAATAGTTCTAGATGTTGTCACTTCTCCAACCTGAAGAGATACATAAATAGAATTTGTCAGTATATTGATGGATGATCTTAAATCATTTAATAAATCCTTGAGTTTAAATTTCATTATAGTGCAGGGGATTTTTAAGTATTATAGTTATTTTCAATTAAAAATTAAATCATATTGAATCCTGGATTTAACATTCCTCACTATGTTGACTTTTTCACCTTCTTTGAATTTCTTCTTATGGTTACACATCTCTTTCCGAAACAATACATAACGTGGAATCTATTTAACATCATTGATCCAATATATTTTGGATTGAACATTCATAAAATTTCCAAAACAACCTTATCCAAAACATTTTTAGAACTTGAATTCATCGGTGGTTCACTCCTACGATAAAGAAGTGGTTGTTTCATTGTTTATGGGCTATTGTGAGCACTATTTTAAGAAAAGTAAAAACCATATATTCTCTTCCAATCCTTATTTTTTATTTTGAAAAATATTATCGTTAAATTTTGTATTCATTAAAATAAAATTAAAAATTTCCATTATTTACATTGTTGGTGGGATTCTCATTAACATTGTAAACATCAAATTTTATCTTCTTAGTTTGATGGTTATTCAATATTGTTCAATTCCAATGTTCAATTGCACTCACATTTTCTTTCTCTTTATCTATCATATTCACATGGGATTGTGAACGTAAACATATACTCATTTTATTTTTTTATACTACTAATATTAGAGATAGGATAACCTAGTTGAGTCATCAATGTATTTATCATGTTCTATTGTTGAACATGTGTTTTTACCATTCATTCTTATTGTTGACACAGTGCTTCTTCAATGATTTCACTAACCTTTGAGTGGGAGGATTAGGATGAATGTTTCTCCCAGAATTATTGTTGGGATTCTAATTGACATATCTTAGTTGGAAATTATATTATTGATGTTGGAATATGTTTCTTGGTTGTTTGGACTATCAAAATCATTCATTATATTTGTTCTTCTTACCTAAATTAAAATTTTGGTTGGATTGAAAATTATTTTGTTCGTTTGATTGAAATGTGTTTACAAGGAAAATGGTATTAAATTATCAAGGGGTTCTTTCATTTATGGTTATTGATCATTAAAATGTTCATGGATGTAGATTTGAAAAGTTTCATTATGTTTTTGGTGGGGTTGGTGAGTTGTTGGACAACATCATCAACCTCACTGTGATGGTACGATCATAATTTTTACTCAAAGTCATGATGTTTTTAGAACTAATAGTGGGGAAATATTTCACCGATCTCATGTGAAAATGCATCTTTTTTTCTAAATTTTTGATCATTTTGGGCCATGTTTTCAATTAATTTCCTAAAGAAACTAGTGTATTTTCAACTAATGTCTCTCTTATAGAAGCATCAATCATGATTCTACTAGTAAGATACAATCCTTCATAAAAATTTTGAAACATGTTTTTTTCATTGATTTTATGGTTGTGGAAACTCAAATAGGGTCTTTTGAGTCATTCCTGGTACTCATGCAATGTTCTTCCTTGAGTTTGACTAATCCCATAAATATCTAGGCCTCTAGAAGCATTTTAGCAATCAAGAAAAAATAGTTAAAGTAAAATACTAATGTAATTTGTAAATTTTTCCTAGAAACTCAACATGCATCCACCATTTTTGGTATTCTTTAATCTCGAGCTTGAATACACTCATTTGGAGGAATGTAGTGGGTGTTATATATTTTTTATTAAAGGTTGTTTAATTCTGTATGCCAAAATAATCTACCTTGACTAATTATTTGGGCCTCAAGAAGTTCAAAAATAAAAGTTTTCCCATTTTATAAAGTTATATCCCATGAACATAGAAATCCTAAAAAAAGAATTACTCATTTTGGATCAGTAGAGAAAATGTTATTCCCAAAATATAAAATAGATTGAAAATACTTAAATTCATACATTGAGAAAATTTCACTTTTATGATGAAAAATATTTTAAAAGCCAAATATGATGAAATTAAGATCATATTAGTAAATTGTAAGGGATAAAATCATTGAAATACTCCTGATAAACAATGAAAATATTAACTTGTTGGGATATTTCTGTCGCTGCACCAAAACTAGGTTTCATAGCCTAAAATCCACGCTGAAGAAACTTTTATATTGTTTCCATAAATTCCCAAAAAATCCATATAAGGGAAAAAATCCAAACAATGTATTATGGTTTATTCACCTATGATAGCACTGTGTAAGGACTAAACCCATCAACTCCGACCTAGCCAGTGGAAGACCAGTCTACCACAACCCTAAGCCTGCATCCATAGTTTAGGGGGTGGAATCAAGAACCAATTAAAAAAATCTAGAATGGGAGGCCTTTTCCTAAAGTACTTGTATGTATGCACCCAATCATGTTCATGCATAAGTAAATAATAATAATAATAAAATATTATTACACCTGGAATTAAAACCATGCATTAAATAACCTATAGGGAATACAAAAGAGTTTGAAAACATAATGTAAAATTAAAAGGGTAAAAGTACACTCCTTCCCAATAACATTGTACTAACCAAACAATAATTATAATCGAAAATAGCTGAGAGATCTTGGATCATGATCTCTTTGCCTTGACCAGCTCATGTGGTCAATTCACCTAGGTATCCCAATTATTCTTTGAAATCACCATTGATCTATTCGTCTTCTATATAAGATATGACATGTGTAGGAAATTTCTATGCAAGGTTGAGTATATACATACCTAGTAGGACACACCAAAAACTGAAGTTGGAGTAACAAAATACATGATAGAAGTAGTCAGTTCAACCCAAAGAAGGATGGAAAATGAAACCCAATAACATAAATATATGTTCATATAAGAAACCCATATGAGAGATAAAAGGAATCTCCATCTCACAACCCCACCTAGGATGGTGATTCGGTATATATCTCCAAAGTTCCATCATCAATGCACAAAATCTCACACGTATCTCTAAATAAGTCATAAAGATGGTGTAGACCTCACCACTACATCACTTCTTGAGGAAGTACAATCTCTAAATGATATAGGACCCATTACCTGGTAGAATAAGATAATTCCACTCAGTAGATGGATAACACATGCCCTTTAGGGGATTATTATCTCTATATCATTGTGTATAATATGGTGGACCTACACTATGGTGTGATAAGGGAGTACCATACCCATATATTGAGGTATCACTCCCATATAGGTGACTTCTATATCTATATCTATAAAAACATATATGGGATACTCGAGACCGGTTGTGACATGGGAGTACCATACCCATAGATAGATGACTTGTGCCCTACATAGGGGAGTACCATCTCTATCAAAACAATGAATATAGAGGACCCACTCCCTTTTGAGATATGAGAGAACCATATCCATGGATAGATTATAAGTGTCCTACTAAGGTATGGGAGTACTATCTCTATGAGGACATTGAGTATGGAGGCCCACACCTTGGTGTGATAGGGGAGTAATGTCTCCATGGATAGAGGCCCTAATACCTTATGTGAAAGGCGAGTATCGTCTCTATGTGAATAACTCTTATAGAGAACCCACACCCTAGTATGATTGGGGTGTATCGTCTCTATGGATAGAGGACTTGTGCTCTATTTCTACATGGAGTAAAATATCTATTTTAAGCCTCTTATGATCTTTCTATATCATTTTCATCATCAAGCATATCCTAACTAAGTGTCACACTTGGAAAACTACACATCATATCTAAAAGGCAACTATGATGGCCACCATCATGTTCTAAGTGTAAAAACACTAAGGATAAGAAACTTGTGGACCAAAATCCGAGTAAAAATGAATGACATATGAGAGGTATATGTTTCATAAATAGGGGTAAATGGCATGTATGGGGTCCACACAGCATGTTTTCCCTCTCTAATTCATGGTCATGTTCTCCAATGGACACATATTGGTGTCAATGTCACCATACACAACCTTCACTGGGCTCAAAAGGTATGTCTTAGCCACCGAGGGACAACCCATGTGATTTTGGTCATGCACATGTTTTCCAGTCATTGTCATGTACCTAGCCTTTTATGGTACCTAGACATTCCCATGTACACCCTATGTAAATAGAATATAAGACCATAAGGGGTCATCGACATATACTAGTTAGTACACATCCTATATCCATAGGTAATTTCATATAGAACATGGGACCCAACAAATGGATTGTGATCCCTTTCACAGATGAAAACCCTAACCTCTATAGAATCATTTGAATATGCCATGTGTTCTTCTGCACTACATGGTATGAAGTCTTCATTTACATATAATGTATGGATCTTCATGCAGATTCTAGATATATGATCTCTTCCATTATTGGAGAGTTTTGACCACTTGAAATTGGTGGGGAAAGCCTTAGGATTTTTTTTTTCGACCTCTGGTGGTCCAAAATTGGAATTCAATTATCCCCTTAAAGCCTGCAATTCTTCACATTGCCCACTGGTCATCATCTCTTGATCCTATCACTTCTTTGAATCCCAAATCTATGGATTATCACATATATCCCAAGTTGTTACTCAATCCATCTATAAACATTCAATATTAATTTGTTTCATGCTATCATAATGTATTCATGGGTTTGATCATGCTTGACCCCACTATTGAAAAGTTGACCCACTACACTATAGTTCAATGGTCAAGAACGGGATGAACGGAGAGGTGAAAAACACATGAATGAATTAAAACCATCATTGAATAAGAATTCATGGACAAATATTTCAAACAAGAATATCCATGGGTTATATCATGACACCACCAAATTATAAATTGATTTAACAATATAAATTTATCAATTCTATCATGAAAAGGTTGTGTCCTCTCTAACAAGAGAGAGGAATGTCAAATTCATGATTTAACATTTTATTCAAAAGGTAGTAAGTAAGAATTGATGAGTCCTACCTTGATTATGTCTTGATTGATTGTGAAGAATGTGTTATCAAGTGATAGAGAAGACCCACTATATGTGATACCTTACAATCAACCTCGATTTGTTCATTAGTCATTGTTCGATGTTGATTCTCCAATAAATTTCATCATAGTTTCTCTCAATAATCCGAGGGTTTATGTGGTTAACCCTTGAGAATTGTTATAATAGATTATTTATAGAGTTTTTAATTAGGTATTTTATCAAAAAAAAATAACTTTATGTATTTGTTTTAATTAAATGAATCTACTAGTGGCTGCCTAAACCGAACAATTAACACCGGCCAACCATAAGTCTTGCCAAAAGTAAACCACGCATACTAGATTCGACTGTGGTCTAAATTTTTTGATTTGATTCTACATTTAAGATATATTCAAATATTTTTGAAAAAAACATGTGTGTAATATAAATATTTTTTATATTTTTATAAAAGTAATTCATGGCTCATATGGCCTCAGAATATGTCATCATCTCAATGCGTATATTTGAAAATATCTCTTAAAATATTTTAATGTCATACGAGGAAAAAATTGATTCTTTATAGTGAAACCCATGAAATATATATCCTAAAATAGATATGTAAATACCCATTATTTTGCAGAATAATAATCATAAAATACATTAATTTTAATTATATACACCATGTAAAATATTCACATGGTGAATATAGAATGCGTCTTAAAGACAAAAAGTGAGGGGAAATCCATTACCTCAACTCTCAAATTCTTCCATACACATTTAAACCTCTGGTATAATAAAATTTGTTTTATTATACAAATATTTAATAACAACACATTTATTTATCATACCATATATTATTTAGTTTTTTACTTTTATGTCCCATTTATAAATAATTTTTTGTTAAAATCATATTTTGGATAATAACCACTTTATTTCTACTGTATGGTTTGATTTATTATTTTAAGTCCTCTTAATTTGATCATGATTCCTTAATCTCCAAACATTTAACCATGATATAAATGTCACATATATTCATTATATATTTATTTTTAGTAATCCATAAATGATGGAGATAGAAAATGAAAGTCATAATCCATGGAGACAGTAGTTCGTACAAACGCATCAATACTATCTCTTTTTTATTGACCAATTGAAAGAAAAATGGGTAAATAATATATTACCATTACAGAATAATTTTTATTTCAAATATATATCACATATTTTTATTTAATCATATCCATATTACCATCCATGTAATTCATTCATGGAGAATGAATCACATTGCTTATTCAGGCACACACACAAGTGATGTTATCATATTCCTATTGGATGAAAGGTAATAAGGTATATATGACATCATAAATATAAAAGTATAAATATGTCACAAATAAAATATATATTTATTTAATATATCCTTTTAACCATCCAAGTAAAATTAAAATGAAAAACACATCACATCGGTTCGCGAGGTGGTATCTGACATACACATGAGTGACGTTATTATATTACAATGGGTATGAAAGTAAGAAATTAATTGTGTTGTTATGAATAAAATGGTATAAAAATATCATAAATATCATATATATAAATCTCATAATCAACATTATATTCATTTGTGATAGGTGGTGAAGGAAAATGAATAACGTTAGTTAGTGATGTGGTAGTCTGTCATACACAAAAATGATGATTTTTTATCTCATTAGATAGAAGATGATATGAATTTAGGATAATAAATTAACATAATATGACCAATTTTATGATATATATTTGTGTTTGTATTTTATCAAATTTTTGAATTATTAAAGGTGGTGGAAAATTAAATAAAATAAACTGCATGTTTATGAATTTTACCTCTTCTTCTGAGATCCTCTTTAGATTTACACTTAGCTCCTTCATAGGATGGATTACTAACCAAAATAATATCTCCACTATGAATGGGGAAATTAAGTTGAGTATTTTGGTTTTTCTTGTCCAAACTAAATGTTTTTGTATGTAATAATATGAGTGGTGAGGAGTGGCCTTTTATAAGTGATCTTGGTGGAATAATTTTAATCATTTAAAAGAAAAAAGTGTACCCACATTTTTCACATTCTACAAGACACCAAAATGGGTCATCATCAAACATTATAGGTGTTTTGGTTTCAAAATGAACAAATAATGGGTGTTTCACCTGTTTTTAAGTCATTTGACTTATATCAGTTTAGTTTAACCCCTGATAAACTCGTTTTAACCTTAACCATGATAATAACTTTTTATATATTTTTTCTATTATTTATGGTCAAAATTTAAATTAACCATATTATATAATATAAATTATACAGATTCTGAATATTGAATCAATTTTTCCAAAATCAATTTACAAAATTGGAAAATTTGAATTTAAAATTAATCTCAGAGACGCTACGGAAAATTTGGTTTTTCAAAGGGAATTTATTTTGGTGTTTCACTACTACAAAATAGGATATTAATAGTGCTGGCCTTTATCAGTTTTAGAAAAAGTGAAAATAAAGGGTAACCTTTATTAGTGTCTTTCATTAGCAATGATAAAAGGTACCCTTTATGAGTGCTTTATTTTTAGTGTTGATAAAGGGAACCCTTTATCATCACTTTATTCTTAACACTAATAAAGTGATACTTTATCAATGTTTTTCTAGTGCAAATAAAGGTCTCGAATAAAATGAAATAATTAAATAAATAATTTTTTTTATTAAAAACTTTTAAAAAACTGTTTATAAAAATGAATAAATTGATTGTACTGTATATAAATTATATATGTGAATAAATAGTATATATTTAGAATATAGATATCTGTAAAATGAAAATTAAACCAATAAAAATTAAAAATATGTAAATTAAGAATAATATTAAATATTTTATTAATTAAATAATTATATACAATATTAATATATAGTATATATTGTGTATATATATACATATATCTATGAATGTATATAAATAAAATTTATATAATATAAAAAAATTAATTTTTTACATTAAATAATAATTTATATTTGTCGTAGAAGGATTTATAATTAAAATTTTATATGATTAAATAATGAAATATTTATGTAATTTATTCAAAAATTAGTGTTAATTTTAGAAGATAAATATAAAATGATACATTTAACATATCACATATTTAATCGGTGTATTTTATTTATTTAATAATAATTTTATTATAATTATGTATTAATTCATTTTTTAATTTTTTAATTTTTAATTTTTTGGGAATTTGATAAATTTGTATTATTTATATATATATATACTATGTTTTAATATTTTCAATATGTATTCATCTTTATTTATGTATATATCCATATTTTGTTAATAATTTATATTTAATTAATACAACTTTTCAATTTTTTCAATATTACAAAAGTGTTCTCATTTCTAGTTATTCAAATTCACTCATTTTTTACATGCTTGTTCTTAAAATTAATTATTCATTAATAATGTTAAAATAATTTTTTTAAATTTTTTTTATAGATAAATATATTAAAAAATGTATATTTACTAAATTTATACAATTATATATTTATAATTAAAAATAAATAATGAAATATTATATTCTAAGATTAGTATTTATATGTTTATAAATAAAAAAATTATACATAATAAAATAATTATAAATTATAATAAATTTATTTAAAAAATTAATATATTTAAAATATTAATGAAATATGTATATATATATATAATTATATAAATATATATAATCATATAAGTATATAAATATTATTTTTTAACGTATTTATATACCTATATATTTAAATAATTATAGTATTATAATTAATATATCTAAATAAAAAATATATTTACTATATTTATGTTTATATTTATTTATTAAATATATATATATATATATATATAATTTTATATAATTTTAATTTTAAATCTTTTATGTGTGCTTATGTAATAAGAACGGATAAAGATTCCATTAATCATCGCTTATTAATTTAGCAATGATAAAAGGGATCTTTATGATCATTTTATTAGAAGCGTTGATAAAACTATCCCAATCTATTTTAAGAACCCTAGCCATTCATGAACTTGTCACGATATCTGAAGCATTCGGCCAAAGCCACTTACTGTCGATGCTCCTCCTTGTTGAATCCAAACTCGAATCAAGTCTCAAATCAATGATTGAACTACTCAAAGGGTCAAATCCAAGGCTCGAACGATTTAAGTGTTGAATGAATCTAAGGGTCACAAGAATTACAGGTTTGGAGATATATCTACATTCACATAGACAATTTAAACATTCAATCTAATGTATGTAATTTTATCCTCATCCACACTCATTGATTACTTGCTTAGAGATATATATTTTGGATTTTTTATCATCATGCTTCCGGCTGACACCCCCAATTTCCATTGGGTTGCACTTGATTTCAGCCGTGCTTGTACCCATGATTTTCAAATCCCTATTCCCCTTGATTTCAGTAGTTGGTGGTGCGTCTTTACCACGCTTGACACTACTGCACCTCTCAAGTTGGTGTGCGAGGTGCACACCTTAGGATCATCTCGAGGAGTTCACATCGCCTCAACTATGGTGAGGTTCACTAGTTGTTCCTTGCCTCTCCTCATGCCAAGGAGTACTAAGGTGAACACCTTTGACAACAATGCCATAATATAATATAGTCTTTTTCATATTTATTGTTTTTGTGATTGTGGTTGAATTTGTGACTCTGATGGGGATCTCTATTTCAATTGTCATTCAAGTGACATTCAAATTTATCAACACCTACTACATTCCATTTCTTCAAACCATGTACCAAAAGGTATTAACCTTAGTAATAGAGAATCAATTTATGACCACCCCCATAACCACCATTAACTTATTTAATTTTTTTTAAACATTCGTTGTAGGGAGGACTAAATCATCACTATATACCAGTGTGAATGAGTCATAATGTCATTTTTTATTTGTAGTTGAAAGTAATCCAAAACAATAATAGATGTTGTCATTAAAATAAAATAACTATTTTCAAATTTACTAATGTGTGTTTATTAATATAAAAAAATAGTATTATTTTATTAAATATCATAATTTAATATATTTAAAAATAATAAATATTAATATGCAATTAAATAAAAAATAATTGGATTTTAAAAATAGTAAATATAAATTAAAAAATTAAAAAATATTTATATTTATTTTATATTAATAAAATATATTATTTGTGTAGTGAATATTTCATTACAATTGTAAAACACATTTAGGTATCCCATAATTTATAATCTTCTTTATAATTAATAATCCCAAAATAAAAAATGATCGAGCCAATCCAAAAATGGTCATGAGGGTTATCATCTCTAGATACATGATTGAATGGAACTTTACCTTCATGTAATAAATTAGGATTATAAATATACTATATTGGATGATAATAATAAAACATGTTAGAGTAACATAATACCACAAACAAATTTTTAAGTAAACAAATAATTTATGGAGTGGTTAAAAATACATATAAAAAATCCACTAACTTCTGATAAAGATATAAAAGTGTGGAATAATTTAAATGTAAGGTATAATCTTGAAAATATGGAATTTCATGGAAATTAAATGAAAAACCTATATCTAATATTAATGGTTGATTCATTTGTAAATTCTTTTGGGTGACGACAATAATAAATTCAACTTAGATTCCTTTTTTTCAAATCACACATTTCTAATTATTTCTTCACATTCATCTATGTTCTTAGAAAATTTTGACAATCATTCATATAACCTTTTAATTTTTTCATGTTTAATAGTGTTCATTAAATGGTTAAAAATCATCATCCAATTTTATATATAAAGATTCGCCTCAGTTCGAAACAATTTTTGTAATAGTGGGTAATCTCCCATTTAACATAAAACCTCTACATCTTCCATAATTATCATTATTTATCACATTGTGACTAAAATTTTAGACGTTGTTCCCAAAATTATCATAGAACCCATACTGGTCATGAAAATGAAATTTATTTATAAGTAATACTCTTTGTCTGCTTGAAAATAATTCTTATTTTCAACCTCTCTAGACATAATTCATGAATCTATTTATCAACAAAGAATATTGATATGATTAAAATATTTATAATTATTAGGTATATTATTTTCCTAAAATTATTCCTTTCCATTCCTTATTGATTTTTAATTGAAATTGAAATAGTAATTTTTATTTATTTTAGAATATTTAATATATCATTAATGTTAAATGTAATAATTATTTAGGTTGCTACATCACTAGTTCAAAAAAATAAAATAGAGGGTATAAATTTATATATATATTGTAATAAATATTTGATACTATTTTTAGGTATTCATAATTTTCATTCTATATGCATACCCCCTTTTAGTGAACATAAGGGAGTACGACTATCATCCTCATTAGATTCATCTCTCAAATAGTTATTATTGAAATTGGTTGCTTGAGACTCATCCTGCCTATATTTTATGTTTCTTACACTACTCTGACTAGTTTTCATACCATGTAAAACTACTTCTTATTTTTTTCAAGAAATATAGGTTCATGTCCACAAGATATGGAGGATGAGTGTCAAAAAAAATAAATGATAACTATTCGAGATATGAGCTGATGAAAATAAATGTTGTCTATAATTTTCACCTTTAGATGAATTAAATGGATATCACCTACCATATTTGAATAATTATTTTATTAAATTCAATTACCCATTTTCTTCAAATAAAACTGAAATTCATTGAAAAAATCAAATGTTGGGTTTCCCTTATTATAATTATCTTTAACTTTAACATTTGATAATGAATATATTATGTGTAATTATTTATTTATTGTACAAAATGAATATTTTATTAACCCAATAGGATGGATATGAATAAAAAATGGATTTATGCTAATCATTTGACAAAAAATTATGAATATGGATTTAAAGATTTCATTGTATTTTCAATAGAGCATATATATGACCCTTCTCGAATCCTTTATATATGTTTACGTTATTGTTATTCAAGAAAAATTGGTCTGGAAGAGTTGTAAGAACATTTGGTTTTTTGTGGAACAAGACAAAGCTATAAATGTTATACTAAACTAGGGAAAAACTGAACAAGTACACTGACTGTGATGATACTGTGGTTTATCAATCTTTTGATATGAATACTAGAGTAATTTATGATATATATTTCATGGAAGATAGGAAAATAAAAATTTTAGATGAACTTTATGATTTCTCAAATTTTTTTGAAAAATTAAAAAGGTATGATAAGAGACCATTATAGACTAGTTGTACTAAATATACAATATTTCCAGTTGTATTGAAGTTATATAATTTCAATGATGGAAGTAGATGGAGTGACACCATCTTTACAAAACTACATAGTCTCCTAAATGAAATGATACCAGAAAAAATGAAATACTATGAAGAAAATATGATTCTAAAGAAATCAACATTAAATGGAAATGATCTATAAAAAATATATGAATTTAAAAATGATTTCAAATGGTTTCTCAAGGACCATGAATCACTTGTAATATTCCTTAAGTGTGGTGCAGATTGATACAAGAAAAACGAATAAAGTACATAAAAATATGTATGGTAATTTATTATCATTCCAGGTTTTAGAATATTATATGGATGTCATAAAACCATGTGAAAATTAATATGGTATAAAGATACAACAATTAAATATGGGATCCTATATCATTCAGAATATTCTCCTTAGTGGAACAGAACTGATTACGAGTATCCTGAATTTGGAAATGATACAAGAAACATTAAACTTGCTTTATATATAGATGGAATAAATCCTTTTGGTGTAAAACGTTGTACTCACAATACATTCCCCTTCATGTTGGTAAATTATAACATTCCTCCAAGGTTACACATGAAGTAAAAATACATTATATTGTCTCTACTTATATTTGGACAAATGTAACCTGGTAATGATATTCATGTCTATTTGGATCCATTAATCAAATATCTAAAATTGATGTGGGATACCGGTGATACAAAGTATTATGCTCATAGAAGTGAATAATTCACATTGAGCACCATGTTGTATGGGATGATAAATAACTTACCCACTTATGGAAACTTATCAGGCCATAACATTAAATGAATGTTTTGTAATTCAATTTGTGAAAAATGAAAACATTTAGTTTTGTTGAAACATTCCTTAAAGAATTTTTTTTAGTACATCAAAAAATATTACCTCAATAACATTAATATCGATCCTGGAAGACAACATTTGATGGAAATATCAAATAAGGTACAACACTATCTCCAGTAATCTGAGATCAACTTTTTGATAAAATAAAATATATTGACACTATTTTTGGTAAGAAATTTATAAAAAATCATATAAAATAATGTTAGAAGAAGATATAAATTTTATTTAAGTTACCATTTTGGAATTTTTTGTATGTCACGCATTTTATTTATTTTATAAATGTATAAAACAATGTCTTTGGTAGTGTTATTGGTGTATTACTAAATTTTCTTGGAAAAATGAAGAGGGAATCATGTCTCGGTTGGACATGATTGAAATGGGGGTAAGGGAGGAGTTGCAACCAGTGAAGGGTAAAGGGTGTAATTTTCACCCTCAAGTAGCTTACACTCAACCTAGAAAATAAAAATTTAGATTTATCATTTCATTAATAGTGTAAAATTTCTAGATTGGTAATATTCAAATTCCAATAATGTCATTTCAATGACTAATTTGAAGTTACAGAGATTAAAATCACAAGAATTTCATTATTTTATGGATGATTTAATCCATATTACTTTCTACTTTATTCTACCTCAAAATTTAATCCATAAATTTACCAAAATCTACTTTATTTTCAAATCCATATGAAGTAAATTTAAAAACTAAACAAATTTTACTATCATGAATAAGGAGGTTGAAGTCATATTATGTGATTTAGATATATTATTCCCATAATCTTACAATGAAATAATGTTCCACCTGATGGTTTACTTGGTTAGAGAGGTCCTACTATGTGGTCTTGTCCATTACAGATGGATGTACCCCATTAACTGGTATATGAGGATTTTTAAAGGGTATGTTACGAATAGAAGTCACCTGAACATTGTAATGAAGAACAATATATTCTTGTAGAAGCTATTGAATTATATATAGATTACATGTAAAATGTGGAAAACGTCGATCGTCAAAAGTATTGTCACCATGGATGCCTTATGCGAGAAGATATTTCTGAAAGAGATGTTGTTACAATTACTTTTACTGAGTGGGAGAACGTTCACCCTTACATTTTACATAATAGTGAAGATATTGATCCATACATTGAAGCCCACAAAGAAATTCTTAGATATTTGAATCCATAAAAAACTAAATTATTGATATCAAATACAAATAATAAATAGTTTATAGGATTGTTCATAGATCAAATTTACACAAAGTTATCTGACAATACAAATTAAATTTATGGATGACTATAATGTCTATCTTGGGGAATGAATGAAAATGTTATATATTACATTGGTTTTATAATAAATGGTTACATATTCTATAAAAAATAAAATGATGAATTTAGTACGATGAAGAAAAGCAGTGTTACACTTGTGTTGGAAGCAACATAAATATCTAATTCCAAGGATATAAATCAAGTTTATGCGAACATGTCATATTTTTTTCATTTTCAAATAGATATATGAGTTGGATTATACCACATTTCAAGTTCCTATTCTCATTTGAAAATGGGTTGACAATATGTGCTTAGTGAAAGTCTGTTAAATGGGCTTTGTGAAGGTCATTTTTATTGTGGAAGGGTGAAAAGATTTTCCATTACTATTGGCATCACAAGTAATGAAATTATTTTATGTATCACATCCACCAAACAATAGTTGGTCGATTATGCTGCTGGCAACTAAAAAATATTGTGTCAGATGAAAATTAAATCAAGGATGACACTTCCATTGGGATATCACAATTAGTTCATGTCGATCCCAATGTATAAAATATCTTCTACTTTAGAGGGGACTATAAATAAAGGGTTAAGATTATCGATAGAGGAACCACGTCCTTAAAACATTAAAAAGGATGGATTTTTCAATGGTAATGTAAAATTTTTGTTTAATATACAATTTTTTTTTCCTCGTATAATTATTTTTTCTCCACTGCATTATCATAATCTAAAGTAAATGGTTGAACACTCATGCAGATAATGTCTTTTTTAGATGATGATGTTACCAATCCTGTAAAATAAAAAATTATAATTAAGGAATGTCTTTATGAAGATGTAATGGTAATGTTATGATAGAATTTTTAATTTTATTAAAAATTATTATAATTAAATGGTTATTTAATTTTAATTATTCCATATAGATTTTGTTTATATTAGATGAATTGTGTCCATATATCTTGCCTTTTTGAACCAAAAAAATTATAGACTTATTCTCCATCAAAAACATTTCACCTCTATAGTGCAGTAATTTATCAATTTTCTTCAATTTGACACCACTTCTCAATCACATAGGTAATCTTGATTATTTCATAGTAAAATCATTATCCATACAATTAATTTATTGCTTCATATTATTGTTTAATTTATTTCATTTTAGTATTACCCACATAAGAATTATTTTCATATAAAAGTGGATTCTTTTGTTTTAGTTGAGGTGGTTTGTTTGAAGATGCTCATACTCATGAGAGATTGGACTTTGAGGCTAGAAGTAAGAAAATTACTATAAAGAAATGCGTCAAAAATTTATACAACCATAATGAAAATGTGAATTCATAATACTTATTGAACTAATTTTTTCAACATTTTATCTACTAAATGTAGGTTAATTTCCTTTTCATTTCAATCTAATAACCATTTTTTATAGATCTTTTTAGAAGTCATATTATCATAGTTAATTTATTTTAGAATATTTCTTTCCATATTTCATGCCTTTCTACACCAAAACATCCACATATTTATTCTCCCTCAAAAACTTTTCACTCTTGTAGTGTGGTAATTTTTCATTTTCCTTCATGTTCCTTCCACTACTCAATCAGAGTGTTAATCTTGATGTTTCCATAGTAAGATCATTTTCCATATAATTAATTTATTTTTTTCTTATTTGGGATTAATTTATTTCTTTTTATTATTTATCATAAGATAATTGTTTTCTCATATAGGTGGATTTTTTTTGGATTTGGGGTGTTTTGTTCAAAAAAGAACATGTTCATGGTATATTAGACATAAAACCTATAGTTGATATAATAAAAACAATAAAATTATTTAAGAGTGCATAAAACCATCATGAGACGATCAATTCCTACAACTACTTTATTTAATTTTGTCATCATTTTATATACTATTTATATGTTAATTATCTTATCGTTTATATCTATAATTTATTTATTTATGTTTTCACAGATCATCTAGGAAGTCGTATTTTTCATTCAATTATCTTAAAAAATCAAAAAAAAAATATAAAATTCTACTTTTATCCAATGTTACCTTATTTTCCATTACCTTTCATTGTCAAAATGCAACACTGTATATTGATTCTATATTTTTAGCTGATAAATGTTTTTCAACTAAGAATATAGATTAAATATAATGTCTTGGAAGTTATAAAAATAAATCCAATGTTAAGGGTTGTAAGATAGGAACTTAGGATTTTTTTTGAGACTCTAGTACTTGTAGGAATCGTCATCACCTTGATCCAACACAAAGTGTGATAGGTATGACTCCAAGTGATTCTTTTTATTTAAAATTTCCATTAATTTTAGTGAAAAATAAAACTGACATACTCAAAATTGAGAAAAAAAATTAATATTCTTTTTATACATTAAGAGAATAATCCCTAAGACATTTTTGACGCGTCGGGATCAACCACGCCTCAATCTGATACACGATATTCCTGGTACAACTCAATTTTTTTTATTAGTTTAAAATTGATATTTTAGTTCAAAAAGTGTCACTCACTAAAAAATGTAAAACAAACTCATATTTTCTTGATAATTTAGGGAAAATATTTGTAGATCATTTATGATGTGAAGGAATCAGTACCACATAAAACTGATACACGATGTGACAAGTATGAGTTAAATTGTGTCATTCTTTTTTAAAATGAAATTCTTGAAAATAAAAGAAAAGTGACATACTGAAAATAGATAAAATTAATTTGGATTATATTGATACTATAATAAATTTATCCAAAAGTATTTTCATTTGTGCAAGAATTAGTTTCACCTCAATCTAATGCACGGTGTGACTGGTATGACTCTAACTGTAACTTTTTATTAAAAATTTACATAAATATTAATAAGAAGAGAAAATGATATACTCAATACCAAGAAAATGCTTTTGTATTTCTTTTATACTTTAGTAAAACAATACATAAGTCGTTTTTAACATGTTAGAATCATCCTAACCTCAATCATATACACGATGTACTCGATATGACTCATAGTGTCTGTTATCACTTTAAAATTAACATTTTAGTTCAAAAATAGTCACTAAATAAAATCCAGGAAAAACACTTATATTGTCTTGATTCTTTAGAAAAATTATTCATAAATAATTTTTGATGTGTACCAATTGGACTCATTTCAAATTGACACATTATGTGATTGGTATGAGTCAAAGTGAATATTTCCGGTTTAAAATGATATTTTATTAAAAAGAAATGTGGAAAACTCAAAATTGTTAAAACACATTTAGATTATTTGTAGATGTTTATGAATCATTCTCACCACAATATGACATACAATGTGACTGGTAGGACTCCATTTTTCTCTTTTTATTTAAAATTGACATTAACTTTCGTAAAAACAATAACTGAACTACCCAAACCAAGAAAACACATTCTTATTTTTTGATACATTTGAAAAAAGCTCAATATGTCATTTTTGGACATATATAAATAATCCTTCCCTTATTCTAATACGTGATGTGCCCGAAATGACTCAAATTGTTTGTTATCAGTTTAAAATATACATTTTAGTTCAAAAAGTGTTACACAATGAAAATGATAAATACTACTTGGATTATCATGATAATTTATGAAAATGATTAATATATTATTTTTTACATGTAAGAATCTGTCTCCTCTCAAATTGATACATGATGTGGCCGATATGAGTCAAAGTGCATGTTTCTAGTTTAGAATAAAATTTTAATAAAAAAAGTCAAGTGACGTACTGAAATATAAACTAACACATTCAGATTTTTTGATACATCAGTAAAATGATCAATAATTTATTTTATATGCCTCTAAATCATCCAATCCTCAATCTGATGCACTGTGTGACTGGTAGGACTCTAAGTGCCTCTTTTTTTTCAAAAATGACAAAAACTTTAGTAAAAATGACAACATGTCTGCTCAAAACCATGAAAACACATTCATATTATTTTTTTACATTTCTAAAACAAATCATAAGTTATTTTTACTTATAGGAATCATCCTCCCCACAACCTGATACACTATTTTCCTCGTATGACTCAAAGTCTTCGTTATGATTATAAAATCCACATTTTAGTTCAAAAAGAGTCACTCACTAAAAAAAGAAAACATGATCTTATTTTATTGATAATTTATTAAAAGAATTAAAAAATAATTTTTTATGTTTAATAGTATTTATCACATAAAACAAATACACTATGTGATTGACATGAGTCAAGGTATGTGTTTCCAATTTAAAATGACATTTTAGTAAAAAAAATTGATGTACATAAAACCAAGAAAAAGAATTTGGATTATTTCTAAACATTATTAAAATGATCAATATATCATTTGAGATGTGTAGGAATCAGTTTCACCTCAATCTAATGCATAATTTTACAGTATGACTCTATATGCATGTTTTTATATAAAATTGATGTCAATTTTAGTAAAAAGGACTTGTGTTGTACTCAAAAATGAGAAAAAGTATTCAGATTGGTTTGATACAATAGGATAATGATCCCTAAGTCATTTGAGATTTTTTGTAATCATCCTCACCTCAATATGATTCACATTATACTTATTATTACTCCAACTATGCCTTTTTATTTAAATTTGACAACAATTTTAGTAAAAAAGGAAACTAACCAACTCAAAAATGAGAAAATTCATTCATATTTTTTTGACAATTTAGGAAAAATATCCATAATTAATTTCTAACATGATAAAATCATATTAATCTCAATATGATACATGATGTTCCCAGTATGACTCACAAAGTGTCCACTATTAGTTTAAAATCAACATTTTAGTTCAAAAAGTGTTACTCATTGAAAACCCAGAAACCATTGTTGGATTTTGTTAATAATTTATCAAAAAAATCACAAATCATTTGTGGTGTGTAAGAATTGGTCTCACATAAATCTAATATATAATCTGACTAGTTTGAGTCAAAGTGTGTTTTTCTAGTTTAAAATGAAATTTTAGTTAAAAAGATAAAGGATGTACTCAAAATTGAGAAAACACATTTGGATTGTTTTTATAGTTTAGTAAAACGATCTGAAATTCATTTGAGATGTTTGTGAATCAGTTACACTTCAATTTGAAGCACATTGTGATGGTTATGACTCCAAGTGCATCTTTTTATTTAAAATTGACATCAATTGTACTTAATAGAAAACTAGAGTACTCAAAACCCAAGAAAATGCATTCAGATTATTTTAATACATTTGGAAAATGATCGTTAAGTAGTATGTGGTGTTTAGGTATCATCCACAGCTCAAGATGATACAAAATGTTCTTGATATGACTCAAGTTTTATGTTATCAGTTTAAATTTGATATTTTAGTTCAAAAATCATCATTATATGAACACTGAGAAAACACACTCATATTGTCTTGATAATTTAGGAAAATGACTCATAAATTGATTATGGTATGTTGGAATTGATCTCACATCATACTGATACATGATGTGACCTATATAAGTCCAATTTAGTGTTTCTAGTTTAAATTGATATTTTAGTAAAGAAGGGAAGTGATATAATCAAAATTGAGAAAACTCATTTGGATTGTTTTGATACTTTAATAAAATCGTACATAAATTCTTTTAGAATTGTAGGAGACATTCACAAAACAATTTGATGCATGGTGTGACCAGTGTGACTCCAAGTGCATATTTTTATTTCAAATCGACATAAATTTTCAAAAAGAGAATAATTGAACTTCTCAAAATTGAGAAATCACCTTAAATTTTTTTTGATACGTAATAAAAATTATCCATAAGTAATTTTTGACATTTAGGGATAATCCTATCCTTAATCCGATACATGATGTTCCCAATATGACTCAAAGTGCATGTTATGAGTTTAAAGTCAACATTTTAATTCAAAAAGTTTCACTCACTAAAAACTGAGAAAATGTTAATAGATTGCCTTGATAATTTAGTAAAACGATTCATAAGTCATTTGTGAGGCATATGAATCACTCTCTTGTTAAAAAACACATTTGATGTGATAGGTATGATTCAAAGTTCTTGTTTCTAGTTCAAAATATCTTTTTTATAAAAATGAAAAGTGAAATACACCAAATCAAGAAAACTCATTTAGATTATTTTGATAGTTTAGGAAAAATACCCATAAGACATTTGGGACATATAGGAATCAACCACACCTCAATCTGATGCATCGTGTGATAGGTATGTGTCTATGTTTTTCTTTTGAATATGTAAGTGTCATTTTTATTTAAAACACACATCAAATCACCAAAACCATGAAAACAAGCCTACATTTTTTTCTTATGATATATCTTCTATTATGTAATTTATTTCAGTATCATTTTTATCTATTACTAATTTAATTAATTTTCACATATATAATTTTTTAAGATGAGAAATAAATGGTATAGTGTTAATGAATAAACCAAAACTCAATCTGATACACAATGATTCTTATGTGAATCGATGATTAGTTTAAAATTTCCACTATATTTTTATTTATTTCTTTATATTATTACTATTATTCGAATTTTTTCTTGTAAAAGTTTGTTCTTCTTCTTCAGTGGGTGCAGTTTGTTTCGAAATTGCCTTAGTCGAGGTCAGGATCCAAATATAAAGGAACATTGATGTTTTTGAATACATGTAATAATTTTTAATTATGTAATAGTATAAACTAATGATTGAAATGTATATAGTATAGAGTTTTTTTCTTGTATTTGTGTTTTAGATTTAATTTCATTTATTTTATGTATCAGTACATGATTTTGTTGATATATTATGGTGTTTCAGGAGCTATGGTGTGTTGCTATAACACACTACATAAATCCCCATTATCAATCCATCTAAAACTGATGATAAAAGACACCATTTGTCAACACATTTATTTATTTCTGATAAAGGGTATATTTATTGGTTCTTTTAAATGTACTGAAAATGGGTTACATTATCATTTCTTCTATAAGGGTAGAAAAAGGTCCGCTTTATTAATGCTAAATAAAAGAGAATACAAATTTTATCTTTTATTAGTTCTTCTAAAAGAGATGATAAATGAACCATTTATCAACACTTTTTTAGTGATGATAAAATCCTAGGACTATTAATGTAACTATGATAGTCGGTACTTTTCTACTGTAGTTAAAGGCCATTTTTTTCTCTGTTAAAGGCCTGTTTTGTAGTAGAGTATAAAAAAATTATTAAAAAATTCAAAATTAAATTTTGTTAAATGACAAAAATTGGATTAATAGATATATAATTGATCTATTTATACTCTAGGGATCATATTACAATATTTTGGACGTTTTAAAATTCATTAATTGAAATGAAAAAACATAAAAAAATTAATATTTTTCACTATCCATCAAACAATATATATCATTCCATATGATTATAAATAATTTACTCCAAGATCATATTAACATGTTCATTTTAAAAGTTAATTTTGTTTTATTAAATAAATTTTTAAATATTTGAAAAAAATATATAATAATTATAAAAAGGGTGAAAAAATTAATTTTTCAAAAAACAATAGAGTTTTTAACTATAAAAATTGATTTCTTCCCATTTATTTTATATAAAAGACATATGATGAATGTTAATTATTTTATTGAATATATAATATTTACATTTATCTAAAATCATTCACTAAAAGTTATTTTTTGATTTATTGAGTTAAAAGATGTTTGTGTGCATAAAAATAGATTTTTAGAAAAATATTTCCTTTATTTTAAATTGGTTTTCATTTCAATTTCTAATTAATTGGTCACCAAATAATTAATTATATATACATGTGTATGCCATATATATTCATAATTTTTTTAATTTTATGCATACCTTATATTCCAATTCCTATGTGATAACTATCATATTAATAAAAATATTGTGATAGAATGTCATGTTTCATTTAAAATTAGTGTTGTGTGTAAAAAAATCTAATCTCAATGTTATGTGAAATGGAAGCTAAAATTAGTGTTTCTTGTATGTTAAAATATTATAAAGAAAAAATTTATTGGAAAAAATCATAAAATATTATGGTGTTAGACAATCAATAATCTATACCCCTAGTTTTCCTAGGGATTATCTTCACCTTTTTATAAAATCTATAAACTCAATTACATGGGTAAACCTTCAAGAATACTTGATTCCTATCATTAAATTACATTTCTTTCCTTTTATTTTCATTATAGATCTTCCTAATCTTTATTCTATATAAATATGATCTAGAATAGTATTTACTTTAACATTCGTCTCCTCCACGAGCTCTAGGGAAAATAAATTACTTTCTCTAAATTCATTCTTGTAGTTTAGAGTATGACAACTCTATATATTCCAATATTTGTATGGTTATACCTAGATACTCAAATATAAGCTATTATTTTACAGTTTTTTTTGAAATATAAATACTGATCAAACATACATTGGCAGTCATGAGAACAAGATCTTAGTATATATTCCAAATATTGGATAGTAATTTCAAACTTCCCATCAATCTAGGGAGGATAAGTGGTGCATAAATGTATCTTAGTGTCAATATCCTTTGAAAGATTCATCCATAATTTCAATGTGAACTGTGGTCTATGATCATAAACAATTGATAATATTTTCTTATAAAACCTTTGTATTTTCTTGATATAGGTATGGGTATGGTGCTTAAGTGATATATCTTCTCATATTGATAATAAATTATTTTACTTGGTTAGATGAACAATTATGGACGATATAGTATCACTCTTCCTTAGAATCATCGGGATTCTAGAGACAAAAACCATTGTAATATTTTCCCACTTCCAGTAGGTACTGGTAGATATTTCATGACTTCTTTGGGATATTATCTTTCTTATTTTACTTGATGGAATACTAATCATTTGGACACATAGTCCACAATTTCTTAGTTCATATCATACCACTATAAATTTTATCTTAAATCCATATATAACTTTTATTACCAGTTTTTATAGATAAATATGAGTTATTTTCTTTATCTATCAGTTTGATCTTCAATTCTTGTAATAATGGAAGACATAACCTCTTCCCAAAAATCAACATTACAACTCTATAAATTAATCTAATCGAATTCTCATCATTCCAAACATTAATTTTATTTTTTATATTCTCATCTTCTTTCTTGGACATCTCTATATTTTCGAGTAATTATTATTTAACAATTTCTTGGAAAAAGAAATATGGCTCCCCTTTCTAGAAAATAATTATATATATCATTTCCAAATCTCTGTATATATGATCCTTTTAGATCCTTATCATGGTCAAGAAATCTATGGCATCTCCTACTTAATGCATTATACACCTTTTTTCTATACATGTCGGGTATTTTATCAACAAATCATAGTCCTTGGGTAGTTCCAACCATCTTCTTTTCCTCATGTTGAGCTCCTTTTGAGATATAATACACTTAAAACTCTTTTTCCCAGTATATATATCAAATCATTCACCATATAAGTAGCCCTTAATATTTTTTCAAAGAAATTACTATAGCTATTTTCTCATGTTCATGAGTTGGATAATACTATTCATCGATTTTCAATTTCTTTAATGTATAGTATATCACCTTATCATTTTATAAGGACACAATCGAGTCATTTCATTGATGAATCACTATAAATATAATTCATTCCTTACCTAATGTTAGAGTTAATACTATCCCATTAATCAGACTCATCTTAATCTATTTTATAAATTCCTCACATTACATTAACCATGTTCATTTAAACTCTTTACGTATTAACATGGACAAAAGGTTGTCCAATTGGAAAAAATCTTGAACAAACTTCATATAGTATCCTAATAATCCTATCAATGATTATATCTCAGTTATGTTCTTCAATGTAGAATATTTTTTGACTAACTTTTTTTTATCGATAAATAGATATCACATCTTTATAGATAACATGGACAAGAAAATAAACATTATTGATAAAAAATTCACACATATTATACTTCCCACATAATCCTTTTTTCTAATGGTATTTATATTTATAGGAAGATTCCTACCATTATGATCATAAATTTTAGAGTCTATCAATAAATCATTAATGAATACCACCAAAAAGTTATCAATATACTCCTTGACCACTCTATTAATCATGTCAATAATGATAAAATATAAATTAGTCCATCCAAAGGAAATTTCCATAAAATCATAATGTCCCTACCTAGTTCAACATTAAATATTTAGTATATAACTATTCTTCCCCCTTTTTTATTATAAACATAGAGAATATATATCATAGAAAATTATTGGGATCCTTGAAGTTGATCAAATAAGTCATAAATGTGTGGTAAAGAACACTTTTTCTTTTTAGTAATGGAATTGATATCCATATAATTTCTTCAAAATCTCATGGAACATTCCTTATATTTCTTGTAATAAATATGTGCTCCACTGATGAAACATAATGGTATATAAATACACTATCACCCAAGTCCTCTAGTATTTTCTTCAACTCTGCCAAATCCAATGATTCCATTAAATAGGGAGTCTTAGATATAGTTCCCAAATAAATAATGAGTTTAATGGGGAACAAAACATCAAGCTCTGGTGGATGACTAGGTAATTATTTTAGACAAATCTAAATAATGTTTTTGTACTATAAGTATAATATCTATTCTTAGGATGACTTCCTCATCCATATAATAGACTTTGTATTCTTATCTACCAATAATTCATTTAGGATAGCTACTAGTGGAGGATCAAGACATGATTTAGATGATGATGTTTCCCCTCTAAAGGTAATACATTACACCTCACCATAATGAATCATAATCTCCTTACCTACATAATAACATTTCAAATTATATATTGAAATCCAATACATTAAAATTATTATATCGAAATCAATAAAATTTATTATAAAAAAATTACTAATACAGTGCTCCCATCCATCACAATTGGAATTAACCGATACAAAGTTTTTATTGTAAGACTTCCTCTTAGTGGATAAATGGATAATTCTCTTACTAGGTTTCTAGGGAAAAACTATTTTTTTAGAAAATAAGGAAAATATAGATGTTTTCAAATATCCCTAATCAAAAATAACATTAGCTAACTTTGAGTCTACTATTAAAGTACCTACCATGATATTATTAGGAACATTTACTTTATTTATTGTAACCACATAATATTGGACTTTCTCCCTTTTCATTTTCTGAGTTAAATTCCCTTGATGATTTTGGTGTTGGTTCACATAATATCCCTTCTCATTAAATATAAATTATTAAACATCAATTTCGTACTCCTTCTCCTTGAATTCATGATATTGATGTCCCTTTTATTCACACCTCTACCAAATTATTTTTCACTTACTATAATCACTTTGGTGATTCATCCCATATTTATCATATTTGAGAAACCACAACCTTCATTTCTTCCCCTTTTTCACATTTTTCTTCCCATGGTGCTTAGTCAGCATCTTATTCTCTTGATTTATGTTGATAAAATATGTCATAGAGAAATATTTTTTTGTAATGTCTATTGAGACTATATCCTCAAAAAAATAAAATGATTGGGTGATCAATACCATTTAAAATCTTGGGTTGAATCCATAAAATTAAATATTAATTTTTCTTTCTATACATCACACATAGTTTTTATCATGTCTCGATGACCTTGTAAATGTATCATCCCACTCAACAATATTTCCCTCCTCCCTTTGTATAAGACTGGGAAACTTCCTTCTAATTTATTTTTTCGGCTCATGTGGATTGTATTTTTCATAAAATACCAGCTTAAAAGTTCCCAATACCATGAGCTTAATCTCATCATATTATTTAGTGTTTTGAATTTGTGTCCATTATTGGTACACATATCCTTTTAGATTGTAGAAAACCATGTTGAATTATTTCCTTTTCACTACATCCAAAAGTAATAAAAATCTTTTTTATGGAATTGTTCCATTGTTCAGCTTCCAACAGATTAGTAGTTCCACTGAATCATGGAGGATGTTATTGTTTGACGTGATACCACATTGTTACACCATGATGTGGATCAATATGATGCTTTATGAGGGTTATATTATACTTTATAACCACGGTAAACTATCCTAGTTTGTTTATGAACTAATTATCCTCAACTCTATTTTTTAGGGGGAATATCCCTACATTAACTCGGGTGTTGATATGGTTCTATAGAGACCCTAAACAATAAATATATAAATGTTACATATTATTTGTAGAATAATCATTACATATCAACATGATCCACACCAAAACATTAAAGGATTTGTGTCTTTGAAAACATGAATACAGAAACAGCTAGTATGTAAAATATCTACATCATTTCCTATTCATTTAATTACAAATATCACCCTTATTAGTCATATCTACTTAAAATATTTCTTCATATCTTGGAAAATGGAAATATAATAAAGCATGAGTTCGTATGACCAAAAATGGTAAACAGAATAGATATCAATCAATGATCATAAGTGAGAATAAGATATGAGTAATGGTATGATACTATGTTCAAAACATAAAATAATCATACCTAATCAATCAAATATCATTAATATTTAATCATGGAATAATATTTTTTCCAATCAAAGATATAATATATAAGAGTGTGTAATCAATAATAAATCCTGATCCATGAGAAAATATCAAAATAATAAGCCCTAATTTTTAGGAAATCACATAAAAATATAAAATCAATTTTTTATTCAAGGCTTACTTCCAAGTCAATCTTTGGGGGAAAATTCCCATAGTAGAAATGTATAATTGGTCATTTCCAACATTTTCTTATGAGTAACATCTATCCAATTAACTTTATCATGTCTTAAGAGTTTATTACCTATGTCAACTATTAGAATTTTCAAAACTCCTTAATCATCAAACAATGCATTATATTACTGTAACATACCTACCTAACCAAGGTTTATAATATAACCACCTACCATATAATCATAATCCATTCATATGTATGTCATAATATTGGAAACAAATTTATCATTTCATCAAATCATAACCCATGGAAAGAAAATGAGTTTCTAAACATCATAACATCATAAAATTAAACCATCCAAATAAATAATAAGGATTTTATTATTGTATTATATCTCTATTAAATCAAAAAAATAGCAAGGGATGGTGTTATGGTAAGAAAATACCTTTAAAATATCATTGGAGTATTTCTTCAGAAAAACAAACATTTCATTTTGAAATCACTTATTTAAAATCTAAAAACATTTAATATATTAGGGAAAACACTTTATTTGAAAATAAACATGGATAATTTTTAAGGAAGCTTCAATGTAAATAGAATACAAGATATTGTGAATAGTCAGTCATGTAGTGTGAATAAAAAATGATTCCTATTATACTTTTAATAAAAATGAAAAAGTACCTCATTTAAAAAATAACAAGAATATTCATTCGAAGAATTATTATAGAAAATAAAACATGGTTAGATATGAATCTAATAAATATTCATAGAATATTAATAAAAATATATAAAATATTTTTTGGAAAATATGGACATGGAATAAAATATTCTCGGTGAAGAGAAAAAAAAAGGTTACTTTTCCATAATAGCATTCTTTCATAATTTCATATACATAAAGAGAGGAAAATAAATTTAAAACATGTAAAATATAGAAATAAGAAAATATTGTAAAATAAATACTATTTTTGATAGATATATCATATAATTTCTACATCATAAATTAAGTATAAATAATCCCATTGAAAAATGATATTGTAATATAAAACTCTTACACCTACGGTAACATTATATTCAAAACCCTATTGATATAAATATCATAAAATAACAAATTAAATAACATGAAAATAAATTTATTAGTTATAAAAATATATATAATGGACAAGAGATCCACCCCATAAAATATTATAGGTCTATAACATAACATATGTTCCAAAGAAGATAATTTGAGACGGTAAAACCCCAACACATTTGTTACTTTAGAATCAAAACCCCTTGGATGAAATATTTAAAATTTTATCTTTAAATACAATGAATTAGGAATTATAAATGATATAACATGTTATGTTTTTAGTATATACCCCTCATAAACACATATAAGAGCATAAATTCAAACATATCTAAATGAAATAAAATTGAGATGATGAATCCTTAAAAATTTAAAAAAATTATTCTAAAATCAATAGAGTATTTTAAAATAATATAGTTCAATAAATATATTTAAATAATACATGTATTATGGAGAAATAATTATTGGGATGTGTATAAACCTTATAAATATGAAATTATTTCATAACATTAAAACACAACTCAATGGATAGAAATTTAGATGAACTACTTACCTCATGTATGGCCTCATTTGTATGTGCTATAACCTCCTATATATTAAATTTATATTTTTTATAATTACATAAAATAATAATATATCTAATTAAAATATCATATATGATCCACTTATAATATTTCATCACAAGTTTATTAAAAATTCTGTAATACAGTCTTCATTTCAGATGTTAGCTGCTTTGTTTTTCATGTATGTTATAGTTCAGAAGTTGTTGTCCATTCATTATGATAATGGTTCCTCAATATTAATAATTCTAATAATTAAATCAAAAATATATATATTAAATATCTATATATTTATAACCATTAATATTAACTAGGGGTGAAAAATAAATTACATCATTTCATAGAGATGGTAATGTGTACGTACACATGAGTGATGTTTTCACTTTTTGATGCATGGAATAAAGGAACGAAAAATGATAATTTGATGTTATGGAATAATTATTATATAATAATTATCATCTAGTTTCATTAAATATATCCTTATTACTATCAATGTAAAGTGTAAATGATAAAATAATCGCATCACTTCATGAAGGTTGTAGTCCATATGTACACCCGAGAGACTTTATCATTTGCCCATTGATCAAAAGGTAAGAAAGTAGATGAGATTTTATAATTATAGAAGAATAATTAGGTCATAAATATAGTATATAAACATCAATTCCATCATTATATTCATTGGTTAAATATTTGGATGGAAAATGAATCATATAACTACGTGGAGGTGGTAGTCCACATGTAAGCATGTGGAATACATTTATTTTTATTTCGTAAAGAAGCGGTTGAAAATGGTTGTGAAATAATCATAATAAAATATCACTATATTTACTATATTGTATTCATAATTTTTTAATTGATAAAACTTGTTTATGGAATTTTTATTAAGAAATTAAATTGAAAGAGCTTGGTTAATATTTGTTCGAATTCTTTGAGATATCTCTGTTGGATTAGACCATAAGACATTAAGTATTGGTATTTAAAGAAGACCATAAGATCTAGTATTAAGGGAAAAAATAAAGGATGATTTTTTAGTCTATCATGGCCAATATATAATTCTCTAATATTTTGAATAATGGAGGAGTATAGGGGCACTTTTGTATGTTATGGTATGGACGTGCATAGAATTTTGTAAAATATTTTAATTATATATGGCCACTTTTATGGGAAGGTGGCTCCATATTTCAAAATATTAATATTTATTACAATATAAGGACCCAATATGTTACTGTTTTTATTTGTTACAGTTCTCTAATATAGTGAATAATGGAGGAGTATAGGAGTATATGGAAACTTTTATATGTTACTATTTTTTTATTCATTATGACCGAAAATTAAGTTGAATATATAAAATTATATAATTTATAATAAATTGAAATACCAAATCCATTTAAATTTATTCAATTTCTAAAAGTGGTATAATTTAATTTTAAATAATAGTGTAAACTGCAACAATAACATATTTTAGAAACATGTGTTTTTAAGCATAAAACTTAATTTACTACATTTAATTTATTTATAAAGACTATAAAATGATATATAAAATATATTATTGAATAAATATGTTTAAAATTTCATTAAAACCATAAATAAATAGATATTAATTTAATTTATAATGATAAAAATGCACTGCATATATAAAAATAGTTTTTAAACCAAAATATTACTATATAGAGAAATATATTATAATAAATAATATTATAGGATTAATTATAATATTTATAATTAAATTATAATCATATTAATTTAGGATAATATTTATAATACAATGGGGCTTTTACATGAAATGAAATGATATTTATAAAAAATCACTATTATCATTATTCACAGAATTCAAATCTTTTTAAAAAACTCCTAAAATTTTAACCTAAGATAGTATTAAAATGATTATTATAAAAATAATATTAATTTATTAAAACAAAATTTAGGAAAAAAAAGAAAATAGTTATAATGTTCATGCATTATATGAAATGAAATCCATTTTTGAAGAAAACATATTTTAAATCATAAAATGATTTTAATGAAAATTGGGTAGCTATTTATTGTGACTTAATCAATAAATATTCATTATTTAAAACAATTATAAATTCTTTTAATAGTGTCATCATTACTATTCATTCCTCCTAATTAAACAGATATGTTCTAAATAGTTACTATATAATTATTTATTTAGACTTAGGGTTGCATGTAAAGAAACCTATTTAACACTTAGGATTTATTTGTGGAAAAATATATATATTCAGAAATATTATGTTGTTACATGATCCCCCTGATAATAAATTTCACCCTCAAAATTTTTATCTCATTAATCAAAGGTTAAATATTTGAAAATTCCATTTCTGAAAAATGACATTTTACAAAATGCTCAATAATACATCCTTTGAAAAGAGAAAGTGGGAAATAGAATGGTTACATAAAATAACACATAACTAGGTTCCAAAATTAGGAGATCATTTAAAGGAAATGAAAATATTATCATGTAGGAGAAAGATAAAATTCATATGATAAAATTGTGTGATAGAGAACATGGTTATGTTAAAGAAAATTATCATAAAACCATAATTTTTATAGGGGTAAAAACAAACATCAATTCCAAAAAATTAAAAAAGGGTAACGTTTTCATTTTTTAAGATCATTTTTTTAATGTTGAGGATTTATTTTAGAATGGAATATGAGAAAATATACTTACCTGATTTATTTCCATTTCATAATCATAATTTCTTCCTTTGGTTGTGTTTTGATCAATTTCCACATAAATATCATATCTTATTCCAATAAATGAATATTTGAGATGCAATTTTCATGCTTTAAACCCTAAATTTAGCATTTAACCAATCGTAAGATCTATAAAATAATGAAAATCAATTCCTTATGTCTCTATATATTTAACCAAAAAATGGCTATCACATAATATATAATATGGATAAATATTAATATGATTAAATAATATATTAATCTCTATAACATTAATGGTAACACACAAATTTCAATTGAAACCATTCTATAATCTTTAAAATACAATATAATATGTCTGAACAAACTCAAAACCCATAAGTTTATAAAAAAGGTCACATATTTTTCAAAATCAAATTATATTTAATACCCAATCAAAATAAAGTATCTTTTGATGTCGCACACCAAACATGTGAATACCTTGATCATATGTTCTTATAAATCATGTTAATAACCTAAATCAGAATAAAAAATTAATGAAAATATATATCATCCTATTTATTCCTAAAATAAAATCCCAATCCATTGAATAAATTAATTAAATTCAAAAATTAAATAATTTTCATCAAAGATAACCAAATTCACTTTTTCAACAAATCACTAATCAATTTTGAGGTCAAAAATAATATCCAATTTACTTTATCAAAATAAAACATATATTAATCGCAAATAAAATTTATTATATATACCTCAAGAACATATTATGTGTTATTTATCCCTTGTTCATTTGTTTTCCAACAAAAATAAATTTACTACAAAATCACTTATCTAGTTTATTGGTACCACTCAACATATTCTTAAATATCCTTAAATAAAAACTACAACAGAAGAATCCATAGATGTTTCATGATTTCTATATAAATAATATAATTTATAAATCACATATATAACATAATTATTAAATCCCAGTACATAAACAGTTCAATTATTCCACTTTATCAATTGAAATTTCATATTCAGTTCCTTTGTTTAGAATACAACACATGGATTTGGGAATTTACTTAGATAATTCCCAGTTTCCCTACACATAATACATTGAACGATAAATGTTACCTAGGTATTTACTTTATTTTCTCCATTTAACACTTTATTTTTCCCTAAAAATTACATTATCTATATCCTTCTATTCCAAACATAAAACATTTTTCTATTCTTTTGAGACATTTATCCTGGTTCTTCTTACAATATTCGCAACATATTGGAAGAATAATCTTCCTTCCACTATGCCCTCCTTGAAACTCTATTTTTATATTATTTTATTATTTTAGAAAGTAACCTATGTTTAGGTTTTTAATAATATATTGAGATGGATATTTAGGAATAATCACAATATTTCACCTTCCATATCCCATCTCATTTAGTTATTCATGAATACAATCCTTGTTCGTCTATCACATTCATTATTAACATGATTACCCATGTTTCCAAACATTAATTAGAACCAAAATAGTAGTTTTAGAAATAATTTTGAGGAATCTTATAATCATGAAACATCATTCATAGTATGTTTTTATGATGACACCTTTTTAACCTATGATGACTTAGGTTTTATCTTGGTCATCCATAACCATTATCTACTCAAATCCATCATGATGGTTTAGAAAGAAAATGTGATTTAACCTAAGAATATCGCATGGGAGTTTCAAACTTGGTGCACAGTAAGGTCTTTTTCACCATGTACTAAAATGATGGATGAAGTATACGTGAAAAGATATTTTTGGTGCTATAACCCCTAGATGAATCTATGTCAAAACCATATCCACTTATAGTATCCAGACATAGATGTATTTTATTAGGGAACCCATGGTCCATTATTTATCATAACATGGGATGTTAACATATAAATTGGTGTTTCCTAAGGTTTTCACTAAATTTTTCTCATCCTAGTTTCCAAAAATGAAAAACCATTCATTGATAATTACTATAGAAATCCCAAACATTATATTCATAAATATTACATCTTATTAACAGAATAATCATTACATATAAAAACAATATATGCTAAAACTGTAATGTTTTAGTGTTTTTGGAAACATGTATACAAAAAAACTGGTGCATAAAATATCTACATCATTTCCAATTAATCTCCTAACAACTAGAACCATTATTAAAAATATCATACTTAATACTTTTCATTATAACTAGTGGAATAGAAACATAAAAAAGGGTGGGCCTATATAATCAATATGGGCAAACATGCGAGATATCAATCAATTGTCATATATGATAATAAGATGAGTTTAAGGGTATATTAACATTATTAAATCCTATAATAATCATATACCTTTAATAAATGATCTTTAATCATGAATTATAGAATAATATTTTTCAATCAAATTGCATAATACAAAAGTGTATAGATTCATCAATAATGAATCATGATCCATGATAAATATCATATTCATAATAGATTTTATTATTCATACACATATGCATAGTAAATCACATCCTTATTCAAGGTTCACTCTCAAGACTATCATTGTGGAAAAAGTACCATAATATAAATGTATACCCAATCATTTCCAAAATTCTATTAGGAGTGATTTAATCTGGCCAACTCATTCATATATTACAATTTTATTACTCCAACATCTCTTTGAAGTTCTCAACTCTGTCATCTTTACCCAATGAATTGTAGGAATATAATATACCCACCAATCCATGGTTTATAATGTAACCACCAATGCATGGTTTATAATAGAACCACCCACCATATAAAGATAACTCATTTATATGTTTTCCATAAAACTAATTAAACATTTATCATTAAACCAAAGCTTAACCCATTGAACGAAAATAAGTTTGATTAATATTTTATAATTATAAGGATAATACATCCATATAAATAATAAAGAATTTAATATTGGATCATATACATAGAAAATTATATGAAATGTAAAAGGATGATTTTATATATGATAAATACTTTTAAACAATCATAAAAATATTTTTTGAGAAACAATCTCTTTCCATTTTTAAAGAACATATTTAAAAACTAAAAACAACCAAAATATTAATATAAATATTTTATTTTAAAACAATCATGGAGAATTATTTAAAAATATTCAATGAAAATAGATGGTATTATGGGATGAAAATATTTTCTTGTAGTGTGTATAAAAATTAGGATTCCTTTAACATTTTTTTAAAAATTAAAAATTATATCATTTAGAAAATGATGAGGATATTTCCATAAAACATTTTTATAAAAAAAATTAAAAGAATGGATTTAATAAATAATTAGATAATATCAAAAATATTCATTAAAAAATTTTAAGAAAAATACAGGCATGGAAGAAAAGATTCTCAAATGAGGAAGAAAAACAAGGTCAGTTTTTCAGAAAAATGTTATTTCATAGTTTCAAGAACATAGAGAGAGGAAAATGAAACAAGAATATGTAATATCTTTAAATAAGCTCAATATATTTAGGTAAATTATATTTTCAATATTCATAACAAATAATTTCAACATCATAAATTAAGCGTGAATAATCTTAGTGAAAAATGGGATTGTAACAAGAAACCATTACCACTTTGGTAACTTTTAATTCATAACCTCCATGAAAAAAATAACATCAAATTAAAACTAAATACAATAAAAATAAGGTTATTAATGATACAAAATATCAAATGTTTTATATATAAACCTCATAAAATAATATTTCAGTATAACATGACATATGTCCCAAAGAAGACAATTTGAGATGGTAGAACCTTTCCACTTTGGTGACATTTGAATTAAAACCCATTTAATAAAATAGTATAAATATTAACTTTAAAAACAAATAATTATGATGGATGTATTATATTACATTTTACAGCTCTATTTTATAGACCACATAAACAAAAATAGGCCCACAAAATCTAACATGTCTCAATGAAACAAAACTAGGATGAATAACCCTTATGGATTTACTAATTTTTTATTCGAATTTCATTGGAATATTTTGAAATAATATTTTTCAACAATTACTTTTAATTAAACAATGGTATATTCCAAAACAAAATATTGGGCATCATATACTCCATAGATATAAGAAATTGGTGAATAATATTAAAATATGCCTAATTGAAAAGAAATTGTGATGAAACCCTTATGTTATGTACAACGTGATTCATAAGCACTATAAAATCTTATATAAAAAATACATATTTATTATAATTATATAAAATAATAATATTCATAAATATTATATCATATATGATATACTTATAACATTTAACTCATTTTAATTAAATATTATCCTTTAAAGTCTCCATTTAAATTGTTGATCCTTTATTTTTCATATATGTTTTTGTTCAGTACTTAGGGCACTTTCACTATGATCATAGTTATTTATTCTCAAAAAATTTAATAATTATATAAATATATTATATATTCAATATATAGATATTTAAAATAAATCATATTATTTTTAATGAAAAATTAATTACATTACTCTATAAAGATGGTAATTCGTACGTACAAACAAGTGATGTTTCCTCTTTTAAATAGATGTAATAAAAAAATTTAAATGAAAATTCACCTTTAAATATTAATAATTATATAATAAATTTGATATATTTACAATAAATATATCCTTATTTCTAGGTAGTTAAATTAAAATGATAAACAAATCATATCGATCTGTGGAGGCGGTTGTCTGCAAGTATGCACAAGTGATGTTATTGTTTACCAATGGATGAGAAGGTAAGAAGGTAGATAAGTTATTATAATTAATGAAACATAATTAGGTTGAAAATATCATATATAAACATTAAATCTATCATTATAACCACCCATGAAATATTTTTATGTAAAATTAGTTGTATCCCTATGTGGAGGCAGTAGTCCACACCTATGCACGAATGATACATTTATATCCCATTTGATTGATAAGGGGTGTAAATGGTGATTAAAATTATCATTATAACATATCATTTATTTATTATATTATACTAATCATGTTTTCTTGGATATAAAAATTTTATATAAGGTTTAATAAGAAATAAAATTTAATGATCTTGGTTAAGATTTTTACATCTTCTTTGAGAGACCTTCTTTGGTTTTCACCTTAATCCATGAAGGATTGGTTTTAAGAGAATAAAAAGAGTAATTGAGTTATGTTTATAATTATATGACGGTTTTTAATAAGTTATTTTACAATTTAGAAGTCTCAAATGATGTGATTAAGGGAATAAGAGAGGTTCCCTTTTATAAGTGAGTGGAGGGACACACAAAGAATTTTTTAAAATATTTCAATTGTATAATGTCACATTCATTTCAAAGGGGATCCAAATGGTTACTTATTAGAAAGTAATATAAAATAATGTTGGAATAAATTTATTTAATAATAATTATTCCTTTTTTGGTTTCAATCCTACCGTTATATCATAGTTTAACCCCTAGTAAACTTGTTTTAACCTTAAATGTAGTAACAACATTTTAGTGTTTGTACTATTAATTATGAAAAAAATTAAGGAAACCCTATTAAAATATGTTAATTATTTTGATTCAAAATTTGGAATCTATTTTACTAGATTCTATTTCTATAATTGTAATAATTTAATTTTAAATAAGCATGTGAATCGCAACAAAACCCGATTTAAAAAATTGTTTTTTAAGTGTAAAACATAATTTACATCCATAACACTATAAAATGAAATATAAAATTTATTATATAATATATAATCAATAAATATCATTAAAAAATTATGTATTGTGATAAATTTAGTTTATAAATATAGAATCATATTTCACGGATAAAAATAGTATTTTAGAATAATGTGTTTGTAATCCAAGAAATTAACTTAAACCAAGATAAAGTAAAATTATTATTAATATAGGGATAAATATATTATTTATAGTTAAATTATAATTATTTCATTATAATATCAAATTAAAAACTTAATAGTAATTTTACATAAAACAGCATGATAGTTTTTACAAAAATATGTATTTTTTACTATTCACTAAAATTAAATCCTTATAGAAAAAATATAAAAATCCCCATAAAAATTATTGAAATTATGATTGTAAACATATTATTCATTTCATAAAATAAATTTAAAAAATTTTATAATTGAATTTTAATTTTCAGATAACTAGTGAAATAAAAATCATTTTTGAAGAAAACATATTTTTAAAGCATACTATGACTTTAAGGAAAATTGAGTGCATATTTTGTTATATATTTAACAATACAATTTAGTTATTTATAAACATTATAAAAATTTATCATATTTTTGTTATTACTATTCATACCTTATAATTCAATGGATATATAGTAAATTTTGTAGTATAATGGTTCATTTAGACTTGGTGTTGTGTGTAAAGTAAGTTATTGAACACTTGCAATTTATTAAAATAAAAATAATATTATAAATTATTGGGGTATTGGAGGTTCCCATTCCTCTCATTAGTCTTCATTTTTATAAGATGTAATCTACATAATTACATTATTATATTCAATTTTAAAATACAATTCCCATTATTTTTTCAAGAGTGTTCCCTATAAATCATGGGTTTTTTTAAGAACTCTTTATATCTAACTGGGTTCTTATAAATTCAGTCCCAGCGATTTCTAATAAACTTTATCTAATAATAAATAAAACATCATGGACTCTAGAAACTCATAGCCAATATTTAAATTACAGTATTGGTACATAATACAAGATTTACCATAATATATAAAATCTTTTTAGTCTTGGAACACTAGATACATACATACATTATTTTTTAAAAATATAAGATACAATAGGAACATATTGTGAGGATATTTGCATCCCTTATATCATGAAACTATAAATTACACATAATCCTCCTCTAGGTTTCCTAGGTAAAGGAAAACCAATAAGGGTGAGCTTATATTCTCAATGAAAATAAGAATACATAGGAAACTTACATAACATATACATGAAATAAGATATTTTGAAGTAAATAAATGAACAACCTAAATCCATAGTTAAATGAAATTGAGGGTATTATTTATCAATTATTATAAATAAAAACATGGGTAACAATAATCATTTATATCATACTGATATAATTCATTATTTCATATAATAAAACATGTTTTCTTGTCCTTGTTCCAAGCCACTTATCTTGTTATGTGATGTGGTATACACAAAATTCCATCCTTTTATATCTCACGAGACCTATCGATTCATCGAGTTTCAATATAATTATTCTCCCCATCTATCACCTGATTAAGTCTAATTAATTATCTATAAGAGTCATCAAGACCTTTCAAACCATTGTTTAGGTATCCTCTCACATAATAAAATATGGATATACATATAATGAGAAATACATAAATCAAACACTTACCCGTTAATTATAATAATATGGATGTCTAGGAGAACATATCTTAATAAACGTATAAGTTGTATGGTATCGATAATGTAACATGGAGTACCCTCATTAAAAACTATAGGGGGAGGGTACTTTCAATCTGTTTAGTTATCCATTGAAGATAGTAAATGGGTTTAATAGTTTTCATTAGTAAGAGATCATGGAATGGTTGGAATATAATTTATCATGTTTCATTAAGAGCATGTGAATATTGCAAACCAATTCCCATGGGAGTGTCATGCTAGGTATGCGGTCTTAGTCCCACTCCTCAAACATTAGGGTGATGATTGAGTAAATTCTCAAACCAAAATTTCATCATGAATACCCCTAGGTTCATTTCTACCACACCCTCATCCACTTACCAGTATCCAACTGGGGATTTATTTTGTATTAAATTTCTCACACTTTTACTTTTCCAAAACATGGGATGTTTTTTACACCATGGAAAAGATTGAGTTTTAAGATGATTTTTTTGACAATTGAATCCAAATAATATGATAGAGAGATGAAAAAATATACTTGAAAATTCAATAAATTTCATGCTTTATATTGAAAAAATTCATCCATGGTAATTTTTTCACCACACAAAAATAAATTTTGCGGTTAATATAACATGGTGCCCAAATAATGAAAATGGAGATAGAAAACCCCACATATGGCTTGGGTAGAAATTCAATCCAAACCCATTGAAAAATATTTCATAAATTTGATCATTAAATATCATGATTAAAGTAATTCAATGATTTAACATATAAAATTTATAGTATATACACTATATAAAGGAGGTTAGGTTTACGAAACCCAACATGTCCCAAAGAGATGAATTGGAGATAAAAACCCTTACCTCATGTCCTGACATCCATGAACACACCTTGACCTCATTTATAACAAATATAAATATCTTAACCATATAATTTATAACCCTAATCATACCAATTTTCATTTCTACACATTGTAAATAGTCATTCCCTATACAAATTATTTTGATTGTCCACATCGAGTGTTTGTAGTTTTAATCATTTGTATTAGTTTTATAATAGAGTTATCTGTGTTTTTTTCTATTAAATTAAATAATTTATATATAATTATGGTTATTATTAGTTATGAACAAGAATAATTTTTTATGTTCCAAAACCCTTTAATGATTGTTTTATAATTTATCCCTTGAAGATGAAATCGATAATAAGCATGATTCAGTGATTCTTGATAATCAAAGTGTGTTTTCTTAATTAATTAATTCAATATTGATATAATATATCAAGAAAAAAATCATTATTTACCCATTTGAATAACAGTAGAAAGTTATTTATTTTCCCATGGTCATATTTGATTGAAATTTAATGTTTTGTTCAAATGTGGGGTGAAACAGGACCCAAATATGAATATACCCTATTTTAATGAATTATTATGAAGTGGTTTTTTGTAATTTTGTTATAATAAAAAAATAATGGCATTATTTAGTGTTTATTAATTTGATATATCACAATTTTAATCAATTATTAGAAAATTTAATGTATATAAAAATATATTTCAATTTGAATAAATGTTTATCCTCTAATTATACTTATTTTAAATGATTAAAATAATGATGACTATTTATTTACCATATCATTTATTAGTTATTTGATATTTCATCCCAAAACATGAATTATATAATTAAAACATATTTATACTTTAATTTAATCCTTAGATCTATCCTAGTAAGGATGTGAAGGAAAAAACATGTTTCATCGTGGTGATATTAGTATGCACAATGCACAAACAATTGTTTTTTATTTATTAATGGATGGGATATGAGAATAAAAATTGATAATACCCTTAACATAGTAAAATTACAGTATATAAATGGTAAAAATATAATTATATTGGAGTTATTGGAAATAAATTTAAAGAGTATAATTATGAAGAATAACTAAGTAGTTGATAATACTCGTGTGAGGGACTTGGATTTTCTTTTGACGACTCTTTGAAAATTAAGGCCTTTCTCTAGAAATGGTTGATGAGAACATTCTGAAAATGGAAGAGGGCTATAGAAGAAGGATAATTTTATATTTTTTAGGATAAATTATAAATATATATGAACATTGTTGTGGTGAATATATTACCCTTATATAAGTGAAGACAATGTAAGTTTTGTGAGTAACCCTTATATTTTAAATAATTTAAGGTTACTACTCATTTTTAAATGGCCAAAAAATATAAAAATGTGTAGAAGAAAAATATTTTGGATGGAAAATTACCTAAACAAATCCATTTTGTGACAACTTTGAGTGTTTTATGGATTTTTTTACTTTTTAATTTTTAAACTAATTTACCTTTACCTTGGTTTATATGTTCATCCATTAGTAATTAATTTTAATGAAAAATATTAATATTGACCTTTTTACCGAATTTGATAATTATAATTTAAAATTTGAGAAAGATTTTATTAAATAAAATATTTAATGATTTGAAATATAACATTAAAATAAACACACTTAATCATGAAAAATAGTTTTAATAAAAAAAAAATTTTTCATCATTAAATTTATATATAATATAAAATTTTCCTCAATGATGATTATAATGAAAAGAATTTATTTATTATATAAATATTAAATATTATTAGGCCTATAAGGAAAGAAAAAACTGAATATCCCATAAAAATAATTGATTTAAATAAATGATTCAATGTAATTTTTTATTAAAGTTACAATTTAATTAGTTCTAAAGATATGGTACATAAGATTTTTAAGTTCAAAAAATATTTTAAAATTTATATTTTTATTCCATAAATTCATATTTTATTACATAATGGTCTTATGACCTTCTTTGTAATCCTTATATAATTATATAGTTATAAAAATTAAAAGTTTCATGAAAATAATATTTTTGAATAAAAGTGACCTTTTCAGAAAATTCTAGAAAATTTATACTAAAATAATTTTGATATGATGAATTAAAAAATAAATTAATTTCATTCAATTTATGTAAAGACTTAAACCCAATTTTCCTAGAGCTGGTTCCTTAATTTATTACATTTTTATGGTTACAAAAAATTCATTTTCCAAAGGAATGAATACTTTAGTTATTTTTGAAAAATAGATACAAACATAAGTTCAACATTACTACTTGAAAATAAATAAAATATAGAATTTCCTTTGATAACAATCATAACTCCAAGGTTATCCCTACCTGTTATTCATAATATACCTCCTTTTTCCTAGTAAAATGAAACATAAGAAAGTGGTGATCTCAAATTCTTATTAAGGGTAAGAAATACATGGAAGATATCATAGACATAAACATTAGGCATGGTGAATAACTAAAAACTCATGCCATAAAAAATAAACTTGAACGCATTATGGAAGGAATAAGAGACGAATAAATATTGCCATAATAAAGAATAATCATGAGTATTATATTAGTCAAATAACCTAATGAACATTCAATTATCATTTTCGTAATGAGGGAATGCATAATGAAAGACATCATAACCATACTGTCAAGGCCTCATGAAAAGACGATAAATAACCATTATTTGAAGGCCTCGTGCCATTACCATAGTTTCTCTCATGAAACCTACCGATGAATCAAGGAGATATATTGGGCCCCACCAATCACTTATTAAGTCCAATTCATTCCTCATATAAACAGAGATAAACACAAACAAAATATACATTCATATTGAAACTAACAAATGAAATGTAAATAACTTTCTCTAAACATTAAGCATAAATAATAACCATTCAGATTAAATTAGTGAATGGTTTTAAGATAGCATATCTACAGCCAAAAAAATGATAAACCATTAAATGAAATATTTTATATGATATAATAAAATTTTAATCCAAATAATAAACAAAAATCAATTAGAGTGTTGAAATTCAAGAATATACTCTTATAAAGTCATCGAGTAATTTTTGAGAAAAATACTTTGTGACTTTGAAAATAGAAGTTCTTTAGGAAAAGTAATTGTATAAAACTAGAAGTAAATTAATATATTATGTTAATAATAAAAAAAATTATTTTAGTAATATATTAGTTTCTAAAAAAATATTATTGAGTCCCCTTTAAAATAGGTAAGAATTTCAGAAATTCCCTTGAAAGAGGCTTATATTTCGGGAAGAAGTTTAGAAAGATCATTTTAAAACAAGTAAATCCCAAATAAAAAGTAGTAGTGTGGTTGGTACACATATATAGAACATTATTACAGAATTTATGAGGAGTAAATATGAATAAGTGATAATTTAATAGAGGTATCTAGAGAATAATAGTAACCCGAATGAAAATAGAGTTTCGGGTAGAAAACCCTTACCTTAAGACTGATGGTGTTCTTTACTTGATCTTAGTGCCCCAAATAACCAAATTAAATTAATTAATTAATATTTCCAAAACCAATTTTTTATTTAATTGATTTATTTTATCCTTATTAAGGTCATTCATGGCATTCTTGGTGGGTTTAAGAGGTTCATTTTTTTGTTGAGACTATTTTCTTCCTCGGTATTCATGACCGGTTTACTTATATTCATGTATGGATAAATAGATATGGTGAGAACAGTTTTATAGAATAGAATTCATATGTTATTTGTTAACATTAGTAATACTACCTTTTCAAAAATATAATTTTGTTATTGGGAGTGAAGATGAATAATTATATAAAACTTTAATGATAATTGTTTGGGTTAATTTGCAGTTTTTGATCACAACAAACTAATTTTGATTTATAAATTAATATCATGTGTAAAAATGAATAAATAACCTTAAATAATTTATAATACATATATTATATTTTTTTGAACCATAAAAATTGTTTCATGAATAGAATTTAATACGGTAATAGAAATTGAAAACTCGTCGTCCTTGAATGAGAAAAATTAATACATCTCGGATAGTGTTTTTATTTCATGTATAAAAGAAGGGGAAATGAGAAATGATGATGAATTATTCCATTATCATAACCACATTCTATTAAATGTAAGTTACTATATTTTTCATAACATTTGTATGAAATGAGGTGAGTAATGAAAATTAAAATAATGTAACTCGAAAGAAAGGAACTTGAAATAAAAGAAATGTAATGAAAAATTTACCTCTTGAAGTTATCTTCCTTGAGAGCCACTTTTGGGGAGAGTTTTTGGTATTTCTATGAAACCAAGGGATGATAGATGTGTGGGAGGATATTTGGAGGATATTTTTTCCAAATTTAGACAAGGCACAAGGCTTTAGAGGGCTGAAGAGAAGAGGAAGTGATGGGTGGATTTTATAGTAGAGGAGAGGGTTAATTTTTGAGTATATTTTTCATCTCAAAAAAACCAATAGTATTGATTAATTTTACCCATAATAGTAATAATTGAATGCAAGTTTGAACCACATGTGGTTACATCATCCATGGTTCTAGTAATAGTGAATTTAGCTGATAATGTATAAATACTGTAAATTACTGCATTTTACAATTCCTCAAAAATTCAAGTATTTTATAATTATCAAAAAAATTCACCCAATCCATTTTTTGACGTGTAGATCTCAAAAATGAACTGATTTTTTTTAAATATTTTTCTAAATATGATTAATTTAATTTTTAAATAAATAAATAATTTATTTAAAAATTATGAATTCTAAAACTATAATTTTTTTTATATCACCTTGAAAATTTTATTAAGATCTCATTAGAATAAAACCTTATGAAAATAAAATAATAATATGACTTACTATTTATAAGAGTAATATTAATATTAATATTCATATTCATAAGGGTATGTAACTTTTCACCAAAAATTATGTTTGTCTTATTAGACTCTAAATATCTTACTAAACACAACCATGTATGTCAGTTTTTTGAAATTCACATCCCAAAGGGGGAAAATAATGTTTATTGGCTAGGTTATAATAAAGTGGGGTTTTTTAGAGACTTAGTTTTCTATGAATTCAATATTAAATTTATTTATAAATCCTCAGGGTGTTACATTCTCCCCCTTAAAAATATTTCATCTCTGAAATTACTATAATATTACCTCACAAAAAGATTTGGGCAGTTTTTCATCATAAAATCCTCAGGCTCCCTTGTTGCTTCTTCAATTCTAGGATTTTTTCAAAGTAACTTTACCAGTCATGTTGTCTGATTCCTCAACACATGTTCCTTAGTGTCTAGAATCTGGATATTCTCTTCATAGTAAGATAAGTCAGGATCCAATTATATACTTTCATAAGTGAGTACATGTGTTGGGTCTGGCATGTGCTTTCTCAATAATGAGACATGGAACAAATTGTGTACCTTATAAAGTATAGGTGGCATTTCTGAATGATAATCCCCAACTCCAACTCTCTCCATATTTTTAAAAGGGACAATATACATAGGGCAAAGTTTCCCTTTCTTCCTAAATCATATAACACCATTTCATGGTGGTACTTTTAAGAAAACATGATCACCCACATGAAATACCAAATCCTTCTTTTGATTTTTAGTATACATCTTTTACCTATATTGAGATTTTTTTATTTGGGTTTGATTAGTCTTTACCTTTACTTTTTTTCCTCCATAAGATCTAGACCCACATACTTCCTTTCACTGACTTCATCCCAACATGTCTATGTATGACATCTCCTACCATACAACACTTCATTTAGTGTCATTTGAATGCTTTAATGGAAACTATTATTGTAAGAAAACTCCGCCAATGGTAAATACTAATCCCACATGCCATAAAATCAATATATAATGATATAAACATGTATTCTAAAGTTTTTATCATCCTTTATGGTTTCCCATCAGTTTAGGGGTGATAAGTCATACTCAAATGAAGCTCATTATAAAGGGTTTTCTAATGAATTTTCCAGAATTTTGACAAAAATCATGGATCACGTTTAGACACAATTGAGATAGGTTCTCCATGAAGTCTCACAGCTTCATTGATATAGAGTCGTGCATGGATCTCCATTAGAAAATCATCCCTTATAGTGAGTAAATGTGTAGCTTTCATAAGTCGATCAATAATAACCCACATTTCAACATTCTATCTTGAAGTTTTGGGAAATATACTAAAAACATTCATTGTGGTGTCATCTGAGTTTCATGTAGGAATAGGTAGAGGTTTCATGACTCCTCTAGGATGTTGTTGTTCAGCCTTTACTTAATTAAAGACTAAACATATTCATACATTATCATCAATTTTTTTCTTTATATTGTCCCACCAGATATGATTCTCCAAATATCTATACATTTTAGTGCTACAATGGTGTATAGAGAAATTATAACTAGGAGCATCATCCAATAACTCCCATTTTATCTTGGGTATAGCTAGAATACAAATCCTCTTCCAAAATTCAGAATTATATCTTCATATACAGTTTCTTACAATGTCCCATCATCCACAACAGTAATTTTATTTCAAAGATTCTCATCATCAAGATTATAACATTTGACCCTTTCTAATAAAGATGGTTGGGAAACTAATTGAAAATCAATTACGTTTCACCTTATTTGATAATTCACATGTCTATCTTTACTAAATTCATTAATATGGGATCCCTTTTAATCATCATTTTGTTTAGAAATCCATGATACTTTCTTCTCAATTCATAGGCAATTTTATTTTATTTTATTGGATGATAGTGTTAGGAATGATCATAATACTTAAGTTTCTAGAGCAATCACCTTTTCCTCATGTTGAGATATTTATATGAGAAAATATATTTTAAGCTCTTTTGATCTATATATATCTCACAACATTCTCTATAGAGATAGTGTCCCCATATCTTGAGATAAAATTCAATGTTTTTAAATAATGATCATGATTTGGATATTTCTTTTCATGAATTTTTAACTACCTTGATGCATAGGAAATAACTCCATCATTCTGCATAAGTACAGAACTGATCCCTTTCTATGATTCACTACTGTAGATCACAAATCCACCATTTCCCGGTGGTAGAGTTAGGATCATATCATTCACAAATCTCCTCCTCAATTCTTTACAACATTCTTCACATTCTTTTTTCAATAAAAACTAAACCACTTTTTTAGTATGTTTGGTTAACTAGTAGGATTAAAGGTCAATGTTCTAAAAAAATGCCAATAATAACCCGCTAAACCAATAAAAATACAAAACTTAGTTATGTTTGTTAGAGTAGGCTATTCCTAAACTGCGATTTTCTTTACCGGGTCAACTATGATTCTATCCTTAAAGACTATATGGCCAAGAAAAAAAACTGACTGAAGACAAAATTCACACTTTCTAAACATCCCATATAATTCATTTTGTCTAAGAGACTTCATAATAATGAACATGTGAATCTCATTATTCACATAGATTGTGGAGTATACCCGGATATCATCAATAAATTCCAAAAACAAATCATCTACATATTTCATTAAGACTCTATTAATTAGATACATGAAAAAATAGGGTGAATTAGTCGGTCCAAAAGGAATTACTATAAAGTCATAATGTCCATACCAGGTTCAAAATCCTGGTTAGGAATATCTTCCTTCCTCACACACAACTGATGACTTCTGGATCGAAGGTCAATATTCCAAAAATATTGGTCTCAAAGAAGTTGATTAAATAAATCCTCAATTCGAGGTAGGGGATACGTGTTCTTTATTGTTATAGCATTGGTCTACATGCAGTCAATGCACAAAGTCATAGATCCATTTATATTTTTAACGAATGGAACAGGGTCTCCCCATGGAGAAACACTAGGGAAAATAAATCCTTTATCAATAAATTAATTTAGTTGTTTCTTTTTTTTCTATTAATTACAATGTTTCCATTCTATAAGGTGTCTTTGATATAGGCCTTGAACCAATAATTAAATCAATAAAAAACTCAATTTTCTGCTCTAGAGGATGTCTAGGTAAATCCTCAAGAAATACATCTACTTATTCTTAGGAAATAGGTACATCCTCAATTTGAAGATTTATTTCCTTACCCATAGGTATTATTCTCTCTTCCTCCCCATGAATTAAATTCAATCGGTCTACTGGGGTTGGATCTAGATAAGAATCAGATGGTGACTTTTATTCTCTAAAGTTAAGCGATTCTTCATCATTCTCAAAAATTATAACCTCCTTCTTCATGAAATATATTTTCACATCATGATTTGAAAGACAATACATACTAAGGATTATACAAAATTTAATCATGGATATGATAAAAAAATAATTAGATAAAGCATGTTTATATGACACAATAGGGGATACCATACACATCTTTGTCACAATGATACTTCCCTTAGGAGTTTTGACTGACAACTCCCATATTAAATAAAATTAAAAATATCTATTTTTCATAGAAAACTGGGAATATATGGAATAATTCGACGATCTAGAATCTAATAAATCATTTTCTAATTTTGGGGAAATGATTGAACTACCTTCCACCACATCATTAGAAACTTTCACATCAATAGTCTTGATCGTAGAAGCTTAGCCTTTCTCCCTTAGCATTCTCTAGGGAATATTTCCTTAACACCTAGGAAAATAATTTTCATAATATACCCTCTCCTTGAAATTGTAGCATTGAACAGTGGTAGATTTTTTCTTCACATACAATCCCATGATAGGTGGAATTTTTCTAAACACTTATAAAAGTCATTCATACCCTTCATGAAAGTACCTAGGTGTCTCTTCTAACAATTATCACATGGTGGAAGATCAACTCTTCCCTTCTTCCCCATTTCATTATTTCCTTTTTAAGAGTTTTCAACATCCCTTTTCATCTCTTGCATTCCCATAAAATAATAAGACTTATAGAATTATTTTTCCATCTTGATAACACATGAAACTATATCTTCATATGATGAGAAACATTATGAGACTATAGACCTTTAGAATAATGGTTTTAAACCATCAAAGAATTGATCAATATTACACCTTGGAATATTTATGTAGTATGCAGCATGTCTTGCTAACCTGTAGAAGTTATCTTCATACTTTTCAACCTTCTCATCCTCTTTTTTCTACAGATTCAGAAATTTCCTTTCCATATCTACTCATTGTTCACGAGGTAAGTATTTTTCTACGTATATTTCCTTAAAATACATCCATTAAATTTCTTCTAGTTGTTACTCATCCTCAGTTTTTGGGATGAAATACCACTACTAATCCTCATCTCCTAATAGATGATAAAGTATGATGTCCACTTTATCTCTTTCATTACATCCCAAAGAGAGAAATAACTTCTCTAAATAACCTATACATTCACTAGTGCAGAAAACGTTTTTAACCTAACCATTTTTTTGGTTGGTTATATATAAACAACGTGAAAATCTGTGATACATGGTTTTTTACGTCAGCTATAAAATAACCGATGTAAAAAATATGGAGAGTAAATTTTTTTACGTCGGTTATTTTAATAACCTACATAAAAAATCATGCGTGTTTGTTTTTTACGTCGGTTATAAATTAACCGACGTAAAAAAACCAAAGCCCAAAATTTTTTATGTCGGTTATTTGATAACCGACATAAAAAACATCGTATCTTCAAATTTTTTACATCAGTTATTTTATAACTGACGTAAAAAAGGCGGCATCTGAGGCCTTTTTTACGTCCGTTATTTGATAATCAACGTAACAACCTAACATGTAGAATTTTTAACATTGGTTATATTATAACCGATGTAAAAAACCAACACTCGGCAGTTTTTACGTCGGTTATTTTATAACCTACTTAAAAACTATGGTTTCAGATCTGTTTTTTACGTCGGTTATCGAATAACCGACCTAAAAACCCAACAAGCGTCTTTTTTTACGTCGGTTATAAAATAACCGACAGAAAAAATGTGGTATTTGATACATTTATAACATCGGTTATTATAATAACCAATGTTATAAATGTAATAAAAATAGTTTATAATGTCGGTTATTAAATAACTGACGTTATAAAACATTTAAAAAATTAACACGCCCCATGGATCGTCATTTATGATTTTTCAATCGACAAACTGGTGACTCGTCTCTCTCGCGTGGAAAACCCTAATCGACTCTTCGATATCATTTCGTTAAACTCGTTTTTCCATCATCATTTATCAACTTTACTCTCCTAAGATCTATCATATCCACTCACAACACTCATGTAAGCCTCCCATGACTTTATTTCATTCGCTTTTTTCCTCAGATAGTCAATATTTACGTTTTGTGATTTATTTGTTTAAACAAGGCAAGATTCATAGATATCGAACCCTCTTAGCTCGTTTTTCCATCATCATATTATTTATTATCACCAGATCTATTAGATCAACTCTCAATATTCACGTAAGCCTCACCTACGTCTATTTTGTTTGTTTTTGTTTCATGGATGCCTGACATTTTTGGTAATTTTTGTTGTCATTGACAACTAATGATCTCATTCACCTATATTACAACAATTTATATGTAAACCATTTTGATACACCCATTCCATGTACCAGTGTGATTTATTTTATAAGTATATAATGAAATTCATGGTGTAATGTTTGTTTTGGATGCTTGATTGTTTTTATTTTGGGTATCACTTTTTGTTGTTCCATAATGTATTTACGTTTCTTATTTTCATGGACTATTATAAGTCTTAATATGCTATTAAAACCTGATTCATTACACAATAGAGAATTTTATACTAGTAGGAGATACAGTTCATGGTTCTCATTTTGAATAATGGAGTGATACAAAAACTAGTAGCTTGAGGTTAAAATCCCAAGATATGCCAAAACTAGCAGCTTGAGGTTAAAATCCCGTGGTTCTGGGGGCTGTCAAGATGGTTGGTGGCTGTCCAGGGGGTTGGGGCCTGTCCAGAGGGTTGGGGGCTGTCCAGGGTGTCCATGTAGGTGGGGGTGGGGCAGTCTAGGGGTATATGTGGGGGGGTCCAAGGGGGTGGTTGTGTCAAAGGGGGTGAGGGGTTGTCCAAGGGGGTGGGGGGGGGGGCTGTCCAAGGGGGTGGGGCCCTGTCCAGAGGGTTTGGGGGGTTGTTCGTGGGGTGAGGTCTATCTAGAGGGTTGGGGGAGTCCAGGGGGTGTCCAAGGGGGTAGGGGTGGGGGTGGTGTCCAGGTGGGGTGGGGGTGCTGTCTGGAGGGGTGGGGGCTGTCCAGGGGGTGGGGGGCTGTCCAGAGGGGTGGGGGGTTATCCAAGTGGGTGGTGGTGTCCAGGGGGTGTCCAATGGGTGGGGTGGTGTTCAGAGGGTTAGGGGGCTATCCAGAGGGTTTGGGGTGTCTAGGGTGTCCATGGAGGTGGGGGCAGTCCAAGGGTGTGTGGGGGGGTGGGGGGTCGAAGGGGGTGGGGGGCTGTCCAAGGGGGTGGCTAGGTGGGGGGTTGTCCAAGGGGGTGGGGCCTGTCCAAGGGGTTTGGGGGGTTGTCCGGGGGTGGGGGCAGTCCAGAGGGTTGGGGTGTCCAGGGGGGGTAGGGGGTGGGGGTGGGGTCCAGGAGGGGTGGGGTGCTATCTAGAGGGGTGGGGGTTGTCCAGAGGGTAGGGGGTCATCCAGAGGGGTGGGGGTTGTCCAAGGGGGTGGTGGTGTCCAGGGGGTGTCCAATGGGGTGGGGGTGGTGTTTAGAGGGTTTGGGGGCTGTCTAGAGGGTTGGGGGTGTCCAGGGTGTCCATAGAGGTGGTGGGGGCAGTCTAGGGGTGTGGGGGGGTCCAAGGGGATGGGGGTGTCTAAGAGGGTGGGGGCTATCCAAGGGGGTGGGGCCTGTCCAGAGGGTTTGGGGGTTGTTTGGGGGGTTTTTCCAGAGGGTTGGGTGGTGTCCAGGGGGTTGTCCAATGGGGTAGAAGGTAGGTGGTGGTGTCCCGGAGGGGTGGGGGTGTCCAAAAGGGGTGGGGGCTATCCAAGGGTGTGGTGGTGTCCCAGGGGTGGGGGCTGTCCAAGGGGGTGGTGGTGTCCAGGGGGTGTCCAAGGGTGTGGGGGATAAGTGTTAGTTGGGATTGACTACTACATCGTGGTTTGTGAGATTATGACATGATGATTGTATTGTTTCATGGATATTAGTGTTGAAATATGATTCTATTTGGTTATATATATTTTGACCAGTCATCAAAAATGATAAAATTATGGGTTATGGGGGAGAACATGTCGTGGTTTTCAAATATGCGTAGTTATCCTGACCCCATTGTGCCGTGATGATTGGATTTACACTGCGATTTTCTCCATCTGAGTTTTTATTTTAAATTTGATTTGATTCTCAGGTTTAACACAATTTCTCAAATTTTCTATAAAACATTGGATGCCCCATGGTTTTCTTGGATTCAATGGAATTTAAAACTGTTATATCTAACTATATTTTCTTTTTAAAATCAAATTCAACAATATATTTTTAAATACTCATAGATTTGTTTTATATTTCAAAATTGTTTTCCATTAAAATTATGATTTTTTCATATAAATATATATTTGTCTTATCTTAAGAAGATGTATAATTTTGATATTTGTTATTGGTAATAATGTTTCGAAGTTGGATTATGGCACATCGAATGAGAAATGAATATGAGGAAGGTGTTGATGCATTTTTGGAATTTGCTAAATGAAAGTTCCAAGTAGTGACATTTTTTTGTCCATGCCTGAAATGTTTGAATATGAAGAAGTTGAAAATTATAGAGATAAAAGATCGTCTAATTTGTTATGGTTTTAATATGAGTTACAGTCATTGGTTTTGGCATTGTGAAACTGGACGGAATGTCACTGATGATGATGATTCACAAGATGGTAACTCCGATGGAATTGAAGTAATGATTCACGATATTGCAGCAGAACAAATTGAGATAGAACTGACAGTTTCGCATCTATATGGTGATGCTGAAAAACCATTATATCCTGGTTGTACAGATTTTACGGTTTTTTTGGCGGTGTTAAGATTTATTAACATGAAGGCAAAACATGGATGGAATGACATAAGTTTTACAGAGATGCTACAATTTATGAAAGACAATCTTCCAAAAGATAACGATCTTCCAGATTCACATTATAAGGCCAAGAAAATATTATTCCGGATGGGATTGGGATACAAGAAAATACATGCATGTCTGAATGACTATATTATATATAGTAAGGAATATTAATTTCTGTAAGAGTGTCCTAAATGTGGGACATCATGGTATAAGGTGAAAAAAAATCACAGGCTGATATAGAGAATACAAAGATCCCTTCAAAGGTATTTTGGTATCTTCCTATAATTCATCATTTAAAACATTTATTTGCTAATTCCCATGATGCAAAAAGGTTAATATCGCATGCTGATGAGTGGTTATGTGATGGAAAAATATTTCATCCAGCTGATTGTCCATAATGGAAGAAAATTTATGAGCAGTATTCTACATTTGGAAATGAAATTAGAAATCTCAGACTAGGGTTGTGCACAGATGAAATGAATCCATACCGAACCCTCAGTAGCACACATAGTTCATGGCCTATTTTATTGGTAATTTTCAACCTCTCTCCTGATGTTTTTATGAAGCTCAAATATGTCATGTTGAGTATAATGATCGCTGGTCTGAAGAAACCCGGAAATGATATTGATGTTTACTTTTCACCGTTGATTGATGATTTGAAACTTTTATGGGCTGATGAAATTAGGGTGTATGATTCTTATAAAATAGAATATTTTCAACTGCATGTAGTCCTTTTTTCACTATAAATGACTTCCCAACATACGGAAATTTGTCTGGATATAGTGTTAAAGGGCATAAAGCATGTCCAATTTGTGAACAATAGACGTCATATTGTCAATTGTATCATGGGAGGAAAACAGTGTACATGGGTCATCGAATGTTTTTGCCTATGGATCACCCTTATAGAAGACTAAAAAACTCATTCAATGTCTCACAAGAATTTGATATTACTCCAAAACCTTTATCCCCTGATCTATATTTTGAGAGGGTGAAAACCCATGATGTGACATTGGGAAAGACACAGAAATATGGTAATGATAGACATATTTGGAAGAAAAGGTCAATATTTTTTGAGCTGCCATATTGGAGATATCATGAAGTTAAACCTAATATTGATGTCATGAACGTAGAGAAGAACATCTTTGATTGTTTTATTGGAACATTGTTAGATATTAAAGGAAAGAAAAAATATGGGTTGAATGCAAGATTAGACTTACTATCAATGGGAGTACGTTTGGAGTTAGCTCCCACTCTTTAAGGAAGACGAACATTTCTTCCCCCGACTTGACATAAATTATCGAAGAGGGAGAAAATTAGCTTTTTTTAGTGTCTTCATGAAATCGATGTGCCTCAAGTTTATTCTTCAAATGTAAAAAAAATTCTCATTGAAGGACTTGAAGTTGATAGGTATAAAATCACATGATTGTCACGTCATGATGCAACAAATTCTACCAGTTTCATTGTGTGGAATATTTCCCATATGTGTTAGAAAGACTATAATAAAGTTATGTTATTTTTTCAATTCAATTTTTAATACGGTGATTGATGCGAATTATTTGAACATTTTGGAAAAGGAAGAAATTATTTTACTTTGTCAATTGGAAACGTATTTTCCTCCAACTTTTTTTGATATAATGGTGCATTTAATGATTCATCTGGTTTAAGAAATAAATCTTTGTAGACCTGTATATCTTCGTTGGATGTATCCTTTTGAAAGGTATATGAAAATATTGAAGGGGTATGTTAAGAATCCATGTCGACCTGAAGCCTCCATTATTGAAAAGTATATTTCTGAGGAGGTTTCCAAGTTTTGTACGAGCTACTTGGTTGCGGCGCAGCACATAGGTTTGCCTCCATCTCACCATGAACGATTTAATAATGAGGGAAAGAGGATTCTTGGCTTGAAAGTCAAATCATTGTCAGCTGAACATATGAAGAAGTTTGAATCATACATATTGAATAACATAGCTGATGCTCAAACATATATCACATTGCATATTAATGAGTTGAAACAATGTCATCCAAAGAATAAAGAAATGTGGATTTTGAATGAGCACAACAACAAAAAATTCCTGGTATAAAAAGACCTTGATTGGTAGATCAGATGTATCCGAGACATTAAAATGGATAGTGGGTGGTCCATGTTTAAATGTTATAACATGGTCCTGTTATGACATTAATGGCTATACATTTCATACAAAAGTTCAGGACAACAGAAGTGCAGTTTAGAATAGTGGTGTATTGGTTTTTGCCGAAGCAATGCATTTTTCGAGTGATAAGGACAAAAACCCAATTTCTGCATCAAGTTCATATTATGGAGTGATTGAAGACATATGGGAGGTTGATTAATTTAAAATTATAGTTCTTGTTTTTAACTTTAAATGGTTTATCGGTAACAATAGTGTCATACACAATGAATTTGGAATGAAACTTGTTAATCTGAATAGATTATAAGACACAAATGATTCATTTTGTAATAGAAACACATGCAAAACAAATTTTCTATGTATTAGATCAATCAGATATACGGTGGGCTGTTGTTTTATTAAGTAAAAAACAATATGTTGGTGAGGATGAACTTGATAAAGATGTTGATTTATGTGAGATCAGTACTTCCATGGAATGATTAACAGAACATAATTATGAGCTTGTTGAAGACATGGTTTGTGCCATAAGGAATGATCATGATGAAAGAATTTGGGAAAACAATCCATTTGTACATTTCTAAAATTACAGGTAACATATGTTTATTTCTTTTTTACATTTATTTTTTTCATAAAATGTTATATATTGTAAGTTTTTTCTTTATTAAAACATGTATTAAAACAAAATAAGTATAAGTTTTTGTTTGTTTTAAGTTTTTTTAGTTTACTTTATCATTCTTACCATTACATGAATTATATATCTATTATTTTTGTTCAATGCCAATTACTTTACCATGTTTACCAGGTTTACAAGGTCTACCATGTTTACCATGTTTACCATCTTTACCATCTTTACCATCTTTACCATTTTTTAACATTCTTACCATATAAACAATGTTTACTATTTCGTACCTTAGTAAAATTTTCTATTTTCTGATTACAGTAGTATTAAAATATTTTAATTTGTATATTTGTGAACTATTGTTTGTTTTTTGATTTGAAGGAAAATGACAGATCATTCAGTTGATCAACCACATGATTCTGGAGATGATCATATTGGTCATACCTCTGGGGAGGAACATTCACATGCTCCTCTTGATGTTCCCTAATATTCCTCATGTGCTCCTATTACGACAAAGAGTTCAAGAGTTGGTAAATGTGGGTGCACACGTTTACCAAAATTAGAACATGCCCATATGCAGGATCAGAGGATACACATTGATTTTGGTGATGATGATATTCCTAGAGGTCCAAATGCAAAATATTTGAAGAGTTTTGTGTCAAATCAAGAAAATAGAAAAGTAAGCATTTTGTATGATGACTGGAGAAGTGTGGATAAAGCGAAAATAACTCAGTCTTGGGAGACTATTTTGGTATGATCTTTGGTTATTTTTTGACTATTATTTAAATGTTTCTAGTATATAGAATATGTTCAACCCCTTCTTTATCAGATGAAATTTGATATTCCTGACATTGGAGGAGTCAGGAAGAAATGCTTATCGATGGCTGCCATGAGATGGAGGGAATTAAAATCAACCATCTCATATGATTTCATTTTTGGTCATAGTATTCATGATAATAAATTTCGTATATATCCTTTTATAGATGAAGACACATGGAGACATTTTTCGTCATAGTATTCATGATAATAAATGTCCCCTCCATCCCCTCCATCTAGACGTGAAAAATGGAAGAGAGATTGGATAGGCAAAAAAGGGAAATATCTTTTGGAATAATCAAGAATCATAGATGAAAGAATTGTATGATATCTATTTTATTTATTTAAGTTAACTATTTTCTTCATATAATTTCAATCATTACAGAAATGTTCAATTAATTAATACAGGACTCTCTTGAGGAGTAGAGCTCACAGGGGGCATTTACAGCTACTGGGAGGCAAGATATTTTATCTGTAGCATTGGAAAAGCCTGAACATCATGGTCGTGTAAGAGGATATCTTGTAGGTGTATAGGTAAGAAAGGTGTTTCCATGTTCTTCAAATTATAATATTGAGGGTGTTTATAAAAAAATATAATCCTTTGAGGCTAAAGTTCATAATGTTAATGCGACGATGGAGGAAAAGATTAGAGCTTCGGTACAGTCTATGTTTGCAGACATGCAAAGACAATTTCTGACTACAGCTCCCACTCCTCCACCTCCCCCTGCAGACCCCATTATTTATCCTCCACCTCCGCCAGTAGATGCCACTCCCCCACCTCATCCTGTGGACCCCATTTTTTATCCTACTCCTCTACCACAGCTTCCAACTTATTGCGAGTTTTATGTTGATGATACTCAACATCATATATTTTCATATGGGTTGGTATATTGTATAGGAGATACAGTTCATCATCAACAATTAGAGGTAGAGAATCATAGGGTCACTATAGAGGATATTATAGATAGATCATCTCAAGTACCATTACCTATAGATGAGGTGACGACAGTTGGACATAGTATCAACCATTTTTTAATTTGTCCATCCATACTTCTTCGAATCATTAACACAGAGGTATGAATGTTATATCTTTTATTTTATTTTTTATTAAAGTTGTTTTATCATTTGAAAACTAATATATTTTTCTATTTATTTTTACAGGAATAAATCAAAGGTAAATAAATACTATATAGACAACAACAAAGACAAATGGCTATGACATCGGATAAAGATTCTATTAGTCTTGACAGATTGTCCAGATTTTTAAATTTGATGGCGGGTCATTATGAGATTCCAATAGAAGCTCATGTTTGTGGACGTCAAATAATTGTGGGGATTATAAAAAATGATATCATGGAGCTGGTTACTAGAGATAAGTTGGGCATCAATGTGGTGCAAAGTTTTTCCATGTAAGTTTTAACACCTTTTCCGTGCATTATATTTATTAAAAATGTACACTTATGTCTATTTTGTATTAGGTATCTTTATAACATTTTTGAGAGGAATGAGTTGAAAGATGTATATGGATTCATGGAACCGTAATTGATTTCCCCTGGAGCATGTGCATTGGATGAGGAACAAAGAATGATTTATATTGCTGAAAGACTTGAACAGAATATAGTCACACAATGTTGGATTATGCCTTTTTGTGAGAGGTATGAAACATATCTCTCTCAAAGAGTTCGTTATCTTTTAACACAAAAAACCACTAACCTTAAAATTTCTTTTATCAGTGATCATTAGATGTTAGGGGTTTTTTCCCATGGGAGAAAACACTTTATTGGATATGCTCTGTCCCTGATGATGTGTGGGAATGTTTTAAGAATATGTTGGAAAAGTAAGTTTAAATTTCTCAATAGTTTTATATATTATAATGAAGTTTAAATTTACCCCATTCATATTATTTTCTAACATGGGATGGGTCTACTTTCGAAAAAACACAAAGAAAAGGAGTGCAAAGATCAAATATGTAAATGTGAAAGTAAATATCCATTTATAATTTGTACTTTTTGATATATTACATAAAAATAACATATTGAATTTAAACTCATTCAAATAGAATTGTAATGAAAAACAAGGCATCATAGAATGCGGATATTATATGTTAATATTTATGTATGAAATAATACCAACTAGGACAGTTGTCAACTTTGAACTGGTGAGATTTCATTTTAAACATTTCCATAATATTTCAATTTGATTTATTCATCATAAACATTAACTATTATCATTTTCATTTGTATCTATTTGATGACCATCAACCCTATACTGCTCAAGACATCAAACACTTACAAGTGGAGTGGTCAAATTATTTTGCAGGTTTGATTAAATTTTAGTTTTTTGTTGTGTCAAATGTAATTCTGAATATCGTCGTTGTAATTGTGCATTTGGAAGTTGTTTAGGATGGATTTAGTTTTTTGTTGAAGTTGACAATGTAAGTTTTGAATGTTATATATGTGAATGTTTAATTTTACTCTACTTCTTGTTTTGGTCAACTTATGATGGTTTTCTGGTTTGGATTCTTATCTGGGGGGAGGGGTTCCAAGGGTTTGGGGGTGTTCAGTGGGGTGGGGGTGTCCAGGGGTGTGGGAGGGCTGTCCGGGGGGGGGTCCTGGGTGTCCATGTAGAGACCCGAAGCTTAACGTACATAGACATTACATTACTTTTGCGGAATACTTAGTACATAACAAAAACATACACACAAGGACCGTAATAGTTTAGTGTCTTTGGAAACTCAGAATATAATTTTCTAATCGTGGTGAAAGATCTTCAACATCTCCCATAAAGATCTTTTTCTTAAACCTAAATCCTTTCTTTATATCCTGGGGAAAAGAAAACATACAAAAGGGTGAGCTCAAATGCTCAGTAAGGGTAAACAAAAGAAAAATCAATCACATCCTGAACATAACATTTTGGAAATCTTAACCTGTAAAAGAAATCATAATTTCATACCATAGGATAAATCATAGAAGTGAAATATAATCCCAATAATCATAACATAAAACATGGAACTTTGTCTCATACACACATAATCATGGAGAATCATTTCTTATTAGTCAAGACTCATTGCCATAACTTTCTTAGTGGACAAAGTCCATTTCTGAACCGAGTTCACTCCTCGTTTCAGTCATGTTTCACTGAACCGGTTTAACCTGTCGTTCCAGCCATGTCTATCTCATGAGATATAAAATCTTTACCCAATCCATTGGAGGGAGATATAGGTCCCACCCATCTCATAATGATACCATTCTTATGTGTGCCACAAAATCAGAAACCATACATCATAGCATAACCCATGTAATAAAAATGGGAATCTTAAACATCGTGACATCATAAAACAATTCATAAAAGATAAAGGAATTCATAAAAATATAATTCCATCACAACATAATCAAATCAATGTAATAATAGGGATAGAAACAGAACCCTTTATTATCTTAGATGAAAAATAATTTTGATAAAACACTTGAACTCCATTCTTGAGGAAAATATCATTTCTACTTCAAAAACACTTTTTATTTCTTAACATGTCATACAATTATAAACTAAAAGAAGTTGATTAAAAATAAACATGAATACTTGTAAAGGAATCTGCTTGAAGTAATGTTTTAAAAATCCATTCATGCCGTATAAGTTAAAAAAAACATTCTTCTCGTACTTTTGTCGGAAAAGTCAAAAAGTACCTCGTATGAAAAACGACAAAAGATTCCTTTCATATCTTTTACTAAAAACTAACCGAAGGGTAAAATCGGATTTAAAAAATTGTAGGTGGATGGAAATAATATTACATATTGAGGAAACATGGATGTGGATGATAAAATACACCCCAGTAAATACCAAAGTATAAACAATCTCGGATAAAAATGAGATTGTGATATTTCCCTTACCTTAGGTCCGATTTGCTTCGTAAGTGTCTGAACCTCCTGTATAAAGATTTAAATAATGTTATTGACTTATTCCAGAATCATAATTATTGTTATGATATCATATATGGTTCACTTATGACTTTATTTTACCCGTTTTTTGTAAATTCCATGTTAAAGAGCGTTTTGGGTAAAATCATTTCATTTGTCGTCCGTGTTTTGACTTGGAATTAATCATATGATTAATTAGATCATGATTACTTAATCACAGAGTATAAAACATGATTTATATATAATATATATTCAGAATATACATATATATAATAGATCAGTAAATGGAAATAAATACACCGTTCATGGAGACGGTAGGCCGTACGTATGCATGAACGCTGTTTTCGTTTCCTTATTGAATTGAGTGGAATTAAGTAGATGACATAAATATATATACACATAAATCCAGTAGTATTATTATGTCATATATTTCATGATTACTTATTATATATACTTTATAATCATTCATGAATGGTTAACGTGGAGAATGAATCTCATCGCGTCGTGGAGACGGTATTCCGTACGTACGCATGAGCGATGATATCGTTCTCATGATCAGTGAATTGTATTGGAGTGTATGTATACTATTTCAGAATAAATATCACTTTACAATAGTCATATATATTCATTATTTACACCATTATACCCATCCAAGTAAGGTGGTGGTGGAAAATAGATTACACCACGGCGTGGAGACGGTATTCTGTACGTACGCACGCGCGGTGATTTCTTTTTCCATAGGATGGATAGATGGTGAAATAGGGTTGTTTCATACTTATAATAACATATCAGTATATTATTGATACTAATGTTATTACTTCATAATGAAACAACCAAAGAATAAGAAGTGGAAGAAGAAATAAAGTTGAAAGAATCGGTAACGGACATTACCTCTTCTTTGAAGCACCTCTTTGAGATCTCCTTTTAGGGCACTAAAATTGGTCTTTGAGGAAGACCAGGACCTCTAGGATATTTCTAGGGAAGTTGAGAAGAGAATTTGGCAGGTTTTTTCCGAGCTTGAAGGCTCAATGTGGTGTGAGGAAGAGAGGGAGGAGGTGCCCTTTTATAAGGGAAGAGAGGGGAACCTTTGGAATAACTAAAACTATTATTTTATTATAAAGTCAAATTCGGTTTTTAATAGATCCAAATTGATATATTTTGAAGCTAAGGTGGTGATGGGTCTAAATCCTCTTATCCAATAGAATTTGGACAAGTTTAGTTTACTATTTTAACCTTATCATTTAGTTTTAACTTTAAGTTAGATAATTTTACTTTTACTGTGTCTTTTTGTGTTCTTACACTATAAGGTTAATATACTTACAATAACAAGCCAAACGAACCCCAAGTTTTTTATTATTTATATATATAACCTTATCTAAGTCATTTGTCCGAACCTTAGATTTTTAAGAATAAAATAACAATTAATAATATAATATTTGTTTTAAAAACTATTTTATGTCAATTTTGACACTATTTATAATTGAATTTTGTAAAAATCATAACAGAATTATTAGTTCGAAAAAAGTTAATTAAATCAATACTAACATGTCATATTAGCCTAGAAAATTATTTTAATTTATAAAAAGTCTCAAATTACATTTATTTGGGTATTCATAACATCAATTATGTCAATATTTCATTAATAAGATAATTACTGCATCATCATTGTGTCATAAATAAATTAACTTATTTAAAGTATAAAAATTAAAAAAAAATCATTATGTAGGAAATATTTTTAGCTTTATAATGAATATTTATAGTCGAATTTATCTTATTTATAACCCTATATTAAAAATGATTTACTTATTAAACTTTGATTTAAACTATTTTAACCCTTCTTTCAATAAATTAATAATAAATGTCCTAATCTAATACAAGTGGGGTTAAATGGTCATATTTTATTCCTAAGGTTGTTTTTGGTCGAATTACACTTATCCAATAGAATTAGGACATGTGTTAGGGTAATAATAATATAATTTTTACCCTTAATTACCCTATTTACTTTTAACTATGGTAAAAAAAAGTAAAAAGTTACTATTCACCAAAAATTATTTTCATCTCATTGAACCATATTTTATTCCTTGATATTAACTGTGTCTCTTGGATTTTCGAAATTCCACTCACAGAAGTAGTAAAATTCAGTTTTATGAAAAATTCAGTTTTTTAACCACCACTTAGTGGTTTCACTATTTATCAAAAAAATGAAAGTTTCCAGAAATATACAAAAAATTAGGCCTAAGCTGTATTTGATATTATGAATTAAAAAATGATGTCTATTTTATCAAATTCAAAACATATCAGTTACATTAACTAATTTAAAAATTAATTCCCGTCGTCAAAACAAATAGCGTGTTTTTAAGAGATAATAACTATCAAAAGATTGACACTTGATTATATCTGGTTTAAATGTAAAATTACATCCAATGACCAACATTGTATTAAATTGAAAAAATATATTCTAAATATACTTTAAAACCACTCAAATTAATAATTTGTCACTATTAATTATTTTGATTAAAAAGTTGTTTTTAATTAAAATTTAGTAATTTTCACTATTCATCAGAATATGAAAGTTATCCGAAACGTACCAAAATTTCACCCTAAGCTAATTTCGATATTCCGAATCCAAAAATGAAGTCCATTTTGAAAAATAAATTTTACAAATTTTCAAAAAGTGGTTATTAATATTCATAACGGCTAGTTTTAATAATATTTTAATAGCATATCATTGTTTAGTGAAACTCGGTATTGCGTACGATGCAAGCTATCGAGGAAGGCCGTGATTGCGTGTAATGCAATTCAAGTCAATGATGCGTGTTGTGAAAGATACTTTTGGTGTAGCGTACAACACAAGACATTAATGAAATTAAAAAGAATATTTTTCATAAAATCTCGGGGTGTTACATTCTACCCCCCTTAAAATTAATTTCGCCCTCGAAATTCGTCGGGGTTATAAATTGTTTACTACTCGAAAGTTTCTTTAATAGAAACCCACATCGTAAAAAGGAATACCAAAACCAATCTTGAAAAACAAAAGTATGAAACGTAACGGTTACCCAAATAAACTAATCACTGGGTTTCCACATAGGTGAAAATATGGATATGGAAGAGAAATCTAACCATTATGTTCTGATGGAGAGTGGTAGAGAACATGGCTATGGAAAATCCAGCAATCACAAAGCCATAAATTTGTGACGATCTAAGGTACCATCTGATTAATCAGATATAAGAGCTCTGGGACAACATTTTTTGTTTTCAAGATCATTTCCCTAAAGTTGATTAAATTGGAATTAGAAGAAATAATTTCATGATTTTGGTATAGTCTCACCGTTGGTCGTTCTTTGGACAATTTCCACTTCATCTATTAAAGAAATGATGATGAATTTTTCATTCGTGATGTGTTAGCAGATCATGTGATAGAATGATGGGTTATTCCATCTGTCTCAAACAAAAGGTTAGAAAAGTTTTCAAAAAATACATAAGTTCATCTATAGTGAGATTAATCATATATGGTTCCTAAAATGGACTTATACTTCTTATATCATACTGCTTAATATAATAAAACTAGTTTCTACTAAACAGGGACTTCCTCTAGGTCAGTGGTAGGCAATAAAGGCCATTCAAACTTCGGTTGTGGGTTTGATTCCCACAGCCTTGTCCGACGCGATGGGTTGTCGCCCGTCCTGCAGGTTTTCCTTTTTCTAATACTACATTACTATAACATCCCATCAATAATATCAAAAAAAAGATCTACCCTTAAACAATACTAACTTATGTCCAACATAATCATTTCCAATCTTTAGGCTTATCCAAAATACTGCTATCCAATCTCATATTATAGTGAAAACGATTACCAAAGAGTTCATATATCAAGCATGTTAATACCATCGTTGATCCCCGTATATCATGAGATATGTCTTGTTGGTCACATTCCAAACATTCGAAGGCCTTAATCATCTATTCTCTTGAAAAATGAATACCCATTGAATCTTAGTGAAAACATGAGTGTTTTCAAAAGTTAACTCTTTTCACATACCAAAACCTCAAACCATGATATAACTATTTCCTCATATCAGTCACGAGCTCATTAATACTGTCAAACATTTCATTTTCTCCTTATCCCTTAATTATGCGCATATCATCTTTTTTCCAAAAATATCTCAATCACTTTCCATGGTTACTGGTACCATAAAATTATTGAAAACCACAATAGACCAATACATAAATATTCTAATATTCCACGATACTATATACAACATTATTTTGGAATCCCATTACATAAACACTTAATCATTCCACCACATTGTTTTCATATTCAACATCGCCAATAGTGATCACATGGGACTTACATTTTTCCTTTGCCTTAAGCGGTTGCTCATGTCGATCATCACTAACCCTTGGATTAGGGCATTTATTAGCATAATGCCCCATTTCCTTTCACTTGAAGCATTGAAGTGTTGGTGGTGTGTTCTCTACAGTCTTTTCTTTATTCACATCATTAGAAACCCTTTTTCCATTACTTCGACACTCAGCTGCTCGATGACCTTGTTTTCCACACTTCAAACATTTTCTAGTCCCTTTAAGACAATCTCCACCATGCTTCTTTCCACACATTGAGCATAAGGAAACATTCATCTTCTTTTCACCATTATTCTAAGATTTCTCCTTGAACTCCATCTTTCGTTTCTTGTCAAAACTACTAGATGGATAAGTAACACCAACTTCCATTTCTACCTTGATAGCACAATGCACAATTTCTTCATAGCTACTGAAGTCTCTTATAGCTAATTCCCTTCGAATATTTGGTTTTAAGCCACAGAAGAATCGATCAACTTTACTTTCAGGTTGGATGATAAAGCCAGATGCATACCCTGCAAGCCTTATAAAATTCGCTTCGTACAACAGATTCATCATCCTTTTGCTTTAGTTCAAGAAACTCCTTATCTATCTTTGTTCGAAGAATACGAGGGAAGTACTTATTGAAAAATAAGTTCTTGAACTCGTCCCATTCCATGGACTCAATTTCATCTCTTGGCCTCGTATTCTTGATAAGATTCCACCATTGATCAGCTTCACTTTCCAAACGATATACTGCTAAGATGACTTTATCATGTTCTGAACATTGAAGAACTGAAAATATCTTTTCAGTGGTACTGATCCATTGTTCAGCAATAAGTGGATCAGAAGGCCCACTGAAAGAAGGTGGACGTTGCCTCATGAAGGACTCAATAGAATATTGTTCCCTTCTCTGCTCATTTGGTAGTCCAGAATGATTCATATCTTGTGTAAGTATAGAAATAATATTTTTCACTCCATCTCCCATAACATTTGTTTTTTCAAGAGAAAAATCATTGCATTGTCCATTTCATTGATCAATACGGTTCCTTCGGGTTCCATCCATTGTCTAAAACCCAAAAAGAATAGTGTGAGAGGAAAAAATCATGCTAGGGAAAACAACATAATAAAGGGGGAGTAACCTCAATATCTAACATCTTAGGTTTAATTCTATGATCATTAGCATAATTCTAGGACTATAACCTATATGTATACTTAACCTTAAGGATATCCCTAGACATAGCTTAGAAATATCTCTAGGTATCTCACTAAAGTTCTCGCATCCTAGTTTCCAATGGTTGACTAAACCTTCCCACTGATACCAACTGTAGAGACCCGAATCTTAACGTACATAGACATTACATTACTTTTTCGGAATACTTAGTACATAACAAAAACATACACACAAGGATCGTAATAGTTTAGTGTCTTTGGAAAATCGGAATATAATCTTCTAATCATGGTGAAAGATCTTCAACATCTCCCATAAAGATCTTCTTTTTTTAAAACCTAAATCATTTCTTTATATCCTGGGGAAAATAAAACATACAAAAGGGTGAGCTCAAATGATCAGTAAGGGTAAACAAAAGAAAAATCAATCACATCATGAACATAACATTTTTGGAAATCTTAACTAGTAAAAGAAATCATAATTTCATACCATAGGATAAATCATAGAAGTGAAATATAATCCCAATAATCATAACATAAAACATGGAAATTTGTGGAATACACACATAATCATAGAGAATCATTTCATATTAGTCAAGACTCATTTCCAAGACTATCTTAGTGGACAAAGTCTATTTCTGAACCATGTTCATTCCTCGTTTCAGTCCTGTTTCACTAAACCGGTTTAACCTGCCATTCCAGCCATGTCTATCTCATGAAATATAAAATCTTTACCCAATGCATTGGATGGAGATATAGGTCCCACCCATCTCATAATGATACCATTCTTATGTGTGCCACAAAATCAGAAACCATACATCATAGCATAACCCATATAATAAAAATGGGAATCTTAAACATCGTGACATCATAAAACAATTCATATAAGATAAAGGAATTCATAAAAATATAATTTCATCACAACAAAATCAAATCAATGTAATAATAGGGATAGAAACATAACCCTTTATTATCTTAGATGAAAAATAATTTTGATAAAACACTTGAACTCCATTCTTGAGGAAAATATCCTTTCTACTTCAAAAACACTTTTCCTTTCTTAACATGTCATACAATTATAAACTAAAAGAATTTGATTAAAAATAAACTTGAAAACTTGTAAAGGATGCTTCTTGGAAGTAATGTTTTAAAAATACATTCTTTCCGTATAAGTTAAAAAACATTCTTCTCGTACTTTTGTCGGAAAAGTCAAAAAGTACCTCATACGAAAAACGACAAAAGATTCCTTTCATATCTTTTACTAAAAACTCACCGAAGGGTAAAATTGGATTTAAACAATTGTAGGTAGATGGAAATCATATTATATATTGAGGAAACATGGATGTGGATGATAAAATACACCCCAGTAAATACCAAAGTATAAACAATCTCGGATAAAAATGAGATTGTGATATTTCCCTTACCTTAGGTCTGATTTTCTTTGTAAGTGTCCGAACCTCCTGTATAATGATTTAAATAATGTTATTGACTTATTAAAGAATCATACTTATTTTTATGATATCATATATGGTTCACTTATGACTTTATTTTACCCATTTTTTGTAAATTCCATGTTAAAGAGCGTTTTGGGTAAAATCGTTTCATTTGTCGTCCGTGTTTTGACTTGTAATTAATCATATGATTAATTAGATCATGATTACTTAATTACAGAATATAAAACATTATTTATATATAATATATATTCAGAATATACATATATATAATATATCAGTAAATGGAAATAAATACACCGTTCATGGAGACGGTAGGCCGTACGTACGCATGAACGCTGTTTTCGTTTCCTTATTGAATTGAGTGGAATTAAGTAGATGACATAAATATATATATATATACATAAATACAGTAGTATTATTATGTCATATATTTCATTATTACTTATTTTATATACTTTATAATCATTCATGAATGGTTAACGTGGAGAATGAATCTCATCGTGTCGTGGAGACGGTATTCCGTACGTACGCACGAGCGATGATATCATTCTCATGATAGTTGAATTGTATTGGAGTGTATGTATACTATTTCAGAATCAATATCACTTTACAATAGTCATATATAGTCATTATTTAGACCATTATACCCATCCAAGTAAGGTGGTGGTGGAAAATAGATTACACCATGGCGTGGAGACGGTATTCCATATGTACGCACGCGCGGTGATTTCGTTTTCCGTAGGATGGATAGATGGTGAAATAGGGTTGTTTCATACTTATAATAACATATCAGTATATGAGTTATACTGATGTTATTACTTCATAATGAAACAACCTAATAAGAAGAAGTGGAAGAAGAAATAAAGTTGAAAGAATCGGTAACGGACATTACCTCTTCTTTGAAGTGCCTCTTTGAGATCTCCTTTTAGGGCACTAAAATTGGTCATTGAGGAAGACCAGAACCTCTAGGATGTTTCTAGGGAAGTGGAGAAGAGAATTTGGCAGGTTTTGGCCGAGCTTGATTGCTCAAAGTGGTGTGAGGAAGAGAGGGAGGAGGTGCCCTTTTATAAGGGAGGAGAGGGGCACCTTTGGAAGAACTAAAACTATTATTTTATTATAAAGACAAATTCGGTTTTTAATAGCTCCAAATTGACATATTTTGAATCTAAGGTGGTGATGGGTCGAAATCCTCTTATCCAATAGAATTTGGAACAGTTTATTTTACTATTTTAACCTTATCATTTAATTTTAACTTTAAGTTAGATAATTTTACTTTTACCGTGTCTTTTTGTGTTCTTACACTATAAGGTTAATAAACTTACTATAACAAGACAAACATACCCCAAGTTTTTTATTATTTATATATATAACCTTATCTAAGTCATTTGGCCGAACCTTATATTTTTAAGAATAAAATAACAATTAATAATATAATATTTGTTTTAAAAACTATTTTATGTCAATTTTGACACTATTTAGTAATTGATTTTTTTAAAACTCTTAACAGAATTATTAGTTCGAAAAAAGTTAATTAAATCAACACTAACATGTCATGTTAACATATAAAATTAGTGGAATTCATATAAAGTCTCAAATTAAATTTATTTGGGTATTCATAACATCAATTATGTCAATATTTCATTAATAAGATAATTATTGCATCATCTTTTTGTCATAAATAAATTAACTTATTTAAAGTATAAAAATTAAAAATAAAATATCATTATGTAGGAAATATTTTTATCTTTCTAATTAATATTTATAGTCGAATTTATCTTATGTATAACCCTATATTAAATTTTATTTACTTATTAAACATTGATTTTAACTATTTTAACCCTTCTTTAAATAAATTAATAACAAATGTCCTAATCTAATCCAACTGGGCTTAAATGGTCATATTTTATTCCTAAGGTTGTTTTTGGTCGAATTACACTTATCCAATAGAATTAGGACATGTTTTAGGGTAATAATAATATCATTTTTACCCTTAATTACCCTATTTACTTTTAACCGTGGTAAAAAAAAGTAAAAAGTTACTGTTCACCAAAAATTATTTTCATCTGATTGAACCAAATTTTAGTCATTGATATTAACCATGACTCTCGGATTTTCGAAATTCCCCTCACAGAAGCGGTAAAATTAAGTTTTATGAAAAATTCAGTTTTTTAACTACCACTTACTGGTTTCACTATTTATCAAAAAAATGAAAGTTTCCAGAAAAATACCAAAAATTAGGCCTAAGCTATTTTTGATATTATGAATTCAAAAATGATTTATATTTTATCAAATTCAAAACATATCAGTTACATTAACTAATTTAAAAATTAATTCTCGTCGTCAAAACAAATAGCGTGTTTTTAAGAGATAATAACTATCAAAAGATTGACACTTGTTTATATCTGGTTTAAATGTGAAATTACATCCAATGACCAAAATTGTATTAAATTTCAAAAATATATTCTAAATATACTTTAAAACCACTCAAATTAATAATTTATCACTATTAATTATTTTGATTAAAAAAGTTGTTTTTAATTAAAATTTAGTAATTTTCACTATTAATCTGAATATGAAAGTTATCTGAAACGTACCAAAATTTCACCCTAAGCTAATTTCGATATTCCGAATCCAAAAATGAAGTCCATTTCGAAAAATAAAATTTACAAAATTTCAAAAAGTGGTTATTACTATTCATACCGGCTAGTTTTATTAATATTTTTATAGCATATCATTGTTTAGTGAAACTCGGTATTGCGTATGACGCAAGCTATCGAGGAAGACCGTGATTGCGTGTAATGCAAGGAATGTCAAGGATGCGTGTTGTGCAAGCTCATTTTGGTGTAGCGTACAACACAAGACATTAATGAAATTAAAAAGAATATTTTTCATAAAATCACGGGGTGTTACAGTCAATGAGAGTTGGGGACAGTCCAGGAGGCGCCGCCATCCCTTGGGGCGCTGAACACCACTGGAAGGTATTCATCACTCCCACATGTGAAACATTTTGAGAGCTCAAACATCGCATGTTGGAGTGATGAGTACCTTCCAGTGGTCTTCCCCCAAATGGGGTGCCCAAGAGGGTTTCCAGGAGGGTGGGGTGTCTAGGAGGGTGGGGGTTGTTCAAGGGGGTGGGGGTGTCTAGGGGTGTGGTGGGGTCAGTCCAGTGGGGTGAGGGGGTTCTGATCTATTTTTGGTAACTTTTTGCTTTGTTTCAGGGGTGTGGAAGGGTTGTCCAGAGGTGTGGGAGTGTTGTCCAGGGGGTGAGGGGTATACAGGAGGGTGGGGGCTGTCCAGGGGTGTGGGGGGCTGTCCAGGGGGTGGTGGAGATGTCCAGGGTTGTGGTGGCTGTCCAGGGGGTGGGGGAAGTCCAGGGGTGTGGGGGTGTCTAGGGGTGTGGTGGGGGTTGTCCAGTGGGGTGAGGGGGCTGTCTAGGGGGTGGTTGGGCAGTCTAAGAGGGTAGGGGTTGTCCAGGGTTTTTTAGGGCTTTCCAAGGGTGGGGGTAGTCCAGGTGTGTGGGGTGTCCAGGGGTGTGGGGGTGTCCAGGGGGTGGTGGGGAAGTCCAGGGGTGGGGGTGTCCAAGGGGGGTGGGGGTTGTCCTGGGGTGTTGGGGGTTGTCCAGGGGGTGGGGTCAGTCCAGGGGTGTGGGGGATTCCAGGGGTGTGGTGGGGTTTCCTGGGGTGTGGTGGGGGCTGTCCAGTGGGTTGAGGGGGTTCTGGTCTGTTTTTGGTAAATTTTGGTCTGTTTCATTGGTGTGGGAGGGCTGTCCATGGGTGTGGGAGTGCTTTCCAGGGGTGTGGGAGTGATTTCCAGGGGGTGGGGAGTATACAGGAGGTTGGGGGATGTCCAGGGGTGGTGGTGATGTCCAGGGGTGTGGGGGTGTCCAGGGGTGTGGTGGGGGCAGTCCAGTGGGGTGAGGGGGGTTTGGTTTGTTTTTTGTAACTTTTTGGTCTGTTTTAGGGGTGTGGAAGGGTTGTCTAGGGGTGTGGGAGTGTTGTCTAGGGGGTGGGGATATACATGAGGATGGGGGTTGTCCAGGGGTGTTTGGGGCTATCCCGGGGGTCGGGGAAGTCTAGGGGTGTGGTGGGGGCTGTCCAGTGGGGTGAGGGGGTGGGAGGGATATCTAGGGGTGTGGGAGTGCTTTCCAGGGTGTGGGGGGTATACATGAGGGTGGGGGTTGTCTTGGGGTGTTTGGGGCTATCTAGGGGGTCAGGGCTGTCCAGGGGTGTGGTGGGGGCTGTCTAGTGGGGTGAGGGGGGCTGTTCAGGGGGTGGTGGGGGGCCGTCCAGTGGGGTAAGTTTTAAATGTTATCAATGTAAATGCATAGTTTTTCTTTGGTTCTTGTTTTGGTCTACTTCTATTTTTGTGGTAGGAGTTCTTGATTTGGTTTCTGGTTGTTTTTGGGGAGATCAGAGGACTGCATTCCATTTAATAAAAATTGGTCTTCCACGTTGGTTATTTTATAAACGACGTGATAAAGGAATGGGGAAGGGTTAATCATGTCAATTATTTGAATAACCGACATGATAAACACCTATGGGAATGGTTTATCACATCGGTTATATAATAACCGACGTTATAAAAACCCCCCTGACTGGTTTATCATGTTGGTTATTATATAACCGACTTGATAAACCATTTCCCTGGGGATTTATCACGTCAGTTATTAAATAACCGACGTGATAAACATCCCCCTCACTGTTTTATCACGTCGGTATTATAATAACTGATGTGATAACCCCTCCCCCTAGTTTATCATGTCGATTATGTAATAACCGACCTAATAAAGGCTTGGGAAATGGTTTATCACGTCGGTTATTTTATAACCGACGTGATAAACACCCCTTCATTGGTTTATCACGTTGTTTATATAATAAACGACGTGATAAACACCAAAATGTTATGTTTTTTACGTCAGTTTTTAAATAACCGACATATGAAACAATATTTATAACGTTTTCCATATTAACGTCGGCTAAAAACCGACATAAAAAATGAAAAATAACTGACGTAAAAACGTTTTCTGCACTAGTGATTATTCTGATATGAATGCTTTTGTAGTCCTAATGAATGATGTGGGTTTTTGTCACATAAATCCATCTAATATATCTCCTATGTGTTGTGGATCAGGATTCTCTATATGGGTAAGATTATTTTTCATAACTTGAGTCAACTTTCCCAGTATAGTTATAAGTTTCTCAACACCTGATCCAACATCATTATCTTGCATCAGAGGGAAATCACTACATGGGACATGCACGTTAATGTTTTTTCCATTACATCCACTAGGATCTATTTCTAAATAATGGAATACACTAGATTATGTTATGAATCTTAATTTATAATATCAATGTAGAAAAATAAGTATCATAATTTGAAAATTTATACAAAGCTAATCTCATAATCAGAAAAATGGTTTCTTTGAGGTAGAATTTACATTTGAATCCTTTATAATGGATTGTAAAGAAAATGTGGATTATCTTAAGCATATCCATTGAGAGTGTCAAACTAGGTGTGTAGTAATGCCCATTTTTTGTGTACTAGGATTCCTCAGATGAAGCTCAAAACTCATTTTCCGAGTTATTACACCTAGGTACATCTATGCCTGAAACATGTACACTTGTAGTATCCAAACACTGATGTATTTTCTAGAAATATCCACACAATAAATTCCTCACCAAAATTCCATGACTGTTTTGTATTTTTATCCCCAAATATTTTCTTAGGTTTTTGTTCCATAATTTTCATTTTCAAAATCTAGTTTCCATGTTTTCTAGTAAACTTCCACTAATACAAACTATAAAGACCTACCCCCAGTTTTCTTAGAGCCATTGCATTAATTCATTATATTGGAATCATTACAAGAAATTATTATCTTGAAGGAATGAATAGTTTAGTAGTTTTGGAAAACTGTATGCATACATATGTTCAACATTACAACTTGAAAAGAAATACAATATAGAATTTCCATTAACAATAATCATAACTCCTAGTTTATCCAAGAATTTCATTCATAATATATATATTCATGTCCTTGGAAAATGAAAAATATAAAATGGGTGATCTCAAATGCTCATTATGTGTAAGAAATACAATAGAATATATCATAAACCTAAACATTAGGCATTCTTAATAAATAAAAACACGTGCCTTTAAAAATAAACTTGGACACATTATGGCTAGAATAAGAAATGAATAAATAATTCCATAGTAAAACATAATCATGGGTATTATAATAGTATAATAACCTCAGAATGATTCAATTACTATTTTCATAATTAGGTAATTCATAATTCCATTCATCATAACTATTCCATCAAGGCCTCATTCCAGGACTAAAAATATCCATTTGTTAAGGCCTTGTCCCAAGAACGTAGTTTGTCTCAAGAGACATACCGATGCATAAAGGGGCCATAGAAGGCCCCACACATCACATATTAAGTCAAATTCATTCCTTGTATGAATGGGGATAATAATAAACAAAAGTAAATTAATTTTGAAACTAACAAATTAAATGTAAATAACATTACACGAACATTAAGCGTAAACAATAACCATTTGGAGTAAGATGGAGAATGGTTTTAAGAAAGTGAATCCATAGTTAAACAAGTAATAAACCATTAAATTAAATATTTTAGATGATATAATAAACTATTTATTCCAATAATACATAATAACTAATAAGAGTTTTTAAATAGATGAATATATTCATAAAAAATCATCGAGAAATTCTTGAGATAAATACACTTTTACGTTGAAAATAAGGGTTATTTTTTAAAATCATTATATAAAACTATAAATGAAGTATTATAGTATTTTCATTATAATTTTAATTATTTTATAAAGATAAGGGTTTCTAAAAACATATTATATAGTTCCCTTGAAAATAGGTATGAATTTGAGAAATTCCTTTGAATAAGTCCTGTATTTGGGGAATAATTTTTGAAATATCCTTTTAAAACATATAACTGCCCATAAATGAAAGTAGGATTCTTGTTGGTACACATATATAGAACATTAAAACATAATTTATTAATATTTCTTATGATTAACTAGGAATTTAATTTAGTAATGTAGAGAATAATAGTAACTCGAATAAAAATGGAGGTTCGGGTAGAAAACCCTTACCTTAAGTCTGATGGTTTTCCTCACTTGATATTAGTGTACCAAATAACCAAATTAAATTAATTAATTAATATTTTAGAACCCACTTCTTGATGTAATTTATTTATTATGTCCTTAATAATTTCATTCATGGCCTTCTTGATGGGTTTCAGAGGTTCAATTTTATTGTTTGTGAGCATTCTCTTCCTTGGTATTGATGACCAGTTTACTTATATTTTTGTAAGTATAAACATATAAGAAGAGATTTGTTTTCTAGAATAGAAGTTTAGATTATTTTTTAAAATCAAAAATAACACATGGTTATAAAATTCATTTGTTATGGGGAGTTAATAAGAATCATTATATAAAACATTAATGAAAATTGTTTGGGTTAATTGGATGTTCTTGATCTCATTGAACTCATTTGGATTTATAAATAAATATCATGTTTAAAATAAGATTACATAACATAAAATAAGTTATAATAATAATATTATAGTTTGTTTCAACCATAAAAATGGTTTCATCACTATAATTGAATACGGTGATAAAACCTGTTGTCCTTGAATTTGATAAATTAACACATCTGAAGTGGTGTTTTCATTTCTAGTATAAAAGGTAGGGAAAGGATATATGATGATAAATTATTTCATTATCATAACAAAATTACATTAAATTTGTGGTAATGGAGTTATCATATAATTTGGACTAAATTAGGGGAGAAAATAAAATAAAAAGAAAGGAACTCAAAATAAGTGAAATGAAAAGAGGAATTTACCTCCGGATGTTATCTTTCTTGAGATCCTCTTTAGGGGAGAAGTTTTGGACTTTTTATGAGACCAAGGAATGATATACATGGGTAGGTTCTTGAAAGGATATTTTAGAAAAATTTATAAAAGGCATAATTCTTGATAGGAGTGAAGAGAATAGGGGGTAATGGGTATCTTTAATAGTGTTGGAGAGGGGTGATTTTTGAATATCTTATTCATTATTTTCTTATTTCCCTTATGATAACCAATAGTATTGATTCATGTGACCCATAATAGTAATAATTTCAGTTGATTTCAATCCAAGTTTTATTACATCATTCATGATGCTAGGAATAGTGAATGTAGCTGATAATACATATATATAGTAAATTATCGTATTTTACCATTCATAAAAATTCAAGTATTACATAAAAATCCTGAAAATCACCCTAAAATTTTGTTGATGTGTAGAATTAAAAAATGAACTCCTTTTTTTGAATATAATTAAATAAATATGATTAATTTAATTGTTAAATAAAATCATAATTTAATCCAAAAATAAGAATTTTCAAACTGTAATTCATTTTATATCACCTTCAAAAATTAATCAAGATCTCATTATCTTATAAAATTCAGATAATACAATAATAATATGATTGAATATTCATAAGGGTCATATTACCATTCATAAGGGTATGTTACTATTCAGATAAAATTAATTTCATCTTATCATACTCGAAATATATTACAGAACGCAACCGTGTATGTTAGTTTTTCAAAATTCAAATCACCGAGGGGAAAAATTATGTTTAATGGATAGTTTATAACAAAGTGGTGTTTTTTAGAGACTCGTTATTTTATTAATTCAATATTAAATTTATTTTTAAATACTTTGGGTTTTACAATTTAAAATTATAAAATTATTCTTTAAAATAAATTCATGAATAAAGGCTCTTTAAAGGGTCCATTTCATTATAGTGTGGGATATGATGTTTACCTACTACAGAAGGGTCTTGGGTATTATATAAATTAATTTATATGTTCTTCAAATATAGTTACCCTACCAAACCATTTAATTATCACCAATTTCTATCTCCAAAATTCATCTTATCTCTAAACCATCAGCACTAATACCACTCTATCATAACCCCCTGATGGTACCCCTCTAAGTGAAAAGAGGGATGATTACCCTAATATCGTGTCTCTAATATTAATGGGTTGGAAACTAGAACCAATAGTATAATATAAAAAAATGGGAGGCATTTACCTATGTATATAAATTTAAGGATAATAGATAAGACAATATCCACCAACCAACTCCACATCATAAATAAATAAACCATCCCAAAACATGAATGTAATGTCATATAATAGAGAGACAACAAAAAACCATATGAAATGCCAAGGTATTTACAAAGAACTCCATAATATTTTGAAAAACATCACGAGAAACACCCAACACAATCATCAACCAACTCATATGAACCTAATATAAAATCATATATGTATATATTGGTGAGAATGAAAGTATAATGATTTAGATCTTCCACGAAACCTCTCATGAAAAATATAAATAATAATACTAAATATATTTTAATAAATAAATGAAACTATCTCATCACCTAAATAGGTAAAGCATTATATCATCTCCACTATAAATTTATCTCCAAGTAATCCATAAAAGTAATCATATCCATATAAAAACATATATGTAATAATGGTACCCAACTTCCACTTCCCCATAGTTTTATCCTTCACACACCCTAATGGACCTCGTCCTATGGTCATCCCAACCATGAATTATCCTGCACAAACCCAACAAACTATATAACAGTATCTTTATGCATACCATGAATCGTATAATCATGTTTTAATTCCTAAATTAATTGTGACCCATGTATCATGAATTATACCTCATGCCACTTTTGTGCTTACATATACACTAGTGGGAAACTATACTCACTATAGTAAGATATGAGTATGAGTTAAAACATTACTCCATTAAAGTCCACATATAAATGTGTATTAATTATTATCCAATATATCATGTGTGAGCCTATAACCTATACCTTAATCAATTATAGCCAAATTTTTCCCACATAATATTCTATAGCTGAAGGGAGATTAGAGGAGATAGGGTTATTATCCATCTATACCCTCACAGACTAGGTTGTTGGTGAAAACACCCCCCAAAACCCTTGGTTGTCTATTTCTCTACCAACTCAAGTGGAGAATATTATGAAATCCAAAAAATTAAAATATATCAAAAACAAATAACTAAATGAAAACTATATAGACATAGACTAATCTATATTTATCATCCCATAAGGGACCTGGCAGTCACTCATAAGGTATAGAAATCTAAAATGAAAATATGAATTAAGGATCAAATTAAACCTATTCATTTAGTACTTTATAAATTACCAATCATTTGTTAATCACCATTACTATTTCTATTTAATCATTTCATTTCAACTGAATCCCTCATTCTTTTATAATCATTTCATTTTTTATATTTCATTCCCATTCACTTGGAGAATTCATTCCAGCCACCCATGGTTCACATAAATATATGATTCATCACATCCATCAATAACACTCAATCCCATGAGTTTATTATTTAACCATTTTTCATTCCATAAATTTCGATTACTCTATAACTCATCTTAATGTACGACAAAAAAAATATGAACTTTTCATGCATATAGCCAAAATATTTCAAACAAATTGAAACCATAGAAAAATATTTTTGGTAAAAAATCTATTTAAATAATAACCAAGAATAAAATAATGATAAATACCCACTCAAATCTCATTTCAACCACCATGGTGTATCCTGTCAAGGTTGCACACAAGAAATTCCTTCCCACCATCACCAACATCAAGAAACTTCTAGAAATTGGATAAGAAAACACATTGTTAAAAAAAGAAAATTGACCACTATAGGTTCAAAAAAATTATATTAAGTCTCTATCATCTTGATGAATATTTACATGGAAAAAAATTATACATCATGCAAATTTATCGGAATCTATGGCATTAATACTAATAAATTCAAGCCTTTTATAAAAAAATAGGATTGCTCATCCTTAATAAATAATATTTATAAAACAAACATTTTAATTAAATTATTTAATTTACTAATTCATAATTCATAAGTTTAAAAAAAAGAAATATATTACCAATAGACATCATTAGATTGGAATCGACAAAAACAGGATTCAAGCAAGATATTCATGTTAAACAAATTAGGTTAGACAAAAATTAAATTCACATGAATCTTTCATTGTTCATTTAATATTTCCATATTTACATTGTTTGAAAAATTTTAAGAATATTAATCTTTCTAAACAAAAAAGTAAAAGACAATATATAGATATCACACTATATAGATTACCAAGAATAATCAATAACATATCATATCCACATGTGATTGCAACACCCATATAATTTAAATTTTAATTCCATTTATTATATTTAAAAGTTTGATTCATCTACTACCCAAACATGTTAAATCAGGTATGTTAACACTTTCACATGAAAAAATAGAATCAATAAATCCACCTCCTCAATTATAAGTTCAGCGTTCTCTAATTTGGAACATATGATCAAGGATTTACCGCCACTAAACTCAAAAGAAGCAACCTAAAACAAATCCATAGTAAACCACTATCAATCCTTGTTTCAAAATTAGCTTAAACCATAGGGAATCCACTAAAATAATCCTCTATGAAGAAATAGAACAAGGAAAAATATATGAGTGAATAGAGAGAGCCTTAAATCTTAAGACTTTAATTCGATGATCCATGGTGTTTAGATTCTCAAAATATGTGGATAGAGAGTAGTGAGAGTAATATAGGTGTACTTGGGTGTAAATAAATATGAAAAAATTCAATCTTATTGAGTCTTATCTCCCTATTTATAAAGGATGATTGAATGACATCAACCATGTTGTGGTTACCTCCACTATATCCATAGTCCCCCTTGGTCAAATGAGATCTGATTTTATAGCTAATTGAAATGTTTTGAAACCCAAAGCTCCAAATATTTTTTGAAAATTCATTAAATTTCATTGAACTCCACCATTCCCTACACCACATTGTGGTTCACACGATTTCAGACCCTCAAACAACCATTATGGACTTCATCATAGACCATGGGAAACCCCTCAATCATTTTGACCTACCACACTACAGGGAACAGAATTGGGGACTCCAATACATTGTTTCCATTCTCCCCCCAAACACTCATCATATCCATGAATAGATGAAACAAAATTCCCATCACATGAAAGTTTTAGGGTCCCTCTTATAAATAGGAGGTAATAATTATGATCCACACCTAGTAACATGGGAATTTTAGGGGCTTCTTTCTGTGATGGGGAGAACCCAGATGGACCCTAGAAACATCATTAAATCCACTATGGTTTGAAGTACTTACATGTTTTACAAATTTAAAACACCATAGGAAAACCAATTATGAAATTTATGCCTTGGAAATTTCACTCACTATGATGCCCCAAGTACCACACAACTAGCACAAAACACCCAAGGCTATAAAATAGACAACTTAAAACTACTACACCAGGCTCACATCATCAAACAAGCTCAAAATAGTTAGCACCATTCCCTTTACTGTGTCTTGGGGGCACTCAATAAGGATAGAACCCATCCCTATCCTCAAAAACATGTCTATACTCCTTTTTTAAACCTTTATTCCATAGAAAAATGTGATGGGATGGATCCATAAATTTGGTCTCTTATATGGAACATGTGAGGTTTGTTTCTATTGCCTATATAAAGTGTATCACTAAGAATCTTAGTTACATGTGGTCATAATATAGGATGTTGTAAAGGATTTAGTGAATAAGATATTCCTAATCATTTCCCTTGATGATGGTATATGACTAATACCTCAGTATATAATATTAGAATTTTAAGGGGATAATGCATCATATATATTCAAGTTTTGATTTTGTGACTTCGTGGTTGATTTTATGGGTTCTATAGATAATCTTTTGTGCCAAACTAACTAGAGATCTACTAACCTCCTCATAAATTTATATATATTTGACGTCTAAATGTTGTTTTGGAGATAGTGGGAATGGGTTTCTAAAATTGGGATGTTAGGTTGTGAATAAATGTTTGTGATGATGAGATAAGATAGAGACAATGGATGGTGGATAGTGGAATAAATTAGGATAAATAATTTCAAATGAACAAAGAAAATTTATATATTATTATTGTTACATAGTTGTACCAATTCTATGATTAATGTTTGATATATTTAACAATGACTTATAAATTTCTTTATTTTTGTTTTTGAGATGATTGTAATTTTGAATTCCTTCTTGTATGATATTCACATATTTTTGTACATCTTATAGAAGTTGAGAACTACACCACTAGTATTAAACCAATTAAAGTGAAACCGATGTGTGTTTCGAAATTGTTTCTCTTTATTATCATAGTAGAAATATAGAAGTATAGTTAGTGCTGGGATATCTCTATTAGTAATTCATTCACTCATATAATCATTTCTATAGTGGGATTTCCATAGTTAATATATATATTGAATTATATGAAGGGGATTAAATAATGAATATATTCTCTATTTCTAAAAAAGGGTAATCCCCAAGGGAATTTACTATAACACTTTTCATCCAGGCTAAGGATATCTATTGTTTTCAATATTTTTATATTCTTGAAATGTGTTATGGGATTCATGTGACGATAGTGAAAAGAATGGTTTTTAAATATTTTGGATAGCATTAGTAGGGTTAATCTACTCTCGATTGGTAATATGTGAGTGTATATAATGAACTATTTGATGAATTTTTTTTATGGAGAGGACCTCCCACTTTAGATGTGGTTTCATTGGTCCTGATAAACTATCAACCATTGTGTTCCATGGTTGTGAAAAAAATGTTGAAAATGTGAGATCACCCATGATATTATCTTTCATCGTAGTATAGATAAAATCTAATAAGAAATTTTTCAAGGTATTAGTAAAAAAATTGACCATCCAATTTTAGTGTTGAAATAATTATATAAAATCACAATTGAATGATGGGTTAGTGTGATTGTGGTCAGCATGTGCTAGAGTCCTGACAGTAAAGAAGAATAGTGGTCAGTAAATTTCCTTACTAAGAATTAGGAAATATAGTATAATCGCATTTTCTATGTGGCGTATAGATATGAGGTGATCATGGAAGATCTCCTTTTGGGTGGTAATACATATAAAGGATTGTATTATAGAGTAAATTATGAGTCAAATAATGTATTTTCTTACAATTAGGTTGAAAATCGTCACTAGCTCGTATTTAATTTATCTATGATTGTATTTTCTCTTTTTCATTGGTTCCCTTGAAAATTATTTGATATGATCCTTCCTTCTTAGAAAATACTTAGAGGACACTTCTAGGAAACCCTACATACCCCTTAGAGAGAGTTGAAAAGTGGATGATTATGAAGTGGTACTTTAATGGTTAGTAGATATAGAGATGACACATCACCTAAATATTATGTAATTTCAATTAGAGGTTAGTTATTTAATCATAGGTTGGGTTTTTAAATGAGGTTATTAGGTTATCCAATCATTTATATATATATGAGATTGTATTCCTTCAATATATTTGTCCACAATTAGTGTTAATGATATTTAAGATACATTTCCAACTTACAATAAGTGGTTGATATGAAGATTTGTTACTAACAAATGTGCTTCTGTGGAAACCATTAAGACATTTATTAATGGTGGAAAATTTTATGATATTTCTAAGCATAAATTTTATATTGTTTGAAAATTTAAAGGATGTGTTGATCATGTCTCACACTTTAAAATTAAGATAACCTATATAACATAAATGTGATGGGTGAGTAGCTGAGTGAGGGGATTATTTTAGTTAGTTGTTAATGATGATAACACAATTTATTATTTTTATGGATATGCATCATTTTGTAAATTGTTTTCAAATAAGTGAATATCATTCCCAAATTTATTCGAGTAATATAGGAATCTAAAAGAATCCTTATGAAAACAAAAAATTTATTACATATTAATTCATTATTTTTTATATAAAGGAAGTAATTATACAATTATAGATGATCTTGAAGCCTATTTTCATTGAGAAATTAGGTACATTATATAAAAAACGAAAAAATAAATACAAATTCATTAATAAAAAAATTTATAACATGCTCTTATTTTCCTCGGACATTCTAAAACATCATGGAATAACCTAGGGATATACGTATTAAATGGGTGAGTTGTAAATACTAGTAAGGGAATAAATAGATAATAGCATAAGTTAAATTAGTACATGTGATCCAAGATTCATATAAATGTAACATAAGAAAGGTGAGAATCAAAATCTCGAACAACGAAGCATGATAATATATGATATTATAAAGAAAACATGGGAAGGTGGTGAAAATATAAAACATTTCATGAACATAACTCAAGGATAACCACAAAGACAACATCACATGGTTGAAAGAGTACCATAATGGTTGAGTTTTACCTCATAATCCCATAAATTTCATCTCTTGAGACTATAAAATTAACCAATTCATTGGAGCACAACCTGGATGCAGCAATTATAACATATAAATGATCATGTGTGTCACATAGATCATTCAACATAAAGACATATTTCATCACATTTCATCCTAAAAATAAAGATTTTTATAACAAATATATAATTTTAAAACCAATTACGTATAGGTACATCTTGGTTAATACTCATGACTGGAACTGGGTATGGGTATTCATTACACAAATTTTTGGCACGGATAGTCTCAGGATAATTTTAGCTATATAGTTGGATATATAAAGGTTCATGGGAGGTATTAATGAGATTACAATAGGTCTATAATCACTTGGAAATCATATGATAATTAATATGTATGTGTTTTAAAATTTCCCAACATAGAAAAAAAGAAAAAATAGAAGGCATAACATAAAGGATATTCTTTAATAAATAGAATAAAGAGAGGACCACTTACCTAGAGTGGGTACTTATAAAAGCATTGTATGGGCTTCTAGAGAGCATAGGGGAGCCTTGGGAGAACTTTAGAGATATATGGGTAGATAAATGTAATGATAAAGGTGTTTTTAGTGAAGATAAATTGGACGTTTGGTAGGATTATGTAGAAAAAGACGAAATAATTATGTATTAATTTTCAAATTTTGGCATTCATATCTATATGATAAAGTAATAAAAACCAAAAAACATCCCTATATTTTTCCCATGGTTTATTCCATACTGTTTTACTTTTAATGTGTTATATTTTAAATAATTTATCCCATTAAAATAATACCCCTAGTGTTGTGCAAGTGAGTTATGTTTCTAAAGAATTTGTTTCAATACCATAAAATATAATATAGATTTTGGAGGATTCATTAAGGTTTTGTAAAATTAATCAAATAAAATAAAGACAACATAATTTTAAAAGAGAAATATATATTTTTTCTATGATACCTTTTATGCCATATATTACATCACTTAGTTTTCATTATAATTTCATAATACACAATGTATATTTACACCGTATTTAATTTTGACCCAACAATTTGATTGTCACCGAAATTTATAAAAACATTCAACATTAGAAAATTTCTATACAAGGATTTCAAAAATAATAATTATTTTATCCAATAAATTATTTATATATGGGACTTTACACTTTTTAAATAAAAAAACCAAATTTATTAAAAAAATATTAGTTTTTAACGATAATAGTATTCTAAACCTTATAAAAATGACATTTGGAACCGTAGAATTATAATAAAATTTATATTTATTAAATATTATTTAATAAAAATATTTTATTAAAATATCAGTTATTTTAAAAATTAATTAAAATATTAAAATTATTGTCTTGATTGGTACTATGTATTCCCCAAAACTACAATTTGTGTTTCATAAAAATGGAATCAAATTTTATCAAACATGTTATTTAGTGATTTTAAAGTAATAATAAAATGATAAATATAATAACAAATTTATTTTATAAAATTAAACATATAAAAATTCATATTACGTGGGTCTAGATACATATCCATTTATTACATAGGAAATTTCCCTAAGGGTAAGTTGTGCAACGGTGTGATTTTCATAGGGTGGTTTGGCATACATGGTTTCAGTCTTGATCTCAATGAGCTTTAAATTCTTGCATAAATTATTTCTTTTATGATTTTGTTGTGGAATATTGTATTGGTGTTTGTCAAGGGAAAATCCCAATGCTTCTACCTCCCTAATAAGATCCAATAAATGGAATTCATAGGGTATGATCCTACGGGTCGAGGGAATTGCTTCCTCCATCTTTGTAAATTGGAATTTATCATAACCCATCATATATACTAGTCATTTGGTAACTAATTACTAGTTATATTATCAATGGTTATGATAATTAATGGTATTTTAAATTTGAGAGACCTTATAACTGTTCAAAATAGCCAAAGTCGTACATCTGTTTTCTATACCTTTATTTCTTAATAAGGCATTTACTCATTTAAAAACAGAATTATATTTATAGATTTTTGGGTCATTACATTATTCCCCCATTTAGAAATATCTCCCTTGAAATTTTCATTTCATACATTAAAATAGATGAGGGTACTTTTGTCTCATTTCCTCTTCCAGTTCCCATGCCATTTCCTCAAACTTGTGGTCCCACCATAGTACATTGACCACGTGAGATTTCTTGTTTCATAGAACCTTGTCTTTATGATCTAATATATTCACCAACATCTCCACATATGAAAAATAATTTTCCAATATTACAAACTCTATATTCCATACATGTGAGGGATCTAGTATGTACTTCTTCAAGGGGGGATACATGGAACACGTCATGTACTTGAGATAGGTTAGCTTTTAGTGCCAGTATATAGGCCATCAATTTGATGTGATCAGTGTTCCCAAAGGTGCCAAGGTAATAAGTTTTCCCTTCTTCCCAAACCTCATGAATTTCTTCCTTAGAGATATTTAAAGGGACGTCTTATCTCTAACCATAAACTCTATATCTCGTAAATGATTATTTTATAGAATTTCTGTCAACTGTTCACTAATTTCATAATATTTGGGATGGTTTAACCCTTCTCTATCTGATATTATCTAAAACCGTGTTCCATCATATTACACTCTGTAACTTCATCCAAGCATCTAACATACTGACAACTCTTCCCATATAGATCCTCATAAGGTTCCATTAGAATGAAAGAATGTAAACTGTTGTTTTTTTAAAACTCCACTAGGGGAAGGTATTGATCTCAGTATCCTAATAATTCCATTGAGCATGATATTTTCATATATTCTAGATTTTTAATGGACCATTCAGACTGACCATCCTCCTAAAGGTGATAAGCAGTGCCAAAACTGTGTTTTGTATATAATTATTTCTTATGTATTCTCAAAAACCATGAGTTAAACCTTGAATATCCATCAACTACAATAGAGAGTGGAACTACATATAGTCTTACCACTTCCCTTATGTATATCTTAGAGAGTTGGCCAAGCGATAAATCTTACTTTATTACAATGAAAATCACTGACTTTTTAAAGTGATTTGTTACCTCTTAGATGGAATTTTTGGCTTTATATGTCATGTGGGGTCTTTTAATGAAAACTATGGTTTTTTTTCAATTTTCATTCCATTATGGGAAATGGATATATCATACCCTTATAAATATTTCATTTATCCTTTAATTACTATAATATTAATCATGGAGAAACATACACTACACTCTTATCTATTTATTTTATCCCACCAAAAATTCTCCTTAAAATCTATAAACATCTTGTTGCTTCCTAGATAAATAGATAAGGATGAGAAATACTCGTCATCCAAAAGATCACCCTTTATTTCTGGTTTTCGTGGGATACATATATGGGTTTTGGACGTTACAACTCTATCTTAAGCAAAGTTAAACTTTGGAATATTTTATACCATCATTTATAAAACCTCATAATATTTTTATCCTCCTTGATCCCCTCAATAATGTATGGTTAAATAGTTATTTCAAAAATTTAGGATTAATATCCATTTATTATTCCCATATCTATCTTTTTCATGTCCAAAGAGATTAGATCCCTTATAATCCTCATCATGAATAGGGTTTTGTGGTCCTTACTACTCAGAGAATATGATACTTGATTCACCTTCCTAGGTTGGTAATGGATTGAAAATCATAATCCTTAATCAAATATTACCACCTTTATTTGTTCTTATTGAGATCCTTTTTTGTGAATATATTCTTAAATACTTTATGATCTTTATATATTTCACACTTATCCCCACAAAGATAATGTTTCTAAATAATTAATGTGATGATCACTACATCGAATTATATATCATGCTTTGGTTACATCTATCAGGGATATTTAGTTGGAGGGAAGCATAGTCTATCAATTTGTTATATTTAATGAGTAAAAAAACTCCATTTTTTATTATTTTTTGTGGATCAAAAATACATCCCCAATGGTGGGTAATATGGGTATAGGTTCTGTGATAAGACTTTTATTCATATCATTAATAATTCCCTCACAATATTTATTCCAAAAAAAACATTACCCCCTTCATAGTTATCATTGTAATGTTTTTGAAAATCATGATATGTTTCTCACAAATTGATGATAGTACCTGGATAATCCAAGGAAACTAATAATATCCATCATAAAGTTTGGTTTGGTCCATACTATAATTACCTCTATTTTTATTATGGGTTTATATATATCCCTTTGTTGGTGATAAAATTCCCAATGAATGTTACTTTATCTAACCAAAATTCACATTTACTAAAACAAAAATAAATATTTTCATTAAATAATTTCATAAGTACAATATTAAAATTCTCTTCATGTTCCTCCTTTATTTTAGAGTATATGAGAATATCATCTATAATGACTACATTAAAATTGTTACGGTAATATATAAAGACTATATTGATCTAGTCCATGATGATTCTGGGGAATTATTGAGTCCAAATTTAATCACTGTGATCTAATATTGCTCATACCTTGAGCAAAAATTAGTATTGCAGATATCCTCCTTCTTCACCTTTACTAGATATTATCCCAATAGATGATCCGATGTAGAGAAATAATGGGATCTATGTAGTTGGTTGAACAATTAATAAATCCATCATAGAGGATACTTATTATTTCTAATGATCTTTTTGAGCTCGTGATAATAAATGAAGTGGCACATAGAACCATCCTTCTTCTTGATAAAGAGGACGGGTGGAATCCACTATAAAGCATTTGAATGTATGAACATTTTCTATAGATTCGTCTATAGTTTATTTTTTAACTCATAAATATAAAAAACTCCTATTCTATTTTGATTCTCAGATATTGTTAAATATCTAGGTATAATCTTGATTGAATGTTCTACCTATCATATACGAGGAAGATCAGACAATTATTCGAGAAACAAATATAAAAATTCTCTTATAATGGGTATGTAATCAAAGATAATTTTTTATTTAGTCACAAACTTTTTAGATATATATTCATTCTCATAGGGAAATAATATCTATTCATTAGATGATGATACTAAAGGAGATCCATCCTCCCCCTTTCCTTATATCGAATCAGAGGATGATTCACAATATGGAGGGTGATTTCAATCTCTCAGTAATTTATATTTTCTCTATGTAAGGAAATCAAAACATTACCTCAAATTTCCTTAAATTCTATGAAAGGGATTATTGTCCGGTTCACTAGGAAGTTCAGCCCAAAAATTTGGATAGGGTTAGAGTTATATAATTTGGATTCAATAATTTCCCCAATTTTTGTATTCATAGATAGCTCTACTTCTATGATTTTCAGTGGTCTTTTAATAATTGTACTAAACATATGTGATTTAAACAAATGTGTAGATCTATAATCGAAAAGTAAATCCACTATCCTTGAATGAATAAATATTATACATGTCACTGCTTCATTATAGGGATCCACCTTAGTAATTGTAATGACTTAAGTTCACCCTTTCTACCTTGGTGGTTGTTGGTGTTAATTGTCTTTGATAACCCTTAGTATAGAGAACTGGCTTTCATAATTCCAATGTCTTATGAAATTAGAACACTATACTGCTAGTTAAGTGTTAACTAGGGAATTACATTCTTCCATAACATTGGTGTTTTTTTCATTTTGAAAAATTCATGTTAGGTTTCCTTCCTTACAACATTTAAAGCATTACTTCATCCCCTTCAGAAAAATTTTTGAGATGCTTTTTCCCACACATTTCATAAGTCGGATGATGGGATTTCTTTCAACAATTACCTCATACCACCAAAATAAAACTCCATTTTAATATTATTATCCTCATGAGAACCTTTTGATTCGCTACTTCTCATTTTGAATTTAAAGGAACATCATAAAATTCCCTCATAATAATCAAATTCCTAAATTGCTAATCATTTCCATAGACTCATCTTCAAACACCAGAGAAGTGGTCAAAATTAAATTTGGTGGTAATGAAAAACCTAGGAGAATATCATTATAGTCTTGTAATGTTTTCCTCATATGAACCTATGTATTTGTCATCCTTTTTCATCAAGAAAGGAATTTCCTCTCCTTTTTTAGTCAAAGAGTATGAGGAAAATATTTTTCAATTTTTTTTCCTAGAATTACTTCACTTCAATTCTCAAATATCCTTCCTAAGATTAATCTTTTTTACCATAATCCACCACTGATCACATTATACTTCCACATAATAAATATCCAGCATGAAATTATTTCTTGAAGTTATTTAAATGATGGAGAATATCTTCTCAATGGAGTTGATCCATTTCTTTGTGATTAAGGGATCATATGATAAACTAAAAGCAGGAGGACTTTCTCTCATAGTGGTCTCAATTAAAACTTTTTATTTTTTATAGGGATTTGGGTTTCCTAATTATTAAACATTTTATTTAAAACTTGATTCAATTTTCAATATATTGCAACAAATATTGTGATTCCTACTCTTGTTAAGTGGTAATAATATTTTCAACAGTCATTAAACTATTCTTAACTTATGATTTTGGATTTCTTTCTCATATTCCAAACTATTTAAGATAAAAAATGGAATGTTAAGGATGACTATATTTAAACTATTAAATATATAAATTGGAAACCATTTTTAAGAGATAACTAATAAATAAAATATATTACTTAAATTATGAATTTATAGTATTAAATTTATGATATTCATAATATATTTCCTAAAATAAAATATTATAGGGATTTTTGTTTCGTAAATAATGATTCATATAGAGCTTTTGAATTTTCCAAATCATATCTCTAGGAGTGTAAAACCAGCTATGATGAAAGTAAGATTTTTGGAAAATTGATAATGATTGATTCAATATCAGTGTTTGTCACGACCCCCTCCCTACAAAGTGTACCCCTCCTGGGCCGGCAATGTGAAAAGGGAGATAATGACCCCCGAGTCCCACCTCAAGTAGGCCCCGGGTTGGCGACTAGCACCGAGTGTATAATAACATACAAATGGGAGGCATTACCCTCTAAGAGAACACATGCAGAAGAGAGAGATAGAATAGACTCCAATCAAATCCAACTTAGAACTGATATATAAAAGGAAACCAAGTACATATATGAAATGTCATGCAAAAGTACTACAAATGAAGGGAAAAACTAAAATTACCCAAAAAAAAGTTAAACGGTAGCGACCACAAGCCCGAACAGCTCCTCCTCCAACCACAAGCTAGTAGTAACCCGCTTGATCTCCAACCTGCTCCAAGTGATCTGAAAAATAGTTTATAGATACATAGGGTGAGTATAACAATATACTCAGTAGGATCCTCCCCAAGCCTCTCGTGAAAAAGTAAAGAAAGCATGCTAAAGCCCAGTGAACAACAAGTGAAACTAACTCGTCACCTAAACAGGTATACTATGTTCCCAACCTCACCATGGCTACTCTCACCAAGTAACGCATACAAGAATATAGCATATAGTATAGAATATCAAGGGTACCTCGCTACTACTTCCCCACTGGTTTGCCGCTTTTCACCAATGACATACGTCATGTGAATCTCTCTCCAAAGGATTGCCCGCAGACACCTGGGCTAAGCTCCACAATCTGCACCTTGTGCACCACATAGGCTTGCCCGCAGACACCTGGGCGAAGCACCACGCCGTCCTCACAAAAAAATGTAACCAGGTAGTTTCCGGGAGCCACCACAGCTCGCATAACGTGTATCATACGTTGGGTATAATACCTCAAGCCATTACAGCCCATACACGGAGTAAGGATCCTCAAGCCATCATAGCCTATACACATTACACCTATAGTATTCCATAGGATACTATATCCAAAATATATGTGTGTGAATAACCACAAACCATTACAGCCCTCTACACACATATGTGGGGTAACTAACCGCTGTGCCTCATGGCACAAGTATCTACCAAGAGAAGAGAGCGGGGCCAAAGGGGGTAGTCAGCCATTCGACCTCCCATCAGAATGTTGAGGAAAACACCCCCCCAAGGCTCAAAATCCACGGGGTGTCAGTTGCCCTTACCGATAGGGTGCAGTAGCGTATAGAAACACAAAAAGTACAGAATATATAAGTAACTCACATCCACACTATGGGCATTACCTAGTCTTAGATACAACTGTAGCTAACGTCTCTCAAACTCCAGGCTGCGACTTCTAAGACTAGGTATCCTATAAGCACACAAACATTTGAAGAGATTTATTAGATTACTCCGTTCTCATTTTATCAGTTACACTATACATTAATTAATTCTTTAAACATTAATTAAGAATGAAAAATTCCACATTAAACTGAATTGGCATCACATTCAAAAACAACTGCTCCTTTTTTAAGATTCACATCACCTTTAAATTCCAACATCTCCATCCCCGTGGATTTTCACCATTTAATCAAACATTCATTACAGAATTACTTTTCCACATTCCCAGGCATTCTAGAAAAGCATCCTATGCTTCTAAACACAAAGGAGGCTCAACACGGTGAGTAGATATACTACCCGTCGAGTCTTTGCCGCCTATAGAAAGAGTATATACTCATTCTCCCTCGAGAGGATAAACACGGAAAGCACGTGGCATACCCCGCGCATCTTCGCCTCCTTCGAAAGAAGGGTAGCAAGACCAGCTGCCTTGAGCAGTGGGGAAAAGCAAAGCAGATTAACATTCAAGAAAACCGCAAGCAACCAGCAACCACATCCATCCCATTCCATCACCCCTGGTGTCCTCCCTGTCACCCACATGCATAAACTGATGCATCTCTCCACTCTAGGCGTCACCTGCTGCCATAACCACAAGGCCTCCATGCCCCCACATATCACAACAGCCATCCAGGCTCACATAAAATCACCAGCAGCAGGAAATCAAAGATCACAAAATGGGCTCTCGGCCCTTTAACAAGGCATTCAGCCTTCAAACAAAATGAGCACTCAGAGCTCCAAACCACAAGGCATTCAGCCTTACAAGAAAGCGTGTAACTCAGAACCCTTTTGAAATTATCAAACTAATATTTCTTTAATCCATCTTGAATTAACAGATTCATTAACATGCCTCTTTATCTTTAGCCAATTATTTATAAAATAATTCCGGCTTTACGTTCTTTATCAATTTCCATCATGAACGAGCAACTAATTAAAGAAAAACATAGATATCACTCTATCTAGGAAAACATGAGGCAAACCGTTTTCACGGTACAAAGCAACAACATGCGATCAACCAATTCTTTTAATCCGGTTCAAGTATTTAATTAGGTCAATTTCGTTGTGATCCAAAGGACTAAATCATGCTAATTCTATGATTGCACATATACAATTAGAGAAGCCATGAATCCCCTACCTCAAACAGTTCCTCACGTTCTTTATCCACACAACAGGTCACGATCCTCCCCTCGCGACAACTGCATCCACCAGAGGATGCTGCGGTACGACAGTACCAACCAACCCCAAGAAAACCCATTAGAATCTAGGAAATTACATGGTATAATTATGGAAAAGAGGATAGGAGAAGATGAACCCCAAAAGAACGATGATACGACATACCTTATATCGAAGATTGATCGACACGGCTCAGTTGCATCCAAAACAGAGCAGAACCAATCCTAGGAGTAAAGATTGATTGTGCAACTCCTACGGAAAGTATTGAAAGGTTCTAGTGCCTCCTAGTTGAGAACAAAGGGAAAGAACAAGGGAGAATGATATCTCATCCCTTTTTGAAGATTAAATGGGGAAACGGTTTAACATCCGGTTAATTCTCCATTAAAAACGTATCGCATTAACCCACGCGGTTTGACCAAGTAAAAAATTCAAAGCCTTAGGAATAATTAATATAGGATTTATGGCATTTTAAACGGCCTTAAGAGCCCTTAAAATAAGGCTTTAAATGTATTTTACGTCAAAGGAAACTTCAAAAGGGGAAAAACTGTAGGAGTCTAGAAACAGTGTTCACCCACTGTTACTGTACATGAAATCGATCTGTGAAACCGATCTGTGAAACTGATCTATGAAACCGATCTGTGAAACCGATCTGTGAAACCGATCTTTCAGACCGATCTCTGAAACCGATCTGTCACACCGATCTGTGAAACCGATCTGTCAGACCGATCTGTGAAACCGATCTGTCACACCGATCCGTAAAACTGATCTGTCAGACCGATCTGTGAAACCGATCTGTCACACTGATCTGTGAAACTGATCTGTCACACCGATCTGTGAAACTGATCTGTGAAACCGATCTGTGAAACCGATCTGTGAAACTGATCTCTGAAACCGATCTGTCAGACCGATCTGTGAAACCGATCTGTCACACTGATCTGTGAAACAGATCTGTCAGACCGACTTGTGAAACCGATCTATCACACCGATCTGTGAAACTGATCTGTCACACCGATCTGTGAAACTGGTCTGTCACACCGATCTATGAAACCGATCTGTCACACCGATCTATGAAACTGATCTGTCAGACCGATCTGTGAAACGGATCTGTCACACCGATCTGTGAAACCAATTTGTCACACCGATCTGTGAAACCGATCTGTCAGACCGATCGGTGAGACCGATCTGTTATTGTTCATAAAACTGGAAACAATGTTCACAGAACTTGAAAAATTGGTAAAGTGTTGGGGATAAGTCCTCTTGACCTCCCAGAACACCTCCAACACCAAAATTCACAATGTAATGGATCGGAGAGGTCTAGGCCATTACATTAGATACCTCTCAAAACATTCTCATCCTCGAGAATTAAAAACCAACCTAGAAGAAAAGAGGGGTCCGAACAACCACCCCATAAGATACCTCTCAGGGGAAAACCACCATGAGTTGTTCGAAATCTGCAACAAAACTAAGTCATCCGGGAGTATGGGAACAAACAATCCATACCCAAACAATTCATTCATAAAATCACATCAAAGGTACATAAATAAAACATGAAAGGTCTAACCAGAGAGGAAACATCATTACATGAAAGGAGTTAAACATTGAACAACTCTGGGTACTGAGCACGTATCTGTGACTCACACTCCCAGGTACTCTCCTCCATGCCACCGTGTCTCCACAAGACACGAACTAAGGGGATAGAATTCCCACGCAACACCTTCTCCTTGTGGTCTTGGATCTCCACAGGTCGCTCCTCGAAGGTTGCATCATCATCAATATCAATCTCTCCCCAATCGATAACATGAGATTCGTCATGAAGATAACGATGGAGCTGCGATACATGGAAAACATCATGTATCCAACTCATCTGAGGGGGAAGTGCTACTCGATACGCCACATATCCAACACGAGCTAACACCTCGAAAGGCCCAACAAACCAGGGAGAAAGCTTACTTCCACGACCAAACCTTTGCTGCCCACGACGGGGAGTCACCTTTAGAAACACATGATCCCCAACATTAAACTCTAACGGTCTCCTTCTTTGATCAGCATATGATTTCTGACAATCCTGTGCTGTCTTCATCCTCTCACGAATCACCTGAACCATCTCTGTTTTATTTTGCACTAGTTCTGGTCTGAGAATTGCTACTCTCCGACCCCAGTCCAGCACAACGGAGAACGGCAAGGCCAGCCATACAGGGATTCAAATGGCGCCATACCAATGGTGGAGTGAAAACTATTATTGTAAGCGAACTCTACCAAGGGTAAGTGCTTCACCCATGAACCTCCAAAATCAAGAACACAAGAGCGCAGCATGTCTTCAAGAGTATGGATGGTTCGCTCTGTCTGACCGTCCGTTTGAGGATGAAAAGCAGTGCTAAGGCACAGTTGAGAGCCAAAAGCATGTTGGAGACCTCTCCACACCCTAGAGGTAAAACGAGGGTCTCGATTAGAAATGATCGTCCTAGGTACTCCGTGAAGCCTCACCGCCTCCTCCAGATACTGTCTCGACAAAACCTCCACTGAGCTCGACTCCTTGATTTCTATGAAGTGGGCCGATTTAGTTAAACGATCCACTACCACCCATATAGCATCATGTCCTCCCGGAGCTCGAGGTCAACCTGTAACAAAGTCCATTGAGATGTCCTCCCACTTCCACTGAGGAATCTCTCTCACCAACAAACACCATTGTTTCTCCATCTACATCGAAGAAGATGACCTCCTTCCAGAAGAAATCCACAATAGCCTGAACCGAATACAACCAATCCATGCCGAGGATGACATCATATGGTTGTATTCGTAAACATAGGAAATCTCCACAAGAGCGGTGCTGCCCCAACACTAGCTCACAGTCTCTACATACTTCAAACAAGCTAGCTCGACCTCCAACTGGCGTAGTCAACGCCAAGGGCACTAGAAGCCTCTCTACCTCAAGTCCCAAAGCGTGGACAAGGGTAGGGGATATAAAGGAGTGTGTCACTCCTGAATCAAACAAGGCATACACCAAGGTAGAAAACAAGCAAAGGGTACCTCGGACGACGTCTGGCTCGCCTGGAGCTGGCAACGCTAGAGCATGAAGCTGACCATGACCACCTCCACGACCTCTCTGACCCTGATGACAACCACCACCACGGCCGCGCTCTTCTCTCTGAGGACGGGGAGCATCATGGGGCTGTCCTCTTCTTGCTCCATCTACCCTATGGTGATCTAATGCTGGTGCAACCTGCTGCTGCTGCCTCGGCTGGAACTGCCTCAACGGAGGAACCTGGAGTGGAGCGCCTGGTGCACGATGACTGCTCTGAAAAGTCGGGCACTCCCGCTGCTGATGACCATGACCACCACAAGAAAAACAAGTGCCTGATCCCTTGGCATAGTCCTGAGAGTTGCTACCTCCGTAGAAACGAGATGGGAAGGGCTGGGACCTACCCCCAGGTGAATGGAAACTCTTCTGTCCTGAAAACCGGGAACCCCGGACCATAGCTCTGCTTCATGAGGAATCATGACGATTCCCCTCTCGTGACGATCCGGTCCTAGCCAAAGTCCTCTCAACAACCTCTGCCCTCGCCAGCACCTCAAGATATGTCTTCAGCATAAATGGGGTGACCTGGCGCTGGATCTCTGGATGCAAAGCCTCCTCGAAATGCCTCTTCCTGGCCTCCTCATCTGGTAACAGGTCTGAAGCATATCATAGAAGGCTCCTAAAACAAATTCCAAACTCTCGAACACTGGATCTCCCCTGTAGAAGGGTGAGAAGCTCCTGGAGACTGGACGCCTTCGCAGTCGATGAAAGAAACTCGACTCTGAACCTGTCTCGAAACTCCTCCCATGAGATTGCTGACTCCTTACAATCACAAAGGAACAAGAACCACCACTGCCTCGCTTCTCCACACAGCATCGTCACAACCAAGGACACCCAGTGTTCCTTCCGAGCACGAATCGAACTGAAGCCTATCTCGATCTCCTCCAACCAGTCTTCTGTGACTGCATCTGAAACGGAGCCCTCGTACTTCTATAGACTCTGGTGCTGAAACTCTCGAAGTGTCTTCCTCCAAGTGTCATCATCATCAACCTCTACTCGGTGGTGATCTGCTGGAACAGCCTGTTGGGAATCTTCTGTTCAAACCTGATGAGGACGTCGACCTGGATCCGTACCTGTAAAATAACAACTTTTAGAGATCCTAAGCCTGGAATATGGAAGACTCAACATTAATTAATTAATTGTTTTGTTTTACTAATTTCAGGTTACCTATCCCATGGTCTACCCATTCAAACACAGGCGCAACGAATAATGATGCATGATCCTTTCCTAGGTCTCTACCCTGCAACCAGTATCACTTTGTTTAGTAGCCATCGTAAACTTAAAGGTTCGTGCAACAGATCATAGGGGGCCCTGAACGCCTATGTCTCTACCGGTCTCCAGTGTTTACCCCACTTGCTAAACATGAATGACACCGTTGCCCTACCATCCAATTCATCCTCACCTGTTCCTAACTCCAAACTCCATCCTATCCCTCAACCAGACCTCTGATGCCACTCTGTCACGACCCCCTCCCCACAAAGTGTACCCCTCCTGGGCTGACAATCTGAAAAGGGAGATAATGACCCCCGAGTCCCGCCTCCAGTAGGCCCCGGGTTGGCGACTATCACCGAGGGTATAATAACATACAAATGGGAGGCATTACCCTCTAAGAGAACACATGCATAAGAGAGAGATAGAATAGACTCCAATCAACTCCAACTTAGAACTGAGATATAAAAGGAAACCAAGTACATATATGGAATGTCATGCAAAAGTACTACAACTAAAGGGAAAAACTAAAAGTACCCAAAAAAAAGTTAAACGGCAGCGACCACGAGCCCGAACAGCTCCTCCTCCAACCACAAGCTAGTAGTAACCCGCTTGATCTCCAACCTGCTCCAAGTGATCTGAAAAATAGTTTATAGATACATAGGGTGAGTATAACAGTATACTCAGTAGGATCCTCCCCAAGCCTCTCGTGCAAAAGTAAAGAAAGCATGCTAAAGCCCAGTGAACAACAAGTGAAACTAACTCGTCACCTAAATAGGTATACTATGTTCCCAACCTCACCATGACTACTCTCACTAAGTAACGCATACAAGAATATAGCATATAGTATAGAATATCAAGGGTACCCCTCTACTACTTCCCCACTGGTTTGCCGCTTTGCCCCAATGACATACGTCCTGTGCATCTCTCTCCAAAGGCTTGCCCGCAGACACCTGGGCTAAGCTCCACAATCTGCACCTCGTGCACCACATAGGCTTGCCCGCAGACACCTGGGCGAAGCACCATGCCGTCCTCACAACCAAAGGTAACCAGGTAGTTTCCGGGAGCCACCACAGCTCGCATAACGTGTATCATACGTCGGGTATAATACCTCAAGCCATTACAGCCCATACTCCGAGTAAGGATCCTCAAGCCATCATAGCCTATACACGTTACACCTATAGTAGTCCATAGGATACTATATCCAGAATATATGCGTGTGAATAACCACAAACCATTACAGCCCTCTACACACATATATGGGGTAACTAACCGCTGTGCCTCATGGCACAAGTATCTACCAAGAGAAGAGAGCGGGGCCAAAGGGGGTAGTCATCAATTCGGCCTCCCATCAGAATGTTGGGGAAAACACCCCCCCCCCCAGGGCTCAAAATCCCCAGGGTGTCAGTTGCCCTTACCGACAGGGTGGAGTAGCGTATAGAAACACAAAAAGTACAGAATATATAAGTAACTCACATCCACACTATGGGCATTACCTAGTCTTAGATGCAACTGCAGCAAACGTCTCTCAGACTCCAGGATGCGACTTCCAAGACTAGGTATCCTATAAGCACACAAACATTTGAAGAGACTTATTAGATTACTCAATTCTCATTTTATCAGTTCCACTGTAAATTAATTAATTCTTTAAACATTAATTAAGAATGAACAATTCCACATTAAACTGAATTGGCATCACATTCAAAAACAACTGCTCCTTTTTTAAGATTCACATCACCTTTAAATTCCAGCATCTCCATCCCCGTGGATTTTCACCATTTAATCAAACATTCATTACAAAATTACTTTTCCACATTTTCAGGCATTCTAGAAAAGCATCCTATGCTTCTAAACACAAAGGAGGCTCAACACGGTGAGTAGATATACTACCCGTCGAGTCTTTTCCGCCTATAGAAAGAGCATATACCCATTATCCCTCGAGAGGCTAAACACAGAAAGCACGTGGCATACCCCGCGCGTCTTCGCCTCCTTCAGAAGAAGGGTAGCAAGACCAGCCTCCTTGAGCAGTGGGGAAAAGAAAAGCAGATTAACATTCAAGAAAACCGCAAGCAACCAGCAACCACATCCATCCCATTCCATCACCCCTGGTGTCCTCCCTGACACCCACATGCATAAACTGATGCATCTCGCCACTCTAGGCATCACCTGCTGCCATAACCACAAGGCCTCCATGCCTCCACATATCACAACAGCCATCCAGGCTCACATCAAATCACCAGAAGCAGGAAATCAAAGATCACAAAATGGGCTCTCGGCCCTTTAACAAGGCATTCATCCTTCAAACAAAATGAGCACTCAGAGCTCCAAACCACAAGGCATTCAGCCTTACAAGCAAGCGGGTAACTCAGAACCCTTTTGAAATTATCGAACTAATAGTTCTTTAATCCATCTTGAATTAACAGATTCATTAACATGCCTCTTTATCTTTAGCCAATTATTTAACAAATAATTCCGACTTTACGTTCTTTATCAATTTCCATCATGAACGAGCAACTAATTAAAGAAAAACATAGATATCACTCTATCTAGGAAAACATGAGGCAAACTGTTATCACAGTACAAAGCAACAACATGCGATCAACCAATTCTTTTAATCTGGTTCAAGTATTTAATTAGGTCAATTTCATTGTGATCTAAAGGAATAAATCATGATAATTCTACGATTGCACATATACAATTAGAGAATCCATGAATCCCCTACCTCAAACAGTTCCTCACATTCTTTATCCACACAACAGGTCACGATCCTCCCCTCGCGACAACTACATCCATTGGAGGATGCTGCGGTACGACAGTACCAACCAATCCCAAGAAAACCCATTAGAATCTTGGAAATTACATGCTATAATTATGGAAAAGAGGATAGGAGAAGATGAACCCCAAAAGAACGACGATACAACATACCTTATATCGAAGATTGATCGACACGGCTCAGTTGCATCCAAAACAGAGAAGAACCAATCCTAGGAGTAAAGATTGATTGTGCAACTCCTACGGAAAGGATTGAAAGGTTCTAGTACCTCCTAGTTGAGAACAAAGGGAAAGAACAAGGGAGAATGATATCTCGTCCCTTTTTGAAGATTAAATGGGGCAACGTTTTAAGATCTGGTTAATTCTCCATTAAAAACGGATCGCATTAACCCACGCGGTTTGAACAAGTAAAACATTCCAAGCCTTAGGAATAATTAATATAGGATTTATGGCATTTTAAATGGCCTTAAGAGCCCTTAAAATAAGGCTTTAAATATATTTTACGTCAAAGGAAACGTCAAAAGGGGCAAAACTATAGGAGTCTGGAAACACTGTTCACCCACTGTTACTGTACATGAAACCGATCTGTGAAACCGATCTGTGAAACCGATCTGTGAAACCGATCTGTGAAACCGATCTGTGAAACCGATCTGTCAGACCGATCTGTGAAACCGATCTGTCACACCGATCTGTGAAACCGATCTGTCAGACCGATCTGTGAAACCGATCTGTCACACCGATCTGTGAAACTGATCTGTCAGACCGATCTGTGAAACCGATCTGTCACACCGATCTGTGAAACTGATCTGTCACACGGATCTGTGAAACCGATCTGTGAAACCGATCTGTCAGACCGATCTGTGAAACCGATCTGTCACACCGATCTGTGAAACCGATCTGTCAGACCAATCTGTGAAACTGATCTGCCACACCGATCTGTGAAACTGATCTGTCAGACCGATCTGTGAAACCGATCTGTCACACCGATCTGTGAAACCGATCTATCACACCGATCTGTGAAACCGATCTGTCAGACCGATCTGTGAAACCGATCTGTCACACCGATCTGTGAAACCGATTTGTCAGACCGATCTGTGAAACCGATCTGTCAGACCGATCAGTGAGACCGATCTGTTACTGTTCATAAAACTGGAAACACTATTCACAGAACTGGAAAAATTGGCAAAGTGTTGGGGATAAGTCCTCTTGACCTCCCGGAACACCTCCAACACCAAATTTCACAAAGTAATGGACCGGAGAGGTCTGGGCCATTACAGTGTTCCCTTTTGGGGTTATTACCCCTAGGTACATATGTGATAGAGTCAAATTCACTTATAGTATCCAGATAATGATGTATATTATTGGAAACCACTTACTCTATAATTTAAAAAATAGGAATTTTTTCTTATGACTACTCTTATCTCATAGGTTGTTTCTAATGTTTCTTAATCCTAATCCAAAAAATAACTACACCATCCTCTATAAACAACATTGATAGAAAATACTTTATTACACCATAATTAAAAATATATAACATAAAGGTAAACATTATACAACCCCAAAAAATCATAATTCCTAGTTTCTATGGAAAATTAGGTACATTACATAACAACTTGCAAAATAAATACAACATTATTAATTAAAAACTCTGAATCATTCCCTTATTTTCCATAGATATTATAAAATTGAATGGGATAAACTAGGTACATGCATAAGATAAGGGTGAGATATAAATCTTAGTAAGGTAATAAACAAATTTTACCATAAGGTAAAGTATAATATGTGATCCAATTAGTATATTAAGGTAACATAATATGGGTGATAATCCTAATCATGAACAATGATGTATGATATAACATGATAGCATAAAGGCGACATGGGAATATAGAGACAATATAAATCATGTCATAAACATATGTCAATGATAGATTTCAAAAAAATAACATGGTGGATTGAGTACCATAATGGATTAGGTTTACTTCATAAACATATACATGAAGTCACATGAGACTAAAACATTACCCAATGCATTGAAGCTCTATCTGGGCACACCCATCGTAATTTTTACAACCTCATTTGTGACATATGGATCATTAAACATAAATAAATATTTAATCACATTTAATACCACGATTAATGACTTTGGGTTCCATTAATAGAATTCATAAACCAATGATTTATAGAAAAATCTAGTTTATTACCCTTGAGTGTAAATGGGTATGTGTATTTACTACGTAAACATTTTCAATGGAAAGGCTTAGGATAATTTTAGCAGCATAACGAGGGTACATAAAGGTTCATGGGAGGTTTAAATAAGAGTGAAATGGGTATCTCTATAATACCCTGAAATTTTTTGGAATATTATTTTTATTAAATTTAATTTATTTATGCAACACTATGTTCTAAAAAACCACAAAATACTATTTATATTACCCTTTAACAAGCTTGTTATGACCTATCCATTAAACATGGTTGTATGAATTATAATGAAAACATTTTAAATATTATCTATAAATTTTTTATATAAATAAATCATATTGATAACAAATTTCTCACATTATTGTTATGTATCTATGTGTTACAAAAATATTATTTTCTCAGAAAAAGTATTTTATTTGTTTTTGTGAACAGATAATAAAATTAATTTTTAAAAAAATTAGAAAATTTATTTGAAAAAATAACATAATTTTTGAAATAATCATGTCAAAATTACTATAGTTAAAGTATTCGGATTTTACTTAAGAGATTAACTTTTTGTTGAAAAGTGAACAATATAGGTTTTCAGTGAAAACAGTGTTTTCATTTAAAAAGTTTATAAGGATAAATTTTATTTTATAATGGGTTTTTTAAAGTAAAATTTCTAGAATTATATTATAATTAATCCACTATATTCCATTGGTATCAATTTTATTGTTTAATCATTATTTAAATACTTTTTAAATATTTGAAACTTTTGGATTTTAGAAACTGATTTTTCATTACATCTACAGGTTTAATTTTAAATTAAATTTATCCAATTATGTGAATGTAATTTTGAAAAATAAATTCCATGTCGTTAATAAAAATAATTATTATCATATAATAATTTCAACATAATTTTTGAACATAATGAATAGTAAAAATAAAAAATATTAATTATCACAATTAATAAAAAAATAGGTTTACCAAAGATTAAACAAAAATGATAAATATTAAAAATGACCCAAAACTATTAAAATTTATATTTAATGGTCATGAATTGTCCTTATATCTTCTATAGTTATATAATTATTCATTTTAGAGATTTTCTCATGCGCAAAACATGGGTGGAATTCTTTCTTTTCAATAATTACAAGTGTGTTTTCTCCCCGACTTATAAAAGGCCACTACCTCTCTTATCTTTTCCACACACAAAAACCCATTGGTTCAAAAAATAACTTTCCAAACCACTTCCCTAATTATATTTCATTGATAAATAAGCCTTCATTTGGTCTGTAATCCATCTTAAGAAGGATTTATTTTTTCGAACCAAAAGAAGTTTTCTGAAGAATAGAGACACCCTTAACTGAGCTTCTTATTTTATTTATTCCACCGCCTCATTCAAATTTTATTAAAAAATAATGATATTATGACCTCATTATCATACATATTTTTTTTTATTTTAAGTAAATTACCTAATACCATCTCCTCCTCCCTAAAATTGAAAATGAAATCGTTGATCATTTGTATGGTGTGGACTACTGCCTCACGGAAAGAAAAAATTCATTTTTCATCAATGATTCTCACCAATGGATATAATGATAAACATAATGTTTTTATATTATATTTATGATATAATAATACTTATTTAATTATAAATTCATATATACCTTATCAGTTTACATTTTTTATATAATATGATAATATTATTTTTTGTGTACGGTAGGTTGTCGGCTCACGAAGCGATCCGATTCACATTTCTCTGATTCTTTGAATAGAAGGTAATAAGAATAACATTATTAAATATATGTGATATATATGATATAAAATTATTATTTAAATGTAATATATTATTCAAATTTCTTTCATTTGATCTATTAAAATATGGAAACAACATTCAGGTGTACGTATGACCTTCTGTCTCTATGAACGATATATTTCATTATATATATATATATATATAATTGATACCTATAAATACATATGTACTGATTATTTATTATATTTATATCATGTTTAATTTATATATATTATGTAACCATGATAAAAGTTAAAGGCTTGTAATTACCAAACCAAAACATAAACAAAAAATGAAACTGTTATTACCCAAAATGTCATTTTAACAAGGAATTATTGACAAATAGATAATAAAATGTAATAAGTAAGTCATATATGATGTGATAAATATTATTTTTGTTCCTTAATATATTTTTAATAAACTTATATTAATTATACAGTTTTTTTAATGTTTGTGATGGAATTTATGACGTAAGGTAAGGGTTTTTTGTCTCAAATTGCCTTCTTTGTGACATAAGATATGTTATGCACCTTTTTTCTTTAATGAGTTGTATATAACACCAAATGAAACTTTTTATCATTAATATATATCTTATCGTTATAGTTAAAGTTGCATTTTTTTAAAATTTTAATGGTTTTTGTGATTCAAAAGATACCAAATTGGTAGATACTTTTTTTATAATCTCGCTGTTTACCAGGATTATTGATGATTATGTTTCCAATGATGAAATTTTATGATCAATATCTCAAGAAACTCATGAACCTCCTTATACTCTTGTTATTTCTTTATAATACATGTTTTTCTTTATTTTCATCTCATTATATACTAAAGAGTTCAAAATAATGTATTTGTGAAAAATTGCTTTTATTTCTCTTTTAAGTAGAAAATAATTTTTCATCCATATCCAAATATTTTTTTAAAAAAAATTAAATATTATTTTTTAAAAAATACAACAATATGTTTTAAATTAATTTCTATCTTTTTTTCTATTCACAAAAAAAATTAAAATTAATCTTCTTGTAATTTTCCAAATGAAGCGATTTCTAATTTTACTAAAAATTTGAAAAATATATTTGTTTTAAAATGTTTGACATGGACAGAGTTTTTTCATCATAAATACTAGATGTTTCAAATCATCCAATACATATTTCCATGAATATTTTCCAATAAAAAATTTTCATTACTATTTAATATGTTTTTAATATTTTAAATAATGTTTTTCAAAATGGAAATGTTTTTTTACTCAAGAATGTTATAATGAATTTTTTTTTGGAATTTCTATTCACCAATGAAAACAACCTTCAGTATTTCTAATTCATTACATTTTATATGATCTACATATGTTTTACTTATTCTTTCACTGAGTTTTTTATGATTAAGATAAATATATATTTATGAAACAATTTCATTTCCATGACTTATGCTATGATAAAATGTATATGAAAACTTTTTCTATTCCAAGGGATATCATATGATGTAATTCTTATATAACCCAATTCTTTTCATGGATTATAATATAATGAATGTTTTATGATCTTGTTCCACACATTTGTATTATTTTCATTATTTTATTTGGGAGACGTATATCTCCATATAATTCAATTTGTAAATATTGAAATCTCATGTGATTAATAATACTGGAATAGGGAGTGAACCCAGTTATGTAGGGTACTTTGTCCACTATGATAATATTTGAAGTAAACCTTGACTAATATGATTGTTTTAGTATAAAACCCATTCTACTATAATATAATTGGAAAATATCCTTTACATCTATGGAAATGATTTTTTATTATTACGTGTATTCCACGATTTCATGTATTATGCCATTTTTATGCCATCATGGATCTTGTTCATTGATTCTTTTATGATTCAGTTCTTATGAACTACAAATATTTATTCCATGACCCAATATTATGATCTTTGATATGAAGGATAAGTTTCAAAATATTGTGCTCATTTTCTTTGTTCCATTCTAGCCATTTTTGTTTTCATATCTCCATTATTTACCCTTAATGATCATAGAAGGTCACCCTATCCTTTGTTTTATTTCCCCAAGTTATGAAGAAATGTATTATGTATCATTTTTCTAAGAATGTTTATTTTTGTGAATAATATAGTGGGAGTTGATTTAGTTCTCCTATTAACTATTTTTTTATGTTTTTATGATTCCAAAGGAATTATTCTATTACGATCCTCTATCTTGTGTTTAGGTAATTTAATAAATGATCATAAAAAAGTTGTAATATATATTTATGAAAATACTTGGTTTTTACAGTTATAATAATTGGATTAGTTTAATAATCTTTTGGAAAATAGGATGAGATAACATCAGTGACAACCCTTAGTATAATACTAAGTATAAGGTAACAACCTAACGTTTTGGTAAGTAAGAGATTATGTTCTTTACCAGGAAATAAATCCATTTCTAGTTACTAAAAGTAGATATGGTTATGAAAAAGATATACCTTCGGATGAAAACTTGGAAAAAGGTGTGTCATGATTGATCAGGGAATTACTCGATACAATAAAATGGTCCATACTACTCACCTAACTTAACACTCCTATAGAATATGCATTGGTTAACTGAGATTTACATTATGATCCATAATAATGGATTTTAAAAGATACTTACCCTGAATAACCTAGGATAAACCATATGTGTTATGGATTTAAAAAAAGTTTTCATTATTTATACATTCTATAAAATTTTTTCATGAATATGTTTTTTCCAATTATGATTATTGTTTCCCACATTATGATTTTTTTATTATTCAGTGGTTGGAAACCAAAGAAATTGTTTTAATATTGAATTTAATGGATAATACCTCTTGATCAAATAAATTTCATGGGAGTAGGAATAAATAATATTGTTGTTATGATCACACTAAATTCTAAAGATATGAATCATGATTAACTTACTAATGTGAAAAAGAGTGATCAATATTATATTTAGTTCTTCATTAGTAAATGTCCACCATCTTTTAGTGGTTCCACAAATCTTCTTGTTACTGAGCTTTAGATCAGTGACACAGAATTTTTTTTTTTCATTCTCTGTTATTTGGAAGATGAAAAAGAAATTTTTTCAATCTATCATTTATAAGGTGAATAGGATAAATTATAGGCTCTCATCAAGAATAAAAATTAAAAAGAAAAATTTTACTACATAGAGTGTGATTAGTTTAAGAGATAAGTTTTAATAATTACTTCCCTCAAATTATTCATATGAACATAGAGATGAAATTTAATGAGATAAATTATAATTATTATTAATTACTTAGTACTTATGGGGAAAATTTTATAATCCTTCGGAGGTACGCTTCTAGAATTTTCATGCAACCTAAAAGTAAGGTTTAGAGATTATTCAATGGATTAAAACCAAGTCTTTGAAAAGAGTCATATATAAGGAAATTTAGTAGATATGAAGAAATAATTCAATGTGATTTTATGGTGGAAACAAATATATTTTTTACCCATAAATAACATTGTTTTGATATGAAATGACATATGGGGTTCTTGTGAAATAATATGAATCATGGAGAGAAGAAGATGAGCTTCCCTTTATCAAAAAAATGTGGTAGGAAACATGGAGGAAACCCTCTTAAGGTGAATGGTAAATGTCATAAATTTTAAAGGTAGGTTCATCAAGAAATGAAATATTTATGTTTTTGGAAGAAGTTTGTAACACCCCAATATTTTTTGAAATATATTTTTTCTAATTATTTTTCTCTTTTAAATATTTTTATTTTCCATCCACACTAAATATAGCTCTTGTTATATGAAATCAATAAAATATCATTGCTTTATACATAACACAAAGTCAAGAATTATTTACATGAAACACATAGACTATCATATGGTATATGAAAATATTTGTTTGACTTGTGTTACACACATTGTGGAGTTCCTTCGATAATTTCTGTGACACGCAAGACATAGTTTTACCAAACTACAATGTATTATTAATATTATAATTAAAATATAATAATAGTTGTCACATATCCATTGGAATAGAGTTTATGAATAATATTTATTAAATTATAAAAATATTTTTCACACAAGTATATAAGAAGAATTATTAGGTGACCAATTAATTAGAAATGAAAATAAAACCCTTTTGACAATATAGAAAGTCTTTTACGGGGAAACTATACTTATGAACAAAAAATTACCTCAATAAATTAATCTAAACAATTTTGATAAATTATTTTAATAAAATAGTTAAATATTATATTCATTCAACTATTTAACGTTCAAATTATGTGTTTTCTAGGAAATAGATAAGAATAAATTTAATATTACACATAAATATATATATTGTTTCTAAAATGTAATTTTACCGCCTTTTATAACCCACCTATTGTAAATATAATTTTTGAAAAATTTATAAATTTTATTTAAAAATGTAATCTTAATTTTTTAAACAGTAATATAAAAATTTAATTTTGGGAATTTTTTTATTTTTCTATGAAGTTTTTTTTGATGAATAGTTAAAACACAAAATTTTAATTTTTAAAAATCATTTTTTATTATTTATTTATATAATTAAATTATATTTTAAATTAGTGTTAAATTATATTTACATACAATATGAATCTATTAATACAACTTAGGTCACTGAAGTCAGTTTCACATTGAAATCGGTTGTAAAAATATTTCAATCTTTTTAACATATTCACTTTTAATCCCCATTGTCTCATCATGTCTGTGGGATTAATTTTAAATTATTTTTTTTCTAATTATGTGTTTATAATTTGGAAAAATGGATTCTGTATTTGGAATATGAATATTTTATAATTTATAGTAAGGTCAACTTATTTTTTGACATAAAAAATTAGTGAATATAATTAAAATTTATTCTAGCGATTAGGAGTTTACATAGTGGTTAAACTTTTACTTATGGGCCCAAATAACCTAGACACATGTCTAGAAGAAATTTTATGGAAATATTTATACATTATCATACTATGGATCCAAAATATACCATTATTGTAGGCATGTGATGTAAGAGAGACCTCCCAATAGTGTTTACCTTTTTATATTTAAAAGAATGTCGTTTCTCATCCACTATAAAATGGAACTCACTCACCCACACATTTTTCACACCTATAACATCTTTTTCTTACCCAATACCTGAAAAAATAATCTCCCAAATCCCCTAATATAATTATATAAGACTCATTTTAGGCATAAATCAAAACAACTTGGTCTTTTGGTGAAAACCAAATGGAATTACCAAAAGAAGAGGTAACATCATTCAACAAGTACTTTTGTTTTATTTCTTTATCTACCCCTAAATTATTATTATCACATTATTATATAATAACCTAATTATAATAAATACATTGATATGTTTTTATGTTAAGGGTTATACCTTCACTTATACACACTTCTGTCAAATGGGATATGAAGTCATCATTTGTGTGTACAACAAACTACCGCCACGTGAACAGATAATTTTTATTCTTCCATTACCATCTTACAGGGTTGAGAATAACGATTTAATTACTAATTTTATATAATTTTTATGACATTTATTATTTATTTATTCTTATTTTATTATTATATAACACATACCTTCCCAATTTTCATATTTTGTGAATACAAAAACATTCTTTCTGGATGTGTGGGCAACCACCTCCTCCAATAATGTTATTTGTTCACACTTTACACGGAATTTATTGATGATGAGTTCAGTAAATGTATATTATATATATGAAATAATAATTTTACTATAATAATAATATATACACTTTATTAATATATTTTCTTTCAATGTAGTCAAAAAACAGAAATAGCATTCATGTGTACGTACAACCAACTGTTACCTTGAATGGTATATTCCATTCCATATTTATATATTTCATATAATATTATAAATTATTATTTAATTAATAAATATTATATTTATATCATGTTTAACGATCTTTAAATAGGTAAATAATTATCACAGTAAGACGATCAAGAATAAAATGACAAAACATATATGAAAAACAAAGCAGTTATTACCTAAAATGTAACTTTAACTTGAAATTATTAATAAACAAGTAATATAAAGTCACAATAAAATTATGTATGATATAATATATTATAATATGGTTCTTTGGTATATTTATAAAAAAATTATTATACATGAGTTCTGAAATTTTATGAAGAAAGTCAATACTTAAGGTAAGGGTTTTCACCCCCCCCCCCCATATTCACCCCTTATTCCGATTTTGTGGTGTATATATTGACCTATGAAATTTTATAATATGAATTTATATTATTTATTGATATAAATTATTTTAATTTATATTTTTATTTCATGGAAAACACGATTCAAAGGTTACTCAAGTAGTAAGGGATTTCTAGTCTCACATCAATTTCTAGGAGACTTATTCCATATTCACCAATTGTTTCTTTTGTGTGGTGTATATACTGGACATGAATATATTCCTTTATTTTTATAACTAAATTTATGGTTATTTACATATCCATTTTATGATCTCTATTTCATAGTTTTTATGGTTCAAAAGTAACCAAATAGATAATGTAATTTTGTCGCATTTTACCTTGTTTGAGATACATGTCATGTTATGCACCCATATTATTCTACAAGGAATATATACAACCCTTTTAAATGTTATATAATTAATATACTTCTTCTCATGATATTTTAATCTTCATTTAATTTTATTCTTTCTCAGGTAATATGATTCGATGTTACCAAAGTGGTAACTATTTAATGCTAGAATCTCATCGTTTATCAAGATTATTTATGATTATGCTCTCATTGATGAAATCTTATGATCAATTTCTCAAAACCACACATTAATTTTCTTCTAATATTGTGACTCATGATATAAACAAGTAATGGCGCCAATTTTATAATCCTTTTCACTTAATATAATTAAAAAAGTTTTTTTACTAAAGTCAAACTTTATATCTCTCTTCAATCAGAAATTTGTTTTCTTTCAAAACCATGTATTCTAAAAATGTTTTCAAAAAAGTTTTTAAATGATATTTTTAGATATTTTTCAAGGAAAAGTATTTTAGAAATTTATTTTTTTTAAAAGTGTTTATAACTGTTTGAAAATCATCCTTTATAAGATTTTGAGGTTATTTTCAAAGAAAAATGTTTTCAAACTATTTTATTTTTTAAAAAAAATAAAAAAGGAAAGCATATTTTCCTCAAGAAATGTTTTGAATGATACTTTAAAAATTATTTTATCTCTAATATGAAAAACTATTATATATTTAATTCATTACTAGGGATATTATCAAAGGATCCTATTCATATTCTTTCTCTGAATGGTTTATATTTTGGTGCCATGATGTTAGTGAAACTCATTTCTTTTCTATATGCTAATCACATTTAAAAAAGATTGAAATGAAAACCATTTAATTTCCATGGGTTAGTCATGTTATAAAATAATTATTATTTTGATGTGTCATTATGGTGATATTCAAGGCGATTGTACTTTATTCATGTTTTTGTTTGTTGACATTTCATATATGATGGGGTGGCCCAGATAGCATTAGGTAAGACTATTATAGCTTGTATGATGGGGCGACCTAGATAGCCCTAGGTAATCCCAATACAATTTATATGATGGTGTGGCCCAAATATAATTGGTAAACCTATTACATCTTATGTGATGGTGTGGCCCAGATAGCATCGGGTAAGCCCGTTCTAGCATATATGATGAGTTGGACTAGATAGTGTCGGTTAGGCCGTTATAAATTACATGATGGGTTGTACATAAATCTCCCTATAATTAATTGGGTAAATATTTATATCTCATGATATTGAAATGGATATAATAGAGATTAAAGTCATTTCACTAATGGAAAATGTTCAATATGATGGTCTTGGGAGTGAACCTTGAAAAATAAGATGGACTTGGGAGTAATATTGGACTACTAAGATGGTTTGGGGAGTGAAACCATTCAACTATAAGAAAATTAATATGAATGGGGATTTTGGTGTGTCCCTCACAGTAATTATAACCTCCATAAAGATACCTGATATGTTTTGGAAATGATCTTTCACTTATAGGGAATGATTTTATAATAATTATGTGTCTTCCACAATTCCATGTCTTATTCATAAGTTATTATTTCATGTATTATAATCTTGATTCCATAATCATTCATGTATTATGTGTTGGAACCATAGTCTTCTATGCATGATTTGGAGTCTGGTTTGTGTTTGTTGTCAATCAGCAGTGGATGTTCAGAATGTGTACCCACAAAGAGATCATACAGTTCAAGCAGACAACAATATTGAAGGTCGCGTTGTTTCCCAGTGTTTGCCAAATTTTTGGGGTCCAAAATTTGGAGTTGGGTGAGCATCGCGAAAAGAGGATTTTCTTGAAGATCATTTTTTTATATGGAAAAGGCATGAGTTTCGCGAAGATGGGATGCATGGATTGGATTTCACGAAGACCAGAAAAATAGAGGTGGTGATGCTTTGCGGTAATGACGAGCTTCTCAAACAGAAGAGTTGAAAGGAAATGAGAGGGAGCTTCGTGGCGGTGACGCGATGTTGATGACGGAACGCTCCGCGATTATGACAAGCTCCACGATCAGAAAATTGCGGTGGTGCTTTGCGATTTGGAAAGAATTCTGGCAGAAACTTTGGAGCTTCGTGATAGGAAATGACGTGGTGCTGACTTCGCGTGGAAGGGTCGAGGGTTGGTGGAATCGCCTATAAATACAGGTCGACCCCCTCGAGAGAAGTAGAGAGATTTTTCAGAGAAAATTATTTGCTCTCGATTTGCGAAGGAAGTTCGCAAAGGCAGTGTGCTTCATGAAAGAGGAGCTTCGCGACGGCTATTCTAGCTCCGCTAAAGTCGTGTGCTCTGCGTTGGCTCAGTGAGCTTCGTGAGGGAAGTTTCTTTGCGATGACTTGAGCTCCGCGATGGCCTAAGCATTGCGAAGTCTTGAGCTTTGAGATGGTTTGAGCTCCGCGAAATTGTGAGCTTCGTGAAAAGGAAGGAACTTCGTGAAGTCTGGTTTGAGCTACGGGAAATTGAGATCCTCGCGAATTATGGTGCTTTGCGAAGGTACTTTCTAAAGGTTGATTGCCCGTTGTTTAAGAGACAAAGAGGTATTCATCAGTGGATGAACATTGGACTTCAATAGAGCATATACATATGACAGAGGGTGCATTCTTATGCAAATATGAAAAGACCTTCACGTATATAAACCGAGTGGGACTTCACCTACGGTAGTGAGCCAGGGGGAGTCAACGGGAGTGACCCGAGGGACGCATTGATCTATCCCTTAACCTTTGTAAGGGCAGTGAGCCAGGGACAGAGTGATTGTTCCTGAACATTTGTAATTTACAGCTAGTGAAGCATAGTGGATTTTGGTACGACTGAAAACATGTCGGCGTATGCTCCTTGGACGTAGCCCTTAGTGGTGAACCAAGTAAAAATAGTTGTGTCATCTCTCTGCATGTGTATGTTTCATTACTGATCATATCCATCATACAGGTTTAACGGGTTCCAACCATCATGGGAACAAGATCCATAACTTTAAGAAGAAAAATTTGACACCCTGATTCACCCCTCCCCTCTCAGGGTGTCCCGGGGTCCTACATTATGAACTTATAAAATTTATTCCATGAATCTTGATTATGATTTTTATATGTAGTGTATGATCTTCAAATGTTACGATCCTATTCTCATACCCTTATGCTCATGTTATCCTTATAAATCTCCTTTTTATCCTTTTTGATCATTTGAGCTAACCCCTTTCTTATGGTTCATTTCCCCAAGTTATGAATAATGGTTTTAATTAGGATTAATAAAGGAGAATATCATTAATGGATATGTTGATGATATTTAACCATGATAGAAGATTATGGTTTCATTTTTCCAAATGCACTAAACAATTATGATCCTTTAGAATGTACTTCTATAAGGTTCAAAATATTTATAACATCTCACCCCTAATCATTTTCTTGAGAAGGAACAAGGACATTCCATGGAATTAAGAGACATCCCCAAGATACCAAAGGATAGAAATAAATTTTAATGGTTCATAAATATATGGGTCATATTTTTTTATTTGAATAAAAAATAACCAACCAAACAAGTCATAAATAAATAAACCACTAAATGATTCATGGTATAAATGTAAGACAATTCAAAGAAATAGCGTTTATATAAAAACAAAATAAAAAATAGTATCACAATGGAGGAATACAAGATTAATGTATGAAATCGAATACATTACCAACAATGACCATGGACTTCAAAATAAACTTCAATCTCTAACCTACTCCATGCTCCAACTCCCCAAAACATCCCAAGTATCACTAAGAACCACTAGAGAAATGTGATACTTTACCTTTCCTATATCTCAATAAATGATATCTTCAATAACAAAAAAATTCTATTGAAAGGGTGAGTACTAAAACTAAGTAGGATTTAATCAGATGACATTCCTACTCACTCCACATGGATAAAAAAATTATTGCAATTATATAAAAAAATTTATATAAAAATTGGAATTGTTAAACAATATACCACAAAGAAAAACCATTCCACACAAAAGAGGATTTATCAAATAAACCAATTTTTAAGGATAGAAACCAAACCTTTTATTCTAAAAATTTCATACATTAAATTGGAATTACCCATTCCATATCACTTAGCCACACACACTCACACCCAACCACATATCCACACAAAAGCTTGGTGTTACCATTCAAGGTGAAAATTCATATCCATAACTCGCCCCCCTTTTATGGTGAAACTTTTTTACAAATATATTTTTATTCCACACAATATTAACAATTAAATCCATATCATATTTCAATATAACCATTTCCAAAAAAATTTAACAAATTTAATAAAATAGAACTTTTATTAAAAACCAAAATGACTCATCATTTCAATAAAACCAATGATTTATTGAAATCTATTTTTTAAGAAACCATTTCAATAAAACCAACAATTTTATTGAAAACAATTTTTACATGAATAAAACCAAATAACCATTTTAAAATCATCATTTTAAAATCAATTTACCCAAATCACCTAAGTCCAAAACACCCATTTTTTCATAATACCTCAAACCACCAGAAAAAAAAGGATTCCAACAATAATTACCCCAAAATTTCATAATAATTTTCACAAAAAATCAAATTTTAAATTAAGCCTTGATGATTTAAATTAATGAATCCAGATTGAATCCACTAACCTTCATATTTATGGTGAAAGTGAAGAATGATGCATAAACGCCTACAAAAATGGGTGAAATATCCAAGAACCCATTTTATACCTCCTCCCATGTCATTCAAAAATTAAATTATAATCATTCTTCACATAAAAATATTATATATATTCCTAGTGGAAGTAGATCTAAGAAACTGAGAGAGAGTGATAATATTTTCTAAGGAAACCTAAACAACACTACCATAAACTATGACTACATGCAAGAATCTAGCTTCAACGCACCAACAGAAGCCTTCAGATCACCTCTTAATCAATGGGATAAGCATCATTAGCCTTCGATATGACTAAATAAGGATTTTGGGTCAAAAGGAGGTAAAAATGTGTGTTAAAACACAAATTTGACCTAGATCCTCTTTTGTGGATGTTATTTTTAAACTGTGCACGGTTAGTTACACAATTAAACGAACTGTGTGGTAATTGTGTTCCTAGTTCTACCTCAAAGAGGGGCCTCTCATGGTTATATTGAATGGTTATAAAATTGTGTTCCATCAATGAAAAATACCATTGTCTTATGCAATATTGTTTCTCTAAGATTTCTGTATGGTTTAGAAAATCTGTGCTCTGGATCATACACCTTCTCTTTATCATGTATCTCATTGTGCATGGTTTCGTTCAGTTGTTTCATGGTTTCCAAAAAACCATTCACCCTTATAAAAACCCAAATAAATTTTAAACTTCATCAAAACCTTCCCAAATTTCACCCAAACACATTATATACTTAAAATAAACAAAATAAGGGTTACTTACTTGAAACCAACAGTGCTACATTCTCCCCACCATTGGACTTTATATCCCCGAAACATATAAAACTATCGCTACTCTGAAAGAGTTCCATCCATTTCTCATTCATTTCATTCTCCCATTCCAAATACACATTCTAAATATCACCATGTTTCTATAAAACCCACACTAGACTGATTCTTTTTCCATGCAAGAATTTCTCTTGCCTATCCACAATCTTCACTGGAATGTGCACCAATGAAGCATCTAACTCTAGATCAATGTGATCACCTCTAGTCACATGGTTAGGATCAAGCTGATACTTTTTCAACTGAGATACATGAAACAAATTATGCACACCACTAAACCATGGTGTCAATACCAACCGATATACCACCTCCCCTACCCGTTCATGTATCTCAAAAGAGCATATGTATCGAGGATATAACATTCCCTAATTCCCAAAATGATGATATAAAATCCTTGTAGAGATATTCATGAACACATGATCACTCACCTTGAATAAAAATGGTCATCAAATTTGATCTTAAAATGAGTTATGATGACTCTGAGATGTCTTCATCTATTTCCTGATCAAATGAAACTTCTCTATTGTTTCTTGAACAAGTCTCTGCCCAACTAGTGAAGTCTCCCTTGTTTCTACCCAAAAAAGTGGTGAATGAAAATGATGCCCATAAAATGATTCAAAAGGAGCCAAGATATTTCTATAAGGATTTAGAAAAATGATACATGAACCCCACATCTATCTGTTTCACTATTGAGATGGGTATGCAATTGCAACCACTTCTCATATATAGGTTTTTAAAAATTCCTCAAAATTCTGAGATTCACAAATAGGGATTAAATGGGATGAATTGGTTGTGATGATCCCTTATCACCCATATGTAATCGTGTTTCCAAACCATTCATGGGATACCTGTTAAAAAATATGTATTTATTTTTATCCCATTTCTAAACTGGAATGGGTAAATACTACAACACACTTTCTAGTTGTTTATTCTCTTCCTTAACCTACTGACAAGTTAAGCATCTCTAAATAAACACAACCACTTTCCTTTTAATGATGACCTACAAAAACTGTGCTTTCAACGACTTATAAATCTTTTTAATTAGAGGATGAACAACCCATCGCGAATAGTGGTATGCATGAAGAATTTCCTTCTAACAAGACAAAGATGAAACCATCTGATTTCTAAACCATAACATTAAACACTCATCCATCTTCCATCCCTCAATGGTCTCCCCAACATTGAGTTTTTACATCATATCAATTCATTATGAATCAGATTTTAGTGCCTCTTTAAACATATTGAAAAAATTAGGAACAAAAAAACTGGAAAGATAACTAAAACTTCACCTTGGTCATCACATTCCAAGTGCATATCAGCTAATACTGACATCAACTACCACCCCTATAATGATTCTTTTTCCAAATGATCATGTGACATTATACTTAATGAACCATCCATCAAAATTTTCTTTTATAGTGTATACATCAAGTTAATGTCCGACATTCATCGATAATCCATCCATATTATTTACCTCAGGTTCATATATTGTTTGGAGAAAATATTTTTCAAGATCTTATGTTCTATAAAGGGAGTAAATTTCCCATCAAATAGAAAACGACACTTAGTATTTAAATGATGTCCACGTCATAAAAATCCAAATCTTGTGTTGGTTAATTCTTCTCATGAACTCATAACTTCCTTGATCCATAATACAAAACCTGATCTCCTTGCGTGAGAACACATCCCAACCCATATCCTAAAACATAACAATACACCACATCCCCTTGTCCTGATCATGGAAAAATCAATATCAGTAATGATGTAAGTGAAATTTTAGCTCTTGAAATGATTTTTGACATTCCTCAGACAATTGGAATAGAAACTTTTTCTATTTCAGAGCTATGATAGGTGAATATAGTCATTAGAAATCATAATCAAAATGTTAGTAATAACCATCTAATCTAAGGAAACTTTGTATCTTGAAGACATTATCATATTCTGGTTCATATAAACACCTTTTTCTGAAATTACCTATCCAAGGAAGCCTACCTATTATTTCCAAAAATCACACTTTGATAGTTCGGTTTCAAGCCAACGATCCTTCAAGACTACCATCATTATTTCAAAGTGTTTCTCATGCTCGACCCTTTTCCTTGAATACACCAATATGTTATCCAAAAACACCACCACAAAATAATTCATATACCTCTAAAATATGTGATTCATCAATAACATTAATACCACTGGTTCATTCATAAGACTTAAATACATCGCCATATATTTATAATGGCCACATCTAATCCTGAAAGTTTCCTTTGGAATATCCTCCTTCCTGATCCACAATTGGTGATATCTTGAGCGTAAGTCAATTTTAGAGTACCACTGAGATCCTCAAAATTGATCAAATAGATCATCAATGATTATAATTGGATACCAATTATTTATCATAACTTGTTCATGATTATGATATTGCACACACAATTGAAGTGTTTCATCCGCCTTTTTTATGAAAAAGATCAGTGTTTCCCATTGTTACATGCTCAGATGAATGGGCCCTTTGTTTTCCATCCCTTCCAACTACACATTCAATTCCATTTACATTTTTGGTTCAATTATATAAGATTTTAAGTGAGATAGGATTGGTCACTCATATAAGATCAACTATAAACTCCACTTCCTTTAAGGGTGGAAACCCTGAGATATTCTTAGGAATAACATTAGGAAACTTGTCAAACACTACTAGAAAACCTCTTTTCTAAATACCATTCATTGTTTCCAAAGTCAAATCCTCCATTTGGTATGAGGGTATTCTAATTGGTGGTTCCAACAAGCCTGTTTCACCTATCTTTACATTATGCTTTCCTCTAAAGAGATGCTTAATGCCATCTTGAGTCGTAAAACTGACCTATTGGGAATAATAGACGATGTGAGCCTTGAAATTTATTGACCAATCCTTATCCATGATTATTTCATCCACATCCATTCCCAAAATAGAGAAACCCCATTTTATCTCATTTCCATCAACAGTTAAAGAACATCCTCTAGATACAAATGTTCAACATTCCCATTGACCAAGAGGTTTTTTAAATTTTAACACAAAATGCATCATCTCAAAATTTTAATGCAGAAAATCAACTATACGAGAAGAAATGAAGGAATGGGATGCACCTTTATCTAAAAAAATTATTCATAATGGTATAATAGAAAATAATTGTACCTCTTATGGTTTATCATCTTAATTGATCATCAAAAATAACCTGCTCAACTATATATAATCGCTTACTCATAGTACTTTATTCTTTGTTGCCTTGTTGATATTCCCCTTACTGATGAGTCATGGTATTCCAAAAATTTCATTGGATATCTCTATTCTCTTGGATATATTGATTCTGATTCCCTCACCCTAACAAATCATTTTCCACCTATGACACCATAGAAGTGTCCTGAACACCCATCCTCGGAGCACTGTGATAATAGCACTGAAGATTCCCCCATCTAATTTTAATTGTGGAATTCTCATTGTTGTTTTCTAAACACTCGCTTCATGTGACTAAGATAACTATACTTGAAATATCCTGGATTTATCTTGTGTTTTGGAATAGGATTTAATGATCAAGCCATATAATTCTGAGTCATACTCTCACCTGGGAAATCAGTGTCCCTCTTCTTCTTTCTCCCAACATTAGAGTTACCACTATTTCCCATAGGTAACAACATACTTCCTCCACCCATTGTTCCTGAGATGTCTTCTTCATCCACCATATTTCTATTTTTCATATCCATATAATATGTAATATAAAGCACAATAATCATCAAGATAATCTCTTACCTCATCCCTGACTCAATGATTCATCCCTTTAAGGATGATCTAGCAAAAACATAGGGTGAAAAGTGCACTAAATTCATGAATCTATCCACATACTCCGTGAAATAAATATATACCTATTTCAAGTTGAATTAATCTGTCATTATATGAATTCTGAACATATGAGGATAGAATTGTATGTTGAACAATTCTTTAAAATCCTCCCAACCAATTCCTGGATCTAATTTAGCATGCACCAACAAATCGCAGCACTAGTGTGCAAGATCTTGTATCATATACATTTATAGTTTGAATATCATCATTAATGGTGTACTGATGAAATCAATGATGAAATTCACCCAATTCTTCCACACATGTACCTTATCTAGTTCCAAATAACCCAAAAAAATAAGTGGATTCTACTTTTAGAACATAACTAAATGATCCACATTCCCTGTTTTAACCTTCCTATTCCCCATATCCACAGCTTAAAAATCTTGGAAAATAATATGAACTAGTTGTTGGTTCTCCTGTGGTTCAGGTGAAACGACATCCTCATTATCTTTCTTTATTCAGTTTCTACGATGCCTACTGGGTTCCATTTTCTATAAAAAAACAAATTTCATAAGTCTTACTCTCAATTTACTTAAAGGTTATCATTTCAAATTCTACCACAACACAATATCACAACAATGTTTTCCAAAATCAACCTTTTACACATTTAACCATTTCTGAAATATCTCACTTTCTTTTAAAAATCAAGCTATTTTCAAAATATATCAATCGTGATTTTTAAAAATCTCACATTTTAAAATAATTTCAATATTTTTTAAAAGTCAACAAATTACACCAAATCATTACACCAAATGAAATATGAACTCCTAATGGTAATTAATTTATATAATATGTGACATGATCATATCATTGGATAATCTCATTATACTGAGATTCCAATTCTTTAAGTGTTCCCAAAACACTTATGTAACCAACTCCCTAGTAACTTGATGTTCTTCCAAAAAAGTATAGAAACATCTATTTATTCTCCACATTTCATATCCTAACGGTCCTGCTCTTTTCTACTAACCAAACATAAGGAATGGACTAGAATGAATTTCAACTCCAAAACCAACAGAACATATGAGCAGTTATTTCAAAAAGAAATTTTGAAGGACGAAGTTTGATACCACTTATAACATCCTTACCCTCCTCATTGGCTTGAGAACGAGAAAGACATTTACTTGGCCTTAGGCGACATCCAAAAGATTCCAAGGGATGGAAATAAATTCCATGGGATTCATTAACATATGAGGGGAATCTTTTATTTTGAATAAAAAAACACCAACCAAACAAGTCATAACCAAAAAAACTACATGATGCATGATCTAAATGAAATAATATTCAAATCAATACCATTTATATTAAAAATAACTAAAAAATAGTACCACAGAAAAAGACTACAATACCAAAGTACACAATGGAAGGCTTAAATCAAATATACCAAGGACTCCAAAACAAAATTCAAGCTCCAACTTGATCCATAATACAACTCTACAAAGTATCCCGTGTATCTCTAATTAGTGATGGAGAAGTTTGATATTTTACCTTCTCTCATGTCATGGTTTAAAATATATGTAAAATAACCAAAGAGATATAGTAAGGGTGAGTACTGAAACATAGTAGGATTTCACCAAATTAATTAAATAATCACATCACTATGAGTGAAACAAGTTATTACATTTATATAAAAAAATTGTATAAAAAAATTGGAATAGTTAAACAATATACCACAAAGCCAAATAATTCTGCACCAAAGAATTTTTCTCAAACAAAAAAATTTCCAATGAAAGAAACCACACACATTATCATAACAATTTCATGAATTTAAATGGAATTACCCATTCCATATCACATAGCCACACACACTTACAAACCCAGCCACACAACCACACACAATCTTGGTGTTACTATTGAAGGTGGATCTATACATCCATAATGTGTCCCCCATTGATAATAGTATATCAAAACCAATATCCATACATTACACATGCTCTTAACCATTTAATCCATATCATAAGACAATACAACCATTTATGATCCAATTTAACCAATTCAGTAAAACCACACTTTTATAGAAAACCAAAATGGCACATCATTTTAGTAAAACAACCTTTTATTGAAATAAAATTTTCCCACATCCATTTCAATAAAACCCACCAATTTAATTAAAACCATTTTTTCATGATAATAAAACAAATATCCATTTTCAAATCATCATTTTAAATTCATGTAACCAAAATCACCTCAGTCCAAAACATCCAATTTAACACAATACCAAAAACCATCACCAAATAATGTTTACAACAATACTTTCAGAAAAATATATTAGTCAATTTCACAAAAAAACAACTAAATTGAAATTAGGCCATCAATTTTTGAATGTACGATTTGAGATTGAAGCCAACTACCTCAATATTCATGGAGAAAATTAATAACGACACTTAAATGCCCACAAAAATGGGTGAAATCTAAAAGAACCCACCATGGATCTATTCCCTTATCATAAAAAAAGACAAATATAATCATTAATGGAATAAATATTCTTATATATATCCACACTTGTAGTAAATATAAGAAACCAAGAGATTAGGATAAGTAGATCTTAAGGATAACCAATCAAAACTACCTTTAATGATTACTTACCATGAGAATATGGCTTCAACGCACCTAGAGAAGCCTTTGGATCCCCTACAGATCAATGGGAGAATTCGCCTTATTCTTTGACTGGAAGAAATACTGATTTTTGGTCAAAATGTGGATAAAAGGGGATTTAAAACACCTATCCAGACTAGACCAATGTTTTGTGATTCTTGTTTCTTATTCGGGCATGGTTGCTTAAACAATTACACAAACTCTACACTAATTATTCCCTTCTTCTACCTCGAGGAGTGGCCTCACATGGTTGGCTCACACTGTTGGAAAATCATCCACCATCTATGAAAAATCCCACTTTCCAATGCTATATGGTTTCTCGTAGGCATCTTCATGGTTTGGTAAAACTGTTTTCCTGCCCGGGTGCCTTCTCCTTTGCCCGTATCTCATTGTGAAGGGTTTTCTATAGGTGTTGTATGCTTTACCCAAATTGTGTACTAGATGTGAGCCCGTAGAAAGGCTCCAAAAAATTAAAATTCCTCAAGACCTTCCCAAACTTCACCTAAACAAACTATATACTTAAAATACATAAAATAAGGGTTACTTACTTGAAATTTACTGAATATTCATCTAAAATGATATAATATCCATGTATATTAAGCCAAGGTCATTATATTTAGTATCTAAGGAAAGTTTATTTCAACAATTAAAAAGTAGGATAACAAAACATTAGTGAGATCCCTAGAGATATTTCCTAGGATATGTCTAGGGATGTATGTAATGTTAAGTCTAGAGATGAGTCAAAGTTTAGGAAAATGTCCTAGAATTTTGGTTAAGGGTAGAGTGATTGGATTCCATGAAATACATCCTTGTTTGGATAATACAAGTGTATGTGGAATTTTAGATGATGTACATAGGGGTAAAACCCTAAAAACACTGTATTGAGCTATATTGGATCAGAAACTAGTGCACAATAATGGGACTTATTGCACAGCTAGTTTGATACTGTTGGGGGATATGCATTGGAACTTAAAAACTATTTAAAATCCATCATAAAGGATTTAAATAAAAAATTACTATGAAAAAACTAGGGTAAATCTATGTTTTCTTAGTTTAATAAAGTAGGAGTCATCATTTAGACATCCTATATGTGATTTTCAAAATTATGTAGTTTTATGTTATGATAAGTGTACTCACATTATGATTTTAGATGTATTTAATAGATGGAACTAGAAAGTACTTGGTTAAAATTGAATGTTTCATAAGTGGAAAGTATGAGAATTATGAAAATATATTTCCAATGTGTAAATATCATGAATATAAATATGAAGGTGGTATGAATATTGGTTATACTAGTGAAGATAAAGAGATCTTGAATGATATGTTAAAGGTATGAGATGTTTTAAAAGTATTATTTACATTAAATTTAATAATCAAGATCAAATTGAGGTTGAGTAACCTTAAGACATTATTTATATTTCATATTCAAGTAAATATGTATTAAATAATAAGATGATTAATCCTAGGTAATTTTTTATGAATAATATTGGCTGAATTAAGTGTATATGTACTTCAATTCAAACATTATGTTATATAAATCATGAAGTATTTTTGCCATTAAGGATTTAAAAAAATATATATTGAATGGTAAATATAACCTATAAAAGTGATTTAATGTAATTGTTATATTTTCTAGAAAACAAATATTTAAGCGAAGGTACCCCTTAATACATTCTGAATGTTGAGAAATTGATGTTTAGTATAGATAATGAGATGATTGATAGGGATAAAGTAAATTGGATAGTATTGATAACCTTAGAACTGATAAATAATATTTTGAAGAAAAAAAATTCGTCTATCACAGATGGACATTAGGACCTTTTTTTATTTAAATAATATATCCAATGATATTTGGAATAATAAATCACGCATTTTTTCAATAAGTATTTATGGTAATTCAGGTTATAATTGTGTTTTAAAAGAATACATGATTAATTTTTTTACATGTTTGGAATGTGAAAACTAAAAGATACATTATGATATAAGGGGGATCAATTTTAAGTTTATTTTAAGAAATTTAGGGAACTTATTTCTAATTCTTTGTATTTTCACCTTTTATAAGGGTTACAATGTTGACCATTTATGGAATAGTTTAAGTTAAACATCATATGAGGTTTTAGAGATTAGGGTATTATCTCACCATATGAGGAATAATATATACTTGATAACCTATGATAACCATTTTTATATGATTTTAACTAAATACTTAGGAATGACTTATCATTCTATTTATGGATCTCTACATTTTATAGTTCTTAAGGAATGAAAAATAGATCTTCATTCCCCAGAGTAAGAGATGAAGTGGGAATTGATTAGGGAATAACCAAAGGATGAGATTGTGAACATGGAATGTAATAAAATCATTTGGGTATATCTTCTGGTAAAAAAGTAATCAACTCTAGTAAAAATATATTATAAAAAATTAACTTAATACCTTATTCTTTTATTGAACTGGTGGTCTTATAAGTCATAACAGATTTATGGTATAGAGGCCCATAACTTTCCATTTATCGTTCAAATTTTTTTAATCAGTGATATTTATCACTCTTTTTAATTATTTACACTTTTCTTCCATTTCAAATATTTACTTCACAAATATATTCTTTTACATGGAAACCTAGTTATGAGTTAATTTGGGTAACCATTATGGTTCCATCTTTCCTTTTTTTAATGAAGTTTTAGTATTCATTTTTACAATGTGGGTTTCTATGAAAAGATCATTCTGATATTACATCGTTGATAAACCAGATAAATTTCTTGAGAAAAATTAATTTTATGTGGAGTAGAAGGTAACACCATTGTATTTTGTGAAATACATTTTTTATAATTAATTCAATCTATTCAATATTTTTCATTTCACACCACACTCAATATAGCTTGTGTTATATGAAAGAACCATTTTTTCTTTGTACACAACAACAAGTCAATATTGTGATACATGGAACAATTAGATTATCTTTTGGTACATGAAATACTATTTTTTCATGGGTTACAAAAAATTTTGAGTTCCTTCGATAACTTTTGTGACACGCAAAACCTAGTTTGACCAAACTGCAATGTACTATTAATATTATTATTAAAAAAATTATAGTTATCACCTAGAAATTGGAGTGGATGTCATGAATAAGATTAATTAAATTATGAAAATATGGTTGACATATTTATATATGAATAATTATTTAGTGACCAATTAAATATAAATGAAAATAAAACCCTTTTGAAAATATAAGAAATCTTTTACTCGAAAACTATATTTACGAAATCAAAGGGATTTTCCCTCAATAAGTTAATTAAACAAATTTTGATAAATAATTTTAGTGAAATATATATATATATATATATATATAATTTATTAAACTGTTTAACATTCTTCATATGTATTTTCCAGACAAAGTACAATAATAAATCCAAATTTATGAATAAAGATATTTTTTTTTCTAAAAGGTAATTTTACCCCCATTTTATAGAAAACCTATATTAAATATAAATTTTTAAAATTTTATAATCTTTATTTGAAAAATAAAGATCAATTTTGAGAGAGAAATATAAAAATTTACTTCAGGTAAATTTTTGGAAATTTTGTAAGAAGTTTCATTTTTTATGAATAGTAAAAAAAATTGATGGCGTGATGTTTATAAAACTATTTTATGATTTACTAGGGATATGTTCCAATAATAATTTCATATTATTTCTATGAATGGTTTGTGTTTTGATGGCATGATGTTTATAAAACTAGTTTCTTTTTTCCCCGCTAACCAAGTTTCAAATAAATAGAAATGAAACCCATTTATTTTCCATGGGTTAATCATGTTATGAAGGAATGATTTTTTATGTGTTCTTATGATGATATTAATTCCCATTGTAAATTATTTAGGTTATGGTTCATGGACATTGATTATATGATGGGGTGGCCCAGATACTATCAGGTAATCCCATTATAGGTTACATGATGGGGTGGCCCATATTACACTGGGTAAGCCCATTACACCATATATGGTGGGGTTTCCTAGATAGATTCAGGTAATATCATTATAGTTTTTATGATGGGGGCCAGATGGTGTCTGGTAATCCCATTATATCTTATATGATACGGTGGCCCAGATAGTTCCAGGTGATCCTTTTATATATTAAATGAAAAGTGGGTCCTATATTTACCCCCAACGCATTGGGTAAATATTTATATATCTTGAGATATAAATAATTTTAATGGGGAGTGAAATTAGTTCAATAAATGAATTTTTCAGCTCAGATGTTCTTGTGAGTGAACCATGACTACTAAGATAGTCTTGGGAGTGAACCTTGACTACTAAGATGGTTTGGGGAGTAAACTCATTCCCCTATAAGGAAAGGGATGTGACTAAGTACGGTGGTGTTTCCCAACCAGTAGGTGTTTCCCCCATGAAGTTCCCTGATATGTTTTCGAAATGAGCCTTGACTTATAGGTAATTACTTTATAACTTATGTGTATTCCACAATTCCATTCCTTGTACCTATGTTATGATTTCATATCTTATTCTCTTCATTCCCTTGTGATTTCGGTTATATAAATTGACAGTATTTATTACCTAAATATTAATTATTATTTTGATATATAGCATAGGATATTCTAATGATATGATCATGTTCTAATTAAGTTATGCTCATGTTATGATTATGTATCTCCCTTGTTTACCCTTATTGATCATTTGAGCTTTCCCATTTCGTATGTTTCCTTTCCCTAGGATAAGGATAATGGTTTTAGGTAGGAGTGATAAAGGGTAATATCTTTATGTGAGAGGTTTGAGATCATTCACCAAGATAGAAGATTATGTTTCTATGTTTCCAAAGACACTGAATAATTATGTTCCGCATGAATGTACTTTTTCAATATTATAAATATTCATATAAAATGAATAAATATCCATGTATGTTAACCCAAAATTGATATGAAGTTAACTACTAATGCAAATAGAGAGATTTCTCTAGAGAATGCACCAACTGTATTCCAGTGTTTCAAAAGCAAGGAGTATGAGTACTCTGCTAATAAATGCCCAAATATAATGGTTAATAATGATGGTAGATGCTAGTAATGTCTTAATTCAAGGTAAAATAGGAAATCACAAGTGATTACTAGTTTTTATGAGGGGTGTTATAATTATATGGTGAAAGAGACACTTACCATGATATTTATAACTACTAATGTATTTTTTGGCTATATATAAATGCATTATTTTATATCTAAAGAATTTTATAAGTGTATCAAGGATAAACCCACACTAATTGATATATAATTAGTAGTGAAAATAATTAATTATATGATGATATCATCTCAATTATATGATTTTTATCTAATTTATGTTTGTGGTAATGTGCTTCCTAAAAATATTATCATTATTCCTCAAATTAGATTTGATGTTATCTTAGGCATGGATTGTGTTTATATACATAAATCCCACAATAATTGTCGATGAATGTAAGTCACACTTGATATTCAAAACTAACCTATGATAATATATTAGTGTGATGATAAATATTAAATTTTAATGTAAATCACATCTATTTTATGGGTTTTGATTCCAATTAAAAGAGGATTTTATCTCATATGGTTGTGGAGAAACTCAAAATCGATGATGTGACTATTATGAAGGAGTTTCTTGATGTATTTTCATTACAGTGAAAATATATTCCACTGATTAATGAATTTGATTTTTCAATATAACTCATACTTTATGAAATTCCTATATCAAATACTCTCTTCAAAATGTCCTCGATTGATTTGTAGGAATTGAATAAGTTTCTCAAGGAGAATCATGAAAAAGGATTCATTCGTCCAAGTGTGTCACCTTGGGGTGAATCCATTCTCTATTTCGATAATAAATATAGAATGCTGCAATGTTACATTTACTATCCGTATATGAACAATATCACAATCAAGAACAAATATCTTTTTCCCCATATTGATGACTTGTTTGATCAAATATGTATATTTAAATACCTTTTTAAGATGGATATTCATTCTAGATATCATTAATGTAGGGTCAAGAAGGATGCTATACTCAGGAGAGAATTCTGTACAATGTATATACATTATGAGTATATATTTATTCCATTTTTTCTTACTAATTGCCTCAATATGTTCATCTATTTAATTAATAGTCTTTATAGATTGCCTTGATCAGTTCGTGGTAGCCATTATAGATGATATTCATATCTATTCAAAGATCATGTATTAACATAAACATAACTTGAGAATTTTACTGATGACCCAAAGGAATGATTATTTCTATGAAAAAATTACAAATTGAGAATATGTATAGAGATGTTTTTTTGGGTCATAAAATATCAAGAGAGTGTATATCGATGGATCCTTCAATGATTGAGACTATTAAATATTGGCCCAGCCCAACTATAGTGATTGAGATTCAATTTTTACTTGGTTTTGAAAGATATTATCGATGTTTTTTAGAGAACTTATAATGAATGTCTAATCCACTCACTAAGTTAACTTAAAAGGGAGACATGTTCCTTTGGATAGATGAATGTGAGGAAAATTTGAAGGAACTGAAGAGACGATTAGTCAGCGCACCTATGCCTATATTACCCTATATTGTAGAAAGGTTTTTAAACTTTATTAATTTATAAAATAATGTATTTGGATTCATTTTTACGAGAAATTACCTGGTTATAGATTGTACTTTATTAAAATTGAATGTTCAAGAGAAAAATTACCCAACTCATCATTTAGAATTAGCTGCTGTAATTTTTTCATTAAATATATGGAGGCATTATCTTTATAAGAAACAATTTTGATATATATATATATATTGATCAAAAAAATTAAATTGTATATTATAATACAAGTGATTGAAAATGTTCCTAAGGATATGGTTATATTTGATTAAATATTATGACTACACAATACATTACCACCTTGGGAAATAAAATAAGGTGGTTGATGATTTGTGTTAAAAGGGTTATGCAAGATTATCTTGGTTGAGGATGAAGAAATATCCAATACATTAAGATTTGAAAAGTATGGATCTTGAAATCCTAAAGGAATTAGAGAAATATGATCTTGATCAAAATAATGTTCGACCATCTATCTTGGTAATGATTAAAGACACAAAGAAGGATGATATAGAGCTACAAAAGAATGTAACTAATTTTCTTGAGTTAATAATTTATTGTGATGGAATAATAAGGTTATGGAAAAATTTATGGGTTCCACCCATACTAGATTTAACAAAGAATTTGTTACAAAAGGCTCATAATTCAATATTCTCTATCCATTCATGATGTATAATGATGTATATATATTTTAAATACGATTTCTTGTGAGATAGAAAGTAAAAAGATATCTCAGAGTTTGTATCCTGATGCTTGGTATATTATAAAGATAAGTATGAGAGATAATATTATAAGGGGTTATTACATCCATTACCCACACCATAATGTAAATGTGAAAACAACACCCCATATTTTTTCATCAAACTCCCTCATATGTCTAAAGGGAACAATGTTATATGGGTTGTAGTCTATCACCATAAAAATTTACCACACTTCATCACTATCTAATAGGATTTCTCTTTAGAAAATATTTTTGGGATATATATTAAGTAAGTGGTAAGATTTAATAGCATACCACATTCCATTGTGTTTGATCTTGATCCAAGGTAATCCTTGAAGTTCAAAAAAGTCGTCAACAATCTCTTAATATAGAGTTGATTTTTAACACTTGGTCTCATCCTCAAACATATGGTTTGTCTAAGATAAAAATTCAATCCCTAGAGTATATTTTAAGACCTTGTTATTTTTATTTAAAAGGTGGTTGGGATAAACATATTCTTCTTGTTTATTTTTCATGTAGTAATAGTTTTCCCATGAGTATTCAGATGGATCCTTAAGAATCCCTCTTTATAAAAAGTGTAGTGAACCAACATACTATAATTAAGTAGGATAAAGAAAAATATTGGGACCTGGTATATATGGAGAAATGTTTGAAAATTCTAGAACCATTCGAAAACATATAAGGATGATTTAAATCTGATAAAAAATTATACTGCTAATCACCACCGTAATCTAGAATTTGAATTTGGAGATAAGTTTTTTCTACGAATTTCTTTGTGGAATAAAGCTATATAATTTGGGAAGAAAGGGAAAATAATCCATAGGAATATTAGTCCCTTTTAAATTCTTGATTATATCAGGATTGTAGACTATTGATTTGTGCTTCCACCAAACCTCTCTCAAGTCCACAATGTGTTCCATGTATCTCCCCTGAGAAAGTACATACCTAACCCATCACATGTTCTAAAATAAGAGGTTTTACTTTTTTAGAGCGATATTTATTATTATAAATAGCTATTGGAGATTCTATATTGTATAGAGAATGTTATACAAAACAATAATACTCCCTTGGTCTATGTTATGTAGTAGAACCACCAGTTTGAGGAAGCTACCTGGGAACCTGATGATGTAATGAGGTTGATGCATCATCATTTTTTAAAAACAAATTGATGTAATTTTTAGATAGAAATTAATTTTAATGGTGGTAGAATGTAACACCCTGAGGTTTGATATAATATTTTTTCAATTAAATTTAATTTCATAGATATCTTGTTCTACACGTAACACTGAGTTCAAATATAACTGAACATACTATTTATATTATTATTTAACATGGATGTTATGAATTATCCATTAAACATGGTGGTATGAATAGGAATTAATAAATTTTAAATATTAATAATATTTTTTTTATATAAGGAAAAAATTGTAAAAAATCACTTAATTTTGATTAATTTATTTTTTATGTTTCAAAAAATACTATTTTTTCAAAAAAATTGATTTTATTAGGTTTTGTGAAGAAATAATAAATTTAATTTATAAAACTTTAATAAAAAAATTGAAAAATGAAATTTAATTTTAGAATCAAAATGTAAAAATTATCATAGGTTTAACTTTTATGCTTTTTCTATCAAGAAAAATTTTACGATGAATAGTGATATATACTGGTTTTTATTAAAAACATTTGTTTAGTTTAAAGAATTTATAAGATTATTTTATTGAAATATTTTAAAAGTAAAATTAGTTCAATTATATTTTAATTAAACCAATATAGTTCATTGGGATTAATTTTATTTTAAATTTTGATATAAAAACATTTAAAACATTCGAAACTTTTCTCATTCGAAGCCCGCTTTTTCTTCTCAGCTACGGGTTTAATTTTAAATCAAAATTGTCACTTAAATGCATGGAAAATGGAAAAATGAATTAAATATTTTTAATGTGAATAATTAATATTATCTAATAAGTTAAACTTAATTTCTTACAGTAATTAATAATAAAAATAGAAAAACGTCATTATCAAGGTTAAAGGAAAAACTAGTTTATTGTGGTTTAAAATTAAATTATAATGGTTAAAAATGATCTAGAACTTGTCTAATTCATATTTTATGGTAATATTTCTACAATTTATCTTTTAATTTTCTAAAACTTCCACTTTTTATCTTTTTGCATGAGAAAAAATATGTGTAATTCATTCTTCTCAAAAATTTCAAGTGTGTCTTCTCCACCACTTATAAAAGAATAACCCATCTCCTATCGGTTTCACACTTAAAACCCAATTGTTTTAAGAAATAAATAGAAATAAACTTTTATAATTACCTTTCTTTATCCTAAAATCCATTTTTGGGCCATAAATCTATCCTATGTTGTATTTTGGTACAAACCAAAAGAATTTTTCCAAAGAAGAGGTAACATTTTGAAATGGGAGTCTTATTATAGTTTTCCTCCACCTATTTAGAATATTATTAAACCATGATGACATAATAAATTTAGTATAATAAATATATTTTTTTATGTTATTTTAATGGCCAAAAAACTTCTACACCACCCTCAAATGGGAAACAAAACTATTGATTGTGTGTAAGACAGTCTAACACCTCGCAAACTGATGAAAATAATTTTCCATCACTTATTATCACAAATATAAATAATGATATATATAATGTTTGTACATGATATTTATGATATAATAATAATTATTTAATTATAATATTATTTATACCTTCTTACATTCCATTCCATACATTATACGATTACATCGTTCATGTGTAGGGTAAACTACCACCTCGCGAAGCAATGTGATTTTTTTCACTATGTATTTGAAAGGAAGGTAATAAGGACAAAATTAATAAATATATGTGATTTATATAACATAAAAATGATAATAAGAATTTAATATATTTTTTAACTTTCTTTTATTTCATACATTTAAAGATGGAAGTAATGTTTTTGTGTACGTATGGGATACCGTCACCTTGAATGTTGTATTTGATTATATATATTTGAATTGTAGAGATAAATATAAATGAAAAATTAAAAATATATATGATATTTATTTCAAGTTCAAAATTTTGAAGATTACTGAACCATGATCAATGTAAAAGGACTAACAACTTCAAACAAAAAACATTCATGAAAAATTAAGTAATTATTACTCAAAACGTGATTTTAACAAGGAATTATTGATAAAAATGGAATAAAACATCATTAGTAAATCATATACGATGTGATAAATATGTGTATTGTTCTTTAATATATGTATAATAAGAAAATATTTTTTATAATGGATTTTTAATCATATAAGAATGAATTCGAGACTTAAGGTAAGTTATTTTTGTCTCAAATTACCTTCTTTGGGACATAAGATATGTTATACACCAATATTATTTTATAATATGTATGTAGTGACCTTTGAAATATTATACCAAGAGTATCATTATTTTCATTATATTTCAAGTTTAATTTTATGTTCATATTTAATGGTACTTATGATTAAAAGGATACTATATTCGTTATGATTTTTTTGTTACAATCTCATCGTTCATTAGGATTGTTTATGATTATGTTTCGGATAATAAATATTTTGATACATATCTCAAGATTCTCATAAATTTTATTCTCCTATGGTAATTTCCTGAGAATATATGGTTTCCCTTCATTTTAATCTCTTTATGTAATCATTATTCCAAAATAATGTTTTATATGGAAAATTTTCTATATTTCGCCCTTCGGTCAAAAATATTTTTTCTCCAATATCCATGTTTTAAAAAAAATGTTTTAAATAATTTTTTACAAATCACCTAACACTATTTAAATTAATTTCTTCCCTTATTTTATTTTTCATAAGAAATTGAAATGAAATCTTATTTCTATTTTCTGAATGAGGTTCTTTTCACTTTTATCAAAAATATGAAAGGAATCACTCTTTCAAAGTCTACGTCATTCATAGAACTTTCCACTATCATGACCACTCAAATTTTTAAATAATACATTATAATTATCCAATATTATTTTCAAATAAAATTTTTCCCTTACTATTTTTATATTTTTTATATTTGAAATATATTTTTCAAAATAGAATGGATATTTTTCTCAAAAAACATTTATTGATTTTTATGGAATTTTTATTAATCATCAATAACAAAATTTTGTGTTTCTTATTTTTTACAGGGGATATAATCCATTTTCACCATACTTATTCGTTTTAAATATGTTTTATAATTATTATGAATATATATTTATGAAACCATTTCATTTATATGGGTTATGTTTTTATAAAATGTATATAAAAATCCTTTCTTTTCCATCATTTATGCGATGGTGTAATGATTATAAAACCCAATTATTTTCCTAGGATCATATTTTATTAATGTACTATTATATTTTGTCACATATTTATATGATTTTCATTATTTGATGGGTGGGGCCTATATATACCTCCAATGCATTGGGAAATGATTGAAATATTATGAGATAAACATGGCTTGAATAGGGCGTGAACCCAATTAAAAAAGGGACTTTTCCACTATGATAGATTGGAAGTGAACCTTGAATACTAATGTGGCTTGGGTAGTGAAGAAATTTTACAATTATGGACTTAAAAATAAGTTTTTACAACTATGGAAATGATGTTCTAGACTTATGTGTATGCCATAATTCCATGTATTATTCCATTATTATGCTCTCATGGATTATGTTCTTTGATTACATTATGATTCAGGTCATCTGAACTACCCATATTTATGCCATGTCCTAATATTAAGACCTTTAATATGCATCATACAGTTTTCAAATGTCATGATCATGTTATAATATCCTTATTTTTATGTTATGTTTATGTATCTCTCTTATTTACCATGACTGAGCATTTGAGCTCATCCTCTCTCATGTTTCATTTCCCTAGGTTATGTAGAAATTAATTATGTATTATTTTTATAAAAAGGGTGATAATTATGTAGAACATAGTGTTAGATTATGTTGTTCACATATAAACCAGTTTTGTATATTTCTATGTTTCCAAAGTTAATATGTCATTACGATCCCCAGGTGTGTGTTTCTGTAATGTAATATATGTTCATTGAAAGAGGTAATATATATGAATGAAAATATTTTTTAATTATAATTTCATCAACTATACATAATAAGGTATGTAATAGGGATGTGTTAGAACATATCTAAACATGAAAAAATAGAAAACAAAAGGAATAACATAATGGAGTTGCTTGAATAAATAGAAGAATGGGAGGATCCCTTACATTGATAGGGTGCTTCTAAAATCTTGTGTGGAGATTATTGGGAGATTGATGGAACCTTGGGAGGGATATATATAGGTAATGGTAGAGTAATTTCATGCTCTCAGATTTTTTTAGTGAAGATAAATGGTTGTTTTTTGTGGGTTTATATATAAAAATATAGAAGAATTCTTTATTAATTTGCAAATTTAGGTTTTTGGACTCTATATGAAAATGTAATCAAAACCACAAACCAACTCATTTTTTCCCTTGGTTTCTTCCAAAGTGGAGTGGTTTTCATTAATTTACATGTTTAATAAATTATCTCATAAAAATAACACAATTCTTAAGGTGGAAGTGACTCACGTTTATAAATAATTGGTTTGTTAGACCATAAAATATAATATAGATTTTGGAGGATAAATTATGGAATTATAAAAATAATCAAAAAAAATATTTTTTTAAATTATATATATATATATATATATTACATTCATTTTTTTTAATATATTATAAAACGTTTAGTTCATTGTGAGTTTATAATACACAATGTATATTTTTACCGTATATAATTTTGGCCCAAAAAATTGACCGTATCCGAAAGTTATGAAAAAATTTATTTCTGGATAATTTCAATGTTCTAATTTAAAAAATATTATTTATTTTATTAAAATAATAATATATGTTTGTTAATTTTCACTTCTAAATCTAAAATCCACATTTGATGAAAAATACATGTTTTTTTTGACAATAATAGATTTGTGACCCTTATAAAAATTATTGTTGGCTTCATAAAACTATATTATAATTTATATATAATAAATATTATTTAATAATACTAATTTGTTAAAATATCAGTTATTTTAAAAATTCTTCAATACATTAAAGAGGGTGTCTTGATTGAAACTATATATTTCCCATAAATATAATTTGTGTTTCATCAGAGTGAAATCCAATTTCATTAAACTTATTATGTAACAATTTTAATGTAATAATAAAATGATAAATATAATCATTAATTTACTATAAAAACATAAACATATAAAAATTAACACTATTAGGGTCAAGATACATAACCCATTACTACACCAGTGAATGCCCTAAGGGTAAGGTGTGTGATAGCGATATTTTCTTGGGGTCATCCAGTGTACATGATTTGGTCCCTTATCTTAATGAGATTAAACTTATACTTTAAATGGTTTCATTATTCCATTATTTATTTAATCTCTTGTTAGTCTTGGTCATTGTAAAATCATAAAAATATCTTATAAATGGACTTTATAGGGTATGATCCTGCAATTTGAGGCCATCGTTTATTCTGTATAGGTCAATTGGAACTTATCATAACCATTTATATATACTTTCCATATAACCACTACTCTAAGATTTTATTATCAATGGTTATTATGCTTAATGGTATTTAAAATTAGACAAACCATATAACTATTCAAAATTTCCAAAGTATTGAACATGTTATCTATAACTTCATTTCTTAAAAATGAATGTACTCATTCAAACAGGGAATATAATTTATAAAATTTTGGGTCATTACAATCCTTGATCAATAGGGATCTAGAAGGGAATATATCTTTGATATGATCTAATAAGATTGTGGAAATGTTTGAGTCCATTTTAGTTGTCTACCTAACAACACAATGCCTCTATTTTTTGTTAAACATAAACAAGGGGGTTCCTACTCCCATGATGGAAAGTTTAATATTGGATTGATCATGTTACCATTGGTTGTTTGTTTTTGTAGTACACCCAATTTGAGGTATGTATCTTTTTTATTCCTTTTGTGTGTTTAATGTGCTTATGATGAGTTTGGACGAGTTTTAGAGAGTTTGGAATGGTTTTTGAAAACATTGGAGGCCTTTCTAAGGGCGCACAGTTTGATCACAGTTAGGAGAAACCATGTGAATATAGGGGTACACATGGATTGAGCACGGTTTTCCTAACTGTGCGGGGTGGGCCATGCTAGGTACCCCTTCAATGTAGCAGTAGGAACATGGTTAGCACATTGATTATCTAACTATGCGAGCTAACTGTGTGGCCCATAAAAATGGGTTTTTTAAAATCTAAGATTAGTCAGTATTTCCATAAAGACACCAAAAAATTCTCATATTCGGTCCTCACTTGGTATTTCCACTTCTCAAGGGTTATGGGTTCTCTCTCACTCATTTTAGAAGCAAATCAAAGGGTTTTCTTGGTGTGATTGAGAAAATTATTCTCTGGTAAGCCTCCTCGCATAGTTTTTTGTGGTTTTCTCTAGATCTACTCTTCCCTCTCTGTCAATTTTCTAGATCTACACCCATTGTTTGTATATATAGGGTATTGTTGCCATTGGTATTGATTTTAAATCTTGTTGATGATAGGGAAGAGAATCTAGAAAGGTTTTACGGGAGTGTTTTCAAGGATTTTGGGTGTGGTTACTTGTGGGTCAATTTCGCCAGATCCCTAAAGGTATGTGGGTTCTCTCTCGACTCCACTTGGTTAGAACTAGTGGTTTGGTTGCAATTAATTTGTTTTCCTTGAAATTAAATTGTGATTTTGATGTGAAAAATTTGTTATAAATCCATTTGGTAATGGTTGTGGTATTTTTTGGGCAAAATGGGTTTTGTGGTGAAATGTTCTTGTTGTTGGATTATAAAATATTGATTTTAATATCGATAACATGGGATGTTTAATGGAAATAGTTTGAGAAAGTGATTGTCAATAAAAAGGGTTTCTTTATTAAAATTTGATATAGCATGGATGATGTGTCAAGATATTGTTTGATAATGGAATGGTTATTGGCATGTTGTTATGGCCTTGGTGTTATGTGGTTGGTTATTGGGTTTTCAATGTTATGGTTCAAGTTGGAATGGTGAGAAGTGGGTGAAGAGTGCCTCTATAAAAAGGGGAAGGATAGTGTATGGATGGGAGACCATCAAATGATAAGTGGGTGGGAATTACCACAAGTTCGGGAATAATGTAAACAGGTTTGGAAAAGAAGTTCCACTGTGGTTGTTTGGTTGTGTGTTTCTTTAAAAAGTAGAATTTTTTAGGCTAAAGTGTGATAGTGTTATGGATTGTGGCATAATTGTGTCTCTCCCTTGTTTGATAAAGCTTGGTAATGGTATGTTTTGATTGTATTAATGGTTTCATTGTTTGATGTTTTAGATAAACTATTTTATATAAATGCACTAATGGTTTTATCCTAGTGGCATCTGTATGGAAGTCATTTGGGAAATCATACTGCGTATTTGTACTCACCCCCTACGTTGGAACTTGGGTGCTTTTGCAGATGTTGTATTCCGGGACACAGGTAAGGGTAAAGAATCTCACATCACTAGTAATTTGGCATGATTCTTTAATGATGTTGTGGTGCTTGGAGCATGGATATTTTTGTGCAGATATGGGTAGTGTCCTTGTTCTTTTGGATTCATGTTGTTTAGTCTTCTGATTGGTACTCTGATAGTTGTATTATTGTGCTTTTGTTGTAATGGTCTTTGTTAATGCTATGGATGTGTCTGGTCATTCTGTTGACTATTGGTAATGTATGGTTTGGGTTATTTGGTTGACATGCATCATGTAGTAATTTGATAGAAGATTGTTCGGTCAGTTGATTTTATTTCAAAAGGAAAAAATTCCCCCAATTTTTCTTGATCCTTCTGTATTTATTTACATCCTTTTTCACCCTAGGAATGTCACTTAAGTCCTTGTATCATTCCTCCATCCTCTCAACCCAATGATATGGGACAGGATGTTGTAGTTTTCTAGGTTGAAATATTTTTAGTTTGGGGGGATAAAATATCCCATCCTTTAACTGGAGGTATATTTTTTAACTTCGGGGAATGATTATTTTTAGAGGAAATTTCATGATTTTATTAATTAATTTAAGAAGATAAATTTTTATTTTTATACCTTTTTGAGGATGTTCAAAAAAATTCTGACCTTTTGTTTAGATTCATAGAGTGATTTTTCTTGTTTTATGTGATTTTCAGAGTTTTCATGTGATAAATCTTTTTTTGAGAAATAAATTGGTTTAGATAATAATATTATTATTATATATTAAAAGAAAAAATTAATTTTATAGTTAGTTTTATTTACTTTTATAGAAAAAATCATAACCCTTAATCCTCATTTTCTATAGATAGAATGAGGATGCATATTGATTGAGAATCAAGAAACATCAAGGGATTAACCTTAGATGTATTGTTTATTGGATTAATCATTTTCATCATTTTTTTAATTTTTACCTTTAAATACTCTATATTTAAATTCATGAACTAAATGGATAAATATCAATCTAAAATTAAAATATATTATTCATGTTATCATGATCTAAAAAATTGATTTAGTTGTTTCAAAATATAACAAATGGATTTAGGGAATATAGAAATGAAATTATATATTCCCAAAAAAACTCACTATATTTTTTAGGGACAAACCTTAAATTCTTAAATGAATTTTTGAATTTCATTCTATGTCTCTTATAGTTTCTTATAGCAAAAATATTATTAAATTTTTATTTTTATTTCTTGATATACCTTAGCGAGAATAATTTTTATTTTGTTAAATTTTAGATTTATTAAAGACTATTAATAATCATCAATAAATATATATATATATATATCTATGTAATTAATTTTAATATGAATCTAATGAGACTAGTTTGCGGTTGATCTGACAAATCATTTCGAAATTTTATTTTTTAGATAATTTTCTATTATAAGTCTTCTCTCTATATTTTAGGTACATTAATGATTTATTTATAAATTAAAAACATAAATTTTATTGATCTATACATAGATAAGTTGAATATATGATATTTCATTTTATTATTCGATATCAATATCTCTAAAAACCCATCATCTGATATGAAGGATGGCAGTGGGACTCACCAGTAGTGAGGTTTTTGGTTGAGAGAGAGTGGTCATTAGATTTAGGCACAAATGGATAAAATTCAACCATATAACCCTACCCATGTGTGATACAATCTCATGAAATACCCTAATTGTTAATTTGTTTTCAATCATCTAATCATATGATTGGATAATGTAGATGATTCTACATGGCATGTACTACATCTGGTATGCAGAAACTACCTAGGTTGTAGGCAATCATCGGATCTTATTGATAAGGATGACATCATGTGTTCCCATGTAAACCACATGGTCCCCCCCAATCAAATTATGGTAATCTAATATTTCAATTGAATAACATCCCATAATTCCATGTAATATAATATCATATCATATCAACTTAAGCTAAGTAAAGAAGATATAGTTGTATGATTGGATATTGAAAGATACCAATGTTTCCATGTATTGATTTTGCATAGAGTATATTGGGCACCTAAGATGGATTGGAATATCGTGTCACATGAAACCCCCTAGATGTAAAAAAACATTGTTTCATGAGTATGGGTATATTATAAAGGGTAATATTTCATGAATAACTCAATTAAACCTCTATAAAATCCCCAGATCCATTGAACCTTGACTGGGTCGTATCAAGATAATTTTATGGGTAATTTAATCAATTAGTGATTACATAAGTTCTAAAACATTATTATAAAATAATAATAACTGTATAGCGTTAAAAATAAAGGGGATTGGTATTATATTATGAAAACACACTAGGTACTATGTTATTGAGTCTGTTGAGCTCAATAGAGTGTAAATTGTGGGACCAGTTGTCGAGTAAGTTAATTTAACTATGGAAATTATCATTAACTAATAATAAAATTTGGTGAGTTAATAAAATCCTAAGAGAGTAACTAGGATTAGTGACTTAGATGATTGAAATCACCATGGGAGGTGGATATTTTTTAACTTTAATGAATCAGTGTTTCTGATATTCTTTCACAGAAAGGTTAATAAATCATTAGATCCATGATGGTTCTTTTTAAAACATATTTATGAAACAAATTGAAACTATGAAATTCATTATGAAAATATGGAATTCATTATGTTTTACATAGATACCTAAAATTATAGGTTTTTTGTTATGTCAACATATATGAATGAAAATTATCCTAAAAATTTTTTTTGGTGAACTATGACTGGTATAATTCAACTTCATAAATCAAAAGTGATTCCAAAGAGATCTGTTCATCACTATAAATGTGTTTAAAAAAATAGAACTCTTCAAGAGTTAATTGAATGATATAGATGTAATTAAATAAATAAAACCATGGAATAATGAAGAAGAAGAAGAAGAAAGGGGACTACTTCACTAATTGGCCCAAATGCCTTATATTTTTATACATTTTTTATAATCCATGTTTTAATGGTTAAAGGGGAACCCTTATATGGCATGTAGGCTTCATGAAATTACATGAGCTGGAATTCTTAAATGAATTCATTCAGAATATAACTACTTAGAACTTCCCCTCCCCTAATGTCTACATCATGATATTAGTTCTCCACCTTCTCATGGCTGTCTGGATAGGATTCCCATGCATAAATATGTTGGTCCCAATGACAATTTTCATACCCTCTCATTATTCCAAATCCATTATCTTCTACTCTAGTGAATGTGCCTACTAAGAATCCTCATATAGATCATACTCCTTTGTAGATTCTATCTGGCCCATTAAAGCACAAATTAATGTGGCCTAAAGTCCTTGAGGTTGCCTAAAAGCCTTACTAGCCCAATGGCCTTGAAAGAATCAAGGAACAAACTAGTGTCTAGAAAGCCCAAATTTATGAATATTTAGGTATGATACAATTCATGCTATAGTACCTACTATAAAAAATAATACAGTGACTTCTAGATTACTCCTATAGTACTTCTGATTATTTAAACACTACTTGCACTAGGGAAGTTCCTTTTATTAATAAAATAGGTTTACGTCTGGTAATATCTATGTAATCTAATGGATGTTACATGAGTTACTTCTTATTATATAGTCATTTTTTACAGTAGGGAATGTAATTTATCTTTTGTTGGGATGAGACTAGATAGAATTTTTTTTTAAAAAATTACCTTTTATTGAATTACAATTCACTAAATTTGGGATTAGAAAGTGAGGATCCATTAGAGATGATATAATAGCTAGTTAAATATGTGGGATGTCTTACTTGAAAAATAAAAGGTTTCCCTAGTCTTTAATGATTTTATTGTTATGTTTACTCATTTAATTTATATTTTATGTAGCACATGAAGGATTGATATTAATGGAGATGTGATGTAGTGGTGGATCTACTTTAGACTCACCAACTATCTTGGGTTGGAATGAAATGAAATTCATTTTACTCCATCTCACCCAATGATCTGGGTATAAACTAATGAATATTTATGAATTGATCTACCAAAACTCTCCAACACCTCTTTGTTTTGATAGATTAAGTAATTCTATCATATAGTTAGAGATATATAATTCCTCTAACAAGACTAGTTCTGGATAGGATAATATGATTAATTCATATATTATCATTGATGTTAAAGCATGATCTATGGTATTGGTTGAAATGAGTAGTCTATCTAGTATCCCATTTATGATAATAATATGGATGGTAATTCTCCTATGTGGTGAAACCCCTTATCTCCCTTAGAATAGGGATTGATATTGATGATGATTCGTCAAATACGATCACTTCTCTTACCCAAATATTTGTGACTTAAGAGGACATGATATATAGTTTCAACCTAGTATATGTGTATTCCCTATAAAATTCTAGTATATAGAGTCACCCCTAGATATTTTTATTCTCTATCTTTCCCAAACATGTATATGAATTATTTATTTAGAATGATTAAAATTTAATAAAATTTGTGAAAACATTTAGAAACCATGAAACACAAGAATAACATTCTATAGAAATATAAAACAGATAAATACTGAAAATGAAGGACAAGTACATAACACAATAGAATACTACTCCTAAACCATTGACTTATGGATAATGATCACTAAAGGAACAACTGAATGCTTCTTCCCTATAAGGTGTATCTATTGGTTTCACTATATCACCCAAATTCGTTATGTAAGATCATTTCAACCTTCCCAATAAGGTATTATCTCCAAATAAAAGAAGGAATAAGTAAATGATCTTTGAGAGGAAGAGATCATCAGCTACATATTTCTTAAGGACATCACACACACACAAGACTCACATCATGGAAACCTTTTATATTGGTTGTAAGTATTATCCTAATCCCATGAATTTACTTGTATGATTCAGTATCATAAAATTAATTCATTTAGTCACAAAATTTTTAACCCTCATCCATCAACTCTCCATTTGAGTTTATTTTTTAAAATGGTCAATTGAAGACAGTAAAATTAATACTACATTCAATGTTTTTTGATGAATCACAATAGTGACACATGAATCAAAATTTTACAATTCATTCCACTACAACTCACCCAATCCATAAAAAAAACTATATAAGTATCCTTTATGATATCATTAAGGCATAAAATATGATATACCCTAAAGAAATAAAATCTTCCTTTTTTCAAATGTATTTTTTACTCTGAAAAATATCATAATGGACCCCAAAATACCCTAAGAGGGGAGGGGTGAATTAGGGTGTCATGTTTTTCTTCAAAAGTGATAGATCATATTTCCATGTTGGTAGGAACTTGTTAAACCAGTCTGATGAGAATGATTAGTAAAAAAATCACATGCAAAGAGTGAACACGACAATTTTTTTGCATCACTATGAAGGGCTAGTACAAGGAGCATACACTGACAGTCAGTTAGTCATACCTAAATACACTAAACATCACTTGTTGATGAATACAAAATATTAGGTATAGTGGCTCTATTCCAAGAACTGTGCCATTAAAATAATTTAGTGATATCTCATTTCATCCCTCAAAACACTTCTAATGACTCCCCCTATCACATTTTCTTGGGAGAAATCCACACACAGTATATGGACTTTTAGGTCCCTTCATTTCCATGAAAATATGAATCCCCAACTATAGAAATATGCTCTATTGAAGTCCAATTTTTACCTATATATGTAATCCACTTTTCCGCTTAATGATAGTTCAAAAATTATTCCTCCATGAACTAGACATGCTTCCTATGCATACCACTTTCATGTACTGCCTCCACATACCACCTACATGTACCATTTTCACATAACTCTTATTCTATGTGAACCAACTCCCCATCCCTGAACTGCCTTCCAAAAACCATCTTCCTCAAACTGTCTTCCACGAAATATCCTTACTTCATGAACTATTTTACTTTACAGGCTACAGTTCCCCACAAAAACCATTCCACAGACTATATTTGTTGGCCAATTCTTTTTTCAAAGAATCCTCCTTGTGATCGTCTTCTCCATCACGGGGTTTCCTCCTCATAAACCACCCTAGACTTCACTGAATTCCTCCCAGATTTATAATAAAAATATCTTGAAGTAATGAGGGTATTAGTGCTCCTTAAATTGGAAAATATATCCAAAAAAATCTCAATTCTATTTTACAAAAACCATCAATGCAGTATAACCTTAAAATCATACTAACCCTCCCACAAACTATTTTCACTAAGTAGTCTGCATGTTGTCTCTCTCCCTTTACTACTTCACAAATCACCACCCCATTTCAGAAAATGATGATTCATCCCACAAACTATTTTCCTTCCTCATTCTATGAACCTTCCCATGAACCATATCCACCCAATAAAAATTATTTTTTTCATTCCACATATCATTAGTACGAAGTAATCATTCCTTTTATTTTTTCCATATAGTTCTGCTTACATCCTATACAGTCTGTGAACTATCCTTCATTGTCTGTGAACCATGATATACAAACTCCATTTCATAAAACCTTCCTTTTCCAAGAAGACAAACTCCCTATTTTTTGGCCAAAAAATTTGGAAAACACTAGGAAACAATGCCACCTTAAACACCTACTTCAGCCTGTATGGTAAGATCACTTGTCTTTCAAACTCCTTGATAAACCCAAGGTCGATTGACAACAATCAAAAACCATATAATATTTCTAGAAAATAACTCCCTTGGTTCCAATAATATACCCCTTTGGTATTTTTGGAAATCTGTAGATAAATTTAATGAAGAAACTATAACTATTAAAACATGATATGAAAGAAATGACTCAGTCAGCAGTCTAAGTCTACATGAGAAATTATTATTGTAGAAAACAAGAGGGTAAGCATGAATTGGGTTATATACCTCATAATACTTAATGGTGTTCAATAATTGTTTCTAAACCCTCATGCAGCTTCTCATGTCCCCTCCAACTTCATATTATTGAATTTATCTATTCTCCCCCATTGGAAATAAACTAAAAAAACCAGTATTTCTTCATTATAGAGCTTAAAACACACTCCCCATGGATCGTATCTCTCCCCATTAACCTAAACCAATTCTAAAAACATATTAAAATAGTTAACACAAAATGGGAGATGGGACAACATGAAACCTCCTCATCCAATGGAAGGTGGATTAACACCAATGTTCAACTTATTCTTCTTGAACACATGTGCAGACAATGGTTTTGTTGGTAAGTCAGCCACTTGATAATCAGTTACAACAAGATCCATTTTAACAATTATTTGTCCAACTTTTCCCTTGAAAAAGTTATATCTAATTTCAATGTGTTTTTTATGATAATGTTAACATGGTTTTTTGTAAGGGTAATTTCTCTCTTGTTATCAAATTGAATCACCATCAGTTGTTCCCCCCAATCACTTATATCAGTAAGTTGTTTCTTCATCCATAATAGTTTAGTGGAATACTTTTTAGTGGAGATATACTCAGCTTCAGTAGTACTAAGAGAAGTTCATTCATATTTATTACTCAACTAGAACATACATTTCATTACAATAATTAATTATCCACTACTTGTGTACTTTCTATCAACCACATCTCCAGCACAGTTAGTATTATAATATGTTGATAGTTCATTATCACTTCCTGTAGAAAAGTATATTCCATAATTTTGAGTCCATTTAATAGATCTCGTGATTCTTTTAACTACCTACATATGTTATTCCATTGGATACAATGATATCGGGACACTATGCATGTTGTAAATACAATATCTAGTCATGTTTCGGTTAAGTATAGTAAGCTTCTGATTATTCTCCTATACATGGTGGGATCTACAGATGTCTCATCCTTGTGATTTCCAAGTTTAGTTCAAACCACAATCGGAGTATACATTGGTTTGGAGTCGTTCATATTGAATTTCTTCATTAACTCTCTTATATACATTTCATGATAAATAAAAGTGAATCTTTTCCTCTAAATCCATTACAGTACCAAGATGTATGTGAGTTCACTAATCTTTGGAATTTCAAATTCCAATTTATTGTGAATGAAAAATCCATCCATTGATCCCTTCATGCTTCCAAAAAATATAATATCATCTATACACACCAGTACTATGACCTAATTTTTCTTAGAATTATTTACATAGATATTGGGATCCACTCCTCTTTTAAATTTAATCTTCTTTAGATAAGAATATAGTTGAGAGTACCATGGTTGTGGTGCCTATTTTAAACCATATAGTTATTTCCTTAATCAACAAACCATCTTTCCATCATTACCAAGAAGAAAACTCGTTGGAATTTCTATGTAGACTTCTTATTCAAGAACACCATTTAGGAGAGTTTCTTTAACATCCATTTGAAATGATTTATATCCTCTTTGAATTTCCTTGGAAAGAAAAAATTTGATTGACTCCAGTCTAGCCATAGGAGAAAAAATTTCTTTAATATAAACACCTTCTATATGTGGATTGCCATTACACACCAATCATGCCTTATTTATGATCACATTTTCATGCTTGTAAAAAAATTCAAAAGTACACTTCGTACCAATAACATTGTGATTTTTAAGTCTCTTCAATAGATCGTATGATAGGTTCTTATCAATCTGATCCAACTCTTCATTCACAGATTTAACCCATGATTCATCTTCTATAGAATTGTCAAATAAAGATGGTTACACAACTTATAGGATGGCATATTGTTCAATATTCCTCATTCTATTTTTCTTTGTGGGTGTTTTCCAATCACTAATGATGATGGATTGATCATTTTCTTCTCTTATATTCCTCCTCTGAGGTTCAGAAGAATTTTCTTCAGCCACAGTTTCCTCTTCTGATTCTTATTCTAAATAAACATTTTTTCGTGAGTTCTAAATGTTTTTAACTTCTTCCTCAAATTCTTCATTTGAATATGTTATATGTTCACTACCATCTAAATCTCCAATCATATCAGTAGAAGATCCCCTCATTGTATTTGTGGTGTTATCTCCAATGATATTAACATCACTTCTTTCCAAAAATCTTCCATGATGATTATGGAAGCATTTTTAGGATTTTCTATTCCCTAAATATCCAAGGAATATTCCTTTTTCTATGTAATCACCAAACTTCCCTTGATTTCATTATTTATTTCGAATGAAAAGTTTACTTCTACAAACACGAAAATACTTCAAAGAGAAATTTATTCCATTCCACAACTCATATGGTGTCTTTGTTTCTCCCATATAAATCCCTATTCGATTTTGAGTATACACTAGAGATGGAATGGCCTATTTTTAGTAATGGAGATGGATATGACTCTCAATTTTCATAGTTCGGGTCATACTATACACCTATTGATTCATGCACTCAAAAAATACATTTTCCTATGGGTTTATTATAGAAGCCACCTCATGTTGTATTCCATGATTCTCCAGGTAAAAATAAAAAAACAATGGATTTGTATTCCCCTTTATTATGAGACCATAGAAAATTGATTGACTGACTAGTATCATTCTCGACTATTCGGCAGTATGTTTTCATGCAATCAAGCACTTTATTTTTCTAGTGTATACCCATCACACAATCCAATATTCTACAATCTTCAATGAAAAGATCAATATACATTTCTACACATGTTCCAACAGCATTTATAATAACATATACATCAGTATGAATGAGATCAAGAAGATTTTATGCCCTTTTCTACTTTGGCCGATATGAACTAAAGACCGACTTCCCTTGAATTCATGCATCACAAGTATTTTCCCATTCATGCTTCATATTGGAAATATCCCTGACAATATTCATCTTAGAAATAATTCCCATGTCTTTTTTATTAATGTGACCCAATATTCGGTTCCACAAGTTCTTTTATTATTCAAATATCATGTAGAAAATGTTCTATTTACTATCATCCTGATATAAGTTTCCATATATTCTATATAATTTTGTAAGAGAAATCTATTCCTTTCCTCTAATAGTGCTCCCGTTTTGATTAAACATCACAATTAGTTCTGAGTTACATAGTTGAGTCACATTCAAGAGATTGTGACATAGGCAATCTACATAGTGAATTTTAGTTTTCTTCGTCTCCCCATTAGCCAGTTCAGTACTTTCGTTACCTTTGATCATCAAAGAACCATCATTACCAAACCTTCTATTCCATCAACACTTTTCATAATATTTGTTAATAGGTCTATATTTCCTATCAAATAGGATAATAATCCGCTATTAAGAATCTAGGTTCTTCTACTCTTTGTATCTTTGAGGGCTACTTCTGCGTGTTTGGATTTTTCAATTTTATTCTTCTCCTTCCATGAAATATCATATTGAGTTAAGGATAAAGATAGCCTTCCAAATCTCTTATCCATGTGAATAGTTTCATCGTACTCATACTCTTCTTCATGGATAAAAAACAAGTTTGTTACAGAAACACCATCTAGTTGGCGATTACTGCCTTGTCTCTGAGCTCTAGATGTATTTTTTAGGACATTTCATTTTGTGTAATAAACATCTTTATGGTAAATAATTTAATGGTGAAAAAAATAGCTGTGGAATTTACTACAGCTATAATAAGAAGGATGTGAATTTATTCTCCATTGTTGACTTCCAAGCTCTTCCCCATTCAAATATCTCTTTTCCTCTTCATAGTATGACATGGAATGACCCATATAACCACATAATTGACACTTAGTATAAGCAAATGTCTTCTCACTTCGGTTCCTTCCCATATCTCCTTCCGTAGGAAAATATTTTAACTTCCTATCATTTTAGGAAACCAGAGGATAAGATTCAGTTCCCATTTCAGTTTGATTTAATGCTTTATTTGTTAAGCATTCTGGTGAATTTGTGATATGTCCTACTTTTAGCTTCACTTTATTTTGGTTCATCTTATTTATATCCATCGATGTTTTAGCATAACAACCATTTCTTCTTTTTCCCATGCACGTGGATCTTTAGTCATCCAAAGGCTTTTATATTCCTTCAGAACCACGCTTAGCTCTTTCTATCAACATAGAATCTAAGAATATTATAAACTGAATTTTCTTCTTTGTTTATTTTAAATTTGATTCACTTTAAAGTTTACTTCTATGAGTAATAACTTTGTCACAACCCGTCCTTGGGGCCCATGCCGTGACTACCCCAAGCCCGCCTTTCATAGGCTAGGGGCTGGCGACTAGCACCAAAGGCGAAAATCCTGATAAAAGGGAAGTCATTGCCTTTATATAAGTAAACAAACACAACAGAGCATGGAATCTAAATTAAACACTAAATAAACTAAGTTCAAAAGTAAGTGCTGGAAAGTAAATGGTCCAGAATACAAACCCAGTTGAAAGTACAGTACAATAGTAAAGAAAGAATAGCTGCATTAACGTAAACCAGTAACCATTGAATCGTCCTCTGGATATCCCACCTGAAAGGTGGGTACAACTGGTCTCCTCAGCTCCTCGGGTCCGGTCGTCCGCTCCTTGTACATCCCGCCCAGTGGTCCACCTCTAGGTACCGTCCCGCTCCACAAGACTCCCCCTCGATCAATGTTGTCTATCGTCTGCATCCAACACAACATAGTGTAGGAATAGCCAATGCAGGGGTGAGTATACGATACTCAGTCGGGACCCCGTGACCCCCGAAGATCTCCCAGAATCCACAAAGGATAAACCACAAGGAAACATACAAACACAAAGTATCAACCCACTCTACTTAGTTATATGCCTATACATATACCCTAAGTCATCAATTCCAGTTCGGTTCCAACTCACGAGCCCAAGTACAACCCAGTCCACACAGGAAAGCACAACCGAGTCCACACAGGAAAGAAAGTCAATCACATTGATGATAATAATTCAAAGTCAAGACTCATGTCACACAGGTATACTACTCACGAAGAAAGGTGTAGATGATAGATGTAGCCTCTGAATCATCTCCCCTGTCGAACCCACGTAGGATCCAAGTTCAGAAGTCGTCGCTGCCGAATCCACATAGGATCCAAGTACAGTAACCATCACTGTCGAACCCACGTAGGATCCTAGAACAGTCGTCATCACTGTCAAACCCAAGGAGGATCCAAGTAAAGTCGTCCGCGCTGCCGAACCCACGTAGGATACAAGTACAGTCATCATCGTCGTCACAGTCGCAGCCAGCTCTAGGATTCCCACACACAGCACGCTCGATTCAGGGAGGGTCCACTTTAAGAGCCAAGGGGGTCGATACATCAACTGTCACAAGGTCCAGAGTTTATGTATTCAAAATTTCCATCTCGTCAATAGGATCCTAACGCGATAGACGGCGCGTCAATCGGACGCCTGGTCTGACAGATAATGGATTTTCCGTCCCAGGGGCCAGGTTAGAAATACGCTCATTTCTAACCCGTCTGATATCTAAATTCATCCAAAATTCACTTATAGTATCACAAAAGGACCGTCTCATCGAAAGAGTCCTAGTTCCGCAGACGGCGCGTCGATCGGATGCGTGGTCCATAAGTTATTCACATTTAATTGAATAACGGGCATGCCCGTTTAGCCCAGTGGGCTGACGGGTCGGGTTGACCCAGTTTGATGGGTCCGACCCAGCAGGGGTGTCGGACCAGTCCGAAGAAATACACAACTTAGCCCGAGGGGGCGCGGCCCGGCCGGGCACGGCCTGACCTGGCTTGGCGCAGCCCGGTTCGGCCAAAGGTCGAGCGGGATCCAAACCCCCCCTGGTTTTCCGCACCGGCTACGCCAGGAGGTGCCGCCCTTCCCCAAACAAGCCGGCTAGACCAGCTAGTCTTCTGTGCCTGTGGCCCACATGGGCGGGCTACCGGTACTCCAGCGCGGAGCCCTCCCGGCGCCACGGTCCGACTCCGCCCGGCTGGCCAACGGGCCGGCCGGTTCCTCCGCCGAAGCGGCCCATGTAGCGGGTCGCGGTTCTTTGCACACAACCAGTGCGACGACGCCCGTTCCCTTCTCCACGTTCTCGGAATGGCGTGAGGGCGTCATGCCTCCTCTTCCATCAATTTCCAATTCTAAATTAATAAACGAGAACAATGGAGGGTTTTCGGGTCATGTTTGTTCGGCCCGCACCCTCCGCGTAAAATGATAGCAATCTTCCATATTTAACAACGATTCCCAACCAGAACAGGGTACGTAAACATCCACTTTCAAGAATAAACCCCTAAATCAACAAAAGATGACGAACGTTGGCGTCGCGGTTGACGGTGTCGCGAGGTGAGGATTTGTAGACATCGATGGAGAGCATCCGAGGAGGAAGCGGCGTCTCACCTTTTTATCATGGAGAGAAGAAAACAAGGTGTGACATCATTGGTGAGTTCCCATGTCGGTGTCTCCTCCCTTGTCACAGAGGAAGAAGAGGATGGTGAATCTGGGGTCGCTGAGTCGATGTTCTTCATCGGAGAGTTGGCGTTCTTCAACAAAGGAGATGAAGTGTTCTTCGAAACTCAAGAGGTCTCTCCCCAAAATCTCAACACAACAATCCAACCAAATATAAAATAAGGATTCTCCTTATTTTATTTAATTATTCCATGCATTTCAAAATATAAATTCAAACACTTAATTAATTAATGAAAGAGTTTCAATTAATTAATTAAGGTGTGTGTGTTGGCAAGTTTTAATGAAGTGAGAGGGAGATAGGAAAGGTCCACATTAAAATATGGAAGTTGTCATGTTTAAAGGGGGAGTTTTAAGAGAATTAAGAGAGAGTTATGAGAATTTGAAAGGTTGGGGCTCATGTGGGCCCCACCTCACAAATATCCTTACATGGGTAGTTAGGAGCTTGTGGGTCCCATCCCAACTCCCCCATGTAGGATATAACCACTTAAGATTTTAAAATAAAATTGTCCCACAATTTTATTCACTTCTCATTTAATCCAAAAAATGTAACTTCACCTCCCGAGCAAATGCATCTACTGTAAAAGTTCTCTTAAGTAATTATCGGTGTTGTGAGTTCATCAGTGCCCTAAGATTTTAATTCTATGCACCGGTTCAAAAGATAGAAAAAACACGCTCGTTCGTTCACTAAACGTACCCGAGCTAAACTTCGTAAATTGATTCCGGGCACACCAGGCCTCGGAATCAAGTTCCGTTAGATGCCACAGAATCGAAAAATTCCAAATAATTTAAGAAAAAATTTTACTTGAAATTTCCGGGTCTTTACATTAATCCCACCTCAGGAATTTACATCCTTGTAAATCTACATCATACACTAGGGAAAAAATTAGGGTATTGTACATGCATCTGAGCCTCCCACTCCCATGTGCTCTCCTGGAGGTTCCTGTGCTGCCAACGAATGTGCACCAGAGGAATCGACCATCCTCGTAGGACCCGCTCCTATCGATCCTCGATCTTCACTGGGACCTCTGCAAATGTCGCCCCATCATCGACGTCCAGCTCCCCGTGATCAATGATATGTGTCCGGTCGTGCACAGATTTCCTCAGTTGAGATACGTGAAAGACGTCATGCACCCGGTGAAACTGAGGTGGAAGGGCCATGCAATAAGCCACCTCGCCTACCCTACTGAGGACTTGAAATGGTCCGATGAAACACGAAGATAAATTGTCGCCCCAACCAAATCTATGTATTCCACGTCGAGGTGAGACCCATAAGAAAACGTGGTCGCCATCCACGAACTCTAGTGGTCTCCTCCTCTTGTTAGTATAGGACTTATGTCTGCTCTATGCAGTCCTCATTCGCTCCTGGATGATCTACACCTTCTCCGTCATAGCCTGGACCATCTCTGGTCCTAAGAGTGCTGACTCCCCAGGGTCAATCCCGCACAGAGGTGATCTGCATGGTCGGCCATACAGTTCCTTGTATGGTTCCATCCCGATGGTGGAGTGGTAGCTATTGTTGTATGAAAACTCCACCAAGGGTAGATGATCCTCCCAACTGTGACCAAAGTCGAGGACACATGTTTGGATCATGTCCTCGAGTGTCTAAATGATCCTCTCCATTTGGACATCCGTCTGAGGATGAAAGGTAGTGCTCAGGCACAACTGTGTCCCAAAATCTTCCTGCAACCCCTTCCAAAGTCGGGAAGTAAGGTGACCATCTCTATCGGAGACAATAGTCTATGGAACACCATGAAGTCATACGATCTTCCGAACGTAGAGGCGTCCCAAGCTCTCTACTGAGCCCTGCTCTCTAATCGGTAGGAAGTGGGCCGACATGGTGGGTCGATCTACAACCACCCAAATGGAGTTGTGTCCTCTGGATGTACGTGGAATCCCCATCACGAAATCCATGGATATCCCGTCCCACTTACACTCCAAGACCTCTAAGGGTTGCACCAAGCCTGCCGGTACCTGGTGCTCCGCCTTCACCTGCTGGCAGGTGATGCATCATGAAACAAACTCTGCCATAGCCTTCTTCATACCCGGTCGATAGTGTTATCGTCTGATATCCTGGTACATCTTCACCAGCCCTAGATGTATCGCAAGAGGGGAAGTTGGAAACTCCCTCAGCACTTCCTCCTGCAATGCGACTGGTACCATGGTACATCTCCTGAAGAGGATGACGTGCTCTACTCCTTCAGAAAATCCCTCAGGTGCCTGTCCTGTGGAAATCTGAGCACGTTGCGTCTCACAGTCAACGTCCCCACACTGTGCCTATCTAACTCGCTGATGTAGTGGAGGTGTGACTGTGAGTGACTGTAGAAAGGCTACTCCATATCTATCCACGAAGGATATATGCAACGTGGATAGTTGCTTCGTTGCCTCTCCAAGTAGCTGAATGCCCGATGTCCCGCTGATAGAATCAACTACTATGTTCCCCTTCCCAGGAGTATAGACTATCTTAAATTCATAGTCCTGGAGGATCTCAAGCCATCGCTACTGTCTCAGGTTTAGGTCCTTCTGCGAGAAGATGTACCTGAGACTCTGGTGGTCAGAGTAGACTGTAAAGCGCTCTCCCATAAGGTAGTGTCTCCACATCTTCAAGGCAAATACCACTGCTTCTAACTCCATGTCATGGGTAGCATAGTTCTGCTCGTGCTGCCTCGAATTTCGTGATCCGTAAGTGATCACTGCCCGCTCCTACATCAGGACACACTCGAGTCCTGTCCCTGATGAATTGAAGTAAACTAAGTACCCTACAACCTCCTCTGGCAGCCTCAATATGGGTGCACTGGTCAATCTCTGCCTCAGCTCCTGGAATCTCTACTGACATCTATCTGACCATACAAAGGGTTTCCCCTTCTTCATCAAAGCTAAAATCAGTGCTTCAACTTTGGAGAAGTCTGGCACAAATCTTCGATAGTACCCAGCCAGACCTAGGAAACTCTGCACCTCCATCACGCTCCTCGGTGGCTCCCAAGCAAGTACCGCCTCAATCTTCGCAGGATCCACAACAACTCCCGCCTCGGAGATGACGTGCCCCAAGAAGTGAACCTCTCGAATCCAGAACTGGCACTTTGAGAGCTTACCATAAAGCTGGTGCTCTCGAAGTGTATCCAATACAACCCGCAAGTGGTAGGTGTGCTCCTCCTCAGTGGTCTAGTAAATCAGTACGTTGTCGATGAATACTATGGCAAATCGATCAAGGTAAGGCTGGAAGATCTTTTTTATGAGACTCATGAACACTTCTGGAAAATTGGTTATGCCAAAAGGCATAACCAAGAACTCATAGTGTCCATACCGACATCTAAAGGTTGTCTTCTGCACATCATCGTCTCGAACTCTGAGCTGATGATAGGTTGACCTGAGGTCTATCTTCGAGAACCATCATACACCCTTGAGCTGATCAAAGAGGTCGTCAATCCTTGGGAGTGGATACTTGTTCTTTACCGTTACCTGATTCTGGAAACAGAAGTTGACACATAGTCGTAAGCTCCCATCCGCCTTCATGGGGAATAAAATCGGAGAAGCCATGGGTGAAACACTGGGTCGGATAAATCCCTTGCCCTACAAGTCCTCCAACTGTGCCCGAAGCTCACGAAGCTCGGCGGGAGCCATCCGATATGCTGGAGTAGATATCGGGGCTATCCCAGGGTACATGTCAATATAGAAGTCTACCTATCTATGAGGAGGTAGTCTCAAAACGTCATCAGGGAAAACATCCACATATTGATCCACCACAACAGGAAAACTCGAACTTTGCACATCAACCGCTCTGAGGATGAGACTAGCCAACTGATGTGTGATCGTCTACCCTATCCTCTGCTTAAGCCCATCTTACACTACAAAGGATCCCTTCTCATCGATAAAGGTGAACCTGCTCCCATATGTGCGGACACACCGCACTTTGCGCCTAATACAGTCAATCTGGGCATGGACTGTAGATAATCAGTCCATACCCAAGATGACGTCATAAGGCCTCGATGCCGCTACAAGAAGATCCCAGCCGAATCTCTCGCCTCATTGAGTAAGCTCACACTACCGAAACCAGTGTGTAATCGCTGAGTGTGCTCCCGTAGGAGTCTTTATCCATAAGGATCGATCCAACGGCTCCATCGGAATATCCGAGCTCCGAACAAGGGAAGCAGCAATAAAATAATGACTCACTCATGTGTCTATAAGAACTGCAGCAAGGGTGGAGTAGACACAGTTAGTACCTAGAATCATCTCAGGTGCACTGTGGTCGTAGGCCTCGACTGCCTGGAGCTAAACCTTCCCCTGTCTTCCATCTCCTTGTGGTCAGGGTGGTCCTCCTGGTGGTGGTGGTGGTGGTAGAGCCTTGAAGCGTCGTCCACCACCTACTGCTCATCCAGCTCCTCCGCCTCATTTGTCAGCTCCCTGCGGACCACCACGGTTGAACCTCTGCCTCTACCTGGGTGGTCCCTCACCTATTTGATACTCCTCTGCATGGCAGGTCGGGCAGTCACGAGCCATGTGGCCCTGCCCGCCGCATGTATATCACTACCTACCTCTCGTATGACTAGCTCTGTTGCGTGTGGCCCGCACCCCCGAACCAGTATCCTGAGGTCACCCACCCGATGTCCTGGTCCGCTTGGACCTCTGTGGATTTTGTCTATTGCTAGCTACAGAAGACTCCTCTACGTGTCGCCCTGCGGTTGGCCTCGCTGCTGGCGTAGGCTCCGAAAGGAAGCTCTCCACAAGAAGGGCTCGCTCCAGTACCCCTGCCTACGTTGGAATGCTGAGGAAGATCATCGAATCCCTGATCTCATGCCTCAGTCCCTGCTCAATGGTCCGGGCCCAGAACAATGGGTCTCGTACCATGTCTGTGGAGTAGCGCGAGAGGTCGGTAAACCTCGCCGAGTACTGGGCTACTGTCATGTTTCCCTGTTGTAGTTGTAGTAACTATTGGATTCGCACCGCAGGGAGGGTGGTTGGAATGAACTCTGAGCGGAAGAGGCTCTCGAAGTCCGCCCAAAGTAGAGATGCCTCGTCGTACACCTAGAGCATCAGGATCCACCATCTACCTACTGCTGCGTGCAGGAGACTTGCTGCAAGGATCACCATAAGATATAATGGTGTCCATACCAATCGGAAGACTCGGACGATAGCCTCCAGCCAATCCTCGTCTTCCTGGGGGTCCGTCTCTCTGCAGAACCTGGGCGGCCTCTGTCGCTGAAACTCATTAATCGCACTCAAGCGGTGTGCACCCTCCGCTGCTGGGGCAGGTGGTATCGGTGGCCCAATGGGTATAGGTACCGTCGGTGCCTCTACTGTAATGGGGCCCTGCACCGAGGCCTCGTCGCTCAGTGGGCTGCCATCTCGCACAATGCTCGGAACAATAGCTGGCTGCCTTTGTGGGGCCATCCCGAAAAGAAATAGGTGCGGCATGGTCAAAAGTATACCTGGTGAGCTGACACAAAGTAATCACAAAGAAAACTTTTGAAACACACATGCAATCAATGTTTTGGTGCACTAAGTCGGAAATCAGAAGTCAGGGTCCTGGTGTATGGATACATCGGCCGCCACACCAACACTGGACTCCCTGGACTGATAACCACACTCAATACACTTAAAAATATTTCTTCCCTGAAATAAAATATTAGAGTCCAGATTTCTGAGGTATAACTGACCTCTTTGATACCAATTTGTCACAACTCGTCCTCGGGGCCCATGCCGTGACTACCCCAAGCCCGCCTTCCATAGGCCAGGGGCTGGTGACTAGCACCAAAGGTGAAAATCCCAATAGAAGGGAAGTAATTGACTTTATATATGTAAACAAACACAATAGAGTACGCAAGTTGAATTAACACTAAGTAAACTGAGTACAAAAGTAAGTGCTGGAAGGTAAAAGGGCCAGAATACAAACCCAACTGAAATTACAGTACAACAGTAAAGAAAGAACAGCTGCAGTAAAGCAAAACAGCAACCACTGAGTCGTCCTCCGGATATCCCACCTGAAGGGTGGGTACAAATGTTCTCCTCAGCTCCTTGGGTCCGGTCGTCCACTCCTTGTACGTCCCGCCAAGTGTTCCACCTCCAGGTACCGTCCCGCTCCACAAGACTCCACCTCGATCAATTTTGTTTGTCATCTTCATCCAACACAACGTAGTGCGGGCATAGCCCGTGCAGGGGTGAGTATACGATACTCAGTAGGGACCCCGAGACCCCCAAAGGTCTCCTAGAATCCACAAAGGATAAACCACAAGGAAAGATACTAACACAAAGTATCAACCAACTCTACTTAGGTATATGCCCATACATATACCTAAGTCATAAATTCCAGTTCGGCTCCAACTAACGAGCCCAAGTACAACCCAGTCCACACAGGAAAGCACAAGTCAGTCCACATAGGAAAGCAAGTCAATCACATAGATGATAATGATTGAAAGTCAAGACTCATCTCACACAGGTATACTACTCATGAAGAGGGGTGGAGCTGCTAGATGTAACCTCTGAATCATCTCCCCTGCCGAACCCACGTAGGATCCAAGTACAGAAGTCGTCACTGCCGAACCCACGTAGGATCCAAGTACAGTAATCATCGCTGTCGAACCCACGTAGGATCCTAGTACAGTCGTCATCACTGCCGAACCCACGTAGGATCCGAGTACAGTTGTCCTCGCTACCGAACCCATGTAGGATCCAAGTACAGTCGTCATCACCGTCACAGTCGTAGCCAACTCTAGGATTCCCGCACACAACACGCTCGATTCCAGGAGGGTATGCTCCACGAGCCAAGGGGTTCGATACATCAACTATCATAAGGTCCATAGTTGATGTATCCCAAAGTTCCTTCTCGTCAATAGGAACTCAACCTGAGAGACGACGTGTCAAACGGATGCCCGGTCTGAAAGATAATGGCTTTTCCGTCCCAGGAGCCCGGTTAGAAATATGCTCGTTTCTAACCCGGATGATATCCAAATTCATCTGAAACTCACTTAGAGTATCGCAAAAGGACCGTCTCATCAAAAAAGTCCCAGTGTCGCAGACGGCGCGTCGATCGGATGTGCGGTCCTTAAGTTATTCACGTTTAAGTGAATAACGGGCCCGACCTGTTTAGCCCATTGGGCCGACGAGTCGGGTTGACCCAATTTGACAGGTCCGACCCAGCAGGGGTGTCGGACCGGTCTGAAGAAATACACAACTCAGCCCCAAGGGGCGCGGCCCGGCCCGAAGTGGCGCGGCCCGGCCCGACGCAGCCCGGCTCGGCCAAAGGCCGAGCGGGTTCCAATGGGTGGGGGGGCACGGCCCCCCTGGTTTTCTGCACCGGCGGCGCCAGGCGGCGCCGCCCTTCCCCAAACCGGCCAGCTCGACCTGCCAGTCTTCTGCGCACGCGGCCCGCATGGGCGGGGCACCAGTCTTCCAGCGTGCTGCCCTCCCTGCGCCGCGGTCCAGCTCCGCCCGGCCGGCCGGTTCTTTCCGCACAACCGGCGCGACGGTGCCGGTTCCCTTCGCCACATTCCCGGCATGGCATGATGGCGTCATGCCTCCTCCGCCATCAATTTCCAATTCTAATTTAATAAACGAGAACAAAATAGGGTTGTCGGGCCGTGTTTGTTCGGCCCGCACCCTCCACGTAAAACGATATCAATCGACCATATTTAACAACGATTTCCAATGAGAATGGGGTACATAAACATCCACTTTCAAGAATAAACCCCAACCTCAACAAAAGAGGATGAACGTCGGCGTCGCAGTTGACGGCGTCGCGAGGTGAGGATTCGTAGACGTCGACAGAGAGCGTTTGATGAGGAAGCGGGGTCTCCCCTTTTATCAAGGAGAGAAGAAAACAAGGCATGATGTTGTTGGCAAGTTCCCGCGTCGGTGTCTCCTCCCTTGTCACGGAGGAAGAAGAGGATGGAGAATCCGGGGTCACCGAGTAGATGTTCTTAGTCAGAGAGTTGGCATTCTTCAACAAAGGAGATGAAGCTTTCATCGAAACTCAAGATCTCTCCCTCCAAAATCTCAACCCAAGAAGCCAACCAAAAATAAAATAAGGATTCTCCTAATTTTATTTAATTATGCCACGCATTTCAAAATTTAAATTCAAACACCTAATTAATTAATGAAAGAGTTTCAATTAATTAATTATGGTGTGTGTGTTGGCCAGTTTTAATTAAGTGAGAGGGAGAGAGGAAAGGCCCATATTAAATTATGGAAGTTGTCAAGTTTAAAGGTGGAGTTTTAAGAGAATTAAGAGAGAGTTAGGGGAATGTGAAAGGTTGGGGCTCTTGTGGGCCCCACCTCACAAATATCCTTACTTGGGTAGTTAGGAGCTTGTGGGTCCCATCCCAACTCCCCTGTGTAGGATATAACCACTTAAGATATTAAAATAAAATTGTCCCACAATTTTATTCACTTCTCATTTAATCCACAAAATTTTACTTCACCTCCCGAGAAAATGAATCTATGGTAAAAGTTCTCTTAAGAAATTACCGGCTCTGCGAGTTCATCGGTGCCCTCAAATTTTAATTCCGAGCAGCGGTTCAAAAATATAGAAAAACCCGCTCGTTCCTTCACTGAACGTACCCGAGCTAAACATTGGAAATTGATTCCGGGCACACTGGGCCTCAGAATCAAGTGTCGTCAGAATCTACAAACTTGAAAAATTCCAAAGAATTTAAGAAAAAAATTTCTTGAAATTTCCGGGTCTTTACAAACTTTTTCTTCAAAACCCTCAACAATCTTAGACTTTTCCTCCATTCTAGATTTGTGTTCATTGATGACCTTTACTTGTTCTTCAATTTTGATCATTAGTTTCACTACATCATCTTTTCTTTAAAAGGTTGTTTATTTTTCTTTCACTACTACTTCAATTTGTTTAATTTTATATTCAATATGATTAACATATTTTGATGATTCTTCCAAAACTACTCTCCATTTCTTGCATATGTTACATTGATTCTCAATCATACAAAGAGAATCTTTAAGTATAAACTTGAGATCGTTATCAAAAATAAATTGATTATCTCTATCTTTATATTTTTATGATTCTATCTTTTCAACTATAGTCATCATAGATGTGTCGGTTCAAGATTTGGACTCTTGTTTTTCTTCCACAAGAGTTAATTGTCATTTTCTTCTTCTTTACAAGAAAAAACTCTTCTTTTGTACTTTATTTTTAGATTTTATGTTCTCCCGAATGGGCCGAAGGCCTTTATTTTATTGATTTTTGTTAAACTCCCTTTCAACGGATAATGGGGGACCCTTACAAGGAAAGTAGGCTCAGAGATTACATGGCCCATAGGCTAAAGAGATTACATGAACTGAAGGTCTTAGGGAATTCAACTAGACTATCTAAAAAGAACTACCCCTCCCCAACATCTACATCATGATAGTATCTCTCCACATTCGCATGGAAATCTGGCTAGGCTTCTCGTGAAAGCACAAGTTGTTTCTTGATGGAATAGACATACCCTCTCATTCTGAAAATTCCATTTGGCTCTGCTCTGGTGAGTGCAGCTACTCTAAATCATCTTCTAGGGTTTTTCCTTTTTTGTAGTCTGTCTAAGGCAACTCCATGTGGCCCAAAGGCCTTGAGGTGGCCCTAAAGCCCTACTAACCTAAAGGCATGGGTGGCCTGAAAGCCTAAAGGACTCCAAGCCCAAACCGATGTACCAAGGTGAATTGTTCCAACTCCTACAGTACCAAACATTACCTGATACAAAACCGCTACAGTGCCTGTTATAGTATCCGCCCAATGTACAGTTCTGCTACAATACCTGTATAGTGTACAATTCTACAATAGTACCGCAAAGTGTAAAGTCTGCTACACTACCACATAGTGTACATTTCTGCTACAGTACCTGCACAATGTACAGTCTGCTATAGTACAACACAGTGTAGGTGGTCTAAAATAAAACTCTATGGTCTATTTAATTATTATGTATGTTAAATATTTTTATTGCGCTAACGTAACGTGCACATTAATTAATTTAATAATGGATGGGAAAGTCTTGTGATTTTTTTACTCCTTGGACCCATTTAGATCCAATAAAGTTGAAAGCTATCTTGTGGTTTTCCATTGGGTAGGAGAACCCTTGACTAATAATGATTTTGATAATGGCTTAATGTGTGTGTGTTATCATGACATGATATCTAGGGTTTTTGGTTGATATATAATTAATTTGTAAATTTCTTATTCTTTATTAGAATGACTGGTGATGTTCTGATATAAAAATGAATGTTTAATTGAAATAAAAATTTGAATTTTTAGAATTAACCATTGAGACAATAGAGGTGATATTGTGATATCCTTGTTGAAATTATTATATATCCAGTTTGACCAAGTTTCAGGGAGTAAAAAATTTATAGAGGGCTTGGCCTGGTTTTATGTCATAATGCTTATATAGTGGGCTTGGCCTAGTTTAATGTTGTAATTATTATATAGCGATCTTGGCCAAATATTATGTTTTAATGCATATATAGTGGGCGTGGCTAGTTTCATGTTGTAATGATTGTATAGAGATCTTTTCCTAGTTTCATGAAATAATTATTATATAGAAATATTGGAAAAGTATCATGTTTTAATGATTATATAGAAGGGTTTTCCTAGTTTATTAATTTAATTTCTATATAGAGGTCTTCATCCAGTTTCATGTTGTAATTCTTATATAGAGGGATTGGCTCAGATACTGAAACACTTATATATATGGATTTTCCTAATTTTTTGATTATTCCATCAAGTGTGGTTATGGTTATCATGGTTGTGCTACATACTCATAGATATTTATTTATAGTAATAAAGATGGTTCATTATTGTATTATATTCTATTTATTAATTTATAAACTTGTTATTACTTTATTCCATGCACTTATTATCATACTAGGTTTGTTTAGACATGGTGGTGTCAACCTAATGAGTTCTACTCACACACTATTTTGAATTTTGTTTGGTACTTGAGGTGATTACATGGATGCAGGATTGGACAAGGTAAAGGGACCAAGTAGTTGATTGTTGCTTGATGGATGAGTTGGAACATGGAAGTAGAACCGACATGGGGTTCAAGACTGGGGTCAATGAGTTTTCATTTCAGTATGTTCTTTTATTCTCTAACTTCTAATATGTCATATAGTTGTATTTCATCATTCCATTACATGGTTTACTATTATTTGGTTTATTGGTTTTTTATTTACTTTCCAGTTGTATAATCTATGATTTCTACTCTTTCCATGAATATGATATTATTTATTTTTCTATTAATGTTTTATTATAACCTTATATCATGGGTTTAGTATACCCACAATATTTTTTACACCTCACTTCTTGTCGATAGCTTGTGAAATATAGGGAGGCATGCTTGAGATCTAGTAACCAACCCAATTTGGCTATGTGAGAGAGTGTCATATCCCGAGATGTTACAATATATATGTCATACCTTTATCTATAAATATAATTCCTTAATATCTTTAATGTTAATATTATATCTATTAACTCAATGTCATGGGTTGGGAAATTATGTCCATGAACCTTTATCTAGAGTGAATCATAAGCTATCACCATGTGATTTTTCATAAGAAAAAATCATACACCCTTATTCAGCACATCATATAAAACCACAAAACCTTCTCTACTAGAGGTTAATGTTATTATAGTCACATTGACCAACTTTTTCTTCAACTCCATGAAATATTATTCTCATCCACCAGTAGAATGTAACTTAACTCCCTTCGGTGTTAACTTGGTGAGTGGATAACATGGCCATGATAAATTATTAACCAAGAATAGATAACATATTTTTAGTAAAAGAAAACTATAGATCTCAATCAGAATTTTTGATCTAGAATAATGGTCAATGACATCCTTTTTTGAAAGATCTAATGATATAACCACCCTGGTAATCACATTCCCCAATAATGACAATTTATATAACTAGAAGTCACATTTAATAAGTTTTGTATATACATTATCTTTCCTTGAATTATTTAACACAATTATCTAGTAATCCTCATTCTCTTCTATTACATTGGAGTATATTATAGTATCGTCTATAAATACTATAAAAAATTAGTTGAGATAATCCAAAAACTCTCTATTAATTAAATCTATGAACATAGTAGGGGGTTAGTAAATCTAAATGTCATGACTATAAATTCATAGTTTTTATAGCTCATATGGAAGGTTTTCTTCAATATGAAACTTTTGATGCTTAATTATTAGTATCTAGAAAATGGTTAATCTTTTAGAAGTATTGATCACCTCACAATTGGTCAAATAAATAATTAATATAGGTAAGAGGGAAAATATTATTGATTTTGATCTTGTTAAGATCTAGATAATCAGTGCATAGTTTCATTGATTTTTCTTTCTTCATAAAAAAAATAATTGGGGCACTCCATAGTGACACGCCTGGATGAATGAATTCCTTATCAAGATTATCCTTGTGTTTATTTATCAATTAATCCAACTCAATTAATTATATTCTATGTGGATTAATATAAATATGTATAGTAATAGGTTTGAGTTTTATTGAATACTCAACTTCACAATTTAGAGGAAGACTATGAAACTCTTCCGGAAAGACATTTATAAGATCCGATACAATAGGAGTATCTAGGATTTTGACTGACTCCCCTACTATCTAATATAAATACCCCTTATGAATATTAATCAATACCCATAAAATGGTTGAAATTTTCATTGGAATATTTTTTTCATCCACGAACTAATCAAAGATCCCATGTTTATTCAGAATATGTAATGTTGCTACCATTCCATGGAAATTGATTTAGAATCAATATAGAGAAATCCAATCCACTCCAAACATCACATAAAATTTATGTAAAGGGAAAATAACAAGATTTGTAGGAATCACATTTCCACAAACATTTATTAGAGATAAATTGTTTACTCTAAATGTGATTATCATACCATTTTGAGCTTTCACTACTAATCCAACATCTAATTGTTGAGTTGGTAATGTTATAACCTTAGAAAAATATTTAGATATAAGAGTTGGAAGAATTGTAATAAAATAAGTCATTTTCAAGTCTATAGTGGATGGTAAGTGTAAATTTCACCAATTCATTCTCATAACCCACATTAGTAATATTGGTTGTATGATATTTATATTTTTCTCTAGGATTAATAGGTTTCTTATTTGAATATGCATCATTAACTCTTAGATTCAATCACTGGTTAGAATAATTCCCATATAACACACATTTGAAACACTTAAGTGTGGTGGTGCATTCTGTGGATATTTATTTCTATTTTCATTATTATCAAACTCCATCCCATTTCATTAACATTCGATTTCTTGATAAAATTTCATTACAAACATAAATATTTTACTAATTCCCTTTATAAAATATCCTCCATGTTTCTTTCTACACTTTTGACATAAAGGATGACTCTTCTTCTTACCTCCATGGTTTTTATTATTATTATTTCCGTCGAATCCCATATTTCATATATTATGAAAATAATGATATTGATGGGTGACTCTGATCTTTATTTCAACCTTGAGATCAAATCCAATTATTTATTCATAGCTATTGAATTCAATTTTGGATTTTTCCCATTACTGACTTGGTTTTAAGCCACTGATGAATTGATAAATCTTGATATCAGGGTGGATGATAATACCATAATCATATCTAAAAATTCTTGTAATATTTTCTTTATATGTACAAATGGATTCATCATCCTTTATATTTTTCATAAATAATTCATTCCCCATTATTGTATGATCAATAAAATGAATGTACATATTTAAAAAAAACCTCTTAAACACATCCCACTCCATAGAGTCTATTTATTAATGTTTCCTTATATTCTTGATAAGATTTAACTATTGATCTGATTTATCGTTCCAAATGATTAAAAACCAAAATAATTTTTCCATGCCCTGAGAACTGGATGATGTAAAATATCATTTCAGTTATACTAATCCATTTCTCTATAATTAGTGGATCAGTATAACCCATAAAATATGGTATATTTATCCTCATGAAATACTCAATAGTTTATTTTTATTACTTATGCTCTTTTGGAATATCAACAAGATTTAAATCCTGAGGAATTTTCATAATCATTGAAACAAGATTATGTATTCCATCTCCGATAATAGTCTTTTTTCTAAAAAGGATAATTATTTCATTTTCTATCACATGCAGTTTTTACATAATCCTTTCTATTTAAATCCATTTACTGACACCAAAAAAATTATAAGTAATAATAATCATAGTGAGATAACATATAATCATGAAAAAATAATTTTAGTATGTCTATGTAATGACATTATAATTTTAATATATGAACCCTTACATTTAATCTAGGTAATATATGGCTATTATCTACTCAAATCCTTCATAATTGTTCATAAATAAAATTTTAATTACCCCAATCATATCCCTTGAGAGTTTCTATCAATGTTTGAAGTATTATTACCACTCTTCAGGCATTGGTCATGTTCGATTTAGTACCCAATCCACCCCTTTCATAGTTGTTACCCATAGGTACATTTGTGCCATAACCACATCCAAATTTCCAGTATCTTTATAGAGATGTATTTTCAATGAAAACTACACAATATCTACTTTACCAAATTTTCATGAAGTTCTCCAATACATATATTTTTCCTGATGGTTCACAAAAATAGTCATTAATTATTATCCCCCAAAATAACTAAACCCCACTCTAATAAAAATTAAGAAGTTACAAACATTAAATACATAAATATTACCCCATTTTAGATGAATATTCAATAAATTTTAAAATAATAAATACCCAATAACCATAAAAATTTAATGTATTTGAAGACTAGATATATAATCATATTATTTCATGAAAGATCTCCAACATCTCTGTCAAAGTTCTTCTATCATAGTAGAATTGTTATACATAACCTTCTTAAAACATTTCATTATATCATAGGGAAAGGGAACATAATAAAGGGTGATATCAAATGATAATTAAGGATAAACATGGGATATATTAGTCAATGATTGTACATAATAATAAAATGATCATAATGGTATGATAATATGAGATTTAAATTTGAAAATCATACCCAATAATTCATATATAATAATAATGGAATAAGGGTTTTACAAATTATAATACATGAATCATAGAATAATAAAAGATCATAATCCCTGAGATTTTATAATAATAATAATAAATTTTCATTGATAGTGGAATAGAAAGTGAAACAGAATCATAATCATAGATAAACCTTGTCAAGGCTACCCACCAAGACATTCATCACATGTTAGGCTTGGGCTAACTACCTGTGTACCTTCTTCAGGATTAGGTTAACCACTCAAAAACCCACTTTTTAGATTTTTATAACCTCCCATATACCCTTCGATATCATAAAACATTAATCATAACCTAGTTAATTGTAGGGATATAATAGACCCACCAATCACATTATCATAATCCATCCATATTCATTTAACAAGATCAAAAAATATTATCGTTTCATTATATCTTAACTTATGGAAAAGAAAAAGGTTTTCATTGAAATTTCATCATCATAATCATAAAACATATAATTAAATAATAAATATCATATCATCATACCATATCCTTTTTAAATCATAAGTAATATCTAGGGAAGTTTTCATATATTAAAGTTCCTTTAAAAGATCACTAGATTATTTTTTGAGAAAAATATCCTTTTCATTTTGAAATCACATAATTAAAATATTAAAATTTCAGGAAAAATAGGGAGATTTTTTTAGTATCATTGAAAATTATTAACAAAACATAAAATAAAAAATTATTCATTTCGGAAATAAATTTCATTTTTTTTATAAATTAAAATATTTATTATGATCACACCTTTGGTAAAAAGTACCTCATTCAAAAAAATATTCCTTTTAAAAAATTTATATAAAATAAAAAATGGGTAAAAATTTCTTCAATGACTCATTATAGAATAGTAAAAACTTTCTTTACAAAAAATTAAAAATATATTTACATGGAATAAAAATATTCCCAAGTGAATAGAAAAACATACTTGGTTTTCCTTAAAAAAATCTTTTAGAATTTTGAGTACTTAGAGATAATAAAATGAAAATAAAACTTATAATATCAAGAAATAACCATAGTATAATAAAATAAATGATATTTCTAGGGGAAAAATTATATAATTTCATCATTGAAAATTTAAACATAAATAATCTTGGTAACCAATGAGATTGTAACATAAAACCCTTAACTCTAGTCTAACTTTATTCATTAGTGTTTTTCACCGTATTAATAAAAAAATTAAAATTTACTGTACGTAAATTATAGAATCATAATAATACATGTTATACCATAAATGGTTTAATTATAAAATCTAATCACCTATTTATTAACAATATTTCTTTATCATCATTATTTTAAGGGTTAACAACTTCATTTTTCATGTATATTTTGATTTGAAAGTAATGGGAATTATATCATGATCATGGTTCCATCATATACTTAATTTTTAGCATAATATAAATATCAAATATAATAATTATATATATATTTATAACTATCAATAAAATATAGAGATAGAAAAATTGAGTTACAGGTTCATGAAGACGGTATTCCGTACGTATGCATGAACATTGATTACATTTTCTAATGAAAATAAGAAAAGAAATGTAAATAATATTTTTTCATTATATAATCATAATTATATCATAAATGTAATATATATTTATTAAATCCATCATTATATCCATAAATGTGTAGATGTTACATAAAATGAATCATATCACTACTTGGAGGCGGTAGTCCTCACACAAAAACGAGTAATACTTTCATCTCTCATTTCATGCAAAGGGGGTGGAAAATGGTTATACCATAATCATAATACAATATCTGTATATTTATGATTCTATATTAATTATGTTATTATGGATATAACTAATGTATAGGAATTTTAAGAAGAAATACACTTTGAAAGAGTTTGGTAAGGTGATTACCTATTCTTTTAGAGGCCTCCTTTAGATTACATGGTACGTCTCCATAGAATGGTATTTGGTTAATAAAAAGAGATCAAGAATAAATTAAATAATTCAAGGATGTTTTTTGGGAAGGTATTTGTATATTTATGGGCTTCAATGTTTGTGAATAAGGGAGGAAAATATGTTCAAATTTATAAGTGAGGGGAGGGACACACATGGAATTACTAAAATGAATTAAATAATATAAAACCACGTTCATGTAAAAGTGGAACCAAATGGATATAAATTATATATTAAAATAATATATAATTCAAATATATCCAAACAATCATATTTATACAATTTTAAGTTTTATGTTTTCCCTTATCTCTTAGCCTAACCCCCTCATAAACCCATTTTAACCATAACTATGGAAACTAATTTTTATTATTTTTACTATTCATTATGAACAAAAATAAAAGTAGAGTTATTAGAGAATTTGAACATTATTATTCTTAATATGGAATCCATTTTAAAAAATTCAATTTCTCTAATTTTAATAAATTAATTTTAAAATAAACATGCTGAATGCAAAAAAACACTATTATAAAAAAAGTCTTTTTCAGCATAAAACAGTGTTTACTTTCAGTACTTACCTAGTAAAAATTATTATATGAATGTAAAAATATTTTATTGAATATATAATATACATATTTATTTAAAAAAATTAATTTACATTGATTTTTTAATTTATTATCATAAAAACACATTGCAAATATAAATCAAATTTATGAAGAAAAAAACATGTTTTCCTATCAAATAGTTTTATCTTCATTCCAAAAAATTAGATAAATTATGTGTGAATTATTATTAATAAATTATCAATAAATATAATCATATTATATTTTTAATAATTATCAATATATTTTCTTATATAAAAATACATGACATAGGGAAAAATAAATTTCATCATAAAAATAGGTGTGTAAATCATAAAAGTATTTTATTAAAGTTTAATGATTATTTATTTGTAATAAATCAATAGATTTAAATTAAGGAAATAATTTTGTTGGAAAAAAATCTATTGATGGTACTTTTGGGTTGATTGGATTTTATGACAAGGTTTTAGGTTGTTGATAAATGTTGATTATAAAAGGAGGTGTGAAGATTGATCATAAATGTCTAATCCTCATCGAGTGTGAATGTCTGATCACATGGAGTGATAATGTCAGAACATATCTCATGAAGCATTCACCCGAACCAACATAAGATTTTAAAAATATCTCACATTGATGTTAGGTGAAGCACCTAAATACATCTCATTATTGTTAGAGGATCTCATGGAGAGATCATGCGAAGCACCCAAAGACACTACATGATCATCAGAGGATCTCACATATAGATCATTTGAATAACATAAAGAAAAAAATAGATTTAAATGATGGAGATATCATCAGTACATTAAAAATCAGAAAACCACATGATAGTATTTGGATCTTGTGATGTTATTGAAGAAAAATTCATTAACACTGCATGATTGTTTTTTGATCTCACAATGTGGTCAAGCAAAAAACTGGAAGATAATGGAACATGTCACATGATTGTATTTGGATCTCATGATGATATCACAAAATGTGTCAGAAGACAATATAAATTATCACACAAATCACTCGATATATTCAACACATTATCACGGGAAGAGAGCATGCGAAGTGCATGATAATTATTGTTTAGGAGGTTTAAAAAATAGCTAACCACAATTTGCAGAGTTAAGGTGGTGGATTTAGGACTGTAAATACTTATAAATGATCTACAAGAAGGTAGGAATTATCTTAATAGGTTTTATATAAAAAAATGTATTTTATAAGACCTAAACAAATTCTTTTGATAGAGTATTTAAATCTTTGTAATCAGTAGAAATTCTTATGAAAGGATCTCATGAATGAGTCACATGATGTGAAGTATGTGATGGTTGTGTTTATGTATAAGAAGACATATTGATATCATGTGTTTCAGGTGAACTAAAAAATGTCTCACGGTCTATGCGATTGTAATAAGGTCTTGTAATCATCCTTATCTAAATAAAGTATCACGATCCACATGAATTAAAGAAGGTCTCAAAAAAGGGTCTTGTGAATGGTGTTATTCACTAGGCATAGGCAGGCCAATTAGAGTCACGTGATCCACATGAATAGAATAGATTCTTGTGGTGGAGTCACATAATCTATGTGATCAGAAGGGTATCTCACAAATGTGTATCCTATAGGGGTCTTTTAAAGGTTTCTCACACATAGTTGGTTGTCATCTCATTGATGAAACAAGATCATAAAGATGCACACGAGTTAGAATAAACCTAGAACTGATTTTCATAAGATTCTACTAGAGTAGTTGTGTGTTCAATTCAGAGAGTGAGTGGTGATCTTTCAAATTGAGAATAGATTTAAATCACGAGGGAAAATCAATCCACTCCAAACTTTGTAACAACATTTATCTTTAGTTGATTTCTTATATCATCACATTTTATTTATATTATCCTTGGATGTTTCCTCATTAGGGTGAACCAAGTAAAATTATTTTTTCCTATTCATATTTTAATTTCTATTTATATAGTGCAATGGAAAATAGATATATGAGAGTTTTTTCTAAAACAAAATAAGATCCAAAGAGACAATTGTTTTAATCTGTCATACACTAAATCACCCCCCCCCCATCAGAGTATTTATACCAGTTGGGTAATAGTTAGTATGAGAGGAAAATGATGAAATTAGTGTTTCTATCTCATTAGTTTCAATGGATTTTTATTATCAAAAATGGAATCTGATCATTGATGGAACAATTTCCAGTTGTGGATGAATTTGAGGCAACACAACTTATGATCATTAGGTATGGATTTATTTACATCTTTGATGTATGGAATTTCTTCTAGTGTGGATAATGGATTCTTATTATATTAAAACATAATATAATTGGATACTAAGGCCAAAGGATTCAATTATATAGGAGGAGATTTATCAAACACAATATATAGGATGGTGATGTCATGTAATTTAATTCATTTCATGTGGTAAAATCTACTAAATATCTATATGGAAACTCAAAATCTATAGAATTATAACTATAGGATCTATGGAAAAAAATATTAGAATCTAAGAATAAACCCCAATGAGTTTATAGATACAGTCTTTTACCATTTAAATGTTATCATAGAAGACATGCATGGTCTCAGAGAAATTCTTGAATATGTTAAGAGCATTGTGAGCATCTTGAGAAGACATCCAATTCAGTTCAATCCCGAAGTCCCTTAACTAAAAAACATCCAATGGATCTATCATTGGATATCTTACACAATAATCTTGTAATATAAGAGATAATAAATGATGATAATGAGTTTTGTGGAAAGAGTTAATCTAAATAGGTGTATTTCAATACCATTAAGAATATCACTATAGAGGATGGTTAAGAAGAATAAGAGGTGGATGATGTCATATCATTATTTTCCTCAAATCTATGCATAAAAAAGGAAAGTTCAAAGGGAAACATCCTATATCATGATTTTGATGTGGAATGGTTGGACATGTTGTAAAAAAGTTCCCCACAAAGTTATAAGATATTAATGAGGATGAAGTTTAATTTCTCCTGAAAAATTCTTTAGCCAATATGAAAGGTAAGATAAATGTGAAGGGAAATTTCATCACAAAAAAATAATTTTCTATCATATGATAATGAATTTTCTATCGAAACTAAGGTAGAATAAATGAATTTTTGAAAGTTTCATGAAGAATATTTTATGATGGAAGTTGTGGGTAATCCCTAATAAATGTAATAAAGTGAAGATGATGAAGGAGAAGTTGAAGGATGAGTTGAACTTTTGGTCAAATTATAAGTTGCGATTGAGGAGATAGATTAACATATATCCATAATAATGAAATTAAATAGGGTGGTTCATGATAAAAAATGCTATATATAGTAGTAGGAAGAGGAAAACTTTGAGCTAAATGCTGAAATTGAAAATCACAAAACTAAAAATCCAAATAACTCATAGAAATTAATTGAGTTTAAACTCAAGGTTGAAGGACATACCAAGGTTAGAAATTGTCAAAATAACACAATAAAATACCAAGTTAAATGTATTGAAGAACATGTGGAGGAATTTTTAGGCCTATGTTGAATGGTAAAGGATCTATAGAAACACTTTAATATTCATATGACTTTTGAAATCAGGTTCCACAGTTTAAATTAATTGTAAAATTACAATTCTTATGTCCAGTAAAATAGTCAAAGGAATGTCTAGGGAAGGTTTCATATCATAGTGAAACTGCTGGTATGAGATTTGATCATCAATAAAAATCATTAACGGTTGATGTTAGACCCCAAAATCTCACTCCGAGGTTGAATATTGATTTGAGTATGAATTAGAATCATAAGATTCAGACAAAACAAGGGATAATCTGTGGTTCAAAAATGATGTGTTCGAAAATACGTCATATCAGATGTTACAGAAATAGAAAGAGAGGGAATTATAAAAAATAGTTCTCTATATCCAAGATGTGTCAATAGAAGAAAATTCAAAAAAGGGAACCAAAAAAAGTTTTGTATTCCAATAATTCCATTAATGGTCATTTTTAAGGATGATTCAGATACATAAATAGATATTTCTTTTCAACAATATAGAAGAACGTATAAATATAAACCCAAATAAATTTCTTATAGAAACCCAAAGTAACATTGAATAAGATAAAAATTAAAAATAAATTTGCATCATTGCAAGGTGAGGTTGAACCATCATACTTAGAAGAAGATCAAGAACATTAGTGAGCATCATGTATGAACCCAAAGACATGGATCAAAAAGAAAAGATCTGAGTAGTTAGTGGTTGTGTAGATTGCCTTTAAAGCATCAATTGCACTAGAATATGGATTATGGATAGTAGATAAACCTACCATATGATAGTAAATAATAAAATGGTTAAACAAATTAGGAGTGATATGGAAGCTGTCTTAATATTTGGAAATGATGAGGTTCCAAAGATCATTGGCAGAGGTAAAACTAAGTTTGGGGGAAAATACATGAGACATATAGATTTCCTAGTTGTTGAAGTTATCTCAGTCACAACTAACTAAGTTTCAGTCAGTTATGTGACTTAGCACATGCTATAATATTTATCACAATAATTGTTATAACCAATGGAAAATATAAATAATATGTTTTTCATGGAAAGTGCACAAAGGGGAATCTCTTCCTTGTGAGAGGAGAAGAAGAAATATGGTTTTTATCTAAAGAAGAAGATAAATAGTTATGTCATAAGACTCTTAGACATCTAATGCAATCATCCTTAGAAAATAAAGTAAATTTTTTTACTATCTATGATCTCCCTAAGTTATCATGTAATCATACTCATTCATGTTATGCTTTTCAAGAGGGGGTCATTTCTCAAACAATTTATAAAGAAAAAAGATCAAAGGTTAAAAAAAGTTCTTGAACTGGTGCATATTGATTTATGTAGATCAATTTTACCAAGAGATATTTCTATGAAGAGATATTATGTTCTTTTAATTTGTGGTTTTAGTAGAATGGCATGGATTTCAGTTATCAAACTCAAGTCTAAGGTGTTTAATTTCATAACATGTTATTGAAGGGAATTTGAAAAAATTATTGATCAAAAGATCTAGATGTTCCAAATAGAAAATTAAATAGGGTTCATAAATAGAAAAGTGGAGAATTATCTTGAGAAGCATGGCATGAGTCCCCAAGATTCAGTATTAAAAAATCTATAGCAAAATGGAGTGGTTTTGAGAAGAAACTAGATTATAAATAATATATTCAAACCGATTCTTATCAAGAAAGACCATCCAGATAAGTTTAGTAAAGAATTTGTGTTGAAATTAGTATAAATTTCTAAAAGAGCCTTATTGTGTCCAAATTAATAAAATACTCCATAAAACCTATTTTATAAAAATAATCCAACATTGAAATTATTTTGAGTCTTCAGATTAAGTGTAACATTCTAAATAAGGATAAATATAGAGAGTTTTAATCCCATGGAGATGAATGGATATTTCTTGATTACTCATGAAAAATAAAAGCATATAAATGCTTTAATAAGTGATTGGAAAATTTTATAGAGGGAAATTATGTTTTATGGTGGAATATGAGAAGAATGCTTAAAAATCCATGAACATTCTCAAAAGGATAGTGATGAAGTAGTGAGAAGCTCAGTGGGGGTGAAAAAACCTAAGGAAGATTCAAAATAAAATTCATATGATGATAATAATAAACCTGTAAGTAACCCAAAGAGATAATCTAGAATTTATCGGTAGAATTCCATTAGGGATCAAATAGCTCATGTAATGTTCAGGAGGAAGTAGACTCCATAGAAACCATATTTCTTATCATAAGTATAGACAAAGTGTTTAGAAGAATCTTCAATAAATGTGATTTGGGTATAAGAAATGAATGAAAATCTTGACCAAATAGAAAAGAATTTTAAATATGATGTTGTTTCAAGGACAATAGATATGAATTTCGTTAGAACAAATGGTTTTCCCATAACAAACTGAACTAAGATGGAAGAATGATTTTTGGAAAAGAACAACTTTTATGCTAGTGATACTCCTGGATAGATGGTAGTTATATTGATGAAACATTTTCACATGTTTCAAGGCTGGATGTAATTCAATTATTCTTGGCCATAAAAGTAAAAAGAAAATTTAATGTTTTCTAGATGGATATCTAGTCATCATTTAGGAATGGGGTTCTAGAAGAATAAATTTATATTGAATAGAGAGAGTGGTGAAAAAAAATTTCATTTTGGAGGACTAGTATCTCATAGATAAGAAATAAACAATTTAATTTATTTGAGAACCACAGAAGGTGAATATATTGTGGTTAATCAAGATTGAACACTATTTCGACGGATAAAGAAGTAGCTCGAAGATATGGGAGTTGAATAGAAGTCGTTGATCTGAATTATTTGTGAAAATTAAACTAATTAAAATATTATATAAAATATATTTCATCACTAAAGGATAAATAAAATTGAAATAAAATATCACATAATCAAATAGAAAGTGCAATATGGCTTTATATAGCTAGAGTTTATGCCTACTGATTTACAGGTTGCAGACATCATGACAAAATCATTACACAAAGAAGTGTTTGAACGGAATCGACAAGCTCTTGGATTTTAGTTGAATCCCCACACTTAAATTTTTAGGATGTGGGACCCCCTTCTCCCCAATTTATGATGTGTTTTTCCTATACACTAATATTTTTTTATTTACCATGTTGTATACCAAAAAGGAGTGACATTAGGGTTTGTTGACAAAGTGGGAGAAAATTTATTATTTAAGAAAGGGAGAATATGATAGAGAGAGTGGTGAAATATGGGAGTTTTAAATCTAAAAATAATAAAACTAGTTTATAAATGAAGTATATTCCTGAAAAAAAATTCCCTTTGGTTTAATGATGTAAGAATTATACATGTACTAGTTAATAAGTGATCTCAAATGGTGAACTTGTCCTATCTTTTGGTCTTGAAAAGGTTTTTGGATGAAATTTTTAGAATAAAGTGCTTCATAGATGATGTTTGAATGATAATCTTATTTATCACACTGAGATTGAATCATGTGGGATTATAGTACATGTTAAATAATTACTAGATCACTATTTGAGGTTATAGAATATAAATGGTTTGGCATGGACATGAATTTTCAACAAGATGGTTCTTGATGATTGTAAGTGTTTCTAATATTCCCAAAGGGGGATATTATTAGAAAACATTATCCTAAAAAAATTTGGGTTTATTTTGTTTGTTGAAAATTTTATAGGTGGTTGATGAAGTTCTATGGTCAAAGGTGGCATAAAGAGTGAACGGGAATGATTGATCTCGTAGAGAGAAGATTTATGATCATGTGGATCATGAATGCTAGAATTATTCTAATGGAGAAGTCACATTAATCACCACATGATTGTCATAATATCTTTCATTAAGCTCATGTAATTCTCCTAAGGATATCACATGATTATTAGAGGATCTCATGGAGAGACCAAGAAAATCACTTGGAGACACTGCATGTGTAACATCCCAGTTCCGAGTGGCACCCAAAGGTGCCATGTACCCGGTAGGCCACATGACCTCAATCACATTTCACCAAACATCATAGGATGAAAACTAGCAGTGAAAGACGGGGTTTGGTATTGGGGAAACTATGCCCTCTTAGAAAGAGTATACATAGAGGAATAACAAATACTAAATAGTATCAAGAGAAGTAATACCATACAACAAAAGGAGAGAATGAAAGACTAATAGAAAATAAGAAATTAGAGTATACATATAAATAATTCATGTCACATGTGTCTAGGAAATAACACATGTCACATGTGTCTAGGAAAGCACACAAAAAATTCACAATTCTAAAAAAACAATACTAAGACCATATTAGAGAAAAGTAGTAAACTACAATAGCACCACAAGCCTCAGCATGGTCTCTTTCTCTCCAGATCCAACAGTAATCATGTGCCTAATAAAAAAGGGTTCTTGGCCTTATCTATACCTACAACCATATAATCTATTTTGGTCCAAAAGCATGACTAAATAAGGTTTGAGATGAATATCGGTAGGCAACCACCAAAAGATACGTGCCTAACTGTCTATGAATATATATAGTAGGTAATATGAAAAAAATGAAGTAGTAAACAAGTAATTAATCAAAATAAAAAAATTCTTATAGTTTCCAATCACATTAATTTACTTTTATTAATTATCCAATCCATTGAATAATGTAACCTCGGGATCTAGCCTATGCAATGTATCCACCTATATAATAGTAGAAACATAAATCTCAAAAGACCATCTAAACAACAAGTAAGACCGAGACCTTGCTTGTTATTTGGCATGTAAGACTCATCGAGATCATACAAACATTCATAAGCAACCCTTTGGGAAAGTTATCATAGTATGACCCCTCTGGTTCAACATATCATTAATTCAATAAAAAATGAACCTCTGGGAAAGCACACACAGTCTAACCCCTTTGGGCCCACATAGAACTAATCATTTATAAAGGACCACCTAGGTAGCTCTCACTGTCAATACCCCCTTGGTCTCATAGTAACAATAAATTATAATGACCACCTAGAAACTCTAACATTCAATTCCCTAAGGTACAAAATTTATTTAATAATGACGCATTGGGTAGCTCTCATCGTCTAACCCCTCTGGTCAATGACTACCTGAAAACTCTCACAGTCAATACCTCTGGGTCAACATACCTATAAGTTATAAAAAAATGACCCTAACATGGGAAGCTCAAATAGTCAAATTCCCTTTTCTCATACATTCACAATGTGAATCACATGCATCTCAAATAAATGGAAACTCCATCCTAACAACATGAGGCATGGAAAAAATCACGCCTAATAGGAATTCTACACCAAACATCCATAATCAAACCAGCATGGGAAAAACACCCATGATCATGGTATAAAACCTTATGCATAAGTAATAACCCATTCTCAAACAAAAAAAACCTAGAAGGTATTAATTAGGGTTAAATTCAAACACACGCAATACCCAAAACATGGGTATTCGGCACTTTAAGCATATACAATCCAACAACAGTCAATGAAAGGCACAAATAACCTACTCTGATGTTGTACAATGAACACTCTTGAACGTAGGTCCTTGAATTGACCTAGAACAATGTAGATCTAAAAAAGGTTAAAAAACGATCAACCTTGAAAAAATCATGAGATTGGTGGAATCTGGAAGAATGAATTTAGGGAAAGAGGGAACTCTTTGGCAAGAATTCAACTCACCCAGCGGCGTCTCACTCAAAGCTCAGATGGAGAACCGGGAGTATCTCAAAGTTTCTCATCCATTCTGTAACACTCTTATATGAACTGAGGGAAGAATGAAGGTGTTCTAGAGATGATATGTGACCCCTCTCTGACTCACTAATTAAAAATAAAAGTACATGGCATGTTCATTTATTGTATAACACGTGTACTAGCCTCAATCGGCCCCCACTGTAGGTGCTCTTCCATGTCACCTACATGGCCATGTACTCGGTTGTTATACTGCCAGTACATGGATACACATGAAAACCGAGTACACAGAGTGCACTCCTAATTACATGGTGTGTACTCAGAAAATTTCCCTATTCTTCCTTCTTCCTCAAAAACTACTAGAAATAAGGATACATGCCTGAAATGAAGATCTATTTTCTTACCAACTTCCCCCCTTAAAGAAATTCCTCCCCAAATTTCCATTCCAAGGGTGGTGAAGAAGAAACTTCAAACAACTCTGGCCACTGGGATCGTACATTGACCTCCCTATCCCATATCTCATCATGTACTCGCCTGTGTTGTCATAAAACCCACACCATAAGAACATACCATCCATTGAGAACCTTTGTACTATGATCCACAATCAGTATAGGGTTCTCCTAGAAGGATGCATCCACATCCAAGTCAACCACCTGAGGTTGAAAAATGTGAGACAGGTCTCAAAAGTAATGCCATATCTGAGAAATGTTAAAGGCGTTGTGTATATCCTGGTACCTCTGAGGTAAATACAACTGATAGGCAAGCATCCCGACTCTCTCAAAAACCTAAAATGGCCTGACGTATCTCGATGAAAGTTTACCCAGTCTCCCAATCCTCCTATGTCCTAACCTCGGTGTGACATGTATGAAAACCTGATCTTCGACCTCAAACTCCATAGGTCATCTGCATTGATCAGCATAATATTTCTGGCGTGATTTTATAGTATCCATCCTTTTTTGAATCAACTCCACCTGCTCTATGGTCTCCTAGACAAGATGAAGTCCCAAGATGGCCGCCTCTCCTGCCTCTATCCAAAAAAGGGGTGATCGGCATGGCCTACCGTACAAATCCTTATAAGGTTCCATCTGAATCATCTGCTGAAAACTATTATTGTAGGAAAACACCACTATGGGTATATGTTTCTCCCAAGGGCCCCTAAAATATAAGATGGTTTCATCATATAATGTCCTCCAAAACCTGAATCGTGCGATCGGATTGGCCATCTGTATTGAGATGGTGAGCTTTACTCAGAATTACATGTGTACCCAATGCCCTCTGTAGTCACTGCTAGACACGTAAAGTAAAACAAGAATCCCTGTATGAAATGATAGAGTGTTGAACCCTATAAAAATGTACAATCTCTCAGATGTACATCATTCCAATATTATCAACACTGAATGTTTATTTAATAGTCCAGAAATGTGCAACATTCATGAGTTTGTCAACAAAAAACAAAACCACCTCATTCCCTCGAGGCGGCCTCGGTTAAACCATTACGAAATCCATCACGAAATCATTCAACTTCCACTCTGGAATGGGTAACTACTGTAAAATCCATGTTGGTTGTGGATTCTCCACATTCACCTACTGATGGGTGGAACATCTCATAAAAATCAGCAACATCCCTCTTCATACGTGGCCACCAATAATGATGGTGTGGATCTCGATACATATTGGTGACACTGGGATAAACTACCTAAATTGTGGAATAAAAATCTCACATCAACTCCTCACATATGTCTACTAACACCCATAAGAATCCATGAAAATGAAAGATATCATCATCACCTACAGTCCACCTAGTAGTATGGTCCTCTCCATACATATTCTCCCATAGGACTAGGCCTTCGGAATTTGATAGATGCCTCATTCACACTCGATCCATAAGAGTCGAGGTAACAGCTACAGAAGAAATAAACTTCTTCCCATATTTGTCATGCACCTCCAAATACATCTTAGAGAACATAGCCATAAGATACCACTCACTTCTGGCCTCCTGAACTGCCTATATCCGAGTCCTCCTGCTCAATGCATCAGCCATTACATTTCCTTTCCTAAGCATGTAACCAAGATCAAAGTCAAAATACTGATGGTATTAAACCCACCTTCTCTGTCTCAAATTCAGATCGTGCTAAATAAAGATATACTTGAGAATCTTACAGTCGGTGTATACAACAAAATGCTCTCCTAAAATATAATGTCTTCGACAGTGTGAAAAAATCACAACTGTAGCTAACTAGAGATTTTGGGTTGGGTAATTCCTCCAATGTGGCCTCAAATGCTGAGACTTGTACCTAATGACTCCTACCCCCAGCATAAGCACTACTCTTGTCCCGATACCTGATGCATCATAGTAAGTGGTGTAACTCTTTCCTATCTCCGGAAAAATCATTATCCAAGATAAAGTCAATCTATCTTTCAGATCTTCAAAGGCTAAATCGTAGGAATATGTCCGCAAGTACTTTTCACCCTTCTTAGTTTGGCTCGTTAGTGGCACTACTAAGCATTAAAAGTCCTATATAATGTTCATGTAGTAACCAACCAGCCCTAGAAAACTGTACACCTCAAAGACGTTCTTCGGCTACTCCCATAAAACTACCACTCTCACTTTCCCTAGGTCTACTAATACTCTTTCCTTTTAGATAACATGACCTAAGAAGTGAATATCTTCTATCCAAAAGTATCATTTTCAGATATTATCATATAACCGATTCTCTCTCAGTGTACTCACTGTGATCTCAAGATGGGTAGAATGGTTGTGTCGAGGGTGAGAGTACATAAATATATCATCCATGAAGACTACCACAAAAGAATCCATGTAAGGAAAGAAAACGAATTTCATATGTGCCATTAAAATAGTCAGCACATTTGTAAGGATGAAATGCATAACCAAATACTCGTATAGACCATACATGCTCTGAAATGATGTAAGAGGTATATCTGATGGTCTAACATGAAACTGATGATAACCATATCACAATCCATTCTTCATGAACACCTGGTCTCCTTAAAGATGATCAAAGAGATCATCAATCCTTGCAAAGGGATATTGGTTCTTGATGGTCAACTGGTTCAGCATCTGATAATCTACAAAAATTCTGAGGGTATCAGCAACCTTCTTCGAAAAAAGGAAAGTTGAACCCAAAGAGAATTATTCGGTTAGATAAAACCCTTTATATTTAACTACTCCAACTTCTTCTTGAGCTCTTGTAACTCTGGTGTAGCTATCCTATAATGAGTAATGGACACCGATGCCACTCCTAGAACAAGATCGATAGAGAAATCTACTTCTCGCTCCAGAGGTAATCCTGAAAACTCATCTAGAAAGACATCCCTTAAATGATCCACCACTAGAGGAAAGTCCATCTTTGAAGTCCCTTGGTCATCCAGATATAAACTAGCAATATGGGTTGTGATTCCTTCCAACCCATGATGCCCAGGTCCAGCACTGCTCACCATGACATCCCATTATCCCTTATGTAGAAAGGACCTACCCTCTGGTGAAGTAAAACTCACCCTACGGTGATAGCAGTCAAAAAAGGCCTTAAATGATACCAACCATTCCATTTCAAGAATGACATCAAATCTTGTCATCTCTAAGACATATTAGTCCCATAAGAAGTGACACCCACCAACATCAAGAGGGAAATCCTTGCACTGGCCTACATGAGCCATCCTAATACCCAACAGAGTGTCTAGCGTCATAACATCCTTATGAGTAAAGATACAAATCCCGAGGCTCTTCACAATAGAAACAGATTTGGAACTACGGAAATCCACCGTATCAAAAAGAACAGAATATAAAACGAAGGAAACTAGAATTGTGCATCTAACCATAGAGGGACCAGGATCCTTCTCTTACTAGGTATGCCACACTGCAAAAGTATGACATGTATCATGCCCCTGTAACCTTGCTTGACTACCCCGAGCTGATCCACCATATTGTAACTGAAAACCTTCTTTCTAGCCACCATGGCCACAGCCTTCTCCCCAGCCTAAACAGATTGAAGAACTCTAGTGCCCTGACTGATGAGAAAATGGAGGTCCTAATCCTGAACATGGAGTCATAACAGAACCCCTATCACCTGTTTCTGGTGAAACACAGAAGATGACCCATATTATCGCAAGATATCCACTCAATTGAGTTTTTCTAGAAATGTGGTCTCATATGCCCACTCTTTCTACACTGGTATCATACCACCTAGCTACCAGAAGAAAAACTGTGTGAAAGATCCCTATGGTTCTTCCTGATATCTATAGAAGGAGTACCATACCTGGATATTGAACCACCCTGGATCACAACTCCAAACTCTCTCATATTATGCTCAGTAATCAGCACTTGTTTCACTATATCCTTCAATATAGTCATCTGAAAAACATTCACCTATGATCGGATGTCATACATGATACCATCCTCAAACTGCCTAGCCAAATATAACTCATCACCTGCCATAATAGGTGCAAAGCACTGAAGCTCTATAAAACAAGATGAGTAATCCATCACTAAAAGGCTTCCATCCTCCAAATACATGAACTCTCGGGCTCGATCAACCCCCAATGTCTCGAGATAAAAGTAATCATATAAGGTCCTCTAAAACTATTCCCAATCCATATCCTGATGACATCCTACCTTTGAGATAACATCCCACCATCTCTTGGTGGAATCGCATAGCATGTACATCTCAAGAATCACCCTCCTCTCTAGAGGCATCTCCAGATTCTCAAAGATAGAAAGAAAGGCCTCCAACCCTGAATCTACAGCCTGTGGTCCTCCATCCCTAGAAAAAGTTGGATAATGCTGCTGCTGGAACACCCACGTCAACTCTTTCATAGATTGGTAAGGATGTGATGCTCCCAAAAAGTCTGTAACATCCATATAAAGACTTCACATAACTCTGGACCAGCTCCTATGTTCATTATAATAGTCGGTGCCAAGACGGGCATGATGGGATGATCTGCTGGTAGTCCCTAATATACCATTTTTGGTGTCTGATCATTTCCCTATATCTGGAGTACAACTGAAGGACGTCTTGGTGGCCTGACTTTTCAAGGTCAAGTGCTCACCATATTTAAATATTATCAAGGACAACAAAATAGAAGTTCAAGAAAGTAATAGGAGAAAAAAACATTCAATATTTACTAAATAGAGTTACATGGCATGTATAAACTCTATACGGTGTGCTCCCTTAAGCCTTTAACATGGTGTGTTCCTACTCTAATCCTAGTTAGGTAACACCCTTACAGACGATGTGTTCCTACTGATACATAGCACGTACTTGAATCTTCCCTCTTTCCCAAGTACATCTACATGGCTAAAATTACAAAAATATCTCTTGGGTAACACTACACAATGTGTTCACCATAGACACAGCGTGTACTAGTTGTGCTCTATCTACCTATGTCGTTGATCACATGGTCAAATACATTGTCTACTATAAATGGTGTGCTTAAATGAGACACAATGTATAACACCTATGTTTTTTCCACCTATATCATCCGTCACAGAGCCGAATGCACGGTTTTTAAAAACATGATGTGTACATCTGGTAAACAGTGTGTTCCACCAAGGATTTCCCAATCCCGTGTCTCTGCTCACATAGTCAGTCAGATGGTCAAAGCACTATATGGAATGTACTCCCAGTACACATAATGTACTTATGAAAATTATGTTCTCCCCAAATAGAAGAACACATGGTGTGTGTTAATGACACCACACGCCGTGTAGTCTAGGTTTCGAGACAGTAAGCCTCTGAAACTTCATTGGGACCCTTAAAAACTTAAACTTTTGTCCAAGGCATGAAAGATTCTGACATGTGAGAGCCCATACTCCTGTGAATCAATGTTTAGAATCCTTATCCATATCATAACATGACAAAATTCAATTTCAAGTTCAAACATGATCCACCAAATTCTGATCCAAGAGGGGCCATATCACCCCAGGGACCAAAGTTAGGAATCCATCCAAATTAAACATTACATATTCCAATACCCTATCAAAATATTAGATATTCTATCATGGAATCAATAAAACCATCATTCATATCTTGCACAATATCTATCACAACAGCATGCAATCAGTAATGCACCCTAAATGGAAAGACTAGTATGCAAGAAATGTGATCTATATCAAGTGACTATATGATGAATGAGATGGTATACCCTTATATAATCGGGTTTCAACAGAAATAGAACCTAAAAAATATCAATGATAATGACACAAAATAAGTGTATCACCCTATGGTGAAATAAAATCAACAGTAATTATTGAAAAACCAAAAAAAATAAATATTTGGGGTGACATGGATTTTCCCTGTACACAGGTTGGATACTCCAGGGAACAACTTTTTACCAACTACCTATTCATTCCAATCCCTATATGTAGACTCCAAACTTTAAGAAATAGAAAAAAAACTCATCTGATACCACTTTGTAGCATCCTGGTTCGGGTGCCGCTGTAACGACCCAAAAGTTTTGAATAAATTTTGTTTCCTAACTTTGTGTGTTATTTTATTTTATACTCAACAAAACTATTTCATTTAATAAAATGAGTATAATTAAAATAAGACCGTTGGAAACTAAATGTTGCATTTATTTTCTATAAATTCAAGTGATCCTGATTAATTAATATAGAAAGAAGATTCGATGGCCCCATCCAGTAGTCTTGGGCCGATCGAAGCCCATCTGACGGAACTCGGGAAGGTTGTAGCACCTTTGGGCTTTTCTCTGGACCAAACCCAAGACTAACATCATCATGTGAAGCTTGAATGGAATCACCTTCGTGGGAAGTTCAAGCTGATAGAAATCACTACCCAGGCAATGTTGGCCGAGCTGCCCCAAGATTGTATCACCCAAGCACGCCTAACTCTTAGTTCCTATGCTGGTGTTATAAGGGTTTATGTAATGAGACCGTAACTACTTTGTGAAATCCTTTTTTTTTAAATAATAATTGTGATTTCTTTTTATGGTGAAGTTTGTGAATTTTCAAATGTCTGGATAAATATAGTATGTTTATTATTGATCAATTTTAGAAAAAGGATATTTTAAAAATATTTATGTAAACCTCAGATATTTAATATTGTGTAATGATTTTCAAAAAAATGTCTTCTACGGTTATGTTCAGTAAGAAATTTAGAGTCTAATAAGATCAACATAATTTTTGTTGAATAGTAAATTATGAATAGTCATTTTACGCTTATGATTAGTAATGTGATCAAATAGATTAAGTAAACTCACTTAATAAAGTATTAATATAAGCTAGGCACCGTGATTAAGTAATGTGATTCAATAAAATAGGTAAATAACTGTTCCAGAAAGTACTGGTTAAGTATTAGTTTTTTCGAGTGAATAGTGTTTTTATTTTAAAATTAAATTAAAAATATTTAGAAAATTATTTTCATAAAATGGAGTTTATTTTTGAAATCAGACCATCGATATCTGGTTAAAGTGAATTTTTGGGATTTTTCTGAAACAGTTGAATTTTTAGTGAATAGTGTTTTTATTTAAAAATTAAATTAAAAATATTTAGAAAATTATTTTCATAAAATGGAGTTCATTTTTGAAATTAGAGCATCGATATTTAGTTAAGGTTAATTTTTGGGATTTTTCTGAGAAAGTTGAATTTTCGGTGAATAGTGAAAATACAGTTTTAGAGTTTTGGGTGTTTAATGACATCATTAAGGATTTAATAATTATGAAAAAATTTTGGTAGAACTATGAATAGTAACATAAGGTATGAGGTGTCCCAAGTGGGCAAAACCATGGGAAAATACCATGGTAGAGCTCATGGTTTTGCAAATACCACCGATGAGGTGTCCCTTTGCAATTAATGCTTTGTCCCCTCACTTCTCCTATAAATACCAAGCCTTTCTCTCATAATTTTCATTTCCAAATACTCATCAACTAAGTTCTGGTCACATTACCTCCCAAGGAGTCCTCCCAAGGTGCCCCCAAGCCCTCAAGGTCCCTACCATCGAGTTTTAAGAGTTACGTTTTAAGGTAAGGGATCTTACCTCTCTCTTTCTTTTCATGTATTCTCTTTTATGTCATTTATTTTAAGCTCCATGTTATTATGTTGGAGATGTTGTTTTATATTCATCCTACTGTCCTTTTAATGTTCATATTATGAGATACCCCCTCTTTCTCTCATCAATTCATTTTAATAATGTTTAAGTGGTGTCGTTAGGCTGTCGAATTTTTGTAAGGGATTCTTTCACCCTTCTCATATTCAAGTTCTATATTCATGTCAAGTATTTCAAGTTCCTTTTTATTATGCTGGGGTATGATCTCTATATTCATCATACTATAATTTTTATGTTCATGTTATTAGAGACCATATTTTATCTCATCAATTCATGTTTTGAAGTTTTAAGTAATGTTGGTAGGCTGCCGAATTTTCACAAGAGAAATCTTATTTTTGTCTTCCTTTCAAGTTCTTCATTTCATATGGTATATCTTTCAAATTTCATTACCATGTTCTTAAATACTTTATTTTTTATACCCCTAATGTTTTATGTATCATTTATGAGTGGGTGACCCATGTCTCTTCTTTGTTTAATGTTTTCTAAAACCCTGTAGCATAGCTGTTATGCTGTAGAATTTTCCTCTCAAAATGTCTTTCTCTTTTTCTCAAATTCTTTTATTTTATTAAGTGAATACTCAATGATATTTATTTTATAGTTTTATTCACATATATATCAAAATTTACTATTTTAATGCTGGTATTTACATAAATGAAACATGTTTTCCTTTTCCGTGGGTTTAAAGTGACATAAAGATAATGTCTTTAAAGCAGTTTTTAAAAAGTTGTTATTATGAAATGAAACCCATTTATTTTATGGTATATGGGTATTTTATGGATTTTTTGATGATGATATATGTGGATCACATGATAATAAATACAAGTTAAGGGTCCGCCCTGATAGGGCTCTAATGCATTGGGTAAAGACTTAATGTCTAGAGATGACCATTTTAACGATACCTTGGTGAATAACCTTGGTATTGTTTTTAATGACACCTTGGGGATGGACCTTGGTGATACGGAAATTATTGTCTAAGTTAAATGTTGAATCCACATCTTCATGTTATAAAACACATTATTTTTATTATGATATGCATCATGATATATTTTCCATGCCTTAAAGTTATTTATCATGACTTTATTGATGTATCTTGAGTTCACATGTAAAATGTTTCTCTTGTTTCTCCTACTGGGCCTTCTACTCACCCTTTCCATTGATGTATGATCCCAGGTTATGAGATGCTGTAATGAACTTAGGATGAACAATGAAGAATAATTTCAAGTTTTTAGATGAATGTTTTTGTTGTTTTCATGTATTATGTTCCTGATTTCCAAGACACTAGACTTTAAAGATCATCTGTTGGTAAAATGTAATGAAAAGTTATGTATTAAAAAGGCAAGATTATTTAGTCGGTATCAAAGGATAGTTTAGTTATTTATGGAAATTAGGATATGAAAACATTAGGAAGAACCCTATAGAAAAGTTTAAATATTGTAAATATTCCTGGTATTTTGGTGAGTATTGAGTAAGTGGTTTATCAAGCAAATAAATCTCTGTCTGGATACGAGCAGGTAGAGGTGGCTCTGGCACAGATGTACATAGGGGTAAAACCTAAAAACACCACATTGAGTTAGACTCGAATGGGAACTGGTACACAACAACGGGCCTTTCTACACTCTTGGTTACAACACTCACGGGGGATATGTTTGGTTAGTCACAAGCTTGTTTGAATCATTATGAAGGAATTATAGAAAAATATAATTTTCTAAGCATGAAGTTTTAAGACATAAAATACTTTTTAGTTAAAAGATTATTAAATTAAATAAGTTTCTCACAAAGGATTTATTCTTTTAAAAAATTCCCCCATCATCTAGGAATATGTTGACATTTTTTCTAAGGAGTTATCTGGACCTCCCCTAGAAAGAGAGGTAGATTTCTCCATTGAACTCATACCTGGATCTCATCTGATTTCAAAGACCCCCTATAGAATGGAAAATGTGGAGTTAGAGGAATTAAGGAAACAACTCTGAGATCTTTTGGAGAATGGGTTTATACAACCAAGTGAGTCTCCTTGGGGAGCACCAGTTCTCTGTTTTAAGAATAAGGATGGATTGATGCAGCTATGCATTGATTATAGATAACTGAATGTGATCACAGTGAAGAACAAATACTCTCTTCCAAGAATTGATGACTTATTTGACCAACTTCATGGAGCTCAATTCTTCTCTAAGATTGATCTTCGTTCTGGTTATCATCAATTGAGGGTGAAGAATGATGATATTCCAAAAACTTTCTTCCAGTCAAGATATGGGAATTATGAGCTTTTTGTTATACCCTTAGGACTGACTAATGCACCTATTTTTCTTATGGATCAAGAATATCTTGATTTTGGAAACATATTTTTATCAAATTGATATCCTTTTTATAGGAAAATGGTATGGTGATTAAATGATAAAGGTTATTTTGGATGATGTTTTATTTTTTGGAGTACTATATGCCTATGGAAAATAAAATACTACAGGATTTAAATTGAGGAGGAATAGTTGATTTTTTATGTATCTATTATGGACATATGGTGATTTGTGTTATTTCTGGAAAATAATGAACCTAGAATAGAGAATATGTGAATAGGTAAATTACACTTTAGTATGAGACTTTAATAGTAGTCGATGTTATTTGAAGATAAATTTTAATATTTATTGGGAAATACTATGTGATTAAATCCTTCTGAGTTTTGGGTTCCAATCATAGTTTGGATTATTCTGAAGAAATTTAAGGATGATTGTGTATTGAATAGTCTTTCTAGAACTTTGGGTACTTTTGTTGAATTTTGGAGATTAATAGTCATATTTCTTTTTATAAAGGATTATCCATTTTGGGGATTATATGATCTCATACTAAACTTTTTAATTTTAGTTTATGACTAAAGACAAGGGGAATATATAGTTATTCTTTTGAGGATGATGTGATTCTCTAGAAGAGGATTCTTGTGCTTTTGATGAGACCATGTCATTTAGAATGATCATTGTTTGGAGAAAAGATTAGTCATGGTGGAAACTTAGTAAGGGATGAAACTCTACTTGATGGTAAGTATATTTCCTTATGTTTTTATTCTATGTAGTAAATGAATTCCTCAAAATTATGAAAAGGAATGTAAAACAAAAACGTTGTTGGTTTACATTTTCTACTGGGTAATCAAAGACTATTTAACACATCTAAAGTTTTTGATCTTCTTGTGGTTAATGTTCTCCTAATAATTTTTCTATCACTCTCCATCAGAACATTACCCTTTGTTTTCTCTTCCATATCCATGTTTTCCTACATAGAATCCTAGTATGGGTTACCCCGGGTGACCTTTGTACTTCCCTTTCTTTCTTTTAAAGTAATATTTTTACTGAATCTTTTTCTGATGTGGGACTTTCAACGAAACTTCCAACCCCAATTTTATAATTGCGAGGATGCAATTTCTTAAGGGGAGAATATTGTAACGACCTGAAATTTTTGATTAATTTTTTTTCCTAACTTTGTGTGTTATTTTATTTTATACTAAAAAAACTATTTCATTTAATAAAATGAGTATAATTAAAATAAGACCGTTGGAATATAAATGTTGCGTTTATTTTCTATAAATTCATGTGATCTTGATTAATTAATATAGAAATAAGATTCGATGGCCCCATCCAGTAGTCATGGGCCGATCGAAGCCTATATGACGGAACTCGAGAAGGAGGTAGCACCTTTGGGCTTTGCTTTGGACCAAACCCAAGCCGAACTTCATCGTGTGAAGCTGGAAAGGAATCGCCTTTGCGAGAAGTTCAAACTGATTGAAATCACTACCCGGGAAATGTTAGCCGAGCCGCCCCAAGATTCTATCACCCTAACACACCTTACTCTTAGGTCCTATGGTGGTGTTATAAGGGGTTATGTAATTAGACTTTAATTGCCTTGTGAAATCCTTTGTTTTCAATAAAAATTTTGATTTCTTCTTATGATGAAGTTTGTGAATTTTCAAATGTTTGGATAAATACAGTATGAAAATTATTGATGAATTTTAGAAAAATGATATTTTAAAAATATTTCTGTAAACCTCAAATATTTAATAATGTGTAATAATTTTCAAAAAAATGGCCTTCTATAGTTATGTTAAGTAAGAAATTTAGAGTCTAATAAGATCAACTTAATTTTTGATGAATAATAAATTATGAATAGTGATTTTATGCTTATGATTAGTAATGTGATCAAATGGATTAAGTAACCTCACTTAAGAAAGTATTAATATAATCTAGGCACCTTGATTAAGTAATGTGATTCAATAAAGTTGGTAAATAATTGTTCCAGAAAGTACTGGTTAAGTATTAGTTTTTTAGGTGAATAGTTTTTTTTATTTTAAAATTAAATTAAAATTATTTATAAAATTATTTTCATAAAATGGAGTTCATTTTTGAAATCAGAGCATCGATATTTGGTTCAAGTGAATTGTTGGGATTTTTCTCAAAGAGTTGAATTTTCAGTGAATAGTGTTTTTATTTAAAAATTAATTTAAAAATATTTAAAAAATTAGTTTCATAAAATGGAGTTCATTTTTTAAATTAGAGCATCTGTATTTGGTTAAGGTGAATTTTTTGGATTTTTCTGAGAAAGTTGAATTTTTGGTGAATAGTGAAAATACAGCTTTTTAGTTTTGGGTTTTTAATGACATCATTAAGGATTTAATAATTATGCAATAATTCTTGTAGAACTATGAATAGTAAGATAATGTATTAGGTTTCCCAAGTGGCCAAAACCATGGGCAAATTCCATGGGAAAGCCCATGGTTTTGCCAATACCATTGATGAGGTGTCCCTTGGTAATTAATGATTTGTCCCCTCACTTCTCCTATATATACCAAGACTTTCTCTGATCCTTTTCATTTCTAAATACTCCTCAATGATGTTATGGTATCATTACCTCCCAAGGAGTCCTCCCATGGTTCCCCCATTTCCTCAAGGTCCCAACCTTTGAGTTTTAAGAGTTACGTTTTAAGGTAAGGGATCTTACCTCTCTCTTTCTTTTCATGTATTCTCCTTTATGTCATTTATTTTAAGCTCCATGTTATTATGTTGGGGATGTTATTTTATATTCATATTACTTTCCTTTTCATGATCATATTATTATATACCCCCTCTTTCTCTCATCAATTCATTTTAAAAATGTTTAAGTGGCGCCGTTAGGCTGCCGAATTTGTGTAAGGGATTCCTTCACCCTTCTCATTTTCAAGTTCTATTTTCATATCAAGTCTTTCAAGTTCCTTTTTATTATGTTTGGGTATGATATATATATTCATAATACTGTACTTTTTATGATCATATAATGAGATACCCTATTTTATCTCATCAATTAATTTTTTGACGTTTTAAGTAACGTCGTTAGGCAGCCAAATTTTTATAAGAGAAATCTTATTTTTGTCTTCCTTTCAAGTTCTTCATTTCATATGGTATATATTTCAAATTTCATTACCATGTTCTTAAATCCTTTATATTCTACCCCCTACTACTTTTTGGATTATTTATGAGTGGGTTTCCCATGTCCCCTCTCTTTTCAATGTTTTCTAAAACCCTGTAACATAGCCATTATGCTGCAGAATTTTTGTCTCAAAATGTCTTTATCCTTTTCTCAAATTATTTTATTTTATTAAGTGAATACTCAAAGATATTTATTCTACATGTGTATTCACATATATATCAAAATTTTCTATTTTAATTATTTTATTTATATACATGAAACCCACTTTCCTTTTCTGTGGGTTTAAAGTGACATAAAGATCTTGTTTTAAAGCAGTTTTTAAAACATTATGATTATGAAATGAAACCCGTTTCTTTTATGCTATATGGGTTATTTATGAAATTTTTTATGATTATATATGTGGCACACATGATAATAAATAAAAATTAAGGGTGTTCCTTGATAGCGCTTCAATGCATTGGGTAAAGACTAAATCTCTAGAGATGATCATTTTAACGATACCTTGGTGAATGACCTTGGTAATTGTTTTCAATGACACCTTGGGGATGGACCTCGGTGATACGGAAATGATTGTCTAATTTAAATTTTTTAGCCACATCTTCAAGTTATAAAACACGTTTTTATTATTATTATATGTCTCATGATCTCTTTCTCATGCCTTAAAGTTATTTATCATGACATTATTGATGTATCTCAAGTTCACATGTAAAATGTTTCTCTTGTTTCCCTTACTGGGCCTTCTACTCACCCTTTCCTTTGATGTATGCTCCCAGGTTATGAGATGTTGTAATGAACTTAGAATTAACAATGAAGAATCCTTTCAAGTGTTTAGATGAATCTTTTTATTGTTTTCATGTATTATGTTCCTGATTTCGAAGACACTAGACTTTAATGATCCTCTGTTTGTAAAATGTATTGAAAAGTTATGTATTAAAAAGGAGGGATGCTATAGCCACCCAAAGGTGCCCCATACCCGGTTGGTCAGATGACCTAAATCACATTTCCCCAAATTCCAAAGGCTTCCAACTAGCAATGAGTTCCAAGGTATAATAATGGGGAAACTATACCCTCACTGGCATATTATTCATAGTGGAATAAAAAATAGTAAACATTAGCAGAATCAGTAATACCATACAACAGAAGTAAATAGAGGAATACTGATAAAAAATAAGCAACTAGAGCATATATATAAATAATGAATGTGTCATGTGTGTAGGAAAGTCTCCAAACAAGTCACAATTCTGGAAATACAATACTAAAACCAAAGTACAGAAAATCAGTAAACTCCAACAAGCCCCAGCTTGGTCCCATGCTCTCCAGATCCAATAGAAATCAAGTACCTGATGAACAAGGGTGTTTTCCCATATCTATTCCTAAAATCATATAATCCTTTTGGGTCCAAAATCCGGACCCAAATAGGCTGTTAGATGAATCCCATTAGGAAACCACCAAAAGATCTATGCCTAACTATCAGTGAATATATATAGAAGCTACTATGAAAAATGAATCATTAAACTGTGAAGTGCTTAAAAGTAAACCATTCTACAGTTTCTAATTACATTCATTTACATTTATCAATTTTTCAATCTGTTGAATAATGTAACCTTGAGATCTAGCCTAAGATTTGTATCCTCCTATATAATAGTAGTAACAAAAATCTCAGAAGACCGTCTAAAAAACATGTAATACTGAGTCCAAGCTTGTGCTTTGGCTTGGCAGACTCTTCACAATCATACATACAATCATAAGCAACCCTATAGAAAAGTTATCACAGTCTAACCACTCTGGTTCAACAAATCATCAATTCGATAAATAATGGCCCTCTAGGATATCTCAAATAGTCTAACCCCTTTGGTCCCACATAGCACTAATCAATTACTAATGACCACCTGAGTAGATCTCACAGTTAATACCCCCTTGGTCGTCATAGTAAAAAAAATTATAATGACCACCTGGAAACTCTCACAGTCAATACCATATGGTCCAACATTTATTTAATAACGACCCTCTCACTGTCTAACCCCTTTGGATAATGACCACCTGGAAGCTCTCATAGTCAATACCTCTAGGTCAACATACCTACAAATTATACATAAATTACCCTACCTCAAGAAGCTCTCACATTCAAATTCCCCTTGGACATACTTTCACAATGCGAATCAAATGCATCTCAAATAAATGGTATCTCAATAAAAACAACACAAGGCATGGAAAACAATGAAACCCTAATAGGAATTATTTACCAAATGACCATAATCAAACCAACATGGGAAATACACCAATAATCAAGGAATAAAATCTTATTCATAATAAATCATCATTTCTCCAATAAACAAACCATAACAGGTATTAATCCACTTTAAATTACTACACACACAATACCCAAAACATAGGTATTCAGAACATTTAGTATATATAATCCAACTAAAATCAATGAAATCCGCAAACCACCTACCTTAATTTTGAAAGATGAATACTCTTGAATGTCGACCCTTGAATTGGCCTTGAACGATGTATATCTACAAAAAGGCTAAAAAATGATCAACCTCGAAATACTCATGAGAGAGGAGGAATTAGAAATAATGACTCTAGATAAAGAGAGAACTCACTGGAAGGAATCCAACGCACCCAGTACTGTCTCAGTCGGAGCCTGGACAGAGAACCAAGAGGAGCTCAGAGTTCGTTAGTCATTTCGTGATGCTCTTGTATAAACCTAGGGAAGAATAAAGGTGTTTTTGAGATAATATGTGACCCTTATCTGACTCGTCAATTAAAAAGAAATGTAAATGGTGTTTTAATTTAATGAGCATTTCATGTACTATCCTCAACTGGCCCCGCATTAGGTGCTCTACCAGGTTACCGACACTGCCATGTACTCAGCCATTACACAGCCAGTACATGGCTACACACGGCAGCTGGGTACATAGTGTTTACTCCTAAGAACACGTTGTGTACTTAGAAAATTTCAAAATTCTTCCTTTTCCCTAAAAAAACACCGAAATAAGGATCCGTACCTGAAATGATGATCCGGGTTCTTAGATCATGATTTCAAAGGATCTCACAGACATATTTTATGATGCGTCTGAATACAAAGGAGCTATAATTCATGGAGATATCATGAATCCATTCAAAATCATATATCCATGTAATTTTATTTGTATCTCACAATGGTATCTCTCCAAGCGCTTGAAGAAAATGTCGCTGATAGAGAATGATTCTAATTTTATCTCATGATGGGGTCATGTGAAGTAATGGAAGTCGATTTTTATGGCCACATGATTGCCTTTGGATCTTGTGATGATATCACATTAAGTACTTAAAGATAATAGAGATGATAATATGAAGAACATGTGACATTAAGTAAAAGATCATTCAATGTGATCATGAAAAGCGACCATATGAAGAGCATTATGATGATTTTTGGGGTGGTGGAATGGATGTATAACTATAATTTATAGAGTTAAGGTCATATATTTATTCCTATAAATACCCCTATCCCATTTTAATAAAGATAGAAGTTTTATTAAGTGTTTTGATCCATAAAAAAATATTTTTCATGGCCACAAAAAATTATTTCTCTGGAGTCTTGTGATATTCATAATCAATAGAATGTATTTTAGAGGATCTCGTAAAGGATTTTCATGAAGGGATTTATGTATTGGGTGATTGAACGCATAGGAAAACAAGTTAATATCATGAAATCTAAATGAACTGAATAAGGTATTATGATCTTCATGATCTAAAAAAGGGCTCATGATCTACGTAATCTGAACAAGGTCTCATGATCTATGTAAACTGAATAAGATCTTGTCAAAGGTTCATAGGAAGGATGTTATGAACTGGGTATAGGCAGACTGATTAGAGTCACATGATCCACATGAACAAAATAGAGTCTCATGGTGGATTAACATGATCCATGTGATCTTAAGGATGAATCACAAAAGGGAATCGTAGAGGGGTCTTCCAAAGGAGTATCATGAAAAGGGGGTTGTCATCTCATTAATGAAACAAGATAATAAAGACAAAAATGAGTGTGTAACAAAGCAGAAATAATTTTCAAAAGAGTATATTAGAGGATTAGTGTGTTCACTTTAGAGAAAGATCATTGATCTTACAAATTTTCAATGTTTGTAAACCCTAAGGAATAGTGAGTCAACTTTAAACTTTTTAATATCTATGACCTTTGGTGAATTTTTTACATTAACACATTCCCTTGTTATGCTCCTTGCACATATCCAAGTGAGGGTGAACCAAGTAAATATTTATGCCATTTTCGTGTTTTAATTTCAATTTATGTTATGAAATATAAAATAGAGAGAAGTGGGTTTTTATAATTATGAAAAAATATCTGAAGATACCATTTTTTAATATGTCATACCCTGATTCACCCCCACACCCCCTCATGGTATTTTACCTAGTTGGGAAAACACATTTCTATATATATTTCATAGTGCTTTTAATTCTATTCATACCCTCCAATCCAACATAATGGTTTAAAATGTTATAATATATCATGGTTTATTTATACTTGGGTATGCGTGTAAATAAAACTATCAAATATACCAAATATATTTCAAAGTAATACATATAAAATCCTAGGGTGTTACACCATAATTTAAGGGTTTTCAACACATATTCCATTTTGAAATTATATATTTCCTCTCAAGGATACATCCACTCCAAATAAAGTTTATAATGTACTTGTTTGAGTATTTAAACAAAAAAGAAGTACATTTATAGGCCATGAATGAGTAGAAAAGCTTGGGAATGATGAGGAACTTTACAAGGGAGATCCTTTGTGTAAGGGAGATAAAGATTTTCCATTATATGAACCATGTTGGTAATTGAAAATATCAAAAATAATTATAAAAGTACCAAAATTTGTCCTTACATATAACATATTTATTACCAAATAAGTAAAATGAAGGCTCCCCTCAATAATATTCAGTTTCATATTGATACTCACTTTCCTTTGATAATTGAAATTATGGATGAAGAATACCAATGATTTGTTCCAACTAATTTGATGATCAAATACTGCACCATAATTCTCATGCACCAATTCAACTAATTTGATTTTTTTTATACCATTAGAAGAAACAAAATGGGATTAATAAGAAAAAAAAGAGATAACATGGTGTTTTAACCTCCCTTTTAGCATGTATGGTCTTAACAGTTCCATTATCCATATTTTTTAGAGGATAATTTATTAAATAATCTTCTATAATATTGAATATGATATCAAATAAGGAATATATTTTTCTATTTCCAAAAGAGAAGTGGAAATAACCATCATAGACACCTTTAATCAAAGTGGATATTCTCATAGAATTTTATAAAGAGAGGATTATATTAGTAAATATAAAACTAAATCCAAACATGCATATGATTGCAATCCTGATTTCTAAATTGATGGTATAAAAGGACTACCTAACATCTAATTTAATAGGAATAATCCCATTTATCATAGTTTTCCTTAGTCTATTAATACATTTAGACATAGGTAAGAGATAGTCTAGAATTTTTCTTCAATGAACAAAACCAAATTGGTTAGGGGAGATTACCTTAACAATTATGGTATATTACCCAAATTCCAAAATATTTCTCATAATTTTATAAGCTCTGATATGAAGAGAAATAGTTTTAGAAGAGCTTAGTGCATCAAAAACATCATACATAGGAAGGATAACCAAAAACTAATATTTTAATAGCTTTAAAAATATTTCATTCCAAAAAAATATTTGAATCAAATACCTTTAATATAAAAACAAAATAACTTATTTTTCCTAGAAAATGTTATTTTTTAATCCATCGGGATTATAAAATGTTCCTAGAATAAAGGGAAATTTATCATCCTTGGTATCAACCTAGTATTTTACCCTAGCGAGAATCCGCTATCCATATAATCAGTAACTCGTTTCATGACATCCCTAGGGTCGAAACTATGGACAATAAAACCAATGTTCAAAATATAATTATTAAATTAGACAATATGATCATTGATTTCTTTCACCTAGTGACAGTTTCACTTCTATTATTCAGGTAAGTAATAGGTTTACAATCTATCTTGGACTTTTATATTTTATTAAGGAAATAAATACTTATATCCCCCTCTTTGAACCATTTGATCTTAAAGTTTTCCTTTGGGATAAACTAATTTAGGAAGATCCTTTCATTCATATTAGAATATATCTCCACCTCATTATTAAAGTGAGTCAAGTCAAATTCCACATCATATCTATATTGATGACCCTCCTACACTTTTTTAATCTAACAATATCCCTGAACATATTAGATAAGAATTATTTACTCTCATACTTCAACCTAGATTTTAAATTTCTAACATTTATCACAAAATTATATAAATAATTCAGTAACCCAGTGTTATGAAATACCACATAGGCCATCCTCCTACATTGTGGGTTCTTAAACCAAGAATTTAAAAAAAAATAAGGGAAAGGTTCCCCTTTATTTCATGATAATAATAGAGTTCTGGATGGGGTGATGACAATAATTATTTATTAAAATATTCATGGATTGAATTTCCTCCCCCTGATCCAAAACTCCAAAATTTACAAATCTGTGATCAATTTATCTAGGAACAATCATGTTCACTAATTTTAAGTATTAATATGATCTATCCCCATAAAGGTTGAAATATCCCAATTCATTTAGGTCAATAAATTCCTTGAACTCACTACTAGAAAATGTGAATTTCTGTTGTCCCCTTATTTCTTGAGAGCCCAAAACTGTATTAAAATATCAAATAAACACCCATAACCCTTAAATTTCAAGAATGAGTTTTCCAAAATTCTCCAAGAGATATATTCTACCTAAAATTTATAAATATTATAAATGAAGGATAAAAGCAAGATGGTAAAATACATGTTAATTATAGTGGTTATCATATGATTGCTGTTATGAATCAAGGATAAGTTAGGGAATTTCCTAGAGATTAACACTAAAATAGATTCAATCATTATTGAGAAGAAATTCATACAAATATTATTATAACTCAATTATTTAAAATTAAAACATTTAATGATTTAAAGATGATCCTTGGGTTTATCAACACAAATCATCCAAGGATGGTGTTTTAAGATAAACCCCTTAAGGATATAGGTAGGGTCCATATTAGCTTTCCATTGAAAAATTATATAAAATGATATTAATTTAATATAATTCATAGATTTTATAATCATTCCACTCAAGGATGTAATCATGGTACTTGTTGATTCCTTGGATTTGACCTTTTTCTAGATATTTTTTTGTAAGGATGGATCTATTGTTGATGATACTTCGACTTATTTATTTATAGAATATTTATTTCTCAATCCTACAGAAACTTTTCTAGAACTAATCACCTTTAGAGATAATGTATCCAAGGATAAGGGTGGATACACCATGCTTCAACCTTATAAATGTTCTTTATTAACATATATGATGGATTCAAACTTCTCTACATTATGGGAGATAAATTGACCAGAGGGTGAAGAGCCTTCTTTGGGAATGGATTCATGTTATTTTTTGGATTCTTTCTCCTATACAAACATACTCCACTCCTTTTTAAAAATATATTTCTCCCAACATATGAGATCAGACATTAAAGAGGATTGTCCCTTTTTAGAAATCTATTCAACTAGAGTTTCATTCTCTATATGGGCTTCTGTATATTTTTTCTGACCTCTAGATTAAACTGTAAGGACTTGAACATAATTATCCACCTAAATTCCATTAAGATAGTTACCAGTGATTATAGATTCTATTCCATTACCATAGTTTTATGGAATTCCTTCTTGAATCCTTATTGACTTTTTTTGCAGTTAAATGAGATTAGAAGTCTTATTTTTATTCCCTTTCACATCCTACATTATCATTTTTCTCCCTACTTCCCTAGGTGTTGCAAACTTGGTTTGAAGTAACTAAACATTCCTAAAATTGAAATATCATGGAATAAAACCCAATAGAAATTATATAATGAAGATATGTACTCATATTCATACTCAACTTATATTTTATATCTATTGACAAGAATAAAATAACTATTAGTAAAATAATGTGTAAGATCCACATTAATAAGGATTTTCACATAGTATCCCATATTTACTTTACTTATATTTCAATCTAATTTATGAGATTCTATAATATAGGAATCAATTACCTTCAGGATTAGGGGATTCGAGAACACCCAACCAAGTCCATGAATCTTCACCCATATTTGATAATTGATATGCCTTTGATGATGGGAATTGAAATTTAGGCCCCATTCTAATATCTTGAATATTTTGGGGTAAAGGTTGTGAAAGATTTAATGTTATTTTTTGAAATGTTTAATATATAACTGGAAAACTATAAGAAAGCATCATTCTCTTATAGGGATAATATTCTAGTTTCCAAAACCCAAAATCCTGATTAATTTTAAATTTATCTCCTCTATATTTTATGGGGATTATCCATTTTCAATAATTGATTAACTGATAATAAAACATTTATAATAGATATGTAACTCCTTAAGATCCCTTTCATTGACAGTAATAGATAACATATTTTCTTAAAATCATGAGATGTGTGGTTTTGGTAAAACTTGGGTTGAAGATTCACCCTCACAATATTCTTTCCTCTGAATCTCTATGAAGGAAACCCCTTTTATTACTAACTAGATCACCTTCTCTTATGCCTGCTCAATATCCAGGGTTGGAATATCTTCTACCTTTATAGATGAATAAATTAAACTATAAGTAATCATATTTAAAACCCCCCAAAATCACCATTTTCACACTCACCGCAGAGCTTCATCCACAAAATGATCTCTATATCCTCTTCAGAATATCATGATAAGATACACAAACCCCTCTATGTTTAGAAATATATCTTATTTTATTTATCGGTAGAATGTAATAAATAAACAATCATTTCCATATCATATATTGTGTTCTATGTGTTTGGAACATTTTCTTAAAAAGAATATTATTCTTTATGATATGCTAGTGATGGTTTTGGAATTTAAATTACTCATATTTTAACCGAGATATGGAAAAACCCTCTTATCCTTGATAAAACACTTTTATCCTTATATTATTTTAAAAACATGTTATAGAATCCAATTAATCATAAACCATATGTATCATTTCACATTTTTTTAGCAAATAATTTTTAATTAATAACTCATATTATCATTTAAGACAAAAAAGATAACTATACACATATTTTATTTAGATAAAATATGAGCTTTATACATTCCTTTAAAGTCTAACCATTGTTGTGAGAACACCTCACATCACCATTTGAATGAAACATACAAGATATATCAATTCATACTTGATTATTAATTCTTGTATATTTAAAAAATATTTAAAACATAGATTTATTATCGCATACCTTTAAAAATAAAATGATCGTTTTATATAACACGAATACATAACATATAAATACCTAATAATTTCATAGAACCATTTATATATCTCAAAAAATTAAATTCCATGTAATAATTACTTCTCCCTTACTAATTTTACCTTTAGGATTCAATGAACTTGACTACATACTCAAAGAAATATTGTTGGATTTTCCAACTAACTTTTCATTTTATGGGTTATAGATTTACTAACTCATATTATCAATAGATCACTAGAACCTGGACATCACATTCCTAGTTCTCCAATCCTAAATTTTTTTTTAATAATAGACTAAATATTTCTTGAATTCATTAATTTTATCTAAACATTTACATTGATTAAAATAGAATGAATTCCATTACCATAATAATCCTCATAAGAAACCTTTAGTATATTAAAGTCATTAGAATATTAAATCATATTGAGTATATGAGTGGAGAAAAAATACATTAAGCTATCATGTATCATATAACTTCTAATAATTAAGGGAATCATTCACTAATTTTTATATGTATCTAGATTCAAGTGTTAAATAACATCAATAATTGGTTACTTGGGTAGTTGTTTACTTCAAAACATTATTTTTTCATACTTAAGATATTTTCATAAGATATTAACTATGTTACATTAAGCTTCTCATTTTCAAGGATTAATATCAATGTTAAGTTTGATGATGATGATGTTACATATCTACAGTCGAAGATTTTTTCATGAGTATCATGTTTTATAATCATTTAACAGAGAATTTTTAAAAATGATCTCATACCAAATTATGAACGATTTTAAAATAATCATATCCTTTATCAGGATAAAATCCATATTTTATCATTACTTACACTAGGTATCACGTAAATAATCCATGACTATATCTATTCTACCAATATTGTAAATTATTTCATATATGACTCTTGGATAGCTAATTGGATAACTCTTTAATCAAATCCATCATGAGGATTCACCCAACTCAATTCCTCTGGTATCCACATGGTTATGGTTTCCTAGCTAAGTGTAAGCCTAATAAAACAACGACACATAACAATTAGGCCCACCTCATTACATGCATTAATTAAACAACATAATCCATGGGAACCTAATGGTTCGTGTCACCCATACTAAATGATCAAGGACTTGGAATGTTCCACATTATAAGAAATCTGACACTTAAAATTATTAAGTATTTTCTTTTGAAGTATCCGCAATTTAGTATACATCGTATGTATATTAAATTCATAACTAGTGCGTAAAATATAACATTTATTATCTCATTTTTTTCATTATGTATCCATGCTTCTAATAACTTAGTTTTGGAATCCCTATTTTATATACTAAATTAATATGTTCAAACCATATTAAGGTGTTATTATTTTTTCAACCCGTAGTTCGAGTTACTCGCCCAAAAGTAAAATCCAAATATACTCATACATATCCCAATGGATCATATTTATATAGTATATGAACTTTTCATATAAATTTTTATATTTATAGGAAATTTATAATCACCACATGAGTAATCCTAGACCCATAAATAGACCTCACTACCCCTTCTAGAATAAGGCATAAGCCTCCAAGAAAGTTGGGGGTTTGACATAAAGTCCCTTTACCCAGCGAAACTTCACTCAAGAGAGAATTAAATTCATTATAAATCTAATACATAATATGTAGATATTACATCAACAAATAATTCATGCTAATAACTATAATAAAAAACTGAGGTCAAGGTATATAAAAATGAAATACCATGTTGTCGTACATAGAATTACTTGAAAATTATAAGATGAAATTTATCACATAAATTTAAGCACACATAATATTAAAATTTATTTAAAAATTTATAAACATAATTATTTATATTGAATTTATAAAATAAATAAACATTTTATTTAATTTCAAAACATGAGATATATATTTATGAAAAATTCATAATTTTATAATTATAAAAAACTATAATTCATTATAGACATTTAGTAAATAGATAAATATGAACACTTTATATTTATTCCCATTATGAACTCATTCATATTATTAATTATATATAATTTAATTTAAATAAATGATATTTTTTGGAATATAGATGTTTTAAATTTCAATTCATATGTAATCCTTTGACATAATCTATATGTCACATAATAATATTATTTAAACCATTGATCAAATTATTTATCAAAACACTTTTGATATGGATTGAATAATTTCTAATTGTGGTCCAATTAATTAGAACATTTAAATTCAAAAATTATGAATAATTTTTTTGAATATAAACACATTATATTTTTCCATAGTTTTATGATCTTAAATTTATAATGGATTAAAATTATAATTTCCAAATTAATATTTTATATCAAAATTTTAAATAATTTTGTATAAATTTTAAGGAAAAAATTAGTATTAAAACGTAATATAATGGAATATTTATTAATAATTTTTTCATAAACATTTATTTAATTAATTAAAAATATTTTATAATTAAATAATGGATATAAAATTTTATAAAATAAATTTTATCCCAAAATAAATTTTAATTATAATTTATAAACAATTTGTAAAATATATGATTCAATTCAAAATTGAATTTGAAGAAAACAATTCTTCAAGAATACATATTTAAAAAAATATCAGGAATCGTGGAATTTGATAGATAGAAAATAATGATTAAACTTATTAAGAACTATCAATCATATTTTAGGACTTGTATCCCTATCTTCACCAACAATAATCATACATAAGGGTCTTCCAATGTAACGTTTTATCCTTGATCACTATGGAAAGTAACCGGATTGGTGGTGCAAGGTGACCTCGCGCACGCCTCCGCATATGCTAGATGCTTCCAATAATTAGTGGAGTATTAAGGTGGTACTATGAGTAGAGTATACCCCCACTACTACAAATATGGCCTTTTGAAGCTCAAAAAAAGTCTATTTACAGTGCTAAAAAATCACTGTTAATCAAGGTGCTCATAAAAGGGGGTCCCTTTTATTGGCTCTAAAAAAGCAATGATAAATACCACTTTTATTAGTGCTAAAAAAGTGCTGATAATTGGTTCCATTATCAGTGCTTTTTTAAGCTGACAAAAGTTAAAAAACATTAAAAAAATAATATTTCTACAATTCGGGGAGGGGCTTCAACAGCGCTTGAAGCCCCCTTCAACAGCCCCCTCAACCCAGATCGAATGACCCAACTACCCCCACCCCCTAGCACGCACACCCTAGTAGCCACCCCACCCCATCCTTTAACAGTGCTTAGTCCCATTTCCACCCGCACACGCACCCTGCCTCCCCTAGATTTGATCCCATAACCTCTTGCATGTGCGCCTAAACCTTTACCACTCCAGTATAATGTATTGATCTCCATTTAATAATATATCTATTCATTTATATATATATATATATATATATATAGTTATATTTACTCGTATATTAATATATATTTATATTAACATATATATATAGTTATATTATATTACATATATCCATATATTAATATACATATATTTGTATTTATAGACAGTATATTTATTCGTATATTAATATATATTTATAAGATCCGTTTTAAATACATTTATAAAATATGCTTTTTTATGTGTGTTTATAAATAAATAAATACTTATATACAATACACACACACACACACACACATATATATATATATATTATGTGTATCTCTAAGTATAATTATACATATTTATATATATTTACAAATACTTTATATTAATATGTATATACAAATGTTTAGAATATATAGATAATATTTATCAGTTTTTCAATACAGATGCACACAAATATATATATATATATATATATATATATACATATACACAAATATATATATATACAGGCACTGATAAAGGCCATATTTTCAATAGTGAGTTATGGTCATTTGAAGTTTGAGTTACGTTTCTAACTTATTTTATATATTTTATTGATTGATTGATTTCTTGTGTCTTCAAGTTGTTATTAAATGATTATTAGTTTATGATAATTAGAAAATTATTAATTATTAATTTTTTAAGATATTACATAGGTTATGATAACTACATATCTTATATATTAAGTGAAAATGTTTATATATACTTATCTAAAACATATTTAATATATATATATATATATTATTTATATAAATATAAATATACTTATATATTTATATACCAATATATTATTTTTTATGAAATATGATTTTTTTTACATATACTCTTTATTAGTGCTAGGAAAAAAATCCCTGATAAATCCCCCCTATCAGCTCTACTTAAAAAGTGTTGATAAAGGGGGCCCCTTGAACAATGCAAAAAAAAGCGCTGATAAATGGGGTGCCTTTATCAGCGCTAAAAAAAGCACAGATAAAGGCACCCCCTTTATCAGTACTTTTTTAGCAGTGTTAAATAGTGACATTGTGGAAACTAAGTTTTGTGGTAGTTCCCCTTTATTATTTTGTGAAACAACAAATAAATTACCAAGATTCATACATAATTAAACACCATCAGAGTATGCAAGTTATAGAATAACAAAAACATGTAATAATAAAAGAAATATTGACCTATAAATATATATTACATATCATCCATTATTCAAGAAACATATATTGATAAAAAAATGATTAAATAAAAAACCAAATATATTGGTTAGTCCACTAGAATCCCCAATACTCACAACATTCCATTCTCTAAATCCCATCAGAGCTACTCCAGCCCAATCAAGAAGAACTAAGGACCCTGCCTAAACAGTACCGACAACCAAGTGAGAGTCTACTACGGTACCCAACAAGAACAGTGTCCTGAACAATGTATGACAACATAAATTAATATAGAATCACTAACATAGTCTCTTACCTACTTGAAATGTAGTGATATATGCATGTCAGATCTTCTAAATGAAAAAATAACTATCAAAAACAAAATAAATAAAACATTGTTTATCCATAGATCCATGACCTAAATTGACAAAAATTACATTAGATTGTGTCAGAGTGTCTCTGAGAATGTAATGATGACCATTCCAACCATAATAATAACCTAGGAGTCATTCACCCCAATATACATTGATAATTAATTTTGGGAAAAACTCACCTGGGTAAACAGTAAAAGGACATGATAAATTATTCGTACCTTTATCAAAACAAGGGTAATTATATATCCCAACATATAATGGTTTTTAGTATATGATCCTTAGTACTATGGAAGACATGACCAAACCTTCCAAAGACCCCACAAGCCATGATATCTCACATTTTCAAAGACTTATCCTCTACCCGGAGCTAATATAATCCTATCTCTAAATCCATGGAAACCCCAAAAATAGTATAATAGAAATTCCTATAAGGGTATTTTATTTATTTATCGTACACCACTCTATGAGGAGCATTATATTTAGTATCATAGTCCTCCCTACTAGGGGATTTTTCTTTTAATTAAAACAACCATCACCCATAGGGAATTTTCCATATCAAAATAATATAAATGCTACCCCAAGGTCTTTTTCCATAATGAATAACATAAAAACCTCCCCCATATGAATTGTTTGGATCCCTTATAAAGATAAGGGGAAATAAGGTTTTTTCAAATGACTAAACTCATCATTATTATTCCTAGCATATCAACTCACATGCAAGGTCTAGGTCCTAAGGAGACACATGTGGTCATATTTAATAGTCCCAAGACACACCCTTCCATGGTCAGTCATTCCTCATGGGAACTACTATACGCCCTTGGGTCATGTCAAAAGTAAAGCACCATACATGTGGTTATTTTTCTCAATATAGTCTCATGCATCATGTAGTTTTATCCACTCACTCAATCTTTCCATCATACCCTTTGTCTGAACACTAAGTAAAACACGTCTCTAGAGAAAGGATCTCTCTCAACATAACCAAGACCATTGTGCCTGATGGATCTAAGGTATCTCAAAGGTCATGTTACATCCCATTAATTTTGATTGATATTAACTCACCACATTTTTCTAGGGAAAGTTATAGTGGGACCTATAGGAAGGTTATCAAAGTCCATCTTGGGATATCTATCTAAGTTGAGCCACACTTCTACAATGAGGTGGGAAAAGGTAGGTACCATAGGGACAATAAGTCATACTTATCCCAATCACACCCATCAAGGGGGGAAAGCTTCCTAGGGAGGCTCATTTAGACCAAGCATCATCCATTGGTGGTTGAGGTGTCAAACTATAGCACTAGGTTCATAGTGACCTTGGTACTTTTTTTATGTTTTGAGAGTACAATTTAAAATTTAACATTTTTATTTAAATTAAATTGTAAATTTGACTAATTAAAAGGGGAAATGGCCTAATTGCAGATCCATAACATTCCCATAAACATAAATAGAAAACATAATTTCCATTAGGTAAGTTCCAAAATCTGCAACCTCAATTAAGAAGGTTTCTCCTTATTAAAGTAGTCTAGTAGCTCTCACTAAGACTTTTACAATCCCAAAATGTCATCTTACAATCTCCCAAGTCCCTAAATCATTGGAATTAATTAAATAATTAATCATAAACCTTTATAAATAATTATCCATCTCACATTATACAATTTACCATTTATATCCATTTAATTAAATTAGGAAATGACACCAAATAACTCATGAGTTGAACCCATAACACTAAAACCACAACCTCATTCTTTCAAACGAACCATGGTGTGGCCCCATCCTCATACCAGGAATAATCTCTAACACACAACCATAAAAAATATATAAAATAAATTGAAATTGACTAAAAAATTTAAAAATTACATTGTATCGACATGCATCACCAAAAAAACATGATGACATGAAGATATAGTATTATGAATCCATCTAGAAAGGTTGTACAAAATCCCCATTGGACTAAGACAATTTCCCCATCCTTATATGAAATAATCATATTAACCCTTAACTTCAGTATAAATAAAATTAGAATGGAATGAGTATGAGGTCAAAGGAGGATACCATAGTTGAATACATACCTCAGATAGTTGATAGAATCCTCCCAAAACAACCTCTTAAATGGATTAAAAGGAGGTAAATAAGGGGGAGAAACTACTAGGTGAGTGAGATAAATGAATGTTATAGGAAGGGATTTCCCACTCTAAAAATTAAATGTGAGAAAATTATTTTCATCCTTAAAACACAAAAATCTAGATGGTAGAGGTTTTGGCTCTCTGGTGGATCCAGTAGGTTAGAAGGGCTACTACCTAGGCCATCAGCTAGCCAGTGGTAGAGAAAAAAATGGTTGGTGTCTACAGTGGCTACCCATCTAGCCCCATCCTTCCTCTACTAATTACCCAAACCTGTAAGGTGCCCTCCAAGCCTCTTCCCATGTCTATAAAACATTTATTTGAGGTGTTCAAAGTCTAAAAATTAAATTATAAATCCCAATTTAAAGTATGACCCCTCCAATAATTTAAAATTCAAATTCCTCCTTGCATTTTATAAGACCCATATAGACCTTGGTTTTTATAACATAATCAACATAACTCTTCTCATCCTTGAGAATCCTCATTGGTTATCTTACTACATCACCTAACCTACATCGTTCTTCTATTCAAAGCCTCCCGATCACATTCCATTCTCAAACTACAAATATTATTATTTATTTCAACACCAATATAAGGAGCTAAACAAATAAAAACATGGTCCATCACTCAAATTCATTTTCAAGACACTAAGAGAACACTTAATAACACCTTCCTATCCTGAGACACCTAAGATGTCTTCATCAAATTGATCATCTATCCTATGGTGTTTCCAATCATTGAATCTAGCTATAGGATTATGATTCTGGTCTATAGTACATTCCACTATTGGGGTATCCAATCAAATAAATGTATCAAAATTCTAATGAAAACCTTGGTATAGTTTCAAATATCCTCAGCAAATATACATGAAAATTCATTCATACACTGTTGTTGATCCTCATTCCTGATTTCCAATTAAATTAGTTAATTTTCATTCTACCAATAATATAGAACATTCATGTATTATATTCTTCAAAAATATAAGATTGATCCTAGAAACACACCAATCACATTTGGTATGATTTAACTAATGTATTTTGCATCCCACTGCACCCAATTACATTCAATAATAGCCATCGAACCTCATTTGGTTGACCCATCCTAGAAATGCTTGATACAAGCAACTAACACACTTCCAAAAACATGTGACCACGATGTATTTATCCCTATATTAATCCCATTATTGACTAAATTCATTCATTTAATTCCATACCCAAATATAATTTCATTTTTATTGCTAGATCCTAAACTGATCAAAACTATCCTTGTGCCCTTCCAGGAGAACCAACACACCACTGATATGAACGACACTTGAAGTGCCTCACTTTCATCCCAAGACTGATACCAACACTCAGAATTTAGTGAGAATAATATTAAAATTCAAACCTTGTTTTTACTAATTATTCTAGGTAAATTTTAATTTATAGGTGTACCGACATCTTATGCCATCAATACCATCCACCAACTGATCTAACATATTCATGACCTCTATCATTCAAGATCCACATTCCCATGCTAATGGGACACTCCCCACCATAGGATTGTATTTCTCATCACTCTATGAGATCAATTTACTAATCACCATGTCCCATTACCTATCTATTATTTAATATAATTGTCATACATGGCCTCCTTACACATACCTGAGTTCCAACATGAAGCATGGATTCACTACTCCTTCTAGGATCTTTGGGCCAGTATCAGTATAAACTGTTGAAGCCTCATTCACTATGAGGGTATCACTCTCCAATATTCAATGATACACTTACCACCATCTTGATTCCTTCATACCACCTCTAGAGCACTAACCCAAATGGGTGCTTTGATCAACACACTCATGTCTCTCATCATAAACTATGCTTATCACTAGAATCCCCTAACATCAAATCATTCTCAGAGTCATTTTACTTACAAGGGAAACATTTTCATACTAATAAAATTCTCAGACTACTATTCCAACTAGAAATTCACTAAAACCCCATTGGCCCTTAGCCCATACATGGACACTCTTGATCTTAAATTAAACAGCTCTATGTGAAATCATCATGTGCAACCACATCCAATTTAATGGTAATGGGTGTATACACTTGCATTTCCCAATTAAAAAACCTGACTCATCATCCAATGAATCTTTCTTCATTAAAAACAAGCTCATACACCTTAACCATCAACTAAACAATCCTCTTCTGTGCCAGTTCCATCAAGCCAAGGATCCATCGACATGCCAATTCAAAATACAAACATTTTTAGTTCCATGATCTAACACAAGCCCACCCACAACCCAGTTAACTTTCCCAAAACCCAAAAATCTACCAACACTCCCACCATGCTGTTAAGGCGCATTAGGAGTCAAAAGGGTAGCTCGAGTGACTATCCATCCCCGAAAAATCTAGATTTTATATCGAAAACACAATCACTTAAGGATCTTTTCACACAATAAGTTTCAAGGAATCTAATGTTATTTTTTCTCATAACCCTTTAATAGTGTTCACATTCACATGTTAACACCTCTCATAATTTTCCCTCACAAATCACTATCTTCCAAATCACTAAATCATGAGTTGTATCTCAAGGGTCTCTAGGCCCTCTAACCTATCCCAAAAAACATATCTCACATGGTCATAACTCAAGGAAAACATCTTGTTTCCATCCCAAAACCCAAGGCAACAAACATTCCAATTTACACTTCAGGGTCTCATGTACACATATTTCATGAACCTCGAGAAATCACATCATCCTATTAGAGAACTTAACCTCACTGGGAATCCTTCTACAGGGCTTCCCCATCCTGAATCTAAAATATCATCCAGGGTTATACATATGAAAATACTATATAATCGCACCAAGATAACCCATATTCATTGAATCATAGAAACAAGTTTTTGTTAAGTTGAATATCATTACAATTTGTTTGGGGAAACACCATATAAGTTGGTACTTGAACATTAAGTAACTAAACTCGTATAATATTCACCCTAAGGGGGCTTATCATTAAGTAATTAAGTTTATATACCAACCAACTAGGGTCATATTATCTCTATACCCATGGAACTTAATTGTTTTCCTCACCATTAAGAATCTTACCATAGATCCATATCAACATCCATCAAAATATTGATATACATGTAAATATAATATAGTATAATTCCATAAATAAATTATATAGTAATATATCATATGGATTGTTGTTTAAATTTTGACATATGAACCTTCATCATCAGTGATAAAATTCACACTATTAGGCCTATATTTCATGTGAATCCTACATGAAGAAACCTCTTTCCACCGTAGTTTAGAGATAAATCTAATAATTGGACTCTCAGTAGTGGGCTATGAGAGAAAAATATAAAATAAATCATAATCCTCAAACATCATGTGTGTCACAAGAAGTGAAAAAATCATATCAATCATAATATAAAATTCCTATAACATCACAACCATCCCTAGTAATATGGATTTTCTATCAGAAATGGTGTTTATGAAGCACTATTTGATGGTACATCACAAACTCCAACATATTCATATATCGCTTAACTCCCATATACCTAAATATAAAAACAAAAATAAATTATTGTGATACTAATTTTTAACATCCAATACTAGATCAATATGGATAGTAACTAGACTAGTAGGGTAACGTGACTTCCGGTGCGCAGACTTTTACACTAAAGGTTGCCGACTAGTAATGTGGGTTTATGTATTACTCTGAGAAAAATATTCGCACTACATAAAAGTGTGTAATAATAAATTAATAACAAAGAATAAAATATAATTAAACACTATCAAATTACCCATGTAATTTATTAAATGAAATGTGTGAAACAAAAGAAATACCATACTTTGAGTATATAATAAAAATCACCAATCAGTATGGTCACATATACAGATAAAAGTAAATGAATAAATATACTAAAAATATATATTGGAGGATACACTACAATCCCTGACCCTCACCTCCGCCCAATTTCAAAATCTCATCTAAGATGATCCAGTTCAATTAAGAAAAAACATATCCCCTCATCAACCTATATGTGAAACCAAGTGGGTGTCTTCTTGGGTACCCAAGTGAAATGGTGGACTAAGTATGGAATGAGTACATACTTAAATTTAGAACAAACAACATGATCTCATACATAATCAAAATGTGTAGATATTTTTATGTGGAATGTTCTGAATAAATGAATAACTACCAACAGAAACCTTCATAGATCCTCAAGTTTGTAACCCTGATCGACCATACCAACTTTAGCTGGTACCATAGTGTATTTTATCTTCTCATGGTGGCTATTCCAACCATAATGATGGCTTGGGGGTACTTTTTCATTAATATAAAGTTATAGAGACTTCGGGGATAAACTCGCTTGGGTATATAGTATAACATCCTAGGGAATTCTCTATCCTGATATCACAACCTGGGGAATGCTCTGTCTCAGTATACAACAGTTCTCTATAGCTAATCCCCAATAATGAAAGAGACTCGACAACACCCTCAAAATACCCCACAATCCCTATATGATTTCACATGGTATGACATATCCTCTACCTGAAACCAATATAATCTCAAGTATAAATACATAGAATCCCCAACAATAGTATCATAGACATCCTTACAAGTGGGTTTTTCTTTAGTCATCACAGACCTGACTGTGAGGGGATTTTTCTTTAAAATCATAGTCCACCCTACTTGGGGATTTTTACTTTTAATTAACATAAGAATCACCCATAGAGGTTTTTCTATATAAAAATAATATAAACCCTACCCCAAGGGTGTTGGACATAAAAAGTAACATAAAAACCTCCCCCATGGGTTTTTCCATATCCCATATGAAAATAATAGAAAAAAATAGTTTTCCTAATTACAAAACCCATTATCGCTATCCATATCCCATAAGCTCATATAGAGGGTATAGGTCTTAAGGTGAAACCCATGGTTATCTTTAATAGTCAAAAAATAAACCATTTCAAGGTTACTCAATCATCATGGTACCTACTACAGTCCCCTAGGTCACATAATAAATAACTTACCCTATATGGGGTCCTCGATCTCAATCTATTATAATGGGTCATCCAAATCAGTCCACTCACTCAACCCATCCATTCTACACATAATCGAACCACCGAGGTAAACAAGTATCAATAGAAGGATCTCTCACCCTATTATTAAAATATATATAATACCAATTGATATAATTTAATAAAAGGGTCATTTTATTACTCATTAGGTTGGGCCGATATCAAATCCCCGCCTTCATGTATGAAAAGCATCCACAAGACCTATATAACAGTTTTTTAACACCTACTTGGGTCGTTCGTCTTAGTCGATCCACACCTCTACAAGGAAGTGTACAATGGTACCTATCCTTGGGCAACTAATTCATACTATGTCCAACCACACCCCACAAGTGGGATCCATGTGCCTAGGGATACTCATTTAAACCCAGACCTGGCTTTCTTTAGTCAAGTCATCAAACCAAATCAGTAGGTTTGTAGTGGACTAGGTGCTTATTTTTCCCTTTTGAGATTTCAATTTAAAATTTAACATTTTTATTTAAATAAATAAATAATCTTAATTAATAAAAATGGTGAAATACCCTATTTTGGGATCACGTACATTCCTAATCACATAAATAGACTACATAAATTTTATAGGGAATGTTCTAGGACTACCTACCTCAATCAAGAAGCATTACCCTTATTGAATTAGGCTAACATCACTTGTCGAGACTCATCCATGAATAACTGGTTATCATATAACCACCTGAGGTCACAAATCATGGAAATAAAATTAATAATTATTTGTAAACTATTATAATTAATTATCCAACTTCGTATAGTAACATTAAAATTTAAATAAATTAAATTAAATTATGAAACAATGCTAAAAAATCCATAGTTGACACCGTCACACAAAATCACAACCCAACACCTGCAAATGATCCATGTCATAGGGGTATACTCATCCTAGGATAAACCTTTAATTACTAAACACAAAAAAATTAAAATAATAAAGTAAATTGAGATTAAAAAACATAGAAAATTCCATATAGTGACATACCTAACTGAAATGGCATGTGTTAATATGAAGACATTGTCTTAGAACACCCTCTAGCTAGGACATATGAAATCCCCATGAGACTCAGAAGATATAATTATCCTTCTATAAAATCATCATATTATACCCAAACTAGAGAGGAATAAAATTATAATGTATGGAAGAGGATATAAATGAAGGATATCAGAGTGGAAGATTTACCTCTTATCATTGATAGAATCTACAAAAAACACACTCTTAAAGGGATTGAAGGAGGAGGAGAAGGGGTTAGAAACCCTTGACCGAGAGAGAGAGAGAAGTGAAGGGGGAGATGAGGGGGATAAAACACTAAAAATTAATGGTGAATATGTAATATACCCCCTAAATAAACAAACTAACAAAACAGTACTAGGATACCAGCTCTATAGTGGATTCAATAGGCCATCAGAATTACTTAACAAACCACCAGCAAGCTTATGTCTGGAAACCGGCTAGATGTTAGCTGTAGTTGTAGTTTGGTTAACCCTAGACTTCCTCTATTTCTCACCTAAACCTCTCAAGTTACCTCTAACTCTCTTACCAAGTCAAAAAACAATTAATTATAGTGTTTAAATATTTCTAATTTCATTCCAAACATGGATTTGAAATCTAACCCCTCCGATAATTCAAAATTAAAATTCCCCCTTAATTTTTTTAAGACACTTATGGACATTGGTTCTTATATTCACTCTTGTGGAAAAATTATGTACTCTTATGTATTAGTAAAACATTATATATCATCTTACACACCGTTATGTATCAAGGGAAAATACCCTTACATATAATTTCATATTACATGACTAGAAAGGATAACACTTTTGTTAGATGAAGCTTTATTTGAAACCTCATGGAATAGTGTTATCATCACATATGATATTCTGATGTCATACTATATGACTAGTATAACAATAATTTTTTTACTAAGAAACTAAATAAGATATATTTTATCATAAAATGAAAATCAATCCGGATAAATAAAATTTTAAATTTTATTTTGTGATAGAGGGTTTGACATGCATTGAGAATTCAAACCCCCTCACTTCAAACATGATTTCATAAATATAAGATCATGTTAAAGATATAATACCATATAAAAATTTCTAAGTGATCATTAATGATTAATCAAACTAGCGAAAACATTTATAAACCATGAAACATAATAATTACATTCCATAGAAACTAAAATTGTATGACTAATGGAAATGAATAAAGTGTACATTACACTATAGAATACTACCCTCATATCCATTTGAGTTATTAATGATGATCACCAAAGAAAAAACCGAAATGTTATTCCTTCCATGGTGTATCCAAAATTTATAATTAATCACCCAAATTACATTATTATAATCCTTTCAATATTCACAATACGCTAGTATCTCAAATGAAATTAAATAAAAATGAAAAAAGACTCAGGAAGAAGAGATCTTAAATCATAGATCACTTGGGGAGATCACAAATCATACTCATAACATGGCCACCATTCATATAGGATATGGGGACACTAATGAGACCAAGTATTTACTCATAGATTTCAAAAATGTGTAAGTATTTTCTTTTACTATATCTTCTATAACCCTCAACCAAAAACTTTAACATCCATTTTATCTTATGAAAAAGTTATTTTATGATAGTAAAATGTGTGGGAGATTAATTTCATCTCAATGAATCCCAATAGTGATAAATGAATCATTCCTTTATGATTCATTGAACTATAACTCACTAATGTCATAAAATATAACTATATAAGGTATCCTTTACGATATCTATATATCATAATATATTATACACCCTAAAGGAAAAATGCATACTTTATTCCATATGTATTTTATACTCTAATACATAATATATCATACCATATACTGTCACATGTTTTTAGAGAATATTCCCTTCATTATATTCCATTATCATTAGAGATTTGTGTTATCTTAAAAACTTCAAAGAACGATAAAGGTGTATATTACTTCTAGTGCTTCCATGATAGGTGGAAATTTGTATTCCCCTTTTATACCATAATCAATGCATCTAGGATAAATTACTTGATTGGGAAATTAATGATGAGTTTTGAGATATGATTATTATTTCTTTTTTGAGCAGACTTTTTATTTTTTAAGAGTTATGGAAACGTTTTATGGGGAGCTTGATAAGGTATTATTATGGAATCTATCTACGTTTTTTATGTTGTTGTTGATGTCGGTGATCTACTCCCTATTTATAATTTTCAAACTTTGATACTATTTTTTTCTTTAGGTTAGCCCATTTTTTGTGATGATTTTAATGATAATTCTTGTATTCACACATGTATGTACACATGCACAAAATTTTCATTGTGTCTATGTAACACCCTGAGATTTAAGTATGTGTTCTCCTTTAAGAAATACATTTTTGAGTTTTTTGTATTTCATAAAACACCAAATAAAATGAACCATGATATAATTTAGTATAATTCAAGGTAAAATTTAATTCATTATGAGTATAAAATGTCAAATAGAATTAATAAAATTACAATAAAAATAAAACCTGAAGAAAATAAAAGACAACAAAATTATCTTATATAAAAATATATGTTTTTGTAAGGACTCGGAATTTCTATGGAAAATATTTTTCTTAAATTCATAGGAATTTTACAAGTCTGTAGGTTATGACGGCGCTTGATTCCGAGGCCCGGTGTTCCCAGAATCAATTTCTGAAGTTTTGTTTGGGTATGTTTAGTAAATGTACGAGTGAGATTTTATAACTTTTGAACCGGTGCTCGGAATTGAAATCTGAGGGCACCGTTGAAATCGCAGCGTCAGTGATTGATTAGTGAGACCTTTACCGCAGTTGCGTTCTAACGAGAGTGAAAGTTAGATTTTAGGGGTTTTTAATTAAGTTAAATAAAAATAAGGGTTAACTTATTTTTATATCATGGTGGTTAAAACCTCCAAGAGGAGGTTAGTGGTGGGTCCCACCCACACATAACCTCCCTTGGGAGGATATTATTAGGTGGGGCACACACAAGCTTCAAACCCCCTAAACCCCCCATTTATGTTGGATGAAACCCTTAAAATTCCCTTAAGTTAATGAAGTCAAACATCTCTTCATTTATTTGTAACTTTCAACCTTCCCTCATAAGCGTGCCAAACCACAAATTAATAAATGTAATTAATTAATTAATTTTAAATCATTTTAATTCATTTGGAAAACAATTAAACAATGGGTTATCTTAACCCATTATTTTGGTTGGCACATTATTTTTTGTAGAGCTTTGGAGAACCCTTGGAAAATTTTATTCTCCCAATGAAGAACGCCCCTCTCCAACGAAGAACGACGGACATCTATCTCTCCCTCTTCAACCGGGGAAAAAGAGGAAACACCATCATCCTTGAAGAACGCCGACGACGTCAACTTCTTCGTCTACTCCCGACGTCAACAGAACGACGTCCGTCTTTCCACGACTTCTTCAACGATTGTCGGCAATCGAGGTAGGGGGATTTTAGTTATTTTATATATGAGTATAAACATCCATTCATCATCGTTCAAATTTCTGGAATATGGAATGCCAAATGTTATCACCATGATGAGGAGGGCTCAGACCGCACGAACACGGCCCGACCCGCCCCCTTTGGTTGTTCTTATTTGTTGACGACGGAGGTGGACCGCAAAGAAGCCGGCGACACAACGCCTCCAGGTTGCCACAAGGGTACGACACCACTGTGTCGCATAGAGAACCGAGTCGTGGCCAGGTGGCCTGCGGCGGTGCCGGAGGGGCGTGGTGTCGTTGAACTGCGTTGGAAGGAAGAGTCGTGGCCATGAGCGCTGTAGCGATTGGACATTGAGTGTGGTGGAGACGCGCTGTGTGGAGGTGTCGGTGGCCGCGGCTAGGCCAGGCCATGGAGGATGTGGCGTGGTGCGGTCGCGCCGCGCGAAGGCCAGCAGAACCGCGGCGCCATCACGCCGCAGCGAGTGGGGTCGTGGGCTAGCCAGCCGGGCCACCACGGGTCGGGCCGCCTCGAGCCGAGTCGCCTCGGGCCGGGCCGCGCCTACAGGTCGGGCTGCCCCATCGGGCCGGGCCGCTCTCGGGACGGGCCACCCCCACGGGTCGGGTCAGACCCTCGGGCCGGGTCAGACCCACGGACCGGGTCGGACCCCAGTCCGGACCCAGACCCATTTGGCCAGTTTACACATTTTCACCCCTATCTTGGGCTATGGGTGTCCTATTGACGAACCGCCTACGGCGATGGAAGACTTGGAGTGAGATGGTTATTTTGGAATACCCCACTTGAGGTTTGAACATAGTTGGAGTACAGTCGGGTTGGTTTGAACCTAAAAACCAACCGGGGCCCTAGGACGAAAATGTCAATAACTCACAGACCGGGCATCCGATTGACGCACAGTCTGTTGAGTTGGAACCCTTACGACATGGCGGTCCTTTGGGTTACTAATTTATGGAGTTTATTTGTGGTTGAGGTATGACCAATATCTCAAGGGCAGATTCTACGAAACTCGAGCGCATTTGGTGTGAGGATCCAATGGCTGATAGTAAGGCGGAGGTTAGAGGTAGATCTTATGGAGGTCAATGCTCAGTGATCCTGTGTGGGTCAGCGCATACCGATCTTGTGTGTGTCAGATCCTATGAGAGTTAGCGCTCAGCAACCCTGTGTGGATCAGCGCATACTGATCTTGTGTGGGTCAGCACTCAGCGATCCTGTGTGGGTCAACGCATACTGATCCTATGTGGGGCAGATCCTGTGTGGGTCATTGCGGGGGTTAGTACCTATCGATCTTGTGTGGGTCAGACTCCATATGGTCAGAAGTAGTGCCTCTTGATAGAATAAGATGATCTAGCTTCGCGACTAATCATCTGTACTTCTATACTTCTTCATAGCACTTTGCGACAGGAGGAGTTCTCCAGAAGTCGTGGTTTTGATAATGAAAATTTTAGTTTGAGCTGAGTCAATGACTTTCGTGTTTTTCTTCATGATTGAGATGGGTTACTAAATAACTTAGTTATATGTATTGGAATATACCTAAGTAAGGGTTATCCGTTGATTTCATACTTGGTGGTTATCCTAGTTGGATTTTGGTGATACCTTGAGGTTATCGGGGTCCCTACTAAGTATCATTATACTCACCCCTACACGGGCAATGCCCGCACCTCATTGTGTTAGTTGCTGACAACAGACAGCGCTGATCGGGGTAGAGAGTAGCAGAACAAGATGGTACCTGGAGGTGGAGCACTCGGTGAGACGTACACAGAGCGAACGGATGGACTTGGGGTGCTGAGGTGGCCATATGTACCCACCCTCCAGGTGGGAATTCCGAAGGATAACCCAGTAGCTGCTTTACTTCTTTTCCTCAGTTGTACTAGCTTTTCAGTTGTATTGTTCTTTACTTTTGGACATGTATTTCAGGCCCCCTTTACTTTCAGCACACTCTTTTGTATATATTTTTACTTAGTGTTTTACTTCCAGTTGTGTACTCTGTTGTGTTTTTTACTATTACAAAGGAAATGCCTTCCCAGTTTAGGGATTTACGCCTTTGGTGCTAGTCGCTAGCCCCTGGCCTATGGAAGGCGGGCTTGGGGCAGTCACGATATAGGCCCCGGGGGACGGGTCCTGACAGTTGTAAATCCTTACATATTATTATTATTATTATTATTATTATTTAATGAATATATTCATTAAAATACCAATTGATTGAGGAAAATTTAATAATTTGAAGATAAAAAATAAATGGATTGTGATAAAAATGATTCAATATTAAAAATTGATATTTTTCAAAGAAGTATTTTCAAAGTGTTTTTTATTTTTAACATAGATTGAATTGATCACTTTTAATGTATTATTTGAATTAATTTTTTAAATATATGAACAAATAAATATAAACTTATTGTTAATTAATATTAAATATGTATAGGAACCCTTAAATTTAAATTAACAATTTCCTATAAAGGCTGTTTTCATTATATTTTATATTTTTAATTAAAAGTTAGATTCCTAAATTTTAGTATTTTAATTTTATGAAATAAAATATTTTTTTAAAATTAGTATGTAAAAGTTATCTTATGGTTGATTTTTTTTATAAAATGGTAAATTTTCAACTGAATAGTGAAAAATATCATTTGGACAAATATTTTTACATGAATGACATAATTATGATATAATAATGACTTAAAAACACATGAAAACATTTAATCAACAAAAAAAATTAAATGCGAAAAAAATAATTTAAAATTAATATTTTTAATTATTTAAATCTGTTATTGAATTTTTAGAAGCTAATTATTATTATATTCTAATAAAAAAATAATTTTAGTTTTTTTCCTTTAATTAAGTATTCATATTGAATCATTCAATTTTTTATTGATTTTAAAGTCACGTAACACTCTATTTTAAAACCATATACCAATAAATTTAATGGGAATCATTATTATACATGATTTTTTTTAATTCATTTTTATACTAAAAGTGAATTTTTTTCTGAAATTTGTTTTTGCATTTAGCGCACTTCAATTAAAATTAAATTTTCTGCCTATAGAAATGGAATAATTTAAATTTATTTAAAAATTAAGAATCATCATGTTCAAATTAATTAATAATTTCTATTTCATTTTTATTCAAAAATTTAGTTAATAGGGTACAAAGCACCTCAACAAATGCTAAAATGTAGAAAAATTGTTAAATTAATAGATAAGAACACAATATATCAAAAAACCCAATTCTTAAATAAGTGGATATAGTGTTTATCAATATATGTATATATTATTTTCCATTTTTATGCATTTTTTATTTATTTTCATTGAGAGTGGATTTCACTTTTTATATTATGAAATTCATATTACAAAAATTTCACCCTTCGGATTTATGACAAATTCACTTCACCACCCTACTTATTAAGACACATTGATAACCTTAGATCAACAAATATATAGAAAAATAATTCCTAAAATCTCTTTCTTATATCATATAGGTTTTGGTCTCACCAAAATACAAATATAATAATTCTTAAGGAGTGGTTTAAAGTTTGATTTCAAAGGAAATGGTAATTGCCTTAACTTTGTTCTTTCAAGATTCTTTCTTATTCCATATTTTCCAAATATATTATAAAAATACTAATATAGTTAAATTTGTATACTTTTTATACTGAAATATTATTACATTGATGTAAAAAAGATTTTACACCTCTCTCATCCATCATAAAATGAAAACGTTTCTTGTATTTAATGTGGACTACCGCCTCCATGAACAATATATATCATTTTTCATCATTTACTAACATGGATAGTGATAAATAATAATTTAATGAATAAATGAGATATTTATAATAAAATTAAGATTTTGGAGAGATAAATTTTCAATTATATTAAAAATATTAATAATATATGGTCATTGTAAAATTTAACAGCCCAAAACGTGCATATCAAGACACTTTTCTTTATTTGAATATATTCTATATAAACTATTAAAGTATATAAATTTTCAATTACTAATAATATATGATATTAATATATAAATAATTTTTTTGGTTCATGGAATGTTAACATTTATTATTAACTCATTATTATAAAACAATCTATAGTTTGTCAAAAATTACTAAAAAAGCTCATTACAGTTTTCATCTTTTTTAAATATTACCTAAAAATACAATGTAATTAACATAGAAATCATTAAATAATTATGTAAATAATGTTAAAATACTTATAAAATAATGTAGATAATGAAATCATTACCATTTAATGATAACCAAAATCATTATATAGAAACAAACATGAAATGGTTAAAACTACTAACACCAATTATCAATATTAAATATAAATAAATAAAAACTATGTAATAAATTAATATATAATATGTGTATAAAATTTCATAAAAATGCATAAGTTTACTATTAATATGAATAATTAACCTAAATTGTTTATATAGTTAAGTTAGAGTGTGTCGGACTAAGTTGATGTCAAAGGTTAGGGTTCTTAATATCAATTTACATTTCCAGATACATATTTAGAATTATTAAATTATTCTTATTTGAAATAATGTAATTAATTTCCATTGAATTATTTTATCATAAATAAATTTTTTAATTTCATTTAAAATTATACTTCACAGTTTCTTCTTATGTTATTTTGATTCATTACCATAATCATAAGGGAATTCTTAAATCAATTTACTCTCATCAAGTTATTTCTTCCATTCATTGGTTATGTTATTATATGATTAAGTGAACTATATACACTTATTTATTTATGATTTAATTAAACCTAGTTAATGTGTTTATATATTTCTTTAACATATTGTATTCATTAAATTATTCAAACCTCACTTGTTATGCACTTGGAGAGGGTTTCATTTACTCAATTTCCTTTTCATTAGGCCATAAACTATTTTCTAGTATTATAATATTCCATTTTTCTTTTACAATTACCTTTATCTATTATATATGGTATTTTATATTTTTATCTCAGTAAATTACATTTTCACAAGAAAATTTTCTTCTTTTATGAATCCTTTTCTTTATAAAAATTTGACACTTCTTAAGAATAATTTTCATCCTTTCCTGTGAAAATTTTTATTCCATATCCATATTATTTATATATATTCAAGAATTTTATTCTCTATACTTAAATGAATTTTTATGTACACTTTCAATTATCTTAAACATTCCCTACATATTTTTAAGAATGAATCCTTTTAATTTTTTTGGAATAGCATATTGTGGAATCTTTTTACAGAGATATGAATAGAATGTTTAGTTTTTGTACCGCTTAGTCATATTTTAATAATATTATGTTTGTTCATAATTATTATGTTTCCTTTACTAGTTTCCAAGGTTTTAAAGATAATATAATATTACTATTTTTCTATGAGTTTTTCATTTTTTTAATGATACCAAAAGAAAATGATAATTCTTTTTGTATTTCAATGAATATTTCTAATGATTTTTTAAAATTATTTTTCATCACTATCAATATATATCAATGATTATTACTCTTTACTAGGAATATTATCATATTTTATCATCCCCTTTATTACTTTAGATGGATTATTATGATATTTTAAGGAATTTTTCATGAATCTCATTTATTTTACATAGGTTGACTAATCTATGAAAAAATTATGATTATTTCATAGAACATGTCTTAGAGATATTTGTAGTTTATCATTATGTGATGGGTGGGACATATATATCCCTCCAATCAATTAGGTGAAGATTTATATCTCGTTAGATAATTATAGTAAATAAGATATTATGTTTGATCCATAAAGTGAAATAGTTAGTGATTATAAGGCCCCAACCTTAAACATTACACAATATTGAATTAAATTAATAATTCACAATTAGGATCTTTTTAGGTTTAGATTTTTAGAGAATTATCTCATTAAAATTACATTACAACTCAAATATTACAAAGTAGAAACTTCTAATCAGTATCCATTTTTTCATAAAATAAAAAAAATCCTAAAAAAGAAACATATCTAGTTCCATGTTTTAAACAACATGACTTTTTCAGGATCCCATTCTTGGCCCTATTCATCTTTATGTATTGTGGGAAACATTTCAAAAACATGGGATGAGAATAAAAAGCTCAGTAAGGGATATAAAATAAGGAAAGAAAACACTAGTCCATGAATACATACAAATAAAATAAATCGTACTTTTCAATCTTAAAACATAATCTCTTTAACCTACCTCACAAAATCATAAGATTTATGAATAACACATAGAAATCATAAATCATAAAGGTTAATTCTGGCATCCATATCATACATACATTTTAGACTTCACAGATATGTAGGGAGTTACATTTGGAATACCCATAACAGTATATTCCCTAAATTTATTAGGTGAAACACTCATGTTTACCTGCATCATGTTACCCAATGAATTATAGAGCTATCTCAGGCTCACCCACGCTAGGTTTATCATGGAACCACTCATATTCATACACAATACCCAAGAACCATAACATAATCATAACGCATAACACAAGAATAAAGGAAAGATAGCATTTCTACATTGCAATCACAAAATATCAATTCAAGATATTAACATAATAAATTCTTTATCAAAACCATTTTCAAAACCATTTAATGAAGAAATTTTTGAATCAAAGTGTCTCATACCACATTGAATATTTTGAAAGAAATTATTATTCATAAATCATTAATTACTATATAAATAAATCCTTAAAACCATTTTATAACATGGAAACTAATTAGAACAATAAATCTTTAACACATTTAAAATGATGTTTTAGTTGTTGAAGTGTCCTTTACCACTTGAGAACATAATTGAAAAAAAATAATTAATGAATAAAATTAAACAAAACTTTAATATCATGATAATAAGGAGATCCCTGATATCATATATCAAAGGGGAGTATATAACCATTATAGGATAATAAAGGTTCATAATATCAAAATATGCCTCAATGAATGGAGATTGAGATGTATTTCCATAAGAAAATTTGGCAGCCTAACGATGTCATGTTAAAATTCATAAAATGGGTTGATGGGAGAGAAAAAGGGTCTATCGTCACATGGAAATAAATTTTTCTGAAATGAGGATATAGAACAACATATCCCAATATAAGAAAATGGAAACTAAAAAGACATAACACAGAATAAGACTTTGACTAAAAGAGGATGTTGAAAGTTTCCCTTATGAAGATCGTATCATTACATTAAAGATAATCCAATGAAATAATTATGTATTAAAAATATAAATACCCCCAATACAATTATATATTAAGTGTAAAACAATCAGAGGTCCTTAACACATATTCATATAATGACATAATCAAGAAGTATAAGGTTAACCCAAAGAATGGAAATTCGGTTAAGAATATCCCTTATAAAAATTCGACAGCCTAACGGCGTCACTTAAAAATTCAGAAAATGAGTTGATGAGAAAAAAAGGTTCTATTATCACATGGAAAAAAAATTTACAGTGATAAGGATATAGAATAACATATCCTCACATAGTAAATTGGAATTAAGAATACCTAACATAAAATAATCCTTTGACTAAAAAGAGGAAGGTGAAAGGTTCACTTACTGATTTAGTAACTTATGAAACATAACCCACATGAAAAAAGGATCATAAAATGAATATTTCAATACCCATAAATTAAATTATATTAAAAAATAATTCAATAATGTTAAGTAAATGTAACACACAAAATGAAATAGTGGAAAATATAGTATAAATCTCACAGGAATAAAAAGTGAGATGAAAACCCCTTACCTCAAGTCTGACTTGTCTTGTATGTTCCTTTTTCTTCCTCAATAATAAACTTAATTTAATTTATACTTCATTAAGAACCTTTTTCAAGTTTATTATTCATTTTATATCACTTATTACCTTGTTATAACAATTATTTAATTATTTGAATTCATGTCGGACATTTTGTCGATGTTCGAAACTTATGTCAAAAATGAACTTGTTATAATTAAAAATTTTCAATGTGGTGAAAATTACATTATCTCAAGAATGATATTAATGATTAAGATATCATATATATCATATATATCCATTATATATGTATTTATAATTTTCCATATCATTTGAATATATGAAAATGAAATGCACTGTTCATGGAGATAACAAGTCGTACGTACGCATGAACGCTACCTTCATTTCATTTTTTCAATTTTTAAAGGAATGAAAACCGAATGATAAATAGGTATATTTTTATTCCAGTATAAAATAATATTTTATATATGTTACAAAATCTCATTAACATCATCATTTATACATTCCTTGTATGTTATGAACGAGTCATATCACTTTGAGGGGGTGGTAGACCACACATCCTAAAATGACATTATCATATTTATAGAACATGAAAAGCATAAAGGTATGTTCTAAATGAGAATTTAAAAAGCATATAGATAAAATAAATATCATATATATCATATATAATTAAATTTCCATCATAATGGACACCTGATAGGTGGTTGGGGAAATTCGAGCAATCATTGTTTCATGAGGCAGTAGTTCGTTGTACACAGAAACAATATGATCGTATCAATTAGATGGTGGTGTGTGGATGTGTAGTTATAAAAATCCTTATAAAAACAACTTTGTATATTTAAAATACTGGTGTTGTTATAAAATAATGGAATAAATATACTTTAGGTTGTTGGAGAAGGAAAATAAAATAAAATAACTTAAGAGAAGATGTTACCTTTAAATTGGGTAACTCCCTTTGGTTTGAACCAAAAGGATTTATCGAATTGCCTTCTGCCCAAACTAAGGCTTCTAGGTGGAAGAGGGGATGCTGGGAGATTATTGGAGTAGAGTTTGGATGAGACAAGGGGCTTGAGAGGTGTGAGTAATGGGTCAGAGGTGGTGGCCTTTTATAAGAGGGAGGATGGGATCTTTAGGAATGATTGAAAGTATTCTTTTATTATAAAATGATTTTCGGTTTCAAAAGGTCCAAACCTTAGTTAATTCTAATATAAGGTGAATATAATTCAAAATAAAATCATCCAATAATAATTATAGAGGAATTTTATATTTTTTAATCCTTATCTTTTTAATTTAACCATTTGTTAACTAATTTATCTTTTACCATGTCCTCTTGTATATTCATACAATATGGTTAATATATTTACTATAAAATTCAAAGAGATAAAAAATGGATCATTAATGACATTTTTAACATAATATATGTCATTTTTCAGAATCTTACTTATTTAGGATTATTTTATCATTTAATAAAATATTAATTGATTTAGAAACTCATTTATGTCACTTTTTATACTATTGATATCATTACTTTTAAAAAAATCTATAAAAACATTATTATTTCTAAAAAAATCACTAATTAAAATATAACAAGTCATTATTATCTCTAAAATTATTGTATGTCATAAAAAGTTTCAAAATAAATTTATTTTAATATTTATAATCTCATTTATTTAAAACATTCATTAATGAGGTTATCATTACATCACCATTGTGTCATAAATAAATTTACATATATGATATATAACAATTATAAATAAAATACCATGATATAGTAAATAATTTTATATTTCTAATGAATATTTATAGTTGAAAATATCACTTATATAACCCTATAAAAAAAATTTACTAAAAGATATTATTTTATGTTACATTTTCCTTCATTTTAAATTAATTTTTAGTGTCATTTTCATTTTCAAGTGGCTCTATGGGGTCCAAAAATTGACCTAAGGATATCCATTTATAGAAATGTATTAGAAAAAATAATTAGGGGACGTGTTTGGGTAATTTAAATTTATTATAATATTATTGTTTACCCTTATTTACCATATTTACCCTTTAACCGTGGTAAATAAAATATTTACTGAAGTAACTGTTCATAATGTCTAAAAATAAAAATAACCTATTTAAACAATTTGGACATCCGGATTCTAAATACGGAATCCATTTTTTCAAATTCAATACATATAAGTCTTATAAATTAATTTAAAATTAATTCATGTTGTCAAAACCAAAATGCATATTTTTAAGAAATAATAACTATTAAAAGATAGACATTCATTTATGTCTAATTTCAACACAAAATTACTTGAAATGACAAAAATTGTATTAAATGATAAAAATATAATATAATTACACATTAAAACTAATTAAAAAGATAATCTAACCATATAAATAAATTATATTAAAAGGCAGTTCTGAATAAAAATGCAGTATTGTTCACTATTCATCAAAAATGAACTTTATCCGAGAAATACCAAAATTTTACACAAAGTAAATTTTGATGTCCCGCTTCTAAAGAAGAAGTTTATTTTTTCAAATGGAATATATAAAAGTGACAAAAAAGAAATTTAAAAAGGGTTCTCCATCAAAAGGCGGTAAAATGACTTTTGAAAAATATTAAAGCTTTTCATGCTTAAAATTGGATTTCATTCTTTCTTTAAGCCTCTAAAATGTATTGAATAGAAGTAAAATATTTACCAAACATGTCTAATCATATTTTAGTTATTTATGTTCATTTCGTCCAATATAATGGTGAGGCATTAACTACCATTTAAAATAATAATATTATTATATTATTATTTGGTATAACTCAATGTTTTGTGCAACGTAGGATTTCAAAGAAATTCATTATTGCGTGTTGAGTACTATATCGTGCATAGAATCCCCTTTAAAATAAAATAAAAATTTAATTCACAAATATTAATAAATATGAAAACGTATTTTTCTATAAATATATGGGTCATTACATCCTTCCCCCTTTTGGGAATTGTGTCCTCACAATTTTAAAATTGGGCTTGGAAATTTCATTGAAAGTCCAACATCAAAAAAAGATTCATTAAAAATATTACTTTAAAAGAAAAAAATATAAGTAAAAAGGTCACTCGAGATAACCCATACTAGGATTCCATGAAAACATGGATATGGAGGGGAAACTAAGTGATATGTTCTGATCGAGAGTAATAGAAAACATGATTAGAAAAAAGTTAACAACACGAAAACCACAAACTTGTGATGGGTTAAACAGTAATTGGTTTCCCAATAGGAAAAGTAAGTGAACATAATTTTTGTTTTAATTTCCATTTCATAAATTTGGAGAATTTATTTATGATATTGACTAAGAACATAAGGAAATATACTTGTTTTCAATTAGAGTTTCATCCTTTAATATGTTTCTACCAAAAACTCATATTTTCTCCAAATGATGAGTATTCAAGATGAATTAGTCACACCTGAAGCACTATAATCAACTTCTATAGAATCACATAATCCAAAAAAGATGAACTATATGTTTCCTCTATCTTTAGACATTAACCAAAACAAAAATAGTTAGTACAAGATCCAATTGTAGGATAGAAATATGATGTAGATGCTCAATATACAATAGAGGGGGTGAATTGTATACTTTAAAAATTCATTTGGAACTTTTAAAGATGGTATAAAACTTTCTATTGTTTAACAATGTTAAACAAGGTAAATTCACAAGACCTATTAGTTCTAAAATGTTTCTAGATTCTAGAAATATGGTTTCGAAAATGAAACTTAAGAAAAGTTTACAAGGAGAAAGATTCTACCTAAAAGCATATAGAGTCTTAAAAATCAGTGTATATGAGTATAAGAAAGTATAAGATAGTTATACTTTCCTTATTAATCAAAATGTAGTGGAAAATAAACTTGAAATAATACAAGTAATAAGTATAGAATCTTTTAACCCAAAGAGTATGGCATCCAACAACCTTGGATAAAGGTCCCTTGATTTATACTTTCAAGAAAGTCTGTTTTACCCACACCAGGGTAATCCCTCGATAGGAATATCAGAGTCTATCTTGATATCCGCTAAATCACTCGAACTTTAAGGTAGTCGACACCTTTGTCTTCTTATCCCCATAATCCCTCGATAGTACACCGAAACAATCGGAGTCGCACGAAGTAATCTGAACAAGATGTTCAGTGTGCACAAAGCATGAGAGTCTCTCTCTAAAAATCACTTCAGCGGCATATAATCTCTAGAGTTATAGAATAGCCAGTAAGTCAGTATGTAAGTGTATGTTTTTTGATCTCGTTTAAATGATCTCCTATTTATAGGCACATCTCCAATGGTCGGCTCCCTCCTCTAACGGTCATATTTTTCCTTAAATTTTAGAGGGACCTCTACAGGTGTCACTCAAACAATAGTTAGTTAGAAACAGAATGTATGAAATCATTTTATAACTATAATAAGAGTATGTAAAATATGGTTGCTCAAACAAATCTATTTTTCAGAGTCAAAGAAAAAATAAAATTTCAAGTCTAAGAAAATAAACATTCGGAATCAATATTACAAGGATATTCGTATTCTGTTTTTCATGGAATTCAGAATCAGAATTCTATAGAATTCGGAGTCTAAATTCAGAGGAATTAAAAGTCTGAATTTTATGGAATTCGGAACCTAAATTCTGAGGAATTCAGAGTCTGAATTCTCAAGAATTTAGATTATGAATTCTCAGGAATTCAGAGTCTGAATTATAAAGAATTCGGAACTTGAATTATGAGGAATTCAGAGTATGAATTCTAAGGAATTCAGAACCCAAATTCTGAAGAATTTGAAACCTGAATTCTAAGAAATTTGGGTTTTGAATTATAAGGAATTTGAAGTCTGAATTTTGAGGAATTCAGAATCTGAATTTTAGAGAATTCAGAATCTGAATTTTAGAGAATTTGGAATATGAATTTCTGAAAATTCGGAACCTGAATTCTGATCTTGAAAATAGAATACTCTATAAATAATTATTTATAGAATTCCGAGGTTTTAGATGTGAAATAAAAATTTTCACATTGGAATAAAAAGAGTTATATTTAGAGAAACGAAAATACGAATAATGAAAAATAGGTAAGGATAAATTTTCCTTGGGGAAGAAAAATTTTCCTTATTAAGGAAATTCTGAGTAAAAAGTGAGTTCCCTTGAGGAAGGAAAATCTTCCTTATTAAAATAAATCTTAAGGAAAATAAAATTTTCCTTGAGATAGAGTGTTTGTGATTTTCAAAACATAAAGGAATGGAAAATTATTAGGGAAAACTTATTGACTCAACAATCTCCCCCTTTTTGAAAGCAAAAAAATCTTTTCAAAAAATAATATAAGGACTTTGAAATTTTTATGAACTTGAAAATAAAAACTTATCTCCCTTTACTTATGGATCATAATGAATATGAATAACTCCCCCTTAGACTTTGAAATCCCTAAGGATTTTATTCTTGATTTCCTGATGATATTTTACATTTTCTTGCATATAAAAATATTCATGATAAAAACATTCCCTTAGATGAACTCCCCCTTACTTAGGGAAATTTCTTATTTACTTAGTATTCTTTTTTTACATTATTTTCTCCCCATTTTTTATTTTCAAAAAGGAATAAATATAATGGAAAAGAAAATATGGTACCAGAAATATTAGTACTAAACAACCAAAAATATGAAGTGCAACAAAAATGTCATTAAGATTTGAAATAATTTTTACAATAGGTAAATACAAAAAAAATATTATATTTGAATGAAATTATCCCTCTTTCTATTTCGATATCAGCATATTCACAATAGTTTCCAGCTTTATGAGTTCCTTGTGATCATCTTCCACATGCTTGAGTAGCTGATCTTGATCTTCACTTTTCTTTTCTAAGGATTTAATTTTTTCTTCCTGAGCCTTAAGAATATTAGCCTGAGCCTTCAAGGTTTATTCTAGTTTAACAAGTTTTTCCTCAAATTCGATTCTAAGATCCCTTTCTCTCTTCCAACTCTAAGAAACTGAATACAATTTTCCATTCAGATCTTTCACTTCTTGCTTTCGAGTAGTTTCTTTAAGAGATAGCTTTTCATCAAAAGACTTGGTGAGATCCTCGAATTTATCATCTTCGGTTTCAAAATAATCCTTTAAAATTTCTTGAAACTCATCGATAATTCTCATCTCTTCAACATTTTTCCTTTACCAACTAGTCATATTCTTGTAAGATCTTTTATGGGATTCATAATTAATGAAAAACATATTGAAATTGGCCTCAAGTTCGACACAATTATCCATCACCATGGATACTGAATCTGTTTTTTGATTTAAGGAATGATGAAGCATTTGGCATCTTGAATCTATGCTTGGAAATAATGGAATAGTACCTATCAACTTCTTTAAATACTAAAAAACAAATTCATGGCCAGGAGAAGATGATTCTGAATTAAAATTCTTTGTTAATGAGGATTCATTTTCAATTAGATCAGCTTTCCTCTTCGATGAAGCACCAGCAACTTTCTTACTGACCAAAGACTTGGTATGAGTATCAACCATCACCTGCTTTCCCTTATCAGTTCTTGAAATTATTTCTTCTTGTTTAAGTGATTCTTGTTTACTATCTAATAGCTTAACAATCTTATCTTCATCAACTTTTTAATTCTCAACTCCTGCCTCAACATCCTCTGGCTGTATGAAAAAATGATTTTTACTTTATTCTTTAGACAATTTATTCACTTCTTCCTCACCCTTCTAATCTTTTCTGGGGGTAACAAGTTTTGAAGACTTGTCTTCAGAAGTTCAAATTGATGACTTTTCAAAAGGACTTTCCTCCTCATGATAATATTCTACTTGCTTTAGAATATATTTGGTATCACCACTCCCTTCTTCTTCTTCTTCCACTACTTCTTTTTTCACTATTTATTCTTCTTGATCTCGTTCTAGAATCACCAAATTCTTTCCCAGAGTCTCTAGGATTGATTCTATTAAAAAGGATTCTGGTACTGGAATTTTCTCAAAAACTTTCTCAAAATCCTTAAGAAGAGATTGTACTATCTCAACCTTAGACATCTTCTTCTTTTTTTTATTCTCTTTTTCTTCCTTACCAATCTCTTTAGTAGCCTTTTCTTTTAACGCTTTTGCATCCGCAGGGTACAATACAAACATAGTCTCCCCTTCATTGTTGTCTTTCTTATCCTCTCTCTATTTTGCAACTACTTCATCATGATAAGCTTTTTTCTTCTTCTTCTTTGGTGGTGCTAACTGAATTTCATTAGCCCTAGGATTTTTTTCTCTCTCTTCAATTTCCTTCACCTTTCTCTTCCTTCCACCTTTCTTGGAGATTTCAGCTACAACAGCTTTCTTTGATAAATCTTCAACTTCTTCATTTGATAAATCATAAAATTATTTGGATTCACCCAAAAATACAATTTTCATTCTCTTTAGAGTGTCATCTCTTAGCAACATTTCCCTGAAATTTCTTGACTTTGATTTGTAGGAAATTTTAATTTATTCTAAACAAGAAACAATGATCTTTCATAGAATTTCCGGATACATGATAATATAAGACTTTAGATTTCCATTCTTGATATTCTCAATCATTACCAAGATATAGCTAAACAAGTTTATCTTTATTAGATTCACCATGAAATCCAAAACATATATCTCTCTCTTCTTCAAAGAATCTTTATCTCCTTTTCTCATAATGATAAAGCCTTGAACCCAAAGTTCAAGAATCCAGAAATTTGATGAAATATGAAGAATCTTTAAGGTCTTAACTCCAACCAAACCAAGACATTGTATGGCCTTTTCCTTATTAGAACATCCTATAACATCAAGTAACTTATGAAAACAAAATTCATCTTCTCCTTCATAAGGTATTCCAATCAGACTGGCTACCTTAGAATTAGGAAGAGAATAAGTCTTATCAGAACTCTTGAAAGAAAATTTCTATTTCCCTCCTTGATTAAAAAAATATATAGATTTATAGAACTCCACAAGAAACTTCGGAATCACAAGAACGTCTACCTTGGGTTTAGATACAGCTATTCTCTCCCGGTCATTTAACTTGATGTTTTTTGATATGATTGAACCATACTTATTAAATAAGTCTGGTTCTACCAAAATTTCATGATAAATATTCTATTCAGATATTTCCTTTGTGGTTGACATTTCTTTTTGAGGAGAGGCTTCATTATACATTCGACACTAAGGAAGACCTGAGAAATTCAGAATGGTATTAAGTAGGAAGGGAAGAGCTTCAGCATGCAAGAGCTTGGGATTCGATGTGCAAAAACCATCAGGGGTACTTTATATAGGAAATTGAAGCGATGATTCAACTTCCCTGATTGGTCCAATGGTTGAAAACCATCTGATCAAATCTAACGGTTGATATGATAACTGAAGAAGGATTTTGATAGGTTCTCATCTTTTGAGGTTTTTAAAGATATACATTCGGATTTAAGAAAAAGTGAATCTAAAATAGTTTCTTAAAGATAAAAACAACAAGTAAAAAAGTTGATTATGAAAACTTAGGAAAAAACATACCTTCTGGATTACTAGGAATATTATTCGTAATGTAAAAAAATTTCTTGAATGAATTTAGATTCTGAAAATTTTGATTGAAAAAATTTTAGACTTTGAAAATTCTAACTACAAAAAAAATAGACTATGGAAAAATATGATTAAAAAAATTTGACTAATAAGCAAATGTACTCCCCCATTGAAAAGGAGTTTATTAATATAAGGAGATAGGTCTCAACAATAAGTTAACATGGAATATCGCCTTATATTTATCATTCCTAACATCTGTTTAATATATTCAAATCTATCTTAGGATAAATATTTTTTGAAAATATAAGCAAGTTGATCTTGTGTTCTGATAAATTGAAGAATGATATCTTTTTTTTTTGTGTGTGATCCCTATGAAAGTGATGCCTAATATCTATGTGTTTTGCACGAGAGTGATGTGTAGGGTTTTTACTTAAGGAAATGGCACTAGTATTATCATACAATATTTGTGTTTTGGTAAAAATCATACCATAGTCTGTGAGTTTGTGTTGCATCTACAACACTTGAGCACAACAACTTTCAGTTGCAACATATTCAGCTTCAATAGAGGAAAGTTCTACTGAGTGTTACTTTTTGCATGACCAAGATACTAATGAATCTACTAAGAAATGAAAAATTTTAGATGTACCTTTACTATCCATTCTACATCCATCAAAGTTAGCATCTGAAACAAAATATAAAACAAAATCATTTCTAGAAGTATAAAAGAGTCCTAGATCCATGGTTACCATTAATTAGTGAAAAATCCTTTTCACTTCCTTTAAATTATATTCCATGGGATTGGGTTTATATCTTGCACATAAGCATACTGAAATCATTAGGTCTGGACGACTAGTTTCCAAGTAAATTAGACTTCCTATCATACCTCTAAAAGATGTTTGATCTACTAGTTTCCCAACTTCATCAAGATCAAGTGAATTTGAGGTACCAATGGGAGTACTTATACTCTTAGTATTTTCATATCAATACTTTTTAAGTAGATATTTAATATATTTATATTGGGATATATAGATTCCTTCTAGTTTTTGAGAAATTTTAAAACCAAGGGAAAATGTTAACTCACCCATCAAACTCATTTCAAACTCATATTTCATTAGATCCGCAAAGGAATCAATTAAAAATTGATAATTTGCACCAAATATAATGTCATCAACGTAAATTTGAACAATAAAAACATGTTTCTTATCTTTATTTATAAAAAGGGTTGGATCATCATTTCCCTTAATATAATTTTTTTGTAATAAAAACCAAGTACGCCTATAATACCAAGCTCTAAGGGCTTATTTAAGTCCATATAAATCTTTGGTAAGTTTGAAAACATGTACTAGATGTTTTGAATCTTAAAAACCAAGAGGTTGTTCAAAAAACACTTCCTCTTGAACATAACCACTATGGATGGAACATTTAACATCCATTTGAAAAAGTTTGAAGTTGAAGAATGCTATAAAGTCAATTAGGATACAAATAGATTCAAGTCTAGATACTGGTAAATAGGTTTCTTCATATTATATTCCTTCTTGTTGATTATAGCATTTAGCAAATAATCTAGCTTTATTTCTTACTATGACTCAATTTTCATCACATTTTTTTTCTAAAACCCCATTTTACACCAATAACAGAAGTTTCCTTAGGTCTTTCAACCAAGGTCCAGACATTATTCCTTTCAAATTCATTTAACTCATCTTGCATAGATTTTATCCAATCGTCGTCACCTAAAGCTTTATCAGTGCTTTTTGGTTCTAATTGGGTAAGGAAAGCTAGATGTTCTATTTCCTTTCTTAAGGAACTTCTAGTCCTTACAGGTTGATTTACATCACCAATGATACTATCACTGGGATGATTCTTAAGGAACAACTGATTTGGGTTTTGTAAAGCATGTTCATCTACATATAGTTAGAAATATTCTAGGATAAATGCTTCAGAAACATTTTATTGGTCATTTCCTTATCATAAGGATCTTCTATCAAAGGTAGATAATCAGTTTTTGAAAACACATCCGAATATGTAGGTTTAGGTTGTTTAAAAATAAAAGGATCAGTTTCATCAAATTTAATGTGTACTATTTATTCAATATTATACGTATTTTTATTCAAAACTCTATAAGCCTTAGAAGTTGTGGAGTAGACCAAGAAAATTCCTTCATTGTATTTTGGTGTGAATTTGGGTAGATTATATTTAGTATTTAGAATGAATACCTTTCAACCAAAAACCTTGAAGTAGGAAAGTCTAGGTTTTCTACAATTCCATAACTCATATGGAGTTTTATTAAGAAAAGGTCTAATCAAAACATGATTTATAGTATAACAAGAAGTACTTACAGCTTCAGCCCAAAAATTTCTAGCTACCTAATATTCACTCAACATGGTTCTTGTAATCTCTTGAAGAATTATTTTTCTTCTTTTAACAACACCATTTTTTTGAGGAGTTCTTGGTACTCAGATGTTATGAGTAATTCCTTTTCTATTACAAAAAGTTTCAAAATCAGAATTTTGAATTTATCTTCCATGATCACTACGAATAGTTATCAAAGGAATATTTTTCTCATTTTTAAATTGGGATCTAAAAATTTTGAAATAATAAAGAACTTCATATTTATTTGCTAAAAAATAGACCCTTGTAAACCTAGTGTAATCATCAACTAAGAAAAATACATAATATTCTCCCCCAATGCCTCTAATTTGTGTTGGACCAAAAAGATCCATATGAACCAACTTTAATGCATCATTTGTTGAGACTTCACTGACTAATTTAAAACTTGATTTATGTTTCTTTCCATATTGACAAGGATCACAAACTTTTGAAGAATCAAATATAAGCTTTGGTAGATCCTTAATTGGTATTTTCATAGAGAGTTTTCATAGGTTCCTAAGGATACAGTGTCCTAACCTTCTAAGTCATAAAAAATAATGATCTTCTATTGAACTAAGAAAGGTAGATCATGGCTTCTATGGTCCTCTATGTTTAGTGTTTAAACATTCTCTTGCCTATGGGTTGAAAGAATAAACTCTTCCTTGGAATTGTGTACTAAACACTTGTCATTCCTAAAATTCACAAGGTAACCTTCATCACATAATTGACTTATGCTAATAATGTTTTTCTTAAGATCCCTATCAAATAAAACATTTGAAATCAATGTTTTTCTAAGAAGAAAAATGTTACCTATACCAATAATTTCTCCCTTAAAATTATCTCCCAAAGTTACTTTTCCTCCTTTTGTCTTGATAATATTTTTAAAGAAGTTTTTCTTAGAATTCATGTGCTGGGAACATCCACAATCCATGTACCATGTTTTTCTATTAGAACTATCTTTATTTTACTGAAAATAATAGTTAGACTTTTGAAACCCAAACATTCTTGGATCCGGAATCTTCAGAAAGAAATACTTTTGGAATCCACATTTTCTTTGAAAAATAAGCTTTATGAAAACCTAAATACTGAGTTTTGTTTAAGGAACAATTTTTTCCAATGCCCACCACACTGAAATTTAGTGCAGAATGGAGCAATTTGAGGAAAAAAATAATTGTTACTAAAAATCATTTTTGAATGAGTATAACCAAATCCATAATTATTCATTAGAGTTAAAATTTAGGAATACAACTTAACAAAATTTTTCTTACCTAATGTAAATATTGACAAACACTTACTCAAGGAAAATATTTCTGACTTTAGCTTAATAACTAAGTTTTTATCCTCAAAACATTATTTTTATCACTAGAGGTAGTCTCGAAAACATTTTTCATAGAAATTAATTTTTCTAGATCTTTAGAAAGTTTAGCCTTCAAAGAATTAACTTCCTCAAGGGTTTTTGAAATACTTTAAAAATAATAAATTTTCTTATAAAGATATTTAGAAACATCTGATACTTCTTTAGTAAGAATAGAAATTCTAGAATTTGATTTATCAAGATTTTTCTTGAATTTAGAATTTTCATTCTCAGGGAGCTTAGAAAACCTAGACACTTCTTCATAAGTAGGTAAAGTATTATCTTCATCAAAAGAAGATTCTTCATCAAAGGATTCATAATATTTAATATCACTATAATTAGAGTTCAAGGATACATTGGTTATGGATTCCTCATTGTGTAGCTTGGACATTAAACAATGATTTTCAATAGGTAACTTGGCAAGTAAACTGAGATTCTTCTGACCAGAAGATTCATACTCTAGGGATTCATCAGAAGAGTCTCCACTACTGGCACTCTAGGATTCATTAGCATTCAAAAAATTCTTAGATTTATATTTGTATTACTTATTTCTATTCCTCTCATAATGCTTTTTCTTTATATCCTTTCACTTAAGCATAGGACAATATGCCCTTATATGCCCTGCTCTTTTGCACTAATAACAAGTGACTTCTAATTATTTCTTGTACTTTATTTATTTCTTATTTTATCTATACTGAAATTCTTTCTTCCCAACTATCTTGTTCATCCTTCAAGTAAGATTAGCTAGTTCATTCTTAGAATATTCACTTTCACTTGATTCAGATAAAACAGTGATCTTCTTCGACTTGGATCTAGTAACCCTTTCAGAAGTCTTGGATTTCATATGATTTGAAGTGGTTGTAAAAGCAACAATTCCATTTCCATTCTTCTTCGTATTTAGATCAACATCTCTTTTCATTCTTGTCTCATGTTGAAGAAGAGTTCCAAAAAGCTCATCAAGATTAATCTGTGAGACTTTCCTTTTCTCATCAATGGTTGTTCTCTTTGATTCCCACTCCTTAGGAATGATATCTACACTACTACAAACATGGCCTTTGTCAGCACTAAAAATGGCATTTATCAGTGCTAGAAAAAGCACTGATAAAGCCAGCAAAGATAAAGGGGTGGTCCCCTTTATCAGCGCTTTCGTTTTAGCGCTGATAAAAGTTAAAAAAATTAAAAAAAATTAAAAATTTTAAAAAAATTTAAAAAATACTGCGAATCGGGTGGGCTTTTATAGCACTTGATCCCCCAATTTTATAGTGCTTTTCTGCCCCTGTACAGCACCCCACACACCCCCTTCACCCTTTAACAGCGCTTGCTGCTATATTCCCCCATGCGCACGCCCCTGCCTCCCACAGGATTTGAACTCGAGACCTCCCCCCTGCGCGCCTAAGCCTTTACCACTACTCTATTTTGATTTGTCTTCCAATTCATGATATCTATATATATATATATATATATATATTTAGTTATATTTATTCGTATAGTAATATATATTTATATTAATATATATATAGTTATTAGATTATAATATATATATATAGTTATATTATAATATATATATAGTTATATTATAATATATATATATAGTTATATTAATATATATATATATAGTAATATTAATATATATATATATATAGTAATATTAATATATATATATAGTGATATTAATATATATCTATATCTATATATATATATATATATTAAGTTATATTTATTCGTATAGTAATATATATTTATATTAATATATATAGTTATATTAACATATATATAGTTATATGAATATATATATATAGTTATATTAATATATATATAGTGATATTAATATATATATTTATATTAATACTAATATATATATATGTAGTTATATTAATATATATATAGTTATTAGATTAATATATATATATAGTTAGATTAATATATATATATATAGTTAGATTAATATATATATATAGTTAGATTAATATATAGATATATAAATATTCATATATTTGTATTTTAAATAAAATAGATGTCAGTTATTATTTAGATAAAGCTAATATATTTTATATGTAAATATATTTTATTATTTATATTTATAATTAAATTTTTAGGTGTGAATATATAAAAAATATGGATATATTGTTATATTTTTTATTATAAATAGCAGTGCATTATAAAAAAGGATGAAATTTTAAATACATAATATCAATATGAATATAATACCTTGGAATAAATTCAGGCCCCGCCAAAAAAATCCAATAATACCCCCTTAAAAGAGGGTGAAAATCCACAAAATGTAAAAGGATCGGGGTACCCCGACTAAAAACTCAGTTTTGGAGGCCTTATGGGCCTCTTTTGACCTCTAAAATCCCTTGACCAAGGTCACTCTGGTTCATAGCGACGTAGAGCTCCTCGCAGGCTTCGATTTGATATGTGGTATAGCTCAAACGGACACCCGGATCAAAAGTTATGGCCGTTTGAAGTTTGAGTTGCGTTTTCAACATATTTTGGATCTTTTTTTAATTTTTTTAATTTTTTTATTCCTCAAATTGTTATTAAATGACTATTACTCCATAATGATTATGAAATTATTAATTAAAAATATTTTTTTAATTTTTTAAGAAGCCATTTTCACTAAATATCTTATATATTAAGTATAATAAGTGTAAATGTACATTTATACTTATCTAAAATATATTTAAAAATTATATATTATATTTATATAACAATATAACTATATTTATATATTAATATATTTTATATTTTTAAATTTTTTTTTGAAGCCGACCCTTTATCAGCACTTTTAAAAAAAGCGCTGATAAAGGCCCCCCCTTTATCAGCGCTACTAAACAAGCACTGATAAAGGGGGGGGCTTTATCAGCGCTAACAAAAGCGCTGATAAAGGGGAGGCGCTGCGAAAAACTGTTTTTGTGGTAGTGTTATAATCGTGTCAACAAGTGCCTCATCATCTAAACCATTTTCACCCATGGATTTTATAAGATTAATAATAGTCATAAACCTCTATTGTACCGTGCACACTGGTTCTCCATAAGGAAATAGAAATCCATGATATTCTGCTCCAAGCATAGCTCTTCTAGTTTTGATAACTTTGGAAGTTCCATAATGAGTAACCTCCAATTTCTTCCAAATAAAATTTTCAACTTCACAAGAAGAAATTTGGCAATATATATTCCATGTCATGGAACAAAACTAAGTATTGCGTACCTTGTAGTTTAGTTGATATTTTTACTTTTCTGGATTAGTAAAATTTCTAGATTCCTTATCAAGAATCATGTAATCTCCAGTAAGCATTACAAAGTTTTCCACTCCAGTGTTAATGAAAAAATTCTTCATACTATCTCTCTAATATTCATAATCGTTCCTATCAAATATAGGTGGTATAGTAGGATAAAGATTGTCAATCGAACCAACATTAATTCCTACTATCTAAAAGGGAAAAAAATCTTTCCACAGAATCTTGTTAGTAATAAAAGTTTTCATGCAATGATAAAAATCATAAGAAAGGAAAAATAGAAAAAAGGAAACCTGATAAAGAAAACTTATATGTGAATATAATTATTTTAGAGACCTCCTATGATACCAATTGTAGGATCAAAATATGATTTAGATTCTCAATATACAAGAGGGGGTGAATTGTATACTTTAAAATTTCATTTGGAACTTTTAAAGATGGTACAAAACTTTCTATTGTTTAACTATGTTAAACAAGGTAAATTACCAAGACCTCTTAGTTTTATAAACTTGTTAGATTCCAAAAAAATGGTTCCAAAAATGAAGAAAATTTTACAAGGAAAAAGATTCTATCTTAAATTATATAGAATCTTACAAATCATAGTATACAAGTATAAGAAAGTATAAGTTAGTTATACTTTCCTTATTAATCAGAATGCAGCAGAAAATAAACTTGAAACAATGCAAGTATCAAGTATAGAATCTTTTAACCCAAAGAGTAGGGTATCCAACAACCTTGGAGAATGGTCCACTGATTTATACTTTCAGGAAATTCTGTATTTCCCACACCAGGGTAAACCCTCAATAGGAATATAAGAGTCTGTCTTGCTATCCTCGCAAGCCATCGAACATAAAGGTAGTCACACCTATGTCTTCCTTATCAAGTAAGTCCTCAAACTTTAAGATAGTCAGAACCTTTTTCTTCCTATCCTCGGAATCCCTCAAACTTTAAGGTAGTCGTCACCTCGGTCTTCCTATCCCCGGAAGCCCTCGAACATTAAGCTAGTCGACACCTCCATCTTCCTATCCCCGGAATCCCGCGATTGTACACAACAATAATCGAAGTCGCACGAAGCAATCTAAAAAATATGTTCAGTACGAACAAAGCATGAGAGTCTCTGTCTCTAGAAATCACTTCAGAAGCATGTAATCTTTAGAGTTGTAGAACTTCCAGTAGGTCAGTATGTAAGTGTAAGTGTTTTGAGCTCATTCAAATGAGCTCCTATTTATAGGCACATCTCCAACGGTCGGCTCCCTCCACCAACGGTCATATTTTTACTTAAATTTCGGAGGGACCTGTACACGTGTCACTCAAACAACAATTAGTTCGAAATAGAATGCATGACATCATTTTATAACTATAACAAGAGTAAGTAAAATATGGTTTCTCAACCAAATATTTTTTTCTAATTTTAAGGAAAAATAAAATTCGGAGTCTAAGAAAATAAACATTCAGAGTCTATATTTAAACAATATTCATATTATTTTTTTCAAAGAATTCGTAATCATAATTCTATAGACTTCAGAGACTGAATTCTAAGGAATTCAGATTCTGAATTCTAACGAATTAGGAACCTGAATTATGAGTTATTCAGAGTCTAAATTCTAAGGAATTTGGAGTCTGAATTCTATAGAATTCGGAACCTTTATTATGAGGAATTTAGAGTCTGAATTCTAAGTAATTTAAAACCTGAATTCTAAGGAATTCGGAACCTGAATTCTGAGGAATTCGATGTCTGAATTCTGAGGAATTTGGAGCATAAATTCTGAGGAATTTGGAATATTAATTTCAGAGAATTCGGAATCTGAATTTCATAGAATATAGAATCTAAATTTCATAGATTTCGGAACCAAAATTTTGATCTGAAAATAGACTACTCTATATCTAAGAATTTATATAATTCTAAGGCTTTAGATGTGAAACCGAATTTTTCACCTAGGAATAAAAATAGTTATATTTAGAGAAACAAAAATATGAACAATGATAAATAGGTAAGGATAAATTTTCCTTGGGGAAGAAAAATTTTCCATATTAAGGAAAATATGAGTAAAAAGATAATTTCCTTGAGGAAGGAAATTTTCCTTATTAAAAAAAATCTTAGGGAAAATAAAATTTTCCTTGAGATAGAGTGTTTTTTATTTTCAAAACATAAAGGAATGGAAAATTCTTAGGGAAACCTTATTTACTCAAGACCAATAATCCCCAAAAAATATAATCTTTTATAAAAATAAATACTACTCTTAATTTCCTAAATAAAAAAGAAAATACCCAAGTTCAAAAAAGTCCATTCAATAAACAATTATTTTTAAAATATTTTAATATAATCAAAACTATGATTGAAACCCAAAACTCAAAACAATTTGATAACATTGTCTTCCACAAAAATTTTCACATTTATCTCTAAATAACATCGGTATCTCTTAAAGTTTCATACTGAAAAGTAATTAAACTAATCACATTTTCTCTGTGGTAGTTTTATAATTTCCATAAATAACCCAAATAGCTATATATCAATAATAAAAACATAGATTCTTCCAAAATAAAATTTCAACCATTACTCCACAAATGAAATCCAATAGAATTCTATTTTTCTTAGGCATATAGTGTTCCCAAAAGAGAGAATGTCATCCAAAATAACCTATATCACTTAATCACCAAATCATTTTCTTATAATAAGGATATCCATTTGATAAAACATAAGAGCCCAAATCAACTTATTCTTGATCAATAAAACTATTTTACTAAAAATAATAAGTCATAGTAACCAGGGAATTCACGTAGGCTAGTGGTAGGAGATGCACCCTTGTCGCCCTTCGATTGTGGGTTCGATTCCTGCAGCCTTGTCGGATGCGATGGGTTATCACCCATCTTGCATGTTGCCCCTTTTTATAAAAATCAAAAATAATCCTAACTTTATTTAACCTCAATGGTTTTCATATACCTCTCATTTTCATCCCAACTCATAATTACCTCAATATCTTAATTCATGAAGTCTTATATATATTGACATTTTTACCTCCAAAAAATAATAATATTCCCAATGAAAGAACATTGTACCTTCATCATGGTGTCCACATGGTTTCAATGCCATCATGTTTATATAGATAGATGGTTCATGCATTGCAACAATGATTTATAGATCCTTCTAAATAATTTTATTCCTTTATCCAAATACACCTCGTACAACTTGGGTCATATGGGTGTTCATAGAAAAATAGTTCTGGAAAATAATCATGCATGATGAATAATTTCAAAACTTCTGTTAAAACTTGATTTTTATAAAATAGTCGAACCGGGTTTGAGTTGAAACATTCAATCAATGTTCCTTTTAAAATAAAATAAGTATTTTTTGAAAGACTATAATTTAAAAGTAAATATAAATTGGTTGCACAAGGGTCTCCTTCTTCATCACCTTTTTCAAAATCATAATATTCTTCAAAATATTATGATAAGGTAAAATATTTGAAAATGATTTGATAATATTTACATTTCTTGAAAATATGAAAATATTGAGAAAATTGGATTTTATTAAATACAACCCATGATCCACGATGGTATCGAGGTATAGAAGTGGTGTTTGATATCTTAAACAATTTCTTGTAAGTGAGTTGTCTGTTAGAAATTGTTTTAGAATCATCTGAACATGACTTTGAAATAATTATGACCAGAAAGTCATTAGGAAGTGATAAGAATGTTGTTTTAGATCCTCCTACTTCCATTTGTAATATAATTTCATTGATCTGAAAAGGTTTCAAAATAAGGATTTAACTTAAAGAGTAGACATTGAGACTAACCATGTGTCTAACAAAAACTCATAATCCCTAAATTTTTCTAAACTGACCTCTGATACCAACGATAAGGCCACAACCTTAAACATTACAAAATATTGAATTAATATAATAATTCACATTGAAGATCTTTTCTGGTTTAGATTTTTTGAGAATTAGGTCATAACTATTAAATTACAACCCAAAAATTACAAAATAGACACTTCTAGTCAGTATCCATTTTTTTCATAAAATAAAAAAATCTTAAAAAAAGAATCATGTCTAGTTCCATGTTTTAGACAAAATGACTTTTCCATGATCCCACCCTTGACCCTATTCATCTTTAAGTCATGTGGAAAAGATTTCAAAAACATGGGATGAGTATAAAAAGCTTAGTAAGGGATATGAAATAAGGAAAGAAAACATTAGTCCATGAATACATACAAATCAAAGAAATCATACTTTTCAAACTTAAAACATAATCTCCTTAACCTACCTCACAAAATCATAAGATTTATGAATAACACATAGTAATCCTAAATCATAAAGGTTTCTTGTGGCATCTATATCAAACTTACATTGAAGCTTTCATAGCTATGTAGGGAGTTACATTTGGAATACCCATCAAATTATATTACCAAAATCTGTTAGGATAAACATTCACATTTACCTCCATCACGTTACCCAATGCATTGGAGAGCTATCTCAGGCTCACCCGCCCCAGGTTTATCACACAACAACTCATATACATAAAAAATTCCCAATAACATTAACATAATCATAACACATAACACAAGCATAAAGGAAAGATTACATTTACACATTTAAATCACAATATATCGATTCATGATATTGACATAATCAATACTTTAACAAAACCATTTTCAAAACCATTTAAAAAATTTAATAAAGTTATTTTGAATCAAAGGTTCCCATACTACTTTGAAACATTTAAAATAAATTATAATTTTTAAAACATAAATTTCCATATAAATAAATCCTTAAAAACAAGTGAAAAAATGGACATTAATTAGAATAATAAATATCTAAAACATTTAAAATGATATTTTAGTTCAAGAGTCCTTTACCACTTGAGAAAATAATTGAATAAAAATATTTAAATAATAACATTAAACAAAACCTTAATATCATGAGAATAAGGAGATTCATGATATCATATGTAAAAGGTTAGTATATACACCATATAGGATAATAAAGGTTCATAATATCAAGATATTCCACAATGAAAGGATATTGATATGTATTCCCTTACGAAAATTCAGCAGCCTAACAACGTCACATTAAAATTTAGAAAATGAGTTGATGGGAGAAAAAATGGTCTCTTATCACTTGGATTTAAAATTTACAGTAATAAAGATATAGAATAACATATCCCAACATAATAAAAAGGAAATTAAAAGACATAAGAAGAAGTATGTGGTTAAAATATGAGGGTGAAAAGTTCCCTTATGAAGATCATATCATTACATTAAGGATAATCCAATGAAATAATTATGTGTGAAAAATATAAATACACCGAATATAAGTAGATATTAATTGTAAAATAATCAGAGGTCATTCACAAATATTCATAGCGTGTCATAATCAAGAAGTAGGCAATAAACCCAATGAATGGAAATTGGGTTAAGAAGGTCGCTTACAAAAATTTGATTGCCTAATGGTGTCACTTAAAAATTCAGAAAATGAGTTGATGAGAGAAAAAAAGGGTTTCTCATCACATAGAAATAAAATTTATAGAAATATGGATATATAAGAATATACCCCTACATAATAAATTGTAAATTAAAAGACATAACTTAAAAGATGACTTTGACTAAAAAGAGGAGGGTGAAAGGTTCCCTTATCGATTTTGTAACTTATGAAACATACACCACATGAAAGAATGATCATACAATGAAGATTTAAATACCCATAAATTAAATTATATTACGCAAATAATATAATCATGGGAATTAAGTATACCACACAAAATTAAACAGTGGAAAATATAGCATGAATCTCACAGGAATAAAAAGTGATATGAAAACCCCTTACCTCAAGTCCGACTTGTCTTCTATATTTCTTATTCTTACTGAAAAACAAACTTAATTTAATTTATACATGATAAATAACCTTTTTAAATTTTATTATTCCTTTCATACCAATTATTACTTATTGACACCAAAAGGTGGGGTGAAGAACAAGAGGGAGGTCTTTGATGCTGCCTCACATCACCCTTTCGCGGAGCCCCAAGGCCTCGTGCCCGTCGCGGAGCAAGGAGGCGGGACGCTCTGAGAATGACTTTGACGTTTCCAAGACTGTCATAGATCATGGAGTTAGGATGCTCCACGAATGACTCTAACATTCTTGAGCTCACCATGTAGTAAGGAGGAAGGATCCTCCGTGATCCGTTTTGATGTTCCTGACCCCACTGTGGAGAAAGGAGGCGGGAGGCTTCAGGGACGAGTTTGACTTTCACGACCAACTGCAGAGTGAACTCTCTCTTCACGCTGAGTGAGCTCTTCTTCATGGTGCCTCTTGCATATCAATACAGGGATCTCCTAGATCCCAATGTATGGACCATCTAACCTTTCACCTTCCGAGCTCTCAAATCGTGAAGCACTTCCCTCTCTACGAACCATAAGATCCTCAAGGTACTTTTTCTATGTGAAGTACCTTCCACTTTTCCTTAATTGAACCCCTCTTCCAATAGGGATGACTTTCACGAATCCCATGGGCCTTTGTGAAGGAAGGAGATCCCCATGGGGACTCGGGTTGTTGCAAAGCGTTTATGCTTTGTGAAACACCCTCCACACCCACATGAATCACATGCTAAGGTAGGGTCGTTGTGATTCGTGAAGCACAGTACTTCACGAGGAACCCCTTCTTCGCGAGGCATTGCTTCGTGAATGCCTTTCCACTCCGCAAATCTCCTCCCAAATTCACCTATTCCCTATGCCTATCCTAGGAAAATTCACTTCGCGAAGCACATCCCTTCATGTAGCCCCTCCACTTCATGGAGAACCAGAGCTTCACAAGGCTTCTACCTATGGCCCCCTTTGCACGACAATTTATTTTCCCATGCGGCCCTTCAGGATTGCACAAAGAAACTTCAAAGTCCATTGGACAATACTGCCTGTTGTGTTGCTTCGCCTCATGCTCCTTCGCATAGGCATTCTAATGGATATTTCTTCTTCACATAGTCATGCTAATGTAGAACCCCCAATGGTTCGCTCCATAACACCCCCATCACCATGACGTTGCCTATCCCTTTTCTTCACCAAGGTATAGAGGGTGAGGTTATGTAATTCCTAGAGGTGTGGAGTAAACCCACCTCGTTCGAGCTGCAGGACGTTAAACTACCGAGCACCTTCTTCCTCCGAGCATGACGTTAAACTACGACCTCACCCCATGCCTTGCACATGGGGTTCCCCATCTCAAACATTTTCTACTCCCACTGGTCTACATGGGAGTGAGATCATTCCTTACATGGAATGAGATCCTCTTCATCAAAGCGGTGTCTGTCTACTGAGAAAGGGAAACTATCCTGGTGTAAGCCCTTATCTTCCCTTTCAAGAGGGTGCACCCCTACTCCTTCTCTCTTCCTGGGTGCCAAATCCCTCTCCCGTTGGGCTTTGTCACCACTCGGGCCTCCACCCTGGAGTAAATCCCAATCATCATCTCCCTGGGTTGTGAATTGTGCATAATCCCATGTTTCCTCTTTTGGCAGCTAACCATCCATGAGCCTCACTTCACATCCCACAGATGCACCTTTCATGACATGATCATCAGGTCTCTATTGTCTATTATTTCTCACTCCTAGCTTGACACACGTGGTCTTAGAACAACCAACAACCATGACATCCTCTTTGGACAGCCTATAGTGTAATCCCCAAACCGACATGAACTACGAGGTCTTTGATCCATGTCAAGGCATGGTATGTAGGAATCCTCCCTGAGGTTCAAGCCCAATGCTCGGTCTTTCTGACCCCCTTCACATCGGTTCCCACACCATCCTGAACTATGAGGTCTTTGATCCTTTCCCAGGAAAGGTACATAGGAAGACTCCTTAAGGTTCAAGCCCACCATTCATTGGTTCTGACCCCCTTCACGTCGGTTCTCCATCACCCCTTTTGAACTATGTGGTCTTTGATCCTTTCCAAGGAGAGGTAGGTAGGAAGCCTCCATGAGGTTCAATACCACCATATATCTGGGCCCCAGATCCTCCTTCACGTCAGTTCACCCCCATCCTGCATGTCATTAAACTGTGAACCTCAATCAATGGTAAGTCATTGTTCCCCCAAGTCAGTGGTAAGCTATTGTACCCACCCAAACTATGTGGACTTTGATCCCTACAAAGGTAAGGTATGTAGGAAACCTCCCTGAGGTTCGAGTCCAACAACCATTTGATCTTAGGTCCTCATCCACGTCGGTTCACTAACCCCCATACCACGGGAACTATGTGGGTTTTATCCTTGCCTCCTAGATAAGGTATGTAAGAAGCCTCCCTGAGGTTCGACCTCGTCCAGCAGTGAGCCATTTTGACCCCATTCAGTGGTAAGCTGTTGACATCCCATCCAGAAGTAAGTTGTTGTGACACCATTCAGCAGTAATTCGTTATCAATGCCATTCAGCAGTAAGCCTTTGACATCCCTATCCAGCGGTAAGCCATTAAGACCCCATCCTGCGGTAAGCCATTGAAATCCCCAATCAGAGGTAAGCCATCATCAGATGAACTACGAGGACTTTGATTCCCTGCCACGGGGATATGTAGGAAGCCTCTTTGAGACTCAACCCCAACATCACTATCGCCCTCGATACGACTCCATCTCATTCTCTATCTAATTCATTAAACCTTCAATCGTCTATCCTGATTCTTACCCAGGCCGGCACATCTTGGTGGGATCATGCCACCTCATTCCCCATTCCCCTCAACAAAAATCGGGAAGCTAACCACACATTGGCCCCAACATTAGTGTTCCCTCCAACGGTTGCACCCATCTGATCCACTCCAATCAGTGTTCTGATTAGTCTTATCCATCATTGCTGGATGTTAAACCTATGGAATACCCTTTGATAAACATGGTAAGCTGAGGGAAACCTCAGATACATGCCTATAGAATATGATTCCCCACATTCGACATGGGATACCTTGAGCTTCCTCACCCATGAGAAGCCCTATAATAAGGGAAAGAAACCCAGACGTGCCAGTGTACCAATGTCCAGACATGCCAGTAATGTCCAGCGTGATTAATCCCTTGACCGAAGGTTTCTATCCTGACCAGGCCCTCTGGAATGTCCCTATAGAAGCAATGTAATTAACTGGTGTCCATAAAGATATGGCACTAGGAAGTGTTTCATGAACAATGTTTTAAATCTATAAGGGATACCCGTACTAGGTGACGAGTTCCTATGAGGAATCCATAGAATGAAGAACCGACACCCCATCATCATGTTTCAATCAAGGAGAAAACATCGCTTAACAAGGAACTAATGTTTCCCACCTTTGAAAAGTGGGAATGCGGTGCAACAAACTGCGCCACCATCCCCCAACGAGACGGACACGTGCGCCCAGGTGAAAGTGTTAGAAACAGAAATGGTGAACCCGATGTGAATATCTTCTCCTTAATATAGAGATTAGTAGAGTTCGAGACATCAGTGTATTAGTGTGCCATCAGATCAAGCAATCTGGCGCTGGGTCCCACCAAGAAAATAGTGGTCTTGGTGTGAAACTCACCAGAAGTTGGGGCAGTAGAACGTTGGACGTCCCGGTCTGTGACATTGTCTGCGTGGAACCCTCTTACTGGTCATGGAAGATAGGATGTCACTGGGGCACTGGTCATCGATTCCTTTTTTTCTTTCAGTATTGATGTGTTAATCTCCTTGCTTTCAGAAACCAAGTTGTTGCACCCAGAACTCGGTCACCGCCTGCCCACCGACACAGGGGTAGGGGCAGTGCCAACACGGTGGTCACGTGCAGCTTCGCCTCTTACGTAACGACCTCTACACCCATGACCATGGGGAGCCCACTCCCCATCTACCCATCTGAGGTCATCCAATTAAGGGTGATTAATGACCTCGTACACATGTATAAGGAGGATGGTATTATCCCTACTTAGGATATGGCCCGCCTGGATTTAGAGGTGTATGGACCTCATCGTCAATGCCACCCCTGAGGGCTGCGAAGGGTTCCACTACTCCCCACTCAAACATATAACTATTTCGGGAGGCTCTCCCTGAAATGTCTTGATGACTCCTTGCCCTACACTGATGAGCTAGGGGATGTCCGGGCTAGCCCGGTCAGAGTCCCATTCTAGGGGCTCCCAGCAAGGGCTCCCACCCGGCCGCGTCAGCGCTGCCACCCAGTCTTACTGGATGAAGAGAAGGTAAGCCACATACTTGCACCACCGTCTTTGGTTCGCATGACCCAATGCCAGCGTGTGAAAGCTGAAGAGGACGTCTGCCAAGGGGCATCAATGTTAGTGGCTACTGTGGCCTGAGCCACCATTGACACATATCACTATCTCCCTGTATACGCTGAGCAGGGGAATTCATTATCCCAACCTAGATCGATGCCCCAACCACCCCACTGGCAGGCTGGGTCAACTCTCTTAGTCACCAGTACGGGCAATGGCCACCGTAGACTAACTCATAGTGATGCCACCCAGTACGGAGGTCCTCCCTGTACCGCTACCATGGAGGACGCAGGACTTCCTCACTTTGAGGGTCAGTATGGAGGTCCTCTTCATGCCACTTTCAATCCAAATAAGGGTCCTTCCCATGGTGGTGACACTCAGTACAGAAATCTCTCTCATTCCCACTACACTGGGTATGGACTCACTCCTCCAACCTTGGCTGCCGGTGTGGGGACGTCGCACATCCGGTCACTCTTCAATGTGGGAACCATCCCCGTGTCCCCGTAAAATCTGGAAAAGGTCATCCTCGCCTTAGAAACCAGAGGGGTGGTGGCCAAACTCACCTCCCCAGCACCCACCACGGAGGTCCTAGCCGTGTTCAGCTAGACCAGTACGAGGACCCTCCTCATACTGATGTCACCAGGGGGAAAAAGCATGGAGGTCCTCCCCATGCTCCTACCGGTTCTAGCGGAGGTCTTACCTTCTCTAGTGCTACCCATGGAGGTCCTCCCCATGTCCCCTTTGATATTTGTCTTGGTACTCTTCACACCCCCACTTACTCAGGTGGAAACCCTCTCTGCCCCTGCACCTGTGCGATTGAAGGACCTTGTGTCAAAAATCTACCCTGTCTGGAAGAGCCATCCAGGGGAAGGAAGGTGGGTCGTTGCCACCATAAGAAGAAATATAGGAAGTTCTAGACAGAGATCAAACCAGTCCACTTCTCAGAATCTAAAGTAGAGTAAGACTCATCACAGGAACCCTCCCCTCACTCATCCAAGTCATGGGATGGGGCAGGAATGAGGCGCATTATCCTAGTACTCCTGGAATGAGAGGTTCATCGGATTATCACCTCCCTCGGTAGGTATATTCATGAGGATGAAAATTTGGCAACCCCACATGTTATGATCATTCAATCACCACTATCATCACTAGAATCACTCTCTACCTCAACTACAGATCATGGAGATCTTATCTGGGGACCAATTGTGGGCGAGCAGCAGCGCGGCCTATCACCCGTAGCCCTAGCCCCTACGCTAGGAACTACGGCCGTCAGCCCATCCTACAACAATTTGGTGGCTAAGTTGCTACACTCTTTGTAAAACAACCCATGATTCAGCAGACAGTCAGTCCGTACGCCGTATTCCCCACCGGTCAGCCTGCCATCACAGCGGTCTACCTCAGTACTACTATCAGTTCCTCAGCTGCCTCTAGTTGATGAGTGGGGTAATGAAGGGCTAGACCCTGAATATGATCCAAGGAGATTATGGAATATCCTCGCATAAGACCACTTCACCGAGATATTCTGTCCCGTGGAAGCACTAAATTTCTGTGCACCATAATCCCTCACCCCAGAGGAGGTTGAGTGTTTCCGCCAAACCTTCTGGGTGACGCACTTTTGCCTTCATCATCTGTGAGTGGTTTATCCCAGTAGCCAAGAATATTTTCAATACATTGGTGAGAAATTTTGTCTAGTTGATTTGGTCGCAATCCCTGTGGCCCAGCACCCCGAGTCACTAGGCTGTCGTAAGGCCCTCCAATAGCAATGCATTCAAAGTTTCATGGTACTCCACAAGATTATCAAGGAGGTTTCCCCCCACCTGCAAATTCATGGATGGGGGAAGTATGCTACCATCCTATTTAGTCATATCCAATGGCATCCCAACTCTCTTGGTCATATTTAGGACATGACCCCAGGAAGGGTCATGGTCAACATGGCCGACATAGTGGATGCGGAGAACGAGCTAGAGTTTCTTGATGGGGACTTACCCCCCTGAGGGAGTGATGCCACTACTGGATCCACCAGATAGAGCTACTCACCAGAAGAGGAATCTACTAGGTCTCCCTGCACCCACTAAGGCATTAGTCCATATCTGAAATCATAGTAAAGGTAAAGAGCACCTCGGAGCTTCCAAACACTCTGACATGTCTGCCTCAGTGCATAAGACGGAGGAGGACCCTAAGAAGGCCGCATTGCGCCAACAAATTTCTGAATAGAAGAAGTTGGTTGATGATATCTTGGCTGAATTCGCTACAGAGAGACAGCTAGACTACATCCATCCTAGGCCATGGTAGTAGGGGTAGGAACAACTTCCCCTCGGTGATCTACTTCCACATGACCCTGACCATCATGCTTCCGCGGATAGGGTTGAGGCCAAAAATTATGAAAAGTGGGTGTTGTATGTCTTTCCAAACCCTCCAGAATGGTGTGAAAATCCCAGAAATCCAGATCAGGTTCCCCCAGATACCCTGAGGGCCGTTCCACCAGCTACTCCATGAGCTGTTGGGCCTACTTACCATTTTTAAGAACCTGCCAATGTACTCGTGGTTAGGGATCCCCATCAAGACATGGACCCCCACCTAGATGATCCAATGCCAACACACATTTCCCGCCTTGAGGCATTGGAAATGCGATATGTGGCAATCCCACCTGATGGAAAGCCATATCTAGCATGGGTGGATGATATGCCGTCACTTCTAGGTTTTGGGAATCACAATTTTCCCCCCTTCAATGGGATAGGGGATCCGCCACAGCATCTGGCCCACTTCACCTCAAGGTGTGGGACCATGTTAGGGACATCAGTGTAGCAGGAGGCCACTAAGATCTGATATTTTGTGCAGACATTGGTGGGTCATGAATTTCCCTGGTACAGCCAGCTCCCCATTGGATTAGTAACCAGCTGGGAGGACCTCCGTAGGAAATTCATCTAACAGTTCAGCTCCATGATGTGGAAGATGAGTATCACATACCTCTTCAGGTGTAAACAGATGCCTGATGATCATGTCACAGACTTTATCACCTGGTTAAAAGGGCTTATATACTCCCTTGACATGCCACTAACTTAGGAGAAATTACTGACGATGTGTGTGGGAAATGATAATATGGAATGGGTTCCCTCTCTGATCACCAAGAACTACCCTAGAGGATTCTGAGACTTCTCCGATAACACCCAGCGTCTGGAAGAAACCCTGCAACAGGTTGTCAAGGCACGTCTGTTGCCTCCTGCAATTCCCACGAGGAGGGATATTAGAACCGAGCCCACTATAGTGGACCAAATAGAGGCCCCCAGACAACTGGAATTATTACCAGTGGAGTCGTCTCCACAACCTCGCAGAGTCCCACCACCACAGGCGCAACCTCCAGCCCAGCAGCGGCCCCTCAGAATCAGCAGGTGCCCCCGCGTAATGTATCTCTACCGCCTAGGCAGGACAATCAGGCCCTACCTCCTCGACAAGCTCCTCCAGTTCCTTGTCAAGTAAAAGCTCCAAGGCCCCCATTTCTGGATAGAAGAAACCGGACCTACTCATTCAATGATAATTAGGTTTCTGGATATTTCTAAAGTGCCTTTAAATAGGGGATTGTGTGTTTTCCTTAGTGAGAAGGCCAGAAGAGGCGAACCTCCCTGATCACCACAACTACTTCCCTTATTATCAGATCCTAGGTAACACCCTCAAGCAGTGTTATGTGTTAAAATACTAGCTTCAAGACCAGGTCAATAACAATATAGTTAGGTTGGGCCCAGCCCCGGCATAAGTGGAAGGTGTCTTCATAAGGCCAAATAGCAACAGCGAAGACGAAGGTGAGTGACAGCAGGTTTCTAATGACATGTCCCAGAAGTATGACGACTAGATGGCTCAAAAAAAAGTCGCTCGTGCCCATGGTATCATTCATGCATGCCTAAATCAGCAAGATCATTCAGAAGCTGTAGCCACCACTTCTGCATCGTAACCTTATTCGGCCTCATCCCAAAAGAGTAAGCATCAGCGGCGCAAAAGAAAGAAATGTGCCCCCCCAATTCCAGCGTCGTCCTGTACTCTCGGTGACTTCATGCCCCCATAAATGGAGATTCCTCCCAGAATCCGCCCAGTAGTGGATGACTCTTCGAGTGATAGTCAAGGGTATGCTTCAGTTAACACCGTGGAGTTGGTAAACCCCTACATGACTCCGGATGATGGGGAGCGCTAGGCGGATCTCCCTAACGTCCCCAGCTGACACCAACGTCAGTGGAGCTGCGAACATATGGGCCATCAAGGCACATCAGTTGGCACTTTCAGCTAGGTTGTGCACACCATTGAGACCAGATAGCAGGCGTAGCGTAGAGATCAACACGCGCAGCCTCCTCATCTGGTGTCATCAGGCCCGCCTCCACCGCCGTTTGTGCTACTGATTAGGCAGATCCACCTCAACCATGTCGCGACCAGCCACACCCTGCTATAGGCCAGTCTCAGTCATTCGCCCCTCATGCGGTAGCCACTCTGCGAGATTCAACAAGTGAGTAGTGGTATATTCCGAACACAAGTCAGTCGCCAGTCCAGTCGGAAGGGCCCACCATTCCTCATGTCATAGAGCGGCCCCCTACAAGAAGAATTTCACGCCTAGCATGGAAGTATGATGTTCTCAAGAACATTGAAAGAATCCCATCAAGGCTTTCAATCCTTGAGGCCCTTCTCCTGTCGTCAGATATGCATGAGTCCCTTGCTGAGGCTTTAAGAATCCCCCTCTAGTTTGAGATGGATGTAGCAGTTGTAGAAGCCTTTCATGCTGAAGCAGTCGAGAATAATGAATTTTAGTCCATCGTTTAATTCTCTGGATAAGATGAAGGCTCTCCCATACAGGGGAACATTCTCCCACTGTACATCACCGGCCAATTTAATGGCATGGAGGTTTTCCGCTGTCTTATTGACACCAGATCAAGGATTAACATAATCCCGACATAGAGACTGCGGAAGCTCAGGTTATCCGAAGATGACTTGACTCCCTCTAACCTGAAAATCCAGTGATACGATAGGATAGAGCCGACCCTGGTCAGGAAGATCCATTTGAAGACCTAGTTTGGTGGCCTAGTTGCTAGCACCAATTTTATGGTTGTCTCTCAAGACACCGTGTACAATTCATTTATGGGTAGACCGTGGCTCCACCTGCACGTGGCGGTTACCTCATCGTATCACCGTGGCCTAAAGTACTCCCTTAATGGTCGAGTGGGAATGATCCAAGGTGATGTGTCTCCTTTTTCTTCTTTTGAAGCCTGATACCTGGATGCATACTATTAAAAGAGTATGGAAAAGCAGATTTAGGTAGTGAGTTTGAACCCGTTTCTGTTGCAATTGACCCCTGGGCAGGTCTAGATGACGCCTACATCTTCCCAATCCATCAGTTGGAGGCCACGACCCCTGATACGGGGAAATGTTTTTTTGTCTCTGGTAAAAGGGGGAAGCATGTAACCAAGTCTAAGAGACAGCATAAAATCACCTCATAATCCTATACAGATCAAGCTCTGGTGATCCTGGAGCCTCCTACCCCCATAAGGTATCAGGATGTCTACCCCATGGCAACGACAATACATCATACATGCATGTTTCTCTAGGCTGGATTTAATCGGATCAAGATAACACGCCACTATTGCACTGATATCATCAAGTGTGGCCCCTTGGGCGGAAGACCAGACGGGATTGGATCGACATCCTTCATTGATATGGTCTCGGCAGCACGTGAATCCCCCGATGTGTTTTCCACTGCCACCCAAGCTGGTACGAGCCTCTCACGTGGGGCTATCGATCCAGAGGAAGCTCCTCCTACTGGGGATCCCTCCTACGCAAGCAAAGAAGAGGATTCATAGGATGCTCCCCTGGACTTTGAAGAGGGCGTCTCTACCATGATCGATGAATTGGTAAAGGTGAACCTCGGTGGTGATTAGATCCAAGACCCACATTGATCAGTGTCTCTATGCCTCTCGAGGAGTAGTAGTGGTATATAGACTTCCTAAAGATACATCATGATGTATTCGCCTAGAGTTACGACAAGATTCTATGACTAGATCCTCGGGTAGCCGTACATAGTCTCGGTCTCCCGAAAAATCATTGTAGAGACCCGAAGCTTAACTTACATAGACATTACATTACTTTTTCGGAATACTTAGTACATAACAAAAACACACACACAAGGACCGTAATAGTTTAGTGTCTTTGGAAACTCAGAATATAATCTTCTAATCGTGGTGAAAGATCTTCAACATCTCCCATAAAGATCTTCTTTTTTTAACCTAAATCCTTTCTTTATATCTAGGGGAAAAGAAAACATAAAAGGGTGAGCTCAAATGCTCAGTAAGGGTAAACAAAAGAAATATCAATCACATCATATTCATAAGAACATATCTTTTTGAAATCTTAACCTCCAAAAGAGATCATAATTTCATAACATGGGATAAATCATAGTAGTGAAATGTAATCCCAATAATCATAACTTAAGACATGAAACTTTGTGGCATACACACATAATCATAGAGAATCATTTCTTATTAGTCAAGACTCATTGACAAGACTATCTTAGTGGACAAAGTCCATTTTTGAACCGAGTTCACTCCTCGTTTCAGTCTTGTTTCACTGAACCGGTATAACCTACCATTCCAGCCATGTCTATCTCATGAGATATAAAATCTTTAACCAATGCATTGGAGGGAGATATAGGTCCCACCCATCTCATAATGATACCATTCTTATGTGTGCCACAAAATCATAAATCATACATCATTGCATACCCCATGTAATAAAAATGGGATTCTTAAACATCATGACATCATAAAACAATTCATATAAGATAAAGGAATTCATAAAAATAATTCCACCACAACATAATCAAATCAATGTAATAATAGGGATAGAAACAGAACCCTATATTATCTTAGATGGAAAATAATTTTGATAAAACACTTGAACTCCATTCTTGAGGAAAATATCCTTTCTACTTCAAAAACATTTTACTTTCTTAACATGTCTTACGATTTTAAACTAAAAGAAGTTGACTAAAAATAAACTTGGAAACTTGTAAAGGTGGCTTCTTGGAAATAATGTTTTAAAAATCCATTCATGTCGTATAAGTTAAAAAACATTCTTCGTACTTTTGTCAGAAAAGTCAAAAAGTACCTCGTACGAAAAATGACAAAAGATTCATTTAATATATTTTACTAAAAACTCACCGAAGGGTAAAATTGGATTTAAAAAATTGTATGTGGATGAAAATAATATTACATATTGAGGAAACATGGATGTGGATGATAAAATACACCCTAGTAAATTTCAATGTATAAACAATCTCGGATAAAAATGAGATTGTGATATTTTCCCTTACCTTAGGTCCGATTTGCTTCGTAAGTGTTCCAACTCCTGTATAATGATTTAAATAATGTCATTGACTTATTCCAGAATCATACTCATTGTTATGATATCATATATGGTTCACTTATGACTTTATATTACCCGTTCTTTTGTAAATTCCATGTTAAAGAGCGTTTTGGGTAAAATTGTTTCATTTGTCGTCCGTGTTTTGACATGTAATTATTCATATGATTACTTAGATCATGATTACTTAATTCCAGAATATAAAACATGATTTATATATAATATATATTCAGAATATACATATATATAATAAATCAGTAAATGGAATGAAATACACCGTTCTTGGAGACGGTAGGTCGTACGTACGCATGAACGCTGTTTTCCTTTCCTTATTGAGTTGAATGGAATTAAGTAGATGACATAAATATATATACACATAAATCCAGTATCATTATTATGTCATATATTTCATGATTACTTATTATATATACTTTATAATCATTAATGAATGGTTAACGTGGAGAATGAATCTCATCGCGTCGTGGAGACGGTAGTCCGTACGTACGCACGAGCGATGATATCGTTCTCATGATCATGAAACAGTATTGGAGTGTATGTATACTATTTCAGAATCAATATCACTTTAAAATAATCATATATAGTTATTATTTTCACCATTATACCCATCCAAGTAAGGTGGTGGTGTAAAATTGATTACACCACGGCGTGGAGACGGTATTCCGTACGTACGCACGTGCGGTGATTTCATTTTCCGTAGGATGGATAGATGGTGAAATAGGGTTGTTTCATACTTATAATAACATATCAGTATATGAGTGATACTGATGTTATTACTTCATGATGAAACAACTAAAGAAGAAGAAGTGGAAGAAGAAATAAAGATGAAAGAATCGGTAACGGGCATTACCTCTTCTTTGAAGTGCTTCTTTGAGACCTCCTTTTAGGGCACCAAAATTGGACTTTGAAGAATACCAGGACCTCTAGGATGTCTCTAGTGAAGTGTAGAGAAGAAATTGGAAGGGTTTGGCCGAGCTTGAAGGCTCAATGTGGTGTGAGGAAGAGAGGGAGGAAGTGCCATTTTATAAGGGAGGAGAGGGGCACCTTTGGAATAACTAAAAATATTATTTTATTATAAAGTCAAATTCGGTTTTTAATAGCTCCAAATTGAGTTATTTATAAGATAAGGTGTGGATGGGTCTAAATCCTATCATCCAATAGAATTTGGACAAGTTTAGTTTACTATATTAACCTTATCATTTAATTTTAACTTTAAGTTAGATAATTTTACTTTTACCGTGTCTTTTTGTGTTCTTACACTATAAGGTTAATAAACTTACTATAACAAGCCAAACTAACCCCAAGTTGTTTATTATTAATATATATAACCTTATCTAAGTCATTTGGCCGAACATTATATTTTTAGGAATATAATAACAATTAATAATATAATATTTGTTTTAAAAACTATTTTATGTCAATTTTGAAACTATTTGGTAATTGATTTTTGTAAAAATCGTAACAGAATTATTAGTTCTAAAAAAGTTAATTAAATCAACACTAACATGTCATATTAACATATAAATTTTTTTGAATTCATAAAAAGTCTCAAATTACATTTATTTGGGTATTTATAACATCAATTATGTTAATATTTCATTAATAAGATATTTACTGCATCATCATTGTGTCATAATTAAATTAAATTATTTAAAGTCTAAAAATTACAAATAAAATATCATTATGTAGGAAATATTTTTAGCTTTCTAATTAATATTTATAGTCTAATTTATCTTATGTATAACCCTATATTAAAAATGATATACTTATTAAACTTTGATTTTAACTATTTTAACCTTTCTTTAAATAAATTAATAATAAATGTCCTAATCTAATCCAAGTGGGCCTAAATGGTCATATTTTATTCCTAAGGTTTTTATTAGTCGAATTAAACTTATCCAATAGAATTAGAACATATGATAGGGTAATAATAATATCATTTTTACCCTTAATTACCCTATTTACTTTTAACCGTGGTAAAAAAAGTAAAAAGTTACTATTCACCAAAAATTATTTTCATCTCATTGAACCACATTTTACTTACTGACATCAACCGTATCTCTCGGATTTTTGAAATTCCACTCACAGAAGCGGTAAAATTAAGTTTTATGAAAAATTCATTTTTTTAACTACCACTTAGTGATTTCACTATTCATCAAAAAAATGAAAGTTTCCAGAAAAATACCAAAAATTAGGCCTAAGATATATTTGATATTATGAACTCAAAAATTATTTCTATTTTACCAAATTCAAAACATATCAGTTTCATTAATTAATTTAAAAATTAATTCCCGTCGTCAAAACAAATAGCGTGTTCTTAAGAGATAATAACTATCAAAAGATTGACACTTGTTTATGTCTGGTTTAAATGTGAAATTACATCCAACGACCAACATTGTATTAAATTGTAATAATATATTATAAATATACCTTAAAACTACTCAAATTAATAATTTATCACTATTAATTATTTCGATTAAAAAGGTTGTTTTTAATTAAAATTTAGTAATTTTCACTATTCATCAGAAAATGAAAGTTAGCCGAAAAGTACCAAAATTTCACCCTAAGCTAATTTCGATATTCCGAATCCAAAAATGAAGTCCATTTTGAAAAATGAAATTTACAAAATTTCAAAAAGTGGTTATTACTATTCATAACGGCTAGTTTTAATAATATTTTAATAGCATATCGTTGTTTAATGAAACTCGATATTGCGTACTACACATGCTATCGAGGAAAGTCGCAATTGCGTGTAATGCAAGGCAAGTCAAGGATGTGTGTTGTGAAAGCTTATTTTGGTGTAGCGTACAACACAAGACCTTAATGAAATTAAAAAATATATTTTTCATAAAATCTCGGGGTGTTACATTCTACCCCCTTAAAATGAATTTCACCCTCGAAATTTGTTGGGGTTATAAATGGTTTACTACTCGAAAGTTTCTTTAATAGAAACCCACATCGTAAAAAGGAATACCAAAACCAATCTTTAAAAACAAAAGTATGAAACGTAACGGTTACCCAAATAATCTAATCACTGGGTTTCCACATAGGAGAACATATGTGAAAATATGGATATGGAAGAGAAATCTAACCGTCATGTTCTGATGGAGAGTGGTAGAGAACATGGATATGAAAAATCCAACAATCACAAAGCCATAAATTTTTGATGATCTAGGGTACCATCTGATTCATCGGATATAAGGGCACTAGGAAAACATTTTTGGTTTTCAAGATCATTTCCCTAAAGTTGAATAATTTGAATTAGAATAAATACTTACTTTATTTTGGTACAATCTCACTGTTGTTCGTGATTTGACCAATTTCCACTTCATCTCTTAAAGAAATGAAGTTGAATTTTTTATCCGTGAAGTGTTAACAGATCATGTGATAGAATGATGGGTCATTCCATCTGTTTCAAACAAAAGGTTAGCAAAAGTTATCAAATATACATAAGTCCATCTATGGTGAGGTTAATTGTATACGATTCAAAAAATGAACTTATACTTCATATATCATACCGCATAATAAAATAAAACTAGTTTCTACTAACCAGGGACTTCTTGTAGGCCAGTTGTAGGCGATAAAGGCCAGTCGCACTTCGGTTGTGGGTTCGATTCCCACAGCCTTGTCTGACGCGATGGGTTGTCGCCCGTCCTGCAGGTTGTCCTTTTTCTAAAGCTATATTACTATAACATCCCATCAATAATATCGAGAAAAAGTTCTATCCTTAAAAAATACTAAATTATGTCCAACATAATCCATTCCAATCTTTAGGCTTATCTAAAATACATCGGTCCAAGCTCATAGTATAAAGAAAATGATTACTTGAAATGTCACATAACAATCATGTGAATGCCATCATTTATCCCCCATATATCATAAGATATATCTTGTTGGTCAAATTACAAACATTTGAATACCTTAATCATGTATTCTCTTGAAGAATGAATACCCATTGAACCTTAGTGAAAACATGAATATAGTTAAAAGTTAACACTTTCCACAAACCAAAATCCTCAAAATTCTTTATACTCAAACCATGATATAACCTTCTCCATATATCAGTCATGAGCTCATTAATACTATCAAACATTTAATTTTCTCCTTATCCCTTCATTATGCGCATATCATCTACATTCCAAAAATATCTGAATAACCTTTTATGGATACTGGTACCATTAATCATACACTTTCAAAAATCAAGGAAAGACAACAGTGTAACAATCCTTAAATGTCTCTTTATTCCATAGTACCATGAGATTACTTATACAACATTACACATGATAAACATGTAATCATTCCACTACATTCTTAAACCATTGACCGAGCTTCAACAATTATTTCATCTCACATATCATTTGTAGTCTCTTTATCATCATCAACATTAATACTACCCATACGACCATACTGATTCTCTTCATGAGACTTTCCCTTAGGGAATTGGTTTTCATAATGCCCGTACATTCCACATTTAAAACATTTAACCATTGTTGATGTCATAGAAATACCATTATCCTCATCCCTGGTGTTAACTGAACCTTTTCCTTTGCACTTACTGGCTTTGTGTCCTTCTTTTCCACACCCAAAGCATCTTCCAGTTCCTTTGAAACATTCTCCTTGATGCCTCTTCCCACATGATTTACATAGGGGAAATTGAACTTTCTTTCCTCTATGATCATCATGAAACTCCATATTTCTCTTATTAGCCGAGTCAGAAAACTTACAAAATATTACTTTATTGATCATATTATGAGATTGTTGATTCGGGATAATAATGTTGTTTGGACTTCCAAATCCCATTTCATTTGGTTGCTCATGAAGAATATCATTCCATTGTCCATCATATCCTCCATTATTGTGAATCATCTTGTTTCCAGCCATTTTCTAAAACCCAAAAAGAATTGTGTGAGAGGAAAAAATCATAATAAAGGGGGAGTAACTTCAATATCTAACATCTTTGATTTAATCTAATATCATTACCATAGTTCTAGGACTATATCCTATATGTATACTTATCCTTAGGGACATCCCTAGACATACCTTAGAAATATCTCTAGGGATATCACTAACGTTTTCGCATCCTTGTTTCCAAAGGATGGCTAAACTTTTCCTATGATACCAACTATAGAGACCCGAAGCTTAATGTACATAGACATTACATTACTTTTGTGGAATACTTAGTACATAACAAAAACACACACACAAGGACCGTAATAGTTTAGTGTCTTTGAAAACTCGGAATATAATCTTCTAATCGTGGTGAAAGATCTTCAACATCTCCCATAAAGATCTTCTTCTTTTTTAAACCTAAATCCTTTCTTTATATCCTGGGGAAAAGAAAACATAAAAGGGTGAGCTAAAATTCTCAGTAAAGGTAAACAAAAGAAATATCAATCACATCATATTCATAATAACATATCTTTTGGAAATCTTAACCTGCAAAAGAGATCATAATTTCATAACATGGGATAAATCATAGTAGTGAAATGTAATCCCAATAATCATAACTTAAAACATGAAACTTTGTGGCATACACACATAATCATAGAGAATCATTTCTTATTAGTTAAGACTCATTGCCAAGACTATCTTAGTGGACAAAGTCCATTTATGAACCGAGTTCACTCCTCGTTTCAGTCATGTTTCACTGAACCGGTATAACCAACCGTTCCAGCCATGTCTATCTCATGAGATATAAAATCTTTACCCAATGCATTGGAGGGAGATATAGGTCCCACCCATCTCATAATGATACCATTCTTATGTGTGCCACAAAATCATAAATCATACATCATTGCATAACCCATGTAATAAAAATGGGATTCTTAAACATCATGACATCATAAAACAATTCATATAAGATAAACGAATTCATAAAAACAATTCCACCACAACATAATTAAATCAATGTAATAATATGTATAGAAACAGAACCCTATATTATCTTAGATGGAAAATAATTTTGATAAAACACCTGAACTCCATTCTTGAGGAAAATATCCTTCGTGCTTCAAAAACATTTTCCTTTCTTAACATGTCATACAATTTTAAACTAAAAGAAGTTGATTAAAAATAAACTTGGAAACTTGTAAAGGAAGATTCTTGGAAATAATGTTTTAAAAATCCATTCATGCTGTATAAGTTAAAAAACATTGTTCGTACTTTTGTCGGAAAAGTCAAAAAGTACCTCGTACGAAAAACGACAAAAGATTCCTTTCATATATTTTACTAAAAACTCAACGAAGGGTAAAATTGGATTTAAAAAATTTTAGGTGGATGGAAATAATATTACATATTGAGGAAACATGGATGTGGATGATAAAATACACCCAAGTAAATTTCAAAGTATAAACAATCTCGGATAAAAATGAGATTGTGATATTTTCCCTAACCTTAGGTCTGATTTGCTTCGTAAGTGTCCGAACCTCCTGTATAATGATTTAAATAATGTCATTGACTTATTCCAGAATCATAATAATTGTTATGATATCATATATGGTTCACTTATGACTTTATATTACCCGTTATTTTGTAAATTCCATGTTAAAGAGCGTTTTGGGTAAAATTGTTTCATTTGTCGTCCGTGTTTTGACTTGTAATTATTCATATGATTACATAGATCATGATTAATTAATTCCAGAATATAAAATATGATTTATATATAATATATATTCAGAATATACATATATATAATAAATCAGTAAATGGAATGAAATACACCGTTCATGGAGACGGTAAGCCGTACGTACGCATGAACGCTGTTTTCGTTTCCTTATTGATTTCAATGGAATTAAGTAGATGACATACATATATATACACATAAATACAGTGTCATTATTATGTCATATATTTCATTATTACTTATTATATATACTTTATAATCATTCATGAATGGTTAACGTGGAGAATGAATCTCATCGCATCGTGGAGACGGTAGTCCGTACGTACGCACGAGCGATGATATCGTTCTCATGGTCGTGGGATTGTATTGGAGTGTATGTATACTATTTCAGAATCAATATCACTTTAAAATGATCCTATATAGTTATTATTTACACCATTATACTCATCCAAGTAAGGTGGTGGTGGAAAATAGATTACACCACGGTGTGGAGACGGTATTCCGTACGTACGCACGCGCGGTGATTTCATTTTCCGTAGGATGGATAGATGGTGAAATAGGGTTTTTTCATAATTATATTAACATATAATTATATGAGTGATACTTATTTTATTACTTCATGATGAAACAACTAAAGAATAAGAAGTGGAAGAAGAAATAAAGATGAAAGAATCGGTAACGGGCATTACCTCTTCTTTGAAGTGCTTCTTTGAGACCTCCTTTTAGGGCACCAAAATTGGACTTTGAAGAAGACCAGGACCTCTAGGATGTCTCTAGGGAAGTGGAGAGAATAAATTGGTAGGGGTTGGCCGAGCTTGAAGGCTCAATGTGGTGTGAGAAAGAGAGGGAGGAAGTGCCCTTTTATAAGGGAGGAGAGGGACAACTTTGGAATAACTAAAAATATTATTTTATTATAAAGTCAAATTCGGTTTTTAATAGCTCCAAATTGAGTTATTTAGAAGATAAGGTGGGGATGGGTCGAAATCCTATAATCCAATATAATTTGGACAAGTTTAGTTTACTATTTTAACCTTATCATTTAATTTTAACTTTAAGTTAGATAATTTTACTTTTACCGTGTCTTTTTGTGTTCTTAAACTATAAGGTTAATAAACTTACTATAACAAGACAAACGAACTCCAAGTTGTTTATTATTAATATATATAATCTTATCTAATTCATTTGGCTGAACCTTATATTTTTAGGAATAAAATAACAATTAATAATATAATATTTGTTTTAAAAACTATTTTATGTCAATTTTGAAACTATTTGGTAATTGATTTTTGTAAAACTCATAACAGAATGATTAGTTCAAAAATAGTTAATTAAATCAACACTAACATATCATATTAACATATAAATTTTTTGGAATTCATAAAAAGTCTCAAATTACATTTATTTGGGTATTTATAACATCAATTATGTTAATATTTCATTAATAAGATATTTACTGCATCATCATTGTGTCATAAATAAATTAAATTATTTAAAGTCTAAAAATTAAAAATAAAATATCATTATGTAGTAAATATTTTTAGCTTTCTAATGAATATTTATAGTCGAATTTATCTTATGTATAATCCTATATTAAAAATTATATACTTATTAAACTTTGATTTTAACTATTTTAACCCTTCTTTAAATAAATTAATAATAAATGTCCTAATCTAATCCAAGTGGTCCTAAATGGTCATATTTTATTCCTAAGGTTGTTTTTGGTCGAATTAAACTTATCCAATAGAATTAGGACATGTGTTAGGGTAATAATAATATCATTTTTACCCTTAATTACCCTATTTACTTTTAACCGTGGTAAAAAAAAGTAAAAAGTTACTATTCACCAAAAATTATTTTCATCTCATTGAACCACATTTTACTTACTGACATCAACCGTGTCTCTCGGATTTTTGAAATTCCACTCACAGAAGCGGTAAAATTAAGTTTTATGAAAAATTCATTTTTTTTAACTACCACTTAGTGATTTCACTATTTATCAAAAAAATGAAAGTTTCCAGAAAAATACCAAAAATTAGGCCTAAGATATATTTGATATTATGAACTCAAAAATGATGTCTATTTTACCAAATTCAAAACATATCAGTTGCATTAATTAATTTAAAAATTAATTCCCGTCGTCAAAACAAATAGCGTGTTCTTAAGAGATAATAACTATCAAAAGATTGACACTTGTTTATGTCTGGTTTAAATGTGAAATTACATCCAATGACCAACATTGTATTAAATTGTAAAAATATATTCTAAATATACCTTAAAATGACTCAAATTAATAATTTATCACTATTAATTATTTCGATTAAAAAGGTTTTTTTAATTAAAATTTAGTAATTTTCACTATTCATCAGAAAATGAAAGTTAGCCGAAAAGTACCAAAATTTCACCCTGAGCTAATTTCGATATTCCGAATCCAAATATGAAGTCCATTTTGAAAAATAAAATTTACAAAATTTCAAAAAGTGGTTATTACTATTCATAACGGCTAGTTTTAGTAATATTTTAATAGCATATCATTGTTTAATGAAACTCGGTATTGCGTACTACACACGCTATCAAGGAAGGTCGCGACTGCGTGTAATGCAAGTCAAGTCAAGGATGCATGTTGTGCAAGCTTCTTTTGGTGTAGCGTACAACACAATACATTAATGAAATTAAAAAGAATATTTTTCATAAAATCTCGGGGTGTTACAATCATCGCGGGTTCAAGCAGTCTCCTAGGAAGATGAACCCTTCTCATGGCGCCATGGTAGAGGTGAAATGTGATAAGATCATCAGAGCCAACTTCGTTAAGGAGGTCTAGTGCCCCAAGTGGCTAGCCAACATTGTGCCAGTCAGGGAGAAGAACAATCAGATCAGAGTTTGCATCGACTTCCAGGATCTTAATCATCACTATCTGAAGGATGATTTTCCCGTTCCTGTGACAGAATTGTTTATCAATGCTATGGTTGGGTTCCAAGCCCTCTAATTCATGAATTATTACTCCAAATACAACCAGATATTAATGGATCCCAAGGATGAGGAGTCCACAGATTTTAGGGCACCACAAGGTAAGTTTTGTTACTAAGCCATGCCCTTCGGCTTAAAGAATGCAGGTGCCACCTATCAGCGGGCCGTGCATCTTATATTCAAGCCAATCCTCAGGGCATTGGTGGAAGTCTACGTGGATGATATGGTGGTAAAATCTAGATAGCATCAAGACCATCTCAAGGACCTTAAGAAAGTGTTCGACTTCCTCTGTTCTCGCCACCTTAATTTGAACCCATTAAAACGTGCCTTTGGGGTCACCTCCGGAAAATTTTGTGGCTTCGTTGTCAAATATAGAGGCATCGAGATCGACCTAGATAAGATCAATTCCATCAGCTAGATTCCTCCACCAAGAAATATTTGGGAGCTTCGAGGTTTTCAAGGCCAATTAGCCTACATACACCGATTCATTGCGAATATGGCTGGCATGTGTAAGCCCTTTTCTTAGCTCATGAAGAAAGGGACCGCTTATGAATGGGATGAAGAGTGCTAGACCACTTTTGAGGAAATCAAGTAGTATCTGCTCCAGCCTCTGGTCTTCATGCCACTCATCTCCAGAAAACCATTGTTCCTTTATGTGATTGTCTTGGAATGATCTCTTGGCACCCTTCTCACCCAGAAGAACAATGAGGGGATAGAGAATAGCCTTTACTACCTCAGCCGCATGCTACTCGATACGAAGACCAGATACTCCCCCATAGAAAAGAGCTTCCTTGCACTGGTATTCACAGTACAGAAGTTGTGACATTACCTACAGCACCATGAGGTATAGCTGGTGTCCCGAGTAGGCCTGCTAATGTACATTTGGAGTTGTCCCATGCTGACAGGCGGCCTAGCATGGTGGGATGTAATCCTTTAGCAGTTCGGCATCAAACTTTTCCCTCAGAAAGCTGTTAAGTGGAAAGCATTGGAAGACTTCCTTGCTGCCCATCTGGCTCATACTATGTAGTCCTTGGATCTCAATTTCCTTGATGATGTAATCCTCTCAGTAGATCATGCCATCCCGTGTTGGCAGATGCATTTCAATGGTGCTTCCCAGAGTCCCACCAGAAGGAGGATCAATGATCCGAGGCTCAACATGGTAGGTTTGGGTATCGTCTTTATTACCCCGGCATAATCCATTCTGTCGTACTCATTCTTGTTGTCATAAGTCTGCAACAGCAACGAGGTAGAGTACCAGGCTTTTATCATTGGCCTCAAGCTAGCCCTTGAGATTGATGTGCCCCATTTTCATGTGAAAGGGGATTTTGAACTAGTCATCAATAATATCAACGGTGAATACATCATCAGAAATCCATAGCTCATACTATTGTTGGAGCACACTCTCCAGATCCTGGCCCAGTTCCCATCTTGGCCGGAAGTTACTCATGTCCCTTGATCTCAGAACGGTCGAGCTGATTCCCTCTCCGTCCTAGCTACGTCACTTGCAGAGCCCAAGAAGGATGACCTGATTATCCACATGACACATCGGAGAGTCATTTCTCATGTCTCCCCAGGTGACGAAGATAGCCTAAAGGTGAGCCATCTTACTGTCGGATCCTCTATGTTCGGACCCCCATGTCCATTGGATGTAGTGGTTGAAGTGACCCCAACTTGAGAGACCCCTTTGTCGAGTATCTCTGAAATGGTTACCTCTCGGCTAATCAGGCCAAGCATGAGAAAATATAACACTAAATGGTAAATTTTACCCTATACAATGGTCCCAGTCTTGAGAAGATCCTCTACAAGCATGGGTTCAATGGTGTTCTCATTCAATGAATCCAAGGAGTTGAGATTTCTCAGGTCAAGCAGGAGGTTCATGCAAGTTCCTACAGCACCCGCCAGACTGGACTGAAGTTGTCCCATTAGATCTGAAGACTGGGGTATTTTTGTCCCTCTATGATCCATGATGGCATTGAGTTTTCCAAAAGGTGTCATGCATGTCAATTTCATGCCAACTTCATGCGTCAGTCACCATAGACTCTCCATACTACCAAGTACTCTTGGCCCTTCACAGTCTGGGGATTGGATGATGTGGGACCATATCCATCGGTGATAGCTTGCTAATGTCGATTCATCCTGACCGCTAAAGATTTCTTTTCCAAGTGGGAAGAGGCAGTTCTACTCAAGGAGGTAAAGTCCTATTCTATCATTTACTTCCTAAGCTCCAATATCATCTATCGGTTTGGAGTCCCTCACACCGTCCTCACTGATAACATCACCAACTTCCGAGCAGCTAAGTTGAAGAATTTTTACGCCTAGTACCACATCCGTTTGAACCATACCTCCCACTACAATGTGTAGGGAAATGGAAAGATTGAAGAATTCAACAAAACCCTATCTAACATTTTGCAGAAAATGGTTGGTTAGAATAAGAAGAGTTGGCCGGACAAGCTCCCCAACGCCCTCTGGGATTATCAGACAATGGCTCATAATTCCACCCTGGTGACATCATATTCCCTGGTGTACAGTACTGAGGCCATCCTACCCCTCGATATTCAGCTACCTTCATTACACACAGTGGTATATGACCAACATGCACCAGATAAAGTGGCATAAATTCATCTGGCTGATTTGGAAGCACTTGATGAAAATAGGCTTTGAGCTCTACAAAATCTGAAAATGCATCAAAATAAGATAGCTAGAGCCTTCAACAAGAAGTTTAACCTATTCTCTTTCCTAAAAGGTTATCTAGTATTGTCCCTCAAGACACCAATGATACCTGGTAGGAAACCACCCAAGTTAGAGCCTAAATGGGAAGGACCTTTCGTTATTCACAGGGTTTACCCCAATGGTGCATACTCACTGGTGACCATGGATGGTGAGTATATAACTCCTCCCACCAGTGCCAAGTTTCTCAAACAATACTTTGCATGAGCCAGCTGGTCCTACATGACCCTAAACTGCTGGGTCTTGAATGATCCTAAACTGCCCGGTCCTACATGACTTTAAACTATAAAACATCCCGCATGATGTTAAACTGTATGTTGTCCTGCAAGATGTTATACTGCACCCTTATAACTACATGTGGCTTGATTCCCATCTTCATGGGATACATAGGAATGCTCAAACATTTCGTCTTGAGCCCAACCCCAAACTCTCTTCTATTACTATCCCCCTGGGTATAGTTCTCTCATAAGATCCTTGCATGGTATAGTGTAGGCTTCTTTAGCCCCACTCATGCCAGGATTACAATGGTCGCACCATGTGCCCACTCCCCATTATTTTACCCTCCCACATCCTCACCGCATGACATTAAACTGCATGACCTTCAAGAACTATGTATGGATTTATTCCCATCCTCATGGGATACATACGAATGCCCAAACATTTCATCTGTTGTCCCAACCCAAACATCATAACTCCCCCTCAGGTCGGGACACATGGTATGGTACAATATTTTTCCCCAATTCACGTCGAGATCCTCTTGATCCCGCCATATGTCCCACTCCCCATAGATGTTCATCACTTTCACCGCCCTACTTGACATTAAAGTACATGGGCACAACTATGCTTCAACCACTTCTTTAATTCGTACTTCATTATCTTTCACATCCAGAAGGGCCCCTGAATGGCATGGATGCTCGTCCTAAGTGCTATCCTACCACTTCAGGCCAATGCCCTCGAGGATGTTGAGAAAAAAATGATACAAGTCCCCCGTCGTGAATATGGTCAGTGGTCGATGCTCATTTTTTGTTCCCATTCTAGGTTACAAAATATGGACGCTATATTTCAAACATGGTCAGTGGATATCCTTTGTCGTTAGAGCCACCTGAAGATGTCCCAAACATTGAGCGTAGTGGTTCATTCTACCCTGTTGTGTCTCAAAGAAGCGATCTCCCATGGGCGATTCTAGCTATCTGACCCTTATATGATGGGGAGGTCCAAGTCCTAGTCCTTGTTTCACATGCCAAGAATTTCCCACATGGGCTTAGGAACTATAATGAGGCAACACCTGCATAAGAGGTTATATGGCTACAGTTGGCCAGGACGGCCAGCCTCAGGTCCTTCGACCCTTTCGGGCCCTTTGCCCAAGTCCTCATTTAGGTCTGTGCGGTGTGGTGCGGACACATGTCCTCATTCACATCAGGCTATTTCGCCATGCCACATATATCCCCTTGAGATATCCCTTCCCTATTTTATCATATGCTCCATGATTACAGTCCCTTCCATGCTCGACAGACCCATTATTTGGGTTTCCGTCACCATCTATATCCAGAATGGCCCCTGAATGGAATGGATGCTCGACCCAAGGGCTCTCTTACCATTACGGGCTAACGCCCTAGAGGAATGTGAGAGAAAGGTTGATGAAAGTTTTGTGATGTGAATATATTAAATGGTCGACGCTAAATTGTTTTCCCTGAATTCTGGTCATACAAGGGTGGATACTGTGTTTCGAACCTGGTCAATAGTTTTCCTCAATCATCATTGTAATTTTTTGGTCTTCAATAAGCACAACGATTCACCTTTTCTGTCCCACACATATGACATTAAACTAGGCATATACAGTCCAAGCTCTATGACCCTAAACTAAGATCACCATCGTCCTCACTGCAATACATTAAACTGCAAACTGGCCGGGATTTTCCTTCTGAGGCCTAGCTTTAGGCCCCTTGATCTTTTCAAAACCCTGGCCCAAGTTCTCACTGTATGGTGTGGTGTGGGATTATGTCCTCATTCACATCGGGTTACTCATCATTCCATACACATCCCTAGACGTGATACCTTACCCTACCTTCATCCTCACGACAAGGCGTTAAACTGCAAATTTGGCCATGAAATTCTATATGTGGCCTTATATCGGGCCCCCGGTGAAAGTCTTAACTCTTAAGGGATTGTACGGCATGGTATGGTATTATGTATTCATTAACACTGGGTAACTCACCACACCATACACCTTTCTTCTTTGGTTTATCTTACCACTTTCTTCGTCCTCACTTTTTGATGTTAAACTGCAAGCTAGCCGGGACATTGCGTCTGAGGCCCAGCCTTAGGCCCCTTGGCCTTCTTGGGCCCCCGTCCTAAGACTTCACTAAGGATTTTATGGTGTGGTATAGTATTATGTCCTCATACATGTCGGGTTACTCATCGCATCGTACACCTCCTTTATGTGTTGTATCTTACCCATTTGCGTCCTTACAGCATGACAATAAACTACACATTACCCTCTTCTAGAACTACAAGTGGCTTGATTCCCATCCTCATTGGATACGTAGGACTGCCCTAACATCTAGACTTCAGGTCCATCCCCATATCTTAGAAATCTCCCTTTCACCTTGGACCATGGCCTGCACTTTCCCAGGGAGAGGGTTATATGGTGTGGACCTTGTCCTCATTCATGTTGTTTCTGTAACAACCACGCCGTGTACCTATTTCTCCTGAGAGCTCTCCATATTTTTGTTCTATAATCATCTTTCCAAATTGGATTCTCTCAAGTTGATCCCCTTGACCCTCTTTGGTGATTCACTAATGTGCCCAAGAGTACTCTGGTTCAGCGTCTGGAGTGTTGGATTTTACCTCGACATGTTCCCACCCACCTTCCAGGCTTCGTGTTCCCCTTCATTTGGGCTTATATAATCATTCACACCTGAAGGGACCCCCAAATGACATAGATGCTAGGCCTAAGGGACCTCATACTATTATGGGATAATGTCCTCGAGGGTTTCAGACAAAAAATCAATACAAGTCCCATGTTGCAAATATGGTCAGCGGTCGATGCTCATTTGTTTTTCCTCATTACAGGCTAACGTGATATGGATGCTATGTTTCGAACATGGTCAACAGTCATCCTCCATCATCCTGCTAGCCCCTTCAAGCTTTGAATGTTGGTTACATGATATACATTATTTTCCACCCCATCATGTCCAAATGGAATATTGACACTCCTGACACTCCCTTAGTGCGCATTCACACGTTAGGTGTATGAAAGCCACGGTAAAGGCATCATTAGGGGATCCTCACTGACTTCCCTTTGGCTTTCATTCCAGGTATTGCAAAAAATCTCTTCTGCCCTTATTTCCCACACCAAGTTTGACTCACGTGGGCTTAGGGATCAGGTTGAGGTCTGCACTTACATGGAAGGGTTTCACTCCTCTATGGTCCGAGCTCTAAGACCATAAACTAAGTTCTATTTTAGAACTACGTATAGCATGATTCACATTCCCATGGGATATGTAAGAACGCCTAGACATCTTGTCTTTGGGTCCAACTTGTGTTCCACTAATTTATCTTTTATGTTTTGCCTTCGGGGTTTTAACTCTTATGGGACTGCATGGTGTGGAATGGGATTATGTCCTCATTCACGTCGAGTTTTCATTATCCGCACCACATAGACCCCTTTCTAGGAGTTATCCCCCCTACTTCCTATCCCACATGACATGAAACTGTATCTTGTCCTGCACGACATTAAAAGGAATCTTCAAGAACTATGTGTGGCTTGATTTCAATTCTCATGGGATATGTAGGAACAGTCGGAAATCTCGTCTTTGGATCTCGCTCAATTGGGAGCTAGTTTCTCCTGCCCATTATCCTCTAATATTTCCAGGCCCCTCAGCCCGGGGTTTCCTCCATGGAATTTCACATGGTATGGTGTGGACCCTATCCTCATTCATGTCGGTTATGCTTTATCACATCATGAACATCCCCTCTGGAACCTCATCTCTCCTGTATATATCTGAGTCATATGACTTTAAACTATGATGCTTAGTCCCACACAACTTTAAACTGTTGTGCCTATCCTACATGACATTAAAAATGCATGGTTGGTCCCATCAAAAGACCCTAAACTGTGATATTATCATCCAAGCCACACGACGAAAAACAGCACTGCATTGTGATGTCCTCACCTGAGGGAACATCATGTTTTGTATCGGTTACACACCATACCATTTTTTAATGCCTGTATATGGCTTGATTCCTCTGGCAATTCTTGGACCCTCCATCCTAGGTCCATCGCTTCAAAAAAACACACATTAATCCTAAAGGACAAACAAGATATATCAAATACCGCTTCTTTTGATGCAAGGGATAGACCCGCACAACCTTATTATCCCTAGCATCGGTATCCTACCACGCTATCCTTGGAACTATATACAGCTTGATCCCTATCCATAGGGGACACGTAGGAGTGTCTATTCACCTTGTCTCGGGCTCAGCCTAACTTTCAATTTTGGTCCCTCGACCAGAAACCTCCCCCAAGAAGCGCACGGTGATCCATACCAGGTCCTCATTAACGTTGGGTCTTGAAATATCATCATTGTGTGTCTCTCATTTCCTACCATTCATGGTCCAAGATCTTTGACCATAAACTAAGACCACTCCATGTCCTTGCCGCAAGACGTTAAATTGCACGACATCTTCTAGAACTACATTTGGCTTTGATTCCCATCCTCATGGGATACATAGGAACTCCCAAGCATTTTTTGTCTCTAGGACCAGCCCTAGGAATCTACAAATACTATCCCTTCTTTTTCAGCCCCTTGGCCTGAACTTGTTTGGGAACATGGGGTGTGGCGAGTACCTCTTACATTCTCATTCACGTCGGGTTTTTCAATAACTACACCATGTGCTTCCCATATCTTTTCATAGCGTGTTCTGAGTTCTATAACCCAAAACTAAGATCTACCTATGGGAACTGCGCATCACATTCGGCTATTTCGACGCCCTATGCACAGTCCATTAAATCAAGCCCCCTTAATGGTCCACCCTAGGACCTTAAGTTGGAAGCATGCAACCTTAGGACCCTTTTCCTTGGAGTTAAGGGACTCAACTCCCTGTATCTGATATGTCTTATAGATGTATTCAGATGAATTTCTACAAAGAGCCTGAAGTATAGAATTTTCATGGGGACATTCTCCTCGTTCCAAGTACAAGCTTTGGGAGCCCTTCATTTAGATCCTCAACCTCTTCCATGTCTGAAGGGATCCCCCTTTGTAGCCTGGTCTCATGCCACATTTTCTCACCTACCATTTTGGGCCAACGTCCCTAAAGACCCCGAACGACATTTGCGACAGGTCCCATGTTTCGAACATGGCCATCGGTCGACCCTCATCTTTTTATCCCCATATCATGAAAACATTATATGTATGTTGTGTTTAGAAAACAGTCAACAGTTATCCCCTATAGTCACACCACCATGATTGTGGTCCAGATCTTGAGCTTCATGATTCACATATTTCCACTTCCTTATGTTCAAGTGGAATTCCAACATACTCGGCTTTACTCTTCTGCGCATCTAGGTGCGTTATATAGGCGGGTCAACATCATTGGGATGTCATTTACCTAGTGTCCTATCATCCCTAATGTGTTCCTCTATATTCTAGTAAATTACCATCACTACTTCTTATTTCCCACATTGAGCACGACTCACATGGGCTTAGTAGTTCTAGTAGGACGTGTACTAGTGCAGCCATGCCACACGTACCTTTCCTCATCCCGCATGACATTAAACTACGCTCTCAGAACAATATATGGCTTGATTCCCATCCTCATGGTGTACATAGGAATGCCCGACCACTTTGCTTAGGGACCAACCTAATTTTCACTTTTGGTCCCTTGACCTGAAGAGTTTCCTCCGGGTATACGTGGTGAGATTTAGACTCCAGGTCTTCATTCACATCGAGTTTATAGTTACCACACCACATACTCCCTTCCCGGGATCTTCCCTTTCACTCCACATCCTATCTTATGACGTTAAACTACACGAGTCCATATGTACACAATTCATGACACTAAACTATGGTTATAACCTGAACAAGTTCAAGATTCCCTATGTTAATCATCGAATGCATCAGTTTCCTCTCCAGGGAGGATTCTCCCTACCTGTGTTGTTGCATGACCACACTGCACCCCAAGAACTACATTTGGATTGATTCTGATCTTTATGGGATACGTATCGACACCCAATAATTTCACATTGGGACCAACCCTAGGGTCATTAACCCTCTTGGCCTCTCAGACTCGATTATGGTTCACTCTCTATGACATTAAACTACGAGCCTACAGTCCATGTAGCAAGACTTTAAATCTTTAACCATGGTCTAGGCAGTATGACCTTTGAACTATGTGCACCATATTTACCATATGACATTAAAATACAGGTCTTTATGGGTCCTTACTAGAGAGGTCCTATTAGAAAGTATGTATGATCCCTGATCAAATCGATGTACCCACCTAATGCTTTTCCACCATGGTGGCGTAATTTCAAGAGTGTTGGACTCCAGTCAAACAACCCATAACTCCACTCTCCACACTTTGTATACCCTTTATTCAGATCCTCTCCCTATATCACATCTAGAGGAACCCCCTAACAGTATGGATGCACGGCCTATGGCTGACCTACTGTCCTGGGATAACATTCTGAAAGGCTAACAGATGACATTTCAAGTCAGGCCCCATGTTTCGAACATGGTCAGCGGTTGGCCCTCATTTTTTATCCCCATTTCAGGCTAATTCAATAAGGATACTATGTTTTGAACATGGTCAAAAATCATTCTTAATTTTCATGCCATCACTACAATGTTTCGAATCTTGGGTATTGTGATTCCCAACTTCCACTCCCCCCTGTTCGGATTTATTCCAGTGCCCCCAGCGTTACCCCGTTCGTGCACAAGGGCACACTGAGAAAACTGTAATTTGACTATTCTAAGAGCTTCATTCTCTATTTAGGTCTCTCCCTTCTCTTCCTAGGAATCCAAATTGGTTTTTCAAACCCCATATTCCTGAAACATGGTCATCACTCTTATGTTCTGACAGAATAACATAGTGATCGTCCCTTGTTTCTCACATCGGGTACGACCCACATGAGCTTAAGAATGGATTGTTATTTATTTTAGGATTGTGGTTGGATGATATTAAACCAAACAAAAAAGTAAATAAATCTATCCATACTTGTAGTTCAGCATAAGAGGTAGTAAGGAGAAGTGTGTTTATGATTTCGACCAAAATAAGGCCCTTAGGGATCAGTATCTTGGATAAATTTTTCTAGCGCTGCTACCTTTTGACTTGTGGCCTCTAGTATTGCCTCCCTCCCCCTGAGAACCTTCTCTTCATCAGCAGCCACAGGGCGCAGTTCACTAACCCGATCCTGTTCCTGAGCATGTTCAGTTTGGAGTGCAGTAATTTGGTGACCTGCTTCCACTAGCTTCTTTTGGGCATCTGCCAGCTGGGTCCTCAATTGCTCCACTAACTCGGAACTATTTACAATGAATACCATATATATTTCATCTGTTCTTCGAGGTGTTGGACCTCTTGTTCTGCCTTCAGTAATGCTTGGGAACTCCCCGACTCTACTTGACACCATACAACGTCGAAGCGTCGGCTGCTCTCGTGGAGCTTCTCGGCCATTTAGTCACAGACTATCGAATGAAGACGTTGAGAATCTACTCCCCCAGTACACAGTTCATGCAGTCGCGAGGGAACTCTTTCCATCTCACACAGCCATAGTGCTTGAGGGGTGTCATTAATGAAGTTATTGATCAGTTTCCACGATCGGAGACAGACTATTTTGTTTTCCTCTACATCAGAGGTCGTATCCTCCTAGTCAGCGCGGTTGGTAGGCTCATATGCAGGGAACTCCCCAAGGAACTAGTCAATAGGGTATGCATATGGCGTTTGATAAGGCATGGTGGGACCTAGGATACCTGATCGATCCTCATCATCAAATACCACTTCAATAATCTCGGGCACAACCCCACTGGTGGTCCCACCAGAGATCTGGAGCATCGTAGTTCGGTTAGTCTAGATATCCACCTCCATGATCACCAGCAATCCTCGAGGAAGGACATCGCCAAAATCCCCGACCAACCTCGCTAAGGCGACCCACACCATTTGAAGAATTGTGCGCACCAAAAAGGGGATTCTACATTAGTTGACATGGTCAATTGGCGACGTCTAAGAAATGGGTAGAAGAAACTTACAGAGATTGAATTCCTAGTCTCATTCTTAGGTTGGTTCCATTGGGACCCCGACGAGTGGCCCCCCATATATTATCGGAAGATCTGAATGCTCTGAAGGGGTAACCTCAAGTGTCCTAGCCCCGCTGGACATAGCAATTGATACAGCCACAGGCATGGATCCTTAAGGCCCCGCATCTACATCCACTAAGGGATGAGAACGGGTTCTATGTATGAGACTCCCTTGTACAGTTCTAGTATTAGCAAGAATTCCAGAGCAACCTAGGAGCAGACTCTAAGGAAGGGGATTGGGATTTTACCTCAAGGGCCTCTGAAAATTCTTCAAGGTCCAATTCTTGATCGCCGACTTCTCCCTCCTCCAACAAAATCCAACTACCGGACTCATCCCCCAAGGAGGACATGTCTGATTCCTCCAAAAGAGGGAAGTGCTATATCAGTTCAGCGACTGACATTTTCAGAGGGACTATAAGATCCAGCAGCATCTTGACACGATATTTCATAGGACGTGAGGCACCCCGGGAATGCACAAAGTCCTCCAGCTCTTCCAGGTATTTCTCTTCCACCACTTGGGACACCTCAAAGCTGAACCTGGTAGGGATTATCCATGGAAAGTCCATCCTAAAACGGTTCAAGTGTTTCCACATCTCAGACGAGTCGAGGAATTCTCGGTTGACTTTCTAGATATACCAGGCCTCCGGGAAGATAACATTCTCCAACATGTCTATATGGTGGAACAGCTTCTCCAGAGCCTGGGTGGGTATCCTGCGAAATCCTCTTGGAAGCATCCCCTATGGTTGACTCTGTTCTTCTAGAACCGATGGGTCCGCTACCGCTGTTGGATCTATCGTTGTTGCCTCGCCCTCAAATGGTGTGGGTCTCGCCGCCATGGCAGCCTGACCGCCAAGAAATGCCCTTTCCACCGTCGAGCCTTGGCCTCGAGGATGGGGAGGCTCACTATCACCGACCCGAACAATTGGAAGCTTTAGCATCTCCCCCGAGTAGGCCACCTCCTAGCTTTGGGCATACTCCTTTACCAAACTGAAGACAGCAGTAGGCGGAGGTAGCTCGTTCCACATCTTCCCATATTCCCATGTGAACATGAGCCACATCTGCCTCATCACACATAGGTGTTCCTCGTGGAACACCCCTAGAAAGACTCGTGGGGTCAGTCACTGCATACACTAAAATATCCAGCAAAATCAGTGTGGGGTGTACGGCTCGCAGAGGGGCACATGGTTCGCGCATGCCACCAGGACTCCACCTCGAAAGTCCAGAAGATAGGACCGGTGCTCTTATGTTCCTTGGACGTCGTTAGTAAAAGCAACTGTTGGCAATAGAAATGGGTGAAAGTTTAATTCCTACACCTTCCACACCCGGTTCTGTACCAATGGTGTGGTCAGATTGGCCGTAAAGCTTCCCATGGTGTTCAAAATAGAGGGGCGGAAGTTCGACCCCAAAGGCGAGATGGGGTTCGAGTACTCATAAACCCCCCTAACATGTGCCTTTATCCACCCATACGGGAGGTGGAATTCCCCATATATTCTCTGTGGCCTCTTCCCCTCGCTGATGTTCCCCAACATCTTGTATAGATTAGCGAGAATCGGGATCTCAAGGTTGAATCGCCTTCCTATCTCCAACATGGATGCCATGATAAATGTTCTGGGTCACACGCCCATGTTCTTATTCCTCACCGGTAGGATCCAACCATAAATGAGAGTAGCGATGAATTCCACTAGCCAGAATATCAGCTGCTACTCGGTTTTGATGCTAAATCACTAGGTTTTCCACTGGCTATCCTCCAAGATCTGTTAGTACGAGTGCTCCTTGCCTCATTGAGCCCCCTTTAACCAAGTCTAAGGCCTCCCCCAAAACTTCCTATCCTCCGGGATTTTTAGAAAATTCTTGAACCACCGCCTGAAATGGACATCCCTTACGACTTCTTTTTCCTCTCTCAGCACCAGAACCATCAATGTCATCTCCAGTCGTGGCATTTGCTTCGGATCCTCCCACGCACCCATGATGTGGAGGGATTCATCATACATCACCCCCAATATCAGGACCCCTGAGATCTGGTGCACATCCCGGAAGCTGATACCAACCTCCATGTGGTGTAGGTGGAAGGTATTGGTCCTTGATTACCACCTACTCAACAACATTGGCATCAGATGCTTCAACTGATAGATGTGAAACTGGGAGGCCCAAGCCACCTCATATAAGCCCACTCTCCTCAACTCAGCCCCAAACTCTTCACATTAGGAACCTACCCAGTAGGCCCAAGCCCAATAATCTGTGAAGTTGCCGCCCTAGTGCAGGTCCCACTCCTCATACCATCCTTTCCCCAGGTTCATCAAGGCTACCTTCAAGATTATATCGTACATAGGGGGGATGTCTCCGGATGTAAGGCCTTACCATCCATATTGTTCAGGTGGTTATATAGGCATTCATCATTGATGGGTGTGGAGTCTTTTTAGGAATGGTCACCAGCCACCATGAACCATTGGTGCTGACATAGTGTACTCCTCAATCATTAAGCTGTCTCAACCCTACTTGCTTTAGGAATGAAGACATCATCCCTTAGCTTGATGTCGTACAAGGGAAACCTCTTGCACAGTGGATAGTTTCTCTGGCTCTCTGATAGAAGCTCCATGAATGAATCGTGGTCAGAGTGGCTCTGTATTAACTCCCCTAGACCCAACATGTTCACCATCTCCTACCTTCGGGCAGCGTCTGTGAGGATCCCCCTAGAAGCCTCTTGGTGAGCCATTCAGTTTTATGTTTGGGCAGTTCTTGTGATCGGTTCGTGAAGCCCTTTCACGGAGAAATGTTGTGGAGCTCGTTCCCAAAGAATGTTCGCAGAGCCTTGACCGAACTTCCATGATAAAGTCACTAAGAACTATCTCGGAGTCAAAGAATTGTTGTGCACCATGAATAAGAAGCCCCAATTCGCGGAGAGCAAGAATGGATTATGCGGAGATTTTCAAATCAAGAGTTCTACGAGCCAAAGTTGCAGAGGAGACAAAAGAAAAAATAGAGGCCAGCTCCCCTATTTATCGGTGACAACCTTCAGAGCTTCACGGTGCATCCATGCTGCACCGAGCTTCGTAGTGTGCTCAGCCTGCATGTCACCTATCCACTTCGCGAGCCCTCTTTGAGAACTAGCTTTTCGGACGGTGAGAGATTTTGGCGATTGACCCTCAGATTTTGACCCTTGATTTCTCCTTAGCTCTAAGTCTGAGGGGGGAATTTTTTTATGCCAAAAGTTGGGGGAGAAGAACAAGAGGGAAGTCTCAGGTGCTGCCTTGCGTCACCCTTTCGCGAAGCCCCAAGGCCCCTCACCCGTCATAGAGCAAGGAGGAGGGACAATCCATGAACGACTCTGACATTCATGAGCTCACCGCAGAGCAAGGAGGCATGACACTCCATGAACAACTCTGATGTTCACGGGCCTTCTGCAGAGCAAGGAAGCGGGACACTCCGCGAACGACTCCATCATCCGTGAACCCACTGTGGTGTAAGAAAGTAGGATCCTCCATGATCCGTTTTGACATTCGCGACCCCGTCGTGGTGCAAGGAGGAGGGAGGATCTTTGACTAGGTATGACATTTGTGACCAGCCACAGAGTGAACTCTATCATTGCGCTGAGGAATCTCTGCTTCATGACACCTCTTACCTATAAATACAGGGCTCTCCTCGATCCCAAAGGATGGATCATCCGACCTTTCACCTTACCAGATCTCATATTGTGAAGCACTTCCTACTCTGCGAACAATGATATCCACAAGGTACTTTTGCTTTGTGAAGTACATTCCCCTTTGCCTTAATTGAACCCCTCTGCCAAGAGGGATCACTTTCACGAAGCCCACAGACCTTCTCTAAGGAAAGAGATCCCCACATGGACTAGGGTTGTCGCGAAGTGTTTATGCTTTGCGAAACACCCTCCACACCCACATGACCCACATGCTAAGGCAGGGTCACTGTGCTTCACGAAGCACGGTGCTTCATGACACCCTGCTTCATGAGGCACCCCTGCTTCATGAGGCATTACTTCGCGAATGACTTTCCACTTCGTGAAGATCATCCCATATGAACCTATACCCTATGCCTAGCACATGAAAATTCACTTCGCAAAGTACATCCCTTCATGAAGCCCCTCCACTTCATGGAGAACCACAGCTTCACAAGGCTTCTACCTATAGCCCCCTTTGCTTAGCAACTCCTTTTCCCGTGCGGCCATTCAGGTTTTCACGAAGCAACGTCAATGTACTTTGGACAATAATGCCTGTTGTGTTACTTTTCCTCATGCTCCTTCACATTGGCACACTAACAATTATTGCTTCTTCGTATAGCCATGATAATGTGGACCCCCAATGGTTCGCTCCAAAACACCCCATCATCACGGTGTTGTCTATCCCTTCTCTTCACCAAGGTGTAGAGGGTTCTAGTTATGTAAGTCCTAGGGGTGTGGAGTAAACCCACCTCATCTGAGTTGGAGGACGTTAAACTTCCGAGCACCTTCATCCTCAGAGCATGATGTAAAACTGTGACCTCACCCTGTGCCTTGCACACGGGGTTCCCAGTCTTGGACATTCTCTATTACCAATGGTCTCTACGGGAGTGAGATCATTCCTTACATGGAATGATATCCTCTTCATTGGAACGACATATGTCCATGGATAAAGAGCCACCATCATGGTGTAATCCCCCTAGCTTTCCTTATAGGAGGAAGCACCCTTGGTCCTCCTCTCTTTCTGGGTGCCAAATCCCTCTCCCATTGGGATTTTTCACTAACCGGGCCTCCACCCTGGAGTAAGTCTCAATCATAATCTCCTCGGGCTGCGAACCATTCATAAGCCCTTGTTTCCTCTTTGGGATGCTAACCACGCGTGAGCCCCGTTTCACTTCCCATGGACGCACCTTTCGCGACATGATCATCAGGTATTTGTTGTCTCTTGTTTCTCACACTAATCATGACTCACATGGGATTAGAGAAATCATCAACCATGACATCTTCTCGGGGAAGCCCAGAGTGTAAGCCCCAAACCAACATGAACTACGAGGTCCTTGATCCCTGCCTAGGTAGGGTATGTAGGAAGCCTCCATGAGGTTCAAGCCCAACGCCCGGTCATTCGAGCCCCCTTCATGTCAGTTCCCACACCATACTGAAATATGACGTCTTTGATCCTCACCAAGTCAAGGTACGTAGGAAGCCTCCTTAAGGTTCAATCCCACCATCCATTGGTTCTGACCCCCTTCACGTCGGTTCACCATCACCCCTTCGGAAGTATGTGGTCTCTAATCCTTTCCAAGGTGAGGTACGTTGGAAGCCTCCATGAGGTTCAATACCACTATATATCTATACCCTAGGTCCTCCTTCACGTCGATTCACCCCCATCTGGTATGGCGTTAAACTGTGAACCTCAATCAGCGGTAAGCCGTTGTTTACCCCAATCGGTGGTAAGTCGTTGTACCAACCCAAACTACGTGGACTTTGATCCTTACCAAGGAAAGCTATGTAATACACCTCCCTGAGGTTTGAGTCCAATATGCATTGTACCCCAGGTTCTCCTCCATGTCGGTTCACTGATCCCCATCCCACAGGAACTACGTGGGTTTGTATGACAACCCTGCTTTTTATTAAAACTTAAACATGATTTATTACATAAAACTTCACTTGATACAACAAAGAAGATCAAGAGGTTTAGTGTTCTTAGGGATTAGTATCATTACATAAAAACTTAAAACATGAAATACAACATCTTTATTGAAAACTTCCTTTACATGACCACTACATTCCCTCATACTTAGCATTGCATGGGATAACCTGAGGACATGCATAAGAAAACGGTGAGCTATAAAGCCCAGTAAGGGAATACACAAGGAATAACATGAGGAGTACAATACATGTTAGAAATTAGGAATATAAATAGAGAATAAAAGAAATATGAACATAAAGGCATGATAAAGCATGATAATCATAACATGGAAATGTGGCAACAACACTTATCATGGAATTAGCATGAGCCAAGGCTCATTGCACATGGAGCATGAGTAAATCCTCATTGCACATAAAGAACGAGTAAACCCTAGTTGCACTTGAATTAGAATGAGTCAACACTAATTGCACATGACATATCATGATACTATACTTTACCCAATGCATTGGAGCGCTATAAGGTCACACCCTTCTTAAACATTTCATTTCATGAATTAGTGTGCCACATGGATCATAAAACATGGATTCATTAAACATAATCATTTATTATATGATAAAAGAATGAGAAATTAATGCATGAAACTTTATAATCAATAAGTAAATGTGAATAAAGGTGAATAACCTTGATGGAGAAATGGACATGGTATTCACTACATAATGACATTGGCTTAGAAAATCGGTGCGATTTCGGCAGCATAACGACGTGACATAAGAATTCATAAAAAATGGTTGATGAGAGAGAAAGGGGTTCCTCATCATATTTATATGTAATGGACAGTAATGAGGTCATATAGATACATGTCCCAACAATTGTAATGAAATTCAGATTCATGATACAAAAGTATAGCTTGAATGTAAAAGAGGAGAGAGAAGTTTTTTTCAGAATTTTGGCATAGTAACAGGTGTACATGGGAGGCATTCAATGAGAGAGAAAGGGGTATCCCATCATTAAAACATAGAGGGAAGTATGAGGGAGGTTAGATACCATACCCCAACATTCATAATTGAAATTAAAATGCAAAACAACTTAATGAAAATTGGACAAAAATGAGAAAGGAAGAAAAAACCCTTACTTGGAAGTGTGCTTCAAAAGGCTAGAGAGAGGCTTGTGAGAGGATTCTTGGAAGCATGGGGCACCTTGGGAGGATTCTATAGAGATTATTGTAGAGGTTGGACGAACTAGAAAGGCTTTTAGTGGGGAGGAAGTGGGATCTTGGGTGGGTTTTTATAGGAAAGGTGAGGGAATTCTTTATTATTTAGGTTTGGGACCCCTTATATTAAATTAATCCAAACCACAAACCATTACTTGGTTTTTTCCCATGGTTTTTGGCAAAGGGAAGAGGAAAAAAATATTTTATAAGGTCAAAGTCAGAAATTCTTAAAATATTAGGGTTGCTTATGTGGAGGTGAGTCACACTCCCATGGAAATTAATTTAAAAAGGCAAGGTGTTGAATATGTCTTGAGGGGTCCATTAATGCTTTGAAAAGTAAGTCAAACAAACACAAAATCACATTATTTTAATGGTAAAGCATATATTGGCAGAACATAAATATTATAGTATTTTATTACATCACTATTGGGTCATTGTGATGTCATAAAACACATTATATATTTAAATGGTATTTAATTTTTATTCACAAATTTGACTGTCTCCGAAAATTATGAAAAATTCACCATTGGATAATTTCGATGTCCTGATTCCAAAAATAACATTTATTTTATCTAAATAGATTTCTAAATATGTTAATTTTCACTTTTAAAATAAAAACCGACATTTATCAAAAATTCACGGGTTTTGACAAAAATGGATTTCAAACCTTAATAAAAATTATAATTGCATTCATAAAATTACATGATCACTTATATATAATAAAATTGATAATAATAATAATATTTTATTAAAATATTATTTAATTAAAAAATCCTTTAATTTAATAAAATATATTTCTTAATTAAATAATAACTAAAAACACCATTTGTACTTTAAAAACTATTTACAATGTATCAATAATGACTAGAAATTATATTCATTATTATATACAAAAAATAATGTACATGAACATAGTACTACTTATTTGTTACATAACCCCTTAAAACAGCCGTATAAGACCTAAGGGTAAGGTGTACGATGGTGACAGACTCTTAGGGTGGCTCAGATAACATCGCTCGAGTGGTAATCTCTAACAACTTCCACTTTTACCATAGACGGTCACGTTCGAGCTTGACATGATGAAGCTCAGCTTGGGCTTGGTCAAGGGAAAAGCCCAAAGACACCACCTTTTTTTCATGCTCCGACAAATGGTCTTCGTATGGGGTAATTATACTGGATGAGGCCATCGCTTCCTTTGTCTAAGTAAAATTGGATGTGTTAAAGCCCTATATTTATACTAATCATGTGATCACTGTTCAACGGCTATATTAGCAATGGTCAAAATTCTTAACATAAAACCAAAGTAGTTGACATTTTATAAAAACATTTTATATAAATAGACATTTAATAAGATCAAGAGGGATTTTACATTGATGAAACTTTGGGTCGTTACAATATTCCCCCCTTAAGAAATTTCTCCCTCGAAATTTTCCTTTTCCCACACTAAAACAAATGTGGGTAACTCAGCTTCATCATTTCCTTCGATTCCCAAGTTGCTTATTCAAACTTGTGGTTTCTCCACAGCACCTTGACGAGGGGCATTGTCTTATTTCGTAGAACTTTTTCTCTACGATCTAAGATCTTCACTGGTTTCTCCTCATAAGAAAGATCGTCTTTGAATTGTACCACCTCAGAAGAGAGTACATGTGAAGGGTCTGTTATGTACTTCCTTAAGAGGGATACATGATAGACATCATGTACTTTGGCCATAGTAGGAGAAAGTTCTAGTCGATAGGCCACAGCCCCGACACGATCAAGAATCTCGAAGGGGACGATGTACCTTGTACTTAACTTCCCTTTCTTTCCAAACATCATGACCTTCTTCCAGGGAGATATGCGTAGAAAAACCATGTCTCCAACTTTAAACTCAAGGTATCTTCGATGGTTATCTTTATAACTCTTCTGTCGACTCTAATATTCCTTGATATACTGTTGAATGGTTTTCACCTTCTCCACCATTTCCTCGACCATTTCTAGTCCAAGAAGCTTACATTCACCGACCTCATCCCAACATGCTGGTGTTCTGCACCTATTCCCAAATAGGGCTTCATATGGTTCCATTTGGATGCTCGAGTGGAAACTGTTATTATAATAGAACTCAACAAGAGGAAGATGTTGATCCCATCCTTCTTTAAAGTCCATTCAACACGCTCTCAACATATCCTCAAGTATTTGGATAGTACGCTCGGATTGGCCATCAGTTTGAGGATGATAGGCCGTACTGAAGTTCAGTTTAGTATTCAGAGCATGTTGAAGACTCTTCCAAAACTTAGAGGTAAATCTTGGATCTCGCTCAGACACAATAGATAGTGGTACTCCATGCAACCTTACCACTTCCCTTATATATATTTGTGCCAGTTGATCCAATGAGAAATACTCCCGAATTGCAATGAAGTTTGCAGTCTTTGTAAGACGATCCACAACAACCCAGATTGCATTATTGCCTTTGGATATCCTTGGAAGTCCGGTGACAAAGTCCATGGTGATGTTTTCCCATTTCCATTCTGGTATGGGAAATGGTTGCATCATCCCCTTAGACTTTTTCCTCTCTGCCTTAACTTGTTGACACACCAGGCACTTTTATGTATATTCGGCGATCTCTTTCTTCATATTATCCAACCAAAAGTTTTCTCGGAGATCTCGATACATCTCTGTGATCCCTGGGTGAATATAGAAATTTGAACTATGTGCATCATCCAAAAGTTCCTTCTTCAGATCCAGAATTAATGGAACACATAGTCTTTTCCCAAGCCGCACAATTCCTTCTTCATTAACATTAAACTCCGAGTATTTCACCTTTTTGATATCTTCTACTTTTTCTTGAATTCCCACATCATCCTTCTGAGCATCCTTTAACATTTCCAAAAGAGACGTTTGAGCAATAATTTGTGAAAGGATTGATGATGTTCCCTTCTCTATGATTCCCATGTCCATCTTCATCAAGTCTAAGAAGATTGGATCCTGCTCAATTCTCATCATTGATAGAATCGCTGGATCCTTTTTACTTAGGGCATCTGCCACTTTGTTCACTTTCGCAGGGTGGTAATGTATTGAATAGTCATAATCCATGATGAGCTCTATCCATCTTCTCTAGCACATAGTATGCTTTTTCTATGTGAATATATATTTATGACTCTTGTGGTCAGTATATATCTCACATTTCTCTCCATAGAGATAATGCCGCTAGATTTTCAAGGCAAAGATCATAGCCGACAACTCCAGATCATGTGTTGGATAGTTTCGCTCAGGGATTTTCAACTGCCTTGAGGCATAGGATATCACTTTATCATTCTGCATCAGCACACAACCTAAGCCCTTCTTTGAAGCATCACTGAAAACAACAAAAAGTTCCCCACTTGTATGTAAAGTGAGCACGGGCACAGTGATAAGCCTCTTTTTCAACTCCTTGAAGCTTTCTTCGCATTCATCACTCCAAGAAAACTTTACTCCCTTCTGAGTTAGCTTGGTAAGAGGGATGGAAAATCATGAGAAATTCCTCACAAATCGTTGATAATATCCAGCTAACCCCAAGAAGCTATGGATATCCTTTACCGATGTTGGCCTCGGCCATCCCTCAATTGCATCTATTTTGGAGGGGTCCATAGATATCCCATTGCTTGTGATGATATGGCCCAAGAATGAGACCTCCTTCAACCAAAACTCACACTTGCTGTACTTTGAATAGAGCTTCTCCTTGCACGAAGTCTCTAGTATAGTTTTTAAATGCTCCTCATGATCCTCCTTGGTTTTGGAGTATATTAGAATATCATTTATAAAGACTACCACAAATTTTTCATGGTAATCTCTAAAGAATCTATTCATTAAGTCCATGAAGATTGTTGGAGCATTGGTGAGTCCGAAAGACATTACTATGAATTCATAGTGCCCATATCTTGTGCGAAACACAGTCTTGAGGATATCTTCCTTCTTCACCCTTACTTGATAATATCCCGACCGCAAGACCACCTTGGAGAAGTATTGTGCTCCACGCAACTGATCGAAAAAATCATCAATTCCTGGGAGAGGATACTTGTTTTTTATCGTGATTTTGTTAAGTTCATGATAATCGATGAAAAGCTGCATGGACCCATCCTTCTTCTTGACGAAGAGGACTGGTGCACCCTATGGTGAAGTACTTGGGCGTATAAACCCTTTATCCAGATTCTCTTGTAGTTGTTTCTTCAGATCTTTAAGCTCTACAACAGCCATTCTATATGGAGTCTTGGATATTGGTAAAGCCCCGGGTATAAGTTCAATTGAGAACTCAACATCTCTTCTAGGAGGAAGACCAGGCAGTTCCTTGGGAAACACTTCAACGAATTCCCTCACAATAGGCATTTCATCAAGGATGGTTTCTTCCTTGGACTCAATCATCTGAGCCAGATACGCATTCTCATATGGCAGTAATATCCACGCTTGAGATGATGGAGCTAAAGGAGATTCATCTTCCTCCTTACACTTGTAAAGAATCAGGGGTTGATTCTCCATACGGAGTGTGATTTCCCTCTCCCGACAATTTATATTGGCTCTATATAAGGAAATCCAATCCATGCCAAGAATTGTATCAAATTCCACCAGAGGGAGTATGACGAAGTTCGCCGGGAAATTCAATCCACAGATTATAACAGGTGAGGACTTATATTCATGGGATGAAATGATTTCCCCATTTGTTGTACTCACCAACATCTTCACTTCCATGATTGGTGGTGGTGCTGGGATTGTTCTACTACACTTTAGAGATATAAAAGAATGCGTAGAACCTAAATCAAAAATCACATTCGTTGTTCTCGAATGAATAACTAGAGTACCTGTCACCACTTCGTTGTCGGGGTTCACTTCGGCAAAAGTGATGGCAAAAGATCTCCCTTGCTGCCTTGGAGGTTATTGGTTGTCTCCGAAAACCCTTGTATTAGGGAACTGATTTGCAAAATGACCCGGTTATTTGCATTTGTAGCATTGAACAACGCTTTGAGGTTCGAACGGAGTGTTCCTCTCCTCTGTTGCAGTTGCGGGTCTTTCTTGCTGACAGTTAACAGCTAGTTTCCCTTCTCTTCCACACCTGAAGCATTTCCTTGTCCACTTAAGGAAATTTTTAGGGTGCTTCTTCCCGCACTTTTGGCAAGTGGGGTGCTGGATCTTCTTAGCACCGTTGGATTTATCCATCGGACCGCCAGCATTGAATTCCACCTTACGCTTCTTGTCCACATGATACCCCTGTGATTTCCCGATCTCCATTTCGACCTTGAGGGCACATCAGACAATTTCCTCATAGTTGTCGAAGTCACGGATCGCTAATACTTTCTACAATTTAGGCTTCAACCCACCAAATAAGTGGTCAACTTTGCATTCGTGGGTAATGACAAAGCCGGAAGCATATCGTACAAGCCATGTGATGTTTTCCACATATGTTCCAACAGATTCTTCATCTTTTTTCTTGAGGGAAAGGAAGTCCCTTTCAATCTTAATCTAGAGGGTGTGCGGAAAATATTTATCGAAAAAAATCTTCCGGAAATCCTTCCACTCCAAATCCTTGATCTCCTCCTCAAGCTTCTTATTTTTGATCAATGTCCACCATTGATCAGCTTCACCCTCCATATGATAAGCATCCATGAGAACCTTCTCTTGTTCAGAACATTGAAGGATTTAAAAGATCTTTTCAATGGAGTTGATCCATTGTTCAGCGATCGTGGGATCAGATGATCCACTAAAAGTCGGAGGCCTTTTCCTCATTAAGCTCTCGAAAGTGACTTGTTCTTTCTTAGGGGGTTTTGTACATTCTTCTTGACTCGTGTTTCTATTCAATTCTTGAGTTAGCTGAGAGAGAAGAGTGACAATGTTTGCGATTCCCGTTCCCATTGGATTGGGCATCTCATTAGTATAGTCATCACACTGATCTTCACATCGGTTGTTAGCCTAAGTCCTCCTATTACTGGCCATTGGCTGGAATAAAAGGAATGTTAGGGGTAACACATAAAGAGTAATCCAAAGACAAAATTTCATGACTTATAAATAAACTTTCATTTCCTTAACTCATTAGTCTATAGGCTCCAATCTAGGCTTTTCATGATCTACTTTCCAACATATATTCTTAGGGGAATTTTTTTAATTCCCTTAATAAGGGTTCATACTAAGCTTGTGAATTTATCAAAACATATCCCTCAGGAGTGTCATAACCAAGAGTGCAGCAAGGCCCATTTTCGTGCACCAGTTCCCGTTCGAGTCTAGCTCAAAGTGGTGTTTTCGGGTTTTACCCCTAGGATACATCTGTGCCAGAGCCACCTCTACCTGCTCGTATCCAGACATGGATGTATTTGTCTGATAAAACACTTACTCAATACTTACCAAAACTTAGGGATGTTTTTATTATACTTAGTCTTGTATCTAAGGCTTTACAAGGGTTTCCTAATCCCAAAAATAACTAAAGCTATCCTCTGATACCAACTATGACAACCCCACTTTTTATTACAACTTAAACATGATTTATTACATAAAACTTCACTTTATTCAACAAATAAGATCGAGAGTTCTAGTGTCTTTGGGGATTAGGATCATTACATAAAAACTTAAAACATGAAATACAACATCTTTATGGAAAACTTCCTTTACATGACCACTACATTCCCTCGTACTTAGCATTGCATGGGATAACCTGAGGACATGCATAAGAAAAGGGTGAGCTATAAATCCCAGTAAGGGAATACACATGGAGTAACATGAGCGGTAAAATACATGTTAGACATTAGTAATATCAATAGAGAATAAAAGAAACATGAACATAAAGTCATGATAAAGCATGATAATCATAACATGGAAATGTGGCAACAACACTTATCATGGAATTAGCATTAGCCAAGGCTCATTGCACATGGAGCATGATTAAATCCTCATTGCACATAAAGCACGAGTAAACCCTCATTGCAGTTGAATTAGAATGAGTCAACACTCATTACACATGACGTATCATGATACTATACTTTACCCAATGCATTGGAGTGCTTTAAGGGCGCACCCTTCTTAAACATTTCATTTCATGCATAAGTGTGCCACATGGATCATAAAACATGGATTCATTAAACATAATAATTTATTCTATGATAAAGGAATGTGGAATTCATACATGAAACTTTATAATCAATAAGTAAATGTTCATAAAGTTTAATACCCTTGATGGGGAAATTGTCATGGTATTCACTACACAATGACATTAGCTTAGAAAATCGGTGCGATTTCGGCAGCGTAACGGCGTGACATAAGAATTCATAAAAAATGGTTGATGAGAGAGAAAGGGGTTCCTCATAATATTTACATGTAATGGACAGTAAGGAGGTCATATAGATACATTTCCCAAAAATTTTAATGGAATTTAGATTCATGATACAAAAGTATTGCTTGAATGTAAAAGAGGAGAGAGAAGTTCTTTTCGGAATTTCGGCATAGTAACGGGTGTACATGGGAGACATTTAATGAGAGATAAAGGGGTCTCCCATAATTAAAACATAAATAGGGAAGTATGAGGGAGGTTCAAAACCGTACCCCAACATTCATAATTGAAATTAAAATGCAAAACAACTTAAAGAAAATTGGACAAAATGAGAAAGGAAGAAAAAACCCTTACTTGGAAGTGTGCTTCCAAAGGCTAGAGAGAGGCTTGTGAGAGGCTTCTTGGGAGATTGGGGCACCTTGGGGGGATTCTAGAGAGAGTAGTTAATATGTTGGACGAACTCCAAAGGCTTTGAGTTGGGAGGAAGTGGGATCTTGGGTGGGTTTATATAGGAAAGGTGAGGGAATTCTTTATTATTTAGGTTTGGGACCCCTTATATTAAATTAATCCAAACCAAAAACCATCACATGGTTTTTGCCCATGTTTTTTGGAAAAGGGAAGATGAAAAAAATATTTTATAAGGACAAAGTCCGATCTTATTAAAATATTAGGGTTGCTTATGTGGAGGTGAGTCACACTCCCATGGAAATTAATTTAAAAAGGCAAGGTGTTGAATATGTCTTGAGGGGTCCATTAATGCTTTGCAAAGTAAGTCAACCAAACCCAAAATCACATTATTTTAATGGTAAAACATATATTGGCCGAAAATAAAGATTATAGTATTTTATTACATCACTATTGGGTCATTATGATTTCATAAAACACATTATATATTTAAACGGTATTTAATTTTTACTCAAAAAATTGACTGTCTCGGAAAATTATGAAAAATTCACCATTGGATAATTTAGACATCCTGATTCCAAAAATAACATTTATTTTATCTAAATAATTCTCTAAATATGTTAATTTTCACTTTTAAAATAAAAACCGACATTTATAAAAAATTTACGGGTTTTGACAAAAATGGATTTCAAACCTTAATAAAAATTATAATTGCATTCATACAATTACATGATCACTTATATATAATAAAATTGATAATAATAATAATAATATTTTATTAAAATATTATTTAATTTAGAAATAATTTAATTTAATAAAATAGATTTGTTAATTAAATAATAACTAAAAACACCATTTGTACTTTGAAAACTATTTACAATGTATAAATAATGACAAGAAATTATATTCATTATTATATAAAAAAATAATTTACATGAACATAGTACTACTTATTTGTTACATAACCCCATAAAACAGCCGCATAAGTCCAAAGGGTAAGGTGTGTGATGGTGATAGACTCTTGGGGTGGCTCAAATTACATCGGTCGAGTGGTAATCTCTATCAACTTCCACTTTTTCGGTAGACGGTCACGTTCGAGCTTGACATGATGAAGCTCAACTTGGTCTTGGTCAAGGGAAAAGCCCAAATACGCCACCTCTTTTCCGAGCTGCAACAAATGGGCTTCATATGGGGCAATTCTACTGGATGAGGCCATCACTTCCTTTGTCTAAGTAAGATTGGATGGGTTAAAGCCTTATATTTATACTAATCATGTGATCACTGTTCAACGACTATATTAGCAACAATCAAAATTCTTAACATAAAATCAAAGAAGTTCACATTTTATAAAAAAAATTATATAAAGATACATTTAATAAGATCAAGAGGGATTTTCCATTAATGAATGTTTGGGTCGTTACAGTTTGATCCTTGTCTCCTAGATAAGGTACGTAGGGAGCCTCCCTGAGGTTCGACACCGTCCAGTGGTAAGCTGTTGTGACCCCATTCAGTGGTAAGCCGTTTTCAACACCATTCAGCAGTAATCTATTGACATCCCATCCAGCAGTAAGCCTTTGTGACTTCATTCAGTGGTAAACCGTTGTCGACGCCATTCAGCGTTAAGTCATTGAAATCCTTATCCAGCGGTAACCTGTTGTTGTAACACACCGAGATTTTATAAAAAAAATTATTTTTAGTTTCATCAAAGTCTTTTGTTTCATGCTACACCAAAAGGAGCTTGCACTACATGCATCCATGACTTGGCTTGCATTACATGCAATCGCGACCTTCCACGATAGCGTATGTTGTACGCAATACCGAGTATTACTAAACAACGATATGTTATGTAAACGAGCCGTTATGAATAGTAATACCCACTTTTGAAATTTTATTTTTCAAAATGGACTTCATTTTTGGATTCGGAATATCGAAATTAGCCTAGGGTGAATTTTTGTTATTTTTCTGAAAAATTTCAATTTCTGATGAATAGTGAAAACACTGGGTTACTATTTAAAAACCGACTTTTTATATAAAAAATTATTTATTTTATTTAAATTTATTTTTGGTCAAAATTTATACATAATACCTATATAAGTTCAATATAATTCAATGGAGTCATTTTATATTAATTTTTGACATATAAAAATTTTATTGAACTTTTCACCGTCTTTTACCCACCTCCTAAAAGAGTTCGAAAATTTATATAAAACTTAATTTTACCACTTCTTTGAGTGGAATTTCAAAAATCTAAGAGACATAGTTAATATCAAGGTGTAAGAACCCGGATCTTCTTTTCAGGTACGTTTTTCCTTTTTCTGGAGTTTTTGAGAAAAAATGAACTTTCTAGAAATTTTTGAAGTGCACACCGTGTACTTTTTAAGTACACGCCGTGTTCTCCCTTTTCTGCTCGAAGCCGTGTGTTGGCCGTGTCCAGGCCACACACACGGTGTGTAAGGGTGAGGTGGAGGCCGGTTAATTCGGAGTACGGAAAACCGAAGTACACGTCGTCCACTCAAGAAGTTCACACCGTGTACTTTCTTTTTTTTATTTCACAGATTGGGGTCACGCCTCATCGCGATATTTACCTTCTTCTAGGTCTGGTTCATCCGAGAGTGACCCATACGGCCGAATCTTAGATGAACTCCCACCTCGCTGTCCGTTATCTGATTCAAGCACGGTTGATTATGTTGGATGCGCAGCGGTGAGTTCTTCCTTCTGCTTGAGCCTTGTTTCTGGATTCCTCCTTGTTTTCAAGATATCGTCGGTTGAGCATTTTGTGCGTTTTCTCAGATCTACATCGTTCTAAGGGGAATCTGTCGTCGAGGTTCACGTATATCGATCTCCTAGGATCGAGTTAGGTTTTTTGGGTCTTTCTGTAGAAAGTTGATGAATATTATGTCCAAATTCCACCAATACCCGTGAATGGGGTATTGCGTGTTTCCTATTTTTCCCCTGCTGTTTTCTTGCTTGATTGATTTCTTTAGTAGAGGTTATTGCTTGTGAGTAGAGTAATTTATTTTGTGCTCAGGTTTCTTTTCCATACTTGTTGTGTTGTTTAGCGTTTCCATTTCTCATGCCTAGTTGTAGGATAGTGGAACTATTGTTTTATGATGGCTGTTGAGCCTTAGAATGATAGCCAAGTAGTTCTTGAGGTTTTACCTGGACAATGTGCACGTGAAATGAGCATGTTTTACTTTTCCACATAGGACTGTGAGAGCCTAGTGTAGTAGACCATAAGAAGAATTGACTTAAGGGCTTCTTCAGATTGTCTTTTAATACGATGCGAGACCACAGGGGGAATTGACGATGAGTTCTTCCTCAGAGAGTCTGCAGTTCATCGACGCGGGACACAGCGGGAATGGGACGTTGAGTGCTTCCCCAGAGAGACTTTAGTACGATACTAGACTATAGGGGGAATTGACGGTGAGTGCTTCCCCAGAGAGTCTACTTTTTAGCTGAACTAGAGGGGTGAGACTGTGTGTGCCTCCCAGAGGGTTGCTAGTCCTTATAGGTTGAACCATAGGGGTTAGGCTATGAGAGCTACCCATAGGGTTACCTGTTTCTTCTTTTATTGTTGGATGCTTACTGGTGTACTTTACTTGTTAGAACTGTGGATTGTAGCTACTTGTGCTTTCCTATTTACTGCTTCTTATTTATTTACTGCCATGTATTCATTGACTTTTTGGCACAAATCTTTGGGTGATTACCTACTAGGATTGTATCTCACACCCTGTTTGGGCCATGCTTTTGGGCCCAAGCAGACTATGTTGCTACAGGTATAGATAAGGGCAAGCTCCCTTCTACATCAGGTTCTTGATTCCACGAGAGCTGGAGAGCATGGGACCGTGTCGTGGCTCGCGATGCTGAGGAGTCTACTTTGTTTTTCTTTTGCACTTGGTTTCAGTTGTATTTCACCACGTTTTTGTGTTTTCTACTTTCTTTAGATACTTGTACCTACTGCATCATTATCACCATTAATATATTTATTCATTGCTTCCACTGTTGGTTTCAGTTGTTATGTATGTTTTTATTTCTTTCTCTCTTGATGGTTGTTTTCCTTACCTTGTATACTTTACCAAATGAGGGCATAGTTTCCCCACCGACTCACCAAGGCCCTCACTTCTAGTCAGCAGCCACTAGCATTTGGGAAAATGCGCTTGAGGTCATGTGGTGCACCGGGTACGGGGCACCAGTGGAGGGGCTCCAGATTCGGGTCATTACAAAGTGGTATCATAGGAGTTCTTTTCTCTTGATTTACAGTTTGGAGACTCTGGCCAGGGATAGGATGGATTCAGTACTTGGTATTAAGCTGTGCTCAGGAGTAGCTAACCTGTGTACAGGGAAAAGGCCATAATACCTCGTTAATTGCAATTTTTCTGGTTTTGAGATTTTATAGTTGATCTGATTTCACCTAGAGTGATTCACATGACTTGTGCTATTAATATTTTGATACTGCGGTTCTATTTCTGTTGCAACCTGATGAGATGAGGGTATGCTGTCTCATGCATCATATAGGCACTTGTAGAAATCACATTCCATGCATTCTTGGCATGCCATCTAGGGTGAATTAGTGATTGCATTCTGTTGTGATAGACTTTGTGTAGATTATGCATGTTGTTGTGATAGTTGCTTGATATATTCTCTGATGTTATGTTAAAAAACTGTTTGTTTTGTTCCTTTCTTAAAGAGAACGCCAAAGTTTAGTTCTTGAGGTGTTATGGGCCCTCACAAATCGGAATTTGGCACTTTTTTGCCTTGTTTTTAGTGTTTCTGGAATTCTGTGCAGTTTCTGAGCTACTGCCCAGAAAAACCCAGAATACACGACGTGTACTTTTTGACAACATGTCGTGTAGTTTCCAGGCCGTGTCACTGACCGTGTGGGCAGAACACGGTGTCGTGAAAGTAACTTCGGGAACACACCGTGTATGGTAGCTACACGCCGTGTAAGTTCGGAGCCGTGTACCCAGCCATGTCACCAACAACACGGGTCAGGGAATCTTGGGTAGAACATGTCATTTCCTTGGGGAACACGTTGTGTAGTCATGTCCCGGTACCCGGCCGTGTCACGAACAACACAGGCCGGTGTTACCTTCCCTTCCACACGCCGTGTTTGTTCGGAACATGTCGTGTTGTCTTTCCCAGGTACCCCGCCGTGTCACAAACAACACGGGACGGTGTCGCCTTCGCCTATACACGCCGTGTTTGTTCGGAGCACGCCGTGTAAGGTAGCGCCGTGTAGACGAACGTGTGCTCAACAACACGGTCTGCCGAAGCCTTGTCTAGTACATGTCGTGTTTGTTTAGAACACGTTGTGTAGTCTCGGGATAAGTCGGACCGTGTGGGTTAGCCGTGTAAAGAGAATCGGGTAGGGGATTAGTTTTCTTGTACATGTCGTGTGTTGGGGCCAACACGCCGTGTAGTTTGAGGTGTTACACGACTTGTAGAGCATGAGTATATGCCCATGTCAGTGGCTTAAGAAGACACGCCGTGTAGTTTTAATACACGCCGTGTAGTCGTGTTTTGCAATCTTTTGTGTTTTTCTTCCCCTATTCCTGTTTAGTACTCTTGTGTTCTTTGTCCGTGTTTTCCTGATCTAAGGTGTACTTTTGACATTTCAGAGCTATGCCTCCGAGACGTCCTAGGGTAGTACGTCTGTTGTCAGGCAGTGATCAGACGCTAGACAGGGCTGATCAGGGACTTCCTGCCGATCCTCCAGTCGGGCCAGCCTTGGCACCGGCTGTTATACCAGTTGCGGGCACTGATGCACAGTTCAGGGAGGGCTTCGTGAGGATGATGCAAACCTTCCAGGGAGCACCGCCTCCTACCACGACTATGGTAGAATTGATGTGGGTTTTCCAGCAGCAGCATCCTCCCACGTTCTCAGGGGAGGGAGGACCTTAGGCTGCAGAGTCATGTCTGGAAGCCATGATGACTATCTTCGAGCATCTTGAGACGCCTCCAGAGAGGCAGGTCAAGCTCGCCACCTACATGCTCCGAGACTCTGCCAAGAGGTGGTGGGACGTGATCTCACAGGTGGGTCAAAAGAAGGCTATGACTTGGGAGTAGTTCCAACATGTGTTCTATGACTACTTCTACCCAGAGACCCTGAGGGCCGATCGAGCATGGGAGTTCATAAGCTTAGAGCTGGGTACTCTATCTGTCATAGAGTATTCCTCTCGTTTCACCGAGCTACAGATTTTTACACCCCTTCGGGATGGGAGTGGGGTGTTCTTGGAAAGAAAGTTTGAGGAGGGACTCAAGCGAGAGATCCGCTCGCAGGTGAACATCATCCAGTTGACTTCCATCACTTCCATCGTCAACCAGGCACTGATTACAGAGCGCAATTAGAGAGACTCTAGAGCTGTGAGTCAGGGCAGTTCTGCTTCTAGAGTTAGCGTTCCTCCAGATGACAGCAAGAAGTGTTGTAGGGAGTCTACGTGTGGTGATTCGAGGAAGCGATACGTATCATCAAGCAGCCAGGTGACCTGCTACCAGTGTGGCCGGACAGGGAACACGAGGCCGTAGTGCCAGAGAGACCCCATGGAGTGCCGATCTTGCGGCAATATGGGCCACCTTCAGCGTTTCTGTCAGGTTTTCTCACCAGCAGTTGGTGACAGGGGTTCTTCCATGACTCCTCGTTCAGGAGAAACCCCACCAGTTTCTGACCAGTCGAGAAACTGGAGTTCTTCTGGCCGTTCGGGCCGAGGTGGAGGCTGAGTCCGTGGCGGTCAGCCACCAGTTCCTTAGCACCAGTAGGGCGGTTCAGCTCAGAGTGGTCAGCCAGGGGTTCAGGGCCGCGGTACATGCCAATTTTTCACCGTGGAGCATACTTATCAGGAGCAGGATCCCAGCCCTTCTACTGTTCGAGGTATGATTTTAGTAGCCTCAGTTTTATCTTCATCCCTTTTTGATACTAGTTCTATGCATAGCGTTATCTCTGTTTCTGTCGTGGAGATCCTTGGGCTCTGCATCTTTTCTTCTACCGACTCATTGACACTAGACACACTTTTGGGAACGAGGACATCTAGTGTGCGCCAGTGTATAGAGTGCCCTCTCGAGGTTGCAGGGTATCACTTCTTATGGGATCATTATTTCCTAGAGATGACAGGCTATGATTTCATCCTCGACATGGACTGGTTGATTCCCTTCCAGGCAGTCATTGACTATTATCGCCGCAGAGTCAGTTTCATCTCACCAGAGGGTGAACCTTTTCTTCATAGAGGCGAATGGGATGTTCAGGCGAGTCGGGCGGGACTCGAGCATCTTGGGCTAGGAGGGGTGACATACCAGATTTCTATTCTTTATCTGGATGATCATGGGACTCCACAGATGGAATTTCCTCTAGTGGTGGATCATTTCAGGGATGTCTTTCCAGAGGACTTTTTGGGTTTTCCACCAGAGCGTGAGGTAGACTTCTCTATTGATCTCATGCCAGGAGCGGCACCGGTGTACATTCCTCCCTATAGGATGGCCACACCTGAGTTGCAGGATCTCAAGAAGCAGTTGGAGGAGCTACAGGCTAAGGGTTTCATCTGACCCAATACTTCTCCTTGGGGTTCGCCTGTTCTGTTTGCGAAGAAGGTAGACAGTACCCTTCGGCTTTGTGTGGATTATCGGAAGCTGAACCAGTTGGCGGTCAAGAACCGATATCCCTTGTCGCGGATTGATGACATTTTCGATCAGCTTCGAGGAGCCCAGGTGTTCTTGAAGATCGACTTGAGGTCCAGTTATCATCAGTTGCGCGTTAGACCATCAGATATACCTATGACAGCCTTCAGGAGAAGATATGGTCTAGACGAGTATACAGTCATGTCGTTCGGTCTCATGAACGCACCTGCAGTTTTCATGGAACTGATGAACCGAGTGTTCCATCCTTACTTAGACTCCTTCATTATGGTCTTCATGGATGATATCTTGGTGTACTCTCACACTCGACACAACCATGCCACACACCTTGAGATCGTTCTGAGTACACTGAGAAAGCATCGGCTCTATGCTAAACTCTCGAAGTTCCACTTATGGATGGATCGGATTCTCTTCTTGGGTCACGTCATCTCAGAGGCAGAAGTGTCAGTAGACCTAGAGAAAGTGAGAGCTGTAGTTTCCTAGGAGCATCCGAAGAACGTCTTTGAGGTACGAAGCTTCCTAGGGCTGGCTAGATAGTACCGACGCTTCATTCGGGACTTTTCTCGTCTAGAAGCACCTTTGAAAGGTCTAACCAAGAAGGGGGAGAAGTTATTATGGTCATATTCTTGTGAGTCAGCCTTTCAGGAGCAGAAAGGGAGGTTGACATCGGCACCGATATTAGTCTTGCCAGAGCCAGGCAAGAACTATACAATCTACGGTGATGCCTCAGGTATCGGGCTAGGAGCTGTGCTTATGCAGGGAGATGGAGTCATTGTGTACGGTGTCGGCAGTTGAGGCCACATGAGAGGAACTACACGATGCATGATTTGGAGTTAGTAGTTGTTGTTCATGCCTTGCGCTTTTGGAGACACTATCTTCTGGGAGAGCACTTTGTGGTCTTCACTGACCAGAAGAGTCTCAATTATATCTTCACTCAGCGTGATCTGAATCTGAGGCAGCGTAGGTGGGTTGACTATCTACAGTCTTTTGACGTCGAGCTCACCTATACGCCAGGAAAGGGAAATGTCGTCGCAGATGCGTTGAGCAGGAGAACTCAGATTCAGGCAGTTCAGGAGGCCAGTAGTGAGTGGAAGCTGATGACTCTATTCTCTGAGATGCATCTTGAGGTGAATGATATAAGGGGATAGACTTTCCTATCTTTTGTAGTTGTTACCTCCATACTACTTGATCGGGTACGGATGAGGCAGTTATCAGACTCGGAAGGCTTAGTCCGGCGGGAGAGTGTGTCAGGAGAGGACCCTCTTCCTATATGGACAGTGGGAGAGGATGAGATCTTGCATTTCTAGGGACGCCTATGGGTTCCATCCGACATATGCATGGCGCTGATGTGGGATTTCCATTCCTCAGTTTGGGCAGTTCAGCCTGGCGTCACCAAGATGTATCAGGGTCTTCATCGCTAGTACTAGTAGCCAGGTATGAAGAAGGATGTTTCTGGTTTTGTCCTGAGATGTTCTACTTGTCAGCAGGTGAAAGCAGAGCATCAGCTACCAGCGGGGTTTTACAGCAGTTACCCGTTCCGGAGTGACGTGGAACGATGTTGCGATGGATTTCGTGACCAGGTTGCTGAGATCGCCTCGGGTAAACGATGTTGTTCGGGTTGTCGTCGACAGGATTACGAAGGTTTCTCACTTCTTTCCATTCAAGGATACCTTCAGTGTCGATGATCTGGGATGACTTTACATCAGAGAGATCATTCGTCTGTATGGAGTTCCACGCTCTATTGTTTCAGACAGAGATGTGCGCTTTACATCTCGGTTCTGGTAGGGACTTCAGAAGGTCTTGGGTACATAGGTACTTTTGAGTACAGCTTACCATCCCCAGACTGATGGCCAGTCCGAGTGCACGATCCAGGTGCTTGAGGATATGCTCCGGGCTTTCATCCTTGACTTTGGCGGTTCTTGGGAGAAGCATATTCCTTTGGTGGAGTTCACCTACAACAATAGTTTCCAGGAGACCATTCAGATGGAACCATATGAGGCTTTTTACAGTAGGCCATGCCGATCACCCTTATGTTGGCTGGAGGTAGGAGAGGCATATTTTCTTAGACCTCGTCTTGTTCAGGAGACTTCAGAGCAGATAGAGTTGATTCAGAAGAGTATGGCTACAGTGCAGTATCGACAGAAGACTTATGCTGATCAGTGGAGATGACCTCTGGAGTTCGAGGTCGGAGATCAATTTTTTCTACGTGTCGCACCGAGGTTGGGACACAAAAGGATTCGGAGACAGGGTAAGCTTTCACTGCGGTACGTCGGGTCGTTTGAGGTTTTGGAGAGAGTTGGGCTGGTCTCCTATCGGTTGCAGCTACCTCAGCGGTATCGGGCCATGCACGACGTCTTCCACGTCTCTCAGCTCCGACGTTAATTTTCAGACCCATCTCATGTCTTTCAGCCTAAGGAAGTTGAGCTTGAAGCAGATGCGTCATTCAAGGAGCATCCTATTCAGATTGTCGATCGTAGTACGAAGGTTCTCCGCGGGCGGTCTGTTCATCTGGTATGGGTACTATGGAAGCATGGACGAGTACAGGACGAGACCTGGGAGAGGGAGACCGATGTACGATCACAGTGGCCAGAGCTGTTCAGGGTTTCTTCTTCTCCGCCTCGTTAGGGAAATTTGGGGATGAATTTCTTTAAGGGGGGAAGTTTGTAAGAACCCGGATATTCTTTTCAGGTATGTCTTTCCTTTTTCTGGAGTTTTTGATAAAAATGAACTTTCTGGAAATTTTTAAAGTACACGTCATGTACTTTCTAAGTAAATGCTGTGTACTCCCTTTTCCGCTCGAATCCATGTGTTGGCCGTGTCCGGCCCACACACACGGTTTGTAAGGGTGAGGTGGAGGCCGGTTAATTCGGAGTATGGAAAACTGAAGTACACGCCATGTACTCAAGAAGTACACGCCGTGTACTTTCTTTTTTTTATTAAACGGACCTGGGTCGCCCCTCATCGCGATATTTTCCTTCTTCTAGGTCTGGTTCGTCCGAGAGCGACCCGTATAGCCGAATCTTCGACGAACTCCCGCCTCATCGTTCGTTCTCCAATTCGAGCACGATCGATTGCGTTGGAAGCGCAGAAGTGAGTTCTTCCTTCTTATTGAGCCTTGTTTTTGTATTCCTCCTTGTTTTTAAGATATCTTAGGTTGATCGGTTTGTGCGTTTTATCAGATCTACGTCGTTCTAATGGGAATCTGTCGTCGGGGTTCACGTATATCGATCTCCTAGGATCGAGGTAGGTGGTTTGTTTCTTTCCGTAGAAAGTTGAAGAATATTATGTGCAAATTCCACCCATACCCATGAACGGGGTATTGCATGTTTCCTGTTTTCCCCCTGCTATTTGCCTGCTTTTCTTGATTGCTTTAGTAGAGGTTATTGCTTGGGAGTAGAGTAATTTATTTTGTGCTCAGGTTGCTTTTCCATGCTTGTTGTGCTGTTTAGCATTTCCAGTTTCCATGCCTAGTTGTAGGATAGTGGAACTGTTGTTTTATGATGGCTGTTGATCCTTAGAATGATAGCCAAGTAGTTCTTGAGGTTTACTTGGACAATGTGCACGCGTGCTGAGCATGTTTTACTTTTCCACACAGGACTGTGAGAGCCTAGTGTAGTAGACCATAAGTAGAATTGACGTAAGGGCTTCTCCAGAGTGTCTTTTAATATGATGTGAGACCACAGGGGGAATTGACGATGAGTGCTTCCTCAGAGAGTTTGTAGTTCCTCGATGCGGGCAATAGGGGGAATGGGACACTGAGTGCTTCCCCAGAGAGCCTTTAGTATAATACGAGACTATATGTGGAATTGACGGTGAGTGATTCCCCAGAGAGTCTACTTTTTAGCTGAACCAGAGGGGTGAGACTGTGTGTGCCTCCCAGAAGGTTGCTAGTATTATAGGTTGAACCATAGAGGTTAGGCTGTGAGAGCTACCCAGAGGGTTACCTGTTTCTTCTTTTGTTGTTGACTGCTTACTGGTGTACTTTACTTGTTAGAACATTGGATTGTAGCTACTTGTGATTTCCTATTTATTGCTTCTTGTTTATTTACTTCCATGTATTCATTGACTATTAGGCACAAATCTTTGGTTGATTGCCTACTGGGATTGTATCTCACACCATGTTTGGGACATGCTTTTGGGCCCAAGCAGAAAATGTTGCTGCAGGTATAGATAAGGGCAAGCGCACTTCTAAATTAGGTTCTTGATTTCACGGGAGCTGGAGAGCATGGGACCGAGCCATGGTTCGTGATGCTACGGAGTCTACTTTGTTTTTATTTTGCACTTGGTTTCAGTTTTATTTCATCACGTTATTGTGTTTGCTGCTTTCCTTAGATACTTGTACCTGCTGCATCATTATCACCATTACTATATGTATTCATTACTTCCGCTGTTGGTTTTAGTTGTTATGTATGTTGTTATTGCTTCCGCTCTTGATGGTTGTTTTCCTTACCTTGTATACTTTACCAAATGAGGGCATAGTTTCCCCACTGACTCACCAAGGCCCTTGCTGTTAGTTGGTAGCCTCTGGCATTTGGGGAAATGTGCGTGAGGTCATGTGGCGCACTGGGTATGGGGCACCAGTGGAGGGGCTCTAGATTCGGGTCGTTACACAAGCAGTAAAATGTTGTTCAATATGATAAAAATAATTTTTGGTGAATAGTAACTTTTTACTTTTATTTACCACGGTTAAAATTAAATAGGGTAATTAAGGGTAAAAATGATATTATTATTACCCTAACACATGTCATAATTCTATTTTATAAGTGTATTTTGAACAAAAATCAACCTTAGGAATATAATATTATCATTTAGGTCCACCTGTATTAGATTAGGAAACTTATTATTATTTTATTTAAAGAAGAGTTAAAATAGTTAAAATCAATGTTTAACAACTAAAACATTTTTAATATAGGGTTATACATAAGATAAATTCGACTATAAATATTCATTAGAAATATAAAAATATTTCCTACATAATGGTATTTTATTTATAATTTTTAGACATTAAATAATTTAATTTATTTATGACACAATGATGATGCAATAATTACCTTATTAATGAAATATTAACATAATTGTTGTTATAAATACCCAAATAAATGTAATTTTATACTTTTTAGGAATTACACTTATTTTATAGGTAAATATGACGTGTTATTATTGATTTAATTAATGTTTCTAGAACTAATCATGCTGTTATGATTTTCACAAAAATCAAGTACCAAATAGTGTCAAAATTGACATAAAATAGTTTTTAAAACAAATATTATATTATTAATAGTTATTTTATTCCTAAAAATCTAAAGTTTAGCCAAATGACTTAGATAAGGATATATATATTAATAATGAACCACTTGGGGTTCGTTTGGATTGTTGTAGTATGTTTATTAACCATATAGTGTAAGAAAACAAAAAGACATGGTAAAAGTTAAATTATTTAACTTAGAGTTAAATCTAAATGATAAGGATAAAATAGTAGCCTAAACTTGTCTAAAACCTTTTAGTTGAGATTATTTCGACCCATACCCACCTTAGCTTCTAAATAAATCAATTTGGAGCAATTAAAAACCGAATATGAATTTATTATAAAATAATATTTTAAGTTTTCTTAAGGTGCCCCTCTCCTCCCTTATAAAAAGGGCACCCCTTCCCTCTTCTCTTCACACCCTTTTGGCCTTGAAACTCAGCCAAACCCTGCCAATTCCTCTTCTCAACCTCTATAGTTACATCATAGGGGTTCTAGTCTTCTCAAAAGACCAAATCTAGTGCCCTAAGAATAAGTTTAAAGGAGGTGCGTCGAGGAAGAGGAGGTTCGGATACGTACGAAGCATATCAGACCTAAGGTAAGGGATAATTATTCCAATCTCATTCTTATCCAAGATTGTATATTCGTAAGTATTTAATGGGATTATATTTTTCATCCATGTCCATAAAAATGTTTTTCATAAAGTGTTTAATATTCTTCCATGTATGTTTAAAGTCATGTTTACCCCTCTTTGACTTTTACTTTGATTTATGGAAGGAATCTTTCTTTTGTTTACCGTACATGATACTTTTTGACTTTTTCGACAAAAGTACGAGGAGAGTGTTTTTTTAACTTATACGGCGTGAATGGATTTTTACAGTTTTATAATGACTTATTTCAATTAATTTTCCTCTACAAAATTTCATTATTATTTTCAACAAAATCCTTTTCTTTTAAAATTTCATGGCATTTTGAGAACATAAAATGATTTTGAAGAAGAAAGGATATTTTCCTCAAGAATTCATTTCAAGTGTTTTATCAAAACAATTTTCTCTATAAGATGAAATTATTTCATATGTTTATGATTCAAGTATAATGTCTCTATGATTTACATGGTTTCACTTTTCTTATGATGAAATGATATCCATTTATTTTATATGGATTATGTTATGATGGGATGATGTTTATGAAACCTATTTTATTTTTTGGGTTATTGTGAATGATATATGTTTATTTTGTGGCACAAAAATAATGATTTCATTATGAGATGGGAGGGACCTATATCTCCCTCCAATGAATTGGGTAAAGATTTATATCTCATGAGATAGACATGGCTGGAATGGTATGTTAATCTGGTTCAGTGTTACAGGACTGAAACGAGGAGTGAACTTGATTCAGAAAGGGACTTTGTCCACTAAGATGGTCTTGGCAGCAATGCCTTGGCTACTATGGAAATCATATCATGTGATTAATGGTTTTCCATAGTTACATGTTTTCTTCCCATGCTATTTTATCATGATTGATGTTCCATTATGATATATTCCTTACGTACTTCCAAGATTTAGGTCATTTGATCAAGATTTTGATGTTTAGATTTTATGTTCAAGTTTTTGCATTCAAATGTTTATGGATTGTTTTATGTTCTCTATTTTTACCCTTACTGGGCATTTGAGATCACCCTTTTAATGTTTTCTTATCCCCAGTATTTAAAGAAAGGTTTTAGGTAAGAAAATAAAAGGGGAAGATCTTTATGGGAGATGTTGAAGATATTTCACCACGATTAGAAGATTATGTTCCATGTTTCCAAAGACAATAAACTATTATGGTCCTTTGGTGTTTGTTTTGGTTATGTATTAAATATTTCTCAAAAGTAATGTAATGTCCATGTACGTCAAGCTTTGGGTCTCTACAGTTGTGACCCCATCCAGTGGTAAGCCGTTGAAATTCCAAATCGGCGGTAATCCATCATCAGATGAACTATAAGGACTTTGATTCCCTATCATGGGGATACGTAGGAATACCTTATGAGACTCAATCCCAACATCACCTTCTCCCTAAAGATGACTCCATCTCATTCTCCATCCACTTCATTAAACCTTCAATTATCCATCCTGATTCTTACCCGGGCCACCACATCCCAGTCAGATCATGCCACCTCATTCCCCATTCCCCTAGACAACAATAATGAAGCTAACCACATGTTATCCCCAAAATCAGTGTTCCCTCCAGGGGTTTCACCCATCTGATCCACTCTAATCAGTGTTTTGATCAGTCTGATCCATCTCCGTTGGACGTTAAACCTACAGCATACCCTATGTTAAACATGGGAAGCTGAGGAAAACCTCAGATACATGCCTATAGAATATGATTCCCCACATTCGACGTGGGAATCCTCGGGCTTCCACGCCCTCGAGAATCTATATAATAAGGGAAAGAAACCTAGACGCACCAGCATCCCAGTGTCCAGACATGCCAGTGATGTCCAACGTGATTAATCCCCTGACTAAAGGTTGTTTCCCGGACCGGACCCTTTGGAATGTCCCAACAGAAGCAGTGTAATTAACTGGTGTCCATGAAGATATGGCACTAGGAACAGTTTCACAAACAACGACTTAAATCTATAAGGTTGAACCAGACTAGATGACGAGTTTTGAGGAGGAATTCACGGAAGGAAGAATCGATATCTCATCATCCTGTTTCGATCAAGAAGCAAACATCCTTGAACAAGGAATAGATGTTGCCTGCCTTTAGAAAGTGAGAATGCGGGGAAACAAATAGCACCACAATCCCCCAAAAAGACATATGAGCATGCCCCGAAGAAAGCTTCAGGAACATTACCTTGATGTAACCATTAGTTAATTATTTGAGTCCATATCGTACATTTTGTCAATGTTCAGAACGTGAGTAAAAAATGAACCTATTATAATTAAAAAATGTCCATGTGGTCAAAATTCCATTATCTCTAGAATAATATTAATGATCTAGATATCATATATATCATATATATCCAGTATATAATAATTTAGAATAGTCAATATCATTTGGATATATGAAAATGAAATGCACCGTTCATGTAGACGGTAAGCCGTACGTACGCATGAACACTACTCTCAATTCATTTTTTCATTTTTAAAGGAATCAAAACCAAATGATACAAAGGAATATTATTATTTCAGTATAATATCATATTTTATATAAATTACATAATTTAATTAACACCATCCTTTATACAATCCATGTATGGTATGAACGAGTCATATCACTTTGAGGGGGTGGTAGTCCGCACTTCCTAAAACTAAATTATCGTATTTATAGAACATGAAAAGCATATAGGTATGTTATAAATGAGAAATAAAAAATCATAGAGATAAAATAAATATCATATATATTATATATAATTAAAGTTCCATCATAATGGCCACTATGAGATGTGTTATGAGAAAATCGAACAATCATCGTTTCGTGAGGCAACAGTTCACCGTAAACAGAAACAGTATGTTCTTTTCCATTTGAGGGAGGTGTGTGGATGTGTAGTTATAATTATCCTTATAAAAACAACCAATTATACTTAAGATACTGGTTTTTTATCAAATAATGGAACAAAGAGAGTTTAGGGGGTTGGATAAGGAAAATAAAATAAAAGAACTTGATACAAGACGTTACCTATAAATTGGGTAACTCCCTTTGATTTGAACCCAAAAGATTTGTTGAATTACCTTTTTCTTAAATTAAGGCTTCTAAGTGGAATAGGGAGATGTTTTAAGTTTATTGGAGAAGATTTTGGATGATCCAAGGGGCTTGAGAGGTGTGAGTAATGGGTTAGAGGTGGTGTACTTTTATAAGAGGGATAAGGGTCTCTTTATGAAAATATGAAAGTATTATTTTATTATAAATTAATTTTCGATTTCAAAAGGTCAAAAACTTAATTAATTAGAATATAAAGTTCCAATAAGTCTAAATAAAATCATACTATAATAATTGGAAAGGTTTTGGATATTTTTTAATCCTTATCATTTTTATTTAATGCTTTGTTAACTTATTTAACTTTTACCATGCCCTCTTATATATCCATACTATATGGTTAATATATTTACTATTAAATTTAAAGAGATCCCAAATGGATCATTAATTAAAATTTTAACATAATATATGTCATTTTTCCAAATCTTAGATTATTAGGGTTGTTTTATATTTTACTAAAATATTAATTGATTTAAAAACTCATTTATGACAACATTTATAATATTCATATCTTGAGTTTTTTAAAAATAAATAAGAACGTGAGTATTTAAAAAACATCATTAATTCAAAAATAACAAGTCATTATTGTCTATAAAGTTTTTTTATTCCCTAAAAAGTTTCAAAATAAATTTATTTTAATAATTATAATCTCATTTATTTAAAACATTCATTAATGAGGTAATCATTACCTAACCATTGTTTCATAAATAAATTTATTTATATGATATCTAAAAATTATAAACAAAATACCAAGGAGTAGGAATTATTTTTATATTTATAATGAATATTTATAGTCAAAACTATCTCTTATATAACCCTATATAATTTTTTTTACTAAAAGATATTTGTTTATTTTACATTTTCCTCAACTTTAAATTAATTTTTATAAAGTGTCATTTTCACTTACAAGTGGCTCCATGGAGTCCCAAAATCGACCCGAGGATGCCCATGGTCATAAATTTATCAACAAATACGGTTATGACATGTGTTAGGGTAATTGAATATTATTATAATATTATTGTTTACCCATATTTACCAGATTTACCCTTTAACCATGATAAATAAAATATTTACTGAATTTACTATTCATAATGTCTAAAACTAAAAGTTTACTATTTAAAAATTTTGGACTTCATGATTCCAAATATTTAATCCCTTTTCCCAAATTCAAAACATAGAAGTTTCAGAAATTAATATAAAATTAATTCCCGTTGTCAAAACCAAAAAGCTTGTTTTTAATAAATAATAACTATCAAAAGATTGACAGTTTTTATGACAAATTTCAAAGTGAAATAACTTCCAATGACAAATATTGGATTAAATGATAAAATTATAATCAAATTACACTGTAAAACCAATTAAAAATAAAATTTAACCATATAAATAAATTAGAATAAAAGGAAGTTTTAAATTAAAATGCATTATTTTACACTATTCATCAAAAAATGAACTTTAACAGAAAAATACCAAAATTTTACCCAAAGAAATTTTTGATGTCCCAATTATAAATAAGAAGTTTATTTTTCCAAATATAATAAATTAAAGTGAATAAAAATAAATTTAAAAATGGTTCTCCATCAAAAGGCGGTAAAATGACTTTTTTAAAAATATCAGATTTTTTCATGCTTAAAATTGGATTTCTTATATGGGTTCCCCTTAAACCGTTAAAAGGGGGATTATCTATAATAAAATAAAAAAAAGACGGCCTTCGGGCCATTCGGGCAAAGTTGTGTGCAACATAGGATTTCAAAGAAACCTGTTGTTTCCTTTTGAGTACACTATCAAACATAGAATTCACATTAAAATAAAGTTTATATTTAATTCACAAATATTAATAAATATGAAAATGTATTATTATATAAATAACTGGGTCGTTACAGCGATATCTAATCCATTGTGGGAAATAGGTGATTGTAATTTTATGTGACTTCTTAACCAATTACTTTATTAGTTTGGGCAGTCATAGGGGTTTATAGGAGGCTTGAGGAGTTTTAGTGGAGATCACAGCTATATTAGAACTACAAAAGGAATTTTACATAGTAAAATATGAGTTTATTATGTAAGTGTCTGGGTTACAGCTTGTGTGGCCAGCTATTAATGGATTTTTTTGGTGGGGGAGTACCACATTAAACGAGTTTACACTGTAAAATATAATTTTATGGCGCATAATTTTCTAAGACCAAGTATACATGTATTTTTGTAGAAAGGGGGATTATGACGTAATATTTGGTTTTATATCTTGTAATACATGGACCCATGGAATTTACTATGTAAACATGTAATTTACACCATAGGTCAAGAGAGTTACAAGATGTTTATATACTATTTCTTTAATATTTGATTATCAATTAGCATTTCTTTCTCTTTTTTCTGGTGAACCCTAGGAACCAAAGTAGGATCATACAACACTTTTCCACCTTCATTGATCATTGGTTATGGTGGTGATGTTTTGATGATCTGATATGTCTTATCCTCCCATCAATGTTGTTTTCCTTGCATTATTGTTTTGAGGATCTACTGTGGTGATGTTTTTTTATCATGGTGTTCTATTGGGTATGTTTTTATCATCCCTTGGTTTGGTTTGGGGTGATCATGGATTTATACAAGCGGTTATGGTTTCTAGGTAGTTCCTTATCTTTCTTTTTATGCTAAATGTGGTTGGAAATTTTCTTTATGGAAGAGGATAATCATTATCTCCATTTTACATAATTTTTGTGTGGATGGTATATTTTTTTCCATTAAGTGGATAGTAAAGGTTGAAATAATAAGAAAATTAAATTTAGAAACTAAAATTTATTGTTATGGGGGGAAATATCGCATGATTTACTACTTTTATATCTATATTTTACGATATTATGCATGTTTGTTGCCACTATTGAAAATAACAACTTTTGGGATCCTTCTTTGTGATGTAGATGATATGTTCTTAGACCCTTGTTTTTTTGTTATGTGATGACACCCTAAATAAAATTTTAATGAATGTATATATAGAAAATAAAATAGTTTCACATGGAATCTAGTTTTTTTATATTAATCATGCTAAATAAATAGGTAATGTGATAAAAAACCTGTGTAATTGTAGAATATGGGGTGTGTTATTGTGTGTGTGTGTTTGTGATTATTGTGTTTCCATGCATGGTTTGGGCTATTATATGGTGATGGAGGTGGATGTCTAGGTTGTATTGTGTGTGGTGTTTTGATGTGGTGGTTAGTTGGTATGGATGTGATGTGGAAGGTTGTGTGATGGTGGTGATGTTTGATGGTGTTGTGCCATGTTACAACGTTGTGTGATGCATTGTGGTTTTTGGTGTAATGTTTATTTGTTATAATGCACAATGGTTGTGATTTATAGTGGTTATGAGGCACGATATTTGTTTCTATGTGGCGTTTGTGATGTGTGGTTGTTATAATGATGTTGTTTGGTTGGTGTAGTGTGGTGATGATAGTGGATGCAAGGATTTGTAGCGTGGTTGTGTTAGTTTCCTGGTTAGACATGGAATAGATTATGATGTGGTAAATGAATATGAATGGGGTGGAAATTGATATATATTAAATGTTGTATATGAAATGAATAAATGAATAGGTTTTGTGATTTAAATTTTAAGTTTCTTAGTAAATAAAAGTTAGTGGAATCTTAATATACCTGAATCTGCTGAAACCTATAATTGAAAGTAATTATGTGTGGTTTTTTTGTGGTTGTGTGGGGTTTTTACAACAGCGAGGGAAGTGGTTGTGATGGTTTTTGTGTGGTGCGATGGTTGTGATGTGGTGTGTGCTAGTGTAGTTGATGTGATCCCATAGGTTGGGTGTTGTGGGTTATCTATATATCAAGTATTTTAGGTTATTTATTTATGCTCCCACCTAAGTAACATAACCATACCAACCCTCAATGGTTCTAGGTTCCAGGTGTTTTCTCTAAAATCCAGGATGGTGGTGCAATGGGTGCCTAGAAACCCCTCTTCCCCACTCTTCCATCCATAGTGATGACCCATGTGTCTTCAGGGAATATGTGTAGTTATTTCCCAGGTTTCTTTGGGTGAGATTTGTAGTGATGTACTAGAAGTTATTATGGGATGTGTTATGTGGTGAGTTGTGACGTGATGTGATAGCGCCGGTGTCTTTAGGTGAGATTTTATGTGATGATACCTAATGATATAATTGGATTCTAGACCATGTGAGAGTGTAGAAGGTATGTATGCATCCCGACCCACATAAGATATGGCTGGTATGTGATGTGATCTGATGTGATGTGTATGGAAGAGATGCAAGTACGAAACCTTTGACTTTGAGAAATGAGAGCAGAAAATTAGTGGGGAAGTGGTTGTGAGACACATTGTTTTTTTATGATATTTAATATATATTATTATATTGGAGGATTTACTTGGTGATTAATCCATATTGAGTCTAGGATTGGTTATTTGTCATGTATAGGTGCTTATTGGTCTTGTTGTTTTCTCACTAATGCACTATCATTGTCTTTTTACATGTTCACTTGATACCTATGGTATGATAGTACTGAGTATACATGTATGCTCACCCTATGTATATAAACTATTTTTTCAAGTTACTAGGAGTAAATTTGAGACTAATATGGACAATACTAGATTGGGTTTTAGAGCTTCTATTGAGTCACTGCTATAGGAATTTTTTGGAACTTTATTTAGGGACATTTATATATATATCAGTTTGAGTTATTCATGCATTATAGGATGGTTTTTGGTTTATTTTTATATTATCTAATATATTTTTGTGGTAATTTATCATATCTCTCAATCCTATTTTATTATAGAGCATAATGCCTCCCATTTGTGATATTTTCATACCCTCAGTGCTTGTCACCAACCTGAGGAATATTAGAGGTCATACTCTGTGGGTTCATTATATCTCTTCCTTTATTATGGTATTTTTGGGGTGATGGTGTTGCGATAGAGTGGTATCAAAGGGAATTTAATAAAGAATATTGATTTTGGAGTTAGTCACTTTGAGTTTTTCATGGGTTGGTAGGGAAATGGTGTATGTTGATCTTGGTGTGTGATGTAGGCCAATGAGACCGGCTATGACATGAGATTTTAGGGACCCCCACTATCTTGTTCATGGACTCAATTATTATTTATTACAATTTTGGGTGTACTTCCTTCATGTTAGAGTCCTAGGAGAGGTGAATTTATAATAATTAATTTTTGGTGTTTGAATTGGGTTTTTTGGGGTAATTAAAATGAATTAATTAAATAAACCATGATAAAATTTAGAGTTATTGGGCTCAATATTTATAAATTCTTTTCAAGAATTTATCATGCTTATTATCCATGAGGGGTTCAATAATTTTAGGTTCAGTAGGATAATCTAGTTGATCATCATTGGATTGACCTGACATAGGAGGATAAGGCATGGCAGAGGGCTACGTGCACCCTTTAGTGGAAGAGTTTTGAAAAGTATGAGGGGGTGAATCTATGATCTAGAGATAGAGAACTACTTGGAGGATATCGGGATCAATTTTATCATCATTAGAGAAAAATATGAATTTTTTGTGTCATTGAAATTTAGTCAGCTTCACATTAGTGGTGGATCCTGTTTCTAGGTGACTCAAAGGAGCCATATGTGTTGTGGTTAGAATTTTATAATGAGTTCCATTTAGAGTTCCTATCATCGATGATGAGGGAATTTATGAGGTATGATCATATCTACCTTACATAGGGTAGACTGAGTGTTTGGGGGCTTGGTATTAGCTTTAAGGACCTCTTAATATATTCTCTAGGTAATTGTCCAGATGTGGAGTCCAGAGCCTGACATTTGGATGAGGCCTTGCACAAAGTGATTAGGTATGAAATCACACTATTTATATTCCCTATGTATCTGGATGTGTATAAAAAGGATGAGGTTAGACAAGATATGAATTATTTGGGATTTAAACCTTGAGATATTGTCTTGAAAGGTGTCTTGGGGAGCAGAGCTTTGGGTAGTTTGTCATGGGTGTTCTGCCAGTCAGGGTTCTGATTGTGGGGAACCGATTATGGAAGACCTCTTTCCATTCCTCCAGTGAATGATGCTTCTAAGAACCTAAAAAAGGCTTATTATTTTCATTTTATGTCTTATGGAGACATTAGATATACGATTTTAGTGCCTCGCCACTTGAGGAGTCCAGTATTAGGTGGATATTTAGGACCCTTTTCGGTATAAAAATCCTTTTACTCTAAGGGAATTTAAGTGGAATGGGTTTTCAGTGCTTTGTTTAGAAGCCTAGGATAGGTGGTTTATCAATGGGAACCCTCATGATGTTCCTCATCTAGAGGTACCTGTTCTATATCATAGTTGTGGATTTCATAAAAAGCGAGGTATAGGATTTAGGCATGGTCTGATGTATGAATTAGTGGTGGTAGTGTCAGCAGAGTCGGGAGTTGATCAAGGTACGAGCAATTTATAATCTAACCTTGTTTATTGTTTTTTTAATTCAGGATCCTCACAATTATATTTTGATATTAATTTGGTGAATATTTTTTAAATTGAAATGGAGTGAATTCCAATGACACTGGCATTATCCTCGCCAGTTTGAAGTTAGGAAGTTTTGTTTGATGTGTGCTGAAGATGTAGACTAATGATGGGGAAGAAATAGTCCATGGGATATTTCCTCTTACTAAAAATATATACATTCTATTTTATCATTCTCATGGATTAGTTGTATTCTATTCATTAAATCATCAACTATATTAGAAGTAGGGTTTTGTTTTCTGATGTAGAGGGCTAGTGTGTGTCTTTATTTTGGTGGGCGAGGTTATCGGATGGGTGGAAGGAAATTGGGGCATCTTTTATCACAGTTAGTGTAATTTTCAGTGGAAATGTAAATGGAGGGTGTTCCCAGGGTAGTGGAGGTGTTTCTTAACATGAAACTGAGTTTGGGATGGAATTTTAACCAGGAAACTCTCTGATTTTAATACCCCCACCCCAATCGAATGGAACTTATGGAGTTTCATGAGTTGAGGTTGTAGTTGAATGAACTCATGTAGATGGGTTTCAACAAGCCCAATGTGTCACTATGGTGTGATATAGTGTAGTTATACAAGAAGTCTGATGGTATTATAAGGTTGTTTCACTACAAAAAACAGCAGATTAGAGGCGGTTTTTAGAGGGGGTTATGGACAACCCCCTCAAAATTCAATTTCTGTACAATTAGAGGTGGTTATGTAAAACCCCCTATAATCATCAAATTTAGAAGGGATTATGAACCCCCTCTAAATTAATTTTTTGTATACATTATTGGGGGTTATGTGGGACTCTTTCTAATAATATAATTTAAAGGGGGTTATGAACCCCTTCTAATTTCTTAAATTAGAAGGGATTTTGAACCCCCACTAATTTTTTAACATTATTTTTTTAATATCTGATTGTATTTGGGGGGGGGGGGTGAACCAACTCTAATTTAGGAAAATAGATGGGGTTCATAACCACCACTGATCAATAAGATTAGTTTTAGTTCACCACCCCCTCTAATGTATTAAATTTGAGGGGGTTCAAAACCCCCGCTAATGTCATAAATTAGAGGGGGTTCAAAACCACCTCTAATGTCTTTAAATTATAAGAATTTTTGAAGACCCACTATGTAAAAGAAAAAATTCCATAATATATATATATATAATTAAAACACTAAATATAAATTTATTTAAATACAATATTTGAATATATTATAGAAAATATTTATGTGATTATATTTAATTTTATTAATATGTATACATAAATACAATTTTATAATATTATTTACATTAATATATATCTATTTCTATAAATTTTATTTCATATAATATGTATTATATATAATATAAAACCATAAACAAATTATATAAATATAATTTATTTAAGAAATATTTCATATAAAAACTCATGCTTGTAGTTTTTATAATTCATAATATAATAATAATAAATTTTTTAAAAAATATTATGTTAATGATTTAATATTATATATAAGTAATATTATATGATATACAGTTTATATAAATAAATATATATTAATTTACACAATATTATACAATTATATTTACTGAAATACATATATATTAATGTGCATGATAATTAATATATGTATTTAAATGCATTATATAAATATTTGTAAACATTTTATTTCATATAATATTTATTATGTATAATATACATATGAATTATATTTAAAAAATTATATAAATATTTTTATAAATTGTATTATATTTATATGTATTTCATATAATATTAATTATATAAAATATTATAAAATTTATACAAATAAATATATATTAATATACAAAGTAAAAAATATATGCCTTGAAATACATTATAGAAATAAATTTTAAAAGATATTATATAAATATATTAAACAAATAGTTATATGTATATATTATGTAAATATTAATGTATATTATATTTAAATATGTATTTAAGTAGATAAATAATCTACATAATTAAATATATAAATATATGTGTATATATATAACATAAATAGTATTTTAAATATATTTACTTAAATGTATGTAAATACACATATAAAATATATAGTTTATGTAAATGTATTCATTGAATATTATATAAATGTAGTATAATATAAATATATAAATACATAATATAAAAAATTATATATTATTTCCTAGAAAATATATATAATTTTTATATTTATATGTATTTAAATAATTATTCAAATATTATTTACATGAATAATATTCAACATATATATATATATAACATATCATATATTATAATCAACGAAATAAGCTCACTTAAGTGGTTTAGGCACTGTGTAGTTACTCGATAGGTATTGAGTTCGAAACCCATGGGGTGATGTTTTACAAATTGGTGGTAACGCAGTGGGGAATTGCGGAGGGGGGACGACATGGACTCATGAGCGCCAGCGGACTGGAAGGGGAACTGGGCACATGAGCGGGAATGGAGGGGGGAACTAGATGTGCTAGGGAGAGCGTGGGAGTTAGGGGTTGGGGAACTAGATCGAGGCGTCGGGGGACTGGAGGGTCGTGGAATTGGACCGAGGCGCGAGTTAGACTGGAGGGTCAGTGGTTAAAAGGAGGGTAGATGGAATTAAGAAAAACCTTATAATTTATAAAAAACTTATTTGAGGCAGTTTTTTAAACTGCCTCTATTAATGGTCTAAATTAGAAAGGATTAAAACACCCTCTAATATTGGTCTCAATTAGAGATAGTTTAAAAACTTTCCCCTAATATGAAGCATACAAATCCGTTAGAGGGGGTTTAAAACTAGCTATAAAATGAATTCTAGATTATAGGGGGTTAAAAATACCCCTAGTTTTTCATTTTCCTGTGAAATTAGAGGGGGTTAACCCCCCCCCCCCCCCCCAATCTATTCACCTCTAATTTAAAACTATTTTTCCAGCACTTAGTGAGAACCACCGCAAAAAAATGTGGTAGGCACATTAATGGTGGTTAGGTGTAACTACAGCTAATGTATTTAGAGGGGGTTTAAACCCCTCCTAATCTAAAAAATAACCCATTTAATCCCGGTATATTTTTGTAGTGTGTGTAGAAAACTAGAGGTTTAACCATGTAATAACAAATAAATGATACCCTCTCTTGAGGATTGATGATCTATTTAACAAATTGAGAGGGGATAGGTGGTTATATAAGATCAAATTATATTCTGAATATCACAATTCGAGGTTGAAGGTTGAGGATATCTCAAAAAATACCTCCAGATATAGGTATGGGCACTTTGAGTTCTTGGTCATATTGTTCAGTGTTACAAACTCACTGATTGTGTTCATGGGGCTCATTAAGTCCATGTTCCATGAATTTATGGACCATTTCATCATCATATTCATCGATTTTATCTTGATATAGTCAAGGTCAGTGGAGGATTATGCTGAGCCTCTTAGAGCTATTTTGTATATCCTTAGATGCCACCAACTATAATTAAGGTTATCCAAGAGTAAGTTCTAGACCTGAGATTTGAATTTAATTAGATATGTAGTGTCTCTATACGGTGTTTTAGTATACCCATCAATGGTCGAGTCAGATTTTTCTTGGGAAGCACCCAAGAATGTGGAAGATATTAGCAGTTCTCTTGCTATTGCGGGATATTATCAAAGTTTTTTCTCTATTTCTATCGATTTTCATCCCTACTAAGCATTTATAAATATAATGTACCATGGTTTTGTGATGACTGGTCATTTTTTGGTATCATTAAGTTATCTAATTTAAAATATAGTATGTTCCTTAGTGCTTTGATTTCCCGGGGAGGGTTTATTTGTTGAGGTTCTTTGTGATGTGTCCCATCTAGGATTGGGGTGCATGTAAATGTAGTAGACATTAGTGATCTCTATCAGTTCAATGTAGTTACATCCCCATGAGGGAAACTATACCACTCATGATCTAGAATTTGTGGTAGTTGTTTTTGCACTAAATTTGTGGTGTAATTACCTCATTGTCAAAATCTTTATGTTTAACGACCCAATCTTTTTGAGTAGTATATTAACTTACTCTTAATGATTTAATAAGATGTTAATGGTTAATGCAGAAAGAGGAGTCGATGGCTTCATCCAGTAGACTCGACCCTTATGAAGCCCACTTATCAGAGCTTGGGAAGGAGGTAGCATCTGTGGGCTTCTCTTTGGACCAAGCCCAAGCTGAACTACAGCGTGTCAAGATTGAACGGAAACGCCTACGGGAGAAGTTCAAGTTAGAAGAGATTACTACTAGGGTAATGTTATCTGAGCCTCCCTCAGATTCTCTCACCATAGCACACCTTACACTTAGGTCTTATGCCGGTGTTATAAGGGGCTATGTGACGAGACCCTAGCTTCCTTGTGTAATCCTTTCGGGTGAATAAATTGAGATTTCTTCCTTTAGTGATGTTTGTGAAATTTCAAATGTCTAGATAATTTTAGAATGTATTTTATTGATGAATTTTGAAAAAGGGATATTTTAAAATATTTATGTAAACCCTAAATAACTAATGATGTGTAATGATTTTCAAAAAATGGTCTTCTACAAAAGTGTTCAGTAAGGAATTTGGAGTCTAATAAGATCAACTTAATTTTTGATGAATAGTAAATTATGAATAGTGATTTTACGCTTAGGATTAGTAATGTGACCAAATGGATTAGTAATTTCACTCAAAGAAAGTTTTAATATAATTTAGACACCTAGATTAAGTAATGTGATTCAATAAAATGGGTAAATAACGGTTTCATAAATTATTAGTCAAGTATTAGTTTTTTCGGATGAATAGTATTTTTTAATTAAAAATTTAATTAAAAATAATTAGAAAATTATTTTTATAAAAATGACTTTATTTTTGAACTCAGAGCATCGGTATTATGTTATGGTAATTTTTGGGGATTTTTCTGAAAAAAACGAATTTTCGATGAATAGTGTTTTTATTTAAAAATTAAATTAAAATTATTTAGAAAATTTTTTTTATAAAATGGAGTTCATAAATGTATTTAGAGCATCGATATTTGGTTAAGGTGAAATTCTGGGATTATTCTGAGAAAGTTGAATTTTCGATGAATAGTGAAAATATAGTTTTTAAGTTACGGGTGTTTAATGACATCATTAAATGATGTATTAAGTATATATTCAATATGGTCGAATTATGAATAGTAAGATAAGGTGTGAGGTGTCCCAAGTGGCCAATACCATGGGCAAATACCATGGTCAAGCCCATGGTTTTGCCAAAACCACTAGTGAGGTGTCCCTTGGCCATTAATGCCTTGTCCCCTCAATTTCCCTATAAATACCCACCCTTTCCTCCTTTAGTTTCCACTCTCAACTCTCCCCCAACGAAGTTCTGGTCTCCTTACCTCCCAAGGAGTCCTCCCAAGGTGCCCCCAATCCCTCAAGGTCCAAAACTTTGAGTTTCAAGAGTCACGTTTTAAGGTAAGGGATCCGACCCCTCTCTTTCTTTTCATGTAATCTCTTTTATGTCATTCCTTTTATGCTCCATGTTATTATGTGAGAGGATGTTCTTTTATATTCCTATTACTTCCCCTTTCATGTTTATATGATGAGAGATCCCCTCTTACTCTCATCATTTCGTTTTATGAAAGTTTAATTGACGCCGTTAGGCTGCCGAATGTTTAAGTGATTCTTTCACCCTTCTCATTTTTCAAGTTCGATTTTCATGTCAAATCTTTCAAGTTCCATTTTTATATGTTGGGGTATGATCTCTATATCTATCATACTGATCTCTTATGATCATATGATGAGAGACCCTATTTTATTTGTTCAATTCATTTTTGTTGAAGTTTAAGTGACATCGTTAGGCTGCCGAATTTTCATAAGAGAAATCAAATTTTTGTCTTCCTTCCATGTTTTTCATTTCAAATGGTATGTCCTTAAAATTGCATCACCATGTCCATATATCCTTCTTATTCTGTCCCTCTACTGTTTTATGGGTCAATTATGATTGTTCGACCCATGTTCCCTCTCTTTTCAAATTCTTCTAAAACCTTGTAACATAGCCGTTATGCTGCAGAATTTTCATCTCAAAATGCCTCTCTTTTCTCAAAATTATTTTATGTTATAAAGTGAATATTCAAACCTCATATTTCTACAGGGGTATTCACGTATATATGAAAATGTTCTATTTTAAATTCTGGGATTTACATACATGATACCCGCTTTCCCTTTCCGTGGGTTTAAAGTAATGTAAAGATCATGTCTTTAAAGCAGTTTTTAAAACGTTATGATTATGAAATGAAACCCATTTATTTTATGATATATGGGTTATTTATGAAATGTTTGATGATGATATATGTGGCTCACATGATAATAAAGGCAAATTTAAGGGTGTGCCCTGATAGCGCTCCAATGCATTGGGTAAAGACTTAATCTCTAGAGATGACCATTTTAACGACGCCTTGGTGAATAACCTTGGTAATTTTTAACGACACCTTGGGGATGGACCTTGGTGAAACGAAACGATTGTCAATATTAAATGTTGTAGCCACATCTTCAAGTTATGAAAATTTTTATTTTTATTATGATGTATCTCATGATTTCTTCCTCATGCCTTAAAGTTCTTTTCATGTCCTTATTGAAGTATCTCAAGTTCACATGAAAAATGTTTCTCTTGTTTCCCTTACTGGGCCTTTTGCTCACCCTTTCTTTTGATGTATGTCCCCAGGTTATGAGATGCAGTAATGAACCTAGGATGAACTAAAGGAGAAGCCTTTCAAGTGTTTAAGAAGAATGTTTTATGTTTTTTTTTCTTGTATTATGTTCCTTGTTTCCAAGACACTAAACCTTAACGATCCTCAGTTCCGTGTAATGGAATGAAAGTTATGTTATAAAAAGACGGGATTCTATAGTTGGTATCAAAGGATGGTTTAGTTATTTGTGGAAATTAAGATATAAAAACTTTAGGAAGAACCCTATAGAAAAGTTTAAATATAGGAAAACTTTCTGGTATTTTGGTAAGTATTGAGTAAGTGGTTTATCAAACAAATACATCCCTGTCTGGATACGAGCAGGTAGAGGTGGCTCTGGCACAGATGTACATAGGGGTAAAACCCGAAAACACCGCTTTGAGCTAGACTCGAATGGGAACTGGTGCACGATAATGGGCCTTGCTGCACTCTTGGTTATGACACTCCCGGGGGATATGTTTGGTTAATCACAAGATTTTTATGAATCATTATGAAGGAATTATAGAAAAGTGTAATTGTCTAAGAATGAAGTCTTAGTTAAAAGATTCATAAATGAAATAAGTTTCTTACTAAGGTTTTATTCTTTTAGAAAATGGAGGGAAATAGGAGGAACCGTGCTGATTGTGACCGCAATGCACCATGTGCTGACGGCCCTCCGATGGAAGCCGGAATGGAAACATTCATGCGAATGATGAACCAACTGACTCAAGTTATGAGTAATAACTTGAATCAAGCTGAGAGGCCGACCTCACCACCAAGGGAACAAAACTCTGTTGAGTCCTTCATGCGTCAACGACCGCCAACATTCAGTGGATCTACTGACCCATTGGTTGCGGAACAATGGATAAGCTCCATTGAAAAGATCTTTTCTGTACATCATTGTTCGGAACAAGAAAAAGTCACCCTTGCTGTTTACCGCCTAGAGGGAGAAGCTGATCAGTGGTGGTCACTGATCAAAAACACGAAGCCACGAGGAGAGATAGAAGCTATGGAGTGGGAAGAATTTCGGGGAATTTTCCTTAACAAGTATTTCCCTCGTTCCATGAGAACGAGAATGGAGAAAGAGTTTCTCGAGCTAAAGCAGAAGGAGAACGAATCTGTCAGAAGCTATGAGATGAACTTCACAAGGCTTTCCCGTTATACCTCAAGCTTTTTCATGGACCCTAATGGGAAGGTTGATAGATTCTTTGGTGGACTACGACCTCATCTGCGGAAGAATCTAGCCAACAGGGACTATGATAGCTATGAAGAAATAGTTCAAAGTGCTATGAAAGTCAAGCTGGAGTTTGGTGAGACACAGTGGTCTCATAAACCAAATGAAAATAAGAGATCGTTGGAGCCCAGTTTAGGGAAGTCTTTTGATCAGGGAAGAGGTGGAAAGCAAATGCAACTTACCACATGCAATAAATGTGGGAAGAATCATCTGGGGAACTGCTTGAACAGAAGTGGCAAGTGCTACAAGTGTGGAAGAGGAGGCCATATTGCTCGGAATTGTCATAGTGAGGTGAAGCCTCATCTTCCCAACACTAACGACAGAGGAAAGATGGTTCTGGCCATACCCGAAGTCACATGCTTCAAGTGTGGACAGCTTGGGCACTTTGCTAACCAATGTCCAAATCCGAGGGCGGTGGAGGGGAATCACCATCAACCTCAGCAGAGGCCAAGAGAGCAAGGTCGTGATTTTGCTATCACAACATCTTAAGTTGAAGTCCCGAACGATGTGGTAGCAGGTACTCTTGTCGTCCTCTCAAAACTAGCAAGTACTTTATTTGATTCTGGTTCTACGCATTCCTTTATTTCCTCCAAGTTTGCAAGGAATATAGAATCAATCCCCGAACTGCTAGAGGTAGAGTTGTCTGTCAAGAATCCAAGTGGGATTATCCTTGTATCAACAGTATTTAGAGACTCTAGTGTTTACTTTGGTGAGCACAATCTTATCGCAAATCTAGTAGTCATTCCCATTATGGAATTCGACATTATACTAGGGATGGACTGGCTCTCAAAGTATAATGCTAAGATCAAATGCAGAAGTAAGGAAATCTCAGTAGTCTTGAATGAACGACCTACAGTTATCTTCCAAGGAGAGATATCCCGAACTGATCCCTATCTAGAAGCACCTCCTATAGCATTCTTTATTGAGTTAATCAGTGATGATGAAGAAGGAAAAGGGAGCATACAAATAGAAGATATTCCGATTGTTCAGAAATACATGGATGTATTTCCTGAAGAGTTACCTGGACCTCCCCCAGAAAGAGAGGTAGAGTTCTCCATTGAACTCATACCTGGGTCTCAACCGATATCAAAGACTCCGTATATAATGGCAAATGTGGAGCTAGAAGAGTTAAAGAAACAACTCCAAGACTTGTTGGAGAAGGGGTTTATCCAACCGAGTGTGTCTCCTTGGGGAGCACCAATTCTCTTTGTGAAGAAGAAGGATGGATCAATGCGGCTATGCATCGATTATAGAGAACTGAACGGGATCACAGTGAAGAACAGATATCCTCTTCAAATAATTGATGATTTATTTAACCAACTTCGCGGGGCTCAATTCTTCTCTAAGATTGACCTTCGATCTGGTTATCATCAACTGAGGGTGAAGAAGGAAGATATTCCAAATACTGCCTTCCGATCAAGATATGGGCATTATGAGTTTACTGTTATGCCCTTCGGCTTGACTAATGCTCCTGCTATTTTCATGGATTTGATGAATAGAGTATTTAAGGACTACCTTGATAACTTTGTGGTAGTTTTTATTGATGATATTTTGATATATTCAAAAAGTCGTGAGGAGCATGAAGATCATCTAAGGGTTATATTGAAAACTCTGCGGAAGGAGAGGCTCTTTGGGAAGTTCAGCAAGTGTGAGTTTTGGTTACAACAGGTGGCTTTCTTGGGGCACATCGTAACCAATGAAGGAATCTCGGTTGACCCTACAAAGACAATGGTAGTGGAGGAGTGGCCTCAACCCACAACAGTAACTGAGATTTGTAGTTTCCTAGGTTTATCAGGATATTATAGGAGGTTTTTGAAAAACTTTTCACGGATTTCTAATCCACTAACCAAGTTGACTCGAAAAGGGGTTAAGTTCATCTGGACAAAGGAATGCGAGGAAAGTTTCCAAGAGATGAAGAAGAGATTGGTTACTGCACATGTGTTAACACTACCCTCTATCGGAGAAGGATTCCTTATTTTTAGCGAAGCATCTCTGAAAGGGATTGGGTGCGTCCTCATGCAAAATGACAAAGTAATTGCTTATGCATCTCGACAGTTGAAGATTCATGAGCAGAATTATCCTACGCATGATCTAGAGTTGGCGATAGTTGTTTTTGCTCTAAAGATATGGAGGCACTATCTTTATGGGGAGAAATGTGATATATACATTGACCACCAAAGTCTAAAGTATATTTTCACACAGAAAGAATTGAACATGAGACAAAGGAGATGGTTGGAGCTTATTAAAGACTATGATTGTTCAATTCATTATCACCCTGGAAGAGCAAACAAAGTCATGGATGCGTTAAGCAGGAATGATCCTGTTGTTCTGGCAACAATGAGGATCGTAGGAGATCCCTTGATTAAAGATCTAGTAAAACTGGACATGGGAATTATAAGGAAAGGGACATCATCAACCCTATTCCAAATGAATTCTCAACCTTCATTACTAGAGAGGATCAAGAAGGCTCAAAAAGAAGATCCTTTGCTGCAGGAGAAGTTTGAGGCTGTAAAGGATGGGAAGTTCCCTGATTTCAATATTGATCAAGAAGGTGTATTGAAATTTCTTACAAGACTATGTGTTCCATCTATTCCGGAGATAAAGAAAGAACTGATGGATGAAGCGCATAGCTCTACATTCTCTATACACCCGGGAAGCACTAAGATGTATAGAGACCTTCGTGATCATTATTGGTGGGATAACATGAAGAGGGAGATTTCTGATTACACTACAAGGTGCCTGGTGTGTCCGCAAGTAAAGGCAGAACGACAACTTCCTAAGGGGGTATTACAACCGCTACCCATACCAGTATGGGAGTGGGATAATATCACTATGGACTTTGTAACTGGTCTCCCGAAAACATCCAAAGGAAACAATGCGATATGGGTTATTGTGGACCGTCTCACCAAGACAGCCCATTTTATCTCTATTCGGGAAGATTTCTCTCTGGATCAGCTTGCCAAGATATACGTGAAGGAAGTGGTAAGGCTGCATGGGGTACCACTATCCATCGTATCTGATCGTGACCCAAGATTCACATCAAAATTTTGGAGAAGTCTTCAACATGCTATGAATACTGAATTGAATTTTAGTACGGCCTATCATCCTCAAACTGATGGCCAATCTGAAAGGACTATTCAGACACTCGAAGACATGTTGAGATTATGCTCAATGGAATTTAAAGGTGGATGGGATCAACACCTCCCATTAGTTGAGTTCTCCTATAACAACAGCTTCCATTCGAGTATTCAGATGTCACCCTATGAAGCTCTATATGGAAAGCGGTGTAGAACTCCTACTTGTTGGGATGAAACTGGTGAGAGGAAGCTTCTTGGGCCTGATCTCGTGCAAGAGATGACAGAACAGGTTCATGCCATCCAACAACACATAAAGGCTGCTCAGAGTCTGCAGAAGAGCTATGCTGACAATCGTTGAAGGGACTTGGAGTTTGGTGTTGGTGACAAAGTCTTCCTTCGAATTTCTCCATGGAAGAGAGTCATGCGGTTTGGGAAGAAAGGGAAGCTCAGCCCAAGGTACATTGGCCCCTATGAAATCCTTGCTCGCATAGAAGCAGTGGCCTATCGTCTAGCACTTCCACCGAACCTAGCTCAAGTTTATGATGTCTTCCATGTATCTCTCTTGAGGAAGTACATACCCGACCCTTCGCATGTACTGAACCCATAGGTGGTACAACTGGAACATGACCTCTCTTACGAGGAGCAGCCAGTGGAGATCTTGGACCGTAGAGACAAGGTCCTATGAAACAAGACTACCCACCTTGTGAAAGTGTTGTGGAGGAATCATAAATATGAAGAGGCGACTTGGGAGCCGGAGGAAACAATGAAGCAAAATTACCCTCACCTTTTCGACTAGGCCTCAAGTGTAAATTTCGGGGACGAAATTTCTTAAGGGGGGAAGAATGTAACGACCCAATATTTTTAAGTAGTATATTAACTTACTCATAATAATTTAATAAGATGTTAATGGTTAATTCAGAAAGAGGAGTCGATGGCTTCATCCAGTAGACTCGACCCTTATGAAGCCCACTTATCAGAGCTTGGGAAGGAGGTAGCATCTGTGGGCCTCGCTTTGGACCAAGCCCAAGCCGAACTCCACCATGTCAAGATTGAACGGAAATGCCTACGGGAGAAGTTCAAGTTAGTAGAGATTACTACTAGGGCAATGTTATCTCAACCTCCCTCAGATTCTCTCACCATAGCACACCTTACACTTAGGTCTTATGCCGGTGTTATAAGGTGCTATGTGACGAGACCCTAGCTTCCTTGTGTAATCCTTTCGGGTGAATAAATTGATATTTCTTCCTTTAGTGATGTTTGTGAAATTTCAAATGTCTAGATAATTTTAGAATGTATTTTATTGATGAATTTTGAAAAAGGGATATTTTAAAATATTTATGTAAACCCTAAATAACTAATGATGTGTAATGATTTTCAAAAAATGGTCTTCTACAAAAGTGTTCAGTAAGGAATTTGGAGTCTAATAAGATCAACTTAATTTTTGATGAATAGTAAATTATGAATAGTGATTTTACGCTTAGGATTAGTAATGTGACCAAATGGATTAGTAATTTCACTCAAAGAAAGTTTTAATATAATTCAGACACCTAGATTAAGTAATGTGATTCAATAAAATGGGTAAATAACGGTTTCATAAATTATTAGCCAAGTATTAGTTTTTTCGGATGAATAGTGTTTTTTAATTAAAAATTTAATTAAAAATAATTAGAAAATTATTTTTATAAAAATGAATTTATTTTTGAACTCAGAGCATCGATATTATGTTATGGTAATTTTTGGGGATTTTTCTGAAAAAAACAAATTTTCGATGAATAGTGTTTTTATTTAAAAATTAAATTAAAATTATTTAGAAAATTATTTTTATAAAATGGAGTTCATAAATGTATTTAGAGCATCGATATTTGGTTAAGGTGAAATTTTGGGATTATTCTGAGAAAGTTGAATTTTCAATGAATATTGAAAATATAGTTTTTAAGTTACGGGTGTTTAATGACATCATTAAATGATGTATTAAGTATATATTCAATATGGTCGAATTATGAATAGTAAGATAAGGTGTGAGGTGTCCCAAGTGGCCAATACCATGGGCAAATACCATGGGCAAGCCCATGGTTTTTCCAAAACCACTAGTGAGGTGTCCCTTGGCCATTAATGCCTTGTCCCCTCACTTTCCCTATAAATACCCACCCTTTCCTCCTTTAGTTTCCACTCCCAACTCTCCCCCAACGAAGTTCTGGTCTCCTTACCTCCCAAGGAGTCCTCCCAAGGTGCCCCCAAGCCCTCAAGGTCCAAAACTTTGAGTTTCAAGAGTCACGTTTTAAGGTAAGGGATCCGACCCCTCTCTTTCTTTTCATGTAATCTCTTTTATGTCATTCCTTTTATGCTCCATGTTATTATGTGAGAGGATGTTCTTTTATATTCCTATTACTGCCCCTTTCTTGTTTATATGATTAGAGATCCCCTCTTACTCTCATCATTTCGTTTTATGAAAGTTTAAGTGACGCCGTTAGGCTGCCGAATGTTTAAGTGATTCTTTCACCTTTCTCATTTTTCATGTTCGATTTTCATGTCAAATCCTTCAAGTTACTCTTTATTATGTAGGGGTATGATCTCTATTTCTATCATACTGATCTCTTATGATCATATGATGAGAGACCCTATTTTAGTTGTTCAATTCATTTTTGTTGAAGTTTAAGTGACGCCGTTAGGCTGCCGAATTTTCATAAGAGAAATCAAATTTTTGTCTTCCTTCCATGTTTTTCATTTCAAATGGTATGTCCTTAAAATTCCATCACCATGTCCATATATCCTTCTTATTCTGTCCCTATACTGTTTTATGGGTCAATTATGATTTTTTGACCCATGTTCCCTCTCTTTTCAAAGTCTTCTAAAACCTTGTAACATAGCCGTTATGCTGCATAATTTTCGTATCAAAATGCCTCTCTTTTCTCAAAATTATTTTATGTTATAAAGTGAATACTCAAAGATCCTATTTCTACAGGGTTATTCACATATATATGAAAATTTTCTATTTTAAATTCTAGGATTTACATACATGATACCCGCTTTCCCTTTCCGTGGGTTTAAAGTAATGTAAAGATCATGTCTTTAAATCAGTTTTTAAAACGTTAGGATTATGAAATGAAACCCATTTATTTTATGATATATGGGTTATTTATGAAATTTTTTATGATGATATATGTGGCTCACATGATAATAAAGTCAAATTTAAGGGTGCGACCTGATAGCGCTCCAATGCATTGGGTAAAGACTTAATCTCTAGAGATGACCATTTTAACGACGTCTTGGTGAATAACCTTGGTAATTTTTAACGACACCTTGGGGATGGACCTTGGTGAAACGAAACGATTGTCAATATTAAATGTTGTAGCCACATCTTCAAGTTATGAAAAATGTTATTTTTATTATGATGTATCTCATGATTTCTTCCTCATGCCTTAAAGTTCTTTTCATGTCCTTATTGAAGTATCTCAAGTTCACATGAAAAATGTTTCTCTTGTTTCCCTTACTGGGCCTTTTGCTCACCCTTTCTTTTGATGCATGTCCCCAGGTTATGAGATGCAGTAATGAACCTAGGATGAACTAAAGGAGAAGCCTTTCAAGTGTTTAAGAAGAATGTTTTATGTTTTTTTTCTTGTATTATGTTCCTTGTTTCCAAGACACTAAACCTTAACGATCCTCAGTTCCGTGTAATGGAATGAAAGTTATGTTATAAAAAGACGGGATGCTATATTATGGTTTTCACAAACCACAAGAGCCTTAAATATGTTTTATCTCAATGTAAAAAAAATTTATTCAAGTAGAGGTGGATGTATTTTCTGAAGGATTCTTATTTTTAGATCTATTATACCCCAGTAAAGGGTAATGTTGTTTCTGAAGCATCGATTAAAAAGTTCTAAAGAGATGTGGTTTATGAGTCTGTGGGTGTTTGGAAAGGTTTGGAAGATTATACAGTAATGCATCTTGATATCATAGAGAATAGTTCTCATTGTTGTCTTTATTATATTATTATGGATTCATTCTTGATTTGGTTAGTACAGGAGTTTCAGTGGGGAGACTTAGAGGAATAGGTGATGTGTGTCTGTATTGGTCATGGTGATGCTCTGTAGGTATGGTCCGAATATGGTTAGAACTGGATGTTGTTCCATGAGAGGTTTTTCATTCCATATAAAATGCAAGATGGATTTTTCCAGGTGTTTTATATATCACATTTATTAGAAAATCCTAGTGTAAATATTATGTATCCTGATTTAGGATATATATATGGTGGTTGGGGATAAAATTATATGTGGAAATGTTTGTGGTGAGGTGTCTAGTTCCCCACAATTGAAATAAGAGAATCGTGTTCTTAGAGGTTTATTGAAGTCATTAGATGTTTTCTAGAATAAATGAGTGACACATTTATTGATCTTATCACTGAGATACCTTGGTATCATGGAGTATTTGATGCATTTTTAGTGATATTGGTCCAACTGATGAATCTATATTATTTTCTAGGATTCCAGGAGTCAAGTGTCATGTATTTTTTGGCAAGGAATTATGTGGAAGATGTGGTTACAGTTTACAGGGTACTTATTACTATCATTTTTTATCATGGTCCTTTTTTACTTTATGGTTCTAGAGGAGATTGTAGCATGATTTTTTCTCCTAGTTGTGTCTTCCTACTACTTTCCACCCTTAGATAGATGGGAAGATGGAATGGAACATCCTTACTCTAGAGGATATAATGCAAGATTTCATCCTAAACATTGGCAGATCATGAGTAATGAACTTTCCTTTCATTTAGTATTCATACAATAGTAGATATCACTCATCAATTAGCATTTATCCATTTTAGGTGTTATATGGGAGTTTATGCCAATCTCAGTTGTGATTGATAGGGGTTGGGGAGTTAGTAGTTATTGATCTAGATGTGGTGCAGAACATGGATGAGAATATATAGTTATATGAAGGGATTACTAGGGCGTAGGACCATCAAAGTCCTATACTAATCATAAGCAAAGGCCCCTTGATTTTGAGGTCAGAGAACATTTATTCTTGAGAGTCACCCCTCTAAATTTTTAGTGGCTTTTGGAAGGGTAACTAAGATATCTCACCAGTTTGTTAGACCTTTTTAGGTGTTAAGTTAGGTTGCAAAGGTGGTATATCAGTTATCATTACCACTGAATCTAAACAGGATCCATGAAGTCTTATACATATCTCAACTTTTTCAGTATCTTCATAATGAATCTCAAATCATTTACATATGAGATTTGGATATCAACGATGATGCGAAATTCATGGAGTAGCTAGTAGAGGTCTAGAATCATCAAAAGAGGTTGTTTCGTGGATGAACCACCCCTTTTCATGTGTTGTGAAGGCATGGTAGATTGGAAGAGAGTAATTGGGAACAAGATATGTAGATGTGGTCCCAATAACCAGATCATTTTTTAGTTTTGATTTTCTCTATTTAATTTTTCTTGATATCATGGTGTTGGATCATTTTGTTTTGTGAGATTTGATTTTTTTATTTTGTTATTACCTATAAATATTGTGGAATATAAAAGTAGGGAGACATAATTCATAATCAAGATGTGTTATACCTTGACAAAATTAAAACTATCGTAGTAAGTAAGTTCCACCTAAAGAAGATAATATCTTGATATGGAAGATAGAATTCTCTAATTTTTGTGCTCGATGTTGTGTTTTGTGCTTGTTGTGGACGTGATTAGTTTGGGATTTGTGGAGGATGAGATGTTTGTGCATATGGTTGTGTTTAAAGGTGGTTTCTTGTGGTTGTTACTAGATAATAAGGTGTGGGTATTTCTGGGAGGTGCTATTGTGGTTGTACGAGATGTTTTGTGGTTGTCTTAGTTGGGTGTGTTTGGGTAGTGGTAGTATAGAGGTGTAATAAAACATTTGAGAGGTATCTCATGGGGTGGTTGGTCAAATCCCTTTCTTTTCTTTAGTTTTGGTTTTGATTCTCAAGGATGATAATTGTTTTATAGATTTATAATTTAATTATTTTTTCCTCCCCAACCTATTACTTTTTTAGTTTGGGAAATTGATGGTATTTGGAAGAGGTTTAAGGATGCTAGAGGAGGTTTAGTGGAGGTTGGAGATACAATATAACCACATGAGGGCCTTTTACATCATAAAATATGAGTTTTAGGTGTATGTGTTTGGTTTATGGCTATTATGTCCAACCATTTATTTCTTATGTTCAGCGGTGGAGTATAGCGTGAAACTGGTTTACTCTATAAAACAGAAGTTTATGTAATAAAATCATTTACAATTGAGGCACCATGTTTTTTTAGAAAATGGATTTATGGAATAAAAATTGTTTTTACATATTTTTATATATGGAATCATTCAATTTATGGAAAAACATGTAATTTACTCTCTAAATCGAGAAAGTTATAACCTGTTTATATCTATTGTTCAATCAATTATCTTCTCATTAATCCTTCATCTCTCATAGTTTGTGGAAAACCCTAAAAACCCAAAGGATTATCTTCTAGTGACTTTCCTTCTTCCTTGATCATCAGATCTTTTGGTGGTGTTTTGGTGATTTGAGGTAATTTATCCTACCACCCTTGTTGTTTTCCTTGTGTTCTTGTTTTAGGGATTCACTACAACAATGTTGTTTTGATCAAGTTTTATTGGTGGGATGTATTATTTATAATCCCATTGGTGTGGATCATGGTGATTGGGGTTTTCTACTTGCGTTTTTGGTTTTAGGGAAGTTCCTTCTTCACCCTTCACTGTGCAGTGAGTTTAGAAATATTATTTGAGGTATTGGTCCTTGTTGTCTCACTTTTACATTCTATGTGAGTGGATTTCATGGTTTTGTTTCCCTATGGGTGGATAGTAAGGGTCATCATAATAAGATAATTAATTGGAAAAACTAAAATTCATGGGTATGGGGGATATTTCACATTCTTTACTACCTTGATATATGTTGTTCATTATATTATGCATGATTATTACCAATATTGAAAATAACAACTATTAAGAGCCTTATTTGTGATATATATGATATGTGTTAAGACCCTTACTTTGTTGTTGTGTGATAATACCATAAATAAAATTTCAATGAATTTATATATGGATAATAAAATTATTTCTCATAGAATCTAGTTTTCATGATAATAACCATGCTAAATAAATAGGTAATGTGATAAAAGTCCCTGAATAATTATGCAAGTTGTGGTGTCTTTTTGTGGTCTGTGTTAATGATTATTATGTTTTCCTATGTGGTTTGTGACGTTGTGTTGGGATATATATGACCATTTGTGTTGTATGATGTGTGGGTATGGGTTGTGGTGGTTGGTTGGCATGAATAAACATGGTTATTTGTGTGATGGTGATGATGTGTGTTGGTGTTGTACCATGTGGAAGCATTGTGTCATGAGTTTGTGGTATGTGATGTGGTGTATAGTGGTTGTGATGCATAGTGGTTATGATGAATAGTAGTAATGGTGTGCGATATTTGTAGATGTGTAGTGGTTTTGATGTGTTTCTTTCATGATGAGATGCTTTAACTAGTGTAGCATGCCAACAATAGTAGATGAAAGGTGTTGTGGCATGGTCGTGATAGTTACACCATTATCCATGGAATAAACTAAGATGTGATAAATGAATATTAATAGGTTAGAAATTGATATGTGGTTTATGGATTAAATGAAATGAATAAATGAATGGGATATATGAATTCAAATTAAGTGTCTTGGTAGATGAAATTTAGTGGAAAATTGAAATATATGAATGTGGAGAAACCTATAATTAGAAGCAGTTGTGTGTGGATGTGTGTGGTGGTTTTTTGGTGTGTTTTATGTAGTGGAGGAAGCAGTTGCGATGTTTGATGTGTGGTATGATGGTGTTTATGTGGTGTGCACTAGTGAATTTTATGGAAATCCATAGGTTGGGTGTTATTTTCTATTTATATATAATTTATTTTATGTAATTTATTGATTCTCCCCACTTGAGTTGGATAATCATACCAACACTCATAGGTTCTGGGTTCTGAGTGTTTCCCCTAACATTTTGGATGGGGATGTTATGGATGGTTGGATACCACCTCTTCCATACTCTCACTTCAACAATGATGGTCTAGGTATCATTCGGTTGGATTTTTTGTTATGACCCAGGTGTATTCGGGTGAGATTTGCAGTGATGTCCCTAGTTTCATTGGGTGAGATGTGAAGTAATGGGCCAAGTATTTTTTTGGTGAGGTGTAATGTGGTGAGCTGTGATTTTATGTGATGTTCCATGTGTATTTAAGTGAGACGTGATGTGATGATACCTAATTCTAACATCAGATGATAGACGTTGTGAGTGTGGGGTAGGTATGGATGTATCTCAGTATAAATCCTGGATGGATGGTATGTAATGCGATGTGATATGATGTGTACATAATAAATGGGAGAATGATATGATCATCATTGGGGTGTGAGAGAGTAAAATGATTGGGAAAGTGGTGGAAAGGAGCCTTTATTTATTGTGATCTCAATGATATATTATTATATTGGATGTGTGATTTGGGGAGTGAGCCTTTGTGAGTCTGGTATTGGTCCATTAACCTGTATAGGTTCTTGTTGGTTTTGTTGTTTCTTCCTTGGCGCATTAGCAAGATAATTTCACATGTGCACTTGATAATTTGGGTATGATCCTACTAAGTATACATGTATGATCATCCAATGTATATAAACTATTTTCTCATTTCTTGGATGACTTTGAAGACTCATATGTACAATACTATCTTGGGTTTTGGACCTGTTGTTGAGACACTTATATAGGGACTATCTTTGGTACATTATTTAGAGACATTTATATGTATCAGTTTACATCATTCATGCATTACTGGATGGATTTGGGTTTACTTTTATATTATCTATGGGAGTTGTTTGGTGGTTTTTTATATTATCCCCTAATACTATTTTATTATAGAGTTTAATGCCCCCCATTTATGATATTCTCATACCCTTTCTGATTTTCACCAACTCAGGGCCTACTCGAGGTGTGACTTGAGGGTAATTATCTCTCTTCTTTCATGGTGGTGTCTTTAGGGGAGGGGGTTGTGAATGTAAATGGTTATAGATCCCTTATGAAAAAGAGATAGTGATTTCTATTCCACTTGGTTGTAATAGTATTGACATCTAACTATGACATGTGTAATTCTTTTTTAGGTCAATTTTTATGCCGTATCTCCATGCCTATGTTATGTTCTCATGGATCAAGATTACTTACTTATAACTAGGGTTTAAAAAATGAATTATTCCATGATTTATGATTCATTTATTATTGGGTATAAATTTCTTATACAAAACTGGTATACATTAATTACATTCTCACACATATATGGCCATTTTATACACAATTATGATCTTTTATTGCTAATTCCTATATTTACACTTATTAAACATTTGAGCTCCCCCATCTTATATTTCCATTTCCCTATGATATAAATAAACTTTTTAAATGTGATTTAACTAGAAGGTTATCTCTTATGGTGTATTTTGTGGAATATATTTAAGACTTATTATGAAATAATAAATTCTTGGTATAGTGCGAAAGTTTCATATTTTGGATGGAAAGACATAGGTTTTGTTTTGAAAAAGGTTTTTTCCCAAGTCTCTAAAACTCTAAGACTATAAGTTATTGGTTATGTAAGTGACTAAATATATTTTATTGACAGTTTAATTTTGGAATTCTAATTTTGAGTCACTTTAGATGGTATCAAAGACAATATGTAAAGAGTATGATTTGAGCACTGATTTTTTTCTGGTCTAGGGTGTGTCAGTTGGTATCAGATTAGGGTTTAAATAAATTATAGGTTAAAATGTTATCAAATGAGGATATTTATATAATTGTGGATACCATCATGTTTAATAAGTTTAAGGTTGATTATATGTTCAAATACATAGATTCCCTTTTGTTGTAGTATGTGACTGTATTTTGAGCACATTAATAGTTTTTAGGATATTTTTAAAGGGTTTTAGTAATAATATATGATTTGTGTGTATATAAACTAATGGGTTGATATCTTATTTGATTTTTAGGTAATTATGTTTAACTTGTAAAATAGGCTAGTCAACTAAGGGAATACTAGTTGAATAGTATAAATAACCTTGGGGTTGAAAAGTTATTTAAAGATAAGGAAATTTAGGTATTTCGGTAAAATAATAATATCATTTTGGGGGTATATATGCTTTATGTATTTATTGATTGGTACATGATTAATTTTTCATGGGGTATGGTTAAGTTGAATTTTAAGAATACATATTTCTATGATTTTTGGGTTTAGAATATAGTATGAAAGATCATGGTAAATTTGACTATAGTTATTTTTAGGGATTAAGTTATTTATATTAATGAAACTTACAGAAATTTTGGTTTAAATAAAACATTTTTAGTTTGAATAAATAGTTTAACTAAATGTATATTAGGTTAAAATGAAGGTATCAGAGTATAAGTCACTTATGAACGATTTAAGATATTTAATGATTATTAAAATAACTATTTTTTTAGTATTTGACTGAGGATAGGATTAAGAAAATAAATCTGTGAAATGTATGTTTATAGAATACCTCATAGTTATATAAATATTGAAGTATATTTGTAAAAAATAGATTTGAAAATAGGATCGTGAATGTACCTTGGGTTAAATTTAAGGTTTTATAGGATAATACACTTCTGAATTATTTTAAGATGTTTCTTAATTGGTATCATAACCATTTTTTCTTTAGTATTTGGTTGATAATAGGATGATAAAAATAAATCTTTAAAAGGTATGTTTCATGAAATCCCTAAGTTATATAGCTAAATAAATACATTTGGAACCATTGAATATGAATATATATATATATATATATATAGAAAAAATATAAGTCTTATAGATGATAGGAAGGTAGGTAACTCATTTGAAATTATATCACGATTCATGACTATAATGATAACACCTTCATATAATTTTAAAAGTGAATGAAATTAAAAATTTTAGGATGTAATTAATTTAAGGGGTGGAATGTAACACCCTAAGACTTTAGTTTCTATTTTCCTTTAAATATATACTTTTATAAAGTATTGTGTATCACACACAATACCGAACAAAAATTAACCATGATTTAATTTATTATAATGCATGGTAAACATTAATGCACTATGAGTATACAATTTGAGACATCATTAAAGAAATTAAAATAATAGTAAATCCTCTTGTAAATAAAAGATAATAAAATGATTTAAATTTATTTTAAATCCTTACATATTATTATTATTATTATAAAATAATAATTAGATTTGTTTTAATACCAATGAATTTATTAAAATCTAATGGTTTTAATATAAATAATAAATTGGATATTATTAATATAATTAAACATTAAAAAGTGTTTTCCCAAAGAAATGTTTTTAAAGCATTTTATATTTTATCTTAAATATAATTGATAACCTTTAAATAATTATTATAATTAAAATTTTAAATGTAAAAACAAATAAATAATAATTTTTAATTAATATGAAATATGGTTAGGAACACTTAATTTTTTTAAAAAATCAATTTCCTATAAGAATTATTTTCATTATATTTTATGTATTTATTTAAAATTTAAATTTAAAATTTTAGAATATTAATTTTATGAAATTAAATTTATTTTTGGATAAATATATCAAAATTAACTCATATTTAATTATTTGTAATTCCTAAAATTATTATTTTCTAGGTGAATAATGAAAAATTCTGGTTATACAAATACTTTAAAATTGATGAATTCATTATGATATAAGCATGAACTAAAAATTTATATGAAACATTTTTATTTCCCAAACATAAATTAGATAAGTAAAATGATCCATTTAAAATTAATATATTGAATTTGAAAATCTAATCTTGAATTTTTGGAACGACATTTATACTTTATTCTATTTAAAAAAACTATTCTAGTAAGTTTTATTTAATTAATTATTCACAATGATTAATTTATTTTTTTCATTTATTTTAAAGTCAAATAAGCCTCATTTTTTTAACCATAAACTAGTAAATATAATTTAAATCAATAATATATTTTATTTTAGTGTAAATTCACTTTTATTCTTAAAATATATTTTTCTAAAAACGGTTTTTATTGTTTTAAGTGAACTTTTATTGAAATTAATTTTTATCACCTCTATAAATTAAATATTGTAATCTGGTTTTACAAATTGGGATCATAATTTTAAAATTAAATAATAATTTATATTCCATTTTTTGTCATAAAAATAAGTTCCCATAGTAAAATATTTTCACCATGGTAAAGGCTAAAAGGTGGTAAAAACGTTAAATTAAGGGTTATGGTTACCCGATATCATAAAACTCAATCATTAGATGAGTGTATATAGGATTTATCAACATACCTCTTATCTATTATCAATTTCTATCCATTTTGGATCTCCTTTCCTTGATAATGGCTTTCAATTTTTATATTGTGAAATGAATATTATAAAATTCCACCACTCTCATTTATAAAAGAACTCCTTCACTACCCCACATATCCACACACCTTGAGAGCCTTAGGTAAATCAAGCCATATAAAAAGACTTCCCATGACCTCATTCCCATTACCTATAGGTTCGAGTCTCACCAAAATCCCAATTTAATAAGCCTTAAGGAGTGGTTTAAAGGAGGATGTCAATGGAACTGGTAATTGACTTAACTGAGTTCTTTCAAGTTTATTTCTCCTTCATCATTTTAAAAATAAATAATAATAAAAACAATATAATTTCAAGTGTATAATTTGTATACTAAGATTTTATTATGTTTATTTAAAACACATTATCTACCTCCCACCCATCCATTTGAAAATGAACTATCATCCATGTTACGTGCAGACTACCGCCTCCATGAATGACATATTTATTTTTTTCACTACCTTCATAAAAGGATAGAACTAAAAATGAATTTAATAAATAAATATTATATTTATAACGTTAATAATGTTCTGTAACGATAATTGGTCCATTCTATTAATAATGTTAATAATAAATTATCATCGTAAAATTTAACCTCCTAAAATGACCATATCCAGACACTTTTCATTATTTGAAACTATTTTGGACAAACAATTGGACTGTATAAATTTTATTATAATATTATGGTATGATATTAATATTTAAATAATTTTTTTAGTTCTTTAATGGTAATATTAATTTTTAACTCATTATTAAAATACCACCTTTAGTTCATTAAAATTTACCAAAAATAAACTTGTTAAATGTTTACTCTTTTATAATCATATGTAAAAATCCAATTGAGTAAACCTATAAGTTCATAAATAATCCTGAACATATGTTATAATACATTTAAAATTTTGTAAATAATGAACTCATGACCATGGAATGACAAATGAAATCATTATACTGAAACAGATATGGAACTGTTAAAACTAATAACACTAATAATCAATATTAAATTAAAATTTGTAATAACTATATAATAAATTAATATAAAATATTAGTTTAAAAGATTATAAATATGAATTATTTTCTTATACATATTAATATTAAACCATAATTTATTATATAAGGATGTTAAAGTGCATCCAACTGAGAGGAATTCGGAGTTAAGGTTTCTTTGTCTCAATTTCCATTTATTTATATATATTTCAACTTTGTCACCTTTTATTCTTTTAAATGATTTAATTATTATACAATAAATTATTTTAGAATAAATCAACATTTTTATGTGATTTAAAATTTTACTTCATGTTCTCTTCCTATATTCTTTTTATATATTACCAAACCCATATGGATATTCTTAACTAAGTAAACATTCATTGAGTGATTTACTTCCTAAATTGATTATGTTATTCTTGGACTATGTGATATATAACCACTGATTATTTTATATTTTATTTCCACTTTTTATATACATATTAATTTTATATAATATCTTCAATGATATATTCTTATTTCACTTTTGATGCTCTTGGCAAGGGTTTCATGGACTTGATTTCCTTTTCATTGGGTTATAAACTATTTTCTTTGATTATACTCTACCAAGTTTCTATTATTATACCATTTATATATTTTATATCATGTTTTATCTTTTTATATATGTAAATTATATTTTAACATAAAAATTTTCTTATTTTATGAATCCCTTTCTCTGTAAAAATTTTTCACCTGTAAATAATAACTCTCATCCTTTTTTATGACTCTTTTTCTTCCATATACATAATATTTATATTATTTTAGTAATTTTATTCTCTATAATTAAATAATAATTTATTTTCATTTTAAAATATATTTTAATTTATTTAAAACTTTTTTAAAATAAATTCTTCTAATGATTTCTATACAGGTTATTTTTTATTTTCTTTATAAATATGTAAAAATAATGTTTTATTTTAAGTTTACCACCTCATCACATTTTAGTATCATTATATTTGTTATTATTTTCAATATTACATTCCAAGTTTACATGGTTTATAAAGAAGATATTTTTTACATTATTCTATGATTTTTTCATTTGTAAAAATTTTAAAAGGGGAAAGGATATTTCTTTATAATTTTAAAGTATTTATCTAATGATTTTATAAAATTAATTTTCAACAATATCAACAAACTTTGATGATTATTATGTTTCACAAGGAATATTCTATAATGATATCATATACCATATTTATTTGAATGGGTTATGATAATATTTTAAGTAATTATTCAAGAAACCTCTTTCTTTTCTGAAGGTTAATAAAATTATGGTGAAATAATGATTGTTTCCATGTTATTATCAAACACATTTGTATGGTTTACCATTATGTAATGTTTAGGCCCTATAGATCCCTATAATTATTTGGGTAAATATTTATAACTCTTGAAATAATTATAGGATACATGTTTGATTCTTGATTCATGAATAGAAATATGTAGTTACACCATATGCACTATGGGAAACAAGTAATGATTTCTGATCCACTATGTTTTGATGGTCCTGGAAGCTAAACTTGACTTATATTATGATTTTATATTCCATTTTTTTCCACACTCTTATTCCATTCCATGATGCCTATGTTATTTAATCATGGCTCACGATTATTGACTTATGACTCATGTTTAATAAAAAATACATAATCCTTGATTTAGGATTTATATATTATTGGGTATTATTTCCTTATGCAATATCATATAATTGGATTATGTTCTCACACTAATATTCCCATCATTTACTCACTTATGATGTTCAGTTGTTAATTCTTATATTTACCCTTTTTGAGTGTTTGGGTTTTCCCTTCATATATTTCTATTTCCTAGAGTTATGAAGAAATGTTTTATATGTCATATGTCTATCAGGGTATCATTTGTGGAGAATTTTGTGGTTGACATTGAATACTTGTTATAAAATGTTAAATTATTGGTATAGTTGGATAAATACCCACTTAGATAGAAATAAATGGGTTTTATTACAAAATTTATTTTTCCTAACTCTGGAATACACTACACCTAAAATGTCTTGGGTATGTAATTAAATAATTATTTTTTATTTAAATTATCATTGTGGAAGTTTAAGTTTGGGTTTATTAAGGTGGTATCAAATAAAACATAAAAAAGGTATATTCTTACCATCAATTAGGTGTGAGTAGGTCTGGGGTATCTCATTATATATGGATTAGTATATGTAAGGGATAAAATACCTTAAATCTTGGAGATGATGGTAGATGTAGATATCCAATAGAGTTAATATCATTATTTTGGCCACCCTCAAACCTTTAATTTTAGGATTTAACCTGTTGAGATGCATCAGTGGTGTTCAGTGTTGTTGGTTTTACTAGATGATTGCATTTTATGAGTTCCATATGTACTCTGATGCTTCTTATTGTATCAATCACATTGAATCATGGTTTTTATTGTACGTACGAGAATTTTTATTTACTTTTCAATTTTTATTTCATGAATTTATAGTGGATGTTGGTGTACGATAGTATTTCATACGTTTTTAGAGGTAATACCTCTAATTATTGTGAAAATACCACGAACTTATTATTAGCACCTAGCTGAGTGAATATGGGATTAGGGTGTTCACCAACTTGTGCATCAAGATGAAACACTTAATAATAAATAGATAAACTTGATCTCCTTGGATTTAAACCTCTTATAACCAAAAAGATATTGTTTCTCTCATATTTAACCATTTCTAAGGAATTTTACCAATGTAAAAAACCAAATTCATGATCATTCACAACCCATGTGTCATGAAAAGGAAACAATAATATTTTAAGACTTTATACTCCTTAGACTTAACCATATTGGGTCACCCATCACAATCCCATATAAATATAAACTTCGACACTACCATGTTATGAATCTACCTTATCTTAACTTCTGAACACAACCATACTTCTTTTAGTACTAAAAGTACATTTCATATAAATAGACTATGGAATCTCACATGCCCATCTATACTCTCTAAAGATTATATAACTCATCAAGGAAAACTTTTCCCAATCCAAACCATATCTTGTGTATACCTCTATTATATCTAACACATCACCAAGGAATTAAAAGCATGAACTACCCCCACCAAGGGTTACCATACATTTCCATCACATAGGGACTTTTTAATTATAATTATATAAAAACCAATGGTAGAATCCACAATGTTAGTCATTGAAAAACACCTACATCATAGGAAAAAAAACAAAAAAAAATATTGTTTAATTGAGTATAATATCAAAAAAACATATATAGGAAATTACTATATAATTTTTTATTGAATCTTTAAATAATTGAGGCCTCTATCATCACCAAGTCTTAATCACACACAATAACAATATTATCATGTAAACCTTGTTTTCCTTGTATAATGCATGTATGTATGCCACCTTCAACCATATGATAAATTTAAAACAATTAATATCAACCTCAAACAATATATCATACTCAAATAAATATATCAAATAATAATTAAAACAAAAAATCATAACCCCATACCACAGCAGGATCAAACTTCCACCAAAAGGGTGTTCATGAAGCATAATCCAGATGTCCATCAGAATATTTGAAATTTAATATCGTTATTTACCAAGTATAAAATAGTAAAGTTACTAGAACAAGGAACGTATACCATTTTTAATTTCCCCAAATCAAGCCCACCCAAATAGTTTTTTATTTTTTGGTGTTACATAATCTTAGGAACGCCTCCCAATACATCAAAGGATGTTAATTAGTGGGGAGATTACATGATCAAAATTGGAGAGAATATACCCTCAATTTCATAGACATCAATAATATTAAATATCCAAAACATCAACCAAAAAAATATCAATATATATGTTTAATTTTAGATACAGTGAAACCACAATAAAAAAAATATATGACCATGTTATAATGATGAAAATATAGGTCATGCATCCCATACAAGAACCAGTGATCACCCACATTTCCAGTTTATTACAAAATACATAAAAGAAAAAAATACAAAAGGTGTAACAACTAAAACCCCCGAGCCTCACCATAGTCCCAGTCTCTAGACCAATCAATCTTCTCCAACCAGATCCTCAGTAAAAAATGTTATCAATACATAATATCAAACATAACTTATGTTCATCCACTTGGGTGGATGTACAAGGTGATGAGAAAAACATATCATCGAATAACTATAAATGGTGTATCTAATATACACCATGAAATTTAATTGTATTCATTATAAAAAAAATAAATCATTAATATACATTACATGCAAGCATAAGTGTCTCACCATAATGTGCCAAGCAGGACACCACAATAGCTAAACTTACCTGAAAATCCACATATGGTGAACCTCATAAACCACATCACTAAAGACCAAGGAGATGTCATATATCCTCTCAGACGCACATTAAGTCTGAACATAGATCCTATAGAATTTTGAATGGAACCCTAGACTCCTTATCGGTCTAACCATGGGAAATATCATATTTTAGATGATATCCTGTGATATTGAATGGTCTGACCACGGGTTCTAAATTCAAAATAGAATATTGGGACCTCTTTCATTCAGATCATGGTTGGTAACAAATTATTGATAACATCTCAGGATCTCAGTTATTCTGACCATGGAAATAATAAATGCTAGATAGCAACTCAAATCTTGGTTAGTATGACCAAGAGAACTCAATAATATATGGAATCAAAACTCTCAATCAGTCTATCCATGGGTGAAAAGAAATAATAAATATTAACTAGGATCTCATCCAATCTGACCAAGTTCTTTAAATAACAAATAGTATCCCAAATCATGGTCAGTTTGACCAAGGTCTGTAAATAGAAATACATTCAACAAGACAAACTCCTAGGTGGTGTACATATACACTAAATTCCTAAGGCTCCATATCGTGATCATCCTAATAATTGAATCAACATAGTTGGGGTGAACTAAACCAGCATCATTATACTACCCCATATGACGGAATCCAGTAAGAAAACTATATATACCACACATCCCACAATCTATTTCAAATCCTAAAAGATAACCTATATGACCTAGATATATATATCAACATATAACTCATTGACTAACTAACCTTTTAGCTTATCCTTCCATGCCAAGTGACTTCGCACAGTACCAGATAAGTTGATCCAATTGGTGTACCCATCACATTTGAGAAAGAAACCAATAAATTATTTAGACCACACCTAGTATTTACCCATGATACTAAATCATATCTATTAGCTAATCAGTATATATATATCCCATAGTTTATAACTAATATTGATATCAATGTAATTTTCATATTTTTTATTCTAATTATTCATCCCACTACACATCATGATACCCAAGGAACTATTGGTTCTGAAACCTCACATAATGGAAGAACCCTCTAGAATACTCAATCATGAAATAATGGTTTGGAACTCTAATTTTGGAATGAACTCGCAACTACAATGTATCTAGAAAAAAAATGGAATTCACCATAGAGATGCATTGTAAAACTTTTGTTACACACCAGATAAAAACGTCCAAAAGATAGTGATAAGGAAACAAAATAAAAAATCAACACAATTATTTGACATGGTTCAAACTTAATCATACTCCCTGGGGGGATGATGAAAAATCTTATTAAATTAGAAAAATAAGATTATAATGTAAAACAATTATAATAAAAATCACCCTACCCTATTATTTTTAGTATCACCAATCTAGTAAAACTGATTCCGCCCCCTTCTAAACATTTTGGATGATCTTTTACTAATGTTTGAGAACTAAATGAGGGTCACTATCTCAAATGACTTGTATGGTGAATAGTTTAAACATCTATAAATTCCAACATTTATCCTTCTGGATCATTTTGAGGAAACCTTACATAACCCTTAGGAATGTAAATAACATATTACATAACATAAAAATTGATTTATAAACAATTCATTTTCATCATCTCTCTATCACCTTACAAACTCATCATTATTACTTATTGTTTCATTAATTATGGACTTTTGGACTTTGGTTGTGTCACTTCACTATCTACATCCAATTTAAAAATTGGACTTTTAGATTCATGCCTTCTAGAAGTTCCAACACTTAGAAATAAAGTGGCTTTCACATTGTTCGAACCCAAAAATCTTCCACATGGGAATTATTTTAGGGATTCACTTCCAAGTACTCTATATACATATAAAAATACCTTCCACTCAAACATACAATTTAGTGACATGGTTCCCCCACCAGAATTTTAGTTATCCCAACCCAATTGAGTAAAAAAATTATAAATAATTTCTCATACTACAACCTTTTTTTGTATATCTTCCAAATTATGAACTTCATCATCCTTCTATATCCCTAAAACCTTGTCGTCCAAAAACATCCAAATAAAGTGATTCTTTATTTAAACATGATTTTTACGGGAATTGGAAATTGATTTTATTAAAATATAGATCTCACATTGATAATCACATAAAATAATTCCAATATTATTCTTTCTTTTGAGATCCTCTAACAACCCCTCCATCCAAATAAACTCCATCCTAGATTCTGTTAATGAAATTTACACTTCATCCATTGTTGAATGTGAAACTACTAGTTGAATATTTAACTTCCAACTCACATTTGTGTCTCATTATGTGAAAAAACATCAAGTAATACTCTTCAAAGTGTTTATATATCCACTAAAGTTTTAATTTGTAAACCCCTAAAATTGTTTTTATCTATTCTAAAATAGAGTGAAAACTATTTAAACTTTTGAGATACTAGATTATCCACACAACCATTTACCAATGTTATTTTTTGAGATTATCTATGAATCTGTTAATTAATCTCATGGTATATGAAATTTTTATCCATGTACAAACCCTGTAATATATCAATCATCTGATAACTTATGAAAATGGAACCTTTTATATGTACACATACACTTCTTACTTTTTTAGTTCAATTCTCCGTTTTTATATTTAAGTGTCTATCCAAGTTAGTGAAAACGAATTTTTACTTACTCACTCTAAAACTTTACACTACCTTTAAGATGTACTCAAATTGAGTTAGGAACAAAATTTCATACATTAAGTACCTTACAATATACATCCCAAAAATCTATTTTATTGAGCCATGATCCTTCACATATAAACTTCTTGACCATTCAACCTTTATATCATCAATAATTTCCTTTAAAAGACTAGAAGTAAGCATATAATCCATATATATAATTAAAATTATAAAACTCCCATTACCATACACCTTTTAGTAAAAAAATGGTCTAAATTTATATAGATGATGCTTTGTTCCTATATAATGGTATTGAGCTTACAGTTCCCCTACATTGGTTCTTACTTCAACTCATGAAGGATCAATTTTATATTTCACACAAGTACCTCATACCATTTATCCATGAAACCATTTGGATACTCTATGAAAATATCCCCATTAAATTTTTTATGAAGAAATATTGTTTTAACATTTAACTACTCCAAAAGTGACCTTTACATGGAAACCATTCAAAGTTCCATTTGAAACATCATATTATTTTCTACTAGTGAAATTTTTTTAGAAAAATAAACACCATTAATTAGTTGAAGTCCCTGTATAATAAGCCTTTACTTATACCTCATTGTACCATATTTTTCTTCCTTTATATGGTAAGGAATATTTTTCTAATGAAATTTCCTCCCATAAGTTTCTCCTATTATCTCTCCTCTCCTAAAAATATATAAGGAAACTATTTCATCCCTCTAAGCTATATCATTTAAAATGGAAAACTATTCTAAAAATTCAGGTTCTCTATCATCTATGAGAATAAAGTATTGCATGTCACTTTCATATCCCTTCACTTGGTTCCAAATCCTACTAGACCTCTGTAACTAAATTTATTGATTTATTAATTTTAAAACTACTACTTCTAATACTTCACCTTTTAAAGATCTCCCTTGATTTTTTTCTATCCCTAAACTATTCATTAAATATATCCTTAGAAATACTATTAGAAATTGACTTCCAACTAAAATTGCTTCTCGACAGTCTAATTGTTCTGGAATTGTCATACTCCATAAACTTTTTGAAAAAATATTAACTTATTGACTTCCATTCAGATAAACATCAACTTATGATAAAACTTTGATCTCAACAACAACTTCCACTTATTTAGGATATTTTCACAATATAACTTCATTGAAGATAAATTTATTTTCTACAAACCCTTTGTATGTTGTTATACCAAACCCTAAATCCAAATTATTCTTCGTTATACCCTATAAAAAAATTCTTAGGACTTCACCTCTAAAATTTCCCTTTTTTTGGAATAAACATAGACATAGGAAAGTGAACTATTGACTTTTACATGAGAAGTTTCAACCTTTTTTAAGGAAAAACTCTCCTATAAATTCATTTCCCAATGAATAATTATGACTTTTATGTAACAAGTAGATAAAATAATTAATATCATCTACCCAAAACTCCTTAAGGAAACCAGTGTGTATCCTAATGCACATTTCCTTTACTAAAATATAATCCATCCACTCCATGACTCCATGTTATTTAAAAGTTTATTATATGGTCTTATACAACTATATTCATTTATACTATGGGAATATCTATTCTTCCTTACTTTTTTATTCTCTTTCATTGTAGGACCTCAAATATTTCAGTTTTCTTCCAAAAAAATTTCCCACCATAACTCTCCATTAAACAATGGTTTTGAAAACAATAGACCTGTTCATTGTAAATAAACCCACAACTTCCATGTCACATCATAAATAAAAGTAAAATAGTAGAATAAACCTCTATGATAATAGCCTGTATAAGGATACCATACATTCATATGAACTGTATATAACTTTTAATCCTTGGTTTATTTCCTTATATTTTTAATCACAACTTTTAAAACTTCCTAAGGATTTATTATTCACATGTTCCAAACATTATTCTTTGATCTTAAACATTACTTTAGAATTTGGGAATTTCATCCATTTAAAATTTAAGTGACTAATATTTTTTATTCAATAACTTTTTTAATTAGAATGTTTTTAATTCAACATTCATTTATCCTTCTAAAACTTCCATCAATTACAATGTTCAATCCTTGAGTCTTTTTTCCAGCACCATGGATCCAGATATAATTATCCATGCTCCATCAATTTTTTTTAAAGAAACCCACATAATAATATTATCCTAAAGAAATAATGTTCTTCCAAAAATCTTGTATGTGTTAGACTCCTTGTAAGACTAGAAAACCATTTTTTTGATTCAGGGTAGTAACATCACCCTTTCCAATAATCTCAAGAGTCCCATCATCTATAGGATGTACCTTATCAAACCTTCATTAAGAATAATTTCCCATACTTATATTCTTTAATTTATTGTGAACATAATCCGTATAATCTATAATCTTATACTAAAGTATACTAGAAACACTAAGAAGTATACCACTCATTTCTTCTGAAATGGGATTTTCAGATTCACTTCTAGAAGCATATATTTCACCATTTACTCTTCAATCACTATAATATTTCATTATATGGACTATATATATATAATATCAATATATGTAATGAAATTTATTTAATCTAATCCATATTCAACTTCTTATTCATTTCTATCTCTAATAACTCTTGTTTATAGTGAAACATCCCCTACCTTAAACACTCTAGGAATTTCTAGTTGAATCATAGATCTTTTTCTATAAAATATCCTCATTCAAAATTTGATCCCAAACAGTAAAAAACACAAAATTAGTATTTATATTGAACTTTAAACCATAATAACTATCACATTCCATGATTTTGAGAGTAATGAACACAACTGAAATTCAAACATTGGATCTATGAACATTATATTTTCTATTATTACATCTTCATCACTTCTAGTGTAAGTTTGTCCAATAGAAGATCAAAATCCTTATATAGTTGAAAATCCTAGGCCTTTATTTTCTATAATCTAAAATCATTCCCTTAAATCATAACAATTTGGAGCTTAACCTTATCTAATGTCATATTTCTAGAATAAATGAACTCCCATTGAATCTGAAATACATAATATTGGTCAAGAATGGCTTAGAGAACATTATCCGATAAGGTGGATGGATAATTATGATACTAAATTGATCTTTGAAACACCTTTTCTAGGGTTTGTTCCTACATATCATTTTAATTGAGCTCTAAAACAACTTTTGGTTCTAGAACCTCCCATAATAGAAGCACCGTTTAGAAGCTCCAAATGTATAGAAAAGTTCAATATCTCCCATTTTAGATTCCATATATTTCTATAATGTATCCAGAATTTAGAAGGAAACACACCCTATCCAAAACCCACAACTCAATTGATACACACTAGACAAGAACATATGAAATAAAATGATCAAAATATAAAATAAAATAATAAGACATGTATTTTAAATAGTTCATACTTAGTCTGAATCCATGGGGAAAACACTAAAAACTCTTATTAAATAATTAGAAGAGAGTTATGATGTCAAATAGTTATAACACAAATGAACCTTCCCCATTATTTATAATATGTTCCAACCTATGTAACTGGTTCTGAAACATTTAAAACATTACATGGTATTATTGACCAAAGTTTGGAAATATAATTAGTACCACCACCTCAACAAACTTATTTTATGAATAGTATGTGCCTTTGTAAATTTCTTATGTTATCCTTATATATACTTATAAAGAAACATTTCCTAAAACTTTTTAATATTTATAAATTCTCATGTAACTTTATAATTGATTATTGTATAAATTATTTATGTCATCACACATTCATATTCTAGACACATCATATTTTATTTTGATTACTCTGCATCCAAACTTCTAAACTTTGATTGTGAGACTTTACCATCTCCATCCAATTTTATAATTGGACTTCTAAATTTACTCCTTCCAAATGTTCCAATAATCTTCCAGAAAATGGTTTCTATATATTCATAACCAAATAGTATCATATCAAGAAATTTCTATATAGGTACCCTTAGAAACTAAATTCCAAAACCCAAAAACACACTCCCCATGAGAAACTCTTGGGACCACATAAAATTTATCTCAAGGAGAACTCACAAATTGATTATATATGAGGATTCCCTCATCTCCACACAACATAAAGACGTGAATGACATTCCATGATCATTATTAGGTTGAAGATTATTACTCACCCATTAGAGGGTTCTCCAAACCCTTAATAAGTTGAATGAACATGTCATCCCTCACCTATAGGCCTATAAACATCATGTATTCTATATAATACTTATTAAGTCCAACCTATGCTATAAAAATTCATCCCAATCATAAAGATATATCTTATTACCATGTACACTCAACTATAATCCTCTCCCATTAACAAAAAAGTCTTTTGAATATTATAAATCATTAGATATGTCATGGAGACTTCTCTTTAAATCTATAAGGCTTTATTTCACCTAATTATCCACTTAAAGAACTCTTGGACCATATCCAAAATATCTAAACCCAAACCTATATGTATTCTTGAACAATCATATATAAAAGTTGTATGGTTAGTCATTATAGGGACCACCTACCTTGTTAATAGAGTTATTCTCTATAAACCAAGATCATACACCCCTACCAAAAGTTGTTCCATGCCCTAGAGTTCTAATCATAGGTCATGATGCTAAAAATAATAATTAAAAAATTTATAATTATTAATAAAAATTAAACCAACATGTAATAACCATAAAAAACTTATAGAATAACTTTCATACATCGTGACCATAACTAGATATTCGCATAATTTCTTTGGAGAACCAAAATAGCCTCTTTAAGAAAAATACACATCTACTAAAAAATAATTCATTTCCAATTTTAAAGTTGATTAGAAAAAACCATAGGAAAAATCGCTGAGAAGGATTACGTTAATGAAACAATAATTGAAAATATGTGTTCATCATAACATGGAATCCTCAAGAAACCATGTTAAAAATATCATTGGTTCATGATAATTTCACCATTATCTTGTGGAATCTTCATCTATCCCAAACCAGAATCCAAAATAATCAGGGACAATAAAGAAGATAAATAATTTAGGAAAGAAAGATGTTATAAATTATTTAGTAATTCAAATGTCCTATGATTTTCCCAAGATCAATGGAGGATGTGAAGAGGAAAGAGGGGGGAGAAACAAACATCAAAATTTTCCTTTATTAAACCCTCCCCCACTAAAGAAAATAATGTTAATTAAACAACCAATATAATATTACCAAAAATAAAACTATCATAGGCCTAGGTTACTTGGTCCCCAACTAGCCACTTGGCCTATCTCCATTGGCTAGTAGGTGGGGATCCAGTGGTACATCCCCTAGATAAGGAACAATATGTACCTGATTCCACTGATCATGTACTTGGTATCTCCCTTTTATATAATCCAAAAATCAGGGCTAACCCAACCCCACTTCACGTACCCACTGATACCTAATATCACCCAAGTTCAATAAAAAAACATTCTAAGTATCTTCCAACCCTTTAAATCCAAAAAATGAATCATAGATATTTAAAAACCTCTACTATGGATCCTCAAAATTTAAATTCACAATGAAATCATTGATATGTAATGATGTGGTTCACTATATAGATTTTGGGGATTTTTTGGGGTTTTTTTGAAACCATAAATATTAATTTAATTACTTGATTGATAGTTCTAAATTTAAAAAGTTTAATTCTCAGGTTTAACTAAAAATTAGTAATAGTTTACCATTAATGAAAGATGTATTATTCATAATCATAAAAGTTCCTTAGGGATGTTTATGGTTGAATAATATCTTAATATTCACCATTAGGTACAAGAAAAATAAATGTATGTATCTCTGTTAGTTTTGAGTCTTACTATCAATGGATAGTGAGTCAATTTATCATGGGTGTATAGTATGTGATGTATCTATATAATATTAATTTTAAATGGTCAGTAAAACTTTGGTAATCTATATTATTCATCTAATGGATGAAATTCGAGAGAGGTCATAATTCTAGTGGGTTAGAGTAATGTCTAGGTTTCATCTTGATTGAAATTTTAGATACTAAATAAAACTAAGGAAATTTTTTGTTTGATGTGTTTTTATTCCATGTGTTTCGTGTAAGGAGTGTTTTTCTATTTCTCTAGTTCATGTTATATGATGGAAGGGTAAATAGAAAAGAAGAGGTGGGAGTGGTGTTCTTTGATTAATGGGAAGTGGATTCATCCTTCTCATATTCACATATTCCAAATAACTTTTTAAGAGTAGAAAGTGGAATGGTGGGAGAATTATAAAACTCATGATGTCACTTATATGTATTTATTATTATAATTTTTCATTTCAAAAATTTTATGGGTTTTGGATTAAAAATTTTAAAAAATTTGAAGAATTAAATATTTTAAAAGGTTTAGGATCATGGTTAGAGAAACTGTGAAGCCTTAATAAAAAAGGGGTGGAAAATGTGTTAAATGATGAATGTGTTGCTGGTATAATATTTGGTAAACATTACATCCTAACCATGCATATTTTCTACAAATGGTTCTTTTACTATTTTACCTTTTTTCTGTATGGATATTAATTTATTTCGATTAGTTTTTTGGAAAAATCAGACAATATCCTTCTTTTTATATCTCCTTCCACCTCCCCACCCTTTATGGTGAATCCATGGTAAAGCCTTGATGTTTTATTTTTAAAATGAAAGGTCGAAGTCTCCTCTCTTCTTTTCCCCCTCTATTTACTCATTTATTTTTATTATATTTTATTTTTATAATCCTCTTTATTTTTAGAGGTTAATTTCATGATTTAGGCTATCTAAAATTAAGGGTTTAATTTTTGTAAAGGTGATAAGAATGCTTATTGAGTCCTAATATCTTCCCAATTGTGGAAGGCAAGTTAAATTCTTTGGAATAAAGAAGGTGTTTCTCTACCCTTCCTTTCATTTGGTGATTTTATTGGAGTTTATATTTTTAAAATTTTTATTCTATTCAAAAAATATTAGTATATGATATCTGCAATTTATTTTTAAAATTTTATTAGTGTTTTTCAATGGTTTAATTTTGACATAAAAAATGATTTCATAGAGCTTATATATTTTCAATCTAGACATGTTTTTATGAACACTATGTATTTAATAAAATTTAAATGATGTTTTATAGTAATAAAAGTAAACTATAATTTATATCTTGATTTAGTATTGATTTATACAGACATGTCTTAATTATTTTATATTTATTTTTTTAATATAAAGGCATGTTTGTTTTTAAATCAAAGTGTTTTAAAAAATCATACTCACTCGATTTTTCTATAAATTTCAAAGAATGGTTTTATTTTTATTTTTTTTTCTCAAATATAATGGTTTATTTAGCTACAAAGTGATGTCATTATTTTCCATTTACCACTTTAGTTAATATTCCCCTTAAATTAATTCCCTTCTATTTTTTATATAATAATAGTATTAATTTGTTATATTTGGTAGGGATGGATGATGGATTGATATTATTGTGTAAGGAGTTATTTTTTAAAGGGTTTCTGGACCTGATACATGAGTTTATGATTTAAAATGTCATATTTTCATGTTTATTTGATTGAAAACCTCTATTTAGAATATCATGGTAAATTTTAGGTATCTATTTAGGAAATCATGGGATGAGTATGATAATAGTTGACATTACGCACTAGCTAGTGTGCCACTAGTGTATGGTTATACTCTAGCTAGAGGGATTGTTACCTATAGAGGCTAGGAGAAACCAAAATAGGTTATAATGATAGTTCAGATCAAAATAGCTATTTTTTAGTTAAATTCCACCCTAGTTCTACCATTTATTGTCTCTTTAAGAACTAGGCTGACATACAATATTTATTTTGATATACTATTTATTTGTTTACTTAATTCCATTTGGGGTTTTTTATTTAATATGATGAGGGTTATTATATAGTTTCTATTTTTCATGAATTATAATATAATATAATTTTATAGTTTTTACTTATAATTATTTTTTCATAGTTTCCCCAATTTTTTAAATTTTAATTTTAGTAAACAATTTAAAATGTTTTTATAAAGTAAAATAAAGACAAAAAATTTATATTCCCTTAATTATATATACTTTATCAAAAGAACTTCTCATAATACTTATTTTTATTATTGAACCTTCTTTAAAAAACCCATTAGTATTTCATTATTATTTTCAAAAATAAATAATAAAAATGAGGTCTATATTACCAAAGAAAGTTGATTTAAAAAATATTATTAAAAGAGTAAATGGTAATTTTTTCTATAGTATGCACATGAAATAAAATTATTTTCTATCGTTTATTTCAAAATGGACATTTTTTTATCTTATAAGATTAATGTTATGGATTCATGGTGGTATCCTACATTTCATTTACTCACACTCAATATAAATACTTCGGTGTGTAGGTAGTCTTGTTTTCCTTGATTCGAGTAAGACAATTGGATTCTATATTAGGTAATATTATATTTTAATATTTAAAGTATACAGATGTTTCAATGGGAAGTTAACTGAGGAACACTTGGAGATTATGTTCTCAATAGTAAGCTATATTATAAGACTTGTGAATTAATTTTTTAATATTAGAGCATAAACACATCTCCCATATCTTTCATTTATGGACCCTTTTTTATTTTTTTATATCATGTATGAACTGGGTTACATTTTATTATTATTAAATTTTTGTAATTTAAATTTTGTTTTATACGTATTATAATGATAGTTTTTTTATAAATTTTGAGTTATTTATTTCTTTTCATTAATATCCAACATATGAAAACTTCATGTTAGACTCTTTATACAAATACAATGCCTCATTTATTTGGATTTAGAGGGTGAAATTATTCCCAATGTGTATGTTTGATACCATAAATTTTTTTTCCCAAATATAGTGATCAATAAAATTATTTATTATTGGTATAAGTTTTACATAGGTATCATTTAGGATAACCCAAACTTGTTCATTTCAAAATTTTATGGGATCACTCTTGTTATTTGGGGACTAAAGGTAAGTTTGAGAGAGGATCGTTAGAACTTAAGTGGTTGGTATGATAAAGAGATAGGTCAATTTTATCTTATGTTGAACCTTGAATTAATATTTTCATTTTAGATGAGTATTTTTTAATCATTCCATATTTTTAATTTGATTTATATTTTTTATCTAAATCAATGTTATTGTGGTTTATATGGAAATTAAATGATTTTTTTAGAAACATTTTGAGGTATTTGATTGAAAATTATAAAAATCTAGGGTAATTGATTAGTATTAATGGCATAAAAACTCTATAAAACACGTATTTAATTATAAACGATTCTTCTATGTTTTTCATGGTTGGAACACTACTTGGGAAACCATGAATCCAAACCATTCATCTATAAAATCCCTCTAAATTTTTATTTTTTTATTTCTTATGACGTCAAATCAATTATAATATTATTTCTTATTTATTTGAGATTATTTTAAAGGAATTTATCTGTAAATAATTAATTTTATTTGATTAAGAAAATTTTATTATTTTATACTATATTACATGGATAAATATATTCAAAAGAAACTCAGTTGATACAAATAATGTGTTTGGAAAATGACTCTGAATTTTATTGTGAAATAACTCAAATAAAAATAAGGTTTTTATTTAAAAGATTAATTTACTTGTATTTTAAATTATTATAATTTATTTATTATACTATTTTAAAGAAATTTTTCAATTTATTAAACGATTTTGAGGTCGACATGGGGTTTTTATTTCACTATGCGTGAATACCATTTAGTGTATTTTTTAACACTTTGAGTTTGATAAATGGTTATTGGATATTAATATGTTATAAATAGAATTATGATGAAAAATAATTCTTGTTAATTTTATTTATATTTGATTTTATAAAATTTTAATCTTGGGGTTTATTTTAATCAAGTTTCATGTTTCTTGTGTATTATAGAAATATCCCCCCCCCCAATTGTGTTTGTAGAACATAATGAGAGTGTTAGGGGTTATCTTATTGAGAATAATTATTTTCACTATATATATATATATATGTATTCATTCAGCTACTAAATCAACTCAAACTCTTGATAAATTAGTGAAGGAGGACATAATGTAATCTATGGATCAAGCCCAGGAACTTCTGAAATAAAACCTACCTACTTTTTATGGTGATAAGGATCCCTCAATGGTATAAGGGTGAATAAAGTACATTGGAAGTATTTTCAATTAAAAGTAAATGCCAATGTTTTTTAAATTAAAAATAACTATTATTATGCTTGAGGATCTAATTCAAAAATATTATGAGATTATTATCCTAGCTTTACTAAATAAAGACGTGGTTTTAAAATATTTCAACAATACATCATTCAATGGTATTAAAATGAAACGGTGATGATGGGAAATTATATAGAAATTATCATTCTCTATTATGGTGATAAAACTATGGTAGAATATGCTAGTTGTTTCATTTAACTAGATCTATTTTCAAACAATATAATAACTAATGAATCAATAATGGAATGATTTTTCAAGAGGTCTCTCTTCTATAAAATTGGATCAAAATTGATCATGTTTTTATTGAATTAATATAAAGTGTTTTTAAAAAGTTATTTGGTGGTAAAGGTGATCATGTTTGAATAAAATGGTGTAAATGATGCTTCCTCATTGCATAGTGGTGATGATGGTAGTGAGCTTTATGAAAACAAGCTGGGATGTGGGTTTAATGTAAAGTAATTAAAATATATTTCCTTTATTTCATCCATAGGGAATTTATCCTTAGTGTACTGCTAATATGAATAGTTTAGGTAATATTTTTAAATTATTCACAAGGAACCCTCAACAAAATCATAGTGTAAGTTCTATTCTGTGAAAGGGTTATCACGAGTAGTCTAGTGTGTCTAAGGTCATGAATACGTGTTATAAAAAATATATAAGGTAGATTAAAATGTATTATGAGACTTTGTTTGATGATGATCCTCGAATTCATTCTCATTTTTGTGGTTTGGTTCTAATGGTATAAATTGTTAATGATTCTGAAGTGAAACAGACAACAGTTTGAGTTACTGATTGCATTGTATCATTTATGGTTAAAAGTTTATTTAACATATATAACTCATTATTTAATATTTCACAAGACTATATTTTGATTTAATATTTCTTTTTATATTAATAATTTTAAAGGGTTGTTGGGGATTTTTGTTTGCTATATTAAAATAATTTCTAGTAATTGATGTTTTTATATCCATTTCTAAATTTGAAAAGATTGATTCTCAATCTTAGCTTAAAATTACATATATTTCTCCCATTAAGAAATATATATTGGTAATGGTCATGAAAGTACCACAAGATTATTTCTTTTTGAAAAATATATTCTTAAAACTTGTAAACCTATATGATATAAATAAATCTAAGAATCTCCATTGTTGGAAAGTATAATTTTCATTATATAGTTTTCCTAGTTAGAGTGGGTGTCTAATTTTTGGTGTCCCTATATATAGTGAGTTATTAATCATGGGGAGACATATAGTAGTCTTTATTCTTCTTCTTATCAGTAACCAGAGAGATTGGTTGTCACTTCAATGGGTCAAATATATACCAAGGATTTTTCTTGATAAAAATATAAGTGATTGTGAAAAACTATAAGAATTAGTTATCATGGTGTGTTAGTATTCCAGGTATTTTATAGGAGTGGTTTTTGGATTTATCTTGTTCGTGTGCTATGATATCATGGTAAATAGCCTTAAAAATTTTGGAGTATCACTTCTAGGTAAAAGGCAAGTAGTCGTTTCCTTATTTTATTCACACATTTTTAATGATATTATAAGGGTAAATGTGGAATCGTATGATGAATTTGAACCCCAATTATTTCACTTAAATTTTTTTTTTTTATTATTTTTAATTATGTATATTTTTTGTATTTCAGAGATAAATTTTGGAAAATTTAAAGAATTCAATAAAATACAGGGTTTGGTTTTAATCTTTGTTTGTTTTTAAAAGAGTTTTTTATTGTTTTTAATATTATTTTTATATTTGAAGGGTTTTTTCTATAAATTGATGTTATTATTGGTTAATAACCCATTGTTAAACATTACCCTAGATTATATTTTTGTTGTTATGGATATCATTGATGAATAATTAATTGTTTTGCATTTACTATAGAATAAGTGTTTCATTATTTTGTACTTACTTTTCAAAATATAATTTATTATTTGATATGTTTTGAAGATTTTATTAACATTAAATTTATATAAACCATTAGAGACAATCCCCTTTGGTGTTTCTTATGTAATGGTAGAAATAATTTGTGATAGATGCTTTGGATGTATGATGGATTGATTTTATTATGTAAGGGGATGTGTCTTTGAAGGGTGTTCTGAGGTAAGTTCTGAGATTATGATTTTGAAATGACATATTTTTATATTTATTTGATTTCTCACCTCCATTTATAATTACATGGTAAACCTTATGTGTCCATGTGGAAAATATAGGGATGATTACTATACAAGAGGATATTACACACTATCTTGTATACCTTTAGTAGATAACTTTATTTTTTTATAAATGGTTTTCTACCAAAGGAGTCTTGGAGAGAGTGAACCTAAGTGTAATTATAGTTGGGATTACATTGGATATCCATTAGATTTATTTCATATATGTTTTGTCCTATATTATATCCATAATACCTAGGGAATCAACCCATATTGATCTTAGAATACTAGTTATTTATTTACTTGATGACATTGGTGTTATTTATTATCTACATTAGTGATGATTGATATATAGTTTTTATCCATGATTGAATTATAATTTTATTTTTTTGCTCAGTGGTTTAATTATTGTTTTTTTATAATTCATGGTGTTTCCTCATTTCATTATTTTATTTTTAGTTAAAAACATAAATATTTGTTAAAGTAAAATAAAAATGAAAAGTTCGTTTTAATTACTTATTTTTACATGATGACAAGAAATTATCATAATTATCATTTTTGTCATTCCACCATATTTATAAAACATATGATCATTTCAAGATAGTTTTCAAATATAAAGAACAAAAGTGTGGTTTTTTTATTGAAGTTAGGTGATTTTAAAAATAATATAAATTATGTGGATATTTTTTATTTTATACTGTATCTATTTGAAAAAAATAATTTATAAATTCTATTTTCAAACTATAATTTATTGTTTACCTTATAAAATCATTTTTATTGTTTTTTGGTGGTCTCCTAAGGATTCTGAAGTCAAAATTATAACAGTTTGAGGTAAAAAAATCATTAAATCATTTATGGTACTTACATTGATTAATAAAACAACCACACACTTTCTTATTTTATAAGGTACTATTTATATTTTAAATAATTATGTAATTAATGAATTTGTAATGAATTTTGGGGATAGTTTTGTGGTTTTCTTAAAATCATCACTAGTAATTTAATTGTACGAGTTCTAATTCTAAATTTGTGATGTAAAATTCATAGTTTTAGCTAAAAATTATAAGAAGTTTACCCTTTGAGTAATAAGTCTCAGTGAGGATTATGAAATTACCACAGAGTGAGTGACATTTAAATAATATCTTCTTTATATTCACACTAGGGAAGAATAAAAATAAAAATAATCCTCTCTATTAGTTGTGAGTCTTTCTATTATTTGATAATGAAACTAGTTAGATTCAGTATATGATCTTAAGTGTCCCTATATAATTTTAATATTTAATTGTGGGGGGACCTCTAGAAATAAATCATGGTATTGTAATGGGTAACATGAGAGAGTGTTCATCACTTTAGTGGGTTAGATATTTATTAATGATTCTTCTCAATTAAATTATAGAGTAAATAAAACTAAGGGAATTAGATGTCATGATGTTTTGGTGTTCCATTAATATTATAAAAGAAGTACCTTTTTAATTTTTCATGTTTTTGTGATGTTATAATTGGGAAAATAACCATGATTTGTTGGTTAGTTAATTCATGGATAAAGAGAAATTGGTTTTTTCCTTATCATATTCTCACATTTTCAATGAATTTATATGGTAATAATGGGGAATGTTATGAAGAATTACAACACCTATGATGTCAATTATATGTATTTATTTTTATTATTTTTACGTCCTATGATTAATATGGGTTTAAAATATAAAATATTAAAATTTTGATTAATTCTAAAAAATACATAGTTTAAGTACATGGTTAGGGAAAATAAAACCTAACCACATATAAGGTGGAAAATCATCCAGAAATTAATTCAAGGATGCTTCATGATTTGGAAAACTATGTATCCTAATAATAAATGTTCCATAAAAATGCACATTTTCTTATTTTCCCTTTATTTTATAAAATCCAATTCTTTTGTATGGATCAATTGTTCAGGGGGGTCAACCTAAAGCCTTCTCTAGTCATCTCCTTATTCGTCCTCTCTATACAATATTAATACATGGTGAACCCTTTATGATTTATCTTCCATATGAATGGTTAGAGTCCCCTATATTATTTTCTATCTATCCTCTCTAATTTATTCTTATTCTCTTCTATTTTCATAAATTTAACCAACCATGGGGTTTGAATTTATCAGTTGGGATATTTAAAATTTAGAGGTTTTGTTTCTAAAGTTGTTCATATTCTTTATTAAGCCTAAATATATTCCTAGTTGGTGAAGGTGTGGTGATTTCTTCAGTCTATGTTTTTTGTTTCTATACCCTTACTTTAAATTACTAAAATCTTGGATGCAATGGTTTTATAAATATGTTTTATATTCAAATAACCTTATTATAAAATTTTTATGATTGATTTTCAAAATAGTCATTGTGTTTTTAATGGTTTTATTTTGAAATAAAATTGGGATTTCACATAGCAAGATTTTTTTCGATCTAAACATGTTTGTATGCTCATTATTTATTTCATAAAAGTTATGTGATGTTTTTTTAAATAAAAATGATATGAAATTTGTGTTATGAATTATTAATAATTGATAAGTTTGGGTTTTCATATTTTTTTATTTGTTTATTTTATATAAAGGCATGTTTTTTAAAATAAAATTGTTTTAGAAAATCATTATCCTTTGATTTTTTGGATTTTTAAAGAATGTTTTTATGGTTTTGATTTATATTTTCATATCTAAAGGGTTATTTGGAAATACATTGATATTGTTATTGGTTATTAACCTTGTTGAATAAGACCCATTATTAAATTGGTGTTGTTATGAATATCATGATTTATTATAATTTGATTTATTTATATTACAATATAAATATTTCATAATTTTATTCTTACTTTACAATTATCATTACTTATTTTAATTATTTTAAATATTGTATTGAAATTTATTTTTTATAAACCAGATAATACATTCCCCTTTGATATTTTTTATATAATTTTCTAAATGTTTTTTATATTTGATATGGATGGATGATGGATTGATACTCATGTGTAATAGTATATTTCATTGAAGGATGATTGAAGTTGAGGAGTGAGATTATGATCTGAAATGTTTTATTATTTTTTTGATTTAATTGTTCACATATATTTATAATATCATAGGAAACCTTAGGTATATTTATAGTAAATCAAGGGATGACTAGTTGAGATTGTGCACTAGCCATTAATACTCTAGTGTGTGATTATGCACTGGTAAGAGGATTTTTTACCTAGGGAGGATATGTGAGAGTGAAATTGTGTATATGTATCATTATGATCATATCAGCAAGTAATTATATAGAAACCACCCTATTTGTGTTATATATTATCTCCTTAGGATCAACGGTGTCATCCCATGTTAATATTAATATACATGTTATTTGTTTCCTTGACAACATAGTGGTTTTTATTATTTTATTTTATGTGGTTATTATATATCTATTAGCCATGATTTAATTTTAATATTATTTAATTTTAATTTGTTTTACCTGTTGTCTTTTTATTTATGGTGGTTCATTAATCCATTATTTTACTTTTAGTTCAATAACTTTTAATGTTTTTGTAATGTAAAATAAAACTAAAAGGTTATATTTTATTATTTATCTTTACATGAGCAAAATAACTTATCATAATAATAATTTTTATTATTTAACTTACTTTACAAAACCACTTAGTAATTCAGGTTTTTTTTAAAAGAATAAATAAAATTGATATTTTTTATACAATTAATGTAATTTTGTAGAGAATAATGGTGTAAATGTTATTTGTTTTCTCTAGTGTTCATATGAAATAATTTTTTTTCTAACTATAATTATCAAATAAGACTTTTATCTTATATATTAATAGTATAGATTCTTGGTTATGTCCTACTGAGAATTTTTTCGCACCCTAGATACAGACTTTGGAGTGTATGTAGTATTATTTTCCTTATCACAGGTAAGAGAATTAGATTACTTGTTGGTTGATATTTTGTTATAATCTTTAAATAATATATATACTGGGATATGTAGGTGGTTAAGATTTATAGGGAGATGATGTTATCGATAATTGTATATATTTAGAGACTTATGTAATACATGGTTTTTATCTTGTAGTGTTCTATAACAATCCTCTCTTTCCATTTTGGCCCCTCTTATATTTTTTAATATAGTGTATGAACTTTTTTAAATTTTGTTGGTAATGATTTTTTTATAATTTAAAATATGTGTTATAGTTATACCTTTTTTGGTTTGGTCTATAAATTTGAAAATATTTATTTCCTTGCATGAATTTATAATATATAGACACATCATACAAGACAGCAAGTAAAAGTATGATGCCTCAGTAATATTTGAATTTATAAAGTGAAATTATTCTAAAAGTTTAGGTTTTATGCCCTTGTAAATTTTTATCAGTTTATGGAGATCAGGGACATGATTTAGGAATTGTATCAGGTTAAAATGGGTATCAAGTTAGGATGACTCATAATAGTTCATTATATGGGGGTCTCTTTCTTTAACCCCTCACTCTAGTTAAGAAACCCATAAATTATTTAATTTACCAAAAAATATAGGAATTATTAATACAAGTCCTTCAAGAAGATATTTCAAAACTTATCATAGAAACTAAATTTTATCACAACCAAACCATGTAATTTCCTATATGTTCACTCAAAATACTTGTTTATATCAAATTTATTGACCACGTTGGGACTCCTCACTTTCTTTTTCATTCTTTGAATCATATCTCTATCATGTAATATATGTTATCTAATATATATACCCTATATGAAACCATATTTTTCCATGGATATAATTTTTTTTAGGATCAACCCTATTATATTAACTAATATATTAAAAATATAAATTTCTAATGAAGGTACAAAAATTATTTTTCTTAGAAACTTTAAAAGAACTAGTATATCTTTTCTTAGGTAGAATGATAATTTTTAACATAAAATTTTCTCTATAAATTGTGATTATTTTAAAATAAATTATTTAATAGCTAAGACGAAATAATTTCCAACAAAGTTCTAGTATTTTTGTAATGAAATATCCATTTAATATTTCAGGCATAAAATCATTGTTTGAGTTTATAGTCTATTATACCTCCTTGATTTACTATTTTGATGGAATTTATGAAAGATGTTGGTTATCCATCTAATTTATAATTAATGGAATATAATTAAATTGATAATTCAGTTTATTAAGATCATGATCATCATATATAAGATGTTTTCGTAATAGTAGGTAAAACCCACTCTTAACTCTTCTTATTTACTGATAATAATTCCATTTTTATTTTATATTGATTGAATTATTTACCTAGATACCTTATCATTAGCCCAAGAATAGAATTACTTGGTGTTGGAATCTCATTATTTAATCTATCTGAACATATCATTTTAAATCCATTAATATTTTAACAAATTATGTTCCAGAGTGGGTTCATCTTGGAATTTAAACCATATATCCCCCCTTAATTTTATAATGGCATACATTAAAATTAGATTCAGTTTTAGTAGATTCTATCTATTACTTATTAGTATATTAAAAAAATTCAAAATTAAAGGACATTCCATTTTCTCAAATTATTCTTCTAGGGGATACAAATTTTAGAATATTCCTTTAATTCCTCTACTATAATTTAAATAATTCCCAAATTTGTGCAGAGTATCATGAATTTATTGAGGGGAAAGACAGATATTTCTATAATAAAATTACCTTGCCCCTTCAAAAGTAGATAAAAATTATTTAAGAAAGATGGGGTTGGGTTCTCAAGAATATTTGTAATGATTTTAAAAAATATATGAGTTAAAATGATTCAATAAGTAGTTATTCATATGAAATATATAAAGAACCCACTATGATGTTCCTTATGATCCTTTTTCTAGTATAAATGAATTTACATCCTTGAGTAGGGAATTAAATTAGTTCAATAAATTAGATAGAAAATTAAAATTCAGAAATTTTGTCCTAGAATACTATCTTGTTTCATTTGTATTTTAAATAGAAAGTTGTCACATTTTATTTTTCACCTCTTAAAGAGGTTACCTACACCGAAAAAATTCACATGATATATATTTATGACATAATTTAGCCTTTTAATCTAAACACAAAGAATTATTTTTAAAATCAACCACAAAATTCTAGTTTAAAAAATACACCATGCTAATTTGTTCCACCTCATAATAATTATTGAATCTCCTTGTATTTTATTTAACACATTAAAAAAAATATTATAAATCTCATTTATCTCAAATACTTTTTTTATTTTTGAAATAACCACTTTTGGGTTAAGTGGGAACCCTTATAAAATCAAATAACCTCCAAAATATCAAAATTTAAAAAATATAAAAAAACCAAAGAAATTTACATTTTTTGAAAATACTAGCAGAGATGGAATGAACCAAAATCAAGGATGATCATTAATTAGAGAAACTAATAAAATGATGATAGACCTCGATCCTTATGCCACATGACGACCAAAGTCACACATATCTTGAAGACCACACTCAACCCACATAATTTTTAGTCAATACCATCATCCTCAAAGTCAACATCACCCTTAAGAAATCACTAAGAATCATTTCTGTAATAGAACCATACATAAAAATAGTTGAACCTTACACCACAACCCAATTGAAGACCAACCTTTGGAAGAGACAACTTCACTAGTAGTTGGAAAATCACCAACAATGAAAATCTCTCGAACCACCAAAACCATGACACCGCCATTAAACACGTTAAATTAAAACCACCAAAAGATAATCCCACACAAAATATAAGGAAAATAGAAATATAAAGTGGAAGGATATAACAAAATAGAACATTCCACAATCAATTTAACCATAAAATGAAGTAGGGGATAAAACCATCAAATATGTTGCATTAATGTTGAATGAATCCACCAACACCATCAAAAAACACCACCAACACCTTTATACAAAACATATAATATTATTTAACACAATAGGATAGGTGGTAATAGAAAATGATGTTTAATGTGAAAATAAGTAAGAGACATAGAGCATTACTACCAACTTAATCTCAAACCATTGATGTGATTTTATGTTGAACTAGAATGGGGTTCAGTATGAAGGTTATGGAGAAAAGGGAAGGGTAGTCATGTTTGGGATCCACAAAGTGGCAATGAATATCCCCACTATTCTAAACATAATTAATATGGAGAACCCAAAGTTAAGAGACAAGAAAACTATGAACCAATAGAAACCCCACTAAATTCAACGAAAACAAAAAACATATTTAAACTACCATAAGAGACTAAAACATGTGAAACAAGAATCAAAGTGGAATATTAGGATCATTCATGGATGGTTAGGAAGTGGAAGGTGACAAGGTAGATAACCTATATCATCAAAATATATAATCCCATATAAGAAGGGGATCATCCCCCTTTTCAACACCTATTTATCCATCCCATATATCTTGTTTAATTTAAATAATTAATCCATATTCATAGAACATATAACCTCATCAATATAGTTGTACCTATGACTCACATCTGTCACTTTGGATTATTATTTTATGTTTTGGTTATTTTGATTTTTTTCATGTTCCCATTGATCTTTATGTTTTTAAGACTTTCATGGGTGTGGTAGGATCAAATTGTAGTTGTCTATTTTATGGCTCAAGGAGGCCACACCACAACCATAATTCTTTCTATTTTGAATTTTATGTCATGACATGACTTCACCATGTAGTAGAGGATACACCATGGGGTGTTTGGTTTTTCCAGTGAGGGGTTGTTCCCTCACATTTTCAAATTCTTTCATGAATATTAACAATTCCATTGGGTTAAGGTTAGGCCATAATGTTTTTTTGAGCTGTCTCCATGTTTTGTGGAAGGGGTGGTGGAATCATAGAGTTCCAAGGCTCAAGAATTATGGTTTTCATAACTAGGGTGCTCAACATTGTAGGCTTTGGATTAAATTGTGGAGCTAGTTTCATTAGCATATCCATGCTATAATCTAATGTGGCTACACCATGGTGGTACGCTACCCAGTTTGAATATTGTATGAGTTTTTATTTTTTATGTAACACCCCGAGATTTTATGAAAAATATTATTTTTAATTTCATTAATGCCTTGTGTTGTACGCTACACCAAAAGAAGCTTGCACAACACATATCCTTTACTTGACTTGCATTACATGAAATCGCGACCTTCCTCAATAGCGTGTGTAGTACGCAATACTGAGTTTCATTAAACAACGGTATGCTATTAAAATATTACTAAAACTAGCCGTTATGAATAGTAATAACCACTTTTTGAAATTTTGTAAATTTTATTTTACAAAATGGACTTCATTTTTGGATTCTTAATATCGAAATTATCTTAGGGTGAAATTTTGGTACTTTTCGGCTAACTTTCATTTTATGATGAATAGTCAAAATTACTAAATTTTAATTAAAAACAACCTTTTTAATAGAAATAATTAATAGTGATAAATTATTAATTTGAGTGGTTTTAAGGTATATTTAGAATATATTTTTACAATTTAATACAATGTTGGTCATTTGATGTAATTTCATATTTAAACCAGACATAAACAAATGTCAATCTTTTGATAGTTATTATCTCTTAATAACACACTATTTGTTTTTATGACGAGAATTAATTTTTAAATTAATTAATGCAACTGATATGTTTTGAATTTGGTAAAATAGACATCATTTTTGTGTTCATAATATCAAATATATCTTAGGCCTAATTTTTGGTATTTTTCTGGAAACTTTCATTTTTTTGATGAATAGTGAAACCACCAGGTGGTAGTTAAAAAAATGAATTTTTCATAAAACTTAATTTTACCGCTTCTGTGAGTGGAATTTCAAAAATCCGAGAGACACAGTTGATGTCAGTAAGTAAAATTTGGTTCAATGAGATGAAAATAATTTTTGGTGAATAGTAACTTTTTACTTTTTTTTACCACGGTTAAAAGTAAATAGGGTAATTAAGGGTAAAAATGCTATTATTAATACCCTAACACATTTCATAATTCTATTGGATAAGTTTAATTCGACTAAAAACAACCTTAGGAATAAAATATGACCATTTAGGCCCACTTGGATTAGATTAGGACATTTATTATTAATTTATTTAAAGAAGGGTTAAAATAGTTAAAATCAAAGTTTAATAAGTATATCATTTTTAATATAGGGTTATACATAAGATAAATTCGACTATAAATATTCATTATAAAGATAAAAAGATTTCCTACATAATGATATTTTATTTTTAAATTTTATACTTTAAATAATTTAATTTATTTATGACAAAATGATGATGTAGTAAATATCTTATTAATGAAATATTAACATAATTGATGTTATAAATACCCAAATAAATGTAATTTGAGACTTTTTATGAATTCCAAAAAACTTTATATGTTAATATGACATGTTAGTGTTGATTTAATTAACTTTTTTCAAACTAATCATTCTTTTATGATTTTTACAAAAATCAATTACCAAATAGTTTCAAAATTGACATAAAATAGTTTTTAAAAAAAATATTATATTATTAATTGTTATTATATTCTTAAAAATCTAAGGTTCAGCCAAATGACTTAGATAAGGTTATATATATTAATAATAAACAACTTGGGGTTCGTTTGGCTTGTTATAGTAAGTTTATTAACCTTATAGTGTAAGAACACAAAAAGACACGGTAAAAGTAAAATTATCTAACTTAAAGTTAAAATTAAATGATAAGGTTAAAATAGTAAACTAAACTTGTCCAAATTATATTGGATGATAGTATTTCGACCCATACCCACCTTATCTTAGAAATAAATCAATTTTGAGCTATTAAAAACCGAATTTGACTTTATAATAAAATAATATTTTTAGTTATTCCAAAGGTGCCCCTCTCCTCCCTTATAAAAGGGCACTTCCTCCCTCTCTTCCTCACACCACATTGAGCCTTCAAGCTCGGCCAAACCCTGCCAATTTCTTCTCTAAACTTCCCTAGAGACATCCTAGAGGTCCTGGTATTCTTCAAAGTCCAATTTTGGTGCCCTAAAAAGAGGTCTCGAAGAAGCACTTCAAAGAAGAGGTAATGCCCGTTACCGATTGTTTCATCTTTATTTCTTCTTCCACTTATTATTCTTTAGTTGTTTCATCATGAAGTAATAACATCAGTATCAATCATATACTGATATGTTATTATAATTATGAAACAACCCTATTTCACCATCTATCCATCCTACGGAAAATGAAATCACCGCGCGTGCGTACGTACGGAATACCGTCTTCACGCCGTGGTGTAATCTATTTTCCACCACCACCTTACTTGGATGGGTATAATGGTGTAAATAATAACTTTATATGATTATTTTAAAGTGATATTGATTCTTAAATAGTATAAATACACTCCAATATAGTCCCACGATCATGAGAACGATATCATCGGTCGTGCGTACGTACGGAGTACCGTCTCCACGACGCGATGAGATTCATTCTCCACGTTAACCATTCATGAATGATTATAAAGTATATATAATAAGTAATAATGAAATATATGACATAATAATGATACTGGATTTATGTGTATATATATGTATGTCATCTACTTAATTCCATTCAACTCAATAAGGAAACGAAAACAGCGTTCATGCGTACGTACGACCTACCGTTTCCATGAACGATGTATTTATTTCAATTTACTGATTTATTATATATATGTATATTCTGAATATATATTATATATAAATCATGTTTTATATTCTGTAATTAAGTAATCATGATCTAAGTAATCATATGAATAATTACAAGTCAAAACACGGATGACAAATGAAACAATTTTACCCAAAACGCTCTTTAACATGGAATCTACAAAAGAACGGGTAGTATAAAGTCATAATTGAACCATATATGATATCATAACAATGAGTATGATTCTGGAATAAGTAAATGTCATTATTTAAATCATTATACAGGAGTTTCGGACACTTACGAAGCAAATCGGACCTAAGGTAAGGGAAAATATCACAATCTCATTTTTATCCAAGATTGTTTATACTTTGAAATTTACTGGGGTGTATTTTATCATCCACATCCATGTTTCATCAATATGTAATATTATTTCCATCCACCTAAAATTTTTTAAATCCAATTTTACCCTTCGGTGAGTTTTTAGTAAAATATATGAAAGGAATCTTTTGTCGTTTTTCGTACGAGGTACTTTTTGACTTTTCCGAAAAAAGTACGAAGAATGTTTTTTTAACTTATACGGCATGAATGTATTTTTTTAAAAATTATTTCCAAGAAGCTTCCTTTACAAGTTTCCAAGTTTATTTTTAATCAACTTCTTCTAGTTTAAAATTGTATAACATGTTAAGAAAGTAAAATGTTTTTGAAGTAGAAAGGATATTTTCCTCAAGAATGGAGTTCAAGTGTTTTATCAAAATTATTTTCCATCTAAGATAATATAGGGTTCTGTTTCTATCCCTATTATTACATTGATTTGATTATGTTGTGGTGGAATTATTTTTATAAATTCCTTTATCTTATATGAATTGTTTTATGATGTCATGATGTTTAAGAATCCCATTTTTATTACATGGGTTATGCAATGATGTATGATTTATGATTTTGTGGCACACATAAGAATGGTATCATTATGAGATGGGTGGGACCTATATCTCCCTCCAATGCATTGGGTAAAGATTTTATATCTCATGAGATAGACATGGATGGAATAGTAGGTTATACCGGTTCAGTGAAATAGGACTGAAACGAGGAGTGAACTCGGTTCAGAAATGGACTTTGTCCACTAAGATAGTCTTTTAAATGAGTCTTGACTAATAAGAAATGATTCTCTATGATTATGTGTGTATGCCACAAAGTTTCATGTTTTAAGTTATGATTATGGGATTACATTTCACTACTATGATTTATCCCATGTTATGAAATTATGATCTCTTTTGCAGGTTAAGATTTCCAAAAGATATGTTCTTATGAATATGATGTGATTGATATTTCTTTTGTTTACCCTTACTGAGCATTTGAGCTCACCCTTTTATGTTTTCTTTTCCCCAGGATATAAAAAAGGATTTAGGTTAAAAAAAAGAAGATCTTTATGGGAGATGTTGAAGATCTTTCACCACGATTAGAAGATTATATTCCGAGTTTCCAAAGACACTAAACTATTACGGTCCTTGTGTGTGTGTTTTTGTTATGTACTAAGTATTCCGCAAAAGTAATGTAATGTCTATGTATGTTAAGCTTCAGGTCTCTACAGTTGGTATCAGAGGAAAATTTTAGTCAACCTTTGGAAACAAGGATGCGAAAACGTTAGTGAGATCCCTAGAGATATTTCTAAGGTATGTCTAGGGATGTCCCTAAGGATAAGTATACATATAGGATATAGTTCTAAAACTATGGTAATGATATTAGATTAAACCAAAGATGTTATATATTGAAGTTACTCCCCCTTTATTAAGATTTTTTCCTCTCACACTATTCTTTTTGTGTTTTAGAAAATGGATGGAAACAAGATGATTCACAATAATGGAGGATATGATGTACAATGGAATGATATTCTTCATGAGCAACCAAATGAAATGGGATTTGGAAGTCCAAACATCATTATTATGCCGAATCAGCAATCTCATAATATGATCAATAAAGTAAAATTGGTAAGTTTCCTGACTCGGATAATAAGAGAAAGATGGTGTTTCATGATGATCATAGAGGAAAGAAAGTTCAATTTCCCCTATGTAAATCATGTGGGAAGAGGCATCAAGGAGAATGTTTCAAAGGAACTGGAAGATTCTTTGGGTGTGGAAAAGAAGGACACAAAGCCAGTAAGTGCAAAGGAGAAGGTTCAATTAACACCAGGGATGAGGATAATGGTATTTCTATGACAACAACAATGGTTAAATGTTTTAAATGTGGAATTTACGTGCATTATGCAAACCAATACCCTAAGGGAAAGTCTCATGAAGAGAATCAATATGGTCATATGGGTAGTATTTATGTTGATGATGATAAAGAGAGTAAAAATGATATGTGAGATGAAAGAATTGTTGAAGCTCGGTCAATGGTTTAAGAATGTAGTGGAATAATTACATGTTTATCATGTGTAATGTTGTATAAGTAATCTCATGGTACTATGGAATAAAGAGACATCTAAGGATTGTTATACTATTGTCTTTCCTTGAGTTTTGAAAGTGTATGATTAATGGTACCAGTATCCATGAAAGGTTATTCAGATATTTTTGGAATGTAGATGATATTCGCATAATGAAGGGATAAGGAGAAAAGTAAATGTTTGATAGTATTCATGAGCTCATGACTGATATAAGGAGAAGGTTATATCATGGTTTGAGTATAAATTTTTTTGAGGATTTTGGTTTTTGGAAAGTGTTAACTTTTAACTATATTCTTGTTTTCACTAAGGTTCAATGGGTATTAATTCTTCAAGAGAATACATGATTAAGGTATTCACATGTTTGTAATTTGACCAATACGATATATCTTATGATATATGGGGGATAAATGATGGCATTCACGTGATTGTTATGTGAAATTTCAAGTAATAATTTTCTTTATACTATGAGCTTGGACCGAAGTATTTTAGATAAGCCTAAAGATTGGAATGGATTATGTTGGACATAAGTTAGTATTTTTTAAGGATAAAACTTTTTTTCGATATTATTGATGGGATGTTATAGTAATATAGATTTAGAAAAAGGACAACCTGCAGGACGGGTGAGAACCCATCGCGTCGGACAAGGCTGTGGGAATCGAACCCACAACCGAAGTGCGACTGGCCTTTATCGCCTACCACTGGCCTACAGGAAGTCCCTGGTTGGTAGAAACTAGTTTTATTTTATTATGTGGTATGATATATGAAGTATAAGTTCATTTTTGGAATCGTATACAATTAACCTCACCATAGATGGACTTATGTATATTTGATAACTTTTGCTAACCTTCTGTTTGAAACAGATGGAATGACCCATCATTCTATCACATGATCTGTTAACACTTCACAAATAACAAATTCAACTTCATTTCTTTAAGAGATGAAGTGGAAATTGTTCAAAGCACGAACAACAGTGAGATTGTACCAAAATAAAGTAAGTATTTATTCTAATTAAAATTATTCAACTTTAGGGAAATGATCTTGAAACCAAAAATGTTGTCCTAGTGACCTTATATCCGATGAATCAGATGGTACCCTAGATCATCACAAATTTATGGCTTTGTGATTGTTGGATATTTCATAGCCATGTTCTCTACCACTCTCCATCAGAACATGACGGTTAGATTTCTCTTCCATATCCATATTTTCACCTATGTTCTCCTATGTGGAAACCTAGTGATTAAATTATTTGGGTAACCATTACGTTTCATACTTTTGTTTTTAAATATTGGTTTTGGTATTCCTTTTTACGATGTGGGTTTCTATTAAATAAACTTTCGAGTAGTAAACCATTTATAACCCCGACGAATTTCGAGGGCGAAATTCATTTTAAGAGGGGTAGAATGTAACACCCCGAGATTTTATGAAAAATATTCTTTTTAATTTCATTAATGTCTTGTGTTGTACGCTACACCAAAAGAATCTTGCACAACACACATCCTTGACTTTCCTTGCATTACACGCAATCGCGACCTTCCTCGATAGCATGTGCAGTATGCAATACCGAGTTTCATTAAACAACGATATGCTATTAAAATATTATTAAAACTAGCCGTTATGAATAGTAATAACCACATTTTGAGATTTTCTAAATTTTATTTTTCAAAATGGACTTTATTTTTGGATTCGGAATATCTAAATTATCTTAGGGTGAAATTTTGGTACTTTTCGGCTAACTTTCATTTTTTGATGAATAGTGAAAATTACTAAATTTTAATTAAAAACAACCTTTTTAATCGAAATAATTAATAGTGATAAATTATTAATTTTAGTGGTTTTAAGGTATATTTAGAATATATTTTTACAATTTAATACAATGTTGGTCATTGGATGTAATTTCACATTTAAACCAGACATAAACAAGTGTCAATCTTTTGATAGTTATTATCTCTTAAGAACACGCTATTTGTTTTGACGACGGGAATTAATTTTTAAATTAATTAATGCAACTGATATGTATTGAATTTGGTAAAATAGAATTCATTTTTGAGTTCATAATATCAAATATATATTAGGCCTAATTTTTGGTATTTTTCTAGAAACTTTCATTTTTTTTGATGAATAGTGAAACCACTTAGTGGTAGTTAAAAAAATGATTTTTTCATAAAACTTAATTTTACCACTTCTGTGAGTGGAATTTCAAAAATCAAAGAGATATGGTTGATTTCAGTAAGTAAAATGTGGTTCAATGAGATGAAAATAATTTTTGGTGAATAGTAACTTTTTACTTTTTTTACCACGGTTAAAAGTAAATAGGGTAATTAAGGGTAAAAATGATATTATTATTACACTAAAACATGTCATAATTCTATTGGATAAGTTTAATTCGACCAAAAACAACCTTAGGAATAAAATATGACCATCTAGGCCCACTTGGATTAGATTAGGACATTTATTATTAATTTATTTAAAGAAGGGTTAAAATAGTTAAAATCAAAGTTTAATAAGTATATCATTTTTAATATAGGGTTATACATAAGATAAATTCGACTATAAATATTCATTATAAAGATAAAAAGATTTAATACATAATGATATTTTATTTGTAATTTTTAGACTTTAAATAATTTAATTTATTTATGACACAATGATGATGCAGTAAATATCTTATTAATGAAATATTAACATAATTGATGTTATAAATACCCAAATAAATGTAATTTGAGACTTTTTATGAATTCCAAAAAATTTATATGTTAATATGACATGTTAGTGTTAATTTAATTAACTTTTTTCGAACTAATAATTCTATTATGATTTTTTAAAAAATCAATTACCAAATAGTTTCAAAATTGACATAAAATAGTTTTTTAAAAAAATATTATATTACTAATTTTTATTATATTACTAAAAATCTAAGGTTCGGATAAATGACTTAGATAGGGTTATATATATTAATAATAAACAACTTGGGGTTCGTTTGTCTTATTATAGTAAGTTTATTAACCTTATAGTGTAAGAACACAAAAAGACACGGTAAAAGTAAAATTATCTAACTTAAAGTTAAAATTAAATGTTAAGGTTAAAATAGTAAAATAAACTTGTCCAAATTCTATTGGATGATAGGATTTCGACCCATCCCCACCTTAGCTTCAAAATAACTCAATTTGGAGCTATTAAAAACCGAATTTGACTTTATAATAAAATAATATTTTTCGTTATTCCAAAGGTTCCCCTCTCCTCCCTTATAAAAGGGAACTTCCTCCCTCTCTTCCTCACACCAAATTGAGCCTTCAAGCTCAGACAACCCATGAAAATTTCTTCTCTCCACTTCCCTAGAGACATCCTATAGGTCTTGGTCTTATTCAAAGTCCAATTTTGGTGCCCTAAAAGGAGGTCTCAAAGAAGCACTTCAGAGAAGAGGTAATGCCCGTTACTGATTCCTTCATCTTTATTTCTTCTTCCACTTCTTCTTCTTTATTTGTTTAATCATGAAGTAATAACATCAGTATCACTCATATACTGATATTTTATTATAAGTATGAAACAACCCTATTTCACCATCTATCCATCCTACGGAAAATGAAATCACCGCGCGTTCGTACGTACGGAATACCGTCTCCACGCCGTGGTGTAATCTATTTTCCACAACCACCTTACTTGGATGGGTATAATGGTGTAAATAATAACTATATATTATTATTTTAAAGTGATATTGATTTTGAAATAGTATACATACACTCCAATATAGTCCCACGATCATGAGAACGATATCATCGCTCGTGCGTACATACGGACTACTGTCTCCACGACGTGATGAGATTCATTCTCCACCTTAACCATTAATGAATGATTATAAAGTATATATAATAAGTAATCATGAAATATATGACATAATAATGATACTGGATTTATGTGTGTATATATGTATGTCATCTACTTAATTCCATTCAACTCAATAAGGAAACGAAAACAGCGTTCATGCGTACGTACGACCTACCGTCTCCATGAATGGTGTATTTCTTTCCAATTACTGATTTATTATATATATGTATATTATGAATATATATTATATATAAATCATGTTTTATATTCTGGAATTAAGTAATCATGATCTAAGTAATCATATGAATAATTACAAGTCAAAACACGGACGACAAATGAAACAATTTTACCCAAAATGCTCTTTAACATGGAATTTACAAAAGAACAGGTAATATAAATTCATAAGTGAACCATATATGATATCATAACAATGATTATTATTCTGTAATAAGTCAATGACATTATTTAAATCATTATACAGGAGGTTCAGACACTTACGAAGCAAATCAGACCTAAGTTAAGGGAAAATATCACAATCTCATTTTTATCCGAGATTGTTTATACTTTGAAATTTATTGGGGTGTATTTTATCATCCACATCCATGTTTACTCAATATGTAATATTATTTCCATCCACATAAAATTGTTTAAATACAATTTTACCCTTCTGTGAGTTTTTAGTAAAATATATGAAAGGAATATTTTGTCGTTTTTCGTACGAGGTACTTTTTGACTTTTCCGACAAAAGTAAGAAGAATGTTTTTTTTAACTTATACGGCATGAATGTATTTTTAAAACATTATTTACAAGAAGATTCCTTTACAAGTTTACAATTTTATTTTTAATCAACTTCTTTTAGTTTAAAATTGTATGACATGTTATGAAAGGAGAATGTTTTTGAAGTAGAAATGATATTTTCCTCAAGAATGGCGTTCAAGTGTTTTATCAAAATTATTTTCCATATAAGATAATATAGGGTTATGTTTCTATCCCTATTATTAAATTGATTTGATTATGTTGTGGTGGAATTATTTTTATGAATTCCTTTATCTTATATGAATTGTTTTATGATGTCATGATGTTTAAGAATCCCATTTTTATTACATGGGTTATGCAATGATGTATGATTTATGATTTTCTGGAACCCATAAGAAAGGTATCATTATGAGATGGGTGGGACCTATATATCCCTCCAATGCATTGGGTAAAGATTTTATATCTCATGAGATAGACATGGCTGGAACGGTAGGTTATACCGGTTCAGTGAAACAGGACTGAAATGAGGAGTGAACTCGGTTCAGAAATGGACTTTGTCCACTGAGATAGTCTTGGCAATGAGTCTTGACTAATAAGAAATGATTCTCTATGATTATGTGTGTATGCCATAAAGTTTCATGTTTTAAGTTATGCTTATTGGGATTATATTTCACTACTATGATTTATACCATGTTATGAAATTATGATCTCTTTTGCAGGTTAAGATTTCCAAAAGATATCTTCTTATGAATATGATGTGATTGATATTTCTTTTGTTTACCCTTACTGAGCATTTGAGCTCACCCTTTTTTGTTTTCTTTTCCCCAGGATATAAAGAAAGGATTTAGGTTAAAAAAAGAAGATCTTTATGGGAGATGTTGAAGATCTTTCACCACAATTAGAAGATTATATTTCGAGTTTCCAAAGACACTAAACTATTACGGTCCTTGTGTGTGTGTTTTTGTTATGTACTATGTATTTTGAAAAAGTAATGTAATGTATATGTACGTTAAGCTTCGGGTATCTACATTTTACCAATGTTCAAATAAATGGAATTTAACCCCCCATCCCTCCTCACTCACATATTTTGACGATGGATGGAGTTCAAGGGATTCTTCTCCTCCACTACTTAGATTCTAAGCCCAATTATTTTTCAGTTCTAAGATGATTTTGAAGGTATATTATTCTATCTCATTTTTATCCTTCCTCTTCCATTCATCTTGGTTCCCTTTCTCCAATAAACCCAAATTATCATGGTGGGTGATTTTATGTTTTATTATGGGTTTAATCTTGTTTATATTGTTATTTAGGGATTTTTATGTAACCTCCTTTATCAGTTTCACCTTTACCATTGAAAGAGACTTTTTTCTACACATTTTCATTAAATTGAGTTAGTAATTTCAATGAAAAATAACTTATAAATAATGGTGTGAAATGATTAAGTGTTTAAAATGTTTTTCTTATACCATTAAATACATATGATACACCTATTATGGATTTAAATTTTTTCAATGTTTTCTACACTTGGCACAATAGATTATATTGATGGATTTCCAAATATTATTTTAAATATAATTATTGTGTATCCCAAGAGATTTATAAAAAGGTCATAGTGGATCTTTTAAATAGATTAATAAATTTTAAAATGATTTTTTATAGTAGTTAAGGATTTTTATGAAGTTTTTTGGAACTATTTGGTTCCTAAATATGGGTTTCATGTTTTCAAAGGGGTGTTTGATAAAGATGGGTATCTGTGTGTGAACTATATTAAATGTGTTTAAGACCTAAGGGTCTTGTGATGGTTTAAATTGAATTTCTATGAAAAAAAATTATTTCCAATTGGATATCAATTTGTGTGTTGATAATTTTTCTTTAAGGGATGTTTTTGAAATGTTATTTTAAATAATTATAAGTGGATTAACATTCAAGGATTATTTTGAAAAGCCCATTTGAAACATTTATAAATTAATCATTTTATGTTTTTATGAACCTAGGTTAATCCTGATAATAATTTTTATGATACAAATTATAGAATTTATGGGGTTGTTTCATATCATTCTTCTATTATGTGATGTTTTGGAATTGGTGAAATTAAAGGATTTATTTCTTGTGAGGGTGTAGGATTAGATATGTTTTTTATTTTAGAGAGTTTTGTTAATTTTTATTTGGGGGATGTCCTCATGTCATGTTTTTTGTTCACATCCATTGAGTGATATCATGGGATCCTAGGTATTTATGTATATGATTTGGATGTGTTCTATGCTATTATGGTTATCGCACACTGACTGTCTCCCTAGGAAGGTTTCACCCTTATAAGGTTCCCATATATAGTTCTCAATGAGACTCTAAGGGAATCCATGATAGATGTTCCAATTTCACATTGGGGACTCATGAGCGATACTGTGATCCAATTACAATACCATTCATGTCAAATATGTGATATTTTCCCAAAATTAATCTACATTTTTCTAATTATTGTGGGGATTTCATTTAATGATTTTTCTATATCTCATAGCCTAAGTTTGATCCCATTGAAATTTTTTTTGGATACTTTACTTTTATTCTTAACTCCTTGATATCGTTACACTTAGGATGGTTTTATTTTATTCTAATAGTTTTTTTATTTAATTTAAATTTATTTCAAAAAAGATTTTGAAAGATTGGTATGCTAAGTAAAGTGAGGAATATTGTCTAAATGAATTTGTGGGAAAACTGAAAAGTGTATTAGATTTTTTAAAGATGTTTTAAAATCCCTATTCTCATCTTATAGAGGATTATCTTAGATAAATTATTTTATAATATTATTTTTTGAAGCTTGTGATTTTTAAATAGTCATACCTCAATTTTAAAAATGAATTTGTTATGATTTTAAAGGGAATGTGATAATGTTTGATGTGTGTTATGCATGATCATTTTATAGTGAAACATTATTCCATTAACTTATTTCCAATGTAGAATTAATGAATTATTTTATAAATTAAATTAAATAGACACCTTTTTGAGATACCAATAAGAATCATTGGCTCCAACTGTGTATATGAACATGTGTGTGGGTTTGTCTGCAACTTTCATGTTTCCTCTCGAGTTCTATGGTTTTTGTTCAAGTTGGGTTATTATCTATTGGTATACTAATAGATGTGGTGGATGTAATGCATTCCCAATAGATACATATATTTAATTAGGTGGTGTTTTAGGTTCATGGTTTTATTTTTTTCTTTTTCAAAGAACATGTATCAAAATGGTGTACTTTATTGTCACATTTTTCTAGTTTTGGTTCATGTCATGTATTTGTAATTTTCATCCACTATATATTTTAAAATGGTATGGATCACTATTATTAGTAACATATCATATGTATTATTATTATATTTATTCTATGTTTGAATTTATTTATTACCCATAACTTCTTATTTAATTTTCATGGATGTTCAAAATATAGATTGGTCATGAAAGATTATTGATAGTTTCTTCTAATGGTTAATATTATTATATAAGGGTGAAACTATTCAAAAGTTAATATTTCTTAATCCCCACACAATAATTTATATCTAGTGGTGATTAACAATTCCATTCAGGCCAAGTGGTGAATCAATCTAGATTACATTCTCGGTCATCCCAAGATGGTTCATTATAAATGGTATTAGAGCAAGGTTTATTAAAATATTATAGGTTCTAGAAGCACTCCCCTGATATTTTGTAAGTCTCAGAATATAGAGATAATACATTAGGGATGGGAGAATAAGGTTTAGGTAGATCTTGACTATCTCTTCCCCACTATGAGCCTTGAGTTTTGATGTGAAATTTGGTATTTGTTACTATATTTATTGTTTTTATTTGATTGATATTTTAGGTGATGGTATTTTCTTCATCGTTGTTATTGTATGAGTTTCCATATGGGATGTTCTTAGAATTTTTGGATGAAAGCAGAAAAGGAATTAGAGATGTGAGGGTATATTTCAAGGTTTAAAAACCATATAATGACTAAGTATTTAATTTAGGAACTTTTGTAGGGACTCTTGTATGATTGGAACATGACCCGTCAAACCATGTGGCCAAGCCAAAAATTGGTTCACATCTTTTTTTTTGTTTCATTATTTTGACACCTTAAATATTGTATGGTTCTTGAGTGATTATTGGTAATAGGTTGATAATTGAAGTGGGTATTATGATTCTATGAAAACATTATAATGGATTTTAGTAAAAAATTGTTTTCTTATGCTTATATTCATGTTGTGAAACCAGTGTTGTGTTTGAAAGAAGGATTTAATGAACAATTATTGGGATTTAACATCATTTTAGTGGTTTAAGTGAAATTTATTTTGAATCTATTGTAAGGTAGAACCAAGGAGGGCCAGTTTCTAAAATAAAGTAATTTTTTTTTGAAAATGAAGGATAATTTTATATAATGATTTAGTTTAATGATAAAATGAGAGGAAATAATATTTTAGGTGGTTCTTTTTTGTATTTTTACCCTTAAAGAGGTGAGATAAAATTGGATTATTTTGAAATGGTATATAGGGGATAAGTTTTTTGAGTTGGATAGTATATTTCTTATAAAGGTTTTAAATTATGCAAGTTGGAGATATAATTTATAGTGAAATTATAAAAGTGATTTCTTTTCGTTTTTTAAATGAGGTGGAATTTTTAAAACTAAACGTATTTTAAAAATATGTTATTCCCCTATAATATGTTTCTATAACTCCTTTCTAAGGGGTCATGGGTTAAATAGATATATTTTTTAAATAGATTTTCTTTTTTAGTGAATCGTGCATTTGTATTTGTCCGTTAGTTTATATTCGAACTGTTTTTCATGGTTTGGGAGATATTTTCAGGTTTAGTTCATGCATCATGTTATTTGATGATAACCCTCTTAAGAGGTTTTGAGTAAATGTTGAGCTTGTTTATTTAAGGGTAAATCCTTTTCTGTTCTTAGGCCTCCCCGGACTCTGAATGGAGTTGCAGATTTTTTTCCTTTCTTGGTGGCAGAGTGGGTTTTCTTATAATTATTCAAAGTGGTGTTTTACTAGTAATTTTATTTGGGATCCTTGTTGGTAGATTTGGGTATAGTATGTTAGATGATAATTGGATAATTAATTTGGTTGGTAAGGATTGATATTCAAGAGTTTTCTAGGTGATTATTTGTTTTGGGATTTATATTTGATGAGTTTATATTATTCAAAGTATGAAGTGTCGCTTTTTGGTGTGTTTTTTAGGATCCATCTTGATACTATTTTATGAGAATTGTTTTCTTTCGTATTTTAATGATTCATTTTTTTGTTACCTATATAGTTGTTTTATGATTCTGGTTTAATGGTGAGAGATATGAATGGTTTGGGATTGACAGATTGAACATGGGGAAGTCTAGGGTACATTCATGGGTAGTTGGGATGTGTAGTTTATTCTTGTTAGATTATGGGATCTACTGGGTTGGGACTTTCAATTGAGATAACCAAGAGCTTCCATGTGCTTAACCCACATTACCCTCTAATATAGGTTTATGACCCAAGTCTTAAACCATGTTATTCTATATTGAGGAATTTCCATATACACTATTTTTTTCATTTTTGGATGTATTGGATTCATTGACTAGTCATGTGGTTTTTGTATATTTTTGTGAGAAATCCTTGTAGATATGTATCTCCCTTGGGATGTGGATCTTGTTCACTATAGTTTTTTGACAATGATAGTGGATTATATTTTCCATTGGATATTTATTGTAAATAGAGATTTTTCTCTGATATATGTTCTCTTGGGTGTGTCTAACCATGATTTTTCCATTTTAGATTAATTCTAAATGATATGGAAATATGTATTAGGAATTTTTCTCTTATATCGCTTTGTTGAATGGTTATGGATTGGGTATTTTTTGTGATTCATTATTGATTCATTTTATTGAATAAAAGTAATGGTATTATGAGCTATATTTCCTTCCTATAGATACTTCCTCATGTTTTTCTCCCTCTCCCCCTCATCTTTTATGTCTATGTGTTAAGGTTTTGATAATTTATTCTTTCAAATTTTAGTAAAGAATTTATGGGGGTATAAAGTAGCATAGTGGGGATAATTATAAAACCCTTGGGTTGATTTTATAGTTAATTGTTTTAATTTTAGATTATTTTTAATTTTTTGTGGTTCCCATTGATCTCTATATGTTTTGAGAAATCATGGGGAGAAGCAGGCCCAAACTGCATCTATCTACATTGTGGCCCTGAGAGACTATGCTACAGCCTGTCGTCTAACCTTTGTAAATTTTTTAGCAAGTGTGACTATGTATTTAAGTGGGTTATATGTGATGGGTTTCCATATATTCCAATGAAGGGTACTTACCTCACTTTTTTGAATTGTTAGGTTAAATTAGATAATATCATAGGGGTGAAGCTATGTCATGGAGTTCGATGGGGAAGGTTCTTTTTGGTTTGGAAGGGGGTGGTGGTGTCGTAGAGGTTCGGGGAATAAGACCCTTAGTTATACCCAATTTGGTTTCTCTCCACCATAGTCCAAGGGATACACCATGGAGGTTATTTGGTGAGGATAACCACACCACAAGCCAAGGAGGTTATGCCATAGTGGTGTCATTCCAATTTTATTTTTTATGAGTTCCCAATTTTTCCCAGTTCATATTTATGGGGTTTAATCCCCCTTCTCTTACCTTAATCAAATTAGATGACCTGGGAGGGATCTCATGGGAGTATCCACTTTCCCTCTTTTAAATATAAGACCCATTATTCCCCAGTTACAAGAGGTTTTTGAATGGAGATTCCACTCTTTATCTATTTTATCAATCATCCTCTCTTCCACTTATTTTATTTTATCCAGAAAACCCTAACAATCATGAGGAATAATTTTTGGATTTTTTATGGGTTTAATCTTGGTGATTTTTTTATTAGATATTTGTTGGTTGTCTATTTTCTTGGTTTCGCCATCTTCATTCAAGGGGACTTATTTTAACTTGTTTCCTTTCGATTAATATATGGGTTTGCCTGAAATTTTCTTTATAACACATATCATGCAGTTATTGAGTGTTTTTAATATTTTTATAAAATAATTAAATGTTATATTACACCTATGATAGGGAGAAAAAAAATTCTATGGTTACTACACTTGTTATAGAATGGGATTCTGATGGGTTTAAAAATATGGTTTTAAATATAATTTTTATATGTGACAAGAATTTTATAAAAAGGAAATAATGGATATCAGGATTTTAAAAGGGGTTATTTAAACTAGTTTTTTAATTTCAAATGAGTTATTTGAAACATATTTAATATTTATAAATAAGGGTTTCATGTTTTTAAAGGGTGTTTGATATAGAGGTCTATGTGTGATCCATATTAAATTGTTTTAAGACCTAATGGCATGTGGTGGTTTAAAAGTGATTTCTAAGTAAAAGGTTTATTTCAAAATGGGTTTAATAGTGTGTGTTTATAGTTTGGTTTCAAGGATTATTTTGGAATGAGTGTTAAAATGATGATAAGTTTTTTTTCATTCCAAGATTGTTTTAAAAGGATTATTTTTCATTTTCAAAATGAATTATTTTATAATTATGAGGCCCTCAATTGATTCATTTAGTAATGTATATAATGTATATTGTTTCACCAAATGTGATTTTTTATATCCATTTTTTATTTTGAGATTATTTTCCATGGATAAAATGAATGTTCTTGTTTCTTTTGAGGGTGTTGGATGTGATAAGAGGTTTATTTCAAGTTTTTTTTTACTATTTTTGATTCAGGGGATAGCCTTTTTCCTTTTTTCTTTCTTATATACATTGTTTGATAAGATGGGATATTATATAGATATATATAATGTTTAGATACATTCTATTCTAGATTTGTGTGCACGCACCAGCTAGTTCCCTAGAAATTTTTTTCCCTCTTATGTTTTATTTATATAGTGTTTGTGGATGATGAAAGTGAATTCAAGATGGATGTTTCCAAATTATATAAGTGATCAATGAGTGATTCAATGAGAAAATTATAATATCATTGATGTTAGAGTCTATGTAGTTTCCCATGATGCTTTTTCATGTTCTGAATTATTTAGGGGATTCTATTTTATGACTTATTTGGATCCCTTCTCCTTGATTTGATCCCATAGAATCATTATTTGGTTATTGAACTTTTATTATTAACTCCATGTTATCTTGGTTCCAAGGATGGTTGTATTTGATGATATGCTTATTTTGATTTAATTTCAAAATATTTATAAAATTATTTTGAAAGTGTGGTTTATAAAGTGTTGTAGAGATTGTTTCCAAATGAATTTGGGGTAAAAGGTAAAAATGGGTTGGGTGTTGTTTTTAATTTTTGTATTATCCCTATTCCCATAGTTAGAATAGTTATTTTAGATAAAATCTTTCGTTAAATGATTGGGTTTGAAACATATGATTTTTAATTGGTTATGACTTGATTTTTGAAAGGAATTGTTTTTTATTTTATAAGGTAAGTAATAAATTATGATGATTTTTTTCATCCTATATGATCATTTAAAATTAAAAACCAGTTTCTATTTATTATGTACAAAAAAAATTAATGACCAATTTTTTAAAGGGAATTTTAATGACTCCTTTGTGAGATCCTACTAAAAATTATTGGCTCACACCTTTCATATACATCAGTGTCTGGTTGTGTATTAAACTTTCATTTTTCCTATATGGTACCCATGTATTGGTTATAATTAGGTTATTTATCATGGTTATATTAATAGATGTGGTGTCTGTGATATGTGAAGGTTGGTTACTTAGATGTAACGGTGTAATGGATTACGTTTATGGTTTATTTTTTTCTTTAGGATAAGCACGTATCGACCAATTTGACCAAGTGTACTTCATTACCGCCTTTTTCCAATTTTGGTTCAGGTCATGTATTTGTATTTTTATTAAAATATATATTTTAAAATCGGATGGGTCAATATTATTGGCTTCATATCATTTTGATGTTTGTTATATTTGTTCCATATTTGGATTTTTTTTATTACATGTGGATGCTTATTTTATTTGTATAAATATCCAATATATGGATAGGTCATATAAGATTATCAATAGTTTATTCTATTGGTTTATATTGGTATACGATGGTGGAATTGTTCTCAAATGCATGTTTCTTAATACCCAATCACTAGTTTCCAGCCCCTAGGGATTGGGAACACCAATTTGGCCTAGTGGTGAGACGAGCTAAGTAACATGTCAGGATATCCAAGACTAATTATTTATAATACCAAACACACTACATATCCCTATTAATATCATACCATTTTATATTAAACATTAATATATATTTATCACAATTTAAAAATCTGTAACAACCATAAAACATAATATTTCATATATATTACATCAATATAATCTACATATAATGTTTTAATTTACTATAAATAATTAAATAAATATCATATACTTATTCAAATAATATAAATCACAATAATTCAACATAAATTGTGAAAAAAATTTAGATTTCCTAAGTTAATTACCCAAATCATGTGCTTGAATATATTCGTCGTTATATAATAAAACCCAATTCCAAAAATCTTATATTATCAAAAATATGTATCATTGAATATATAATCCATCAATATCACATAAGTTTCTCATTAAAACGATTCATTCATAGCTTCCTAAAAATCACTAAGAGGGTGGAAGAATAGTCTTGGGAAGTTAGAATCATGAAAATGGTACCTCGATTAACATTATCCTAATATCACAACTAGTTGATTTAAAAATACATTAAACTTTCACCCAAAGTATTTTAAAATACTCCCATATTCACTTAGAATCATCTAATAAAAATAGAACCCATGTAGAGAATGATAGAGAGAGATAAGTAAAAAATTGAATAATAGGGTAAGTAATAATTCATGTTTTAATGCGTTAAATTATAGTATAATCTAGATCCGCAACCTAATATCCAAAAATTATAATCTAAAAAATCAATATCCTTCATATATATCTCTATCCATTTCCCTTTTAAATTCATTGGGTTTTTAACAAATTACGGTTTGATCTTCCTTGTTATACTAATATTTATTTAGTCAATGATAGATTCAATATTCATGGTGTATTCGCATTAACTCTACAATCTATAATCATAATCCCTTTTAAACTCACACCTATTTTAAATTAAGGTTTTTATAGTTGTTAAATATTATGGTGTAATTATTTATATCCTATAAATCCATAACTTAATATAATATCCAAACTACCTTCCTTATAATTCCAAGGCCATAAAACTAAAAAATATTTCACATATAATTATAACATGATTTAAATAATATATTTTAAATCTTCAAATTAACTACGTATTCCCTAGTTTATAATTTCCAATGTTCGAACATTCCCATTTCTCCAAAACATACGAAACATCAACCAATGTTAAATAAAATCAAGGTATAATTTATCCAATCCCAATGTGATTTTATCATTATGTATAATTCTTCTCAAATTCAAACACTCACCTTCCTCCACATCATTCAACTCCAGTAAAACATTCAATGGAAGAAAATCTATTGCGTCATAATAGTTTTCTTATTTATCTCTATTTTAGTGAATTTTCATAAATATCCCTTAAAATTTTATAGAATCCATAACATGAAACTTGGATAAATGTTTGTTCAATTACTTGTCAATTCATGTTAATCAAGATCCCAAAATAAAAGCAAAACATTTTACATAGACCTTTAAAATATTAAACAATAATTATCTACAAAAGTTTACAAAATATATTTAAATTTATCTTATATATCTATCGATTTCCAAAACAAATAATTTAAGACTTTTGTATTATTTTGAATTATATGTATGTCTTTTAAATCATGAACTTTTCATATCCCATTACTCAAAATAATTAATGAAATGTAGTTTCAACCCATCTAGATATTTTAAATCCTTTTATTAATTTTTGATAAGGATCATATATATATATAATTTTTAAAATCATTTTATAAATATTTTTTCAGTGGTTGACAAGATTTAAAAAAAAACATCACGTTTTCTTTATAAAATGATACCAATTTTCTATAGAATTTATTGTTTAATGTTTTTATTTATTATTTTTCAAGTTAATTTCACTCTTCTTAGTATATCTAATTATTATATAAATATTTACATGTTTTGGAAGATATTTATAGTTTTTTTCTTCCAAATTATTTCACTGTGTTGCAATGTTATAATAATGCTTTTAGCCGCTATAACACTAAGTAAACAATTATTATTATTCATACTCAATAAATAGACATGATTTTCTCAATGGTATGAATATTCATAATATTTTTATTTTAAAAAATAAAAATTACCAAAAAATTAGTATCACTATAATACATTAAATTTTCTGAAAAATCTCAAATATAGTAAAAAATGTCGATTTGTAAATTTGATACACCAAAAAATATTTTTATTTCCTTGGGATAATGTTTTTAAAAATATATTTGAAATTTTCTAGTCATAATTATTACATAATTAATATCATATTTTATTCATATAATAAAAATAATTATTCAAATACTTATTATATAAATAGTTAAACCCATAATTATTCTATATTTATCTTATAGAGTCCTGTTCAATTGCAAATAGAGTTGAATTTTTTTATCTTGAATTAAATACTTCTTTAATATTTCATTTTCATACTACATAATAGGAATAAATTAATTTTTCACCTTATAAGCAATATAAAATACATTATTATAAATAAAAACTTCAAATCATAAAATGTAATCCAATTTCATAATCAATAACATTTAAAATGAATATTTAATTAATTTTGTAAACTAGTGAATGGTTTTGGATTTATTTCCACTAAGTATGATATAATACACAAAAATAAATAACATAAAATGATCATTTGAAAAATTATTTACATATATTTTATGATCAACATGTTCTCTTTTAAAAATTAATTTATCAAATATAATAAGTATTTGTGTTTAGGGACATGCTTGAGTCCATGAAGGTATTTTTTATCCTTAATACTTTACTATTTTCATAATATAATTATAAAACATTAATTTATTCAATATACACTATATTATTTTGTAATCTATTAAAAAATTCATAGATAATATCAACTTTAAATATTTTAATCTTTTTTTATTATAAGTAAAAAAAATAAATCATATTTATTTTGAACTTATAATAAGGCTGATTTTTTATTCCACATTAACTCTATGAAATTTTTCATATCCCATGCACACAAGTATATTTTTATTCCTCACAACCAAGGAATGTTTGGTGAAAATGTTTCAAAAAAACCACATTCCTAATAATATTTTTTACTTTAGCCTCATAATAATATCTTAAATTTGAATTTTTTAATTTACTATAGTTCCTTTTACTTGTAATTTTCCATTGAAAAATATTATCTATATTTAGTAAGAATTGTTTGTTATATTTGAGGTAACATAGTTATTATATCAACATTGTTTATTCTTCTAGTATGAAAAATTAATATCTTTCTTATTATTATCTTATATTCAAAAATATCATATCATCTTAAGGATTTTTTGAGTTAGTTTTTTTGTTTAACTTTATCAAATTTTATGTCTTATACCTAATACTAAACTTATGAACCCTCTTATGTAATGAATATAATTTTTAAAAATATTTTTTTTATAATATTAAATTTCTTAATATTCTCTTATAACATGTATTTTATATACATCAACCAAATTAACATCATGAATCATAATATTTTTTTAATTATTTTAATGAAAAAAATATATACCTTGCTCTTAATAGAATGACTAATTGAAATACCCCCATTTGTTCAAATTATAAATTCAGCTTAATTACCTTAATTTTTAATGATAAATCACTTACTAATAAATAATTTAATATATTTAAATTTTATATTTTTGTTATAACAAAAATCATAATGTATTTATATTGGATTCATTATATATTTATTTATATGACCAAAAATATTTTTACAAATTCCTTTTAGAGATATGCTAAATTTAATATACTGATATTCTAAAATAATTACTATGTTCAATATCATACAAAATACACAACACCGAGGATAATGAAACCATGAAATCTTATTATATAAATATTAAAATTATAAAATAGCCATTAATTTGGTTTGTATGAATAGGATTAAATAATTTTTGAAATATATATATACATATATTTAAAGTTTCTGATTGATATAAATGTATTTATTAATTCTTATAAAATAAGAACTGAATTTTTAGAAATGCCATTTTATGCTTGAAAGATATTCTTTCTTTAAAAATAGGTTTTTATATTTTTTTATGAGAAAATGATAAAATTAATTTAAGAATATTTTTGAAATTTTAATTCATTAGATAAATATAATTTTTCAAGTCACCATATTTGAATCACCCTATGGTGAAATTTTCAACAAAAAAAATGAAAAGTTTGATTTTTTAGAGAATACTGAAAAATAAAAATTTTATTGAAACTGTATTTTATATTAATATATTTAAAAATTAAACCAATAATTTGGATTATTTTTAAAATTTTATTAGTTTATTTTTATTTTAAATAATGAAATTATGTTTTTTAAAATGATATTTATACTTGAATTTAGTATAAAAATAATTTACAATTAAAAATGGTATTTTTCTTAAAACCCATTTTCCATCAAGTTTTTCCAATTTAATTTTAAATTAAATTATTGAACTTCTATTTTTTTAATATTAATAAAGGTATTCCCTATTTTTAATAATTTTTTACAAATTTGGTAAATATGCTCATTTTATTTTTGGTCAATATGTCCATAGTAAATTTTGTTTCCACGGTAAAGGGTAAATCAGGTAATTAATCGTTAAAAATAATATCATAAGAACTTTAAATTGATCCAAACACATGAATTAATTTTATTGGATGAATCCATTTCATCCATACTAATCCAATTATTGGTTATATAGCCTTTTTTCCTTTATTATCTGATTATATCCTTTATAATATTTTATGTAAAGAAAAGTAAAAAAATGTAACACTCTTGTTTTTAATAACTATATTAATTATAACATTGGAGTAAAAAGATGATATTTTTATTTATAAATATTATTTTGAAATATAAAATATTTACCTTCATTATGGTAATTTATTTTTAGTTTTTAGTGGAAAAATAATTATCTTAAATTCATACACAATGATGGTGCAATAATTATTTTATTAATAGAAAATTATAATATATTATATTAAAAATATAAAAATAGAATAAATTTAAATAATTAATGTGAACCAATAATTTCATAGAAAATCATGACATATTATATAGGTTTGGGTGAGTTTTATTTGAATTCCTTTTTTTCTAGATGTTACTAAAGTCAATGTAAATGAATATTTCTATAATTGAAATTAATGATATTTTATAATAAATAATATTTTATTAAATTATTTAAAATTAATAAAAATATTATATTCATCCAAATGGATGGATATGGTTAATTAAATCAACCATGGTAAATTTATGAGTCATTTTCCATTTTATAGTAACATTATTAACCCTTAAAGGTTATAAAACTTTAATAATACAATTATTGACAAAATAGTTTATGAATGGTGAAAACAAACAAGATAAGTGTAAAAATATGATCCAAACTTTTATAAATTTTATTATAAGATATTTTTTCAACTCATCATCATGTTAAATTTTAATCATTTAAATTTTTATCATTTTTTACAATAAAATTTATTTATATTAATTTAATATTTTATGAAATTTCAGGAGTGCCCCTCCCCTCTCTTAGGAATGATAACATCTTATTATCATTTCAAAACACATCAAGAACCATTATTTTCATCCAATAAATTATAAAAAACCTTCCCTAAATTCACCCACACATCCTAGAATAATTTTTTATCAGAAAACCAACCTAGTAAATCTTATGGTGTAAACCATAAGATGTTATCTGAAGATAAGGTATCATTCTTAATCGAGTGGTTTTGTTTTATTTATTCTATAGCCTCATAAAAATATTTTTAAACCATGATAAGATAATAACACCAGTATAAATCATATAATAAGATGTTATTATTTAATTTAATAACTAATATCCTTCTTTAACATCCATTAAATGGGAAAAGAATCCATCATTTGTGTGTATGGAAGACTACCTGATCAACGATATATTTAATTTTTTTCCATCAGTATCTCTCATAGATGGTTATAATGATGGAATTAATGTTTATATATTATATTCATAAATTATTTATGATTTTAAAATTATAATTTATCATTTATTTTCATATAATTTCATTCATTGAAAAATAATAACATTATTCGTGCGTACTTGGGGACTACCACCTCTATGGAGTGATATGATTTGTTTTTTATCATCATTTCACATTGATGGTATATATAAGGGTATTTAACTAAATAATATTACATTTATTATATTATGATCATTCTAAAAATATATAATATTTATTACCTTCTTACCATAATGATTGTTGAAAAATTGGAGCGTTACTCATGTGTACATAAAGTCTGTTGTCTCCATTACTTTAACATAGTTCATTTTTAATAAACATATTTCATGATTAGATTTGAAATTATAATTGATGTATATAGATAATAATTATTTCATGAATACTATTCTAGATATTATGGAATAATGAACTCTTTTACCATAGTCACCCCACCAAAGCCATTTTGGACTTATGAATTGAATATCACCAAAACGTCTAACAAGAAATTAAATGATTAAGTAATTGTATATGATAAGGTAATAAGGTATTATAAGGAAAAAATAAACATGAAAATTTTTCTAAATAATGTAAATAATTAACATATTTTTATTATTCAGGGATATAAAGAACGTATATGATGATTCAAACTCAAGGTAAGGGACTTTCTTTTAAAAAATCTTCTTTTAAAGTTTCCCTTAAAACTATATTTTACTTCCATATCCATATTTTTTAAATTATCTTATCGATGTATTTATATGTACCAAAGTGAATTAAATGAAACTTTTAAAAATTTTGAATTTATTTTAAAGGTTTTAAAAAGGTGTGTTTTTATGTGATGCTATAACGTTCTTTTCAAAAAGACAAAAGGAATTATATATTCTAACGTATACGGTGAAATTTTTTTACCACCATTCACTAAACCAAAATTTTTATTTAGAGGTGGTTTACTAAACCGCCACTAAAATAGAATCGTATTTTGCGATAGTTTTTTAAAAACTACCACTAAATATTCAGTTTTTAGTTAAAAACACATTTTCCCTAAACCCTCATCCTTCTCCCTTGACCCCCCCCCCCCAAAATCCTCCTGTGACTCCCAGACCCCAAACCCTAGCTAACCCAACCCCACCCACCCCCCTCTAATGTTGCCCGAGCCCATTCCATCCAAGTCATCGTTAGTGGATCCCAAGCTTGAGCCCTCCAAGGCCTCACCAGTATCCCTAGAAAATGAGCCCTCTAATCCCTCACCGGCTGAGCCCGAGCCTTCATATCCCGAGCCCTCCAATCCCTCATAGACATCAATCGAGATGGATCCCTTGAAGCCCTTGTTGGTCAAGCCCTCTTCGACCGAGTCTTGGCCAGAGCCCTCAAATCTGGAGCTCTCATATCCTGATCCCTCGGATCACTTATCTATGTTGTAGTCACAACATCCCAATTGAGGTAGATTTACATATAGTTTGATCAATAATAAAAATAGTATTTCAATCTTCAATTATATAGCTACGTCATTTTTTTATAGAATCTTATGTTAAAATTGGGAAGATGTTTGTTAGGATATGTATTTTATAAGAAACCATACATTAGTGATATGAATGAAATAATATCTAAGAATTATAATTAAGGAACATGATTAATTTTTATAGACAATATGTACCGGCCATTTTCATTCAATTTTTTCACCATCGGAATAGGTCTCTACCAAGGTATCATGGGAGTTCTCAATAAACATACTAGTTCCCCTTGAATAAATGAGTAGAGAAGATCCTTCTTGTAAAATTCTAACTGTATGCTATTATAATTAATTTCAAGTTCATTCAACATGTGTCACCTTTTCTCATTGATATGTTCAAATTCATATAGTCATATATAAAACAATGCGTCTATTTCCATAACTAGTTATACTATATCGATGAGTAATTTCCTAATTCCATGATGGTTTAATTTATATCTCTCTCCATAGAATCTATACATTTCTCTCTTTCCAGATTCTATATAAATAAAATCTTTATAGGGGGATTATGCATCAATAAAAATGTGAGTATCGATTACCATAACAATGGGATTCATTTTGACTCCAATATATCACCTCTAATCCAATGATATAAAATATATCATTATGTTAGACCAATAGCAGGATGTGAGATCTACACTAAAAAAAGTCAAGTATTCCATGTGTAGTTTTGAAGGATGGAACTGATATGGTCATCTTAGCATTGACACTCCATTTATGTTAGGTTTCCTATATTCTCAAATTAGGATATTAATTCACTTCGTTATAATTACCTACGTAACCAGATTTTACTATTATCTGGTTTCCTATTTGGTAATATTTATGTGTTTTGATTTTTTTAATAATGTGTAGCCACATTGTGATATATATGGATAAATGATGGATCACATTACTGAGGAACACACCTTATTATGCTAAGGGTTTGTAAGAGTTTTTAGATTCTTCAATTTCTAATTGAACTGTTGATGGGAGAATAATATTTACATGTCCCCATTTTTAATTTAGAATATGGTTTATGAGAGATGAAGTTTATGAACACTTGATATTGAAGAAATTCCCTGCTCAAATATTTCTATTGGATTTGGCATGGATAATTGAATATTACAGAAAATTTGAGCACTGACATCAGTCGATAGTATGAGCTCCCAACTTCATCGATAATGGACAATGAAATGAAAAAACCTTATTAATGACGCATTCGGCATTGCAAGGAAACAAAATCAAAATCAAAACATATCAGAAGAACTAGTTGAGTGTGATACAAATTGAAATTTGATGGATGATGTTTTTTATACAATATGGAAACTATATCAATATTGTAACATATCATTGGATCCTCCTCTTGATATCAGGGAGACTAATGTAAGAGAAAACTTCACTGAGCAGATAGATGCATTTCTTTATTTTTTTGATGAAGGAAATAAATATTTGTGTAGTAGATGTTTGGAATATTCAAAATTTTATTTTTGGCTAAATTTTTACCATATCAAATGCCTATTTGGAATTATATGTAATGTGATGTCCATGATATTGTAATTTTTGTGTGATGCATTTATTGAAGAAAATGTTTCTGATTATTTTTATGATATAAAAAATGTTGTTGACAATATTTGTCTGGATTACACCAAAATACACTTATGCCCCAGTGATTTTATACTTTTTTGGAGAGAGAATTCAAGCAGATAGGATTGAAATAATGTTATTATTCTAGATGGAATTCAATGAGTGATGTTGGAATTCTGAATCAACATGATAATATGATGAAGAAGAAGAATAGAAGTAAAAGACCTAAAAAGGTTTTTCATTTCATTTCTTGAAAGCATCGATTGTAAATATTATTCATGTCATCACAAATTGCTGAACACAAGAAGTAGAATTTTATAGATAATAACAATAATGGGTTAACGCGACATCCAACAGATTCATAATTATAGAAGTCATTTGATTCATTACATCCATATTTCTTATCTAATCCTAGGAATTTTTTATTTCCGTTGGATACCAATGGATTCAACCCATTGGGAACATTGAGCACTAATAATAGAATTTGGCCAGTTATTTTGATCCCTTACGATTTGCCTCTGTGAATGTGTATGCAACAAACGTCTTTTATCATTTCGATGATTATTTCTATAAAAACAATTCTTGCAAATGATATTAATGTGTACTTGCAGCCTTTAATTGAATAATTACAGAAGTTGTGGAGAAATGGTGTTGGGAAAAATGATTCATCTTCTAGAATAACGTTAGAAATGCAAGATTCTCTAATGTGGACCATTAGTGACTTCCCTAGACATGGGAATTTAGCTTGTTAGAAAACTTACATGTGTTTGGATTTTCCAATTTGTATGTTTTATTTTGATCTTGAATAAATACCTCATAGTATAAAATGTTACTTCTAGTGTTATCAAATATTTCTCGATCCATCTCATAAATTTTGGTTGAACAAGTCAAAATTCAATCGTTCTACTGATCGTAGACCACCTCCAAATTTGTTGACAATTTTGGAAATATTGGAACAACTTGGAAATATTGAAAAAGAATTTGGTAAGGTGTATAATTTTAATGATAGTGGGAAACGAGTTTGAAGTGCATCATCAAGTGAAATCAGAATGCAATAGTGGAAGAAAAAAATATACAATTCAAACTTTTGTATTGGGAATTTAATTTATTGTAGCATTATATTGATGTGATTCATATTGAGAAAAGTTTTTGTGACAATTTGATCTTCACATTTCCTAATGAGAATGAAAAATAGAAGGATCGTCTCAATGCTCAGAATGACTTAAAACAAATGAACATAAAGCATGATCTCGGGCCAGATGAGAATGGAAAGTATGCTCTGGAAATTTTTGCAATGAAAAATAGGGATAAAGATACATTCATTAAAATTTTAAAACATCTCAAGGTATCTTATGGGTATTCAAGTAACATCTCAAGGTGTGTTGAATTAATGCATCATATGATATAAGGATTTAAAATTCACCATTAACATATTTTGTTATATTATTTTCCACCATTACCTTGCTTACATTATTACATGAAAAGGTTAATATTGTTGTACACCAATTTTACACATTCTTCATACAACTATGTGAGAAAACTATTCAACCATTTGATCTTGAAAACCTTCAGAATAGATTTATATTGACACTTTGTGCAATGGAGATGATCTTTCCTGCATCGTTTTTTACTATCATGATGAATTTAACTGTTCATTTTGGTGAGGAAGCTAAAATAGGAGTCCTTGTACATTATTGATAAATGTATCCAATTGAGAGGTAAATTAATTATATGTTATTCATTTAAGTAAACAATTCTTGACACTTAATTAAATATACAATTATGTTTTTTTCATTTATTTCATAGATATCTTAGGCATTTGAAATCATATGTTAAAAAAATTCAACATGAATGCTCAATTTTTGAAGGCTATTTAGAATTGGAGTGTCTTACCTTTTGATATAGATATGTTGATGATATTGAGACAAGATTCAATTGAGTTGGGCATTTTGATGACACATCTACTCAATCTCAACTACATGGGAATGCAAAAATCTTTCTTTCTATTGGTCGATCAGTTGGGAGGAGCTCAAATGTTACACTAAAAAAATGGAATTATAACTACCACATAGATATGTGTAGCTGAATAATGAAATTTTATATCCATTTATTGAAGATTTTATGATAAAAACTGGGATAAAAATGAGTGGTTGAACACGAAATGAGAAAGATATAACAAAATCTATTAATAAATAACTTGTAGAGTGGTTTTCATGAGTTGTAAGTTTGTAAGTATTACAATCATTACAGATATTAGGTTGACACATATATTTTGTAAATCTAATAATGTACATTACTTTTTTTAGATCATAGATACTGATATTTGAGATGATTTGTGATAATATTTGAAGTTTCTTTCTCAAGGTCCTCTAAAACGGTCAAGAAAGTTCAACGCTCATAATGTGAATGGATTTAAATTTCGTACATTCGATTAGGAAGAGGGTTTGAAAACACATAATAGTGGTATATTTACATTTTATGAAGTGGTATACTATGGAAATTAGACTGAAATTATCAAATTAAACTACCATGTTTATTTTTAATTTATTTTATTCAAATTCAATTAGGTTGATTTTATTAGGGGTGTTAAAAGAGATTACTTGAAATTAACTTATGTGAAATTCTCTCATTTGATGGATATTGGTGACCATGAATTACATGATTCATATATCTTATCATCACTAGAGAAAATGGTATATTATATAGAAGATGTCTTAGATGAATGGGGGAGTGTAGTTTATCATATAAAATAAAGAAACTTGTATGATATGGGTGATGAAGTGTAAGATTTTACCTCTAACATTGAATCTCATTCATAGAAAGAAGTGAACTTATTTTTCCATCATGATATTGAAAACATTAGTCTTGAAAGGGTGGGTTAAGTATATTAAGTTATGATATAGTAGGAAAACTATATGATTGAAGGAGAAAATGATAGTATGTGCAGTCATCCATTCATTTATCAACCACTTATATCGTTTTTGTAGTCATTCATTATCATAGTAAGGTATATTTTGTTTGTCCGTATTATAAATATGTTATCATTTATTATTTTTTTCCTGCAAGAATTTTTTGAAATATATTTTTTGAAGTTACTTTTATTTGATTAAATGATCGAAATTCCTTGAAGGAAGTTTTATATTGATACCATCCGACAATAAGTATCGAGCCAGTATTCCACTCATAGTTCTTGACGAGGATATTGGTGGGTGATTTTTATAGGTAAAATATTTAATATGAATAACACTAATGAAGTTTTCTATACTAATAACTATTTTTCACAAAATATGGAAACAATACTACTATAGAGAAAAATATAAATAGTTTTGATGTATGGAATCTAAACAGACTAAATATAGTTGTCCCATTTGACTACTATGGGTTCCATGTGGATGATGCAATGGGATTATTCAGCGAGATTCTAGGCCATCTGGTAGCGAAGCCAGTTACCCTTCTAATTATATATGATGATTGGATACATATGCCTTAATCTTGGAAAAATGAAGTTTTTTATTCACATATAAAGTAAATTTTAATATATTATAGTGTAATCAAATGTCATTATGTTATGAAATTATAAAATTTCTAAAATGAATCTCTTCATATAGATGTTTTTCCAATTTAACATTGTTGATGTTATATCATGAAATTGGAATTTAAAAGAATTAGTAGATTTATATTATAAGACAACTAGCTTTTTCCCTAGTGATGTTGCATCGATGACTACTGGTGAGTAGGTAAATCATATAATGCTAAAATCATTTGGTTTACAAAATTTTTTTGGTTTTAAGTTTAAATATAAATATACAATGATATTTAATTTTCAATATAATTGTATTGCAGGTTTCGGTAGCTGGAAGTAGAGATCTGGATGAAAATGGATATAGACAGTGTGATGAGTGGAGTTCATCTAGAAGCGATTATTTGTCCTTTGAGTTTTTCGAATAATATGGAATGAGAGGGTTTGTTGATGTATTATTTATGACACAGAACTGAAACTATTTATGGTTGTTTGTGAACTAATATACTTTTTTGTTGATTCCATATTTATTATATATGTGTGATTTCTTGTGCTTCTGATAGGGATTTTGTGTGCTAATGATTAGTGATACACTACATTAGAATCTTTTTTACCAGGTAGTTATGGGGCTGTAGAATCTGCAGTTAGCATTTTTTTTGTTAATCAACATTTAGCGGCAGTTTAAAATTCCATTATATATGGGATATTTTTATTTTAGGTAGTTAAAACCACCACTATAAGATGTATTTTTTTTTGGTGCTTAAAATCACTACTAAAAATGAAGCACTATTATTAATAGGTGGTTTTAATCAGTTTAGTGGCATTTTTTGGGGGTATTTTGGATTTTGTGGTGTCCTTAACTGCCAATAAATCGCCATTTTTTAATCTCCTAGAAAGATGCCATGAAAACAAAAATAAGGACTACAAAATATGCTTTCTACGATTCTTAACAGAAACTGCCGCTAAATAGAAGAAACCACCACGTATTGGATGTTGACACATGATTTAGCAGTGCTTTTTTAAACCATCGCATAACCATGTTGTGGCGGTTTAAACCACCACTAAATCAAAAAAAAATTGCAATCACTCAGACCTATTATTGTAGTGATTGTCACCATTATTTTATGTTTAGATTCATTTATATGATTCCATGTATTATTCTAAGAAAACCCTCTTTCCCTTTATTCTGAGAATTTATGTTTTGAAAAAATGATTTTAAATGAAAGGGATATATCAATATTTAATAAAATTTTCTTATGGCTACAAATAATGTTTATATGATGAAAGATTTTATATATTATATTATGGTTCCTATGAATTTATTATGAGGATGAGTGGATTTTTTCATCTAGGGAAGGAGATCTCGTTATAGCCCTCCAATGTATTGGGTAAAGGGAAAGATTTAACCAATTAGGTTTCTCCTAAGAGAATATGGTAATATATAGTTATGGATATTCCCAATATGGGATGGTGTTAACCGATTAGGTTCCCCCTAAGAGATTTTGGGAATATAATGTGATGATTATTCCAAGTATAACTATGTTGGTTATTCCTTATGTTACTGTGAGGGTTAATCCATATGTAAGAGTCATATGAGAATGATTCCCATGTTTCTTACATGTTTTATCAATGCTTACTATGGGTTTTAAATGTTTCCATTGAGAAAAAAAAGTATGTTTTTTTCATATTGAAAATATTTATTTCATAATCACAAATAATAATGTGATAAAGGTAATAATTTTATGGGTTTTCATTTTTTCACTAGAATAATGGATTTATTTTTTTATGTCCCTTTATGGCCTTTTTTTCCATCCCTCATTTTAAATTGTTTTTATATGGTGTAAGGATGGGTAAAGGAAAATAACAAGTCAAGATAAAAGTCATGAATATTTTTCAGGAAAATAAAATATGTTTTATTTTAAAAGATTTATATTCTTGGAAAAATGAATACTGGGTAGAAGTGTCCATTTTTTAATTTATAGGTTATTACCTAATTATTAAAAACTCTAAAACTAAATGATCTTTGTGAATGTAAGAAAGTTAATTCTTTTTCAAATTTACTAGAATATGTAAAGTTTAAGTTTAAGTCCTTACAGTTGGTGTTAGATCAGGGTTTATATTACATTATAGGTTAGGATGTTATGGGAAAATAAGTTAAAAGTACTATATAAACATAAAGGATAGTATATTGGGGATAATTTTGTTTATTTTTTATAAATAGAATAGAGTCAACGATATCATAATCTAGGATATGTTACTATTTATCATACTTATAAGATGCTTTATTAGGATTTTATTAATATGATCACACTAAGATTTTCTTCTTTAGAAAATGTTTGGATCCTGCAGGAAGCAAAGTATTAATGGATGTGAAGGAAAATGTGGTGGCTGTTTGAATGAGAAACTAAATGAAATGGTAGATGTAGTGAAAAAAAATTAGGGTTATTATTAAACATCTATAACATGTTCTGGTTTAAAACATGAACCTAGGTTAGTTTCCCAACTCATCAAATAAGATATAATTGATGATCCATGTATTTTTAGGTAATAAAGATCATAATGATAAAATTATTAAATGAATTATGTGTTATTAATGTGGGAAGAATAACCAAGTAAAATTTATTAAAATAGTATTAAGATGTTTTGTATGTGTTAAAGGAGGGATTAAAGAAATAATATTCCAAGGAAAAAGGATGTGTTCGTTAACACCATGAAGAGAAATAGATTTTTTCTCATGGAATCCATTTAATGTTTTGAATGTGGGGAGTATATGAATTATGAAAATTGATAACATAGGGGGAAATATAAAGAAAAAGATCAGCCAGACCATATAGATAAATATGTATTAATGCATAATTCCTTTATTGTTGAAGATAAAAGAACTACAACTCACATATGAAAGGCATGGATTATAAGTTGGATTATGTTTTGATATTGTTTAATCGTAGTCAATTATTCATATTTTTTATTATAAGTAAGTATTAAGTAATAAAATGGAATATCATGGTTAATAATGAATGTTTAATGATTAAGGTTTCAACATATATGGATTCCAGAGTTATCATGTAGTGTTATATTCAAGGTTGATTATAAATTTAAAGTCTTAGATACCCCTTTTGAGTTTTTATATGATGGAAATATTTTAGGAGACATTTATTGATTTTTGGTAAATGTTTGAGGTATATATAACCCTTAAGTTTAATACATGAAAATTTTATTTAATGAATAATGTACTTTTCATTTTTTGGACATAAGTTTAAATTTATTTATAACATTTAGGGTTTATATGATCTCTAATGATATTTTTGATAATTATATTCATATTTTCATAAATTTCATAGGAATTATATTAATAAAGTATTAGTAGAAGGAAAACCCACAAGTCGGGTGATGACCCATTACATCTTCAAGGATATGGGGCTTGGACCCCCAACTAATGGGAAATAAGGAAACAATGCTTACCACTGGCCTATGTGATGCCTTGAGATAACCATGAAATTGAAAAGTAGTTTTTTAGATGATTAATTTTATTTTGAAATAAGTTCATTATTTTGGGAAACTTATTTGATTAAGGTAGACATAAATTTAGGGGATTTTATTGAATTGTATTTTATAAGAATAAACAATTTTAATGTGTCTTTATGGAAATTTAAGTTTCTTATGGAAATGATTTCAATATTTTTGATATTATATTTTTAGGACATGTACGTTTTTAGGTATATAATAGTATATTCATTAGAAAAAATGTAAAATTTATTTTTGAAGAATATGTGATAAATTCCTTTTGATTTTTGGGTATCAACCTTTATCTGGAATATTTTAAATAATATTAAGGTTACTTATTTATCAAATTATCTATGCGGGACTTTGTGTATTATCATTGAGGATTTGGATATTAATATGTTATTTCTTCATATGAATGTTTATTATTTTGTTGAATTATCATATATTATTTTATCCATTTTGGATTTGGGTTATTTCTATAGATAATATGTATAGATTTTATCTAATTTTAGAATTATTTTTTTACATAAAATTTGATTTTAGTTCTTCAAGAATAAAAAATTAAACTTGAATACCAAATTTTTAGATAAAAAGATGAGATTATAGTAGAAATTGTTTGAAAGATGAAATTCTACTTATCAAGTAATTATATTTCCTTATAATTTTAGTCTATACTATAAATAAATTCCTCATCTATAAGAAAATGATCATGAAATAAAAAATTTATCCAATTAAATTAATTTTTGAGAAATTTATGGTCTCTTCACCCAATATAGATTTATAATTTTTTGTTTTTTAACTTTCTTCTGGTCATGTTCTCTATCACTCTATTTCATTTTCTGGGCATTATTTTTCTCTTCTAGGTCCATATTTTCACTTTCCACAGATGTTTTCCTACTTGTAAACCTACTCATGTGTTATTTTAGATGAAATTCATAATTATTTTTTCCTCCTTTCATGTGGAAGTTTTATTGACCATTTTTATGATGTGGGATATCAGAAAAGGTATTTTAAAATGCCACCCTTTGATTATTGAGATCAAGTTCAAAATTGTGAGGATGGAATTTATTAAAGGGGTATAATGTAATATCCCATGATTTTAAAATAATGACTATGCTAAATGGGATACAATATAGGCAACACCATACTTAATCAAACCACAAAATACTATTATTTAAATATGGTCGTTATAACCTTGCTGGTAAATTAGAGAGTATGAATGGGATTAAGTTATTCTTTATGTATATGTATATATATATATATATGTTCTCAATAAAAAAATGTATTGATTAATGATTATATAATAAGTAGTAAATTTTTAGTAAATCCATTTTATTCTTCAAATATATGTTTTCTTCAAAAATGGTTTTTATTTTTTTTATGAAAAAATTATATAATTATTTTTTGAAAATTTTATAATTTTAAATTTATAAAATAAATAAAAAATTTTAAATAATAATATAAAAATTATTCTATGGTGAAATTTTGAAATTTTCTAAAAAGATTGATTTTTCAGTGAATATTGAAAAATATAGATTTTATTGAAAACTATATTTTATTTTAAAGTATTTAAAGATTAAAAATTTATTTTGGATTAGTTTAAAAATTAAATTAGTTTATTTTAATCTATAATTATACAATTTTGGTTTTGTAAATGATTTTTATACTTTAATTTAATATAAAAAAACTATATTTAAAAAAAGGGATTTTCTAAAAAACCCATTTTACCTTGCATTTTTTCCGATTTAATGTTAAATTAGATTATGAAACTCATGAGTTTTAAATATTAAAAAATATATTCTATATTTTTAATTAGGGGGTAAAAATTTGGTAAATAGTTCCATTATATTTCTGGTCAATATGAATAAGAACCATAGTAAATTTTGTTACCATAATAACATGTAAATTGAGTAATTAATGGTTAAAAATAATATGATAAGGATGGTATAATTACCCTAAAACATGATATAACGTTTTATTTTATGAGTCCATTTAATCCATAATAATATAATATTCGGTTACATGTCCTTTTCCATTGGTATGTTATTATGAGGTTTATAATATTTTGTGTAAAAAAAGTATAAAATTTCACACACTTGTTTTTAATAAATATAATAATTTTAACATGGGGATAACTAAAAGATATGTTAGGTTATAAATATTATTTTTAAATATAAAATATTTATCTTAATCAAGGTAATTTTTTTAATTTTTAGGGAATAAACAGTTTCCATAAATTCTTACACAATGTTGGCGCAACAATTATTCAGTTAATGGAAAATTAAAATAAATGATATTAAAAAAATAAAAAGTTTTATAATTTTAAATAAATAAAGTAAAAAAAATTATAGATATAAATGACATATTATATTCATTTTTATTCATTGGATTATAATTCCTTTTTTTCTTGATGTTATTAAATTCAAAGTAAATGAATAATTCTAAAATTGACATTAACAATATTTTATAATAAAAACTAATTTATTAAATAATTTAAAATTCATAAAAATATTATAGTCAGAAATATTATTGTTATATGTTTCATTACATCAACCATATTCCATTTATGGGTGGTTTTGTTATTTTATTTTATCATTATTAACCCTTAAAGGATAGAAAACATTTATATGTTGGTAACTATCTAAATGGTTAATAAAGAGTTAAAATAGAAAGATATGGATAAAAATAAAAATCCAAACATGTTAAAATTTTGTTATAGGAGATTTTTTTGAAACTTCCATGTATTAACTTTAAATTTTATTAATTTGGATAGATTCTGACATCAAAATTAATTTATATTATTTTAATTTTTTAAGAAATTCCAAGAGTGCCCCACCCCTCTCTTATAAAAGGGCACCTATTATTCTCATTTCAACACACATAAAGAATTCTTTTTTTGACCAATAACTAAAAATATTAATTCCTTATATCTCTCGTCATGTAATGGAGGATTTTTTTAAATAATAAAACCATACTTGAAGATCTTTCGATGGAAACCTTAAGAGGTTGTCTGAATAAGAGGTGTCATTTATAAACGATCATTTTTGTTTTATTTCTTCTTCCACATCTTTAAAATATTATTCAACCATGATGAGATAATAAAAAAAGTATATAACATGTAATTATATATTATTATGTTAATTTATAACCAATATTCATCTCTAACATCCATTTAATGGAAAAGGAATCCATCATTCGTGTGTACGGTAGACTATGGCATCACGGACTAATGTAATTCATTTTCCATCACCGTCTCTCAATGATGGTTATAATGATGGAATAAATGTCTATATATGATATTAATTATGAATCTATCATTATTAAAATATAATATATCATTTAATTACTTAATTTTCTATTCATTGTGAAATGATAACACTGTTCATGCATATGTGTGGACTACCACCTCCATGAATCGATGTTATTTGTTTTTCATCATCACATCCCATGGATTATATATATAAGTGTATTTAAATGAATAATATAATATTTGTGATATTATTATAACTTTTTAAATATATAATAATTCTTTCCTTCTTTGAATAATGATTGTTGAGAAATGGAAATGTTACTCATGCATACATACGACCTTCTCTCTCCATGATTATAATATAGTTCATTTTTAATAATTATATATCATGATTCGTTTTAAAAGTATAATTTTTGTATATAATTGATAATTATGTTATGAATATTATTATATATATTATCTAATAATTACCACTTTGACCATAGTTGGCCCACCGAAGTGATTTTGGACTTACGAACCAAATATCGCTAAAACATCTAATGTAAAATTAAAAGATTAAGATATTATATATGAAATGGTAATGGGTTAAAAAAAGGGAAAATAAACTTAAAAAAGGTTCTTAAGAAATTAAATAATTAACATAATTTTTTATTTAGGAAGATAAGTAACGTACGTGATGAGTTGGTCTCAAGTTAAGGGGATTACTTTTAAAAAATCCTTTTTAAAATTTTCCCTTAAAACACACATTTTCATCCATTTCCATATTTTTTAAAATTATTTTATTGAAATTTATATATATATGTGTGTGTGTGTGTGTGTCTGGACATAAGTTAATTATAAAGTTAAGTTTTTTTTATTTTGAATTTATTTCAATGGTTTTCAAAATGAATCTTTTTATGGAGTGTTTTATCATTTTTTACAAAAATGACAAAAGAAATTTTCTATTTTAACATATATGGTGATGAATTTTCCCACCGTCATACCAATTATTGTATGTTTTGATTTTTTTTATAAGATTTAATATTTTATTCAAATAAAAGCATTATTTCCCTTGGTTTTGGGAATTTTATTTTTGAAATTTTTTTTTAAAGGAAATGGATACATCATTATCTGAAAATGTTTTCTTATGGGTGAAAAGAATTTTTTTATGATGCAAGATTTTATGTATTCTATTATGGATCATAAGAGTTGTTTATGATTATGGGTGGTTCCATTATAAACCTACATCATGTGATCCTATTATATCACTCTAATTAATTAGTTAAATGGGTGGAATTAATTGATTGGGTTTCTCCTAACAAAATATTGGAATATACTGTGATGGTTATTCTTAATATGCAATGGTGTTAACCTCTTAGGTTTCTCCTAAGAGATTTTGGGAATATAATATGATGGTTATTTCTAGAATAACCATGATATTTATTCCATGTGTAACTATAAGGGTTACTCTATATGTAAGAGTGTTATGAAAATGATTCCCAAGATTACTAAATGTTTTATATATGCTTTCTATGGGGTTTAAAATGTTTCCTTTGAGAAAAAAGTGTGTTTTTGTCATGTAGAGATGATGTATTTCATAATATTAAAGATTAATATAATAAAGGTAATTATTTTATGGTTTTCCATGCTTTTAATTGGACTAATGAGTTTTTTTTATTTTTATTCCCCTTCAAGAGATTTTTGTGCTCATCCCACAATTTAAAATGTTTTTTGTAGGGTTTAAAGATGGTTAATGGAAAAGAATTCAAGTTAAAAGTCATGAATATTTTTCATGAAAAGAAAACATGTTTTATTTTATATGATTTATATTGTGGTAAAAATGGAAACTTAGTAGAATTTTTCCCCTTGTAATTTATGGATTATGATCTAAGTCTATAAAACTATAAACCTAAAAGATATTTGGGAATGTAATAAAGTTAATTCTGGTTTTAAGTAACTAGAATATGAAATGTTTAAGGGATTTTATCTACATTAACAACCCAGTTGTCATAAATATTTGTCTTTCCTGGTGAATAACCTAAGTATTCATTATTTTATATCATCTTTTTATACATTAGAATAAAATTCTATGAGAAATAACATACATATTAGTTATAAATAGATAAAACATATTTAGTCTTCATCTGTGTCACATAAATTATTTGATAATTTAATAAAATATTTTAATTTTATAAAAAAAATAAATCATAAAGAATTTAATTAAAGAATAATGTAATAATGGAGTTTTTTTGAGAAGTAAAGAACATTATTTTTTACACATTTCCTAGGAATCGCATATCATTTATTTTTTCTTAAAGCAATACATGGAAAAAAATCCTAGCACAAAAAAATCATAACTAATTTTTTGACATGAATTACTTTCTAATGGGATGAAATTATTATAAATTGAATACTCATTGAAGTAAATTTTATTTTATGATAGTATGAAGACAAAAAATCAAAAAAAAAATATCATAGAACATGTGCATGAAGTCCATGAAATATATCTTGGTCATTACATAGAATAATTGTATTAACATAATTTACATGTTCTAAGAATTTGATTGAGGATTATTTTTATAAGGATGAATTACTTATTATTGTATATGATATTGATATAACATTTATAATTTCACAAAAACAACATGATATAAGTTCATATAACACATGCTCTTCGATGAGTATTGACTGTTGACATGCAAAGAACAAGTCCGTAAAACATATTCTTTGATAAGGAACTAAAAAATTCAATGCATAACATATAACTTTAATTATATGTCATAAAATATAAAATTAATATTTAAAACCAAAAATTTAATGATATAGTATTATGATTTCATAAAACATTTATGTCAAAAACCAACCCGGGTCGACCTTGAACCGGTCACCCGAGCCGGTGCGCGACAAGGCCCGAAGGGCGTTCTCGATCCCCTCGGGCTGGCAACTTATGTCGGGCATCAAAAATAACAAGTGGGAACGATTTGGCCCATAAAAGAAAGACAGGAAAACAAGTAAGGACTAAAACTGGCAGTGGAAAGAAAAAAAAGATCCAGACATACCTCTATGTGACCTTCAAGGTCACCACCAAACCAAAGACAAGACTTGCTCCCAACACGAGCAGTCACTAAAGAGAAACCTGAAGAAAAGCAGGAACCTGCAACTAAAAAAAATTAAAAGATAGGCGTGAGCACAAAATTCTCAGTAGGGTTGCCAAAGTAAACCACTGAATCCAAGTATATATTTTCCTCAAAAATCCATTAACACAAGTTTTAAATACAACTATAAAAATAGGATTTTCTCATTTTAAAATAAACAACAATTTTTTTCCCATTTGAAAATCCAACGCACACTATAAATCATTTTCAAACCATTTTCTGTTTTATAAAAAAAACCCAGGTACAAATGATATCATGGTTGTGCTATAAAGAAACAGGTAAACAGTACAGGATGAAAATAAACCAGTGAAGCAGAATGTAAACAAGTAATAGGCTTAAACCATGGGCGATCCTGAACATCCCTAGACAACCCCTGGACGCACTCAGTTCAGAACCACCTGTCGGCGTATGGTGAAGCCCCATAGTCTATAACCCACTGATCTCCTTCGCGACAAAATCAGCGGCAAATCCCACCTGGCCTCTCAATCTACCAAAGGGCACCAACCTGTCTAATCGGGGCTGGTGAGAAATCATCACACGATAATCTATAAGACACCCAGGAACCCATGGTATTTATATCACTGTGTAAGTAGGAGGCCCTCGCACGCGTGACTCATCTCACCGCACATTCCTACCCCAAACACGGACGCTTCCTATGCGTTCACCCATAAAGGGTTACCCTAGATAAGAGCACCCCCTATATACATATATAATCATTTCACATCAACAAAGTGTCAACTGGGCCTTCAAAACATTTAAACCATTTTATAAATCATGTCAAGTTTCCAATCAGGCACACACATTTGTCAAACCACAATCATTTCCAGAAACCAACACGATTCACAAAATAAGGAATTTTTTTTATAAATTCAACATTTGATTTCAAACCAAACCCAAACCTAAAACCATTTTAAAACAGCCAATCAAAGTACATGTTCTTTAAAATTCGAATGCTAAAAACAAATTTACCCCAAAATTACACTTATCAAAGACCCCACTAATCATCCTAGAAACATATGCACCCCAAAACACTTCTTAAGAATGTTTTTCACCTCGTTCATAATTTAATAAAACTTTTAAACAATTTATAAAATAATTCCAACTAGCAAAAAAATGGATTACACTAAAAATACACCTGATTCATATAAAATTACATATACTCAAACAAGGAACCACTTGAAAACCCCCTTTTTTATTTAAGAAGTTATAAAAATTTAAAATAAAACACCTTAATAAATAGAAATCACTCAAATATCACCTTAACCCAATTTGCACCCAATTTGCACCAACACAGGCATAATCAAAGAATCGCACCAAAATATAATTTTGACACATTCAAAAGAATTATAAACATAGCAATGAACTAAATAAGGGGTATTATAAAGATGAAAATCAATGAAAATAAATAATTTGACTAATCCAAGTGTTAAAGAATGTTTCGGAAAGGATAAAATAGGATTCACCTACCTCAAACCAAGGGCAGACGTGACGCCACTTCAGTGGAAGGATGAGTCGAGCCTCACGGTCCCTTCGCACACGCGCGCCACCCAGAAAAACACACAATAACAAACACGACATTTAGGAATTAATCAAATTGTATAAAAACATCAAAATTAATCGAACTAAAAAAAATACCCAGGACTAGGAGAGGATAGGGCTACCAGCGAGGGGAACCGCAGCCACACCGCAGTAAGGCAAGGGCCGACACGGCAAAGCGGAGGCCGGCACAGCAAAGCAAAGGCACTGCGCAAGAGATTCGGGCCGCACTAGAACAAATGCTGGACAACGGAGGGGTCTCGGGTCCGCCGGAAGCACACCAGACCGGAGTGAGAGGTCTGGTAGGGGTTCGAGTCGCATTGGAGACCCTCTAGACAGGGGTTCGCTGGAAAATAGGTCGTTGAAGTATGGAGGGTGCCGGTTGGTGCTTCAGGGGGAGGTTGGCTGGAGGAGGAGCCAGAGGCCAGTGGGGGCGGTTGCCGGCCGGGATCGGAGCAGCGGGAGCTAGGAGGGAGAGCGGTGGGGTCGGCCGGGAGGGAGAGCGGCAAGGAGCCGATGTGGGCTGCAGCGGCGGTGCAAGGCAGAGGAGGCGGGGTCTGCCCAAGGCGGAGGACGCCGGAGGCGGTGCGGGCAGGCGGGAAGCGGCGGAGCAGGGAGGCCATGACGACGACGGGGCAGGGAGGGAGGTGGCCGGCGCGGCACGCAGAAGGGGAGAAGGGGGGGCAGCTTGCGCAAAAGGGAAGGAGGGGGTTCCATGTAGAGCTAGGGTTAGGGGGTTTTATTTTTTATTTTTTATTTTTTATTTTTTATTTTTTAAATCAAATAAAATCTATAATAATAATAATAATAACTATATTAATAAAAATATAATTTATAGTAATAATAATTGTAAAATTTATAATAACAATAATAATTGTAATATTTTTTTTAATAATAATAATAACAAAAATTTTAATAATAAAAATAATAAAATTACAACATAAAAATTTTAATATTTAAAAAGTCAGGCGAACGCATGGTCGCTACTAGCGATGCGGTGATCACGTACAGACACGAAACCTGCCAACACAATTAAACCTTGAAAATTTCAAACCGGGACCAAGAAAAGGAGTGAAAAAAAGCATCTGTGGTCGGGGTGTGACAATTCTCCCCACCACAGACACTTTCTTCCCCCAGAAAGTCACCTAGTTCAACAATGGACAATATAAGAAACCATGCCCGGGTGAAACTGGAAGAAACCACAATACAAGAGAATGGGAGAACACGAAAGGGTTCTCCCCACCACAAAAACTCATCTAGCACAGAAAAAATAACACTTAACCATAGCACCCCGGGAGGGGGGGCGAAGCGGGAACTCCCAACCAATCCAAACCAACTCCCATAGCACGTTCAAAACAACACACCCGTCAAAACGTTGAACCCTCGACCAGAGTCAACAACCTTCACACCAAAGAAAACCTATGAAAAGGACTTAACCCGGATATCGATTCGGAGACATGACCCATTGAAATACCCTAAATATAACACATTCAACAAGCATAGCTAAATTGAGGTCAACCTACAAGAGGGTCAAACACACTTTTAAGAAAGACACACGATTCAGAAAATCACATCCACACAAACCAGACTGCTTGGATTATAATAGAACAAGTCCATCATAACTATATGGAAAAACAACGCCCTTATAATGATGTTAAAACTTTAATAGCTGAAAAACAAACATGAAAAGATTTCTAAGTGCTCCACCGTCAACACTGAACACAAAATCGGGACCAAGGCTTCACACCCCTGGGAACTCCTGACTGTGCACGAGCTTCACCCCGAGACATGTGGCTGGGGCTCTGATGGCTGAAGCATATCCTACCTCACAGTCAGGTACTGAAACTCTCCAATAATGTCATCCTCTTCAAGCGATGCTTCCTACAAAACTTCTCCAGATGACCCAAATAGCTGCAACGATGACACGTCTTCAGAGGGTTGTAGCAAGACGGCTTTAAATGCCCGAAACGACCACACTGATAGCATACCACTGAATGATCTGATGAACTGGGAGCCGGGGCCAAAGGGGACAACTCCTTGGGAACAGTTTCCTCTGACATCCTTTCCTTGCCAGATGGGGAAACCTTACGAACAACTGGGTACGCTGGACTGCTGACCACTGGCACTCCAGAAACCAACTCAGCTAAAAATGCTTCCTCCACCAGCTTCTCAAACCGATGGTCTTTAGGAGGGAGGACTTGTTCCTTGATCTCCGAACGAAGACCCCCGGTGAAAAGAGAGGTCTTCATGAGATCATGTGACGCTAACTCTGTATAAAGGACAATCAGTTCCTTGAAATGGTCAACATAGGCCTTCACCGTTTGTTGACCTTGTTGAATATGTACGAGCTCTCCCTTTTTCTTCGCCTTCACTTCTTCAGGTATAAACCATTGGATGAAAATGGTTTTAAAGACATCCCACGTCATTCCCACTTGCATTGACGGTGGGGCAATCATCTTCCACTGGTCCAAAGCTGGACCCTCAAACAATCCTGTAACGGCACGAACCTTAATAGCATTGGGAGTACCCAACATTTTGAAGACACGCTCCACCTCTTCAATCCACTCTACTGCTTCTAGCGGGCCTCGATCACCACGAAGAATAGGCAACGTCCGAGAAGGACTAGAAACTAGGCATGAATCATTAGAAGCCTTGGGGATCTTTCTGGGAAACATTCTCTAAACAACATAAAAACACAAATCCAAAAATCAGCATCCAAACAAATCTTAATCAATGGGACAATCGCATACCAACAACTGGCTCGCCCGATAGAAATCCACTTGTGAAAAACACCATTTCATTTCAATTTAAAAACCACCTTATTTCAAGGCTATTTTCCAAACACAAAACCCACTTTCTAAAACAAAACCCAATTTCTGAAATCATTTTACTCTTTCAAAAATCATTTTAGAAAGACAAGGTCAAACCTTTGGTTTTAAATAAACACCCATGGCATCTCATGAATCGTCACATGTGTGTCCATCCATTCCACTCACGTCATCCATAAACAAGTGCCTCCCAAGAACTTTTCACACAAACCCGCACACATGCGATCATTCATAAGGAATACCAAGGGTCGCACCCAAACCATTTCCTTACCAACTCCAAACGCGTACTATACATTGAAACCAAAACACCTTCAATTTCAAAACCCACTTTACCAATTTAAAACAATTTTAGAGAAAACATTCTTTCTTTTATTTAAAAGAAAACCACTTTTCCCCCTCAAAAGTACACTTACACCAACCGAAACCTAGATGACGTCCAACTTTCATCAAACTAGCGGAGTGAGGGACTAGTAGTCATGCTTAACTCGACGACATGGTAGTGGGCCATGCCCCAAGTAAGCATTAACAATTAGGAGGGATTTTAAACCATGTACTCGGAATCCACATGGGTCACTACTCCATGTGAAATCATGATGTAACACCAGTTTGCCTTCGTTGTCATCCCTCAATCCAAAACAAAGACAAAAGATTCAAGTCCCGGACTACCCCTGGTAACTCGAGGTTCGGAACGAGCAAAGGTTCATGACTCCCTTCTCGTACCTACCTCTCGAGTCCCGATAGTCCTAATCTCTAACTACCAAACACCCCCAAATAACAAGGGCCACCTTTGATACCATTTTGTCATGAACCAACCCACGTTGACCCTGAACCGGTCACCCAATCCGGTGCGCGACAAGTCCCGAAGGGCGTTCCCGATCCCCACGGGCTGGAAACTAGTGTCGGGCATCAAAACTAACAAGTGGGAACAATTTGTCCCATAAAATAAAGACAGGAAAACAAGTAAGTACTAAAACTAAAAACTAAAACTAGCAGCGGAATGAAAAAAAAGATCTGGACATACCTCCATGTGACCTTCAAGGTCACCACCAAACCAAAGACAATACTTTCTCCCAACACGAGCAGTCACTAAAGAGAAACCTGAAGAAAAGAATAACCTACAACTAAAAAAAGTAAAAGATAGGCATGAGCAAAAAATGCTCAGTAGGGATGCCAAAGTAAACCACTGAATCCAAGTATATCCTTTCCTCAAACAATCCATTAACACAAGATTGAAATACAACTATAAAAATAGGATTTTCACCTTTTAAAAAAACAACAATTTTTTCCCCATTTGAAAATCCAACGCACACTTTAAATCATTTTCAAACCATTTTCTGTTTTATAAACAAAACCAGGTACAAATGATATCAAGGCTGTGCAATAAAGAAACAGGTAAACAGTGCAGGATGAAAATAAACCAGTGAAGCAGAAAGTAAACAAGTAATAGGCTGAAACCATGGGCAATCCTGAACATCCATAGACAACCCCTGGACGCACTCAGTTCAGAACCACCTGCCGGCGTATGGTGAAGCCCCATAGTCTATAACCCACCAATCGCCCTCACGACAAAATTAGCAGCAAATCCCACCTGGCCTCTCAATCTACCAGAGGGCACCAACCCGTCTAATTGGGGCTGGTGAGAAATTGTCACACGATAATCTATAAGACACCCAGGAATCCATGGTAGTTATATCACTATGTAAGTAGGAGGCTCTCACACGCGTGACTCATCTCACCGCACTTGCCTACCCCAAACACGGACACTTCCTATGCGTTCACCCATAAAGGGTTACCCTAGATAGGAGCACCCCCTATATACATATATAATCATTTCACATCAACAAAGTGTCAACCAGGCCTTCACAACATTTAAACCATTTCATAAATCATTTCATGTTGCCAATCGGGCAAACACATTTGTCAAACCACAATCATTTCTAGAAACCAACACGATTCACAAAATAATGAATTTTTTTATAAAGTCAACCTTTGATTTCAAACCAAACCAAAACCTGAAACCCTTTTAAAATAGCCAATCAAAGTACCTGTTCTTTAAAATTCGAACGCTGAAAACAAATTTACCCCAAAATTACACTTATCAAAGACACCACTTATCATCCAAGAAACATACGCACCCCAAAACACTTTTTAAGCATGTTTTCACCTCGTTCATAATTTAATAAAACTTTTAAAAAAATTATAAAATAATTCCAACTAGCATAAAAATGGCTTACAATAAAAATACATCTGATTCATATATAATTACATAGACTCAAACAAGGAACCACTTGAAAACCCCATTTTTTTATTTAAGAAGTTATAAAAATTTAAAATAAAACACCTTAATAAACAAAAATCACTCAAATAGCACCTTAACCCAATTTGCACCCAATTTGCACCAACACAGGCATAATCAAAGAATCGCACCAAAACATAATTTTGACACATTCAAAAGAATTATAAACACAGCAATAAACTAAATAAGGGGTATTATAAAGCTGCGAATCAATGAAAATAAATAATTTTAATAATGAAAGTGTAAAAGAATGTGTCAGAAAGGATAAATCGGGATTCACCTACCTCAAACCAAGGGCAGACGCGACGCCACGTCAGTGGAAGTATGAGCCAAGCCTCACGGTCCCTTCGCACACGCAACCCACCCAGAAAAACACACAATCACAAACACGACATTTAGGAATTAATCAAATTGCATAAAAACATCAAAATTAATCGAACTAAAAAAATATCCAGGACTAGGAGAGGAGAGGGCTACCGGTGAGGGGAACCGCGGCCACACCGCAGCAAGGAAAGGGCCAACACGGAAAATCGGAGGTCGGTGCAGCAAAGCGGAGGTGCTGCGCAAGAGGTTCGGGCCGCGCCGGACCAAACGCTGGACAGAGGAGGGGTCTCGGGTCTGTTGGAAGCACATCGGACCACAGTGAGAGGTCCGGCAGGGGTTCGGGTCGCGCCGGAGACCCGTTGGACAGGGGTTTTCCAGAAACGGGCTGCCGGAGTAGGGAGGGTGGTGTTCATAGCGGCAGGGGGAGGTCGGCCGGAGGAGGAGCCGGAGCCCGGTCGGGGCAGCTGCCAGCTGGGATCGGAGCAGCGGGGAGCCGGGAGGGAGAGCAGTGGGGTCGGCCGGGAGGGAGAGCGGCATGGAGTCGATGCGGGCTGCGACGGCGGTGCAAGGCGGAGGAGGCGGGGTCGGCGCAAGGCGGAGGACGCCAGAGGCGATGCGAGCAGGCGGGAAGCGGCGAAGCGGGGAGGCCAGGATGGCGATGGGGCAGGGAGGGAGGTGTTCGACACGACACGCAGAAGGGGAGAAGGGGGGGCGGCTCGCGCAAAAGGGAAGGAGGGTGGCGCTGGGTAGAGCTAGGGTTAGGGGGGTTTTTTTACAAATAAAATCTATAATAATAATAATAATAACTATATTAATAACAATAAAATTTATAGTAATAATAATTGTAAAATTTATAATAACAATAATAATTGTAATATTTTTTAAGAATAATAAAAACAACAATTTTAATAATAAAAATAACAAAATTCCAACATAAAAATTTTAATATTTAAAACATCGGGCGAACACACGGTCACCGCTAGCAATGTGGTGACCGCGCACAGGCGCGAAACCCGCCAACGCAATTAAACCTTGAAAATTTCAAACCGGGACCAAGAAAAGGAGTGAAAAAAAGCATTTGCGGTCGGGGTGTGATAATTTACTTATATGGTTTTACAGAATATGACATTTCCTTAAGTTAAAGACTCCCATAATTGAACTTAAGTTAAATAAAAAATATATTAATCAAATAAATTAATAATTTTGAACATTTCTCAAAATATTTACTAAAAATTTGTATAAAACTAATGAATATTAAATTATGATATTAAATATTTAGTTGGAATGATTTTTGGAATAACTAAAATATAAGTTTAGATTTATTATAAAAATGAAAATTTTGAAAAATTAAAAAAGCAGACCTAAATTCACACTTTAACAGAGATCCCTATATGTAAATAGAAATTTCATCATGCATAAAACATATTGAAAAACAATAATAGATAAATATATAGGTTGAAACACATAATGTAAACAAAGACTTTTGTAAAGGCATGTCATGATGTGTATCATAAATAATGGTAAGGGTTATCACTAGAAGCAATATATGGATGTAATTGAGTGAATAATTTACAAAATATTTCTTTTTAATATCTTTAACGAAGTTTAATATTTGTATATTTTCTCTATATCTAAGATATTGGAGCATTAGTTTTCTCAAGATCCTTATTATTTTCACATGAAGCTATTTTGAATCAAAATTGGCTGAGATTTTGGATTTTTGAATAAGAAAATATATTTTTTTTATAATTATATTCAAGGAATATATTTTGAAAATTTTGTTTTAGAGATAATTTAAAATTATTTATTAAATTATTAAAATATATTAATTATTTCTAGGACAAAAAAGTGAAACATTTATCAAGAGTATATTTAAAACTATAAGAACTAACGTCTAGTGAGGATACCTTGTTTGAGAGTAGTATTTCAAAGAAATATTTGAGTTCTTGGTTGTTTTTTTCAGAATTTTAAAAATAATCCAAATAATATCAACTTAATTTAAGTAAATTAAAAACATATAAATAATTTTTTTTCATTTTATTTGAGAGTTTCCATTATAAATAAGATTTATTCTTGTAATCTTACTAGATATGTTCATTATTTTTTTAGGATAATTCCTTCTCCTAAACCTTTATAATCTTTACTAGGATATGAGTGTACTAAATATTTTACCTAGAAAATACCATTCACAAAATAGGATATATTCACCCACTTTGGAGGATAATTTTATAAAAAAAATATGTTTCCTTTGTTTTATTTTATTTAATGTGGATTAGAGTGAGTTTAAAGAATGATTTGATCCTTATTCTAATAAGTAATGGTGTTTTATTTTAATTAAATAATAAAAACAATTGAACACTATTTCAATACCAAATTATATATGTTTCATCCAAAATTTCTTGGGGAACCATAATTAGTATTAGAACATATTGTTTTCTATTTTATTTAATACATGGGGTTTGTTGATGTGGTCTTATTTTTCATGTTTACCACATAATTTATATATCAATTATTGGTAAATTTATTCTAAAACTAGAATATAATTTCTTATTCTCATATGATTGTGAGAGTATAGGAGAATGTGAACATAATTTCAAAATATATTAAAAAGTATAGCTCTTTTTGTGCTTAAATGAATAATTTTTTGGGAGTTTTATTTCAATATATATAATGAGAAAATTATTAAATTTGTAGATCTAAAGTATTAAATCTCACGTGATTGAAAATAAGTTTCATGAGATGATAAAATATTAATTTTTTCTCAAATTAAATTTACCGTTGAATTTGATTAAAATTGATTGTGTTTTATTCATTGAAAATGTGCTTGGAAATTCAAAATAGTCATTTTGTGTTGAGTTTTTAATATTTATTGAAATTATTGGTAAGGTTTAGATTTATGTTTGTGTTAACTTTGAATATAAGAGGGGAAAACACAATGACATTGTGGAAACTAATATCTTTCTGTAAAAAGGAGGGATAGGAATTCTGATAACTGATGTTTTATATTTGAGTTTGTAAAAGCATATAGTAGCCAAGAATATTTACATATATGTTTTCTCTTCTAATTTTATTTTTTCCCTTAGTTTTTATTACTTGATTTCAATTAACAATTCACAAGTATTATTAATTTCGAGCATCCTCATTATATTATTTATTAGATGATCATGGTTATTATTATAAGATTGATTTTTTTCATTCTTAGTTCATATTTCATGACCACTAGTTATCTCTACATTTCCAATCAAATTCTTATAATTTTTTATTATTTTATTTGGTTGAAATATTGATTAGTGTAAACTATTTATAATTAATCTTTCCACAAGTGATTATTTTTAGTCAAAAATAATTGATCCAAAAATCATGATTAATGCTCTTCAATGGAATAAAAATGTATCAACAAAACAATATTTTAGTCTAATAAATCAATTCAAATCACATATTATTTCACTTTTGGAATGATATTTTACTTATTAAATAATGAGAATCAATTTAGTAGAATAAAACATGCCTTTACTGATATTATTTGAATTTTATATGTAAGTTTAGTTAATTAATGTAAAATATACTAAAAATTAAATTATTTTAAAATTAGATGTTCTAAAAATATATTTCACTTATCTTTTCAATGTTTTTTTAATGCTAAATCTTTATTAATGTTTTTCCAAGATTCTATTGTTATATATGTCCTTATTAATTCTATTCATTATACTCATCATAATAAATATTATTTATTACCTAATTTCTTTCTTTCCTTACTATTTTAAGAGTTTAAATCCTTTGATAATATATCTCATTCTCAATGGACATGATCTTCATTTCAATAATACTAGTGTAGTATAGCTAAAATAAATATTTTGAAATGTTGATATGACTATGTATTAAATCAAAATTTGGTTCCATTTTTTAGGAAGGCATAAATATATTTATTATAATTTTATAAAAATATTTCAAAAAACTAAAAAATAGTGATTTTTGTGCTAAGTTTCTAGATTTTTTCTTAGTGGTAATATGTTTTGTTACCTATATTATTTATATGTGATATTAATTTAAAAAATATTCTTATTCCTAAAGTTTTATAAATGTTTGCAGATTATTTATTTCTAGAAAAAATTTATAATTTTTTATTTTGAATTTTATTATGCTTTTTACAGTGGAAATCAATTTATTCTTGTGAAAACTGTATAAAGTGAAATATAAATTATTCTATATGCTATATTTTTTAAAAACGTGTCTTCTAAAAAAATTATATTTTTACTTTAGTTTAATTGTGTATTGAAAATATTTAAATCCTGGTTACTAGTCATTAGTCTCTTTAATGATTTTTTTGAAATTTTTCTCACTAAAATTGTTGTTTAAGATTTGAAATTTTTATTTCATTGCTAGAACAATTGTTACTTGAATTATAAAATCATTTCAACACTCTTACAATTAGTTAAATGTAAAAATAGAAGTATTTTAGGGATAGTTTCAACAAATAATGGGTTTATCATGAACTATGATAGTTATGGGTGCACCACATGATAATGTCTACATACTAAACAATGAAAACTATGACAACATGAAGAAAATAAAAAAAATGTAGAATAAAAAATTTTATGGGTTTTAAAAAAAACTCTAATAAACTTAATTATAATATTTATCAATATAAAGATCACATCCAAAGGTTAAAAAATCAAATGGGGTAATTTAATGAAAAAATAATTGAGGAAAAAATGAATAATAATTTGTAATAACAATAATAAAAAGAATAAATATTATCTACAATGAAAAATTCAATAAGAAATAAAATAAAATAGTGATAAATGAGAGTTAGAGTGAGGATGGTGAGGAAAACAATGTTCTTGATTCTCTTAAAGGGGTATTTTATGCATAAACTGTGGGATGATTATTAACTCATTAATGGTAAAAACTATTTTTTGGTAGAAGAAGTAAAATATATTTTGAATTTTTCACCAAAAAGAAAAAAAGTTGTTTATATGTTTTTAAGGATGAATATATTAAATTTCAGAAAACAATAGTTACTATAAATTAATTTTTGAATAAATTATTCTTCTATTTTTTGAAAATGATGATTTATAAGAGTGAAAATTAATTTTGGGATATTTTTTGGAAAAAAAATAATATAAAAATATTGGTTCAAAATTTTAAATAACTGATTTGAAATGTTATCTTCATTTCTTAAAAACACAATTTCCCATAATTTTTGAATTATTTCATTATGATTAGGATATGGGTTAGAATATGAAAAAAATTATGGATAAAAAATATTTCTCAGTAATTCCATTTATGATTTTTATGAATCAATGTATGATGAAAAGGAATTGAAAGTTGATTACTTAGGGAAAGAAAAAATTAATCATAAATTTCCTCATTTTAATTTTACTCAAATAGAATTGGATTTATCTTTCTAGAAAATTGATAAAGAAGCTCAAAAAAACTTCAATTTTCATTTGAGGATGACATATTAATGTCTAGACCTAAATCAATACTTGATCAAAAATGGGTCTTTCTAGGTGAAATTATTTTTACTATGGTGATTATTATTGAAAATGAAATAATATATAAATTTTATGTGGGGGATAACATAAATATAAATAATTTTCGATCTAAAACTTTTGGAGTCGATCATAAAGTCTATTTTCCCAATTTTTACATGAAAATTTAAATTCATAATTCATTAATTCATGAGTTATAATTTGATATATGTGATGATTCTATTCATACCAAAACTCCTTTGGTAACTAAATTTTAAATAATAGTTTCATAACTTGATTTCCAAGGAGTTAGATTAGTGGAAATTGATCATAGGTATGTTTCAAATTGTATAAAATATTTTAAAAAATTAATTTTAAAACCTATTATTGGATCTTTTATTTCGTAATTAGTATATTTTACACTTTTTTATAGTATTTCAAGGATCAAATTAGTTTGAGAGCTATGGGAATATTTTAACACCTTTAGAAGGACCCCATTAACTATTCCGACATCAAAGGTATTTAAAATGATTCAATTTCTAATTCAAAATTGAAATTGAACTTATGTTGTATTCCTTCATCAAGGGGGTCCTCTAGAGATTTATTTTAGTTATTAGGAAACTTGATTGCTTCCATATAGATTTATGAGCTTATGGAATTGATTTATCACTTATTAATAATGGAGAAACTAATATGTGTTGGTTTCATTCTTGAAAACCACATCCAACCAATGAGTAGGGTCAGTTTCTATGTAATTTAGACTATAGACAAAAATTTATCATTGCATGGGATGAAACCCATATTTTTCTTTTTTATAATAAAATAATTATGGTTTTTGTGTTTTTACTACATGTTTTTTATTAAAAAAATAAAAAATTATCACCATTAATTTTATCTTACTACTCAATTATGGAAAATTGGACATGTTAATTTATTATAGCACCACCTTTCAACTAAAAAAATAGGTTTTTCATTCTTGTATAATTTTTTTAAAACTATTTTTTCATATTTGTTTCTTATAATAATTAAAAAGATAGTATCTTGAATGATCTTTTCTAGTGAACATAATAGTGTTTTCATCTTGTTTCCACCTAAGAATAAGTTGTTCTTCTAAAATATTAAACTCAATTATAATTTTTATAACTTCATATGGAATCCATGGATATATTGGGAGATTAATTTGCTTCACTTTATTCTTTAGTTTATTTTATGTTTCATTTTTATTTACCTAAAACTTGTGGTTTTAATGTTCAAATTGTTCTCTTTTGTAGAAGTTTATATTGTAGAAATTAGGATATATTAAAAATATGGAGATGAGAAAATTTATTGGTAATAATTAGAGGAAATTTTATACTATTTTATAGGTATTAATTAAATTTTATCCATCTAATAGTGTGTTTAATATTGCAATATTTTTCGTGTTAGTTGAAAATTATTTTAAGTTTAAACTGTGAGTTTTTAGATAACATTACTTCATGAATTTTATTATGAATTTTTTATAATTCTATAGGGACATGTTTTATATTTTTAAATTTTTTACACTCTATGAACGATGATTTACTCAATGAAACATGTTTTTTGTGAATTATTTTTGGCATGTTATTGAATTATGTTTATAATGGATTAAGTTATTGTGAATAATGTTTTTTGTGACTGGTTGAATATCGTTAAGATCATAAATTTTAATCTTAAATTTTTACTTAGTTATATTTACATATTGGTTTTATATTTTTAAGTTCATAAAATTTTTATCATTATTTATTATATGGTGATTCATTAATTTAAAAAAAATTACATGATTTTAATAACTAAAAATTGAAAATTCATTGTAAAACTTAATTTGTTTTCATAAAACTAGCACCTTAGAATTCAATATTGAGGATAAGGTTTAATTTTAAGTGTGTTTGAGGGTCTCTCATTAGTTAATAATTAAATATTATTGAGTACACATAATATTTTCAATTAATTGTTTTGAATATTTCACAACTCAAACATTAGTTTTCATGCTCAGCTGAGTTTATTTTTTCAAAAAAATAATGGTTATTTTGAATTATTAAGAGTGGTTAAATGGTTTATTTTTTCTATAGAATTTTTTTAGTGACATTTTGTAATATTATTCTATTAAAATTACATTCATGATAAAATAATTAACTTCATTTTAAACTTTTAAATGAAATTTTAGGTTTTTTTAATTACACTTTAAAATTATATTTTTGAGTATTATAAATAAATAACTTTGAAATAATTTTTTTTTCTATGATTTTTCACATGGTTTAATTTGATGGATGAGTATATTTTAATTATGAGAAGATATTTATTTTTATAAACTCATTCATTCATCTATATTTTGTGTGTTTAATTTAACTAAGTTATCTCTATGATTTAAATATGGTTTAAGATATATTATGTGTGTTCATACATATAGTAATGAGGGATTTAAAAGCAATTCTTCAATAAATCGATAAATAAATTTAAATTATTTTCATTCATTATAGTTTCAATCATATTTTAAAAAAATAAATCATTTTTTCACAAAAAATAAATTATTTTGAGAGAGTGATAACTTGTTTTATATAATTTAGGTGTCATATAGGATTATCATATTTTGAAAACTATTCAGTTTCCATAATTTTTTTTAAGCTTAAATTGAATTTTTTATATTTATGTAGAATTTATTTTTTGAGTAAAATCAATGAAATAATTTTGGAGGAATTTTATGTGGCCAAATTGTTCATGTTTTACACAACCATTTCCAATAATTTCTTCAGTGTTTTATGCTCAAATTAGACTATAATTTTCTATTCACTTTTGATTTATGAAATTATATTGTAGTGTGAATATAATTGAAAATATATTGAAAATGTTTTCTTTTTTCTTAAATAATAAATATTATATTCTTTCTATTATAATATATATTCTTAGAAAATTATTAAATTTGAATTCATTAAATATTAAATCTCATATGATTGAAAATATTTTTGGGAGATGGAATAAATTTAAATCACTTTATGAGACTAAAATTAAAGTTGTTTTTGATTAAAAATGGTAATATTATATTAATTAAAAATGTATAAGAAAATTTAGAATAGTTTCAATGTATTAATTTTTAAACTATTGAAAATTATTGGTAAATATAATATGCTATTTTGAATTGGAAATTCATTTTAAAAAAATGATTTATGGATATTCTATTTTGAATATTGATTTAAATAGAGATTTTATTTTTTCTTTTTAATTAATTTTAATTGAATTCTAAATTGTTATATTAATTTAATTGTTTTATAGTTTTTGAATTGTATTTTAGGTGGAATTTGGATGGAAATGGGTTAAATGTATAATGGTTCATACAACTTGTGGAGTTTCACCATTGGTTCTCCATTAAATCACTAGAGCTATTTGATCATTTAAAACATTTTGGGGAATAAATAATAGTGAATAATATATTTGGTCCTCTTCATGTATCCAATAATATATACATAAGGCTTTTCAGTCTATTTATTATTTTATTTAATTATTTCATTTATTCGAAGTTTACAGTATTGTAATGGTAGTTTGGTATTTTATTTTTCTAGGGTTTTAGCCAATAAATAACCTATTTTTTGTCAATTTTTAATAAAACATTTCTATATTAATCAAATTTTATAGAGTGTTTTATCCATTTTTTGGTGTTTAGATCTTGTTATTTCTTAGTTACTCATGTATGGGCCAATCTATCTCCCCTTTTCTAAAATGTTTGGTATCATAGTAGGCATATTAATAATTAATTTTCATCATATTGTGTTTCTGATATTCCTTTCCCACATTTTTCTAGGTCCACCATATGTCACCCTTGAAATCATGACCATTCTATAAGTAGACAATTTTATAATCACTACTTCTTGCACCATTTTAGATTGTGGTATCTTTTCTATCCTTTATCTCACCATCGATAGTCTTCCCCATTGTACCTTTGAAACCACCACTTAGCTTCATCATTTCATCAGTAGGAGTATAACTATATATATGAAAATAAAAGGAATTAAAATCAATGTCTAGAAAATAAGGTCAAAGGTTTAACTTGTGATTTACGCCTAGTTTGTGTGGAATCTTTCTGACCACCATGAGTCATGTCTTGAGTTCTTATCCATAATTTTCACATTGTAGTGAATCTTACTTAATCATTATAGACATGTAACCACAACTTGGTGTGATCTCTCACACAAAAACCCAGGATCTATATACTCTAAGACCACATGAAAGCTTTATGTATGTACTCACTATGTTAGTTCCCAACCCTCCATACTTGATACTTTCCAAGTGATCACTTGAAACACCATATACCTTAGTGTAACCAATATCTTCTCACCCTATTTAACCTCCAAAAAACTCTATTATTGTGAACCAAGATTATAGACATTCCAAACTCCCCTAAGTGCATCCCCTAGTACACGCCAATCTTTCCAGCATGCTCAAATAACCTTAGTGTAGACCTTAGTGAGTTCCCAACTACCTAGTATTCCAAAATACCTTGATAATATCCCCAATCATGCATCCCCCATGAGTGTGTTTGACAATATTTTCTTCTATCATACTCAAGAATCAATTATAAACAAACGAGAAAAAATGAAAGGCAAAAAATTAGATGAAGAGAGTGGGAGGGAGAGAGACCAAATTGACAGGGAAAATGAATCCAGGAAACCTTGTTATGGATGTAGATGAGTGTCTATTTTGAACAAAAATAAGGATGTGTAATAATCTCAATGTCATAATCTATTTTGAATGCATTTTTTGGTTAATAAGAAGTTAGTGAATGTGAGTGTTGATGAGGGAAGCTTGGAGAACTTAATCCGAAATTAAAAAAATCAATATAATCCACCTAGAAATGTAACCTCTTATATAAAAATAATTTTTTTACTTGGTTAGATTTTTGGGAGATATCATGTCCATGGATTAGGGAAACATTTCTTTCTACATTTACCACTATTAAGACCATGTTGTATTTGATGTTGTAGAAACAAGCACATGTCAACTATTTCTTAGACACCCTCGGTAGTTTGATATTGATACATCTCACAATAGTCATTCCAATATGATTAAATTCACAATATATTGGCTTAAATTACTTTTTCCCTTCTAATAAAGAAGCACATAATTGGATAAAACCACTCCTCTTCCACAAATATGGTCTTGTACCAACTATACCCCCACCAACCATCCATAGGCCTATTTTCTTAAGGATGAACCAATTGGTAGTTTTACTAATCTCTAAGGTCCATATGAAAACATTTTCACCCATGAATCATGTTGTATAATAGTATATATAAATGAAAAATTACATGAGAAACATGAGAATAACATGGAAAACACCCACAAAATGAGAGAATATTCTCTGAAATTTTATTATTTTGGTAAAATATTATTACAAATAACAGCAGACTTCCTTCCATTGGCTAAAATTGTAAAAAAATAATAGACTAAACTACCCCAAAAATATCTCAATATAAGAAAAAATAATAATTAAACAAAATAACGAAAATTCATAAAAGACATATGGGTATTGTTTTGGAGAATTTTTGTTGTATAAGATAAATAAAAAAGTTTTCTATTCATTAGAAAAAATTGGATGCTCTAAAAACCATAATTTAGTCAAATACTCATCTGATCAATGTTTAATTGTTCAATTTGATTGGATTAAGATCCAATATGTGGAGTTTTTATGGTTTATTATCATGTGATAGTTTTATGATATTATGATTTTCATCCAAATATGTTCCAGTGGATCATAACAAAGTCGGTGGTCATTTTTTGGTTCACAATTGGAATCTTTTTTGAGGTTACACATTGCTTATTTTTTTAGACTATGAAGTATGTGTGATTTATTGAAAATTAAATTTAATAAGTGTAACAAAATTTTTAGGGATGCTACAATAAACATAATGATTCAAGCCAAGTTATGCTAACATGGCTCTAAAAAATATTATTAACTAAATATTCTCATTAATTCTCTATTTGATGATCAAATCCACTTTCCTATTATAATTTACATATCCTAATCTACCCAAATAGTATCCAAATTTGGTAATTTCACACATCAATCATGATTCCCTATATTCCAAAGGTTTCTCACCAATAGTGAGGGTATGATAACTCATTTAGGGAGACTATTCCCTCTAGTATCATCATAATAATAAAAATTAAATAACTAAACATATTTAAATAGATAAAAAATCAGACTATAACAATGGATTTATAGTTGAATACATTTCACCCATAGCATCCACTATTCTATTACAACATCTTACACATGTAATTCATCTAGTCATAAATCAATATAAGGTAACCCATTAGGATGATCATATAAATTACATGATAAAACAATAAAATAAAAAAAGGAGACACATGACACTATCCTTGATGTCACCTCAAACCTTTATCATGATCCTCATCAATATCATCCAACCCACACACTATTACTAGGCCCCACTCCCAATACATCATGTAAACCACAATATCTACAAGTTCACTAAAGTACTCATATAGGGTGTGAACATAAAACTCAATAGGCCACCAACAGTGGTTCTTATTCTGACCTAACCCACCAAGTCCCACCTAGAGGTGGTAAGTTGAGTGTGACACCACAGTCCCACCTCCAATTGGCTAGGGGTTGGTGACTAGTGTCGAGTGGGAATATCACACACTCATGAGAGGCCTTGGCCTAAGGTACCTATACACATGAACACATATCCAAATACTCATAAAATGCTGAAAGGTAAAATACAAATTATACCATAATGAATGTATACATCTATATTCCACATTATATTATGAAAAAATTACTCAAGAGAATCCGGTCCAAATACAAGCCCACCAAAGCTATAAAAAGGAGTTAATCCTGCTAAGAAGGAGGGGATTTTTGTCTAATTCAACACCTGATATAAAAAAATAGTTTTTCTCGCTTAACTATGTTTCACATACTCCTGGTCCACCTAGGACTCTATGAAAAGGCATGTAGTCTTCAAAAGACATGAGATGTCAAGGATGATCCCGTGTAGGGGTGAGTATATACATACCTAGTATGAAACACCAAAATCATCGAAAATAAATCATCAAGAGAGTATTTATCTAATCATCATGAAGACATATCAATCAGGATATTATACATAAAAATAATGACCTAGATATACACTAGATAGAAACAAAGTATCAAATATTTTACAACCATACTGTAAGCCATAGGATTCCTCTTGAGTATTCAAGGTAATTCTCATTTGGGAGAACTCACTGCATGATTCTGATAACACTGATGGAACTCATATGAGAAGTTTTACTGGTGGAGATTCACCATGAATAAGTACTCAATAGAACTCATTAGATCTCCATTCTCAGATAAGGGATCTCACATAGATACTCTAGGGTATAATGGACCCTACCTCAAATAACCCACTAAGTAGGGGATCGTATGCCCTTATATGTTGGTCATGAATATTCCTCAAACCTTACCTAGGGAAGAATAATAAATGATAGTGAATCACACCCCAAGTCACGTGAAGAGATTCACAAGCTCTATCCAATCCTAATCCTATAGAGAGGATCACATCCTATACTCGGGATATTATGCCTCAATGTACCCTTATGGGGAAGGACTAAGGGAACACACCCAACTGGTATTGGTCTATACTAAAGAGATGAAGGGCCTCAACCTACCCTAGAGAAAGTACATGATGTTTGATGGGTGTACATGATGTGTCATATTAATTTTAGATCTATGCATGTCCATTTCCATGTTTAAAATTTATTCCCATGTACTCTAGTCATTCCCATGTACATAGTTCATTCTCATGTATATGGCTTTGTTCGAGTACCCGGGCAGTGTCTGAGTACATGGTTGTGCCCATGTACTATAGTCATGCTTGTGCTTCTAACCATATTTTTTATTGTATACTCCTAGGGAATATGTAATACCCCAATATTTTATGAAATAGTTTTTTAAATAAATTTAATTTCTTTAATATCTTGTGTTACACACTAAATTGAGTAGTGATGAACCCTAACATACGGTTAAAAATATTTTTATTTGAACATGAAAATTATAAACTAGCCATTAAATTTTTCGGGGTGTGTAAGATAACAAAATTTTTAAAATTAATTATGAAGGTTTGACATAATTAAAATATATTAATAAATAAGTAATTAATTTTTTGAAAAGTCATTATATACATCAAAAATAAATTTTTCTCAAAAAATGATTTTTATTGCTTTTTGGGAACACATAATAAAATTAATTTTTTCCAATTTTAGAAAATTTATTTTAAAAAATGGAATTAATTTTTTAAATCAACATGTTAAAATCATCTTAGAGTTTATTTTTTATAATTTTTTGAAAAGATTAATTTTTAGATGAATAGTGAAAAATATTTTTCTATTGAAAATTGCATTTTCATTTAAAGAATTTACAAGTACTATTTGGTTTTAAGATATTTTAAAAAAAAATATTATATCGATTATATTGTTATTAACCAAATTTATTTAATTAAAATAAATTTTATCTTCAATTTTTATATAAAAACTTTGTATACTTATGAAATCCTTTTCTTTAGAAAACTACTTTTTCATCGCATCTATGAGTTTAATCTTGAATTAAATTTTTAAACTTCTATAAATATAATTTGGTAAAATGGATTCCATATTTTTAATTAGAATAATTTATATTTTATAATAATTTTAACATAATTTCTTGTCATAATGAATAGTAAAAATAGTAAAAATTAGTTACTTAGGCTAAGGTTAAAACTTGTTTACCTGAGGTTGAATTAAAATGATAAGGGTTAAAATGACCTAAAAACTTGTCTAATTCCAATATTATGGTCTTATTTCAACATTATCTCATATATGGATTGATAATGATCCATTATTTTAGCTTTTTCAGTTGTGTAAAACATGGTTATATCTTTTTCTTTTTAAAAATTCTTAATTTATTTTCTCCCCTGCTTATAAAAAAACACCCCCTCTCCTCTCCAATTCACACTTCTAAAGACCTTTTGTTCTGAAAATACTACAAAAATAACTTCATTACTAAACTCCCCACATCATATAGTTCTTTTTATTTATAAAACCATCCTAATAAGTCTTTTGGTTTTAATTTGAAGTTACTATGTGAAAAGAGGTATCGTTATTAACTAAGAATTATTCTTTTTTTTCTTCTTCCACCTACATCATGTATTATAAAATTATTATGAAATAGTAAAACCATTATCTTAACTATAATGAGATGTTATTATTTTAATATAATAACATATATCTATCTCCTCCTCTATCAAATGGGAAATTAAATAGTTGATAATGTGTAAGACAAACTACCCACTCACATACTGATGTAATTCATTTTCCATCACTACCTCCCACGACTAGAGATAATTATAGATTAAACCTATATATATATATATGATATTTATTGATTGATTATACTTCTTCAATTATAATATCAAATCTTGATTTTTACCTTCCAATCCGTTTGAAATTGATAATGCCATAGGTGCGTACGTGTGGACTATTACCTCCATGATTTATCTTCATTCTAGATATCATAAATTAAGTTTCAATAAAGAGAATATACCTAATAAAACATTCTATAAAATTTATAGACACTATTATATTATATTTATTCCATTTTATCCTACTAATTTCTATTTTACCTCCATGGATTTAATGAAAGAGTCTTTATAGATTACCTTGATCCTTTTTTGGTAGTATTTACAGATAATATTATTATATATTCAAATAGAAATGAAGAGCTTAAATACCACATAAGGATAGTTCTAAAGACACTAAGGAAAGAAACAATATATTAAAATTTTACCATGTGTGAATTTTGGCTATTAAAAGTTTCATTTTTTAGTCATATAATCTCAAGAAAGGGTATAATGGTAGATTCATTTAAGATGAAGAATATTGAAAATTGAAACATACCAACCACTATGACTGAGACCTATATTTTTCATGGTTTTGATAAATATTATTGATATTTTTTTAGAAAATTTCTCATGGTTTTAAAATCTGCTCACAAAGTTAACCTGTAAGGGAGCTAAGTTCCCTTGGACAGATGAATGTGAGGAAAATTTCAAGGAAATTAATATAAGGTTAGATACTGAACATGTGATTACATTACCCTATAGTGTAGAATAGTATTTATTTTATAGTGATACATTTGAGAGGGTATTTAGATGCATTATCTTGTAGAATAATTTGGTGATTGGTTATGCCTTACAATAATATAACATATATGAGAAAATTTACCCAACTTATGGTTTGGAGTTAGCTATGGTAAATTTTTCAATAAAAATATGGAGGCATTATATTTTGTGGAGAAATTTTTGATATATATACTAATCATAAAATTATAAAGTATAAATTCATATAAAAAGAGTTGAATATGAACCAAATAAGATAGATGTAGTTTATTAAATACAATGAATACTCAATATATTATTACCCTATAAAGGAGAACAAGGTGGGAAATTATTTCAGTCAAAAGGATCATGATATATTATCTACGATGAGGATCAAAGAAGATCTAATATTTATGGATTTTGAAATTAAAGATCTGGAAATTATTAAGAAAGTGGGGGAATATTATTTTTCTCAAATAAGTGTTCTACCATCTATCCAAGTGAAGATTAAAGAGGTATAGAAGGATGATGTGGAGATGTTGAAGATGGTAAGATGTGTTCTTGAGTTTATCCTTCATTATTATGGAATGATATGTTTTTGGAACCATGTATGTGTACCATACATACCTAATTTTAAAAAGGATATATTAAAGGAAGCTCATAGTTCTTCATTCTCTATCCATCCTAGAAGTAAAAATATGTATAGAGATTTGAAATAGTATTTTTGGGGGATGGAATGAAGAGAGATGTTGTAGAGTTTGTATCTCAGTACTTGTAATGTTAGTAAGTTAATGACAATCAAAAAAAGTATAAGGGGACATTATAAACATTACGCATGCTTGAATGGAAATGGTAAAACGCTACAATGGATTTTGTCATCAGACTCCCCAAAACATATAAACGGAAGAATTATATATGGGTTGTAGTTGATAATCTTTTGTAGTTAGCAAAATTCATCTCTATAAAAGAAAATTTTTCTCTAGGTCATATTTATAGGATATACATTAAGGAAGTGTTAAGGTTGCAAACAGTACAACAATCTATTGTATCTGATCAGGATATTAGGTTTACCTTGAAGTTTTTGTGATTCCTTTAATAAGATCATGGTACAGAATTGAGTTTAAGAACTACATATCATCCTCAGATATATTTTCAGTCAAATATAACCATACAAACCCTATTTGTTATTTTTAGATCTTGTTTTATGGATTTCATAGGTGGTTTGAATCAACAAATTCCTCTAGTAGAGTTTTTTTTACAAGAATATCTTTCACCTGAGCATTCAGATAGATCCTTATGAATCCATATATCAAAATATGTGTAGAACTCCAATGTGTTGGGATGAAGTTGCAAAAAGAAAGATATTAGGACCTAATATAGTTTAGGATATGGTATAGAATGTAAAATCCATTCAATAACACATCAAACCATCTTATATTCAATAAAAATTGTATGCATACAATCATTGGCGTGATATGGAATTTGATATTGGTGACAAGATTTTTCTGTGAATTTATATATGGAGTAGGTTATGATATTTGAAATAAAGGAAACCTAATACATAGGTATATTTTCCCCTTATATATTCTTGATCGATTATGGATAGTAGCTTGTCACATGGGGCTTCCTCCAAACCTCTCTCGTGTTTGTGATGTTTTCTATGTATCTCTCTTGGGGAATTCCATAACTGATCCATCATATGTACTGAACTCAAAGGACTTACTTTTATATTAATATATCTCTTATAAGGAATAACTTTTGGAGATTATGGATCTTAGAGAGTAATTTCCATGAAATAATACCCCTCACCTTTTCAAATTTTGTGGCAAAACCGCCATATTGAGAAATCTACATGAGAACTAGATGATATGATGAGGTAGAAGTATCCTTAGTTTTTTTATTTGAGTGAAATAATTTCAAGAAATAAATTCATTTTTAGGGGTCAAAATTTGACACCCTGGCATCTTATGAAATATTTTTTCAAATAAATTTAATTTCTTTAATAGCTTGTGTTATACACAACATAAAGTTGAAACAAACCAAAATATACTATTAAAAATATTATAATTTAAACATGATTTTTATAACCTATCCATTAAATTTCGATTTTTGAATAAGATAGAAAAATTATTAAAATGAATCATGAATGTTTTAGATAAATAAAAAATATTTATAAACAAGTACTTATTTTTTTGTAAATTTTTTAAATGATTTTAAAATACATTTTTCTCAAAAACTGATATTCATTTATTTTTATGAACAAATAATATAATTAATTATTTACAATTTTAGAAAAATTATTTTAAAAAATGAACTTAATTTTTTAAATCAACATGTAAAAATTATCTGAGCGTGAATATTTGAATATTTTATGAAAGCATTAGTTTTTTGTAGAATAGTGAAAATACTGGTTTTTATTAAAAAGTGCCTCTTAAATTAAATAATTTACAAGTTATATTTTATTTTAAGATGTATTAAATAGTAAAAAAATTAAATATATTATTCTTAGTCTAATTTATGTAATATAAATCAATTTTATGTTTAATTTTGATATGAAAATTTTTTATACTAATATAATCCTTTTCATTGGAGAAAAAACTTTTCATCACGTTTGAATGTTTAATATTAAATTAAATTATTCCAATTATGGGAGTTGAAAATTTTAAAATAATTCCATATTTGGAATTAGAATAATTAAAATTTTATAATAATTCAAAATAAATTTTCTTCATAGTGAATAGTAAAAACAGTAAAAATTAAATATGGCAATTAAGGTTAAAACAGTTTTACCAATGGTTAAACTAAAACGATAAGAGTATATATGACCTAAAAATTATAAAATTAATATTTTATGGATATATTTATACCTTATCTCATATAATTTTCTATAATTATCTATTTTTGAGCCATTTCGGTATGTAAAATGCGGTTATATCTTTTTCTTTTCAAAAATTCCAAGTGTGTCCTCTCCCCCAGTTATAAAAGCAAACCCCCTCTTCTCTCCTCGTCATACTCCAAAATACTTTTGGTTCAACGAATACCAAACGAAATACCATAATTAAATCCCTCCCCACATAATATATGGATTTTTTTACTAGTAAATCCTCCTAAGTATTATTTTTTTCTAATCTAAAGAGGTTGTCTGAATAAGAGGTATTGTTCTTAACCGAGCATATTTTTATTTCTTCTCCCATATTAATCCGATATTTGTTAGTTATCATGAAATAAAAAAAAATTATCATATATATTCTGATATTATATTATTTTAATATCATAACCCATATCCATCTCCTCCTCCATCAAATGGTAAATTAAATTGTTGATCATGTGTACGGCAGACTACGGCCTCGCAAACTGGTGTAATTTGTGTTCCATCACTACCACTCATGGATGAAGATAGTGTTTTAATTTAAATATTTAAATTATTTTTAGGATATAATTATACTTATGAAAATATAATATCACATCTAAATTTTTAAATTCCAATATTTTGTAAAATAATAATGTCGCTCGTGCGTATGTGTCGACTGCCGCATCCACGAAGTAATTTGATATGATTTTCATTTTATTTTAACATAGATAGTAATAAGGGTATATATAATTAATATAAATTACATCTATGATATAAAAAATATTATATAAAGGTTAATATTTATTTACCTTTCTTTCCTTTGATCCGTAAAAAAATGGAAATAGCATTCATGCGTACGTATGACCAACTGAACTGTGTAATTTATTTTTCCATATCAAAATTTTATGAATAAATATAAATATTTATATAATTGATATATATTACATTTATATCATCATTAAAATTATATATTTCATATAACCATAATGATAGTAAACGTACCAAAATTGTTGAACCATAACATACATGAAAAAAAAAAGAAATTATCACATAGAACAGTTATTTATTAAATAATTATTGATAAACAGGTGTTAAAAGGTTATAAGTAAGTAATATATGGTTTTATATATATTATTATCATTCTAGAATGTATTTATAAAAAAATATATTTATTATATAGGATTTTCGAAAGTGTACAAATAAATTTGATATCTGAGGGAAGAGATTTTCGTCTCGCTTTTATCTCAGTGGGACACATGCGATATTAACCACTTATTTATTTTATGAGATATATATAATACCCATTAATGTATTTTTTTTTTATATTTACGAGGATTTACATATCTATTTAAGGTTCTTTCTTTCATGGGGCTTTTGATTCAAAAGTGACCAAAGTGATAAAGGTTTTTATATTACAATCTCATTGTTTCCCAAGATTGTTTGTGATTATGTTTTTGATTATGAAATATTATGATCTATCTCTCAATAAAATCATAAATTTTATTTTCCTATAGTTATTTCTAGAGAAAAAAAAAATTTCCTTTCATTTACATATCTTTATGTTTTTGGGAGGCCAAAAGAATGTTTTTAATAAAAACAGCTTTATTTCTCCCTTCGGTTGAAAATAATTTTTCTTCCATGTCCATGTATTGAAAAAATGTTTTAAATAAAGTTTTATAATAATATAATGATTATTTAATTATATTTCTACCCTTGTTTTACTTTTTACAAAAAAATCAAGAAGAATCTTTTTCTCTTTTATAAATGAGTTACTTTTGACTTTTTCCCAATAATGATAAAGGAATATTTGTTTTAACATGTATGGAATGAATGGTGTTTACTTCAATCATAACCTATCAATGATTTAAATATTCCTCCATGAGTTTAAAATTTAATTTTTAAATAAAATATTTTCTTTAATATTTAGTAAATTCATAGATTTTAAATAAGTGATTTTAAAATAGAAAGAATATATTCCTCAAAATGTTTTGCCGATTTTTTATGGAATTTGTATTCATAAATGCCAATAAAATTTGGTGTTTCTAATGTTTTATTGGGTATATGAACTAATGGTACCATACTTATTCTTTATCTTGATGGTTTATGATTATGATTATGTGATGTTTATGGAACCCATTTACATTCTACGGGTTATGCTATGATGAGTTAATGAAATATTTATGAAACCCATTTTCTTTACATGAGTTATGATATGATTATATAGTGATATGATGAATGTTTAATGATCTTATTGAACACATATATATGGTTTTTATTATGTTCTGGGTGATCCTGGAATTATATATCCCTCTAATTCAATGAGTAAAGTATTATATCTCATGATACAATTATGGAAAACAAGCTGAGGTTCTTGATCTACTATAGTAAACAATTCTATGTTCTTGATACACTATGGGAAAAAGTTTATGTGATTGATCTTATGTAGTAAATTTGTTGATGTGATTGATCCACTATGAGAAAAAAGTCAATGTTCTTGATCCAATATGGGATGTAGGTGGTGATACCTAATCTGTTATGTTTTGGGAAATACGGAAGGATTCATAATCTACTATGATTTGATGGCTTCAATAGTTATCCCTGACATATGAAATGGTTTCTATAATTTTTATAGTTCCACATTTTAATGTCATGGACTTATGGTTCATGAATTATTTATGATTATTTCTAACTATTATGTTTCATGGATTTTAAGATGATAATTATTTCTTCCGTTATTCATTTTTATGATTTTTTACAGATTAAGTATTAATTTTGTATGTTATGTCCATTATTTCATGCCATTATTATTATCTTATGCTTTCTTATGATTGAAAATTTATTTTTACCATGTTTACCCTAACTATCCATTTGAGCTCATCCTTATTTATGTTTCCTTTCCCAAGGCTATGAAGAAAGATTTAAGTAGTGTATGTCTGTAAAGTGTGATAAATGGGAAGATATTTATGAGAGATGTTTAATATATTTCTTGAAATATGAATATTGTGTATGTAGACTCCAAATACTCTAAACCATTATAGTAATCAGGATTATGTTTTAGAAATGTATTGAATATTCATCAAAAAGTTGTAATATTTATGTATGAAAATATTAGGTCATTATTGTACATGTTGATCTTCTGGAACCGGGTCACACAACATGTAGTAGGTCCCACATACTATTTTATATTTTATTTTTGCATAAAACGTAGATGTTGCTACTACTTGGGTCTACACGTTGGGTATTCTTTAGGCTACACACCATGTAGTCCAAAATTTTTTTAGAAATCTAGGAACATTATGTGTCTTCCACTCATGCCACAATACCACTAAATTCACCTCAAAACTCACCATGGAATTCATTTTAGATTTGACCAAACACCAATATTCATTTATGGATAGATTTTTGCCACATCCTCCACTCATGAATTTCTCACCATCGGACCATCTCACCGGAACTCCAAAAATCATAAACATACAACTCATGATTTTATACCAAACATCCACTATCACCAATTACTTGAACCATAACATCAATATTGAACTCATGCTGTGGTATAAATCTATTGTGACAAATAAAGGTTTCATAATGATTGACTACTAGTACCTAGTATAATCTCTGACCAAAGAAAATACAAATGATTAACATGCGAAGAATGGGTGAAGAAATTCAAAAAACACAATAAGGGGAATGAACTTCTGAGATTGTTTGGGTTGGAATCAATCCATTTAAATTAGAATTATCAAAAAATAATAGAGTATAAAATAATATAAATTTAAAATAATCTGAAAGATAAATCCACACCTGTAAATCATGATCAAACCTTAAATCACTCTGTTAGTGGAGTTTATTCACATTCATCTTGAGATAAAAAAATAGGATTAAAATAATGAAAAACCAAAACCCAAGATCAATTTTTAATAGATCACTAATGAATAATGGCTAATTTTGTCATTGGAGAGATTTATAAAATCTATTGGTGTAGAAGATCCTTGGAAAATATTTCTCTGATCCTCGATCTTAATGTCATCTATGAAGTCTCTCCTCTAAGATATCTCTATAGAATATTGAGGGTAGTGAAGCTATAACCCTATGGTTTTTTAATATTATTTTTTATATATATGGGGTTTATGTTTAGGTTTTAATAACACATAATTAAATTAAAATTTTTACTTAATTATTATTCTACCAATAATGGCCCTCAAGATAGAAACCTGACGCGCACAAAGATTATGTCACATCTAAGGTAAAACCTATATTTCATATTTAATTGCAGTCTTAGATTTATGATCTATGAATCTGATTAGGATTTATTCCATTATTTAAAAAAATGGATTTCATGTGATGTAAAATATTTAATATTTTAATATATTAATATCGAGCCTCTCCAGGCCCTAAAATCCTGTACTGAATCGATTCCAAGTTCTAAAAATATTATTTAAAATATTCCAAAAAATTTCAAGGAAAAATAGTATCATTACATTCAAAACACATTAAGTTTTTTTATCCTGAAAAGTTAAATAACTACTCAAAAATATGTGGGTAGTGGGATTACATATGTTTTTTTCACTCCAAGGTGCTCTCATGAAGATTCATGTATTGCCAACAGACACATGCCAAGGGAATCACTCACCCATGGAGGATCATCACCTACTGATCCATGATCTCTATTAAGTACTCTAAAAAGGTATCCCCATCCTCTATGTCCAACTTTCCCCATTCTATAACATATTATGGGTCATGCACATACCTCCTTAGCTAGGACACATGGAAAACATCATGTACTCGTTCTAACTATAGTGATAAGGCTAATAAGTACACCACCTAATAAACCCTACACAATATCTAGAAAGGGGAAATGAATCTTGGAGAAAAACAGATTCTTGATCCAAATATCCACAATCTACACCAAGTTGAGACCTTCAGGAACACATGATCACCTTCCATAAACTCTAAATTCCTTATTCGTCGGTCTACATAAGACATTTAGTGGCTTTAGGAAGTCCTAATCTGCTTCTAGATAATCTTCACATTATTTTTCGTCACTCAATCTAACTCTGCGTCCATGAGTGCTGACTCTCCTAGATTATTCTATTATAGTGGTGACCTAGAAGGTCTTCCATACATGGCCTCAAATGGTGTCATTCCAATGGTGGAATGTTAGTTGTGTTTGTATGAAAACTCCACCAAGGGTTTCTTATCTTCTCAACTATATACAAAGTCCATTATGAAAGCTCTTAATATGTCCTTCAGAACTTGAATGGTCCACTTAGTTTGGTTGTAAGTCTATTGGTGAAACACCATGCTCAAATGCAACTAAGTCGTAATGGCCTCATGTAATCGTCTCCATAATTATGATGTGATGTGAGAATCACAGTCTAAAATTATTGTTAATGGAACTCTCTAAATCCATAATATCTCTTGAATATAATGGAATCTCAAACTCTCTATAGAACTCTACTATTGGATAACTAGGAAGTGGGCTATCTTGGTGAGTCGGTATAGGATAACCCAAATTGAATTGTGTCCTCTTGATGATTGTGGGATTATCATCATGAAATCTATATATATATCATCCCACATCCACTCTGGAACCTCAAGGGGTTGAGCTAAACCTACTAGAACCTCATGCTCAACCTTCGCCTACTAAAAAATGATGCATCAAGATACAAACATAGGTACACCCCTATATATTTTTGTCCACAAGAACTAATTTTTAATGTCTTGGTACATCTTTTACTCACCTATATGTACCTCTAAGAGGGATGTTTGAAAATCCATCAAAACCTTATCTAGTAATATCACTGGTACCATTATCTATCCTCTAAAAAGGTTGGTGTGCTTCCCACCTTTAGAGAATCCATCAAGAGAATTTCTAGTGGATATCTGAACATGAAAGGTTACATAGTCGGTATCTCCAAGATGTTCCTCCCTAACACATTGTAGAAGTGGAGGGGTAACAAACATCGACATGAGGTGAGTTGCACCATCCCCATCCACTATGTAAAAATGCAATGATGTCAACTACTTTGATTCCTCATTCAAAAACTATGAACAAGATATCTTACTGATCGAATTCATCATCATGTCCCACTTCACCAGAGTATAGACAATCTCAAAGTTGTAATCCTAGTGGAAATATAACCATCACATATTTATCAAGTTAAGATACTTCTTTAATAATATATACTTGAGACTGTTGTGGTCATAATAGACTATGAATCACTCACCAACATGGTAGTTTTTCCATATCTTTAGGGTGAATACCAATACATCCAACACTAGATTGTGGGTCATGTTGTTATTCTCCTGTGGTCTCAACTACTAGGACCCATAAGCAATCACTTATATCCTATGTATCAAAACAAATCTAAGCCCAGACCTTGTGGCATAATAGAACACTACGTACTCAACACCATCCTATGGAATTCTCAAGAGGGGGTTCTCATCAACCTTTCTTGAAACTCCTAAAACCCAATATAACACATCTCTATCCAAATTAAAGTCTACCCCTTCTATGTAAAAGTAGTAAAAGCTGTTGACACCCTAGAGAAATTGAGCACAAATATCTAATAGTAGCCTTCCAACCCAAGTAATCTCTGCACCTCAGACACATTATTTGGTGGATGTCAAGTTAACATTGACTAATCCTTTATTGGATCCTCTACTACTCCCTCATTCAAGATAACATGTCCCATGATGTATACATCTTGAATAAAAAACCACCACATCAAGAGCTTCCTAAAAATTCAGTTCATTTAAAGTATGTGGAGGACCATACTCAAATATCTCATGTGATCCTCCTCATATTTAAAGTACACTAGGATGTCATTGATGAAGACCAACACAAACTGGTGTATAAAATTCTAAAATATCAAGTTTATGAGTACCATAAACACTATTAGGGTTTTCTTCATGCCAAAAGGCATCACCAACTACTCATAACAACTATAGATAAATTATAATATCATATTCACTATATCCTTATCCTGAACTTGGATATGGTGATAACCTAATATGTGGTCAACCTTTGAGAGACCTATCTCCTCACTCAACTAGTTGAATAGGTCATTGATCCTTGGTAATGGATATTTATTATTCATGGTGACTTGGTTTGAGGGATGGTAATCTACACAAAACCTCAAGCTCTATTCCACCTTCTTGGAAAACAATACTTGGGTTGTCCAAGGTGACACATTGTTTATGAAAAAGGTCTTCCTCTCCTAATACTACAACTACACCTCTAGGTCATGTAGATATATGGGCGCCATCTCATATGATGGAACAAATATCGATAAAATCTTTGCGTATAGGTCTATGAAGAATTATATCTCTTGATGGGGAGGTAAACCTGGGACATCCTCAGTGAATAAATCCCCATACTTTTTCACTATTGTAAGAAACTGATATCCCCTAAAATATCCTACTCCAAAGTTCATACTAGACAACTAGTGAGTAATCAGTTTTATCCTCATATGTATGATCTTATCCTACTCTGCCTGGGTTTCCTTTTCACTTGTGAAGGAAAACATCATCCCATCAATGCATACACACCACATCTTCCACTTGAAATAGTCATTCTAGGTATAAAATGTAGATTTCCAGTCCATACCAAAAAAAATTCATAAGGGATCGTCATTACTACAAAAATATCCTACAAAAAGATCTATCTTCTAAGAGTTAGATCACACTACTAGAAGGAGTTTTTCATCACTGAATCTCCTCCAATAAAAGTTAGAAAGCGCAAGGGTTGATCCAAGGGAACAATTAGTATATCTAAGTATTGAACCAAAGAATTGGTATGTAAAGAGTGGCTTACAATTATTTTTATCAGTACTAGATCTAAATTATATAAGACATTGAGAATACCTGTAACCATCCCTAGATCCTCAGGGTCATAGTCCTTCACCGTCTAAAACTATACTTTTCCATTCCCACCATATCCTTGAGTCTAATGTGGGTCAATAGTGGGTGGTAGTGGCAATAGATGAATCCTTTTTCCACCACCTCCTACTCTCCATACTCATCTTCTACATTTACCACCCTATATACCTCTCTGGTATAGTTTTTGTATCTTACTTGATAGTACATTGAACATATCTATGTTAGCTACAAGTTAACTCAAACAATCATACATGAAATATCCCCGACTGTTGTAGGAGAAACATTGTCACTCCCTAGGATAAATATAACTATCCTGAGAGCCCTAAACTACACATCTATTTTCATGAGACTATATCATAAATTATATCACATGATCATTTAAAAGATTCTTTCATTGTCTACCAGTGTTCGAAGTCTCAACTATTTTTACCCAATACCAGCACCAACTATCAATGTCTACTCAGCCAAAAATTCTTTACTACAAAATCCATCTCACGCACCCCACCAAAGGTTGGAATTCAAATCAGTGTAATTCCAGACTAAATATATCATCATTTTCCATGTTTTAAGGTCTTTTATTATAATAACATATCTCAAACCATATCCATAGAGTATCAAAAGTGTTTGGTGAACCTCGATGAATACACTTCCATGGTTAGGATACTCTACTAAAGCTACAGAAGCTCCTTGACGTGCACTACTCAAAACATGGCTGGAGAGAACTCTACTCTAAAGAGACACTCAAACTATATCCAAGATAGTGATATATCATCATGGGTCTAAGTTTCCAGACTCCACCATCACCATGTAAATACTTGAAGAAGTCTCCTTATTGGGACCACCATCTTATCTATAGTTGTCTTAGAAAGATGGAAAACTCTCTTAACTACCTCTATCCAGTCCCCAGCTACCTATGGGTCTGGATCACCCAGAAACATGGGATTTAACAACATTTAAAACTCATGAAATGTGATCATCCATCACACATAATAATTCGGTACTACCGATGTAACATACAACTCAATGAGTGGGGGAATGACTAGAAAATCACTTAGAGGTACCACTTCCTATACAGGTACCTACATTAAAGTCTCATCACTTGGTAGATTATCCATGTGATCATACTTTGGAATCCAAGATGACTGTTGTCATGGATTCATCCTAAAATAATCATGAAAAACCATGGCCAATGATTATATCTTGGGAGCTGACTCAAGGACCTGGAAACCACAACCCATTCCTATAAGATGTGTGTACCAATGTTTTCCCTATAACTAGTTCCTAAATTTATTATGATGACAATACACTACTGGGAATGGGGTCTATCCCCACACATATATACCCACGGTTTTATAAACCGTGGGAATAGGTTGATTTTATTTATCTTTACCCACGGTTTTATTAAAACCGTTGGTATTAAAACAGCATATTGCCCAAAGTATCAGGCTCCTCCTCACTCGGCGCTCCCGCCATTCAACCCTACCTCCCCGACCCTTACTCCCGGCCTTGTCCTCCCCTCCCCGACCACCGCCTCCCAGCCCTCTCCTCCCCTCTCCGACTCCCCTCCCCTGCCTCCGCCTCCCGGCTCCGCATCCCGGCTCCGCGTCCTGGCTCCGCGTCCCGGCTCCGCGTCCCGGCTCCGCGTCCCGGCTCCGTGTCCTGGTTCCGCGTCCCGGCTCTGCGTCCCAGATCCGCGTCCCGGCTCCACATCCCAACTCCCGACCTGGACCCCCTGGCCTTCGCCTCCGCCTCAACATCTCTCAAACAAGGTAATTTTACATGTGATGCTCCATTAATGTTATGGGAGGATATCGATGATTCTTGGTTGATTATAGGGGTTACCATGTGTAATGATTAACCTCTAGGATTTGAAGTTGTAGATACTGGTTGATTTAAGTGTCACATAGATATCTATAGATTAGTAAAATTGGGAATTATTTATGATAGAGTTGGGGTTATCATAAATATCAACTTATTTATATTATGTATGCTAACAGTCCTCATGTCCGAATACATATCTTCATAAATTAATAACAAGACAAATAAATATATTATAATTAATGATAAAAATTAAAATATATGAAAATGTATGTTAGTTATAGGATGGAGATACTAGTGTGGTACTTTATATGTGGAATGTGAAGTTGTAAATGGTTCTCAATCAATAGGTAGGTGTGGAATAAGAAAATATTCTCTTATAAGATTTAATTTCATGGGAGATGGAAGATCTAAAAATGGGGTTATAGGTAATGATAGATCAGAAATTTTTTGATCCATACATGATGTAGTAATATGTGTGAAATGACACAACAATTCACTCATCTTATGTTATAAAATCCTTGATTGGATTCCTTATGTCCTAGAGAAATTAGTGGTGGCTCTATATCAACACCAACATCTAGGTATGGGGGAATTTATATCTCAATTTCCATCTTAGGATCCATAAAATCCTTGATTGGATTCCTTATATCCTCAAAAATGGGATCAAAAAGTGCCAACAACAGCCCCAAATCATTCCCATTCCATAGGTCCAGGGTAATTTTTATCATTATTATCACCCCTAAAGGAATTAATCTTCTCTAGTTTTGAAGATAATTATCAATGGTCAACATCCCAATCATTCCTCCCACTATGAGATACACCTCTTTCATTTTGGGTCTTCTCGACAAGTATGATTGGAAATTCCCTTATGGTCACTATTCATAGACCAAGGTAGGGGAATTTACGATAAAGGAAGTTAAAAACCATAAGTTTCATAAGAAAAAATGGACTAATATGACCAAGGATCAAATAAATGACCCTAATGAAACCCTCAAAGGAGGAGTAAATAGTGGATAATTTCCCTTTTGCGTGGAGAGTGATGGGGTAAATCCCACTACTTGATACACCTTAGTGAACGTCATCATAATTAATATAAAAATTGATGTCAACCAAGATTTAAAAATATAGGGGAATGATGTGGAAACTGTTCATTTAGGGGTAGGTGATGTGGATGAACAAACTAAGGCTACACATACACGTAATCAGAGAAATATGTAGAACATGGCACCTACGAATGAGGAATTTCCCTCTCCTCGATGGAACTCTACCTAGGATAAAGGGAAATGTGTGGATACATACCAATCACTACCTAGGGGAACTAAAATTACCTCTATAGAGGAACTACTAGCACAATAATAGAATGTGATATAGAATCTCAGATATATCGATGAGGAACTATCAGGGAAAATATTTCTGCTGGCTATCGTCTTCAAAAAGAGGCAAAACACTCTCATCACATACATCAGGAGAGGGATAATATGCATTAAACGGTGTAATTTTAATGTTAGGTTGGGTATAGATCCAAGAAATTGATTTACATAAATGAAGAAGTTTTTAATGATTACGACTTTCCTCTATTATGGGGACAACATCTTCCCCATTAGAGCGATCATTCAGTCTTAGCATAGATTGAGAATCAATGAGATATGAAGGTGGGGCTACCACATCAATACTTTCCCAATACCTGTAGTTAGAAGGTGGCCTAGACAATAATACCTCAAGAACTCCTCAACACCACTGAATCATTGGATTCCAAAATGGAATCCATTGAAGGGAGGAACACTCCCATACAACCCAAAAATAAGTTATATCCCGAATGTGTGGATAAAACCTTTACCCTATCCAATTTTTACAATACTATATTCTAAAGCATTGATTTTTTGGGAGATCCAAAATTAAATCTCACACACTTCATGTCCTAAAGAGACTTTATGATGATCCCCTAAGATCAGTAGGAGGAAACAAAACTAAGATATTTTTGTATGTAATTTGGTAGGACCAACCTTATTTTAGTAAAACAACCTTTCAGTAGGATCCATTGTGGAATTTAAATTTATTCATTATCAATTCCTAGATCATTTAAACTCCATGTTAATGAAAATAATGATTTCTGACCTCACAGATTGCAAACAATGTGAAAGTGATAGAGTTTCTTACTTCATCGCTAGATGGAAAAGTTTAACATATTCACTCAGAATACCTTTATCAAAAAATAAATGGATGGAAATTTGTGATGGGAATATTTAGGATAATCTATGAACGCCTTTTATCTTGATGAATTATCTAGGCAGATTCTATGAGTTTTTAGAGACAACACAATGCTTAGAAGATTCCATTTAAAAAACCTAGTCCAAATCTTGGTCGACACCCATGACATAGGGAAAAAGGACTAGTAAGGTAGATAATGCTTCTATTACCCTAAAAACAGTAGTAGTTCCAATTCAAGCACCTAGGAAGGCCCTAAATCACATGACACCTCCCATTGAGCGGCATTAACAACAAATTCTCCCTTGAATGGAAGAAAAAAGTGATCTGGGTCACCCATGACTTGAGGAACGGATGGACAAAGTGTATTACTTATTAAAGGAGAAGTTTTACAATTATTTCCTTACATACATGGAAAATAACATAATCAAGATACAAAAACCTAATAAACCTAATGAGGTCAACCTCACAGACCATCATGTCTACTATTCTTTTTATATGAGATTGGTCCACACCGTTTAAGGCTGATTTGTCTTCAATGACATTCTGAAGAGCACATTTCATTATAGATAGATGATATTAGATAAGGCCCCAACATAGGTGGCATATTTAACCTTTACCCATACCAGAAGAAGAGGGTTACTATCAAGAAAAACTAACTATGTGTGGAAATTTTTTTCGATAAATAGATGAGTCGAAAGACACTTGACTGAGATCATACCTCCTCCAATGGCCTGAAGGCCTTCAAATTTTTATTAAGATAAGAATGCATTTTAAGGGATGAATGGGAAAACCCAAAGACATCATGAATTGGGACAAATAATTCCCTAAGGGTCAAGGAAAATAAAACCAGATTGACAACAAAAAAACTGCCCCTCCCCAACATTTGAATGTGATGAAGCTCTCCACCCTTACAAAGTGATTCAACAAGCAAGTGTCCTATGTCAAAGCACAGTCTCGATCTGATGGCTGACGCCATACCCTCTCAAATGACCAAATCCAAAAAACTCTGCATAGATGAACTGAAAGATCTAAATCATCTCTTGGGGCTGTTCCATGTGGTCATGACCTATTTCAAACCATCCGATGCGAAACCAGGAAGACGAAGTTCATACCATCCTAAGAGAATAGATTTGAAAACCAATAATTATCACAACACATAGGGAGTAATAATTTAATATTCATTGTAAAACACCACGATTTTTTTCTATGTCTAAATTTTTTTCTCTTTGATATCTTACTTTTCACTAAACACCCAGCTGAAACAAACTCCAAAATATTATTGTATTGTATTGACCTATTTTGAACAACCTAAATAATGAGAAATTAACAGTCATTTGTATTTCAAAATAAATAATTCATTATTGTATTGAGTGGTACAATAACATTTTAGTTGAATTCATTTGGAAAATCATGTTCAATTAATTGTTTAAGCATTCTAGACTATATAAGACACATTATGATCATATATAGTGCTTTATCTAAAAATACCATTTATAATTTATTTTTAACATAATTATATGAGTACATACATAATTCTTAAACCAATCATGGAATGATTCATAATTAACATACTAAATTCTATGACTAATAACACATGGAAATCATCTTCAAATCTTGATAATGTATGTTCCATAAATTATGAAAAACAATTAGTTAAATATTTTTTTAAAAAATTTAAAGTTTTTTACTATGTATTAATGTAACATTTCAATGTTATATTTAAAGGTGAATTGAACAACATGTAACGGTTTAGAGAATGATTTTTTAATCCAAGCAACCAAACCATTTACATGGAATTTAATCAGTCCTTGAGATTTAAATATAATTTATCATTTGTTTGTTGTTATTCTTATTATTGCTAGATATTATTTATTATCCTTGTAAAGGAAATAGATCTCGGATTTCTTATCCAGGTTTAGGATTTACAATGATATCCAATGTGATCCTTTCTAGATTTACATGGAAAATAAATATGGAAAGATGGTTTATCCGGATCATTCTTATTATTGCTACATATTCAATCATGGACTCCTCTTGTCCTTAAATATGTTTTTCTAGCTACTAATATGCATTGATTAATTTAATAATAAAATTGGTTGTAATGAATTTATTAAATATGATTTACATTGTTGATTGAATGATAATTTTTTTCTTGTTATAAAATGGATAGAAGCTGGATGTATCGTACCGATCGGATTTCAACCAAGTTTCAATGTAATTTGGAGAATTTTTTAGATTTTTCATTTAACAATGCGTCAGATGGAGGATGTATACAGTGTCCCTGCTATAATTGTGTTAGAAGACCATGGTTAAGACGAGAAGAAGTTAGTTACCATTTATTGAAATTTTGATTTCAAGCTAACTATAATGTTTGGTTTCACCACAGAGAGATGAGTCAATCTTCGACTGTTCATAAATGAAATGAAAGAAGTGACATGGAGAATTTGATATTTGATCGGTTTCCATATGTGCATCATTCTGAGAGAGATAACATGCAGGTGCAAGAAGACAATGATATCAGTACACACGAGGAAAATGTTGAATACGATGATGTTGAGAGAGTGAAAAATTTATTGGATGATGCCAGAACTCCAGTATATCAAGAATGTACTAAAATGACCAAGTTGGAATTTTTAATGCGGTTATATCATGGAAAAACCATATATGGGATTTCTAATACCGCCATTGATTATATTCTTACATTTTTGAAGGACTTGCTTCCTGATGGTGTAGATATTCCCTCCAATCATTACATGGCATGGAAGTTAATTAAGCAGATTGGATTTGCCACTAATAAATTCCATGCTTTTCTGAAAGATTGCAGTTTATATTTGGAGGAAACAGCTGACCGTAATGACTGTAAAGAATGCGGTACATCTCCGTGGAAGACAAATGCAGATGGAACACCATCTCATGTGCCACAGAAAGTCATGTGGAACTTTCCATTGATTCCTAGACTTCAAAATCTATTCATGTCTCTAGAAATCTCAGTTAATATGTGATGGCATGATGTTGAGAGAATTAAAGGTAATGATGATCTGGTCCATCCTGAAGATGGATTATCATGGAGGACATTTGATGCACAACATCCTGATTTTTCAGCTTAGGTGCGTAATGTCAGATTGGGCCTATCATGTGATGGTTTTAATCCGTTTGGTCAGATGCTTACTGCTCATAGCACGTGGCTGGTTTTTATTCATGTTTATAATATTCCTCCATGGATGTGTATGAAAAAACCTTTCACTTTCTTGAGTATACTGATATTTGGACCTTTGGATCCTGGTAATGATATAGATGTCTACTTGCAGCCTTTAATAAAAGAGTTGAAACAACTTTGGGATTTAGGTGTGCAGACATTTGATGCTTCTTCAAAGAATACGTTTCAGATGCGTGCTATCCTTCTATGGACCATAAATGATTTCCCTGCCTATGCAATGATGTCTGGGTGGAGCACGAAGGGAAAACTATCATGTCCCGTTTGTATGAAGAATACACGATCGAGAAGGCTTAAATATCTTTGTAGTTTTAGTTTCATGGGGCATCGCTGATTCTTGCCAATGGATCATCAATACAGGAAGAATCGTCGGAGGTTTGATAATAATGTTGACAATGAAGAACCACCTCAACGTATTTCAGGAAGTGATGTGCTTGATGAATTGAAAGATTTAAGCTTTTCATTAGGGAAAGGTCAGTTGAAATCTCGAAAGAGGAAGAATGATGATAATGAAGTCACTTACAATTGGAAGTATTTTTTTTGTGTTGCCATATTGGTCTACTAATTTTTTATGTCATTGTTTAGACGTAATGCATATTGAGAAAAATATATGTGAAATGTTTCTTGCAATTCTTTTGAATATTAAGGGGAAGACCAAAGATGACCTCCGATCTCGTCGGGATTTCTTGGATTGGGGTATTCGACCAGAACTACATCCTGCTTGTATCGGTGAAAACAAATGGAAAGTTCCCTGTGCTTATTATGTGATGACACCGGTAGAGAAAGATCGATTTCTTGAAATATTGGAGAATATCAAGGTTCTATATGGCTATTCCAGAAACATATCTAAACGAGTCAACAGAAGACATTTGAAATTTAAATCCCTAAAAACTCATCATTATCACATACTGCTTCATGAATTGATTCCAATAGCAATTCGGCATTTGCTATCCAATAATGTAAGAGTGGTAGTGATTCGATTGTGTCATTTTTTAGAGACCTTTGTGCTAAAAGGTTATCCAAATCATTGTTGATAAAAATTCAGCAAGAGGCTCCGTTAATTCTGTGTGAGTTGGAAAAAAAATTTCCTCCATCCGTTTTCACTTGCATGTTGCATTTAATAGTTCATCTTCCAACTGAGACACTTCTTGGGGGACTAGTCGCTTTTCGGTGGATGTATCCCACTGAAAGAAATATGTGCACTTTGAAATCATATTTCTGAAATTAGAATTATCCTGAAGGTTCCATTGTGAGGAGTTATCTGGCCCAAGAATGTATGGATTTTTTTTTCAATGTATTTGTCTGATGTGAGCACAAGACATAATCGACCAATGAGAAATGAAGATGAGCAGTATGAGGAAATTCATCCCTCATTTCCATCTCTTTCCCAAACAGGTGTAATTTTTGGGTCATATACATTGGTTACATTGAGCTTTGAAGAGCATAATATGGCACATCAAACAGTCTTGTTTAATTGTGGTTTGTTCGATGCCTATATCAAGTAAGTAATTTGAATATATATATGTTATCTCATACGATATCATATCACATATACCTTATACTTTTATTGTCATTTTATGTAGATAACATAAACAAATTATAAGTAGAGTTCATCGGTCTTTGCCGTTGAGAAGGAGAGAGGCTGTGCATAGCCAAGAGTTCCCAGCTTGGTTGAAATAAAAGGTATGACCATTACATTATATACCTTAAAATATAGATATATATTTAATTATATTACTCATATGTATTTCAGGTATTGAGTTTACGTGCTGACTTCATTTCTCAAGAATTAAGAGCATTGGATTTTGGTCCCAATTATTTGGTTCGTGACTGCAAATCTTTAATAATCAATGGATATAAATTTGTTACAACTGATAAAGCGGTGAAAATGAGAATGCAGAATGATGGTGTTATGTTAACTGCTAGAACAGATTGTTATGCCAGTGCATCAGATAGTCAACCTCGATATAAAGATGTGTATTATTATGGACTGGTTGAGAAAATATTTTTATTGGATTACTACTCTCAAGGTCGAGTCACTATGATGAAATATAAATGGTTGAATCAATGATGCGACATGGTACATTTATTGATGATTGCGGATTTAGAGTTATTGACATGAGTCTATTCTTGCATACCGATGAACCATACATTTTGGCATCAATGGAAAAACAAGTGTTTTATGTGAAAGATCATCTGAAACCCGATTACGGTGTCATTAATGAAGTAATCCCAAGACATATTTCTCATGATGATGGGGATGAAATTGTCACCATTGATGCCCCCATCGGTGTTAGCCAAAATATTGTATTTGATGACACAAATTGCCCCATTGTGAGAGATGATGTTGAACCTGAGGTAGTGGAGGGTAATATATAAAAGCAACCATATATATTCAGAGTTCATTCAGTTTACATTGACGTGAGTTTCTCAGGTTGGTACGAATGTAATTACTATAATTTAGTTTTAGTTTGGAATGATATGTCTGTTTTAGTATTGATTGGTTTCGTTTCATTTAATTATATTTATTTCAATTCAGAAAACTGGGTTTAAAATGTGGTTTTAAAAATTGTATAACTTGGTTGTAAATTTTCATTTCTGAAAGATGTTATGACATTTTTTGTCTTCTTTGGCTTCTAAGTTGTATGTATGATTTGTAAAAATTGTTGCTAAAAAATATTTATTTCATTCTTATACAGATTATGAAGAAAACTATAGAAGCTCGCAAGAAAAGATTATTTGATGTTGATCCTGTTAGACGCGAGCGTGAGTTTTCTTCAGTGAGTATAATAATTCTAATATTTATCTTCCGCAATACATATAATATGAAGTTCATATTTTTGATCAAATTTATTTTAGGGATATATAACTTCAGATATTCTTCTTCCTAGTATAGGACCGAGCAGGGATCCTTCTAGACCTAGGCGGAGCTCCCGTCTTACCACTCCCCACACTGACCCATCAGTGGACATCCCATCTACCACACATGTCCACCCTTGGCTTGAGACCCCTGGGATGTTCCCATACATGCTGCTGTCATCATCCCATTTACCCTCTTTTTCCCATTCCATGTCCACGCCGACTCGACCGATGTTCTCACCTCCACAATTTCCATATCCATTCATGTATCCCCAGACCTACTACGCATATTCTGACATGTCTACGCCACCTACTTTTCCTACCATACATCATACACATATTGAGTATGTTCCTTAAGTTTCCACTCCTGTTCATGAAGATCAGCCAGAGCATGTTGTGGAACAAATACTTCCTTCGGAGGATGCTGATCCAGCACAGTCCACGGATGCCTCACAACCTATTCAGGAGCCTGCATCAGGTTTTTTATTATAAATGTTTCAAATTGTAGCATTTCACTTTTTTCTTATTGTATTGTCACTTAACTCTTCTCTTTTCAACTCTTATGTTATTTAGTGGGATCTTCTAGTAGGCAACGTGGTCACACTCGAATGCGGGATGCCTGGAATTGCGAAACTGAGATTATGGTGGATTACAATCCTCAAAATCAAATAGTAGGTAAAAATGCTAAGGAGTGTAGAAGTTTCATGGATACTTTAGCCAAATATCATGATAACGTTCCAGTGGAACCGGTCTCATGGAGACATATCAGTGCTGACATCAAGGATAGGGCATGGGCGCAGATATGGGTACAGAAATTTTATAAATTTATATTTATATTAGTAATGTATTTATATGACTTAACATTTTCGTTGCAGATTCGATTTAACTTTCCTAATGGTGAAGCTGCCAAAGCTGCTAGGTTGAGTGATCTTGGAGAGTATTGGTGGTCATACAAGTATGAGTTACATATTGGTTGGAGGAGCAGAGTGGGTACCGAGTTATAGGGTGTACCCACAAACCCTGACTGTCCAAAAAGTCAATATCAAAAAATGATCGCACATTGGAAGACTGAATAGTATAAGGTACTACCCATCTTTAATGGTTTTTATATAAAATTTAATTCTTATTACTTGTATTGTTTTTTTGTTTCTTAGGAAGTGTCAGCGAAAAACAAAAAAAAAGATGAAATGATATATCTACACACATTGGGGCGCACTAAAATGCCCAATCATGAGAAGTGGCTGGTATGGTCAATCCAATTTTTTGCATTTATCATATATGGTTGTAATCCAAATTTGTTCATTTCTCATATGCAGCAAGCTGAATGGGGCATTGAAGGTCCTTTACCTCGTGCCAAATTATTCATCTTCAATAGGAAAAGAAAAGATGGAACTGTAGTTAATTCACAAACACAAGAAAAAATTGTATGTTTTTTTATATATATTTCAAACATTTATACAAAATTCATAATTTAATATGTGTATAATTTCAACAGTCTTCCTTGGAGGCCATGGATGAGGAAGCTGACAACTTAGGGCCAAATGATCATTTGAGTCAAGTGTTAGGTGTGGAGCATCCAGGAAGAGTCTGTTGTAGACCAGACAAAAACATTGTCCCCTCTAGGTATTGGTCATAATCGGACTCCTCTAATGCCTCTAAGGCCTCTGAGTTAGAAAGTACGTGTGCTGAATTAGCTTTGACAAAGAAAATAGTATTAGAGGAGCGTGAAAAAAGTAAGCTAATGAATGAACATTTCATGAAAGCTATGTCAATGTTGAGCCAGTCACTACCACCAGAGGTTGCTGCCACTTTTGATTCATGTATAGCATCAATACTCTCTTTACATAATGCCTCGGGTGATTCCCATGGGGGTCCTAGTGGCGATGACGATGGTGGCGATAGAGCTGGCGAGGATGTTGTTGATGCTGTTGTTGGTGATGAGATTGCTGATGATGATGATGATGATGATGATGTTGCTGCTGGTGATGATGATGATGACGATGTTGCTGCTGCTGATGATGATGCTGGACATGGGGATGACGCTGATGGTGATGGGGGGATATTAATCCCCTCCATTTTTGACTTAGCAGAGAGACTTGTGTTGGGGTTTTAATTTTTTTTGTATTGGTGGGCTGCTTTTATGTGAATTTCTTTATGAAATGAAATACATTTTGGATTATGTTTTCATCGGGGGTGTTATTTGAAAATTATTTAGGTAATATTCACATGCCATTTTTGTTTTTATGGTTTGGTGTGTTAATTGTTATCTCGCCATCTAATCTTGGACTTATCAGTGGAGGGGAGGCTTGGGATGGGGGGGCTGTAGTGGAGGGTTGGGGGGGCTGGGAGGGGAAGGTTGGGAGGGGGTGGGGGTGCAGTAGAGGGCTGGGTAGTGGGGAGGGAGGGGGAGGGGCGGGGAAGGGGGGGCTGGGCAGTGGGGAGGGGCTGGGCAGGGGGGGCTGGGCAGTGGGGAGGGAGGGGGAGGGGTTGGGCAGGGGGGGGCTGGGGCAGTGGGGAGGGGCTGGGTAGGGGGGGCTGGGCAGTGGGGAGAGAGGGGGAGGGGCTGGGCAGTGGGGAAGGAGGGGGAGGGGCTGGGGGAGGAGCTGGACACGGTGTCGACTTATCCACCGTCTCTAAAGGTATGGTTTTACCACACCATTTTTTACATCATGACAAGTTTTCTTTTTACTCAATTGCATCCTCAAAAATCCAATTTAACCCCAGACTCATATTTTCATAATATGATGTAGTAGGACTTCAAGTGCTCCCAGAAATGAATTTGCAGCTGATTTAGTTTATTACCATGGCGCATTAGAGGATCGACCACTCCCAGGACATCACCTTTCTTCAGCGCCTTTTGAACAATCATCAATGGGGCACTGTCTTCCAGTTGAAGGCAAACACTTCTGGTTTCTATCATTAAACCTGACATTTCTGACTATTCATTGCAGCACAAATGATCTGTTTCCTCTCTGTTTTTGGCCATAATTGGTATGTGGGATGAGAGTGAATCAACATTCTGGAAGCTGAAAGTGTTCTTGAAGGGTGCGCTGGAAACACAAATCAAGTGCACAGGTGAGGTGGATGTTAACAAAACCGCCCAGAGCAGCCACTTCAATCGAATCTTGACCGATGTGTTGCTCACCCCGCAATAGGTATGTTCTCGTAATATCGTTGAAATAATCTCCTAGACAATTTGCAGTATTTCCCTTCGCATAATACTTTTTCATACGTTATTACGCACTTCATATTTTAAGATGAATATTGATTATTTTTATTTATATATTGCAGGTGACTCACTCTGCACATGAAGAGATCAAGGGAATCCTGCACTAATAAGTTCCAGATCTCTACAACATGTATGTTTTCCTAAAATTGTGGAATTAACCTCCCTACCATGCATCGTTTTTCATTTTCATTTACACACTATATGAATGCAGGTTATTGGTCGTAAAATCATGGAGTTAACCTCCCTTTAATCCAACATATGAATGCAGGTGATATGTTTTCACTATTGACTCCACTGTATATTGACTTTTGTGGGTAATGTCTAAGTGTTTCTAGACATACTTTGATTTTTCTCATCCCAGCATAGCGATGAAATGAAATATTGGTGAATGTGCATGGGATGATGGAATGAATGCCTTCAATTTACAAGCATGGAGAAGAAACTTAAGAGATGTGTATCATTTATGTCTCAGTGAGGATTGATGAAGGTATTTTTTTCCCAACTAACTCTTCAACAGGATAGGATGTATGGAAGTTTATATTTTTTACAACTCAAGCAGTAAATGATACAGTGATAATCACATTCTTCATGACTTTGACTGGTATTTCTTGTGTTATAATCTGTTTTGTATTACAGTGAGTTTCATTAACTTAAATAAACATACCTTAAGGGAACATATTTAGTTAGACATCTGATTTTAGATTTGTTTTATATTATAATCTGTTTTGTAATACAGTGAGTTGTAGTACCCTATCAAAATTTTAGGATGTTTTCTAACAGTTACAGTACCTTACCTAGTTGGGTCTGCATCCAAAAAAACATGTCATGCATCAACATATTTCATGCAGGTAGATTCAGGGGGAGGGTTGGGTAGTGGGGAGGGAGGGGGAGGGGCTGGGCAGGGGGGAGGGGGAGGGGCTGGGCAGGGAAAGGGCTGGGCAGGGGGGGAGGGGGAGGGGGAGGGGGAGGGGGGCTATGCAGGGGGAGGGCTGTGCAGGGGGGAGGGATGGGTAGTGGGGAGGGAGGGGGAGGGGCTGGGCAGGGGGTGGGGGAGGGCTGGGCAGGTGGAGGGCTGGGCAGGGGGGAGGGGGCTGGGCAGGGTGAGGGCTGGGTAGGGGGAGGGTGAGGGCTGGGCAGTGGGGAGGGATGGGGAGGGGCTGGGCAGTGGGGAGGGATGGGGAGGGGCTAGGCAGGGGGGAGGGGGAGGGGAGGGGGAGGGGGCTGGGCAGGGGGAGGGCTGTGCAGGTGGGGAGGGATGGGCAGTGGGGAGGGAGGGGAGGGGCTGGGCAGGGGGGAGGGGGAGGGCTGGGCAGGTGGAGGGCTGGGGAGGGGGGAGGGGGAGGGCTGAGCAGGGGGGAGGGTGAGGGCTGGGCAGTGGGGAGGGATGGGGAGGGGCTGGGCAGTGGGGAGGGATGGGGAGGGCTGGGCAGGTGGAGGGCTTTTGTCTACGAGTCATCTTTTGAAAATGTATCTTCATTCTTTCTTCACTTCAACATATCTTCCAAATGTGCACCTTTCTTCATCTATCATCTTTTAGATTCACTTTAGATTAGCATCAATAACTCATCTTGTAACTTTAGGACAATAAATTCTATAATGCTTCAACCGCTATGATGGGTTGAGTACTATAATTGATTACTCATCATCTAGGTGGGTTTAATATGAGTGTGTTGAGAATTTTTTTTCTTTTGATGTCGATAATTATTACCTTGCACTTTAAATTACAATGCAAGAAAAGAGTGAGGTGTTACAAAAAGGAAACATATAAACACATCGTCTACTATACATATATTTCCAAATTCTCCCATGTACTTGAAATCAGATTTCCGAAGAAAAGTCTTCATAAATTCAGAAGTCCAAATAGTCCTGAATACGGTTTCTAAGTTGACCAATAAAAGCATCATCAAAGGATTTTTTTTCATCATTTTCATGTTTGATACAACGAGGTTCACTCATATAGTCATAGAGTTGATGTTTGTGGTATTCATGTTAGAGGTTTATTTCGAAGTAATGAACATGAAATTTTTTGTAGGTATTACTGGAAGATTAAGGTTCCACACCATGGTGGTAATGAACACACTATTTTAGAATAGACTTAACTGGCCTGTAGGTTAAAAATTTCTATCTTTCAAAAATAATATCAGTGGATTAAATTGGTGATCATGACTCGATATTTGGAGGGTGACATGGTGATTCTATAGATATAAGAAATAGATATATTTCTCTTTCAAAAAAATGAATAAATCTCTTGGAATATACCAATAGATATAGATCTCAAAGATACAAAGAGAGAACTAAGGATTTCCATATGTGGGATGGAAAGTCATAGAAAGGAGATATATGAGGTATTCTTATTGTAGTTTCATTGAGTTCATCATTAGATGAATGTAGAGAAGAATTAATACACCTATGTTGGTGTAAATTCATTCATTATTAGTGAAGAGTAGGACAACAACAAGCATGGAGAAAGAGAGAACTAAAGATTTCCATATGTGGGATGGAAAGTTAGATAAAGGAGATCTAGGAGGTATTCCTATTGGAGATTCATTGACTTCATAATTAGATGAACGTGGAGAAGAATTGATACACCTATGTTGGTGCAAATTCATTCTTTGATAGTGAAGAGTCAGACAACAAGAAGCATGGAGTTAGTGAGTAGTTTGAGTGTGTGAGAGTAGCGTGTTATTTGTTTTCATGTCTAGAAAGATGGATTATGCTGCTTTCCAATTTCCCAATTGAGCCAGTTCATTTAGAAGGGCATTATAAGTCTTGATACATTGAGTAAACCTGGTCATGAACATTTCATCATAAATTTTGGCAGCGTTAATTGTATACCCACTGCATCCAGACACAAATCAAAATTCTTCCCACAATTAGTTTTAGATCCTCTATAAAAACCATAATTTTGGTGAACGTCTGAATCTTCCATATTCATATTCAACATATTATTAGCTATATTTTTCTTCACTTTTTTTAGAAGTTTCTATATTCAAGTTAGTGCACTCCAAATTTCCTTAATCTGAATGGTCACTTGAGTTTGCTAAAAACATGGTCTTATTGTTTTGATTTTTATTTTTTGACATAGCAGAAATTCCATTATATTTTTTCTTTTCATTTGGGATATATCCTCACTGATTTCCCTGATCCTTGACCAAAAATGATCTTTTATTATTCATGAAAGTTTAGTATTGGAATTTATCATACTACAGTCTTGTTAGCATTTGCAATAAAGGTTCATAATTAGTTGTTTTTATGTTCTTGCAGTTAGTATGAGGCAATACAGATGGTTACACAATCTTGGACATGAGGCAATATAAATGGTTAGTATTGTGTTGGTTTATAATATCCTAGATTTAACTTAGTCTTGTAGTAATCATTATTGATAATGTAAGTCAGTTTTGTTCTGGTAACTCCTGTGTGACATGATTTTTCCTCCATTTTCTTTTTATTCTAACACCGATGGGAATATTGAATTTAGATTAGTAATAACCTTAGTAAAATAGAGAATGTCTTCTTTTTTTCATCATTTTAAGATATTCATAATTTTGGAATGCTGGAATTTTATCACTTTTTCTCCATCCAAGTTGGAATTTTTAATTTTCCCACCACCATGATTGAAATCCATCTATTTTGTATTTTGGTTTCTATTGTTTTCAAGTGTAGGATAGTAGGAATAGGTGCAAGATGTTAGGAAGATAGAAGTTGCAGAGGTGTAGGATGGTAAGCTTGAAGCTGCAGTTTCTTGGGTAAAATGTTTATACCCACGGTTTATTAAACCGTGGGTAATTCTGTTGTGCAATATGGGTATAGTTTGGGTGCTGGAAAAATGTATACCCACGGTTAGCAAATCGTGGGTATATATATATACCCACGGTTTGGTAAACCGTGGGTAATCTGTGTTTTTCTTGGGCTATGCCCATGGTTTTATAGGAACCGTGGGTATAGAGCTATTGCGACGCCACTCTAGCCCACGGTTCATGAAACTGTGGGTATAGCCTATACCCATGGTTTCATGAGCTATACCCACAGTTCAAAACCGTGGGTATAGGTGATATTTCCAGTAGTGATAAGTTATTAGAGACTGGGTAAATGGATACATTATCTATGAAACCAATACTAGATTTCCTAGACTAAGAGTCAAACTTTAATCACATTAACATTTTTTTCTAGTTCCCAAACCAAACATCCCTGCTAGATCATCTCCAAAATTCTTTCCTAAGATGAACACACCTCTACTACCACTCTATCATGACCTAACCCATCAAGGACCACCTGGAAAAAGGTAATACGAGTGTAATGCCCCAACCCCACCTCCAATAGGCCAGGATCTGGAGACTAGCACTGAGTAGGCATATCAGACACTCATGGGAGTCATTAACTTGACATACCTATACATATGGACACACCTCCAAATACTCGTTCTATCTTGAAAGGTAAAATATGACTAATACCATAATGAATTCATACATCTATATCCCACATCATATTATGAAAAAATTGTTGGAAAGATTAAGGGACAAATATAAACCCACAAAAACTATAAAAAAGAGTTTGATCTGCTAAGAAAGAGGGTATTGTTGTCTAATGAAACACTTGGTATAGACCATAATCTTCTTAACTTAACTATGATATATCTACTCATGATCCTCCTAGTAATCTATCAAAAGGTAATTTTTCTGAATAAGACATGACATGTGCAGGAAGATATCATGAAAAGGTGAGTATATACATACAAAATATGACACCCTAAAATCACTAAAATTAAATCACCAATAGTGTAATTATCTCATCATCATGAAGGTGTGTCAATCAAGATATGATGCATAGATATAATAAACCATATATATTTAAGAAGGACACAAAGTCTCAAAGAAGTCACAACCATTTTTCTATATATTGGATTCTACTCAATGCATTAAGTAAACACTCATCTAGGATAAATCACTCCATAATCCTGATAACACAGATAGTGTTCATCTAATAATTCAAGCTCATTGAGATTCTCAATGAAGAAGTACTCATTGGAACTAATAATATATCCATGCTCCAATAGAGGATCTCGCCCAAGGCCTACGGGGTATATCAGGCCCAAAATAGAATAAAATTCTATGTATGGGGATCATACACTCGTATATGTTGGTCATGACGGTTCCTCAAACACGTAATAGGGAAGAAGAAAAAATGATAGAGGATCACAACCTGAGTCACAAAAAGGTATTCCAAAACTATACCTGAGACTAATCCTATAAAGTGGATCGCATCCTATAATCTGGAATTGATGCCTCATTTTACCCTCATGGGTATGGACTAAGGGAATATACCCAAATGATATTGATCTACACTAAATATACGTAGGGCCTCAACCTGCCCTGGAGAAAGTACACAACATTTATCAAGAGTACATGGCATGTCTCTCTAAGTCAATATCTTCCTATGTCTATTCTAGTGTTCAACAACCATGACCATGTAATTTGGTCATTCCCATGTATACCAGTCATTCTCGTGTACCTGATCATGTATGAGTACCCAATATATATCAAAATAAATGTTCATGCCCATGAACTTTAGTCGTTATTGTGTGTTTGGTTGTGTCCATTCTTGTTTACCCATAGCATATATTCCGATCTACCATCACCAAGTCACATTATAAGTGGAAGGGCCCACAAGACATGTGATATTTTTATTAATGGTTAAACACAATATTCCACATCCAGGTTCCACATAGAATGTGTTCTTTAGGATACATTCCATGTATTTTGTATTTTTTCTGAGATCCAGAAACTTCACGCATCTTCCACTCACTACGCCTCCACCACTAAATTTTCCATATAACTCACTATGGAAGTCAGATTTGAGTTGAATAAAATATAATATTCACTAATGTCTTAATTCTGACCACATCCACCACTTCGAAATTTCTCATAGTCACACCCTCTCGTCAAAATATCAAAATCCATTAATAAACATCTTCTGATATGATCCCAAACATTCACCGTCACCAGATACCACAATTGTAACTTTGATATCAAACCTGAATCTATGGTATCGATCCAATTTTATAAATAATGGGTTCATAATGATTCATTAATTATTATTGGTCAAACAACCTAGAAAATAAAATATCGACGATGAACGTGAAAAGAACAGGGGAATAAATGAATAAAACACAATAATAGGAATGAACCTCAACCATTGTTTAGGTTGGAATCAATCCATTACCATTTGGATAATTAATGAATAAGAGTTTATAAAATAATATCAATTCCAAATTACTAGGAAGACAAATACACACCCAAAAATCATGATTGGATCATGAATTAATCTATTAGTAGAGTTGATTCTTTTTTGTCATCGGATAAACAAATGGGAATTAAACCAATGAAAGAAATTGCATACCTCTAGTTTGGATTGATCACTGATTAATAATGGTTGATTTTGTCATTGGATAGATCCATAATATTTTTTGGCTTAGATGATCCTTGGAAAATCGTTCTCTGATCCTCGATCTAGATGTTTCCCACCAAGGCTTTCTTCCATAATTTCTCTAGAAAATCCCCCAGGTTATGCAGATAACCATAGGGTTTTAGAATAATCATTTCTATATAGAGGGGGTTTAGTTTTATGAATTAATGAAAAATAAATAAATTAAAAAAATATTTAATTATTATTCCACCCCCAATGGCGCTCAATCTAGACACCCAATCCACACAAATATTATGTTGAGCCAAGGGTAAAACCCACATTCTAGATTTAATGGTGGTCTTAGATGTCTGATCAAAGACTTGGGGGGGGGGGGGGTTATTTTATTATTTCATAAAAAATCCCAGCATTATATAATATATTTAATATTTTTATTATATCAACACCAATCCTCTTTAGGCTCTAGAATCTTGTGCCAACTCCGTGCCTAACTCCAAAAATATTATTTAAAATATTATAGAGTTTTACAATAAAAATAGATTACTTATAGTGACCCTAATAAAAAATATTATTTATGTGTATCCATCTACTAAATGAAATGGAAATTATAAAATAAAATGAATTTTTTTTTTTCAAACTATAGGGTACTCAAGAAACCACCCTGATGATCGACTCATACCCACTTCGACTAGTCTGAATTTTGGTATTTTGGTATTACTACCTCTATTGAGGCAAGTTTCCAATCACAATAAGTAATCTCTAACTACTATGTGGTAGTACTTCCAACCCAAAAAAAATGTCTACACTCAGGGGGAATTATATCCTACTTGGAATTCTCAACCAATATTAGGGGGAAGTATATACCACCATTTATGCTCAATTAATCTCATGGGGTAGTATATCTTTCCTAGCGCACTCAACCAAACTCACAGAGTACTAGATCCAACCTATCATAAATAATCAATATTAGGGGAAATAAATCCCAATTAGTATACTCAATCAGTCTTAGGGGGTAGTATATCCCACCTGACATACTCTACAAAATTCAAGGTGAAGAACATCCCACCTAGTGTACCCAATCCCTCTTAGTGGGAAGAAAATTCCACTTGGAATACTCTAATGATATAAAGAGGGTGGTATATCCCTCCTAATATACTCCATTAGGTTTAGGGGAAGTACATCCCACTTGATATCTTCTAATAATGTTGGGGGTAGTATTCCTTACATGACTTACTCTATTTTTTTCAAGGGGTAGTACATCCAACCTATCAGAGTCTATTAGTCTCAAGGTGTATTATATTTTTCTTATTATGATTAAACCATATCAGGGAAAATATATCCCACCTTTCATCCCTCATCAATATCATCAGGAAGTATATCCCACCTAGCATACTCTATCAACATAACCAAACTTCTTACTGGTTGTACGTCCAGTTCAAGAGACTCTATAATACATCTACAGCTAACACTATTTCCATTCCAAGTGACTAAAATTTCCATGATTGGAATCATATCCAATCTTGTAGAATCTATAATTTATCATTTTCTAGAATATCTACTAGTCTGGGAACTTCCATATCACTGTACCCCTGGAAGTAAACATTCCATTTTGAAAGTACCATTACATGGTCGTTTGTGGCCACCCATACCCATGCTAGCAATTTATGAATAACCAACCAAACATATTTGTTCATCCCTTATCCAATCACTAATCATATATAAAACAAATTTCAAAAATAATCATCATAACACAATTATAATAAATTCTATGTCTCAAGCTAACTCTTAGCCATAACCCATTGCATTACATGCATCATGAGTCCCAATATAGCCATTATCCAAGGCATTAGACCAAAACACACATGATCTATGTACATAGGATTGTATAGTAGGCCCCAAATTCCAATAGCATATCCACCTAACCCATGGTAGGTCAACTCTAATCACCACCCTAGACCATTATTGGTCTAGTACAATTAGATTATTCTATCTCAAAAGTCTCCCTTTACCTGGTGACATAGATAAGGCTCACTCACAACCCATCACCCTCTACGAGCTACGAAGTATCAATTTATATTATATGATTCCATACTAGGACCCTCATATCATTTCCCATGGTCAGAAACTCCTAAAGTTTCCTCATATAATAAGACCTAAGATCATCCCCTAATGCAATCAAAGAGAAACTCAATGTCACGACCCGACCTAATGGGGCTCGAGCTGCATCTACCTAAAGCCCATATCTATAGGCCTAGGGTGGAGACAAACACTAAAATGTATATCCTACATTGGAGCATGTACCCATATGGAAACACCTGACCACCCCAATACAGAAGTATAGAGGAAAAATAATAAAAATATGCAATATCTAGAATATAAACCATGCATGATAATCCTATAGGGTTTACAATATTAAGATAATGAAAACTAAAAAGTAAAGGACAGAAGTACACAACCAATAAAAAAATTGTCTTGACCTGACAAAACTAGAAAGTAAAATGTTGAGAGAGCCCAACTACTGATCTTCAAGATCTGACCACTGTACATGGTCCAATGCACTAGGTATCCCTATGCTCCTCTATAATCATGGCTGACCTATCCATCATCTTCATAAGACACAACATGTGCAGAAAGATCCTATGTATGGGTGAGTATATACATACCTAGTAGGACCCCTGAAAGATTTAGGCAGAGCAGTAAGAGACACAACAGGAATAGATAGAGATATAGCTAAAACAAAATCAAGAGAGTAAATAAAATCCAAAAAAATAGATACATATATATAAATATGCTCAAACCAAAGAAACTAAAATGATAGAGAAGGGGATCTCCTTCTCACAACCCATCCTGGGAAAAGAGTTCCATCAGTTCCATATGTCCACCAATGATTCCCATCACATCACGTATCTATCCATAGGAGTAACCATGTGTAAAGACCACACCTTGCTACTCTACTTCATAGTCAAGGGAGAAATCTCCAAGCATATGAACCACGCCCTCATGTATCAAGGGGATCCACTCAGTGTAAGTAGTACCCACACCCTATCTGATAGGGGGTAGAACTTAGTAGATAGAGAATCTGCACCCAAATTTCATATGGGGGGTACCACTCAGTTTAAAGCGGACCTGCACCCTATCTGATAGGGTGTAAAACTCAGTAGATAGAGGACATACATCCTAATTCCATAGGGGGTACCACTCAATGTAAGTAGTACTCTCACCCCATCTGATAGGGGTTACTACTCTGTATGTAGAGGACCCACACCCTAAACAATAAGGGGGGTAATACTTAGTAGATAGATAGAGGACCCACACCCTAATTCTATAGTATGGTACCACTTAGTAGATAGAGGAACCAGACCCTAAAACTATATGGGGCTACCAATCAGAGTATGGAGGATCCTCACCCCACTTGATAGGGGGTACAATTCTACAAATAGATAGAGGACTCTCATCCTAGTCTGTCTGGGTGTATCACTCTAATGATCTTGTCCAATCATGGCCATCGTTTGGCATCACCAAAATAAGTATCACACTCAATAATCTCTGATAATATATAAAAAGACACTATAGAGGCTACCAACATGTTCTAAAAATAAAAAAACTCAGGATAAGCTACTCTCAAGCAAAAATCTATGCCCAAATGAAGCAGAAGAGAGAGTTTTAAGTTTCCTCAAAAGGAATGAAGGGGTACACGGTGTGTGAGGGGACCCACATGGAATGTGTTCCCACTCCATCACCCAACTGTATCCCTATTAGTACACATATATCTACCCATGTACCCCTACATGGCATGTAGGGGGACTACACGATGTGTCTGATCCACTTGGGGCCCTGCATGTGCCCCCTAGTTGTGTATGTATATCCTATCTATGTTTGAGTACTTCAGCACATGGAATGTTACTAGCCGTGAATGTTCCTGTATAATCCTCGAGTACATGTATAGTCTCCATCATAAGGTTCACACATCCTATAGGGGTCCCACATGCCATGTAATTATTATAATTCCAGAAAACCCTATCCATCGTTGCCAAGTCCCTACATGTCATGTGTTCTTCGGACTACACAATGTGTAGTAATGAATTTAGCATAAATCCAAATCTATGCTACATGTATAGATCATGATTTATGACTTCGAATCATGCCTCATCTTCATCCAAAATTGGAGGGTAAGGTCCTTGTTCATCAATTTCATCAATCTGGTGGCCGGAAAATGGTACACAGTGATCCATAAAAATCATCGCATGACCCAAGCATCTTCTGTCGTTTTTCATTCAGTCCCAAATCTCAAATACACAATATTCATCAGCTATATCTCACAACATATTTTGATCCATCCCCAAATCATCATTCAATTCATCATGCTTGAATCCATCATGAATCAGGTGTCTGATCGCACTCGACCCCGCCGAAAAATGTCGAACCATGGATTCTTTTTCCAATGGATATGAACATGACTAATGGGTGTGGGAAAGCACAAGAAACAAGGTTGAAATATTTATTATGGAATAATTCTTCTTCAATGAATCCAATTTTGTAAAACTGGGGTGATAAAACATATAAAACAAGAATTAATTGAATTAAACAAATAAAATATGATATGTGGGAACATGAAAAGGCTTGAACTTGATACAGATCAATGAAAGGTGTGATAATGATCAATCAGTTTAATTAATAAGGTCATAAAACATGAATTTATGAGTCCTACCTATATATTTTATCACTCGTTGTCGAAAAACATTCTCACCAATGATTGGGAGAGGTCAATTTGTTTGGTGTGTCTCGATCTTCTTGGATCTTGAGTCTCATCATCGTCGAATCTTGATTATTTAATGGAAGGAGGAAGAATACTCTCTCAATTCTCCCAAGCACAAGATGATAAACCTAGATAAATTATTATAATGGTTTATTTATAGATGAATTATTTTTAGGATAGATTAATCAATTAAATAATTAAACTAATTAATTAATTCACTAAACATAACACCAATGACCATTTAATCTAAATGTCATGTGACGACCTATTTTTAAGTTGATACAAGGTAAACATAATGTTTTGAACTCAAATGTGGTCTCGGAATTCTGATATGAGATTCTTTAAAAGAGTTATCTCATTTTATTTAAGATACTTCATGTGCGTGATATAAAATATATTTTTTATTTTTATAAAATTAATTTTTGGCACACTGAACCTCATAATTGCTCGCCATCTCAGCACCTAGATTCAAAAATATATATATAAATATTTCATATTCTTATAAGGAAAAAATTGAGTCTCTGTATCATTCTATCCTTTATGATTTTCATTCTTAAAAAGTAAAAACTAAGAAAAAAACTTTGGACACTAAGCTCGCGTCTAGCTCTCCTGCTCCAAGGAGCTCTTTTGCATTCTCTAGTTCTACGTTATCAGATGAACCAAGGGGTTGGTCCATCCATTAAGGTTCATCTCCTATTGATCCTCGTTCACCACTAGTTGTTCATAAAAAGTGGTTTCATCCTTTATTTCTTGCTCCCCCAGTCAAAAATGTGCATGAGGTTATGCATGTATCTTCTTAGCAGTGACACATTGAAGATTTCCTGAATCTTCTCCAACTATGGGGGGTAGGGTAAGGAGGTAAGAAACCTCACCAACCCACTAAAATATCTTCAATAGACTATTGAACCTCTAGGATAGCTTACATCCCGGACCAAATCTATGCAATCCTCTTTGTGGGGATACTCTTATGAAAACATGTTCTCCATGCTTGAACTCCAACGGACAATGATTTCAATATTCATAAGATTTATTCCTAATCTGAGCTCTACTCATCTTATCATGAATGACCTGGACCTTCTCCATCATCACCTGCACCATCTCTGGACTCACAAGAGATGCCTCGCTAATCTCTTTCCAACACAAGGTTTACCTACAGGGTCTCCCGTAAAGGGCCTCGAAAGGTTCCATGCCAATAGTAGAGTGGTAACTATTATTTTACATGAACTCTTCCAAGGGAATGTGATCCTACCAGCTCTAGAAAAGGTATAACAAGAAATCCATCAGCATATCCTTAAACACATAGATAGTGTGTTCATTCTGCCCATATGTATGGAAGTGAAAGGTTGTACTCATACTCGTCTGGGTCCCGAATACCTCATATAGGCCTCTCTAAAACTATTATGTTAACCACACATCACGTTCAGAGTCAATGGTTTAGGGAACCCCAATAATTATAGAAATCTCTCATATATACATCTACCCCAAAATCTGCACTGAAATCTACTCCCTGATAGAAAGCTAGTATACCTACTTCATGAGTTGGGAAACTATCACCCAAATAGCGTCATGGACCTTCATTTTCTTTGGAAACCCTATCACAAATTCCATTGATATTTTGTCTTTTTTCACTTTGGTATCTCAATTGGCTGAAACAATCCTTCCAAAAGTCGGTGCTTAGCCTTTACAATCTAACGGGTGAGGCATAGTGAAATGAACTCATCCATGCTTCATCTCATTCTGACCCTCCAAAAATGTCACTAAAGGTATATGTACTCCTTACCCACAATGGGATGTATAGCGAAAGGAGATGTGTAAAACTCCCTCATTACCTCCTCTCACATTGTGACTAGGACCACCATCTATCCCAAGAAAAGGATGGCATGCTTACCTTATTTAAAAAATCTATCGGGTGAATCTCATGAGGATATCTGGTCATGAAAAACCTCATAGTATATATCTCCCAACTAGGACTCTCTCACATGCTGAATAAGTAAAGGAGTAAACACTATCAATTGAAGAAAATTTGTACCCTCCTAGTCAACTAGGGTTAGCTATAATAAAGTAAATTTCTCATATTCCTCCTATACCGAATGAGCCTAGGGATTCCTCTTAAAGGGATCTACTAAAACATTTCCCTTCCCAAGTGTATAAACTATATCAAAGTCATAGTTCTATAGAAACTCCAACCAGAACCATTGTCTTAGGTTCAAGTTTCTATGTGTTAATACATACATGAGACTCTGATGGTCTTAGTAAACCACAAAGTTCTCTACTAGAAGATAGTACCACCAAATCCTCAAATATAAGACTACTTCTACCAACTCTAGGTCATGAGTCACATAGTTATGCTCATGGGGTCTCAACTTCCTCAACCCATATGCGATAACTACCTATCACTACATCAACACACAGTTGATCCCAACTTCTAAGACATCTTAATACACTACATACTCCACACCCTCCTCTGGAAGTCAGAACATAGGATCACGCTTCATCCTTAGCCTCAACTCCTTAGAATCTATCTAGCATTGATCAGTCCATAAAAAGGCTTCCCTTTTTGTGTGAGGGTGGTCAAAGGGGATAAAATCTTAAATCAGTATTCCAAAAATCTCTAGTAGTACCCTGCCAATCCAAGAAAAAATTTCACCTATGACACACTATTGGGTGTCTCCCAAGAAGTAACAGCATAGATCTTCACTGGTTTCATAGAAAATCCATGCTCAGAAATGACATTACCCAAAAAGAAAACCTCAGGAATCCAAAACTACTACTTTGAGAGATTACCATAAAGTTAGTGATCCTGAAGAAAATCAAGAACCATACTCAAGTTCTCTACATGATCCTCTTCTAACACAGAGTAAATGAGTATGTACTCAATGAATGAAACTAAAAAATGGTCCATGTACAGTTAGAAAACCTAGTTTATAAAATCCATAAACACGGTTGGGGAATTCATCACACCAAAGTGAATCACTAGGAACTCATATTTTATATAGCCACATCAAAATTTCAGGTTTAGAATATCATTCACACGAACTCCCAACTGGTGGTAGCCATACCAAAGATAAATCTTTGAGAACCATCTCTCAACTCCTAATTAGTCAAAGAGTTCATCAATCTACAAAAAGTGGTACTTTTTCTTTATCATTTCATGATTCAGGTGATGATAATCCACACAAATATGCAAGGTATCATCCTCCTTTTTCATGAAAAACACATGAGTTACCTAGTGGGACACACTAGGTCCGATGAATCCCTTCTCTCAGAGGACCTCCAACTACAACCGTAGATCCTAATTATTGGTGGATTAATCTGATATGAAATAGAATATCTCGAAGTGTTCTTATGATGAAAGTCAATAAAAACAACATATCCTTCCTTGGAGGTTGTCCTAGAATTTCCTCACGTAATGCATCTATAAAATCCTCCTTGAATTAATGAATATTGATGCTTGAAGAGCCTACTACACCAAGGGATTCACTTTTCAACTGATGGGTGATAGGCTACAACCTCCTGCTTAAAAAACCCACTCTCTCTTCCTTGATATCTCTATCCCCTACAAAAGAGAATATCATCCCATCAATTCAAAGGCATCTAACTCATCTATGGTGATAGTAAATCTCGAGTCATGCCACGTAAAATAAATCCATACCCAAGTTAATTTCATAGGGTTATATTATGATGACAAAAAGTTCCCACATGAATCTCTCACCACCAAGTGATATCTTACAATATCGGAAGATATAAGTTATAGAATAAGAATTCCCTATAGGAACCTTAAGCTAAAGGAACTTGGATAATGCCTCGACTAGAATCTCTAAATCATACACTAGGAGTAAATAGAAGAAGGAATGACTTGGACTTACCTCTAATAATACTAAGGAAAGATTATAATAAACACATATCAAACCTTTAATCATCTTGTGTGCCGCTGGTTTGTAATCCTCCATAACCTACTATTGTTCATAGCCTCAATCACTAGCTCCCTGAGACTGACATGGGCTACCTAGTGGTGGTGTTAAAAGGATCTCATAGCATCATCCACCACCCACAACACCACCTCTTAGATCTCCACCTACTCCACCTCTATGGGGTCCAGCCTAGCTTCGCCTAGAAGATCACTGATCATTCACCTTCAATTTATTTTTCTTCAATAACTCCTAGAGACAACAATAGAGGATTACATAGCTCAATATGATGACTATATTTACCTCTATATCTCTTGTGTCCAACCAAGTCTATTTTTAAAGAGAATAGTAGAGTACGTTAGTTTAGATTCAAACATTAAATAAGGAGTTTTTTCATATAAGTAAAAAAAAATATTGAATATAAATGAATTTTAATTTTAATATATTAATAAAGTTAAGAATTAATTAATGATAAAATTATTTATGGTAAAAATGTATTGAATAACTTTCTTGGTTGTATAGTTTTAGTGAAGAACTTGAACGATAATGATTTCAAGGTATCACACACATGGAAGTACACACGCACACACATGATAGAACACACATGGTAGAAAGAAAAATCGTAGAACTTTCATGATATAACTTCCATGGTTTATTTTACTATAAAATAACTTATCATGGTATAGAAAAACTATGACACTTACCATGATAGCAAGAACAGTGATAGAAAAATAATATCTCAAAATATAAATTTATGGCATTGCAAAAAATAAATAATGAAACTTAGGCGTGTGAGGTTTACTTGAGTGTTGTGAGTCAGCCTGATAGATTCGGTGATAATAAAGATGATGAATGATGTTGGAAAAATGAGTTTGGAGGGAACGAATTTGAAGAATCATTTCTAGGTTTTCCATGTGAGAGAGACGAGTCACAGGTCTCCTGATCAAAGAAAACAGAATGACAGAATACAGGGCCTGATAAATCATTTAGAAGATTTATCATGTCGGTTATTTAATAACTGATGTGATAAAAAAAATTTATGTTTATCATGTCGGTTATTAAATAACTGATGTAGAAAAGTGGCTTTATCATGTCAGTTATTTTATAACTGACTTGATAAATCACCAAGATTTGATTTATCACGTCGGTTATTTTATAACCGATGCGATAAAGTTCCGAGATTCAATCTTTGATGTCGGTTATACAATAACCTATGTGAAAAACCAAATCTTGGTATTTTTATGTTAGTTATAAAATAACCGACATGATAAACCAATTTTTACAAATTTACACGTCGGTTATATATAACCGACATAAAAAATGATGATGTGGTAAACTTTTTCTACACTAGTGAATTTTAGGGTCTCACATGAAATTTGAAACTTATCTTTACCTAGAATCCCTAGCCATTACATTGAAGAAACTACACGGAATGTGTTCATCCCAATACATGTCGTGTAGTTATAATTTTTCAGAAAGTTAGATCTATCACATAGCTTCCAGATCCATCACTCCCACTACCAAATCTGATTGATTATACCTTGAATATCACTAGGGAGCGTGGATCCAAGTCTTTCACACCAAATACATCATTTATGGTTGGATTCCATCCACCCGAAGCCTCGCTCAACTCCACCCTTCTCTATCACACTCCACCCATAGAAGAGGAACCTTGGGTTAGTGTCTAATCCTTGTTAGAATCACTCATAACCCCACATATCATACTAATCCATTATAAAATAACCAATCCAATCATTTTTTACATATCCACCAAAAATACAAGGGTCCAATCATGCTCGATACAGCCCAGAAATGTCAAATCATGGCCCCATATCCCAATGGTGAAGTATATAAAGAACGAGAGGGGGAAATGCACAATAACAATGGTACATAAATCATTTTCCAATTTTCATTGTACAATTATCATAGATAAAAAATATTCTCAGTGAGAAACATGTTATAATAAAGAATAAATCAAATAAATAATTTAATTTTATACATGGGTGCATGTGAAGTCTTAAATTAATCGTAGATCAAAGAATAACATCTAAAAACATGATCAAATATTTTAATCAAGGGATGAATCTACAATCGATGTACCCTACCACAAAATTGGATCAATAATTAGTGAATAATGCATTCACTAGCAATTAGGAGGATCTTTTGTATCTATTTTCTATGGATTCACCTCGATCCAATCATTTTTCATTGTATGATATTGATCCTCTAATGAAGAACAATGAAACCTTATCTCAATGATACTAGGGTAATGCAGCTGACCCTATAGAATTTCCATAAAAATCTACTTATAGAGGGAAATATATTTTCATAATTTAATGAATAAATGAATTAATTAATTAATACACTTAACGTACCCTCTAATGGATACCTCATCCAAACATCTGGCACTGAACAGCTTTAGGTTGTTCTTAGGGTAAACCACAAACTATGGATTCAACCATGCTCTCAAATTTATGATTTTATAATCCATTCATAATATATTCCATTATTTTTTAAATAATTCACGTCCATGATAGAAAATATATTTAATATTTTTATAAAATTAATTGTGGTCTCATCAGGCCTCGGAATCTCATATAGTTTCCACACCTATCTCTATAAATATTTCTTAATATATTTCAATGTTTTAAAATGAAAAAATAAAGTGTATACATTATTCCATTATTCAAATCTTTTAATCCCGAAAAATTGAAAACTAGACAAAAAAGTGGGAATACTAAGCTCAGATACGGTTCTCCTACTCCCAGAAGCTCTCCTGCATGCTCTCATCCTCGATCACCACTGAGTACTCTGTGAAGATGGATCCATCCACGATGTCCATATCACCACAATCAATAATGTTAATAGTATCATGCATGTATTTCTTTAGCTATGAGACATATAAGGCATCTTTCACCCAATCCAACGGTGGGGGTAAGGGGAGGAGGTAAGAGACCTTTACACCCCTATGCCAGATATTGGATGGCCTGATGAACCTCAAGGATAGATTTTATCCCTAGATGAATCTCCTAAATCCTTTTCAATTTGAGAACATCAGTAAAACATGGTCTCCCTAATAAAACTCCAAGGGATAGTGATATCAATCAATATATGATTTTTTTCGGCTCTCAGCTATCTTAATCTACTCATAGATCACCTAAACCTTCCTTTCTATCATTTTCATGATCTCTAGCCCAATAATAGAAACCTCACTAATATTAGTCTATCATAATTATGACCTACAGGGTCTCCCTTAAAGGGACTTGAAATTTTACATGTCAATAGTATAGTGATATCTATTATTATAAGAAAACTATTCTAAAGGTAATTGATCCTCCCAACTCTATCAAAAGTCTAACACACAAGACCTCTACACATCCTCTATCGCCTAGATAGTGTGCTCAATCTTCTCATCCATCTGGTGGTGAAAAGATGTATTTATCCTCAGTATGGTCCCAAATTCCTTAAACAAGCCTCTCTACAACCATGACATGAACCATGCATCATGAACAAAGACAATCATAAATGGAATCCCATGGAGGAGTACAATATCTCACTTCTACAACTGCCCCAAACTCTCCACTGAACTCTACTCCATGATATCAAGAAGGTGAGTCAAATTGGTATGTTGGTCAGCTATCACTTAGATGGAATTGTGACCTCTTTTGTACACAGAATCCCTACCAAAAATTACATGCATATTTTTTTCCATTTCCACTCAATAATCTCAAGAGGATATAAAAAATATGACATAACCTAGTGCTCATCCTTCACCTGTTGACATGTGAGACACTGAGAGATGAACTCAGACATTCTTTGACTTATGATAGCCCACTAAAACTATCAATGAAGGTCTCTATACATCTTCCTAACATTGGGATGTATAGCCAAAGTGGAATTTTGAAACTCTCTCATCACCTCCTACCGCAACATGACTGAAACCACCATCCAACCCTAGAAAGGATGTCATGATTCCCTAGTTCATAGAATCCATATGGTTAATCTATTAATGATATCTAGTCACCAAATACCTCATATTCAATTTCTCATAACTGATCCTCCCTCACATGATGAAAATTAGAGGATTCAGCACCATCATTTGAAGATACGCTACAACCCTATCCCCCACCAAGGTCAGCTATAAATAAGCCAACTACTCATATGCCTCCTCCACTAGACAAAAAAAGGACTTCTTACTAATAGAATCTACAACCATTTTTACCTTCCCAATAGTATAGACTATCTCAAAGTTGTAATCCTACGTGAACTCTAACTAGATCCTCTTTCTCAAGTTCAAATATCTCCTTGTGAAGACATAATTAAGAGTTTGATGGTTTTAGTAAACAAAAAAAGCACTCTCCCAGAAGATAGTTCCTCTATATCCTTAGATCAAATACTACCTCTACCAAGTTTAGGTCATGACTCATGTAGTTCTTCTCATGGGGTCTCAAATTCCTCAAACCATATGTAATCACTCACTACCTCTACATCAACACACAACCAAACCTGGGTCTAGAGGCATCATAATACACTACCTACTCCACACCCTCCTCCACTAGTCTTAAAATAGGATCAATCATCAGTCTTGAACTCAAATCCTCTAAGACTCTCTAAAAATGATTAGTCCACATAAATGGATATCCTTTTAACATCAGAGTAGTCAAATGCGATGAAATCCTAGATAATTTCTCCATGAACCTCTTGTAGTAACCTTCTAAGATAAGAAAACTCCACACCTATTACACACTCTTGGGTGGATCCCAAGCTTGAAATGCATAAATATAATTTGGGTCCACATATAATACATTATTAGATATGAAATTCCCTAGAAAGTGAACTTCATAGATCTATAATTGGCACTTTGATAGCTTACCATAAAGATGGTGCTCCCAAAGAATGTCTAAGATTATCCTCAAGTTATCTTTATGGTCCTACTTTAATGTAGAGTATATTATTATGTCATAAATGAATAAAAACAAAAAATTCCATGTATGGATGAAGGATACTATTCATTAAATCCATAAATATAGTTCGGTAATTCATCACACAAAAAGGAATCACTAAGAATTCAGTGTCCGTAGCGAAATCAGAATGCTGGATTTAGAATATAAGACTTGAGAACCCTCAACTGATGGTATCTAGACCTAAGATTGATCATGTCTCACAACTGATCAAATAGGTTTTCAATTCTTTGAAGGGGTAATTTTTTTTATACTGGCATGTTTAAGGAAATGATAATCAACACAAATCCAAAATATCCTCCTCTATCTTTTTCACGCAAAAAATGGATCATTCTAGGGGATACATTGGGTCTAATAAAAGCCTTCTCTTAAAGTTCCACAAACTACACCCTAAGATACTAGAGATCAATAGGGGCCATTTTATATGCCAATGAAGATATCAGAGTTTTTCTAGGATTAAAGTTGATGAAAAACTCCATAACCCACCTTGAAGGTAGTCCTAGAACATCCTCAGGGAAGACATCCATATAATCCTCAATTACTGAAGGAACTCATATGCTTGAAGAGATTGATGCACCAAAGGATAAACTCATTAAATGGTGGGTTATGGGTTTTAGTTTCCTTCTCGCAAGACCCGCTCACTCTTCCATGAGATCACTCTCACTCACAAAGGAGTATCCCGTCCTATCTATCTGAAGGAATATGACTCATCTGTGGTGACATCAAATTTGGGATCAAACCATGGAAAACTAGTCCATAAACAAGATAAAATCATAATTTATCATTGAGATGAAAAATATTTCCCATGATAAACCCTCTCCACCAATAAATAGCTTGCACTATCAGTAGATAACTGATATTGAAGAAGTGTTCCCTATAGGAACCTCAAGCCAAAACTGCTAGGCTAAAGACTAAATTGGGATCTCTTGCTATCATAGTAGGAGTAAGGATATAAATGAATGAATCACACCCATGTATATTAGTACTAAATAAAGAGTAGATAAAACACATATCTTACCTCTAATCATCTCATGAACTCTTGGGTCATAAGCCACTATGGCATATAGCTTCTTACAGCCCCAAAAGCCAGCTCCTTGAGCCTAAAATGGGTCTCCTGGTGGTAGTGGTTATAGAATTAGATCATAATGTCACCTACCACCACCAGCTCCTCATTTTGGGAGCCCCACCTTCTCCTCTATAAGATCCTCCTTATTAGGGGCCACTCTGGCCTCACCTAGAAGATCTATGATCATGGCATTGCATCTGTTGTGGTGATACATCCATTGCCTTCCTGACCTCCTCAACACATTGGGTTAGGTAATCACACTCCATGTAACCTCTCCCATCACATGCATAACATCAACCCTCCTTGATTTTCCCAGGTTTTATAAAATTTCTATGAATCTCATTACCACATGCTGAGTCTAATCGTGGGTACACCTCCAGTGCCTCTACACCTATCATCTACTAGCTACTACAAATGTCTCAGCCCTAGGATTCCTACTGATGGCGCAAACTACATGGATTACCTCACATAGGAATCTATCTATCACCATCACCCGATCTAACACTATATCATATGTGGGAATGCATAGGGGTACCACATTTACATGGATGTCTCTTTGGAAACCATACTTAAACATCCAAACTAGGAAATAACCATCCCAAGTAATGTCAAGGGAGTACTTTTTAAGGTTAGTGAACCTTTCAACATACTCAGAAACTTTTATCCCTCCCTACTATAGCTTTAAAATATCTTGAATCTGAAATGAGTGCAATCGTGAGGGGTTGTACTCTTCATGAAACAGCTACAGGAATTTAGATTATGTGATTGTTTCCAGCATGTGTCTCTATGACCAGACACCACCAGCGCTAAGATTCTCCAAGGAAAATAATAGATTTCAGTGCGACCATATGATCAATTGGGGTCTTTAAAACTTTAAAAACACATATCATCAACTCAATACAACCCTTCTCTACCTAGGGATATAGTTAAACATAGAACCTCAATGGCCTCTAGTGCTATAAATCACATAGTTCACTAAACCTTTGTCCATACATATCATTTTCTGTGGGTATAATTTGATGTTAAACATGTGGGGGTGAAGGTATATGCCTTCTTGGAGGAAATATCTAATGATATGTCCTCTAATTGGAGGAATCATCACTCAATGAATCTTCATCATGATCTGGAATTAATATCCTGGCTGGATATTTTCACAAAGGAATCCTAATAATAATCAAGATGTTCCATGTTCATATCAACATATATATATATATATATGGGGAGATGAATCGAGAAGGATAGTCAAAGGACTAAATCCTATATAATTCATGTACCAATGTTCCCATAAACTAATGTATTGGTATACCAAGTTGACATATAGGTTGTCAAAGTCATAGTGAATGGATATGTCGGTCATCACACCAACACTGGATTCCTTGGCCTAAAATCCATACTCAAGATACCTTGAAACCATTTCCCTAAATTTTCAACCAAACCTCATAAGTGTAAAAAACATCAAACACCCTCCTGAAGTCGAACCACCACTAATACCAATCTGTAATGACCTGACCCACTGGGTCCCACCTACTAGGGGAAGACCCGACCACTACAACCCCATGCCCAGATCCATAAGCCAAGGGATTTCAAAAAGAACTTAGAAGGCATAACTAAAATGGGATTCCTTTACTTAAAGTACCTATATATATGCACCCAATAATCTCTATGAAAAAGTGTAGAGGAATAAAAAATATATAGTAAAATCTAGTGTAAAACCTTGCATGTAACAATCTCTAGGTAATAAAAAAGATTGTGATGCCGCAATCCAAAAAGTAAAGAGAAAAAATACACTCCCACCCACAAATGATGTCCCAACATAAAAATAATTCGAAAATAAATGATGAGAGAACCCAACTCCAGATCTCTAAGCCTAACCATCGTACATGTTCTATACACCATAGATCCCTATGCTTATTTGAAAACATCATCAACCTATCTTTCATTTTAATATGGCACGACATGTATGGGAAAGGCCCATGAAGGTGTGATTATATACATACCCATTAGGATGCCCCAAAAATTAAAGGGAGATAAATCAGAGACATAATAAAAGTAGTAATATAAACACAAAGAAAGAGGAAAGAAAAATATGATGACAATGATATATATATATATATACTCATATAAGAGACCCAGATGAGAGATAAAGGGGGTCCCCATCTCATTGCCCGAACCAAGATGATGAGTCTTCCAGTAGATCCAAAGTTCCATCATCGATACTTAGAATATCATGTGTCTGTTCAAAGAATTCATGAGGAGGTATCATAGCTCACCACTTCTCCACATCCCAAGGGAGCATAATATCCAAGATACAGAGGACCCATTCCCTAGTAAAACAAGTTAAATCCACTAAATGGATAGAGGGATTGAGCCAGTGTAGGGGAGTACCATCTCTATATCTGTGTATAGAATATTGAGTACTCATTCCCTAGTGAGACTGGGGAGTACTATATCCATAGATAGAGGACTTGAACCTTCAAAAGGGGATTATCACCTCTGTATCTATGCAATAAGTACAGAGGACTCGTGACCTGGTGTGATAGTGGAGTACCCTCTCTATGGATAGAGGACCCACGCATTGGTGGAACATACGAGTACCATCTATATATCTGCAAAATGAGTACAGAGGACCCACACCATGATGTGATAGGCGAGTACCATCTATATAGATATAGTAATGGTTACCAAAATATGGGTGTGTCGCCTCTACATGTGTAGAGAGTATGAAGGAACCACACCCTTGTGTGATAGGGGAGTATCATCTCCATAGATATAGGACCCACACCCTAGTATAAAAGGGGGGTACCACATCTACTTGAGAAAATAGTATGGAGAACCCAACCCCTAGTGAGATAGCAGAGTGACATCTCCATTTCAACTCTTCGATGATCCTACATAATCACTTTCTTTATTGAGCATTGCCTGGGGAAGTGTCACACTCGGAACATCTCATATCATATCTAAAAATAAACTATGAAGGACACCATTATGTTATATGTGGAAAAACACTTTGGATAGGCTAATCGCAAGCCAAAATCCATGTCAAAACAAAGGAGATATGAGAGGTATAAGTTTTATAAATAGTTTCTTGGCATGTATGGGGGTCTGCATGGAATGTCACCTCACCTAGTCTTATGTCCATGTCCTCACCAACACATGGATCGTTGGAAATGTAGTATTATATAGTGAGTAAGGGGTCCACAAGGTATGAAATACCAATCTAGTACATGGTCTTGTTCTCCTCTGTATATGGATCAGTGGACATGTCACCATACACGATGTGTATAGGAACCACACAGTGCATCTCGTTCTTTAAGGTCCTGCTCATGTGCTTCTGGCCATGCTTGTTTCCTTTGGGTTGTGCCCATGTCCTTTGGGATGTGTCAATATTATTTGACATGTACCTGGTTGTGCCTGAGTACTGGCACATTCCCATGTACTTGTTCATTTCCATGTTCCTAGTTATGTACATGTTCATTACTGAGTACTAAAACATACTCATGTACCTAGTCATATCCATATGTCTAACCGTTCTCGTGCTCATGTACTCCTAGAGTACAAGTTGGGCCTCCAGCACTAGATCACACGGTGTGTGGGGATCCCACACAATTTTTCATGCTTATATTCACTCAAAAACCATATCCTCTAGATACATGGAACTGGACTATGTGTGTTTATCCCAGTACATGTTGTGTGGTCAATATTTTTTCATAAAGTTTGATCTGAAAAGCAGTTTCTAGATCAACCACTCCTATAACACCCCAGGTATTTATGACCCTTTTTGAGTAAATTAATTTTATTTTATGTAATTAATTTCACTCTACACTAATTTAAAATTTCATTATACACTATATAGAGATAATCTTTCACTACCTGCAACACTAACTATTCTTGCATTACACACAACATTGAGTTTCAACAAAACAACATTTTATTATTATAATTATTTAAACGAGATATTTATAACCTATCCATTAAAAATAGTAATATCAATAGTAATAACTAATTTTTTAATATTATTAATAATGGTTTTTTATAAATAAAACCAATTAATAATAAAATGTGTAATTTTTTGTAAAGTCTTTATATGTTTAAAAACACTATTTTCTTGAATAAACTACTTTTTATGTCCCTATGTGAACAATAATGTAATTAATTTTAGAATTTTTATAAATTTAATTTAATAAAATAAAAATAATTTTTAAATTCATAATGTCAAAATTATATTTGCGTGGATTTTTGGTTTTTTTCTAAAAAAATTCATTTCCAGCTGAATAGTGAAAAATACAGAATTTTAATTCAAAACTAGTTTTTTCTAAATTATTTATATAGTTTTATTATATTTTAATTTTATTTTAAAGTTTAATTATATAATTTTTACATAAATCAATCAAAATTAGGTCACAGTAACCAATTTTACATTGAAATTTGATATAAAAACATTGCAAACTTTGAAACATTTTTGCTTAAAACCTCGTTGTCCTGACAGGTTTGCAGGATTAATTTTAAATTAATTTCTCCTACTTCAATGATTGGAATTTGGAAAAATGGACTAAATTTTTTAAATCATATTAATTTATAATAATTTCAAATTAGTTTTTGAAAAAAAAAATTAGTGAAAGTAATTAAAATTAATCATAGTGATTAAGGTAAAAACTAGCTTAATTAATGACTAAACTTAGAAAATAGTTTATAAAAATGACCCTAAACTTGACTAATATTTCTTTATTGATAGTTTTCGGCCATAATACATTTAATTATCAATAATTATCCATTTTTAACACTTGGGAGACAATTAAAATGTGGGGGGAACTGAAATATTTTCAATAATACCCAAAGTGTCATTTTCCCCTCTTGTAAAAGACCTCATATCCTCCCCCATTTTTACACTTATCATGACCTTTTTCATCAGTAAAACCCTAAAAAATCGCCCCCCAAAACCCCTAAATTCATCCTATAATACTCCCTTTGTGAATAAATCTAATTAAGGAACCCCTTTGGTACAAACCAAGAGGAGTTACCCAAAGAAAACCTAACATCCTTCCTCAAGATCCTTTATTTTATTTTCATTATACACCACCTAAAATATTATTATCACATGATTATATAATAACTATAGTATCCTAAATAATATTATATTTTTATTCTAATGTTTTTACCTACACTTACACACACTCCCATCTAATGGTTAATGAACTTATCATTCTTGTGTACAGTGAACAACCGCTTGATGAAATGATATTGTTCGTTTTTCCTTTACCGCATATCATGGGTGAACATTATGATGGAAACTATATTTTATATGATATGTGTGGTATTTATGATGTATTTATGATTCTTTAATTATTATTTAAAACATAACTTCATGATTTTTATCTTGTGTAAACATGATAACTTTGTTGGAGGATGTGTGGACTACCACCTCCTCAAAGTGATGTGATTCATTCACACTTTTTATGGAATGGATTAAGGATTGGTTTATTGAAATTATATGATATATATAACATAATGATTATAATTTAATGCTATTATATATATTTATATATATATATAAATTTCATTTAATTTCTTTCTTTCAATATGAAAATAAAACAGAAACATCATTAATGTTTATGTATGGCCTATTGTCTCCATGAACGGTGTATTCCCTTTAATATTTCAATACTTTATAGATTATTATAAATAAATTTATACTGAATATATATGATATTTATTTAATTTTTTATATTATTTAAATAATTAAATCATTTTCTAAGTAAAAGTATCAAGAATAATAAGTGAAAACATGTATGAAGAACAAATCATATGTTACCCAAAGCATTAAATTAACCTGGAATTGTTAATAAATAGGTAATATAAAGTCATAATAAAATAATATATGGTATTATATATAAGAATATGTTTCTTTAATATATTTAAAATAAAATTATATTTATTATATATGAGGTTTTTACGAGTACGACAAGAGTCAATACATAAAGTAAATATCTTCTCATCTCACTTTTATTACTATGAGATTTATGATTTATTCACCGCTCATTTGTTTTGTGTGTTCTAAATAATTCCTATGATTATATTCTATGAATCTTATAATTAATTCTTCTGGTATTTATATATCAATTTTATGATCTTTATTTTTTGGGTTTTTACCATTAAAAAGTTACCAAATTAGTAAGATAGTTTTGTCTCAAATTATGTTCTTTGAAACACATGTTTTTCTATACACCTATATTCTATTATGAGGTCTATTAATAACATTTGAATTTTTATATCATGAATATAATTATTTTAATGATATTTTAATCTCCATGTAATTTCACTTTCTTACATGGGGAGTACCATTCAAAGTTAGCAAGTGGTAAGAGTCTAATGAAACAATCTCATTGTTTATCGATATTGTTTATGATTATCCTTCGTTTGATGAAATATTATGATCCAAATATCAAGAAATGTCATGAATTTTCATATCCTTTGTTCATTAGTGATATATTCATGTATTGGTACCATTTTTTCCACTATTTGGTACTTAATATAATTAAGAAAATGTTTTAAGAAAATCCGATCTCATTTCTATTTTTGGTCAGAAATATTTTTACAAAAATGTTTTTCAAAAATGTTTTTTAATATGATATTTAAATCTCATTTTCAAAGAAAAAGGATTTGATTTTTTTTAAATATTTCTTTATATTCTTTCAAATCTATTTTCAAATAAAAAAAATTCAAAATGTTTTCAATATTTTTTAATAGTTTTTCAAAGAAAAAGGTTTTAAAAAGGATATTTGTTTTAAAAAGTATTTCTCAAATAAAAAAGGATATTTTCCAAAATAAATGTTATAAAAAGATATTTCTAAATTATTTTCCATATAATATATCATCTTTTGGTGTTACTCATACCTTTCTAGGAAATAATCCAAATCCTTCATTCATATTATTTCTTTGAATGGTTTATGTTTTGGTGGCATGATGTTTATGAAGCATGTTTCTATTTAATTTTTTATATGTTTATGAAACCCATTTCTCTTTTATAGGTCATATTTTTATGAAACTATTTTACCTTTAATGTCTTATATTCTTATGAAACCATCTTCTTTTAACGGGTTATGCTTTGATGAAATTATTATGAAACCTGTCTATTTTTCAGAGATTATGATATGATTACATGTATATAATACTCATTTGATTTCATGGGTTTTGATATGACTTTTCATGATATTATGGAACATGTATGTATAATTTAATTATTATATGAGTGGGAATTATATCTCCCTCCAATTAATTGGGTAAATATTCATATATCATGATATATACATGTCTAGAATAAGGAGTGAACTTGGTTCAGTAAATGATTTTTTCCACTAATATGGTCTAGGTAGTGAACCTTGACTACTAATATGGTCATGGGAGTGAACCATGACTACCAAGACGTTATGGTGAGTAAAATTATACTACTAATATGGACTTGTATGTGATTCCTTTAGTACTATGGAAATCATTTTATATTATTTTGTGTCTTCCATAATTCTATGTCTTATTCCTATGTTATTCTTTCATGGATTACACTCTTTATTCCCTTATGATAAATTTATTATGAACTAAGAATATTTATGTCATGATTCATGTTTATAATTTTTTTATGTAGTGTATTATCTTATAATGTCATGATCGCATTCTCATACCCTTATGCTCATGTTTATGCTTACATATCTTCTTTGTTTACCCCTACTATGCATATGATCTCACCCCTTTTTGTGTTTCATTTCCCCAGGTTATGAAGATATGTATTATGTATGATGATTATAATAAGGTTGATATTCATTAATAACCTAATGTGAGATAATTTATCTTACTTATGTACTAATGTTTATGTTTCCATGTTTCAAAATGCACAAGACTAATATTGTCTTTGGGTCTCTGTTTGTGTAATGTATTAAGGATTTTGAAAAAATTGTGTAACGTTAATGTATGAAAATTTAGGGTTTTATAGTTAGTATCAGAGAAAAAATTTAGTTAGCCTTTGTAAAATAGGATGATAAAACCTTAGTGAAAACCCTAGGGAAATTTTTAATGATAAGTCTAAGGATAGGTAAAAGTATAGGAAAATTTCCTGGAATTTTGTTAAAGGATAGAGTGAGTGGTTTCCAAGAAATACATCCCTATCTAGATACTAAAAGTGGATGAGGCTCTAAAAAAGATGTACCTATGGGAAATATATTATAAAACGCGCATCAGGTCTAACTTGAACGTAACCTGGTACACAAAAATAGGCCATGTTGCACACCTTGTTCGACACTCTCAGGGGATATTCTTTGGGAATTAAAAAACTGGTCATAAAACATCAAAAAGGATTTAAATATAAGTTGGCTATCAATAAACTAGGATAAATCTAAGGTTTCATATATTAAAGAAGGTTTCATAATTTATACATCCTATGTGTAGTTATTCATGATTATGTGGTTCCTCACTATGAAAACTGCTTCTTACTCTATGCTTTTTGGATTTAGTCAATAGCTCGAACCCAAAGAAATTGTGTTAATGGTGATTGTGATAGTAAATGAAACAATTTTACTCCTAAGAAATCAAATTCTATGGTATATGGAGTAAAAATATTTTTTCTATCCTCACTCAACTTTCCCAATCTATGAATCATGTTGTAGTTACAAATGAGCAAAAGAGGGAACAATATTTTTCTGATTCCTTCATAAGGAAACATCCAACTTTGTTCAATGGGTATTATAATACACATATTGATGAACAATGGATCAATAACACTAAAAATGTATTCTTTATTCTCTAGTGTTCAACACATGAGAAATTCATTCTGGCTATTTATCATTTAGAAGGAGAAGTGGACTAGTGGTGGACTCTAATAAAAAATACAAGGTAGAAAGAGGAAATTGAATCCATGGATTGGGATGAGTTCAAGAACTCATTTTTCAATAATTACTTTACTTAGATTATTTATACAAATATATAGAAATATTTCCTTGAGTTAAATCAAATGTATGATGAATCTGTAGGTACATATGAGACTAATTTCAAAAGACTCACAAGGTACACTTCTAGTATTATCATCCAACACAAAAGTAAAGTTGATAGGTTCTTCAGTCAATTAATTCCAAGTCTTGAAAGGGAATTGTCCAGAAGATACATTATTAGATCAAAGATATTTTTTATTTTGTAGTAAAGGATTAAATTAATGTTGGAGTTACATATCAATCTCATGGTTTTAACAAGAAAACAATGGTGGAGTTCAAGGGAAAATCCAAATACCTTGAAGAGATGAAGATGAGCTTTCCATTATGATCTAAGTGTGGAAAGCATCATATAAGAAATATAATTAAGGGTTATAATAAATATTTTATGTGTGGAAAGAAGTTTATCAATTATTTGATTACCAAAGTGGTGGGATAATGTCAGTTAACAATGAAAATGGAGAGAAATTGTATGTAATTCACCTCCACCGCTTCAGTGCTACAAGTGTAAGGAGAATGGAAATTATTATAACCAGTGCCCAGACTTGGGGGATAGTGGTGATTATTGATGTTATAAATCTCGTAAGTTGAGGTAAAATGGAAATTCTCATGCAATCAATATTTATGATGAGGGGTGCGATAAATACATGGTGAAAGGTGCACTTATCATCCAATCTAAAACTGCTAATGTCGTATTTGATTCTGTATCGACCCACTCTTTCATATATAAATAATTTTCTAAGGGTATTAAGATTCCACCCAAATGATTTGATGTGGAATTATAAGTGAACACCCCTAATGTTATGATGATTTAATCTCAAGTAAATGATTCCTCCCCTATTGACATTTATGGGAATGCACTTCCTACAAATCTTATCATTCTCCCATTAGTTGAATTTGATGTCATCTTAGGCATGGATTGGATTTATCTTCATAATGATCACATAAATTGTCAAGGAAGGTAAGTTACATTTGATATTTCAAACCAACCTATGATATTTTATCAATGTGACAATAATTATGAACTTCCTACAGATATTACATTCAGTGTATGGGTATTATTCCCTTTCAAAAGGGATTTTTATCTCAAATAGTTGGGGATAAAATTTACATCGATGGTATTCCTATTGTTCGGAACTTTTTTGGATGTATTTACAAAAGAGTTTCTTATACTTCCAACAAAATGTGAAGTTGAGTTATTGATAGAGCTCATACTATGTTACACACCAATTTCAAAGACTCCTTATAGAATAGCCCCAATTGAGTTGCAAGAATTGAAGAAACATCTCTAAGAATACCTTGATAATGGATTCATTCATCCAAGTGTTTTACCTTGGGGTGCACCAATTAATTTTTTGAAATATAAATATGGATCAATGTGACTCTAAATTTATTATCAAGAGTTGAGAAAGATCATGATCAAGAACAAGTATCATCTTCCTAGTATTGATGACTTATTTGATCAACTACATTGAGCTCAATACTTTTCCAAGATTGACCTTAATTATAGATATCATCAATTGAGGTTCTTGAAAGAGGATATATCCAAGATTACATTTCATACAAGGTATGGAAACTATGAATATATAGTAATTCTTTATATTCTTACTAATTCTCCTCATATCTTCATAGATTTTATGAATAGAGTCTTTAGAGATTACATGAATCAGTTTGTGGTAGAATTTATAGATGATATTATTATCTATTAAAAGTGAAATGAAGATAATTAAGACCACTTGATAATTTTACTAAATACCCTAAGGAAGGATAAACTGTAAGAAAAAATTACAAAGTGTGAATTTTGGCTGCAAAAGGTTTCATTTTTGTGTCATATAATCTCAATAGAGGGTATTGTAGTGGATCCATCAAAGATGGTGGAAATTGAATGTTGGCTCAGACCAACCATAGTGACTAAAATCTATTTATTTCATGGATTATCTAGATATTATTGAAGTCTTTTCGAGAAATTATCATGACTACCTAATCATTTGACCAAGTTAACTCAAAAGGGTGCAATGTTCCGCTCAACGTATTAATGTGAGGAGAGTTTCAAGTAACTGAAGATAAGGTTAATTATAGAACCTATTATTATATTACCCAATAGTGGATAATGGTTTGTAATCTATAATTATGCATCAAAGAAGGGATTGGGATCTTTTCTTATATATATTAACATGGTTATAAACTATGCCTCGTGATAATTGAATATTTATGAGTAAAATTACCCAATTCGTGATTTGGAGTTAGTAGTGGTAATTTTTTCATTAAATATATGGAGACATTATCTTTAAGGAAAAAAGTATGATATATATACAGATCATAAAATTTTGAAATATATATTCACATAGAAGGAGTTTAACATGTTCTAGTGAAGATGGTTGGAGCTGATAAAATATTATGAATGCTTAATACATTACCACCCTAGAAAAGCAAAAAAGGTGGTCGATGCTTTGAGTCAAAAGGATCATGCTAGCTTATCCATGATGAGGATTGAAAAAGATCCAATATTTTTTGGATTTTCAAAGGATGAATCTTCAAAAATCAAAGGAAGGGGGAAAATATTATCTTTATCAATTTAATTTCCAACCATCTATCCAAGTGAAGATTAAAGAGGCATAAAAGGAAGATGTAGAGCTAAAAAATAATGTTAGGATTGTTCATGAGTTTAACCTTGATCATGATGGAACGATAAGGGTTAGGATCCATGTATGTGTTCTTTCAATACAATATTTGAAGAAGTATATATTATAGGAAGCTCATAGTTATTCATTCTATATTCATCCTGTAAGTTTGAAGATGTATAGATATTTGAAGGAATACTTTTAGTGGGATGTAAGGAAGAGGGATATCACCGAGTTTGTATCTTAGTACTTGGTATGACAGCAAGTTAAGGTTCAAAGACAAAAATATAAGGGGATGTTGCATCCATTACCCATACCATAATTTAAATGGGAGAATATAACTATGGATTTTTTCATTAGATACCCCAAAACCTCTAATGTTCTTAATGCTATATAGGTGTTAGTTGATCACCTTACTAGGTCATCACACTTCATTTATATCATAGAGGTATTCTCTCTAGATCATCTTGATGGGATATACATTAAGGATGTGGTAAGGTTTAATGAAGTATCACATTATATTATATCTGATTAGGATTTGAGGTTTAACTCAATGTTATAGAAAACTCTTCAGAAAGCACTTGATATGGAATTAAGTTTCATCACTACTTATCATCCTCCAACAGTTAGTCAGTCTGAAAGCACAATTCAAACCCTATAGGATATGTTAAGGTCTTATTCATTGGATTTCAAAGGTGGTTGGGATCAATGCCTTACTCTAGTTGAGTTTTCCTACAAAAATAGATTTCACTCTAGAATTCATATGGATCCTTATGATTCCCTCTATGGTAAGAAATGTATAGATCCAATGTTCTTGGATGAAGTTAGATAAATAAAGCTTTTGGGACATGAGATAGCTAAAGAAATGACAAAGAAGATTGGAGCCATTTAGAAGCATATCAAAGAATCTCAATGTTCACAGAAAATCTATGTTGATAATTGTTGACGTGATATAGAATTTGAAGTTTATGAGAAGGTGTTATTTCAAATTTCTCCATGGAAGATGGTTATGATGTTCAGGAAGAAAGGGAAAATATGCCCTAAGTATATTTTTCCCTTTGAGATTATTGATCATATCAGGACGGTATCTAATCACATATAACTTCCTCCAAATAACTCTCAAGTCTATGATGTGTTCCATGTATCTCTCCTAAGTAAGTACACACCAGGCCCATCAAGTTTATTGAACTTAGAGGTCCTACCATTGGAGCATTATATTTCTTTTAAGTAACAACCATTTGAAATTGTGGATCATACAAAGAAAGTTATACGAAACAAGACCACTCATCTAATCAATGTTTTATAGAGAAAAAACCAGTTTGATCAATCTACATAGAAACTTAAGGATATTATGATACAAAATTATCCTCATTTTTTGTATCAGAATGATGATTTTTGAGAGTAAAATTCGTTTTAAGGGGGGAAGAATGTAACACCCCAAGTTTGTTGACCCTTTTTCCCAAATAAATTAATTTTATTTAATATATTTCATTGAATTATACATGAATTCAAACTTTCATTATACTCTACACCGAGATAATCTAGCGCTATATGAAACATTGACTTGTCTTGCGTTACACACAACACTGAATTTCAATGAATCGTCATTTTATTATTATAATAATTTAAATGATATAGTTATAACAGTGCCATTAAACTTAGTAATATCAATAGTAATAACTAATTTTTAAATATTAATAATAATTTTATTATATAAATAAAACACATTTATAATAAAACATGTGATTTTTTGTAAATTCTTTATATGTTTGAAAATGCAATTTTCTCAAATGAACTTCTTTTTATGTCCTTCTATGAACAATAATAAAATAAATTTTAGACACTTAAAATTTTAATTTAATAAAATAAAATTAATTTTTTAATTCAAAATTTCTAAATTATATTAGGGTGATTTTTTGGTTTTTTTATGAAAACATCATTTTTTGATGAATAGTGAAAAATACAGACTTTTAATTCAAAACAGTTTTTTTTGCCTGATTTATTCATATAATTATATTGTATTTTAATTTTTTATTAAAGTTTAATTAGATATATTTTCTATAAATTAATCTAATTTAGGTCATTGAAACTTATTTCACATTTAAATTGGATATAAAAACATTTCAAACTTTTAAACATTTTTGTTTAAAACCCCACTATCGTGACACATCTACTGGATTATTTTAAAATTAATTTTTCAAATTATTTGATTAAAATTGTGAAAAATGAATTACATATTTGTAATAATAATAATTTATATTTTATAATAAGTTCAACTTAGTTTTTGACCCAAAATATTTGTGAAATTAATTAAAATTAATTACACTGATTAAGGTAGAAATGTGCTTAATTAATGATTGAACTTAGAAAATAGGTTATAAAAATGACACTACACTTGTCTAAAGATGACCCTACACCTATCTAATTTTTTTTATCCATTAAACCTCTAATTATTCATAATTATACATTTTGAACCCTTGGGGGACAAGAAAAACTTGGGGGCACTCAAATCTTTTCAAGAATACCCAATGTGTCCTTTTACCCTCTTATAAAATGCCTCATATCCTCCCCCATATTTACACATCTAAATCCCTTTTTTCTTAGAAAAAACCTAACAAAATATATTCCCTAAAACCCTACCTTCATCATAGAATTATCACTTTGGGAATAAATCAAATCAAGGAACCCCTATGGTGAAAACCAAGAGGAGTTACCCAAAGAAGAGGTAATATCCTTCCTCAAGCTCCTTTATTTTATTTTCATTATCTACCCCCAAAACTTTTCTTATTTAATTATTATATAATAACATAAGTACCCTAAATATTATTATATGTTTTTATTATAATGTCTAGACCAATAATTACACAAACATCCATTTAATGGGTAACAAACATAGTGTTCGTGTGTATGGAGAACTACCTCCTCAGGAAACGATTTGTTCATTTTTTCCTTTACCGCCTCTCATGGATGGAAATTATGATGGTAACTATATTTTTATATTATATATGTGATATTTATGATTTATTTATTCTTATTTAATTATTAAATAAAACATACCTTCATTATTTCCATCTAGTGTAAACACGATAACTTTATTTGAGGATGTGTGGACTACCACCTCCCCAAAGTGATGTGATTCTTTAACACTTTTCATGGAATGTATTAAGGATGGGTTTAGTAAAATTATATGATATATATGACATAATAATTATCATGGAATTATATTTTATATATATAAATATATTTCATTTAATTTCTTTCTATCAATATAATAATAAAATAGAAATAGCCTTCATGCATATGTACGGCCTACCGTCTTCATGAATGGTGTATTCCATTTCATATTTCTATATTTTATAGATTATTATAAATAAATAAATAGTAAATATATATTATATTTATATGATATTGTATCATTTTTTTCATTTTTTTAAATAATTAAATCAATATATAAGTTAAAGGATCGAGAAAAATAATTCAAAACATGTACTAAAAACCAAGAAGGTATTACCCGAATCATAACATTAACAAGGAATTGTTAATAAAAGTGTAATATAAAGTCACAATAAAATAATATATGGTATTATATATAATAATATTATTCAATAATATATTTATAATAAACTTATATTTATTATAAAATTGGTTTTTATGAGTAAGATGAGATTCAATACATAAGGTATGAGTTTTCTCGTCTCACTCATATTTCTATGAGATTTATTCTTTATTCCCTAGTCATTTATTTTGTGTTCTGTATATAATTAACATTAATATATTATATTAATATTATAATTAAATTTATGGGTATTTACATATCCATTTTATGATCTATCTTTCATGGATTTTTACTGTTCAAAATTTTCCAAATCAGTAAGACAGTTTTGTCTCAATTTTAGTTCTTTGAGACACATGTTTTTTTATACAAAAATATTATTTTATGAGGTGTATATAATTATATTTTATATGATATATAATTAATATCCTTATTTTCATGATATTTTATGCTTCATGTCATTTTATTTTCTTACATTGGGATTACAATTCAAAGTTACCAAGTGGTAAGAGTCTATTGAAACAATCTCATCATTTATCATGAATGTTTATGATTATTCATCCATTAATAAAATATTATGATTCTTATCTCAAGAACTCTAATAAATTTTCTTATCCTATTTTCATTCATTATATATTCATGTAGTGGAACCATTTTTCCACTCTTTGGTACTTAATATAATTAAGAAAATGTTTTTAAGAAAATATGATCTCATTACTTTTTTTGTTCAAAAATATGTTTTCAAAAATGTTTTTTAAAATGAAATTTAAAGATAATTTTCAAGGAAAAAGTATTTCAAAAATGTTTTATGGTTTTTAAAGCTTCGATTATGATTTTTCAAATCTCTTTCCAAATAAAATTTATTCCAACATGTTTTCAAGATTCTTTAATATGTTTTCAAAGAAAAAGGTTCTCAAAATCATTTATGTTTTAAAAATTATTTCTCAATGAATAAATGATATTTTCCACATGGAATTTTTTCAAAGGATATTTAAAAATTATTTTCCATATATGATAACATCTTTTGGTTTTATTCATGTTGTTTGGGAAAATGATCCAAAGGTTCCATTCATATTCTTTCTTTGAATAGTTTATGTTTTGATGGCATGATGTTTATAAAAATAATTTATATATCATGGGTTATATGTTTATGAATCACATTTCAATTTAATGTTTTATATGTTTAAGAAATCCATTTCTCTTTTATGGGTTATATTATTATGAAACCTACTTCTTTTCATAGGTTATGCTTTGATGAAATGATTATGAAACCTTTATATTTTCCATAGGTTATAATATCATTACCTATTTATGATACCCATTTCATTTCATGTGTTATGATATGATTGTTTATGATCATGTGTAACATGTATGTATTATTTCTTTATGATATGAGTGGGACTTATATCTACCTCAAATTAATTAGGTAAAGATTTATTTCTAATGAAATAGAAATAGATAGAACAGGGAGTGAACTCAGTTCAGTAAAGGAATTTGTCTACTAAGATGGTCTTGGGAGTGAACCTTAACTACAGAGATGATATTTAGAGTGTAAAATGACTACAAAGATGGTATAGGGAGTAAACTCATACTAATAATATAGACTTGGCAGTTATTCCTTGACTTACATGGAAATCATTTCATATTCTTATGTGTCCTCCATAATTCTATGTCTTGTTCCTATGTTATACTTTTATGGATTATTCTCTTGATTCCATTATGATTCATGTCTTATTAACTACCAATTTTTATGTCCTTATTCATGTTTATTATATTTTTTATGTGTGGTATGATCTTATAATTCCTTGATCACATTCTCATACCCTTATGCTCATGTCAATGCTTACATGTCTCTTTTTTTTACCCCCACGAAGCATCTGATCTAACCCATTTTATGTTTCCTTTCCCCAAGTTTTAAATAAATGTATTATATATAATGTTTCTAATAAGTTTGATATTCATGAAGAAACTAGGGGAGATCATCTATCTCACTTATATACCAGTGTTTATGTTTCCATGTTTCCAAAGGCACTAGACTAATACTGTCTTTTGGCATCTGTTTGTGTAATGTATCTAGTATTATGAGAAAATGATGTTATGTTAATGTATGAAAATTTAGGGTCACTATAGTTCCCTCTATATAATCTACCCAATTATTCTTTGAATCTTTCTAGGGAGTGTGTATCTAAGGTTATTTTTTCCCAATCCATCACTGGTGGCTAGATTCTGGCCACTCGAAGCTTTTTTGACTCCACCCATCATTGTCATGCTCCACCTGTGGAAGAGGAACCTCATCCTAATATCCAATTATTGTATCCAATACCTAAAATCCTATAAATTATCTTAATCTATCCATAGAGGAGGGCAGCGACGATGTCTGAGCAAGACCAGCGACGATGACCTAGATCCGGCGATGGAGGTCCTCCCTCCCCCCTCCCCAACGGAGGGGGGAGTTCTTTCTCGTTCTTCGTCACGGATTTCCCCGCCTGCTTTCACTCCATTTTCTAATCCTGAATTCTTGCCCCCGTTCCCGCGAATCTCACTTTTCCCTAAAGTTCCAGATTTGTTTCGTGGAGCACCTCAACTATGTTTAGAACCTTCAGAACTTAACTCTTCCACAGATCTTTTCAAGCTGACTCTAGTGGCTCGATTTCATCAAATTCGTCCCTCAGTTGATGCTTTTGATCGGTTTGTCTTTGAATTCTAGAACCTGCAAGATCGGGCGGTGATTGGTCTTCTCGATCGATGACACATAATGATTCGTTTTGGGTCTACGGAGGATCTCATCACGGCGTGGTCTAAGGCTCCTCGACGGTGTGGAGGTATGCCTTTCTTTCTTCTTCGGTGGAATTTTGACTTCCATAAGCAGCGGGATAATCCGAGTATAGCGATTTGGGTACATTTCCCGGGCCTTCCTCTCCAATTCCAGAACCCTTCCATTCTATCTATGCTTGGGAACATGGTCGGCCGCTACCTATGCTCAGACATCAAAACTGAGACTGTGTGTCATCCCATCTTCCCTCGCATATGTGTGGAGATTGATGTCTCCAAGACGTCGGTGGACTGGGTGTGGATTACTGATGAGCAAGAATTCCGATGGAAGCAGGATGTTAAGTTTGAATCGTGGGTTGATTATTGCAGTGTGTGCCATCGGCTGGGACATTGTGCCTCTGCCTGCAGAAATGGATCTCTGAACAGGAGGGTGTGCAGGAGGGTGAGGGATGGTTTGGGTTCTCATGAAGCTGCTTCTGTGGGGATTTTGAGGACACATGGGATTTTGGTTGATGGTGGCGTGAACGTAGAACAACCCATACTCCCTCGCCATGAGATGTTTAACTAAGTGGACAGTGGGGTTCTGGGAATGGGGGATGAATTGCATAAGCCAGGTGTGGAGCCTCCTGGAGTGAAGGTCAGTGATATTTTTAACAGGATGAAGCGGGACTTGGGTAATGTTGATACCCTGAAATGCAGTGTTGAGTCTTCTTCTACTTTTAAGGATGCAGGAGGCTCTGCTGAAACTCATATGTTTGAGGTTCCATCCTTGATGGCAAGCCCCCGAAGGGAAGTGAGTGCTAGTGTGGAGAGGAATGTTCCTGCTGAACGAAGTTGTGCTGCTGTGGAGAAATATGTGGAACTGGGTGGGCAGAATGGTGGTGTGGATTCTCTCGGTCTGGAAACTGTGAGGGCACCTGCAGCCGTTGTCGCTGTCCATGATGTGCAAGTTGTTGCTGTAGGTCCTAATTCCCCAGCTCAAGAGGAGATTGAGAGGCAATATCAACACATGGATCTTGGGGCTGTGAAGCTGGCTGGGAATCAAGAAACTCCTATAAAGGAAAGTTCTAATGCCATTGGTGCTGTGATGACAGTGGATGGGATGCAGGAAACACCTGGGAGGCAGGCGAACAACATTGAGCTCGACAATCGGTTTGCATGACTGGTGGATATTGATTTGGTCCTGGATCATGAGCAGGATGCCAAAAGGACTCATGAGGATCAAAATTCTGTTTCCTTAGGTGCTAATGTTGAGCCAAGGGTTGCTAGTGTTGGCACTTGTGATCAAGATCTGGGGAATGAGTGAACATATAGTGCTGAGAAGGGCTCTGAAGCAAATACAGACAATGGTCCACTGTGGGACAGCTTAGCTGGAGATTGTAATGTGAAAAAAGGCATGCATGGTGGCGGTGACGGGTATAGGGTGGTGCACATTTCTGGTAAATGGGGGGACTGCTCTGATAGTGAGAAATAAAATGATGGTGGTATGGTCCAGCCCTCCTATGGTGGTATGGTCCAGCCCTCCTATAGTGATATTGTTCAAGGTGGTCGAACGAAGATGTCTGAAAGTGAAGGTGTCATGACTGTGCCACCAAAGAGGAGGCCAAGGAGAGACTACACGGATCTACCCAAACCAATGGCAACAAGGTCTGCACACAAGATTGGAGCGTCACAAGAAAATGTCATTGCAAATGGGTACAGTGGAAAACGAAGAGGAGGGTCCCCGAAGAGGGACAAAGGATTCAGTGGAAAACGGCCGGTCAAAGAGAAGTTGTCTGAGGAAATGTTTCGGAAGAAAATTATGTACCTTGAGATGATGCGCAAATACGAATCTTCTGAATGGGAGTCAGCTGATCCTGGTGATGAGTTATCTGATGATGGGGAGAAGGATGCATATGGTTTTGATGTTATGTAGCGTTTTATTTTCTTCTGACTTTACTTGCACTTTTCTTTTAATAAATTTGCGGGACCAGGCTTATGCCTGGTTCAGACTTTCCTGGTATCTTAATCTATCCATAAATCACTAATCTGGTCATTATGCACACATCAACCATGAATCTGGGGGTTTGATCACGCTCAGAACCACCCATCATTGTCGAACCATGGCTCCATAGCCCAATGAAGAATAATGAAAAGAACATGAATTTGAAAGGCACCATAACAAAGTTGAATCAATAATTTTACAATATTTATTATAAATTTATCATAGATTAGGGATATTCAAGGTGAGAAACATATAATAATGAAAAATAAATAAAATAAACAATTTGATTCAATGAATGGGCATATACAAAGTATTAAATTAATCACATATCAAAGAATAACAGATATAAACATGTCCAATATTTTAATCAAGGGTGGAATCCAAAATTTATGAGACCTGCCTTAATATTTGATCAATCACTAGTGAAGAACATGTTTTCCAGTGATGAGGATGATACATTGCATCCACTACCTATCGAATCACCTTTATCTGAACATCAATCATCGTCTGATATCATTCCACCAATGAAGAATTATGAAACCTCCCCTCAAAAATACAAAGGTTATGTGGATAACCCTATAGATTTTACATTGCAGGATACTTATAAAGGGAAATAGATTTTGGGAATTTAATGAATTAATAAAATTAATTAATTAATTAATCCACTTCATGTACCCTCCAACAGTTGCCTCATCCAAACATCTAGAGCCAACCAACTTTAGGTCGTGGCTAGGGTAAACATAGCACTCTTAATTCAACTGTGGTCTCATATTTCTGATTTGAGATTCCATTTAGGGGATATCACATTATCATTGAAATATTTTGTGTATGTGATCTAAAATATATTCAATATTTTTATAAAATTAATTTCAGGCTCACCAGGCATTAGAATATTGCATCGCCTTAGTTCCTTGAACCAAAATAATTTCTTAATATATTTCAAAGTCTTAAAAGAAAAAAAACGAATCTCTTTAGAGTATTTTCCTTTATGTTTTATGTAAATCACTAGTTTCATTGATTTTTGTGTGTGGTAACTTTTTCTATGAAAATTATGTTCGAGATATTATGTGCTCATATTTTTTAAAGGAATAACATGTTTTTATTGATTAAAAACTCTACAAAGAAATGGATTTCACCTAAATTAAATGTTTGGTAGAACCCTTATAATTGTTTAAATAACTTTAGTGTTGTCTTGGTGTATTCTTGATAATTTAAAATGTGTTGGTAATATAAAGGGAAATTAAACTGAATAAAATGATTTTTTGACTCATGTTTTAAATGATATATTATATTTTAATATAGATTCCCTATTTCTTAGGTTAATAGTGTTGAAATTTATTTGAAAAAGAGCTTGATGAGGTTATATTTGCTGATTGAAAAGAATGTTTTTAAACATATAACTTTTCCTAATTTTATAGATATGATTCATTAAGAAGAGTGTGATTAATATGGCATATTTTTCATCATGTTTAGTATAACTTATATTTCTAGGGGTTTTCAATTTTCTTAATTGAATCATGTTAAATATTTAATCCAGCGATGAATAAACTGTTAATATTTTTTTATACAAGATGTATTAAATTGACTATAACATTGGGTATTTAGGTTTATCTAAATTGGTAATAAGATATTTCTAGAAAACATTTTTTAATTTTAAAAGTTAATTTTGATAACTTTTCCCATGTTTTTTAGTAGTATGTAAAGTAATATTCGGTGTTATTTCTTTGATTTTATTTTATGATGTGGTAATTTATTAGAATTTTGTTTTCTTAAATAAGAGGTAGATTTTATTTTAATAAATATTGTATTTATTTTAAAATTATTAATTCTAAATGGGTTGGGGATGTTTTAAAAGGGTTATTGTCAATACCTTTCTTTAGTGAATGATTAAATGTTTTAAAAAAATTAAAATTGTTTGGAATGGTTTTTTTTTTGAAAAGTTTTAAAAGTTTTAAAATGGTTTGAAATGGTTTTTTTACATAGAGTTTTATTGAGATTTTTTCTCTAGTTAGTAATATTATGATCATATTACGGTATACATGATTAATGGGAATGAAAAAAAGGGATATTTAATTAATTAATAGATTGATGGATGGTGGAATGGGGTTGTCTGTTTAGTACCTGGATCAGTCAGCACACCAACGATGGGGATCAATCTATGGTGGTTTTTTTTTAAATTATTTTATTTTAAGAATTAAAACCCTGTGAATTTATAGAGTCATGATCCACTCTCAATTGATCTTCTTTACTAGTATGAAGGAATAAGAATAATCATTTAGTTCATATAAATTTTTACAGGGTTCTTCCTCAATGTTAAAACCTAATTCTATCCAGGTTTGGGTTGAGCTACAGGACCAAGATTTTCCCTAATATAATAGTGATTACATTCTTGAATCTTGAAAATCTATTGAATGGATAGTAAAAAATTAAGGGAATGTGACATACTTTAAATTAAGCTGTAATAGCAAATGAACAACATTGTTTATCCTAGTAACACTGTATTTTGAATATAGCCTCCTTGCTTTAAGATGAATCAGATATTTACTATGATTATTAATGATTTTTCATAAAATATAAGATATATTTATGAATGAGTCTCAACTTCCTAAAAAACAACAATAATAGCACATTCCAAATGGTCAATTCTCACAGTATTCAGGATGATCTATTTCTACATGACATACTGTATGGATGAACACAATCTATTTCCTTTACTGTAGTAAATGTATGATGGTTAATAAAATAATTATCTCACTTTGAACTCTATATGAATTTCATATTCTTACCAGTCAATGATCTTTATAATAACTCACTCATTGATAAAGTAGTGTATCAATTTCTTACAAAAATTTTGAATAGACTTTTCTACCTATTTTCTTATTTTTATACTCATGGAAAAAAGAATGTAAAATATTTCCATAATTATTATAGAAATTATTCATAATGATCGGGTGTATCAAATCCATTAGTAAATATCCTTTAATTTCCTTCTTATAAAATCAATAAATAATGATTTAAAATATTTAAATTCAAATCACTAATAATATCACACAATTCATTCCATTTTCATCCTTTCCAAAAATTAAATTGAAATATTTAATAATCTCAGGATAATTCTCCCTTTTAAACCTCCATGAATGTATGAGCTTCAAAATTATAAAAATTCCTCCATGTAGGAAATTGAATCTTCTTATGATGTGCTAAAATAGCTTATAGCTTGCTACTCCTCTTTCTTCTATTTGAATCAATTTTGGATCAATCATGTAATCTAAGCTTAAATCACAAACCATTAATATATTTAATCAATGAATAACATCACATGAAAATCATATGATTTAATTCCCAATTTCATAATAATTCAAAATTATATAAAATTGATATTTTTTTGGTTTATCGTATGAATTTCAAATTTATATGATCAATTAATTCATACACTAAACCTATATGTAACTTCATATGAATCTATTTTCCATACGCTTTCTCATTAATTCTAGAATGAGGTGAATTCATACTCTAAAGTCTTACAATCCAAAAAAAATTCACTCCCACATAAAATTTATATGGAAAAGTATTAAGAGATTTCTTGAATTCATATGATGGTAATTCATACAGTTCCTTATAAAGACTTATTTTGGAACTAAAATTCATATGCTTATTCATACACTCTATCAAATATCTATGATGAAGTCTTATGGTCCAGCAAAAGCTATACACTGGCATCAAAATAATAAGGTCTGATAAAAGACATCTAATTTCCAAACTTTAATCAAATTAATTTAAAACCATCCAAAATCACTTCAATAAACTTCCAAACTCAATAAAAACACTTCTCAAGTAACTAAACATATTTCTTATAGATAGTTAAAAAATACAACTTCTTCAACAATCTGAGGGAACATAAATATCTTCATTTTGATTTGTTTTTAACACATAAAATAATTTATCAATGTCATCTAAAAATTCAACTTCTCATTTAAGAGACACTAAATCACATAATTTTTTCAAAATACAAACATATTAAAACCACAAAAAAAAATTAGAGAAGTTTTTTTTAGAGAAATCCACCTCTTGGTGATAAGAAACATTGTGGCTAAGTGATAAGATGATCTCCCTCCTTGAGGAAACTCACCTATTCAAATAATACTCACCTATTTTATAATAAACACATCGAATTAAATATAAAGATTGAAATGCACCACCCCACTGCTTGAAAAACTATATTTTTATAAAATATTTAAAAAAATACTTCTCTCCTTTTTACAATATAATCCAAATCTTAGTAGGGGTCCTCCCAAATCTTTTTAATGGTATGGAAGGAACTAAATACCTATTTTCAGCCTCATGAACTGAAATATATAATTAGGGATAGACTTGGTAAAAATATCATCAAATGGACTATAGTAGGAATAAATTCTCGCTCGATGTATCTATTGGACACCCTATCTTTAATAAAATGATATTTTTTATCTATATTCTAGTACCCTGAGTGTTGAACCAAATTTTTAGAGAATCCCATATCACTTTGATTATCACAATTAATTCAAATAGTTTTCTCAACTTTCAACATCAAATCATTTGGCTTCTCATTTATCCAAATAATTTTAGTGAAATAAATAATAAAAGAATTATATTCAGCATCAGTCATACTTAGTGTGATTGAGTTCGATTTCTTGTAGTTCTAAACCACACAGTCATCTTCTATGAGTAAAATTCCACCAAAGGTGGACCTACTATCATCACAATTACCTAACCAATCAATATATGTAAACCTAGAAAGATTCAAATTTTTGTCATTTCTTATAAAATATCCCATAACTCATATTCATTTTGATATATCTAATAAATCTTTTGTAATCCATAATATTTGACTCATTTAGGTCACTCTAATATCATTCACATAAACTCACAATATATAAAATATCCAATATTGAAGTTATGAGATAAAGTACACTCCTAGTCAGTCTTCTATATTTTCATTAGTTTATACTCTCACCATCAACGTCTCTAGATAACTTTAGTCCCACATGAATGGGTGTAGACATTAGATTTTATTCCTCTATTTCAAAAAAAATCAACAACTCTCTAGAATACTTCTCTAGGAACAAGAAAATAAAATGACCACTTGCATAACTTGTAACCCCAAGAAGTATCTCAATTCACTTGGTATGGACATCTCAAATTGTTTCTTCATTTTCCTAGAAAATTATTGATAATAAATCTCATTATCACTTATAAAAATGAAATAATCAACATAAATAATTATAATAAGTGTATATATCTTAATTTATTTGATATACAATTTATTTTCCACTTTTCCTTTAATTAATTTTCACTCATTCAAGAAATTTTGCATCCTAGAATATTAGGACCTTGGGTCCTGTTTTAAGTAATAAAGGGACTTCTTTAATTTGTATACTATTATAGCATCATTATCATGCACAATTAAATCATTTTTTTCAACATTCACCTCTTATTCAAGCTCACTATTTAAAAAACCATATTTGGAATCCATTTGAAAAATTTTATACTTCTTATAGGATGTTACAACAAGTAATAACCATATAGCTTCCGACCTTGTGACCAGATCAAAGGTATCTTCAAAATAAACACCTTCTACTTAATATTATACATTTCATACAATTATAGATTTATTCCTCTTTTATTTACCATGATAATTCATCTTTTTCTGGAAAACCCACTTGGTTCCAAGGATATTTTTATCATCAGGTATTTGAACAAAGTTTTATATGGGATTTTTCTTATATTTATCATCTCTTATTCTGTTTCCTCGATCCACTCATCATGTTAAAAGTTTTTTCATAGTGGTTTAGGATCAAATTGAGAGATAAGTAAGGATTTATTTTTATACCTAAACATTTTTCAAATTAGAAATTTTGTGTGCACATCATATCTCACCTTTATTTTAGTCTCTATATGAGAATTATATTATCCAATTATAATATCTATCTCTACATGTTTTCATAATATTTGGTAATTTTTTAATTCTCTACAATCTCCTCATCATCACTAGTCTGATCTAACTCAACTTCAATAACCTGTAGTTCGAATTCATCTTGTATAACACCTTATTCTCTAGAATCTTTCTTGTTATTTTCATACTCATTATTAAGAACTAAAAAACCTGAATCACTAATTATAGAATTAATTTCTATAATTTTTATAATATAAAATTAAAAAAAATATTCAATCTCTTTTTATAGAATCTTGAACATTTCATACTTGATAGATATCCTAAAAAGATACTATCTTTATCCATTTCATAACACTTGGCCAGATTTGAATTTTAAATTTTTATAAAATATATAATACCAAACACTATGAACTAGTCTCTAGTTTGATTAATTTCATTCCAAATTTCATAGGAACTCATGATAGAATCTGGTGTTAGAAAAATCCTATTATGGATATGAAAATATTTGCACATAGATTCTCTCAATTAAAATTTTTAGAGACCATATTTTTCTAGCATTTTTCTTTCTATTTCAGTCGAGATATTATTCTTTCTCTCTGTAAAAGTATTCTTTTTGGGATATGTATGGACTTCTATACAGATTTTTTTATACTATATTTTTCAATATAATATTCAAACGAACTATAGTAAATTCCTTCCCATTATCAAATCATAATTTCTTGATGTACATCCCTAAATATTTATCAACTATTCTTCTGAAAGTTCTAAACATGTCCACTACCTCATATTTATGATTTATAAACATCACATTGGTTATTTTATTGTAGTAATCAGTAATTATGTTGAAATAAATATAATCTTATGTGTAATTATTTCACATAGGTCTACATAATCTTGGTATATCGATTCAAGAATCTTAGTGGTTTGAATTTCAACTCTATTATACCCCCTTGAGTGATTTTCCCTTTTTCATATCTCATAAAATTCTTCCCTTTCTATTTTGAGGTGAAGAAAGTCCCCCAACACATCAACCTTAAAAATATTACTCAATATTATCTAACAATGATGACCCTACCATCTATTCCACATTTATTTTCATCTTATTAACTCAAGTAACAAGAAGTTTTTTGAGTCCCCAATATGAAAAATATTTCCACTAGTTCTATCAAATGAACTGATAAACTTCCCATATATGATTATATTGGTGAGAAAACTATTTCTCCTCAAAATTACCTCACTATAATCAACACACAACTAGCTCATTCTTAACATATTATGTTTGAGCACATCAAAATATAAGACACCTTTTGATTTCAATTTTTAGCCTTTATTTTGGATGTTCCAATGCCTTTGTTTTTTAAAGAACTTTCATTTCCAAAAGTTACTAAAATGATATGTTTTCAATATTTTTTAGGATATTTGTATTTCTAATCATGTTTGATGATCACACACTATCAAATATCCATGGATTTCTCCCCACAGTATATTTGAGAGTCACTTCAAAAATGAGTGAATTTTCATACATGACTTCCCTTGGCTTCTTCTTTTCCTGAGTCACCTATTATAGTTGACTTGGAATCATGCTCAAATATTACACTACATGGTGACCTTACTAATAAAATCTTTCATAGATATACTCAAGATAACCAAATTTATTTTTTACATTCATCACATATGAGTATTCATTCACTTTATATTTTCACATAGATTAATCATATCTATTTTTTGAGTTGATCCAAATATTCTTGCCTTCAATGATTCCAATAGAGAGACATATTATACTAGTAAACATAGATATTGTTACCATATATACCATAACACCACTAGTATCCCTTGAAATCATTTCTAACATGAAATTTATAAGTATTTCTTAAAAAATATGATCATTATCTTGGTACAAAATCAGCATTCTCTCTCACGTGTTTTGAATAATTTTCTTCTTTTGGTCACTTTCTACGTCCTTAGTTATATAAAACTTTTTATGAAGATTTAACTTGACCCAATTTTTTCCATATTAATATTTATAACCTAAAATATTATATTAAACAAGTTTTATGATACTAGAAATAAAAATTCAATATCTTATCTGAGGTGATGCACAAGGATTTTCAATACCCTAAGATGGTTAATCCTTTACTTCAATAGCATTCTCAAAAATTAGTATTCATTTTTTCAAAAGATTTTTCATATTTAATATACCTTTAATTAGCTTGATTAATCTCTTCTCCTTGATCACTCGCTTTATTCTCAAGTTATTCTTTGAATTTTTCCTTACTCAAACACTTTCACTTCGAGAAGATTGTTCTAGTCAATTTGATCATTTAATCAACAAAAAATATAATTTTCATGTTTTTTTATTACTAAAATTCTTTTTGAGAGACTGTAATTATTTATTGATTTGGTTATTTTTATCAAGGCATACTTCAATTCCATTTTTCAACATGTTCACTATATAAGTCACATCTCTTTCTTCTTATTCTTCACTACTAGAGTTATCTTCCTTTTTCTCAACACATTCCATGATGTTGGTATATCTTCTCTCACATTCTTGGGAAAGAGAAATCAGCTTATTCCTTACTCAGCATACTCCTTTTCTTTATTCTCTCCATTTTGTTTCTTTCCTCATATAACTTATTATTATCTTTCAATGATCTACCATTTTTATATTTTCAAGGATTATTTTTATCATCTTCTTAATCAAAATCCACACTTTTATTTCTTATAGGAAAGTATGCATCAAAATTTCCTACTCCTCCACACCTAAAAAAATAATTGCAATGTTTCCTTTATACTTACCTTTATTAGGTTTAAAATTTTTTAATATAAAATCCATAACCTTCTGGTGACTTTCATCACTCTCATCATCATCCTCTAAAGCACTATCGGGTTCTAAATCATCTTCCTTAACTTTCTATTTTTTGTGGATTTGAAATCCATCTCCTTATTATACTTATTCTTAAAGATGGGTGCTTTTATCATTTCATAATTTAAAAAAAACATTATGAAACTTTTCATGGGAAATATCTTCTCTATCCTTAATTACTGAAATATTTCGGTTGAATCTATCTAGAAAATTCTTAATTAATTTTTTAACGATAGTATAATCTTATAAATTGTCTTTAAATCCTCTATTATGACTAAAAATATCATTTTCCCTGGTGAAATAACCATCAATTGTTTCATCCCCATCCATTATGACATCTTCAAACTTAGCCCTCAAAATCAGTAATATGGCTTCTTTGATCTTGATATTTCCTTCACAGAGGTTCTCATGTTTATTACACATTTATTTGGTTATATTTAACCCTATAAGTTTGTTGTAAACTTTGTTTAATAAGGGTGAAAATATATAATTACTCGTTTTCCCATCAATCCCAAGGTTTCTCTTATTATTAAATATAATAGATCCATGTTCTCTAGTTGGTGTAAATCTCAAAATAACAATATAATTAACTTCTAAACCTTGTGAAAGAAGATAAGGGGTAATTTTATTCTTCCAAATATAAAAAGTTTTTCCATTGAAAAAGGAAACTCATATATTATTTATAAAACTCTAACCTTCTATACCTGACTTCAGAAGGGGTAGGATCTTAGGGGGATTTTTGGCTTCGATACCACTTGTATTACTTGGATTAGTTAATACAACAGTGGGGGAGTGAATCAATGGTTCTTTTTTCAGAAATTATTTTTTCAGAAATTAAAAATCTATGAATTGTTAGATTCTTGATCCACTATCAATATATCTTCTTTACCTATTTGTAAGAATAAGAAGAATCAAGTATCACATAATAATTTTTACAAGGTTTATCCTCAATGTGAGAGACTAATCCTTACAATGTTTAGGTCAAGTTTCAAGATCTATATTATCAGTAATATAATTGTGATTAAAAGAGAGGGGTAGTTTATATCCTTGACTCTTGACAAGCTGTCAAACAGCTAGTATAAAGTTAGGGTAGGTGACATTATTGAAATTTTTCTACAATAGAAAATGAACGACATTGTTTATCTTTGTACCATAATATTTTGAATATAGCCTCATCTCTCTTATAGGAATTATATCTTCATTTTACTATATAATTAGTTTGTATCAAATGTAAGATATTATTCTGAATGACTCTTAATTACATGAAGAAAAACAATAACCGCACATGTATATTGGTCTCTTCTCACAATATTCAGGGTCATTTATTCGAACATGAGAGTATTAATGCATTAACACAATATCCTTACTTAAAAAACATTATTAATATCAACAAATTAATAATATTTCTTTTACCTCTATATAAATTCTATATGCACGTAGGTTGATGATCTTCTTAAGAACTTACTCTTTGATAGAGCATTATTTCTGTATCTCATTAATTTGTCAAAAAATATTTACTACTTAATCTATTCCTTTTATACACATATAAAATTAATGTAAAATACTTCCAAAATTATTATATAAATTATTAATAATGATCATTTACATCAAATCTATTGGTTAACTACCTGATCGCATCATGATTAGCTGTTTTATTTCACCCTTACATAACTATGTTGAACTGATTTTGTATTGTAAATTCAAATTATTATAAAAAATATCACTTCATGATTAAATTATTTTATTTTATCACTAATAAAAAGTGTAATTTCTCATGTTTTTATTATTTCATTGTAGTTGGAGGTGATTTGGAGGGTCCAAAATGAAGTTCAAGTAAATCGGCCCAAACTACGCAGGAGACCAAGAACCCATGTGGACTCAAACACACACTAAAACTAATACTTGATTAAAATTGGGATGATATTTTTGTTTCTAATCCAAAATTCATTAGGATATAACTATTTATAAGACAAATAATCCTAATTCATCCTTAAAGGGGTCAATCTAAATGGATCTGTCCAAGAAAAGGAATCTTCTCGAAGTAAAAAGTGGTATTATGTATTTCAACTCTATCTAGAGATTTGGGCATCCAAATGATTCAAAATTTTAGGTGGAGATATTAAAGTGGGGGGTAAATAAGTTTTTAGTTTTTTTAAATTATATAAGACTATAAAATGGATGAAAACCATGGTCCAAGTGGTTTTATGGAGTTTGGATTCCCAAACCCACCATCCACTTTGCCTATAAATTTTCACCTTGGGCACCACATTTTCAAGTTTTAAAAATGAGTGAAGTGATGAAATTTGGGAGTTCCATTGGATTATTATCATAATCTTGGAAGTTCTGGAGCTCCCTATTCTCATAGGGAGAGTTGAACTGAAGAAAGAGATCCACCTGAGCCTCCTCCCCCTCTCGATGTCGGGCTAAACAGTGAGAATTTGTTGTGAGGGGGCTAAACACATTTCAAGGGAGTTATAATGATTATATTTGCCAATGTTTTTGAGTAATTTGGGTTTTAAACCATTTTATTACATTTATCTTACATTATTTCATATTTTAATGCTTGTTTTGATGCATGTAATTGATATGCTCTTAATTTTTAATTGACCAATATGAGTTTTTGAGTGCATGATTTGTGTTGTTCCAATTGGAAAATACCATAATCCTTTTCTTACCCTATTTATTATGATTTCAATCTGATTTTCAAGATCTTATTCCATGCATATGTTCTTGACCTTGGAAATATTATTTTTATGTCAAGGTTTGGTTCTTTAAGCATTCATATAAAAGTGTAGGAATTAATTGGGATTCCAATTAATTTCAACCAAATAATTACTCCAAACCTGAATGAATAAATTAGAAAAATGTAATTTAAATGTCTATATTTAAATCACAACAACCCCTTTGTGTCATATTTTTTAAAATACTCATGGTTTTTAAATTATTAAACTCTTTAAATTAAGTTATTTTTTTAAAATTGTTTTCAAAACCACCCCCCTATTTAATAATTTTTATTAAAAATAAACACTATAAAAAATCAATTCTCCTTGAGAGATAACCCAAGATTTACCATATTCTATTAAATCATCTTTAAATCATAGTCAACTTGATGTTTCATGACAACATGGTCAAATTTTGGCATCGTTGTCGGGGAGATCTTTTGTTTTTAGTGTGTGTTTTTTATAAAACCATTGAGTATTTTGTATTTATTTTTCACTTATTTTCTTAATTAATTTTGTTTTTTTTAAGTTGATTTATAAAATATTCCTTTTTAGTCCTTTTTCATGATGTGATCTTCATCGGAGGAAGTACTTCCTTTCAAACATGAACTGGAGAGGATCTTGCATCATCGATACCAAAAAGCACCAAATGATCTATTAAAGGAAAATGCAAAAAATGTCAACACTCTTCTTGATCCTTATTAATCTTCTAAAAAAATATCAAGACTAAAATAAACATTCATAATATGGATGAAAATAAAAGTACATTAAAATAATTAATCTTTCCTTATGTAAATATCCATCCCACATACATTCAAATATAAGGCGAGGAACCAAATTTTGAACTTAAATCATGTTTAATTCACGTATTGATAAGATTCCATGAACTCATAGAAGAAGATCAACATAATCACTTAAAATAATTGCATACTGTGTTTTTCACATTAAAACCAGATAACATGGATGTAGAAAAATTAAAGCTCAGGGCATTCCATTTTTCATTAGAAGACACTGAAAAATATTATCTGTATTATGTCAAATCCCTTATTAGAGGTTGGGAAGACATGAAACATATTTTTCGTGAAAAATACTTCATAACTTGTTGAACTGTATCTATAAGGGAAGAAATTTGTGGTATAAGGAAACCACAAGGGGAAACACTTCATGAATAATGGGAATGATTTAAAAGGAGTGGTTCGAGTTTTCCACACCACCAAATAATTGACCAACTTTTAATACAATGGTTTTATAAAGGTTTAATTATAATTGATCATGATATGATTGATTCTATTATAGGTGGTTATCTAGTTGAAAAAACACTCTATAAGGACCATCATTGATAACATGGCGCAGAACACTAAATAATTTGGTTCATGGTCCAGTGTACCCATTTGAGGTGTCCATGAGGTGTAATGTTTTGAATTCTAGAAGAAGATATACATCAAGTTTGAATAATTAAGTACCCAAATTCAATAGATTTCTCTTTCCCAAGGGAAATCACAACCCTCTCCTCCCATCCATTGTGGTATATATTCTATTGGCACGCACTATTCTGACCAACTACCTTAACTGATAGAACCTTATAAGAGTTTTGAGGAAATTTTTCTAGGCCTCTCCTATAAAAACCCCATTAGGAAATAACCATATTATCCACCCTACTCTAGATGGAAAGACAACCAAGCCTAAAGTAAAGGGGGTATTCAAAAAAACATAAATAACCATGGAACCAACTGGGGAAATGTAATCATCCACCATTAATAATTTTTTTCATACGAATGGATTACCATTAAGAAGTTATATGAGATCAGTGGCCTCTCACTTTCACACTCACTCCCATAAATATAAAATCCCCTGAAATTGAAACTTAAACCACCTCCTCAGAACTTGAAATATTCATATTTTGAGAATGGAAAGAAAGATGTGTGTCATAATTTATAGGTCACTCCTTCCATAGAAAGAATTGCGACTGCTTGACCTTTTACATAATTATAAACAATCATTAGGATATACACTTGATGATGTTACTGGTATTAGACTATAAATTTGAACACATCATATATTGTTAAATGATGAGACTAAACTAGTGAGGCAAGCACAATGCCTATTGAACCCAAACCTCCTATATGTTTTTAAAAATTAGGTAACCAAATTATTGGTTTCTAGAATCATTTACCTAATCCCTGATAGCCAATGGGTCATTCCAGTGCAGGTAGTTCCTAAAAAAACTAGTCTAATAGTAATAAATAATGAAAATAATGAATTGTTTCCAAACCATGTCTAGAATAGTTTTTTTGTTTGTAAAGACTATCACCAACTAAACCAACACACTAGTAAGGACCATTTTCCATTTTTTATTGACCAGATGATAGAGAGGCTATTAGGGAAGTTCCACTACTACTTATTGATGGGTATTTTAGATATTTTCATGTCCATATTTCCCCTGAGGAATAGGGAAATACAACCTTTACTTTCTCCTTTTCCAAATTTTCCTATGTGATGATGTTATTTGGTCAGTGAAATACTCTAGGTACTTTCTAGTAATGCAAGTTTAGTATTTTTTATATTACCTAGAGAATTGTATAAAAGTTTTCATTGATGATTTCACTGTATATGGTTCCTATTTTGATAAGTTTTTTAGAAGTATTTTTTTCCTACATTGCTTTATTGAAAATAATCACATATTAAATTATGAGAAATTCTATTTCATGGTGAGATACGGTATAGTACTTGGACATGTCATTTTTAGGGATGGAATCCCAGTAGATAAATCAAAAATTGGATTTCATTTATTCCCTAACATTCTACAAAAATGTGTAGGGTGTTCATTCTTTCTTATGTCGTGTTATATTTTACTATCCTTTAATTTATGACTTTAGTAAGATTTAACTTCCCCTCACCCAATTAATTCAAAAATGAAAAATAATTTGTGTTTGATAAAAATTGTGAGGATGATTTTAATAGACTGAAATAGAGTCTCAAATCACCCCTAGTAATCCAACCACCTCAATGGGATGTACCATTTGAGCTCATGTGTGATGCCTCTAACTATGTCGTTGGGGCTATCTTATCCCAATGGGTTGATTGAGCTCCACATGTCATTGTTTTTGCCTCATGTACATTGGACCCTACCCAAGAAAACTACACCACAACTGAAAATGAATCCCTTTAAATATTTTTTTCCTTGTATAAATTCATTTCATACATTTTAGGGTCCCAATTTATTGTGTTCTCAAACCATGAATCCCTCTGGTATCTTCTTAATAAATAAGAATCCAAACCACATCTCATTTGTTGGATACTCCCTCTTAAGGATTTAAATTTTTAAATTAATGGTAAAATGTAGCATAGAATATGGTGGCTAACCATATTAGTAGGATCCTTCCATACCTAGACATTGACTCATCCCATTGTATTCCCATAAAAGACATAAGTCATAATGATAAATTGTACCATGTTCAAGATGTTATTCCTTAGTATGATAAAATGGTAAATTATTTGGTAGCATCTTACATTCCTATTTATTTCAACAAAAACCAAGATGAATGTATATAACATGAGTCTCATTGGTACATTTGGGATGAACCCCACCTTTGGTTCACATGTAGTGATCAAGTCCATGGGATTTTTATTCCTAATAGTGAGTTTTAGTCTATCTTTAGGTTCTTTCACACTCTTGCTTGTGGGGGCCACTTTGGTCCACAATGGACTACCTGTAAGGTCTTGATTCAGGTCACTTTTCATCAATATTATTTCAGGATTCCCATAATTTCTATAAATTGTGTACTCATTGTCAAAATAATGGGGAATGTTTCTAAAATAAATGAAATTAAACAACAACACTTTCTCTTTCATGACATTTTTTATGTTTGGTTCATTGACTTTATGGGGAAATTTATTAATCCTTTGGAAACTTGTACATTATTCTAGAAGTTGATTATATGTAAAAATGTATAGAGGCATGATCCATGAGGATATATTATTCAAAGATAGTTGGGGAATTTTTTAGAACCAAAATTTTCTATAGGTTTGGTTTACCCAGGTTCATCATCAGTGATTATGATTCTCATTTCTACAATCAAACAATGCAACAACTTTTTTTAGTATAGGTTTGGACATAGAGTGTCTACTGATTATCACCCAAAAACCAATGGTCAAGTAGAGGTATCCAATAGAGAGGTAAAAAAAATTCTTGAAAAAAAGTTTCAACCCAATAGGAAAGATTGGAGTCTTAGACTCGATGATTTGTTATGGTCTTATTGTACTACCTTCAAAACTCCCATTGGAATATCACCATATCAGATAGTTTTTGGAAAGTGTGGTCACCTCCCTATTAAGATAAATTAAAAAAATAAATTATGATATTTCTCATGTAGGTGATCAAAGTAAGTTACAGATTAAAGAGCTAAAGTAAATGATTATAGAATCTTATAAGAACTTCTGGATTTATAAGGAGAGAACCAAGGCTTCCCACAACTACCTTATCCATCATTGTGAATTATACATTAGGAAGAAGATCCTCCTTTTAAATCCAAGGATGAAGTTTCATCTAGGTAATATTCATTCCCAATGGTTTGGCCCATACACTATTACTAATGTTTATCCATTTGGTGTTGTTCAGGTTCAAAATGAAGAAATGAAACAAACCTTCACTATCAATGGGTAGTAGTTGAAGTACTTTCAGGAAGCCATTCTGTAGTCCCCAATGGAGGAACTCCAAGTTCAAGAAGAAAAATACAATTGGCACCCACTAGGTTTTATATTCCCTTACCACATTCTCTGTTATTATTATGAGGACATTACATACCCTATGTATAGGGGGATGGGTACATTCTTGGGTTAGATTGTAATTTTCATCATCTTTGTTTTTTTTTCTCTTATTATACTGTATTTTCACACCCCCCCCCACACATTTACCACCTTTCCCCCCACACTTTTTTGCCTAAATTTTCATTTTTTATGACCACTTAACCTTGTAAATTATTTAAAATTCGTGAGGAATTTCACTATTTCAAGTAGTTTTAACATTTAAAAAAATCGCTGATGAAAAGTGTTTTTTTCATAAACATAACATTGAGATGTGACTTTTTCTAGTACTTTGGTTCTTTTTAAGATATAAATGATTGTATCATTTTGGAACCATTTAGAATAATGGTACCTTTTTTTGAGTATTTTATGGGACAATTGGGTCACTTAATATCTCAACACACCATTTCACCCAACCATGAAGTGTCATTTTTTCTTACTCAATAAAAGTTAAATATAAGTTAGGTTAATATTTATCATCTTTACAAAATTATTTTTCCATATTATCATTCCTTATCTTATATTTTTCATTATTTTACCATATTGTCCTATGTGTTTATACCTATTATCCGGCTGTTTAAGCCCTAATAAAGTAAAAAAAATTGAAAAAACACAAAAATACAAAAATTTGGGTTCTGTATTGGGCAGGTTAAAAACCACTCTTCTTACACCTTTGATATTAGTATAACTATTACAATTAGTTTCTTGAGGATATCAAATAAGGGTTGAGTGATGAGTGTGAGATTGGTTCTAAGTTCAAATTTTGGAAAAAAACAAAAATAAATAAATGAGGGAAGTGATGAAACGTAATGTATATGGGGATATCTAGGTTGGGAGATTAAGGTTTTACTTTCAATAATTCTTAAGGGAGTGGGTCTGGAAATTTGATTTTAAAGTATGTAAGGAAGGTTCGTTGGACAGAATCATTTAAGAAGAAAGATTTTAAAATAACCTATATTTATTAGATAGGAAAGTGGAAAGAATATTATGAAATGGATTTCACACACACATGTTGAGAGTTAGTGACATTTTTAAATTTTTAAATATTTTCTCAAATTGGTATCATTGATCTCCTTTAATTTCATTCTGATATAATTTATGAGACACCTTTTTCCATGATTGTTGAGAATAACTACTTGGTGTGATTTTTTCTTTGATCACATTACTATTAGGAATTAAATTTTCATTAAATTTTAAATATTCATGAAGTTTCAAATATATCCATGCATAATTTTTGGAAATTTTACTTTTCCTAAGGGTAGAAATGTTTAGGTGTGAGGGTGTGATCTCACCATGATTCACTATTTTATTTCACCCATACATCACTGTGTTAAACTGGTTTTGTATTGTAAATTAAAATTATTATAAAAAATTGAGATTCAAGATTAATTCAATTATTTTTGTTTTTATAACTGTTATATAGGGGTAATGTTACTTGTTTTTATGATTTCATTACAGCTGATGCTATTTGGAGGACCCAAAATGAAGTTCAAGCAAATCTGCACAAACTACGTAGGAGACCATGAACCCATGTGGACTCAAATGCATGCTTAAACTAATACTTGAATCCAATTGGGATTAAATTTTGTGGTATGATCCAAAATTAAGTGGGTAAATATATTTGGAAGACATTGAATCCCAATTCAACCATTAAAGAGCCCATCTAAACTAATCATTCCATGAAAAGGAATCTGCTCGAAGTCAAAAGTAGTGTTATATATTTTGATTATATCTAGAGATTTGGGCCTCCAAATAATTACAAATTTTATTTGGATATATTAAATGGGTGGGGAAAAAATTAGTATTTTAAAAAGTGAGATAAGATTTCTATGTTCCTAAAACCATGGGCCAAGTGGTTTTACAAAATTTGGGTTCCCAAAACCATCTTTTACTTTGCCTATAAATTGTAACCTTGGGAACCTGATTTGAAAGTTTTACCAATTAGTGAAGTGTTTAAAATTTTTTGTTCCATAGTATTTATCTCATCATATTATATTTTATGTATCTCCCTATACTCATAGGGAGAGATGAGATGAAGAAGGATATCCACCAAAGATTCCTCCTCTCGATGTCGGTCTAAACAGTGGGTGTTCATTATGAGGGAGATACACACATGTTAAGGGAGTTACAATTATAATATTAGCTCATGGTTCAGAGTAATTTGGGTGTTAAAACATTTCATTCCATTTATCTTACATTTTATTATATTTTAATTATTTTTTTGATTCATGTAATTGATATGCGCTTAATTTCTAATTGATCGGTGTGAGGTTTTGAGTGCATGACTTGTCTTGTTCTGATTGGACAACACAAGAATCCTTTTCTTACTCACTTTTTTGATATTTCAATATGATATGGAAGGCCATATTCCATTCATAAGTCTCTTACCTTGAAAATACAATTTTTATGTCAGAATTTGGCTCTTCAAGCATTGATATAAGATCTTAGGAATTAATCAGGGTTCCAATTAATTTCAACCAAATAATTAATCCGAACCTAAATGAATCTCTAAGAACAATGAACATGAAATTTTTGTAATTAAATAAAAAAAACCAATTTTTCTCATATTTTTTTAAATACACTTGGTTTTTCAACTATTAAACTCTTTAAATTAACTTATTTTCTTAAAACTATTTTCAAAACCAACCCCCTCTTTTAGTACATTTTATTAAAAATTCACACTCTAAACACATAAATGATACTTGAGAGACAAAATAATGTCTACCCTATGCTATACACTACTGGAAAAGTAGGCTATACCAATGGTTTATAACCGTTGATATAGGCTGGAAAACCGTTGGTATAGGGTATACCAATGGTTTTCCAAACCATTGGCCAGTAAGGCGTGGGGAAAGCCCTTTACCAACGGTTTCATTTAAACCGTTGGTATAGGTGCTCAAGAATTCTGGAAAACAATTTACCAACGGTTCTCAACCTTTGGTACAACTTTTTCCAGAATTCTGGAAAAAGCTTTACCAACGGTTCAAAACTGTTGGTAAAGATTTTCCCAAAACTGCTGCACAGCAGCGCCCAGAAGCCCCCCCAGAAGCTACACCTGCATAAAAAAATAGTGCACAACAGCCATCAGTATACCCTCCACTATACACCTACATAAAAAATATCACAAAAGCCACATACAGACTTCAAACAGTATAAAAAACACCTAAAATGGCCCAAAAAAACACATATGACAATAATCATCCGGTGGTAATTCACCTCACCCATCAAATTCTAATAGGCAGAATAGTTTGATAAATATCTATTAGAGTTGAATAAGACATTCAAATTGACTCAAATCCCATTTTTTTGTGATACTAGGTTTGGGTATGTAATGATTTGTGATGAATTTTGCATTGAACTTGTATTGTTTATAATATATGGTGAAAAGATATTTTCTTAGGAGTCTCGTCACTTATGAACCCATGAGTGAAACTACCAAACTCATGAAAAAGAGTCGTTGATGAGTGTAAATTTCAGTTGTATTCACTTAAAATGATTTCCTTTTGAAATAAAAGAGATACATTGAGTGGTGTCGTCCACACCGCGCCTCGGATTGAGGCGGAGTTGACTCGTACACATCACAAATGACCCATGGATACATGTCCTAAAGTATCAACAGTATCTGAATGCCTTTGGTCTATTTTCCATATGTCAGTTGTTGTTTTAACTTAAACTGTTTTTCATTTCAAAGAAAAGTGAAACACTTTGAGTGGTGTCGGCCACACCGCACCTCGGATTGAGGTGGCATTGACTCGTACACGTCACAAATGACCCATGGATCATTGTCCTAAAGTTTCAATAGAATCCGAAAGCGTTTGGTCAGTTTTCCGTATGTCGTTTTTTTTTACTTAAAAGCTCATCCATTTTAAACAAAAGAAAGACACTTTGAGTGGTGTCGGCCACACCGTGCCTCGGATTGAGGCAGGGTTGACTCTTATACGTCACAAATGACTAATGGATACATGTCCTAAAGTATCAACAGTATCCGAATGTGTTTGGTCAGTTTTCCGTATGTGATTTTTTTTACTTAAAAGCACATCCATTTTAAACAAAAGAAAGACACTTTGAGTGGTCTCGGCCACACCGGCCCTCAGATTGAGGCGGGGTTGACTCGTACACGTCACATATGACCCATGGATACATGTCCTAAAGTATCAATAGTATCTGAATTCCTTTGGTCCGTTTTCCGTATGTCAGTTGTTGTTTTAACTTAAACTGTTGTCCATTTCAAAGAAAAGTGACAAACTTTGAGTGGTCCCGGCCACACCGGCCCTCGGATTGAGGTGGGGTTGACTCGTACACGTCACATATGACCCATGGATCATTTTCCTAAAGTTTCAACAGAATCCGAATGCGTTTGGTCGGTTTTCCGTATGCAAGTTGTTGTTTTCACTTAAAATCCTGTCCATTTCAAATAAAAGTTAGACACTTTGAGTTGTGCCGGCCACACCGCACCTCGGATTGAAGTGGGGTTGACTCGTACACGTCACAAATGACCCATAAATCATTTTCTTAAAGTTTCAACAATATCCGAAAGTGTTTGGTCGGTTTTCCATATGTCGTTTATTTTACTTAAAAGTGCATCCATTTTAAACAAAAGAAAGACACTTTGAGTGGTACCGGCCACACCGGCCCTTGGATTGAGGCGGGGTTGAATAATACACGTCACATATGACCCATGTATCGTTGTCCTACAGTTTCAACAGAATCTGAATGTGTTTGGTTGGTTTTCGGTATGTCAGTTGTTGTTTTAACTTAAACTGATGTTCATTTCAAAGAAAAGTTAGACACTTTGAGTGGTACCGGTCACACTGCACCTCAGATTGAGGCGAGGTTGACTCGTACAAGTCACATATGACCCATGGATCGTTGTCCTAATGTTTAAACAGAATCCGAATGCGTTTGGTCGGTTTTTCGTATGTCAGTTGTTATTTTAACTTAAATTGTTGTCCATTTCAAAGAAAAGTTAGACACTTTGAGTGGTGCCAGCCACACCGTGCCTCGGATTGAGGCGGGGTTGACTCGTACACATCACAAATGACCCATGGATACATTTCCTAAAGTATCAACAGTATCCGGGTGTGTTTGGTCAGTTTTCCATATGTGGTTTTTTTTACTTAAAAGCACATCCATTTTAAACAAAAGAAAGACACTTTGAGTGGTACCGGCCACACCGGTCCTCGGATTGAGGAGGGGTTGACTCCTACATGTCACAAATTACCCATGTATACATGTCCTAAAGTATCAACATTATCTGAATGCCTTTGGTCTGTTTATCGTATGTCAGTTGTGGTTTTAACTTAAATAGTTGTCCATTTCAAAGAAAAATGACACACTTTGAGTGGTCCCGGCCACACCGGCCCTCGGATTGAGGAGGGGTTGACTCGAACATGTCACATATGACCCATGGATACATTTACTAAAGTATAAACAGTATCCGAATGCCTTTGGTCTGTTTTCCGTATGTCAGTTGTTGTTTTAACTTAAACTGTTGTCTATTTCAAAGAAAAGTGACACACTTTGAGTGGTCCTGGCCACACCGGCCGTCGGATTGAGGTGGGGTTGACTCTTACACGTCACATATGACCCATGGATCATTTTCCTAAAGTTTAAATAGAATCCGAATGTGTTTTGTTGGTTTTCCGTATGTCAGTTTTTGTTTTAACTTAAATCATTGTCCATTTCAAAGAAAAGTGACAAACTTTGAGTGGTCCCAGCCACACCGGCCCTCGGATTGAGGCGAGGTTGACTCGTACACGTCACATATGACCCATGGATCGTTGTCCTAAAGTTTCAACAGAATCCTAATGCGTTTGGTCGGTTTTCCGTATGCAATTTGTTGTTTTCACTTAAAATCTTGTCCTTTTCAAATAAAAGTTAGACACTTTGAGTGGTGTTGGCCACACCGTGCCTCAGATTGAGGTGGGGTTGACTCATACACGTCAAAAATGACCCATAAATCATTTTATTAAAGTTTCAACAGAATACGAAAGTGTTTGGTTGGTTTTCCGTATGTCGTTTTTTTTTACTTAAAAGCGCATCCATTTTAAACAAAAGAAAGACACTTTGAGTGGTACCGGCCACACCGGCCCTCGGATTGAGGCGGGGTTGACTTGTACACGTCAAAAATGACCCATGGATACATGTCCTAAAGTATCAATAGTATCTGAGTGTTGTTGGTCAGTTTTCTATATGTGGTTTTTTTTACTTAAAAGCGCATCCATTTTAAACAAAAGAAAGACACTTTGAGTGGTACCCGGCCACACTGGCCCTCGTATTGAGGCGGGGTTGACTCGTACACGTCACAAATGACCCATGGATACATGTCCTAAAGTATCAACAGTATTCGAGTGCGTTTGGTCATTTTTCCATATGTGGTTTTTTTTACTTAAAAGCGCATCCATTTTAAACAAAAGAAAGACACTTTGAGTGGTACCGGCCACACTGGCCCTCGGATTGAGGCGGGTTTGACTCGTACACGTCACAAATGACCCATGGATACATGTCCTAAAGTATCAACAGTATACGAGTGCGTTTGGTCAGTTTTCCATATGTGGTTTTTTTTACTTAAAAACGCATCCATTTTAAACAAAAGAAAGACACTTTGAGTGGTACCGGCCACACCGGCCCTCATATTGAGGCGGGGTTGACTCCTAGACGTCACAAATGACCCATGGATACATTTCCTAAAGTATCAACAGTATCCGAATTCCTTTGGTCCGTTTTCTGTATGTCAGCTGTTGTTTTAACTTAAACTGTTGTCCATTTCAAAGAAAAGTGACACACTTTGAGTGGTCTCGGCCACACCGGCCCTCGGATTGAGGCAGGGTTGACTCTTACACGTCACATATGACCCATGGATCATTTTCCTAAAGTTTCAATAGAATCCGAATGCGTTTGGTTGGTTTTCCGTATGTCAGTTGTTGTTTTAACTTAAACCGTTGTCCATTTCAAAGAAAAGTGACAAACTTTGAGTGGTCCTGGCCACACCGGCCCTCGGATTGAGGTGGGGTTGACTCGTACACATCAAAAATGACCCATGGATCGTTTTCCTACAGTTTCAATAGAATTCGAATGCGTTTGGTCGGTTTTCCATATGTCAGTTGATGTTTTAACTTAAACTGTTGTCCATGTTAAAGAAAAGTTAGACACTTTGAGTGGTGTCGTCCACACCGCGCCTCGGATTGAGACGGGGATGACTCGTACACGTCACAAATGACCTATGGATACATGTCCTAAAGTATCAACAATATCCGAGTGCGTTTGGTCAGTTTTTCGTATGTGGTTTTTTTACTTAAAAGCGCATCCATTTTAAAAAAAAGAAAGACACTTTGAGTGGTCCCAGCCACACCGGCCCTCAGATTGAGGCGGGGTTGACTCGTACACGTCACATATGACCCGTGGATACATTTACTAATGTATCAACAGTATCTGATTGTCTTTGGTCAGTTTTCCGTATGCCAGTTGTTGTTTTCACTTAAAATCATGTCCATTTCAAATAAAAGTTAGACACTTTGAGTGGTGCCGGCCACACCGCTCCTCGGATTGAGGCTGGGTTGACTCCTACACGCCACAAATGACCCATGGATACATGTCCTAAAGTATCAACAGTATCTGAATGCGTTTGTTCCATTTTCCATATGTGGTTTATTTACTTAAAAGCGCATCCATTTTAATGAAAAGAAAGACACTTTGAGTGGTACCGGCCACACCGGACCTCGGATTGAGGCGGGGTTGACTCGTACACATCACATATGGCCCATGGATCGTTTTCCTATAGTTTAAACAGAATCCAAATGCGTTTGGTCTATTTTCCGTATGCCAGTTGTTGTTTTCACTTAAAATCATGTCCATTTCAAATAAATGTTAGACACTTTGAGTGGTGCCGGCCACTACTTCAAAGCACATTTTCCATATCATCTTCCACATGCATATACATGAAATACATGGCTAACTAAGAAAGCTAAGTAAAAAAAATATAAAAATGAGCATCACAGTACCAAGGAATACTAAAGGTCTATGTAGTAGACTAATCATACAATAAGAATCAAGTGAAAAAAACAGAATCTGAATGCAACATCCCTATGAAGCAGAGGAAACCCCCAAAGTGGAAAACCATGTTCAAAAATAAAGAGTTATACAGAATTCAAAAATGTAATGGATCAATCTGCCTCTGATCACCATCACCATCACTACTATCATCATCAGCCTCATCCTCTCCGCCATCTCTGTCCTCGTCGTCATCCTCGTCCTTGGCATCATCCTCACCCTCGGCCCCATCCTCGCCCTCGGCCCCATCCTCGCCCTCGTCCACATCCTCATCCTCGCCCTCTTCCTCTTCAGCATCCTCATCATCACCAGGAATGTCATCATCTCCATCGCCACTAGATTTCCCACCTGGTGCATTGGATGATGCACCCATCGACGACATAAATGTCTGACAAGACGCACTAGCCTCTGGTGGAAGTGATGAACATAAAGCTCTCATCAGTTTCATAAATTCTCTGTCTCTTGTTTGAACTTGTACTTCCAACTCTGTGACCCTTTTATCAGACTTTCTTACATGCTCCTTGACCTATTCCAACTCGGCGGTACTAGAATGGATACCTGGAGACGACCAATACCTCGTCGGGACTATATTCTTACCAGGTCGGCAGCGTACTTGACCAGAGTGCTCATCTCCCAAAACCTGATATAAATGATCGTGTGGCCCAAAATTGTCAGGCTCCTGGGCATCAAGAGCCTCTAAAGCAGCCTGTAAAAAATATTAATAGATTATTAAATTTCAAATTAGATATTAAACTTTGAAATAAACAAATTAAAACTTACAATCTTCTCTTGGGTCAGTTCATTTACCGCAGTTCCATCTTTTTTTCTTCTACTCGAGAAAAACAATTTTGCTCGAGGGATACATCCTTCAATATTCATTTTGTGCTTCTGTAATGACATTGAAACAATATAAAGTGAAATTATAATCATATATTCATTATTCAATAAATCACATAATTTAAGTAGGATCCAATAAAAAGGGAAAGTCCTAAAGAAAAATTATAAACAACTATATCGTACCTGTTGCCTCTCATGATCTGACATTGTTGTGCGCCCCAAAGTGTGGAGGTATTTCTTTGAATCAATGTTTTTTTTTGTTTTTTTCAGAAGATTCCTAAATAATGATTAATAATTAATAAGATTATATTAATGCAAAATATGAAAACTCTCATTTAAATAACTCAAATGAGATTAATACCTTAAATTTGGCAGTCGCCCAATGGGTAATCATTTGGCGATATTTCTCTATCGGGCAGTCATCCACGATAGGTAATGTCTCTAACTCCATGCCCACTCTATCACACTAGCCAACATACAGCTCATGCTTATAAGCTCTCCAATGCTCTCCTAGCTCTTTTAAACGCGCTGGTCGTGCACCTTCGCCATCAGGGAAGTTAAACCGAAGCTGAAACCAAATTGATTAGTTCATTTAAATACAAAAATATACTACATTAAATCCAATAGATTTTTTACCCATATTTGTGCCCACGCGTTATCCTTGACTTCGGGTGGCAGATGTATCCAAGAGAGAGGGCTGACCGGAATGATATCGAAGTATTTGGCTAGCGTCGCCAAAAAACCCCGACATTGCTGCCCATATTTCTCAATCATTTGTCCATCAACATTGTATTCTACCATAAACTGTGTCTGGCGGTTCCATATCGCACGCAAGCGAGTATGCCCCCTCCCCCGCCTCTTATCTGTAGATGAATCTGTTATTAAAGAAAAATAATATCAATACAAGTTATAATAAAAATAAATTTTGATATAAAAATTTGATAGAGTTATATAAATATACATGTGGTAGTTGGATCAATGGGTGCAGAAGCTGAAGTAATATCCTGTACAGGTGGAGTGTCCCTCAGTGTATGCTCCTCAGCCACATACTGTGCCGCAGCAGGAGTCGAAGAAGGTGGAATATAATAACCTAGAGATAATGAACCAGAAGCAAAAGATGATGGCATAGACGTCTGGCCAGCTGGTAGTGTAAACATCGGAGGTCTAAATATCTCATATGTCCCTGAAGACACGCCAGGATCAAAATAGGGCGTAGAAGATACGTCTGTGGTAGTGGATCGTCTAACTCTCACCCCACGAGCCCTCATACCACCAACCTCTCTAATAGGAGCAATATCAGGCTCCTCGTCAGATATCTGTCGTCTAGGGGGTGGATCCTGAAAAAAAGTTTGACAGAAAAGTAAACACATGATATTATAAGTAATTAAAATATTTATATTTGAAATAAAATACTCACAACAGGGATGAGTGGAGGAACACCCATCTGTACCATGCGAAGATTATTATCTGTCATCTTTTTCCGCCACCTCTCTTCAATGGGTGTCATTTCCTGCAATGAAAACAAATATGGAAGTAATTAGAAACAGATAACTAATGTGTAACCCAAAAAACAAAATATAGAAAACCCATTATGATAAAAAGAACATAATGAAAAACTCGTTTCACCATTGATGCCAATACATATGGTTCATCGGTGGCAAGAGTGCGAGTCATGTCAATAACTCGAAATCCACAATCATCAATAAAGGTGCTTTGCCTCGTCATTGAATCAAACCATTGACATTTCATCATCGTGAATCAACCATGCGAGTAATAATCCAAAATTATTATTTTCTCCACGACACCATAATAAGCAACATTTTCAGAATGAGGTCTAGTGTCTGATGAACTAGCATAACAGTCTTTTGTGGCAGTTAGCATAACACCATTATGTTGTGTCCTCATGTTTCTTGCTCGTTCAGTGATAACAAATTTGTATCCATTGATCACAAGTGATTTACAATCACGAACCATGGTATTAGGACCAAAAGCCAAAGCTCTTATTTCCTCAGAAACAGAGTATGTAGGAAAACTCGATACCTGAAATATAAAAAAATAGTAAAATTAATTAAATATTATTTTTATTTAGTCATTACAGATATATTTTTACCTTCAATTTCAACCAAGCAGAAAACCCTTTGCTATACAAAGTCTCCTTCTTTCTCAAAGATAAAGAACGATGCTTTCTATATATCAATTCTTTATGTTCCCTGTAGATAAAAATAATAATATTTTAACAAATATATAAAATTACAAGTGATAAGATAAGAGATACATGTAAAATTAACTTACTTTATATACTCATCGAACAAATCACAATTGAACAACACTGTGCGATGTGCCATCTCTCGCTCTTCAAGGCTTAATGTTGTCAATGTATATGATCCCGGAATTCCTCCTGTCTGAGGAAGTGATGGAAAACTGGGTTCAATTTTCCCATACTGTTCTTCTTCATTTCTCATTGGTCTATTTACTCTCGTAGTATGATCAGACAAATACATTGAGAAGAAATCCATACATTCTTGAGCCAAGTAACCGTTCACAATAGAACCTTCGGGATAATTCATGTTCCGAACATATGATTTCAATGTTCACATGTTTCTTTCAGTTGGATACATCCAACGGAAAGCAACAGGTCCTCCAAGAAGTATTTCGGTCGGAAGATGGACAGTCAGATGCAACATGCATGTAAAAATGATGGAGGGAATATTTTCTCTAACTCACACAAAATTAATGGTGTCTCTGCCAACAGTTTTTGCAAAAGGGATTTGGAAAACCTCTTAGCACAAAGATCTCTAAACAAATAGCACAACCGGATAACTGAGACAGTAACATTATTGGACAAGAGATGACGGATTGCTATTTGAATCAACTCATGTAAAAGGACGTGATAATCATGAGTCTTCAAAGATTTCAACTTCAACTCTTTTCTATTGACCCGTTTTGATATATTGCTTGAATAGCCATTAGGAACTTTAATAGTCTCTAGCACTTCCAGAAATTGATTTTTTTCAGCAGGAGTCATCACATAAGAAGCATATGGAACTTGCCATTTATTTTCACTGATACAGACAGGATGCAATTCTGGTCTGATCCCCCAATCTACCAAGTCATGCCGAGATTGTAAATCATCTTTTGTCTTCCCCTTGACATTTAGAAGAATCAAAATCAACATTTCACATATATTCTTTTCAATGTGCATTACGTCTAAGCAATGACGTAACAAGTTGGTTGACCAATATAACAACTCAAAGAATATACTCTTCTTCTTCCAATTGTAACAGGTATCATTGGAAACATTTTTCCTCTTTCTAGATTTCATTACACTCTTCCCAAATGAATAACTGAAATCTTTCAATTCATTAAGCACATCAGTTCCAAACATACGCTGAGGTGGATCGTCATTCTCCATGGTATTGTCAAATCTTCGATGATTGTTTCTATATGGATGGTTCATTGGAAAGAATCGTCGATGTCCCATAAAACTAAAACTACGATGATATTTCAGTCTTCTCGATCGAGTATTCTTCATACAAACAGGACATGACAATTTTCCTTTTGTGCACCATCCAGACATCATTGCATAAACAGTAAAATCATTGATAGTCCACATAAGTGCAGCACGCATCTGAAATATGTCTTTCGAACATGCATTGTATGTGGGCACACCCACATCCCAAAGAAGTTTCAACTCTTTTATTAAAGGTTTCATCTATACATCTATATCATTGTCGGGATCAGAAGGGCAAAATATCAGTATACTCAAGAAAGTGTAATGCTTTTCCATACACAACCAAGGGGGAAGGTTATAAATGTGTATGAAAAACGGCCATGTGTTGTGCGAAGTAAGCATCTGCCCAAATGGATTAAAACTGTCACATGAAAGACCCAGTCTCACATTACGCATGTCGGATGCAAATTCAGGATATCGAGCATCAAATCTCTACCATGCAAATCCATCTGCAGGGTGAACCAACTCTTCATTATTCTTTTTTTTCTCAGTGTCATGCCATCGCATTTTTACGGATATTTCATCAGACATGAAAAGGTTTTGTAATATGGGGATCAATGGAAAGTGCCACATTACTTTTTGTGGCACACGAGATGGTGTTCCATCATCATTTGGCTTCCATCGGGAGGTTATGCATTTTATACAATCATTTCTTTCAGCAGTTTCCTCCCAAAATAAGCTGAAATCATTCGGGCAAGCATGAATTTTTTTTTTTGAGAATCCAAGTTCATCAACCAACTTCCATGCCATATAGTGGTTTGAGGGAATATCTGCATCATCTGGAAGTAAGTCCTTCAAGAAGGTAAGAATATAATCAATTGCAGTATTTGAAATCCCATACATAGTTTTCCCATGAAACAATCGGATTAAAAATTCCAACTTTTTCATTTTATCACATTGCCGATATACTGGAGTCGTCGCAGCATCATTCAATTTTTTCACCCTATCAACATCATCATTTTCATTAGACGCATCATGTGTGATTGTATTAAAATCTTGTTGGTTGGACATCCTTTCCTTCTCATGATGTCGAATAAATGGAAACCGATCATATATCAAACTCTCCAATTCAGTCCTATCATTTGGATCATCAACATTTTGAGATTCCATTTTCTCTCCATTGTGATACCACACATAATAGTTTGTTTGGAAACCATATTTGGTTATATGATATCTAACTGCTTCACGGCTCAACCAAGGTCTTCCAACACAATTAAAACATGGGCAGTGTATGCGACCACTATCTGAAGCCTTGTCAAATGCAAAATCTAGAAAGTTGTTCAAATTATTTTGAAAATCGGTTGAAATCCGATCAGTTTCGTACATCCAACTTCTATCCATTCTGTAAAAAAATCGCAATAAGTCATTTCAAAGTAATTCAATAATATTAAAGTTTAATCAAAAAAATATTTACGTAAATGAAAATTGTTTACTCTATATAAAAGCATAACTGACACATTACTCTATATGAGAATCATATTAAGAAATACAACAAAATACAGTGTATATAAGAAAATAAGATACAAAATTTCTAATTCCTATATTCATGGATTGACTAGTAAGATATTGGAAGTGGATCAAGGAATACATAATCCTTAAGGGTCTTGTTGGGAGTATATGAGTTTTATACTTTAACTTCTTCAAGTAGATCAGGATGAGGAGTAGGATGAGGATCATGGGAGTGGCGGGACTGTCCAAGGGGGGTGTGGCGTGTCTAGGGGGGGTGCGGGGTGTCTAGGGGGTGGTGGGGCCGTCCGGGGGGTCGGAGGTGTCCAGGGGGTGGGGGGCTGTCTAGGGGGTCGGGGTGTCCAAGTGGGCGGGCTGTCCGTGGGGGTGGCCAGGTTGTCCAAGGGGGTCGGGGTGTATAGGTATATTTATATGAAAAGAATACCCCCACAATAATCATGCAGCCCTTTCATTAGTCTAAACCCCTAGAACACATAAAAGAAGATAGTATGAACATTTACTAAAATATTTAACACCATACGAATGAAAATACAATCTAAATATAGTTTGAGAGGATATAATGGTGTGTGTGAAAAAAATGATTTTAAATCAATTTAAATGAATATGGAACAAATGAGGGTTTATAATACACTAAGAGTACCTCAAACAATCCAAAACCACTATAGCACCACCCCCTTGGATAGCCCGCCCACCCCCCTCGACACCCCTTCTCCCTATGGACAGCCCCGCACCCCCTTGGATAGCCCGCCCACCCCCCTGGACACCCCTACCCCCCGTGGCCAGCCCACCCACCCCCCCTGGACAGCCCACCCACCCCTCCTTGACAGCCCGACCACCCCCGTGGACAGCCCGTCCACCCTTGTGGACAGCCCGCCCACCCCCGTACCCCCTGGACACCCCCCCCCCCCCCCGGGATAGCCCCACCCACCCTCCCAAACAGCCCACACCCCCCTCCCCTGCAACCCCACCACCACCACCTAGACATACCAACCCCCCTGGACACCCCACACACCCCTCCCCCACCAAGACACCCCACCCAGACCCCCAGGACAGCCCACACCCCCTGGACAGCCCCGCCCACCCCCATGGACAGCCTTTCCCACCCCCATGGACAGCCCCACCCACCCCCGTGGACAGCCTTTCCCACCCCCATGGACAGCCCCGCCCACCCCCGTGGACAACCCACCTACCCCCGTGGACACCCCTTACCCCTAGACAGCCCAACCACCCCCGTTGACAGCCCACCCACCCCCCTCGACACCCCTTCTCCCTATGGACAGTCCCCAACCCCCTTGGATAGCCCACCCACCCCCCTGGACACCCCTACCCCCTGTGGCCAGCCCACCCACCCCCCATGGACAGCCCTCCCACCCCTCCTTGACAGCCCGGCCACCCCTGTGGACAGCCCGTCCACCCTTGTGGACAGCCCGCCCACCTTTGTACCCCCCTGGACACCCCGTACCCCCCCCCCTGGATAGCCCCGCCCACCCTCCCAAACAGCCCACACCCCCCTTCCCTGTAACCCCACCACCACCACCTAGACATACCACCCCACCTGGACACCCCACACACCCCTCCCCCACCAGGACACCCCACCCAGACCCCTAGGACAGCCCACACCCCCTAGACAGCCCTGCCCACCCCCGTGGACACCCCCTACCCCCTAGACAGCCCAACCACCCCCGTGGACAGCCCACCCACCCCCCTCGACACCCCTTCTCCCTATGGACAACCCCCCACCCCCTTGGATAGCCCGCCCACCCCCCTGGACACCCCTACCCCCCGTGGCCAGCCCACCCACCCCCCCTGGACAGCCCGCCCGCCCCTCCTTGACAGCCTGGCCACCCCCGTGGACAGCCCGTCCACCCTTGTGGACAGCCCGCCCACCCTCGTACCCCCCTAGACACCCAGTACCCCCCTGGATAGCCCCTCCCACCCTCCCAAACATCCCACACCCCCCTCCCCTACAACCCCACCACCACCACCTAGACATACCACCCCCTGGACACCCCACACACCCCTCCCCCACCAGGACACCCCACCCAGACCCCCAGGACAGCCCACACCCCCTAGACAGCCCCTCCCACCCCCGTGGACAACCTTTCCCACCCCCGTGGACAGCCCCGCCCACCCCCATGGACAACCCACCCACCCCCGTGGACACCCCCTACCCCCACAATCCATTATCCAAAACATATCAAATTGGTTTGAACACAATCCATAATTCCCACAATCCATTATCCAAAACATGTAAACGTTCACAATAGCCTCCCCCAACTCTGATTTACATGTTTTGAACACTCTCCTTCCAAACATAGAATATAAAAACATTAAAGAAGTCTTCACAAACAAAAACAATATCCTATTTAGATATTAATTTCAATAATCAAGTAAACCACCAACACCTGGAAAAAATCTATTCATTAAAACAACTACAACAATATGGTTGAGATCAAATTTTACCTATTCGGATGGGGGTGTACCTGTTGGGATGGGGGTGATGGTGGTCGGATGGGGGGTTTGCGAGAGAAGTGGAGCAAAAGAGATTCGGATGGGGTTCGCGAGAGTAGCAGAGCGAATAGATTAGGGCTCTGTCCGAATGGGGAGAGGAGATTGCGATCTGCAATTTGGGGAAAAACTTTTCCAACGGTTTATAAAAACTGTTGGCAAAGGCACACCTTTCCCAACGGTTCACTGGAACCATTGGGAAATGTGTGAGTTTAGCACCCATTTCCCAACGGTTCCAGTGAACTATTGGGAAAGGGTCCACCGAAATTCCCTTTTCCAATGGTTTAAATAAACCGTTGGCAAAGGCTCACTATACCAACGGTTTAAATAAACCATTGGTATACTACCGTTGGGAAAAGACCTAATTCCAGTAGTGATAAAATCAAATTTAAATCATAATCAATTTTACATTCCATAACAATGTGGTCACTACCTTAACTTTCCTTACTTTTTCATTGGTAAATAATGATTTCAAATATTTAAATTTGAAATCACCAATAATATCGCATTCTTCTTACCATTTTAATCATGGTAAAATATTTATTTGAATCCTTCAAGTATCATAGGATAATTATCCCTTTGAAATCATAATGAAATCCATAGATTCAAATTTAAATAAATTCCCCCACATAATAAAGTGAATCTTCATGGGATATGGAAAAAAATCTTATGGCATGGGGCTCCTCTTTATTCTATTTAAATAAACATTGGATGAATCCATTAAACTCAACTACAATAAGAAACCTATGTGATTTTTAATTGGTTAATAACAACACATTAACACCATTTTATTTAATTCCCCTTTTCTTCAAAATTGAAAATTCTAGAAACTTAGTATTTTTCAATTTATCATATGACTTTGAAACCCATGTGATTTGTGAATTCATACACTCATATTGGAAGTAAATTTTATGAATTTATAAATGATATGATTTCACATGAATTTTAACACAAGGCTAACTTGTACACCAAAGTATTATAATCCACCAAATTCATAAACCCATATAACTGTCATGCAACTAAGTCTTATGATATGATGTGAAATCATACGATAAAAATTTATAAATCTCTCTATGATATAAAACACTGTAAATCAAAACCATATTCTAAATTCATATTCTCCACAAAATTCACATGATTAAGTCTTATGGTTAAATAAAATTTGAACGTTGTTTATATGATCTTCTAAAACACATGTGATTCCTTGACATCACTCAAATGAATTTTAAACCATCCAAAAAAAACAAAAATACCTCTTAAGTAACTCAATATATTTATCATACATTGTTAACAATAAATAAAACTTATTTAAAATTCCAATGGCACCACAATGAGTCATTTGTATTGTTAGAGGGTATGATGGAAATTAGTTCAGTGGAATATGGGATTTTGTTATAAAGTATAAGTTAGTGAAATGGTTTGGTTCTTGGGATTAGAAGTTATTCTTGTGTTAGGGTTGTGTTTCTATTATTATTTTTATTTATTTAATTATTTATATTACTATTATTTAGTTTTATTATTTTCACTAAAGAAATATCATTAGAATATCATCAAGGTGATGTTCTTGGGATGTATAAGGAGTCATGGGAAAGGGTACAAACCAAATTTCAACAACAAGAAGTGTTGAAGTTTCTTAGTGGGTTTTCAAACCTCAAGTTTTAGGAATGGTTAGAATATTTTTAGGTTTCCTTTTAATTTATAAGTACTTTGAATCAATTATTAGTCACCTTATTAGTGAGATCACTTTGAGGGGTGTCTATACTATAGTGAATATAAAATCATGGTCGGATGAGAGTGTTTTAAGGGAGTAGTTTATCACCTTGGTCATAGAAAAGTTTTTTCCATTGGTGTAGAGTGAAAAAATATAAAGGAGGTATTTCATTCCATTAAGGTTAGTATAGTGTGAATTCTCTTAGGAATCAATTCTTCACATTAAAGGTCCAGTTTCTAGACCCCTTACCTAATAAGGATGTGTTAGTGTGGAATTTTGAGTTAGAATTGAGCCTAGATATTTCAGGGAGGTTGGTGATATTATAAAGGATGTCTTGGGAGGAGGTGATATATCATTTTTAATTTATCAATATAGGGTAGATCTAAAATACTAATAATGATAATGATGGTCCCTTGAGTTATGTTCCTTGTAGTGGGTGAAAGAGGAGGCTAATATGGTCTTTTAGGGAAAGAGTGTGGCTTCAAGTGAGGGATTTGAGTAGCTCAAGGTGTTTGTTGTTTGGTGGGTTGATATTTTTTCATTATAATGTTTTGGGGAATTAACAGTATGAGTGCCCCATGATTCATGGTGTTCCTTGTCTTTAGTATGGTGTTTTTTTGTTCAGTAGAGTGTTCATGATTCAATGGGTAGTCAATTAAGATGTGGAGAGTTTGTTTTAGAGTCTAAGAGTGAGAATATTTTTAGTTGGTGACCATATCCATTTGATAATAAATTTATTATTTAACATATTCTTTTAAATTTATATCTGAAGTGTTTTTAATGGCATGATTTGATATCATTTTAGATAATTTTTATTAAAAAACTTTAATTCTACTGATTGGCTATAATATTTATATAAAATTGAATGATTTAAAAGATATTAAAGGGATAATATTTCTATTTAACATAAATATTTAAAAAAAAACTAAATTCATGATGGAAGAAATAGTTTTATTTATAAACTTAATTTCAAAAAAATCCTTTATGGAAGGGATAACCAATTAGTACGATATATAGGTTGAGTTCTATATAAGGATCTTCGATACTGTCCTTCCACTTTCTCTATTTATTTTTCCACTATTGATGGTGGTATAAAAATATGATATGTATATCAAAGAAAAGTTGGGTCATAGTGAATTCCTCTATTGAGGTATGGTTAGTGTTGTGGTGGAATTATTAAGTCGAAGGTGGTGGGAGTGTGGTAGTAATTCTCCCTTGAATTTAGTAATTCCTGGAAATTATAATGTGCTACATTGATCAGTTTAGTTCTCCTAGAGTTTGGGTAATAGTACCTTTCTATACCATTGGTATTATTAGGAAGGAATCTTCCTTATAAATTATGTTTTAGGAGGTTCTTTATGGAATCCTTCCTTTTTAATACATAATTTTTCATTACATGGAACATACAGAGAATATTTTAAAGTTTAGTTATTGGGAAATAAGGTATATAATACATAAAAACTTAAAAAAATATTCTAAATAAACTTTAATAAATACTCATGGGTTGATCCTAAGTACATTTACTGCATCTCATATCCCAGGGACATACATCAAAGGAAAGGGGTGATCATGAGACCTAGTAAGGGACATATTTTACATGTGATCAAGAGGGATATCTATAAGAACGTGAGGAATATCATTATAGAATGATAAAGGGAACGTGAGGCATATAATACTAAAAATAATGTGAATCATAACATGAAAATATGGATCTAACATTTAAATGAGTCATTTATAAGCATATCACCAAGGTTTTTCATCTAGGTGTCATAAATGAAAATTACCAAGGTTATTCACCAAGGTAACATAAAACATGTCATCTCAAGAGATTAAATTATTTAACCAATGAATTGGAATTATATCATGGATCACCCTTAATATGTATCAATTAATTTGATCCATATAGATCATAATAAAATATTTCATAAATAACTTGGGGAGAATAAAGAACGGGATTCTTATCAAATTCATCGCATTTTGAAAGTGATGATCATTATGTCATTTTTAACCCATGAAAATGAAATTTGGGTTTCATGTGTATTAATCCTAGAATTAAATAAATATTTTTTACATATATGTGAATACCCCTAGAAAAAAAAGTTTTGGGTATCCACATAAAGAAAATAAAAGATAATTTATTGAAGGGAAGAGATAAACTTATAGAAGTAAATTTGACAACGTAGAGGGTATAAAATGTGGTTTTTAGAAAAGGGTAAAAAATAGGGTACAAGGGTATACCATTTATAAAACATAATTTGGAAGTAATGGTACAAAAAAAGGTATTAAAATAGATTAACCATAGTATTTTTAAGACATATACAAAAAATAGGTTCTTAAATTAAAGAGAAAGGGAGGATAATTCCCTTACTTTGAAGAGTTGCTACAAGATCATGAGGAACGGAACCATGGGAGATTGAGGAAACCTTGGTAGGATTCCCTAGGAGGTAAGACCACCAAAATATCATGGTGTATGGATTTTTTGTTAAAGTAAATGGAGAAAAGGGTGGGTAATTATAGAAAAAGTATAGGATTTTTTTATTAATTCCCAGAATTAGGCCATGGAAATCTAGGCTATGGAAAATGAAAACCATTAGCTTGACCATGGATTTTCCCATGGTTTGGGACATTTGGGTCTTATTTCAAGTTATTTTAAATAACAAGAACTAAGCATCATTTTTTATTACTTATTTTGGCATGGAAAAGTAAATCTTCCACAAAATAATGTTTTTAAAGTTAAATTTTCCATTTTAGAATTTGGGAAGTAACTTATAGGTTTGGAAATTGATTAGAATATATTAAAATACTGGATATTAATAAAATAAAATATTTTAGGTTATAGATTTTTGTTAATTAATTATTACATCATTATGAAATAATTATGAATTCATTAAACACACTGAAAACTTCAAACTGTATTTTTACTATTCATAGAAAAATAAATTATTTTCGAAAATTGTAATAAATTCACCCTAACCTAATTTAGACATGATAATTTAAAAAAATGGTATTAATTTCAACATAATAACTCTTTACATATGGTAATTTTAACTTTTAAATGTAAAAATCCTTTTTTATTAGAAAAAAATTGTATGTTGTAATGCTTAGTCAAATTTTTTAACATAAAAATTTCCTAGGACACAATAAAATTATTTTATAATTTGTATTTATTAAAAGTGTAACATACTATTTAATTAGAATGAATATTATTTAGAATACCTTATTTTATTATAAAAAATTATAACTTTTCTGAAAAGTACAATTTGTGTTTGAAAAAATCATTTTATCAAATTCATCTCAATTAAACATATATTTTATTAAGAAAACTAGTCATAAAAAGGAATTGATGGAATAAAAAATTTATTTATAAACAGGAATTACACATTAAGTAACTATGGTTGGGACATGTAATAACTTATAGCACCTACATAATACCTAAGGGTAAGGTGTGTGATGGTGATAGATTCACGGGGTGGCTCAGCCAACATTGACCGAGTGGTAATTTCAACTAACTTGAACTTCTCTCATAGGAAATTTAATTTATTCTTCGCTTGTTAAAGCTTTTCTTAGTCTTGTTCAAGGGAAAACCCTAGTAATGCTACCTCCCTTTCATTTTCCAACAGTTGGGTGTCATAGATTATGACTCTACTGGTTGAGGCCATCACTTGTCCTTTCTTAATTAATTATCCTTTTTCATTTCTACTTATAAACATTTAAATTATTACCAATAGTATAGTTTCCAAAGGTCATATTGACCAACGGTCATATTGACCAACGGTCATATTGACCAACGGTCATATTGACCAACGGTCATATTGACCAACGGTCATATTGACCAACGGTCATATTGACCAACGGTCATATTGACCAACGGTCATATTGATCAATGGTCATATTGAATAATGGTTATATTTGACAAAGGGACATATAGTGGTTGAATCATGATGGTCACATTTCCCTTTATTCTCACTTCATTATTAAAGATATATGGTTTTTTTGGGTATAATATAATATAAAACACATTTTCTTAGGAAAAAATATCATTTAAAAAATATGGGTCGTTACATTCTTCCCCCCTTAAGAAATTTTTTCCCTGAAATTTCAACTCATTCTTTCAGTTGATAAAAGGTGTGGGTACTTCTATCTCATTGTTTCCTCTAGTTCTCACATCTCTTATTCATATTTATGGTCCTCTAAAACTCTTTGACGAGTTGGGTTGTCTCGTTTCATATAAAATTGTCTCTATAGTCTAATATCTCCACCGGATACTCTTCATAAGATAATTCATGTTCCAATTTACCACCTTCATATTCAGTACATGTGAGGGATTGGGTATATACTTCCTCAAGAGAGATACATGAAACAAATCGTGAACTTGAGATAGATTTGGTTGAAGTCCAAGATGATTGGCCACTTCTCCTATGTGATCAATGATTTCATAAGGTCCAATGTACCTGGGGATAAGCTTCCCTTTCTTTCAAAACCACATGACTCTCTTCCATGGTGATATTAGAAGGAAATTTTTTCTTCCAACATTAAAATTGAAGTCCCTTAAATGGTTTTTAGCATAGCCATTCTGCTGAATCTGAGAAACTTTTATAAATTGTTGGATGGCATGAACCTTTTATATTATCTCTTGCACAAGATTAGTCCCTAGAATCTTTCTATCACCAACTTTATCCAAAGAAGCAGGAGTTCTACATTGCTTCCCATATAGATCTTCATATGGTTCCATTTGAATACTCGAGTGTAATTTTTGTTTTTTATGAGAACTAAACTAATGTATATGTTGATCCCATCCACATTTAAATTCCATTGAGCAGCTTCTCAGAATGTCCTCGAGTGTCTGGATAATCCTTTCATAATGGCCAACATTTTAGGGGTGATAGGCCATACAGAAATCCAATTTAGTATTCATATCATGTTGAAGACTTATCCCAAATTCAAATTTGAACTTTGGATCATGGCCAGAAATTATATAAATTTCCACCCCATGCTGCCTCAACACTTCATTCGCATATATCTTGGCAAGTTATTCAAGAGTTAAATCTTCTAGAATAGAGATAAAATGAGAATATTTGGTGAGTCGGTCCATTTTAAAACATATCACATTGTTTCCTTTGGATGTTATTGATAGACCAGTGGCAATGTCCATAGTGGTATTTTTTTCAATTCTATGTTGGTATGGGTAGTGGTTGTAATACCCCTTTAGAGGTTTTTTACTCTTCCATCACGTTTTGACACACCAAATACCTTTTACTGTTTTCAGAAATTTCCCTTTTCATATTATCCAACAAAAAATGACCATGAAGTTCCCTATAAGTTTCAGTGCTTCCAGGATGTATAGAGAATGTAGAGCTATGAGCTTTATCCATCAGTTCATTCTTTATCTCTAGAATAGAATGAACACATATCCTTGTATGAAATTTTAGTACAACTTCTTGATAAAATTGAACTCAGGAAACTTCCCATTCTTTACATCCTTTATCTTCTTTTGTAACAAAGGATCTTCTCTTTGAGATTTCTTGATATTCTCTAGTAATAATGGTTGAGAAATAATTTGGGATAGGATTGATGATGTTCCTTCCCTCGTTATTCCCATCTCCAACCTTATTGGGTCCTTTATCAATGGATCTCCTTGAATCCTCATCATTTCCAACACAATAGGTTTATTTTTACTTAATGCATTAGTGACTTTATTTTCTCTTCCAGGGTGATAATGAATTGAATAATCATAGTCTTTAAGAAGTTCCAACCATATCCTTCATCTTATGTTTAATTCATTTTTCACTATTAAATAATTAAATCTTTTTTTTTCTCTGTATATATCATATTTATCCCTAAAAATATAGTTCCTCCATATTTTTAGATCAAAAAATATGCATCTAGCTCCAGGTCATGCATTGGATAATTTTTCATGAGGCTTTAACTATCGAGATGCATAAAAATCACATTTTAATTTTTAATGAGGACATAACTAAGCCCCTTCATTGATACATCTCTATAAAAAAATCCTTCTCCGATAGAGGGTAGAGTTAACATAGGTGCAGTAACCAATCACATCTTCAGTTCATGGAAACTTTCTTCACACTCATTTTTCTAAATGAAATTATACCCTTTCTGAGTTAAATTGGTTAATGGATTATAAAGTCATGAAAATATTTTTTTAAATATCTTATAATATCATGAAAAATCAAGAAAACTATGAATCTCAGTTACTGTTGTAGGATGAGGCCACTCCACCACAACATTTGTCTTGGTATGGTCTATTAAGATTCCTTCATTAGTTATAATGTTCCCCAATAAATAAACTTGTTATAACCAAAATTCACATTTGATGAATTTTACAAATAGACTACCCTTCTCATAGTTTTCAATATAACCCTTAGATGATCCTCATGATCCTCATGAATTTTAGAATGTATCAGAATATCATCATTAAAAACTAACACAAATTTATCAAGTTATTCTTTAAATACTTTATTCATCAAATTCATAAATATAGCTGGAGAATTATTCATGCTAAAGGGCATAACAACAAACTCATAATTCCCATATCTTGATTGAAAGGTAGTCTTTATAATATATTCTTTATTCACCCTCAATTGATGATAACCATATCAAAGATCAATCTTAGAGAATAATTGATCCCCGCGAAGCTGGTAAAAAAATCATCCATCCATGGGAGAGGGTACTTAATCGTCATTGTGATCTTGTTAAATTCTCTATAATCAATGCATATCCACATTGATCTTATTATTCACAAATAGAATAGGTGATCCCCAAGGATACACAATTGTTTAGATAAATACCTTCTCCAAATGATCTTGAATTTGTTTCTTTAATACCTCTAGATCCATATTTTTTATTCTATATAGGTTCTTTGATATCAGCATGGATCTAGGTATGAGTTCAAAGGGGAACTCTGCCTCTCTTTTTAGGGGAGGTTCAGGTACCTCCTTAAGAAATACTTAAATATATTCATGAATTATGGGAAAATTTTCTATTCTTATACTTTCATTTACATCTTCCTTTTCATATATAATCTCTATAAATATGGACAAGGGGGTGCTTATTGGAAAATAGCAGGCCGGTATATCTCTCGTTAGAAAAAGATTTTAGGTTTTTCATTCAAGATGAATAAAATTTCCTTACTTAAATAGTTTATCTATGAATTGAACTTGGAGAGCTAGTCCATCCCTAGTATAGTGTCGAATTACACCATGGGAATGACTTCTATATTTTAAATGATATTGCACTCCCTACAATTAATACTAGAGTTTCTATACACTATTGATGCTAGGATAATCCCTCCAGGAGTCATGACTTATAGATCTACTTCTATCAGTTCAGGGATTGATTCTATATTCTTTTTAAACTTGGATGAAATAAATTAATTTGTAGAACCATAATAAAAAAAAGTAATTTCTATCTTTGAGAACAATCAGAGTACCTTCCACCACATCATTTGGAGCTTCTAATTCATCCATCATGATATAAATTGCCCAAACTTTCTCCCTTTTACTATGCTAAGTTTTAGGGTGGTTCCCCTCCATTATCTTCTAATTTAGATAGTGATTGGAAAAGTTCCCAAGTTATCCACACTTGAAGAATTTTACTTTAGGCTAGGCCTGCACCATCTTCCATTTGTTGTTTGTTTTGAAAAGTTAAGGCTTCACCTTAATAACCAATTCTAAGCTATATGATCATCTCTTCCACACTTGTAACATTTTCTACTCATGAGAAAGAAGTTCCTTGAATTCTTCTTCCCACATTTATTACATGTTCTAATTTTCACTTGTTTTCCTTCTCTTATATGATCTATGTCCCTCCCTATGTTTGGATCTATTGATATCTTCTTTTCAATTGATCTATGTAATAATTTTATCTCTGAGAACTCTAGTTCACCCTTAATAGTACTCCACAATATATTTTCATATTTTTCATATTCTCAATTGGATATATTCCTCCATTTATGGGGTCTTAGTCCACCAAATAATCTATCAACCTTTACCTTAGGATCCATAACAAATCTAGAGGTGTATCGATAAATTCTTGTAAAGTTTATCTCATAGCTTCTCAATGATTCATTTTTCCTTCTTATTTAGTTCTATGAATTCCTTCTCTATTTTCATTCTAATCGAATGGGGAAATATTTATTGAGAATGATTCCCCTAAACTCTTCCCACTCCATATAATCAATCTCCCTTCTTTTCATTATGTTTTTAATCAGTGTCTACCATTGATAAGATTCTCCTTCTAAGCGGTATACTTCCAGTGTGATTTTCTCTTGATATGAACTATAGAGTACTGAAAATATCTTTTCTATAGATCATATACATTGTTCAGAAATAAATGGGTCAATTGATCAACTAAAATAATGTGATTGTTGACGCATGAAGGACTCAGTGGAAATTTTTTCCCTTCAAGGTGAATCTGGTCTCTCGGCTTGATTCAATTTATTATTCCTAACTCAATATAGTTGATTCATCATTCTCATAAAGTTTCCAATTTCATATTCTATAGGTGATCATCCATCACATCGTCTGTTGTGTTCATCATTTATGTGACTACTCCTATTTCCCACCATTTTCTAAAATAAAAAAAACTTAGTGATAAAGGATTTTATTTTAAGAATCTTATAATTCTAAAGGAATTTTATATCTTAAACCGCCATTCTTAAATTCGTTATTATTTAACAAAAATTATGTTTTCTATACATCCTTCATAATGGTCCATAAATCTTGTGATTAACCAAATATATCCCCTGGGAGTGTCAAACCAAGAGTGCAGCAAGGCCCGTTGTTGTGCACCAGTTCCCATTGAAGTTTATATCTAAGCGGTGTTTTCAAATATTACCCCTAGATAAATATATTCCAGATCTACATCCACTTATCTGTATCTAAACTAGGATTTATTTTATTGGAAACCACTTACTTGATACTTCACCAGAATACCAGGATGTTTTTCTATATTTAAAATTTTATATAGGGTTTTTACTAATGTTTTCAAATCCTAGTTTCTATAAATAAATAAAATGTTCTTTTGATACCAAATATGGAATCCCACATTTTTAATACATAACTTTTCATTACATGGTACATATAGAGGATCTTTTAAGGTTTAGTTTCTTGTAAATAAGACACATAATACATAAAAAATTAAAAATTTATTAAAAATCACTTAAATAAATCCTCATGGATTCATCCTAAGTAAATTTATTGCACCTTATATCTTGGGGACATACGTCAAAGGAAAAGAGTGATCATGAGGCCCAATAAGGGAAATAGTTTACATGTGATCATGAGGGATATCAATAATAACATTAAGTTTATCATTATGGAATGATCATGGGAACATGAGGCATGTCATAATAAAAAACATGAATCATAACATGGAAATATGGCTCCAAAATTTAAATGGGACATTCATAATCATGTTAATAAGGTTTTTCACTAGGGTTTCATAAATGAAAATTACCAAGTTTATTCACCAAGGTATCATAAAAAATGTCATCTATAGAGATTAATCTTTACCCAATTAATTGGAGAACTATAAAGGAACACCCTTAATATTTATAAATTAATGTGATCCATATATATCATAATCAAAAATTTCATAAATAACCCATGGAGAATAAATAATTTGATTCTTATAAAAATCATGGCATTTCAAAAGTGTTTAAAGACATGATCATTATGTCATTTTTAACCCACAGAAAGGAAATGTGGGTTTCATGTATTTTAATCCTTAAAAAATAGATCATTTTTACATATATGTGAATACCCATAGAAAATAAATAAGTTTGGGTATCCATAAAAATAAATTAAATGAAAATTTCTTGAGGGGGAGAGAGAAATTTTGAGAAGTAAATTTGACAATATAACGAGTATAAAATGTTTTTTCTAGAAAAGGGTAAAATGATAAGGTACAAGGGTATACCATTGATAAAACATAATTTAGAATTAAGGGTATGAAAAAAGGAGGAAAAATAGAATGACCATGATATTAAAAAGACATATAAAAAATGATGTTCTTGAATTGAAGAGAAAGGAAGGATAATTCCCTTTGAAGAGTTTCTCCTAGATCTTGAGGAATGGAACCTTGGGGATGGAGGACACCTTGTGGGGACTCCTTGGGAGTTAAAACCACCTTAACATCATGGGTTAAGGATTTTTAGTGAAATTAAATGGATAAATGAGTGGGTATTTATATCAAAAGTGGAGGATTTGTTTATTAATTTCCAAATATAAGCCTTGGAAATATAGATTATGGAAAATGAAAAACCATTGGATTTCCATGGTTTTTGCCCATGGTTTCGGACATTTGGGTCATATTTTAAGTTATTTTAACTCACAAGAATCAAGAATCATTTTTTATTACTTTTTTTGGAATGAAAAAAAGTAAAGTTTCCACAAAATAATGTTTTTAAAGTTAAAGTTTCCATTTTTAGACTTTAGAAAGTATCTTATATGTTTTGAAATTGATTAAAATATATTAAAATACTTGATATTAATAAAATAACATATTTTAGGTCATAGATTGTGGTTAATTAATTATTGTTTCATTATGAAATAATTATTAATTCATTAAAAAAACTGAAAACCTCAAACTATATTTTTACTATTCATGGAAAAATAAAGTATTTTAGAAAATTATCTTAAATTCACTCTTACCAAATTTAGACATGATGATTCCAAAAATAATGTTTATTTTATCATAAAAATTATTTATATAAATATATATGATAATTTTAACTTTTAAATATAAAAAACCTTATTTATTAAAAAAAATATTGGGTTGTAATGCATATTCAAATTTCTAACACATTAAAATTTCCTAAAAAATAAAATTATTTTACTATTTATGTTTAAAAAAAAAATTTTAACATACTATTTTATTAAAATGAATATTACTCAGAATAACATAGTTTATTATAAAAAATATATATATCTTTTATAAAGAGTACAATTTCTGTCTGAATGATACAATTTATTAAATTTGTCTTAATTAAACATATATTTTATGAAGAAAATATATTCTTAAAATGTAATTTATGAAATAAATGAATTACACATTAAGTAACTTATTCTGGGACACTTAACCCCTTATAACACCCACAAATGACCTAAGGGTAATGTGTGAGATGGTGATAAATTCATGGCACGACTTGGTTAACATCAACCGAGTGGTAGTTTTCACTAACTTGAACTTCTCCAATAGAAGATTTAGTTCATGATTCACCTATTAAATCTTGACTTTGGATTGGTCAAGAAAAACCCTAGTAATTCTACCTCCCTCTCAAGTTCTGAAAAATGGGAATCATAAGGAAATACTCTACTAGTTGAGGCCATCACTTCTCCTTTTACATTAATTACGTTTTTCATTTATACTTATAAATATTAAAATTATTACCAAGAGTATAGTTTATAATGTTCATATTGACCAATGGTCATATGTACCAATGTTCATATTGACCAATGTTCATATTTAACCAAGGGTCATATAATGGTCGAATATCGATGGTCACATTTCCCTTTATACTCACTTTTTTATTAAAGAGATATGGTTTTGTTGTGTATAATATAATATAAAAAATATTTTCTCAAGAAAAAAATATCATTTAAAAAGTCTCAATCATTAAATTATTTTCTTAGATTGATTGATATTGAAATGATTTATTTCATGTTTTTATTATTGGGTTTTTCATTCCATAATTCATGTTCTTGCTTGGTAATAGAGTTTTCCCTGTTTGAGAGGTATCTCATGGGGAGTGTGTGGTCGGTATTTTCCATTTTCCAGTTGTGGGTGGTTTTTATTTTTGAGGATGATAATCCATTATGATGTATCTAATGTAATGACCTAGAAATTTCTGTCTTATAACATTACATGTTTTTAGTGTTGGATGTACTGGGAGAAGTACTGAGGAAGAAAATTTGGATTTAGCTAAAATTTTAGCTAGGGGTTGGTTTTTTAGTGTGGTGGAAAGTATTGTACCATGATAGGCCAGTTGGGAGGTCTTGTTGTGGAATATTCTTAATTTTTGTTGCATGGGGACCTAGGAAGATGATTTTTGCAATTTACCTTTTTAGATGTAATTTTGTTATGGGGATAATGTGGAGATATGGTTTAATTTAAGGTCCATATTGTATTTTCAAGTATTTAGATATTGTCTTGTGGTTCTGGAGCTATATTATGTAGAATTTATGGTTGATTTCCTTGTCTCTATCATTTTTGGTGTCATTGAGACATGGTCTTCAGGTTTCATTATTGTATTGTCTTGGTGAGTTGGTTTTATTTTCCTCAAAAGGCCTAAGTACATGGCTATAATTTCAATATCATAAATCATGGAAGGTAGATATTGGGGGTTCATCCATTTTAATAGACCATGAGGTGTGGCACATAAGTTGTATCATGGATGTGTTTACAATTTTTGGAGTTGAACAATGCACTAGTATAAAAACTATTTACAACAACATAGTTTTCATGTCAGTTATTTATAATAGATGTGAAAATATGGGAATATTAATTTTTTATGTCAGTTTTCCATTAACCGATGTGGAAAAGTAATTTTTCACATTGTTTATATAAAAACTGACATGAAAAATGCATATTCGTTGGTCTTTAACATTTTTTAAATGATATAACTGATGTTAAAGAGATATTTTTGATGTCGGTTAAACGATAACTGTTGTAAAACAACTTCTAAAATTTTATGAATAAATGGAGGGTTCATTTCATGATCTTCTGTTATCATGAAATAGGTATCGTTTCTCTCTCATCCAAGCCCTAAATCTATCATTTAATTAATCTAGTGTTCCAATATCGCATTATGATCTTAATCAATCCTTAGGTTCCATCGGCCTCATGTTACACATAGAAGATAGGTTAGAGTAAGCCTCACACATTATTATTTTTCCCTTTTCGGTTGTTATTTGGCATGGAATCTCTAATCGATGATTATTTGATTAGGTGGACTACATTCTCATATTACCATCTTCATACACTCAGGTTTTTTCAACTTCATCATTGAGAATAAAATTATAAATCTTCTCATATCCAACTAACTCACCTGGAGGGTTGAATATCTTTTATAATGTGTTAATTAGTTGTTACTAATTTTATTTCTAGTATGAATTATTTATTATCTTTAAATATATTTTTCCTTATTTGGATTATATTAAAATTATTTTATATAAAATTTTATTCTAAGGAATATTATTTAGGAGATAAAATATGTGGATATTAGGTGTTTCAACATTGTCATTAAATTCAATGAGTTGTATTTTAAATTACTTAAGTGTTGATATCATAGTGGGTCCATTTTAGTTCTAGTAAATTTGGTGCATAGTATAGTTGAAAAAATCTTTTTTATGTAATTTCACATCATGATATGGGTTTTCTAATGGATTTTTTGTTAAAAATATGGCATGTGTGTATTGTAGAATAGAATGGAAGTTTTTGTTAAAAACTAGTTGGGATGGAATAACTGTGGGTTTGATGGAGCTATGAAGAGTTTGAAATTGGTAATTAGTAGTGAAAACTAGTTCCAATGGATGATCAAGAGTAAGTAGATCATCATAGATGATTCTTATTTATGAGAGCACCTATAGTGTGGAGTTTATTATGGGGAAAGTCATTATAGGTTAATTAATTTAATGGGAGATTGAATGCCTTGTATGTAAGCAAGGGTGATTAGATAAATTGGATTCATATAAAAATTTTGAAACTATAAGAATATTTAGATGGGGTTTTTATGCATTGTCATGTGTTTCAATGGTACTCCGGGGCATTGAAAAAGGGTTGAATGGGTGATGGGTCAAATTTGTAAATTACAAGACCAATTGAGTACCTAGTTATAGAATATTATATACCATATGAACTCCCATGAATCAAGGTTTAATGTGACATCTTTTTAAAAATAAGAATCAATATATAATTTGAATATATTTTTAATTAAAAAATAGAATAAATTTTTTATTTTTATAAATAATCAACTGTGAATTAGTCTTTCTCATTCTATATATTTTCTTATCGATATTGTTTTATGGATATCATAGTACATATTTTTTAATAATTTCATACAGTTATATTCAATTATATTTACTTGAGAAATTTTTTAAATGAATCTATTTTGTAAGTCCTTCCACATGAATAAATTTTCTCATCAAAATTTTTTATTTTCCTTTTAATGTTTTGATTCTTGGTATTTTATATTTTTCAATGTCATTTCTAATATCAATATAATAAAAATTAATACCTTTTTTATGTTTATTTTTTATTTTTGTTATAGATAATAATGGATCAAATTTGGATTAATTAACCTCAAATAGGTGATGAATATGAGGAAGGAGTTGATACATTTTTGTAATTTTCTAAACAAAATGTTCTAAATAATGACATGTTTTCCTATCCCTTCCTGAAATGTTTAAATTTGAAGAAGTTGGAAATAAGAGAGATTAAATATCATTTAATTATTCATGGTTTTAATTAAAGTTATAGACTTTATATTTGGAATGGTGAAACTGGGTAGAATTCCAAATCTATTGATGATGGTTCTTTACAAGATGATAAATCTGATCAACTTGATGAAATGATTAAAGATATTGAAGTAGATTCAATTGAGAAATAACCAACAATTGATCATTTCTATGGTGATTCTGAAAAACCATTGTATCTAGGTTGTACAGAATATATGGTTTTATCGATGGTGTTAAGATTGATTAAATTGAAGTTGAAACATGGATGGAGTGACAAGATTTTTTCATAGCTTCTACAGTTATTGAAATAAATTCTTCCTAAAGACAATGATCTTCCAGATTCACATTATAAGTTCAAAAAAAATATTATTCTCGATGGTTTTAAGATACAAGAAAATACATGTCTACCTAAATGACTATGTTCTATATAGTAAAGGGAATGAATTTTTTTAGAGTGTCCAAAATATGGGACATCACGATATAAGTTAAAAGAAAAATCATAGGATGATTTAGAATTTATAGAGACCAATGACATGGAATTTTGGTATCTTCATATAATTCCTTATTTTAAATGTTTATTTTCTAATTCACATGATGAAAAAAAGTTCATATGGAATGCTGATGAGTAGATATGTGATGGAAAAACATGTCATCTAGCTGATTGTCCACATTGGAAGAAAATTGATCACCAATTTCCTATATTTAAAAATAAAGATAGAAATCTATGTCTTGGACTATGCATGGATGGAATGAATACATATCGAAGCCTTAGTAGCACACATATTTAATGGCCTATTTTATTTGTAATTTACAAATTTTCTCTTGAATTTTGTATGAAACGAATATAGGTCTTGTTGAGTTTAATGATTTGTGGATCAAAATAGCTTGGAAATGCTATTAACGTTTTCTTGTCACCATTAATTGATTATTTGAAACTATTTTGGGAAGAAGGTATAAGGGAATATGATTTTTATAAAATGGAATATTTTCATCTTTGTGTAATGATTATGTTAGCTATAAATGACTTCAAAGCATGTAGAAATTTGTCTAGTTCGATGTTAAGGGGAATAAAGCTTGTCCAATTTGTGAATAAGAGACATCATATTATCAAATTCATCATGGGAGAAAAATAGTAGACATGGTTCATTGAAATTTTTTGCCTATGGATCACTCTTATATAAGATTAAAAAGGGATTTCAATGGATCACATGAATTTGATATTTCTCCAAAACCTTTATCCAATGATCAAAATTTTGAGTGGGTGAAAAACATTGATATGAAAATTGGAAAGACACATAAATCTGGTAATGATGTAAATATTTGTAAGAAATGGTCAATATTTTTTATGCTACCATATTGTATATATCATGAGGTGAAACATAACATTGATGTCATGCATGTGGAGAAGAATATATGTTAAAGTTTCTATATAACATTGTTAGGTATTAAAGGAAATACTAAATATGGGTTGAATATAAGAATTAATTTACTCTCATTAGGAATTGTTTTGGAGTTGGATTCCACTCCTTATAGAAGGTGAAAATTACTACCCCCGACTTTTCATACATTATCCAAGAGGTAGAAATTCATCTTTTGTCAATGTCTTCATGATATCAAAGTTCCACATGGTTATTCTTAAAAAGTAAAAATTGTCTTTAAAGGATTTGAAGTTGATATTTATGAAATATCATAACTGCCACACCATGATTCAATAAATCCTACTAGTTTCATTGCATGGTATATCTCCCACTCATGTCAGAATAAATATGTTGAAGGTGAGTTAATTTTTAATTTAGTTTGTAATAAGGTGATTGATTTTAATGATTTAAAAATTTTGGAGAATGAAGTGGTTTCAATACTTTTTCAAATGGAAATGTATTTTATTTCATATTATTTGATATCATGGTGCATTTAATGGTTCATTTGGTGCGAGAAAAACAACTTTGTGGACTTGTATATCTATGTTAGATGTATCCTTTTAAAAGGTATATAAAGATATTAAAAGGTTATGTTAAGAATCAATATCAACCTGAAGCATCCATTGATGATAAGTATATTTCTATATAGGTTTTAGAGTTTTGTACAAGATATTTTTCTATAGTGGAGCACATCGTTTTTCCTACATCTCACCATGAATGAGTTAATTATGGGGGAAAGGGGATTAGTGGCTTAAAATTCAAATCATTGGCAGGCGAACAGATAAATAAGGTATATTTATACATCTTTTATAACATAGATGATGCTCGACCATATATAACATTGCATATCAATGTGTTGAAACAAAGTTATCCAAAGAAGAAAGATATGTGGATTTTTAATGAGCATAACAAAACTTTTTCCCATGGTTTAAAGAGATAGTTCATGGTAAACCAGATGCATCAGAAACATTGAGATGGTTAGTGGGTTTTTTGTGTTTAAATTTGATAACTTAGTCTGAGTATTACATTAATGGCTATAATTTTCCTATGAAATATCAGCACAACAGAAGTACGGTTTAGAATAGTAGTGTGTTGGTGTTCGCATAAGCAATGTAATTTTCGAGTGCTAAAGACAAAAACCCAATCTTCACATCAACTTCATATTATGAAGTCATTAATGAAATATGGGAGGTTTATTACATTAAATTTAAAGTTCCATTGTTTAAGTGTAAATGGTTTATCGGTAACAATAGTGTTTGACACGATGAATTTGGAATGACACTAATTAATCTGAATAAATTGGAATACACAAATTATTCTTTTATCATGGTAACACATGAAAAAAAAATCTATGTTCTTGATCATTATGATATGTAGTGGTCTATTGTTTTACAAGAAAAAAAATAGTACATGGTGATGATAAACAATACTAAGATGTTAATTTATATGATACCCCAACTTTCATGGAACGATTAACAAATAATATTGATGAGAACATTATAGACATGGTTTGTTCCATAAGAAATGATCATGATGAAGGGATTTGGGAAACAAAAATTTATTACATTACTAATATTAAAGGTAACATATTTTTATTCGTGGTTTAATTTTTTAAATTTAATAAGTTAGATATTTTAATTTTATTTTATTTATTAAAACATGTATTATAACTAATAAGTTAAATTGTTTTTTATATGAGTTCATATTTGTCTAGTTTTACATGTTTACCATTATGTAACTTATCTATTAATTGATTTTGTTGAAAAAAAATTATTTTAAATTTATCATCTTAAGTAAAAAAAATATATTGTATAAATTATATTTAAAAAAAAATTGTAAAAATGATTTATCATATGGGTGAATTTTTATTATTTCATTTCATCTCTCATTAATATTGTGTAGTTTTCATTCATTTATGTCATTTCATATCTCATTAAAATTGTTAGAATTTTTGTTAACAATAAAAATTATGAATAAAAATGTGTTAGGTTTAGTTTACTTTTTATTTGATAATTGTTAAATTTTATTTATTTTTGTATGTAATTTTTGGATTAGTATATTTTTGTACTAATTGATGTTTCTTTGATTTATAGGATAATTATATATCAATACTCTAATCCACCGCATATTTCTATAGATGATCATACTCATACCTCTAGGGAGGAACGTACACATGCTTCTATTGATCAGCCTCTTCATCATTCTTTACATGATACATCTACTTCCATGTTAGAAAAAAGAGTTTGGGGGTTGGTAAATGTGGAACCATGAATTTACATAAATTATCAATTTACTATAGCTAGGAACATAGGATGATAATAGAATTTTCTGATAATGATATTTTAAGAGGTCCAAATTCAAAACAATTCAATACTTTTGTATCAGTACAGGTTAAATGAAAAGTTAGTATTTTGTTTTATGATTGGAAAAGTGTTGAGAAATTGATATTATCAAAATTTTGGGAGACTATTTTGTTAAGATTGTTTGTTATTATTTTACTTATATTGAATTTTTTATATTAATATATGTTTTCCCCTAATTATCATAGGACATATGATATAGATGATATTAGATGAGTCATGAGGAAATTTTTATCATTAGCTGCAAGGAGATGGATGGATTTTAAATCATCCCTCGCATAACAGTTCATTTTTTGGAATAGATAACATGAAAATCCATGTTATATATATCCATTTATACATGAAGATATATTGAATAAATTTGTTAAAAGTAGATGATAAGAATATTTTTTGGTAAGTGGAATGTTACCTATTGATAATTGTTTTATATTAATGACCATGTTAATGATTTCTTTATTCCGAATTATTAATTTACAACAATCAAGGAGATCTAGTCTGGAGATTCAAGATAGAAATGTATACCCTAATTGGTTATATTAAGGAGAGTAGATGTTTTTAGAATAAAACATATTAGGAGAAAAACATCCAAAGCTGATAGATGATTCTATAGGGTTTATAGAGGATGCACCCCTGTTAGACATAAAAAATGGTTGAGGGATCAGATGAGAAAAAAAGGACAATATCTTAAGGAAGAGTTAAGAGTTGTAAGTGATAATATTGTACGATTTATATTTTTATTTATTGATGTTAAATCAACTCTTTATATATTGTGATTGATTATATATTTTTTCAAATATTCCATAAAGTATTATCTTAAGGAGGAGAGCACACAAGGGGTCTTTATTGATGGGGGTATAAAGGATATTTTTGCTACAAAATTATGAAATCCCGAACACCTTGGTCATGTATGAGGATATCAGGAAGGTTTATTGGTAATAAAAGTGTTTCTATGTTTTAAATATTCTTTAAAGGAGAATTATAATAAAAAATAGAATCTTTAGAATCCAAATTTCAGGATATTCAAGTGATGATGGAGGATAGGATCAGAGCTTCAGTACAGTTGATGTTTGCAGACATGCAAGGAAAATTTCAACCTACTAATCCAAATCCTCCACCTCTTCCAATAGATCCCACCCCTACTTCTTATCCTACTCACAAATCTCTATTTCTAGACCCCACTCCTTCTTATCATACCCCTACACCCCATTATCCATAGCTTCTAAGTTACTGTAAGTTATATGTTGATGACCATCATCATATTGTTGCATATGGGATGATCTATTATATCATATATACCATTCATCATCAGTAGATTGAGATAGATAACTATAGGGTCACTGTTTAGGATATTAAAGATAGATCATCAAAAATACCATGTCATACAGATGAGGTGAGTACGGTTGGAAAAATTATTAGTAATTTTTTAGTGTTTCCATCTAGACTACTTAGATATATTTCTATAATGGTATGTATATATGTTTTATTTTATTTTATTTTGTTCTTAAATTTGTTTCCTAATTTTAATGTTTATATATTTATCTAAATTTTTGTATGAATACTTTAAAGGTAAATAAATATTTTATAGAAAACAAAAAATTCAAAGTGTCATGACTTCAGATATAGATTCTACATGTCTTAATAGATTGTCAGCATACTCAAATTTGTTATTGGGAGTATATGAGATTACAATTGATACTGATATTTGTGGGTGTGCAATGAATATGGGGCTTTTGAAAAAATGATATGATGGATCTTGTAGTTGGAGATCAATTGGGAATCAATATAATGCACATTTTTTCCATGTAAGTCAATTAACAAAAAATTTAATTCCTTTAAATTATTGAAATTTTATAATTATGTTTACTTTGTATTTGTTATCTATATAAAATTTTTATAGAGCATGAAAAGACAGTTGTATATATATTTATGAACCCATAGTTTATTTCACCTATATCTTTGAAAATGACCAATGCAGAAAGAATATTTTATATAGCTGAAAGATTTCATAAGAATGTCATCATTCAGTGTTGGATGTTTCCATATCTTGAAGAGTATGAAACATATTTTCTCAAAAACTGTTATATATCACTTAACATGTTAATAAATCATATTAAATTATCTTTTATATCACTGAACATTGGATATTGTGTGTTTTTGTCCAAGGGAGAAGGCATTGTACTGGCTATGATATATCTATGGTGAAGTGAGAGCAAATTTTCAGAATGTATTGAACACATAAGTTTGATTATTTTAATACTTGTTTATATTATAATGAATAAAATTTATTTTATTCATATTATTTTCAAATAGTCCATAGAAATTATTTAGATAGATGACAATAAAAAAGAGATCCTAGAATAAATTTGTGAAAGATAAGGTGAATTTTCATTTACAATTACTAAATTTTGGATATATTACTTAAAAATATTATTTTTGAATTAAAATATATTTGAAATAGAGTAATAAAAAAGGTTGAAAATAATTTGGATATTATGTTTTAAGATTTATGTATGTAATAATTTCAACTAGGACAGTTACAAAGTTTCATAAGGTTATATTTCTTTATAAATCTTTTCTTAATATTTCATATGTTTTATTGAAATTCTAAGTTAAATTCTTTCTGTATTATTTTGTATCTTTTTAATTACCCACTGTAATATAGTGTAGAGAAGTTTATACTATTAAAAATTTAATGGGATAATAATTTTTTAGTTTTGATTGATTTTTAGTTTATTTGTAATATATATTGTAAATTTTAATGTTAAATTGTAAGTGTTGTTTTCTAGTTTTATGCTTCCTTTTCTATTATTATGTTGCTTTTGGATAATTTTGTAGTGGAGGATGAATCAAGGAAAAATTTAAAAAAAATTATTTTCACGTTAGTTATTGGATAACCGATGTTAAAAATAGTTGTCCACATCAGTTATAGAATAACCTATGTGAAAAATTTATAACGGATATTAATTTATAACATCAGTTTTAGTTAACTAGAATGAAAGAGTTATTTACAAAATCGCCTATAATAATATCTATTAATAACCGATTTCAAAAGACATAAAAAACTAATGTGAAAATTTCTTTATTCACTAGTGATGGAGATGGACATGGTATTGTGGTCTTCCCATGGTTTTATTGAATCTAGTGGATGATCAAGCTTTAAGTAGGGGATATGAGGCATGTTTTTAGGGATTTATCTAAATTGATCCTATTATAGCTTGACTATCACATAATGTACCATGATGAGGTGGTTTTATTTCCTGGGTATGAATTCAGATATTACTATAGATTCCATTCTTCCATCCATATTTCCCTCATCCTTGGGTGACCTATATATCATTTTTAGGGCATCTACCAGTTCCTCCTTATTGGATTTGAACCTTATCATAGGGAGATCTATTTTTGGTGATATGGGTTGAGTTATTCCCCTTTTTTCTTATTTTTCTTCCCATTCTTGTAACACCCCATGATTTCATAGTACATTATTTCTTCAAAGTAATTCAATAACTTGCACTACACACAACACTGAGTTCTAGCGCACCATGACTTACCAAACAAGCAGTTCAAAAGCAGTTATGAATAGTATTAACTGAATTTTGAACTTTATATAATCCCTATAATTTTTTAATCCATATTATGAGTTTCTTATACATAATGTAAGAACAAATACATTTTTTCAGATAAAAGATGTATTTGTCAAAAAATGCAATTTTACCGCCTTTTAATGGCGAAGCCTTTTTAAATCCAATATTTGAAACTTTTATATATTAAATTTGAAAAAATAAACTTCTTCTTTAGAATCAGGACATAAGAATTTAGTTTCAATAAAGTTTTGGTGTTTTTTTGATAACTTTCATATTTGGGTGAATAGTGAAAAATACTATATTTTAACTGAAAACAACTTTTTAAATCAAAATAATTTATATTGTTAAATTATACATTTTAATGGTTTGGAAGTATAAATAGATTATATTTTTACCATTTAATCCAATGATGGTCATTGTAAGTAATTTCACTTTGAATTTGGACATAAACAAGTGTCAAACTTTTGGAAGTTATTTTTTCTTAAAAATACGCCTTTTGGTTTTGACAGCGGGAATTAATTTTAAATTAATAAATGAAACTTCTATGTTGTGAATTTGGTAAAATAGACTTCATTATTGAATTAGGAATATCAAAATTAACTTAGGGTAAATTTTTGGTATTTTTTTGAAAACTTTTAATTTTTGATGAATAGTGAAAAACACTGAGTTATAGTTTAAAACCGAATTTTTATTTAAATAATTATTTATTTTATTTAAATTTATTTTATGTAAAAATAGGTACATAATACCTATATAAGTACAATGTAATTCATTGGAGTCAGTTTATAATAATTTTAGATATATAAAAATTTTATTGAACTTTTCACCATATTTTACCCACCTCCTAGGAAAATTTGCAAATTCACATAAAACTTAATTTTACCGCTTCTGTGAGTGGAATTTATAAAATCCGAGAGAAACTATTAATATCAAGGAGTAAAATGTGGTTCAATAAGATAAAAATAATTTTTGGTGAATAGTAACTTTTTCCTTTTTTTACCACAGTAAAAAGTAAATAGGGTAATTAAGGGTAAAAATGAAATTATTATTACCCTAACACATGTCCTAATTCTATTGGCTAAGTATAATTCGACCAAAAAAACCTTAGGAAAAAAATATTAACCTCTTTGGTCCACTTGTATTAGATTATGACATTTATTATTATTTAATTCAAAGAAGAGTTAAAAGAGTTAAAATCAAACTTTAATAACTAAAACATTTTTAATATAGGGTTATACATAAGATAAATCATATTATAAATATTCATTAGAAAGATAAAAATATTTCCTACATAATGGTATTTTATTTATAATTTTTAGACATTAAATGATTTAATTTATTTAGAACACAATGATGATTCAATAATTACCTTATTAGTAAAATATTAAAATAATTGATATTATAAATGCCCAAATAAATATAATTTGTGACTTTTAATGAATTACAAAAAATTTATTGGTTAATATGACATGTTAGGATTGATTAAATGAATTTTTTTTGAATTAATAAAGTTATTAAGACTTTAACAAAAACCAATTATTAAATAGTGTCAAAATTGACATAAAGGATTCTTTAAAACAAATATTATATTATTAATTGATATAATATTTCTAAAAATCTAAGGTTAATCCAAAGGACTTATATGATGATTGGTATGTCATTAATGAACCACTTGGGGTTCTCTTGGCAGTTTATAGTAAGTTTATTAACCATATAATATAAAAATACAAAGAGGCGTGGTAAAAGTCAAACTATTTAACTAAGAGTTAAATCTAAAAGATAAGGGTAAAATAGTGACCCAAACTTGTCTAAAACCTATTGGTTGAGTGGTTTTCGACCCATCCCCACCTTAGACTTTAAATAATCTAGTTTGGAGCCATTATAAACAGAATATAAATTTATTATAAAATAATACTTTAAGTTTTTTCTAAAGAGCCCCTCCTCCCCCTTATAAAAGCACACCACTTATAACCAATTTCTCACACCTCTAAAGCCTTTTGGATCATCCAACCTCTGACCAATTAAGCTAACTACATCCCTATACTCCTCCTAGAATCCATACCTTAGGAATAAGTCACTTAAAGAGTCCTTTTTTGTTCAAACCGAAGGGAGTTACCCAAATTAAAGGTAACGATTTCTCTTAGCTTCTTTTCTTTTATTTTACTTCTCCAACCCCTAAACTCTTCTTATTCTTTTTTTTTTTGTAAAAAAAATTGTATCATAAATATACTTGGATATTTTAATGAGGATTATTCGAACTATAGTTACACACACCTCCATCTAATGGGTGAAGAACATAATGTTTCTGTGGATGGCAACCAAACGCCTCACGAAACGATGATTGTTCAATTATCTCCTACCGACTCTCTTGGTGTCCATTATGATGGAACTATAATTAAATATGATATTAATGTTATTTATTTTATATATAACCTTCTGTAATTCCATTTTATATCATACCATTATTCATTTCATGTTGTATATATATATACGATAATTTCATTTGAGGAAGTGCGGACTACCGCCCCCTCAAAGTGATATGACTCGTTCATACCATACATTAAACGTATAAAAGATTGTATTAATGAACTTAAGTTACACATATAAGATATTATATTATACTGGAATAATAATATATCTATGTATCATTTGGTTTTGATTCCTTTTAAAATGAAAAATGAAATGGAAGTAGCGTTCGTGCGTACGTACGGATTACCGTCTCCACGAACGCGATGAGATTCATTCCCCATCATATCCATTCAAGTATAATTCTCATTTTATGATTAAAAATAATTTTTAAAGACTTGATATCATTATGGATATGAATAAGATACAACCTATCCATAAGAAACACGGCTTATGTAACAAAACATAAAAAATAAAACGAGTAAGTTAACACCCGAAACGACGATAATACTAAGATATTATTAACAAAGCAATGTTAAAATATCATATATGATATCATATTAACATATATGATTCTTGTATTATTTAATAAAAATTATTTCACCATTATACAGGAGGTTAAACTACCCTCAACCTAGGAAAAGTACAAGGTAAGGGTTTACTTCACAATCTCTTCATTATTCGAGGTTGTTTATACGCAATTATCTACTAGGACCTCTTTATCATCCACATCCATGATTCCTAAAAATGTATTTCAAAACATTCTTAATATTTTACAGAATATGGGTTAAAGTCATTTATACCCTTGTTTGACTTTTTATAAGAATTTTATAAAGTAATCTTTACGTCATTTTCCAAACAAGGACCTTTTTAACCTTTTCGACAAATTAAGGTAAGAATGTCTTTTTTTTAACTTATACGGAGGGTGCGGATATTTTCCACCATTGTAAAATCTTCTAAGATTCCCTTACAATATTATAAGAATATTTTCAAAGTAAATGTTTTATTTTATAATTATGTGACTTTTAAATGATTTCAAAAAAGAGATATTTCTCTCAAATAGTTTTGATTTCATCTATGTCAATATCCTTTGATGGATTTTAAGCTTATTTGAAGTTGATTTATTATGATACAAAACTTCCATATTGTATTGAAATTTTTGTGATATGTTTAACGGGGGATGTGTTATTTTAATACCATTCATGGTTTATGGAGAAAGTATTTACATTTCGTATGCTAGTTTTAATACGAATGTTTATGTTATGTTTAAACATGTTCATATGAGGAATGCATTGGACTTAGTAAGTGACGGGTGGAGCCTACTATAGCTCCTCGATGCATCGGTAGGTATCATGAGACAAAATAGTGTCTTGGCACAAGGCCTTGACAAAATCTTATTTGTAGTCTTGGCACGAGGCCTTGGCTACGTGGTTATGATAGTCTGGAATTATGCATTCCATCATTATGAAAGTGGTTATTGATATTGCATGTGATTATTCGACTAGTAGAATATCCATGTGAATAAGTAAATGGAATTATTTCATTTTATTATTTCCATATTATGCTAAAGTTCAAGTTTAAAAGGGTTTTTTTAGTTATACATTTCCTTAAATGTTTATGTTTATTTATTAAAGTTTCCGCTATACTGTTATCCTTACTGAGCATCTGAGCTCACCCCTTTCTATGTTTTATTTTTCCCAAGATGTGAATAAATATTTTATGACTAACCTGCAGGTATAGTCTGAAGGGGATATGAGTGTGGACTATGGAGACTATGTTATTGTAGTTGTTCACTTTATGATGTAATGTAACATTTATGAATGTTTCTAGTGTTTCCAAGGATACTAAACTAATCGGTCCATCGAGACTAGATCTTTTGTGATCATTCCAATCATACATAATAATGCACCAACTCTGGGTAACTAGGGTTAGGGCGTTACAATTCTTCCCTTAGGAATCCTTTTTGATAGTTTTGGTTTGATTTTTGGGGTGTTGGGTTGTGATTTTGATATGTGATTCTTGTAATTTAGGTTATTAAGGATTTACTAATGATTTTTCCATTATGATCATCTATTTCTCACCTTATTTATGCATAGTGAATCTTTGGTTGAGGTAGGATTCAAGACTTATCTTTTTTATTTATTTTAATCTATGTAATTACCATGCTCTTACTTTTATTTAGTGGATATTATGGATTAGATTAACAAATATAATTAATTGAGCTAAATAAATTGAAGGGGAAGGATTTATTTTATATGTGATTAATTGTTTCCATGATTTTTCTTATGAATGATGGATTATAGTTGTCTCTTATGAAATAGTGATCCAACTATGATTTATATATGTAAATGTTTTCATGATTGATTTTCTAAAACCAAAATTCATAAAAGGTTAATCACATAAAGATGGTAATGAAATGGTTTTTTGGAATATTGTAAATTTGGTGGTGATGTGTGTGTGATAGCCACTAATATTTATATATGAAATGAGAAATATAGAAGTTTTTTTTGAATTTTGTGTTTTTTTCTATATTTCTTTATTATGATGTTTTGATTGTGTGGTTATTGTGGGTGTTATTGTGTAGTGTATTTTCATGGATGGTTATGAGTATGGGATATATTAGGAAGTAACGCTACGGTTGGTTTCCATGTTTGGAACATGAGTATGTGGTTATTGATGTATTGTGGTTGGGAAGATATTGTAGTATGACCAATTTTGTGTAAAAAAATGATAACATTTTAGTAGTTGTATAGTTTTTGGCATGTGTTGTGGGGGATTTTATCATAGTGTAATGGGTTCACTCCCCAAACCATCATAGTAGTCATATTTTACTCCCAATACTTTCATAGTGGATAAAGTCCCTTACTGAATTTAGTTCACTCTATATTCCAATCTTGTTTATCTCATTAGATTTCAATATTTACTTAATTCATTTTAGGGAGATATAGGTCCCACATGTCACAAAATGAAAAACATGAAAATTTGTTCCATAAGATCATAAAAAATCATCTTATTATACCCCATGAAAATAAGTGAGTTTCATAAGAATTACATCATAGCATAACCCATGGAAAATAAAGGTGTTTCATAGAGACTTTATCCTAACATAACCCATGGAAAGTAAATGGTTTCATAAACATCTCTTCATCATAATCATAAACCATCCACATAAAGAATATGGATGTCACAACTATAAAAAATCCTCTATAAAACATAATCAATACCAAAGGTTGTAGTCATTGATAAATAGAATTTCCAAAAAAATCATTAAAATGTTCTTAAGGGACATATCCTTTCCATTTTGAAAAAGAATATTTTAAATATAAAAAAAACCCCAAAATATTAATGAAATCGTTTTATTTGAAAATAATCATAGAAACATGTAATTGGATATATAAAACATTGAGTGGTAATGAAAGTAGAAAATTATATTTATGTTTTACACTTTAAAATAAGGATTCATTTCACTTTTTTTGTAAAATACAAAAACACCTCATTCAGAAAACAATAAGAATATTCCTTTTTAACAATTTTTTGAAATTTAAAAAAGGGGGGAAATGACTTTAAACAATATTGGGGGATTTATAAAAAAACATATTTAAATATTTTTTTTGAAACATGGATAAGTAATAAAAAATAATTTTTGAACAAAGAGAGAAATAAAGATGATTTTTCATAAAAATCATTCTTTTGAACTCTTGAGTAAATAAAGAGAGTAAAATGAAGGGAAAATAAGTATTCTCATGAAATAACCATAGGATAAAAATATCATAGTTTTATTTAGAGATTTATCTTAATATTTCATCCTAAAAATCATAATCATAAACTATCCTAATAAGAAATTATATTATAACAAAGAAAATCTTCACCACATTGGTATCTTTTGAATCTTAAGTATGATTAAAGATTGACATCAAATGAAATTTTAAATATCATGAAAAGAAGGATATTCATGATATATCATGTAAAAGGAATTATATTCAACTCATAAAATAAGATATGTTTATAACATATTTTTCACCCAAAGAAATAAATTTGAGATAAAAATCTCTTACCTTTAGTCATGACTTCCATCATACACGTTCAAACCTCCTCTTTTTCGGATAGATTCTTTCGGTTTGCACCAAAAGCATTCCTATGTTGGTTTTATAACCAAAAAAGGATTCTAAGATGAGGTAAGGGAATTATGTAAGTTATTTGGTTAGATATTGTTTGAGCCAATGGTTTCTAGAAGTGTTGAAATGGGAGGAGGGGTGTACTTTTATAAGAAGGGGAGAGAACACACTTGGAATTTTTGAAAAGAAAGAATTACACTCAAGTTTTTATCATTCAAAAAGAATAAAAAATTGAACATTTTCTAACCTTATAAGATATAAGGTATACATATTAGAATTAAAATGTAATTAGAAAAGTTTTTGGTCATTTATAACCCTTATATTTTTAGTTTAACCCCTAGGTAAACCCATTTTTACCTGAAATGTGATAAATAATTTTTATTATTTTTACTATTCATTATAGTAAAAAAATAATTCAAATTTATTAGATAATACTAATTATTATTATTAAAAATATGGATTTAATTTTTCCAAATTCCTTAAATATAAGTGGAAAATTTTAATTTAAAATTAAAACCACATACATGTCGAAAAAGAGGTTTTCTGAAGAGAACAGTTTCAAAAGTTTTAAAAGTTTTTATATCAAAGTTCAATAAGAAATTGATTATAATTACCTATATTGTTTTAATTATAATATAATTTAAATAATTGTACTTTTAAACACATTTTAGAACAAAAATTAACCTCATAAATTCTTTAAATTAAAAGGAAGTTTATAATAAAATCTAGTTTTTTACTATTCATCGAAAAAAATAATCTTTTGAGAAATATCCGAAAAATTAACCCTAAGATAATTTTAACATGTTGATTCCAAAAATAAAGTTTATTTTGTAAATTAAATTTTCTAAAATTTTCAAAAATTAATTTTATTATTTGATCCCAAAAAATATTAAAATAATTTTTTGAGAAAATAGTATTTTCAAAACATATAAAGACTTTACCATAAAATTAAGTAATTTTTTGTAAATATATTTTGTTTTTATAAAAACAATATAATTAATATTTAAAATGTTTTTATTCATATTTATATCACAAATTTTAATGTATAAGTCATAAAATCAATGTTAAATGGTAATAAAAATAGTATATTGTGGTTTGTTAGGTGTTGCGAGTAGTGCAAGATATCAAAGAAAGTTAATTTAATTAGAAAAAATATATATTTCATAAAATCTATAGATATTAAGTTCTACCCCCATTAAAATTAATTTTTCCATTTAAATTTAATTACTTTTAAACATAATACTGATTAAACTTCTTCCTCATTACATCCTCTAGTTCTTACGTAGCTTGCTCAAATTGGTGGTTTCACCACAAAACTTTGACTAGGTGAGTGTTGTTGTTTTGTAGAACATTATTTATATGATTAAGAGTATCCCTAGGTTATTCCACATAATAAATATCATTCTCAAGCTTTAGAACATTTTATTTTAGAACATGTTAAGCTTCAGTTATATACTTACTCCTGAGAGATACATGGAACACGTCATGGACTTGAGAGAGGTTTTGTGGAAGTTATAACAAATAGGCTACCATCCTGATATGATCAAAAAATTAAAAGGGAATTATATACCTAGGGATTAATTCCCATTCTTCCCAAATCTCATAACATTTTTCTAAGGATAAATTCTTAGAAACACCATGTCTCTAACATTAAATTTCAAATCACACCGGTGATTATCATCATAGATTTTATTTCAACATTGTTCCACCCTTTTTGTTATCAAATGAATCTAAAATTTTCTTCTATCTCTTCAGCTATATCAATTCCCCATAGTTTTCTTTCTCCAACTTCATTCTAGAATGATGGATCTCTATACTTATTTCTATATATGGATTTATAAGGAATCATCTAAATAATCATGTGAAATCTATTTTTTGTATGAAAACTCAACTAGAGGAAAGTGTTGATCCCAACAACCTTTTAAATCCAAATGACATGATCTCAACTTACCCTATAGATTTTGAATTGTTCTCTCAGACTGACTATCTATCTAAGGATGATATTCAGTGATGAAACTCAACTCTGTATCAAGATAATACTGAAGACATCTCCAGGACATTAAGGTAAACCTTTGATCCCGATCAAATACAATGAATGTGGTACTCCATGAAACTTTACCACTTCTTTAATGTATATACTTGAATTATAATCTTAAGGGAAATATTCTCTGATAGATATAAAGTGCGTTAACTTTTTAAGGCAATAAACTACAACCCATGTATCATCATTCCCTTTAGAAAATTTTGGGAGTCTAATGAAAAAACCCATGGTGATTTTTTCCCATTTCCAATATGGTACGTGTAATAGATGTAACATAGCCTTAAACTTTTTTCCTTAGCCTTAAAATGTTTATATACTAAGAATCAAGATAAAAACTCTATGATAGCTCTCTTAATGTTATCCTAATAGAAATACTCTTTCAAATCCATATAGATCTTCATACTTCCATGATGAATAAAGAATGAAGAACTTTGAGCCTCCTCCAACAAATCCTTCTTCAAATATGGTATGGGTGGTACATTTACATAGTTCCTAAACCCTATAATTCCATCATAATCGAAGTTAAACAGAGGAACATTTCTCACCTTCTTCAGCAGTTCTATATCATCCTTTGTCACCTCTTTAATCTTCACTTAGATAGATGGTTAATCATTCATTTGAGAAATATAATATTTCACCCCTTCTTTTAGAATTTCAAATAAATCCTTTTCAAATCCATAAATATTGGTTCTTTTATGATCCTACTTATATAAAATCTATCATAATCCTTTTGAATAAAAGAATTATCCACCTTTCTCTCTTTCCCAGGGTGGTAATGTACTGAGCAATCATAATCATTAACCGTCTCTAACCATCCCCTCTAAATAATTTTAAATTCATTCTATGTAAATATATAATTCAAATTTTTTTTATCTAAATATATATATCACACTTTTCCATGTAAAGATAATTCCTACATATCATTAATGTAAAAATTTCTATTAATAACTCTAAATCATGAGTTGGGTAATCTTTATCTTGAACCTTCAATTTTTGTTAGGAATAAACTATAACAATGTCATTCTATATGAGAACAAATCACAATCCCTTCATGTATACATCAATAAATATTACAAACCCTTCTTCACTATAGGGTAAATTGAGCACAGGTACACTGACTAATCTTCTCTTTAGTTCCTCGAAATTTTTTTCATATTCATCTTTCCATAGAAACTTGGATCCCTTCTATGTTAACTTGGTGAGTGGATTAGATATTCATGAGAAATTTTCCAAAAACCATTTATAATATCCATTAAAACCAAGGAAAGATCAAATCTCATTCATTACTGTTGGTTTGGGACAACATTCAATAGCCTCCATCTTTGATGGATCCATAGATATACCCTCTTTTGAGAATATATGACCCAAAAAGTGAAACCTTTTATAGAAAAAAATGTACACTTTAAAAAATTTTCATACAAATTATTTTTCCTTAGGGTCTTCAGTACAATTATCAAGTGATATTTATTATCTCACTTTCTCTTTGAATAGATAATAATATCATCTAAAAATAATACTAAAAACTTATCGAGGTAATGACTAAAGATTCTATTCATTAAATCCATGAAGATAGTGGGGGTATTAGTAAGGCCAAATGGAATCACTATATAATCATAGTGTTCATAAATTGTGTAGAATTTTATCGAGGGTATATCCTAATTCTTGACCCTAAATTGATGATATCTAGAATAAAGATCAATCTTAGAAAATTATTAAGCTCTACCCAACTGATCAAATAATTCGTAAATATGGGGTAGAGGATACTTGTCCTTGATTGTTATATTTTTTTATCCTAATTATTAATGTAAATTCTCATCATTCCATATTTATTTTTGAAAAATTGAATGGGTTCACCCCAAGATGACAGACTTGGCTAAATGAATCCCTTGTTAATATTTTCTTAGAGTTTATTCTTTAATTCCTACAAATAAATCAAGTCCATTCTATAAGGAGTATTTGAAATAGGTGTGGTACAAGGTATAAGTTCTATTGAAAACTAAAATTCATGATTCAATAAAAGAATATAGAAATATTCCAAAAAATCCTCAAAAAACTCCTATATAATAGGCATATCATTAATTTTGAGTTTCTCCCCAACCATATGAGATAAATTCCCCTTTTGAATAGGAATCAAAACTGATACAATAGATGTGATTTCCATTGGAATTTTATATTTATCATCACACTAATAGAATATCATAGGTTGGTTTGGAATATCAAATTTGACTTCCATTCATCTAAAATTGATATGAATTTTATATGGATAAATAAAATCAATTCCTAAGATAACATCAAATTAAACCAGAGGAAGAACGAAAAGATTTTTAGGAAGCACATTCCCAAAAATTTCAATTGGAGAGGAATCGTATACTTCAGATACGATCATCGTACCATTAAGGGTTTTCACTTCTAAATATATGTCTTACTATGCGGATGGAATCTTGATACCCGTATAAAATAATTAAAATATAAAGTAATTGGTAGATATATAGTTTAATATGACATTAGGAGTTATATAGTGGATGGTAAGTGTATCTTTAACCATGTAGTTATCACACCCCTCATCATAAATAGTGATCATGTGTGATTTCCCCTTGTCCCTCAGCTTAAGAGGTTACTAACACAGATCATCATCATTAACCATCAGATTTGAGAGATTGCTTTCATAGTGACCATACTCCTTTAATTTGAAACACTAGAGTATTGTCGGGTCATTCTGTGGATCTTTCTTTGTATTCACATCATTATTTAACTTTTTCCCATCACTTCAAAATTCAATTTCTCGATGACCTTCCCTTCCATACTTAAAAATTTTACCAATCCCCTTAATATAGTTTCCTCTATATTTCTTACCACACTTCAAGCATGAAGGAAAGATCATCTTCTTATGTCCATGGTTCTTATTATGTCCCTTGAACTCAATATTTATTTTCCTATAAATATCTAGTGATTGATTGAGTATATCCAATATACATCTCCATATTGAGATCACATCAAATGATTCCTTCATATCCATTGAAGTGCCTTATTGATAACTCCATTTCAAGACTTGTTTTAATCAAATGAAAAATTGTTCAACCTTACTTTCAGGTTGTATGATAATTCTAGAAGTGTACCTCAAAAGACTTGTAAAATTTTCCTTATAAGTACCAATTAATTAATCATCATTATTACTTATCTAAAATAATTCCTCTCTATTTTTATATAAGGAATGTGAGGGAATAACTTATTGAAAAATATTCTCTTAAACTCATCCTATTACAGGGATTCAATTTCATATTATTTCCATATATTCTTAATGAGAGTCCACCATTGATCTGCTTCAACTTCCAAATTCTAAACTACCAAAATTTATTTTTCATGTTCCAAACACTATATAATAGAAAATATCTTCTTAGTGATATTTATCCATTACTCAGTAACTATAATATCATAGGTAACAATAAAAGATAATGTATGTTGCCTCCTAAAGGACCCAATAGAATGGTGTTCCTGCCTTTTCTCATTTAGAATTTTTGGTATAATTCATATCTTGAAAAAGTTGTGTGAGTATAGAAGTGATATTTTTCATTCCCTCTCCCATAACATTCGATTTCATAGGAGAAAAATGATTTCATTTCCCATTTCATTTAGCACTAATACTATTCCTTAAATTTCCATTCATTAACTAACAAAAAATCATAGTATGAGAAAGAATAATCATAGTGGGAAAACACATAGTCATGAAAAAACATTTATAGGATGTCTAAATTAAGACATATTCATTTAAATCCAATACACCTAATGTTTAACCTAGTTTATTCATGATCAGTATCTATTTTAATCATTTATGATGGTTCATAAAGAAAATTTAAATTAACCAAATAAATCCCCCAGGAGTGTCAAACTAGGTCATAGTAAGTCTTGTTTTCATATAATAGGTAATGATCAAGTCAAGAAGGACATTCCTCTTTCAAATTTTTTACCACTAGGTACATGTTTTTCAAAACCACATCCACATGTAGTATCCATATTGAGATTTATTTCTAGGTAAAATACAAAATCTATTCATTACCAAAACTACAGGATGTTACCCAATACATAGGATTATCCTAGGGGTTTTCACTAATGTTTTTTCATCCTAGTTTTCAAATCTTAACTAAACCTCCCTCTGATACCAAATATAATGAACTAGGCTTTTCATACATAGATATTACATCTTTTTTATAAACATTCATTACATTACACAAACAAATGTCTAAGGATCGTAAATGTATAGTGTGTTTGGATACTTTTAGACATAAACTACTGGTTTATAGGTGAAGTACATCATCTCCCAAAAATTTATTCATAACTAGCACCATTATTAGACAAATCATACATAATATATTTATTCATAACCTGTAGAAAATAAAAATATGAGAGTGTGAGATCGGATGCTCAGTAAGGGTAAACAAGGAATATACATAAACATAACATGAGAGAAATGTTATAAGAACATGAGAATAATAAAACCATACCCTACATATCAAAAATCATAATCTTGAGCCATGTAATAAATAATGGTAGTTGATAAGGCATTAATCATAAGGTAATCAAATAACATGAGTCGTGAGAGAATAATAAAGGAATAATATATGGAATTTTGGCATACACATAAGCATATAAAATCATTTTTATAGTCTTAAAGGCTTATTTTTAAGTCTATAAAAGTGTAATGGGTTCACTCCTCAAACCATCATAGTCATCAAGGTTCACTCCCAAAACTATCATAGTGGATAAAGTCCCTTACTTAAATGGGTTCACTCCCCATTCCAGTCTTGTTTATCTCATGAAATTTTAATTTTTACCCAATTCATTAGAGGGAGATATATATCCCACCAATCAAATAATTAAATTCATAAAAATGTGTTACATAATATCATAAAATATTCATCATATCAGAACCCATAAAAATAAGTGGTTTTTATAAACATTGCAATATAAAAATACATGGAAATTAAATTGGTTTCATATACATTTCATCATAACATAACCCATATAAAATAAATGGATTCATAAAAATATCTTCATCATAATCATAAAAAATCCTAAGAAATAATAAGGATGGAACAACGAGATCAAATCCCCAGTAAAACATAAGCAACATCAAAGTATTTTTTCATTGATGAATATAAATTCTAAAAAAATCTTTAAAACATTCAAAGGAAAATATCCTTTATATTTTGAAAACACTTCTTTAAAATCTAAAAACTTTTAAAATATTAAAGAAAAAAAATTATTGAAAAATATTCTTCGAAACTAGTAATGGAAGCTTTAAAACAATTAGTGTTCATAACAGAGGAAAATTATATTCATGTCATAATCTTTAAAAAATATTATTTTCACATTTTTGGTAAAAGTAAAAATCACCTCATTTAGATAACTATAAGAAGATTCCATTTAAAAAATTTTGTGAAAATCCAAACAGGGGTAGAAATTACTTTAATAAATCTTAGGGGATTTTTAAAAAAACATTTTTAAATAAAAAATGAAAACATGGATATAGAGGAAATATAATTTTTGAAAAAATAGATAATTAAAGATTATTTTTCATAAAAAAAACATTCTTTTGAACTCTTGAGTACATAAAGAGAGGAAAATTAAGGGAAACATTTATTCTCATGAAATAAACATAGGGGAATAAAAAAATATTTACCACTTTGGTATCTTTTGAATCCTAAACACCATTAATGATTAACATCAAATGAAACTTTGAATATCAGGAAAAGAAGGATATTCATGCTATAACATGTCCAAGGTATTATATACACCTCATGAAAATAATACAGTTTCATAACATATCTTATTTCCCACATAAGGAAATTTGAGAAAAAAATCCATTACCTTAAGTCACGACTTACTTCGTACACATTCAAACCTCCTCTTCTTCGGATAATTTCTTTTGGTTTTCACCAAAATCCTTCCTAGGTAAGATTTACGGCAAAAAAAGGGATCATGGATGAGTTTAGGAAATTATTGAAGTTATTTGAGTAGTTATTAGTTGAGCTAATGTGTTTTTAAAGTGTGTAAAGTAGAAGAGAGGGGTGGATTTTTATAACCGAGGGAGAGGACACACTTGGAATTTTTTAAAAGAAAGAATTCAAACTATGTTCTTCTCATGCCACAAGGATCCAAAATAGAACATTATATATCCTTATAAGAGAAAAGGTCTAACTAATACAATAAAATAGGAATTATATAGGTTTTTGGTTATTTTTAACCCTTATCTTTTTAGTTTAACCCCCCTATAAACCCATTTTTACCTTAATCGCGGTAATTAATTTTTACTATTAGCACTATTCAATATGGTAAAAAATTAATTTGACCTTATTAGATAATACTAATTATTTTGATTCCAAATGTTGAATTAATTCTTACAAATTCAATTAATAAAAGTGCAAAATTCTAATTTTAAATTAAACCCATAGAGGCTATGAAAAAAGTGGTTTTCCAAAGAGAAAAGTTTCAAAAATTTAAAAAGATTTTATATAAAAATTCAATATGAAATTGATTCTAATGGACTATATTATTTTAATTATATTAAAATTTTACTAATTTTATTTTTAAAAACTTTTTAAAACAAAATTTAACCAAATAAATTCTTTAAATGAAAAGTCAGTTTTCAATAAAAACCAGTATTTTCACTATTCATTAAAAAATTAATATTTTTAGAAAAATCCAAAAAATTAACCCTAATATAAATTTGAAATGTTGATTATAAAAATGAATTTAATTTTTTAAAGTTAATTTTCTAAAATTTTCTAAATTTAATTTTATTATTTGTTCATAAAAATTATAAAATCATTTTTTGAGAAAATAATATTTTCAAAACATATAAAGACTTTACCAAAAATTAAGTACTTTATATTTATGTTTTATTTACATAAAACATTATAATTAATATTTAAAATGCATTTATTTCTATTCATACCTACAAGTTTAATGTCTAGATCATAACATCCATTTTAAATAATAATTTAAATATTATATTGTGGTTTATTGGAACTCGGTGTTGAATGTAGTGCATGTTATCGAAAAAATTAAATTTAATCAAAAAAATATTTCATAAAATCATGGGGTGTTATAATACCAATTTAATTGGTTATATTTATGTGATAATGGTACATTTTTAGGGTTTTTCCTGGTAGGAAGAGTAAATTAGGTTAATGTACTTCATTTTCATGATACCCTACTGTGATGGATAAGGATATGGATATGGATATGGAGTTGTGGATATAAACTATTCCAATATGAGATGTTAGACCCTGTAAGAGTTTCAGATAATTAGGTTTTTGATCTAATTCACATCATTTATGAATTGATAAATATATATACTTGTTATGTGATTGATAGATATGGAATGGATGGAAGCACATTATGTTTTTTGTTGGGGTGTGAGAGATACAAACCAGTGGGGAAGTGGATGTGGGTACCTTTATAATATATTTTTTCATTATTATATTATTATACATGGATGAAATGTTTGGTGAGTGATCTTAGGTGATGATGGGTTGTAATTGATCAGTTTGGTTCTTGTTGGTTATATTTTTTGTTCGCTAAACCATTAATATGCTTCTTCCACATTTACAAGAGAGCTCTTAAGGAGGATCTTACTAATTATACATGTATTCACACCCACATAAATATAAATTTTTTCAGGTTTACTTGAGAGATTTAGAGATTGAGCTAGACTATACTATCTTGAATATTTGGTTTTCTATTGTAGTTACTGCCTAGGAGATTATTTTGGTATTCCATTTTGGATATTGTGCTTGTATGTCATTTTCATGCATTATGGTTATTATGGGATATTGGTGTTATTTATATTATAGTGTTTATTATTGGTTTTATTATTATTATCATATAATTTATGAGTGTAATTTCTACCATTTTCATGTTTTATGTCCTTGATTATAATTTCCAACCCAAGTTCTATTGGAGGCCAGCTTTGGTGGTCACTCTCATCTTCATTTCACTCCTAGGAGGGGTTACCAATGGGACCAGGTCAGCACATACCCGTCCACCATAATGCCATAAAAATCCAAATATTCAACATAAATATCCAAATAATTGATACATTCATGAATTTATCATTATACGCCAATAGTTGATATCTCCATTCTAAACCATACCATTTCCTATTGAACACTACACTTGGGATCTTAAAAATATATAGGCCTCAAACACACCATCTGTGATGCCCTAGTCTATAATCCACTTGATCATTCCTGAGTCAAAGGTTCCATGTGACCTTAATTTCACATCCTTGTATACAAGAGGTTATAAACTAGCAGTTAGGGAATAATATATTCCATAGTGGTCCTATAACCTAGAATCAAATTCAAACACATAGTGGAAATAAACAAAACTTGCACAACATTAATCATCACACTTCATGGAATCAAATTAATCACAACATTATAACAAATATAAATGTTCTCATATTGACCCACAATCATACTATTATAAAAAAATTTACCACCTACTAAGATAATCATATAAAAAATAAACAAAGGAAGGAAAATACACACTTCTACCCTACTTCTATCCTCATCCCACACTATACTCATAGACTCTGATACGCATTGAGTTTCTTTATCATAGTCTAATGAACACACTATACTCTGACTTGAAAGAAACATAATGTCTACACACACACTAGAGTTCCCATAAAGGGTGTTTGAAATACATTTTAGTGGGGTCTCATCAAGTTCCACTTGAATAATCCATCATATATGTGTATGTAAAATGAAAATAAACATGTCATGTAAGCGCATCAGATTCCATATGTTAACCATGCCATCATGACTCCTACCACATTAGGCCATTGTGATCTAACCAGGCCACTCCAATAACATATCATACTTGTTGCAGCACCATGTTAGAATCCACCTCATTTCCTTATGTCATCATACTAGATACATAACTTGTACCAAAAGATTTAGGGTGGGTGTCATCCTAGTCCACAACCCATACATAAAGACTCAAGGTAGACATCTTACAAAAAATCAACCCACTACCTAGAGGAACATTATACATCCATATATCCAAATCTCAACCTATTATCATATCACCCAATATAGGTTCCCTCATCCATGTCTCACATCACATCTTGAACAAGCATTATCACTCAGGGTGGTCCACTATCATGACCCAAGACTACCCAAGGAAAGGTCTAATATACCAACCCAAGACTCTAAAAAAATTTATAAATCATTTACATTAGGACTTTGCCTCTCCCATGGTATTCTAGATAGTTCCATCTTACTTATAGTGGGGCTAGTCCTCAGGGTCCCTCTCCCCCATTGGGTCTGTCACATATCAAACAAAACATCACATCCATGCACTAGTAATTATAGAACACAACCCATAATGTAGCTCATCATCTCATCATAGGGAACTAGTCACTCATTTATATCCTCTCATCTTTAACACACCAGCCTCACTGGTCAGGGAATCCACTGAGTCATTCAGAGCTATCAGGGTCTTTTTCATTCATACCATCCCAAGTCTATCATCCCTTGGTGACCTTTATGCCTACAGTATCCTCCAACTCAAACGTAAAGACCCGGTCTAACCTAATAAAATCCCCTTATCACTCATGTTTCCACTACCCAAGGATCAACCCAAACTATTCTTCTCTAATCCCTTTGGAATCTAATGGAAAGTATCAAACAATACCCATGACCAGCTCCTGGGACCCATATTACATCTCGTAAGGGACATATATAAACCTATATCCTAGAAGAAATCCTTATTTGATACACATATCACATCTTAGAGTATTAATCACACTCATAATTCTCACAAACTCTCAACCTATAAATAGAAGGGTGCTCCTCGCTTAGCATAAGATGTACGACCATCTCAACCATCACCACCATGCTTAATCCCCTCACTCCTATCCCGACTAGCCCTAGTAAACTCACATAGGCTACCCATGTCACATCTCAATCCTTGAGACCTACTTGAAGTATATATCAAACTCAATAAACACCACCCCCCTTGGTGGTATAGTCATCGATAAATCCCAATCTATCCAAGGTTCTCCTTGGAACAAACTCTGACTCAAGAAGGCCCATGTCCCTCCCATCTCTACCACTCATGCACTCCCAATTTCTATATATATACCACATACCATGAAAAATATATATAGGAATAAAAAAATGTATAAATACGAATATGATCTTTATTATATGGACCACCAACCTCTGAAATGAAGTTGTCATCATTTCCAAACTCCTTCGAGCCTAATCCAAAACCATCCAAGCCTCACCTAATCTCACACCACCACCCAAACTCCTATATCATTCCAAAAAAAACATAAATAATTAATTATAAAATTTATTATTATTATCCAAACTAAAATAAATAGGAATAATCACCTAAAAACTCATTGTACAACCTTGTCGCACCGAAACTAAACTGAATGTCATGTGATCAATATCATAGGACCTCATATCCCCAAGACACACTAAAGACCCATCATCCTTGATTGATTCCATTATGATATTGTGGAATACACAACAAAACCCTAACTAAAATGACACCAAAATAATTGAAACATGAACAAAAACAAAATGGAAGAAAATAGAGGGAATATATTGATCGATTCACCACTAAATCACACTCAGAACTACCCCATATCAAGGGGTAAAGGTGTGGGAATAGAATGGGAGGTTCCATCCTAATGGTCCTCTATGTACACTTAGTCAACCTAAAATCAGGAGGGGGTAAACCCCAAAAAAAATTATATTGTTAAGATAAATACACACAGGCATTATTCATGGTGTGACTAGTATAAATTCATGAAACAGCCAGGAGGGTATCATCTTGAATCACTCTTAGGAAGAAGGACCTTCCGAGGGCCTCTGGTCCTTTTTGGTTCAAAGCCTCACTCCCAATTCTATTCATGACACAAAACACACATAAGAAGAGTAGAATCCATTACCTCAATTTTTCATGGTGTGAATACTCACACCCAACACCATTCATTGTGTGAATCCATTAGGTAGATAGAAACCACCCCCAACCTACCTCTTTCATTATGCAGATCACTTGTTTCATGTCCTGAACTACTGAAGGCTACTACAATTTAGCAATCATCCACCCAAACCATACTTTAATGCTTCCCTGAGAACCTAGACCACTAACTAACCCGCATTTATCATCCAAAATAATCTCATTAAGATGTTAGAACTCTTGGATTCTTTATTTGAATATAAATTCATGGGATGACCCCTACTCCAAATAAAAAAAATAGATATTATTCTAAATTCCATGAACTTTTAATGAAGTGTGTCATTTCAAACTACCCACCATAAAGCTTCTCACCCCTAAGATTCCACTATAGTCCTCCATACATTAAATCCAACTACCTCAGTCACTAATTCACTAAGGACTCATTCCATTCTTCTCAATAAAACCAAATGTGCTTTCCTTACACAACATCAACCCCTAACGAGCATTAGTCACTAAAGGTTAATCTATGCAATCGATATAAATACCAAGAAAAAGATGGTTCTCAACCACATCCATATCTCTTGAGACAATAATGTTCCATCAAATGATTCACTCTAAGGATCAGGGTTCTCCCTACTATAAAACTCCACTTAAAAGAGGCTAATTCTGAACTATAATGATCCTTTTAATAGGGATCACCTATCAAACACCCTTCCAGTGGTCCAGTGATATGTTTGATATATCTTACACATCACCATATTCAATTTTATAAAATAACACTAGTCAGTCCTCCACTAACTGACCTCAAATTGGTGGTTTCGAAACAAAAAAATTGACCATGTGAGTGGTCTTGTTTAGTAGAATAATCTTCGTACGATTTAGAGTATCCTAAGGTTGTTCCTCATAAGAAATATCATGATAAAACAATACAACCTATGAGTTTAGAAAATGTGAAGGGTCAGTTCTGTACTTACTCAGGAGAGATGCATGGAACACATCATGGACTAAAGAGAGGTTTTGTGGAAGTTCCAACTGATATGCTACCATCCTGATATAATCAAGAATTTTGAAGGGATTGATATACCTAGGGATTACTTTCCCTTTCTTCCTAAATCTCATAACCATATTCTAGGCAGAAATTATTATAAACACTATGTCACTAACTTTATATTCCAAATCACACCAGTGATTATCATCATAAATTTTCTTTCAACTTTGTGCCTACCTTTTTTGTTATTGAATGGATCTAAACTTCTCTATTATCTCTTCAGCTATCTTAGGTCCCAATATATTTATTTCTCCAACTTCATTCAAGAATTATGGAGTTATATACTTCTTTATATAGATGGATTCATGAGTATCCATCTGAATAATCATGTAAAATCTATTTTTTTATGAAAACTCAACTAGAGGAATATTTTGATCCCAGCCACCTTTTAAATCAAAAGAACAAGATCTCAATATATCCTACAGGGTTTTAATTGTTCTATCTAACTGAATATATGTCTAAGTATGATATTCAGTGTTGAGACTCAACTCTTTATCAAGATATTGCTAAATACATCTCCAGACTATTGAGGTAAACCTTGGATCCTGATCAGATACAATGGAATGTGGTACTCCATGAAGCCTTACAACTTATTTAATGTATATCCTATAAATATAATTCAAAGAGAAATATTATTTGATAGTGATGAAGTGTGTTAACTTTTTAATTAATTTGACTACAACCCATATATCATAGTTCCCTATATAAATTTTGGGGAGTCCAAGGACAAAATCCATGGTGCTTTTTTCCTGTTTCCATTATGGTATGGGTAATTGATGTAACACACCCTTACACTTTTGTACTCAACCTTAACATGTTTACATACCAAGCATAAAGACACAAACTCTGCAATATATCTTCATCCCACTATAAATACACATTCAAATACATATAGATATTCATACTTCCATGATGAATAGAGAATAAAGAACTGTGAGCCTCCTCCAACAACTACTTCTACAAATATGGTATGGGTGGAATACGTACTTGGTTCATGAACCCTATAATTTCATCACAATAAAATTTAAACATAAGAACATTTCTCACCATCTTCTGTATCCCTATACCATTCATCTGGACCTCTTTAATCTTCACTTTGATAGATGGTTAAACAATCATTTGAGAAACATAAGATTTCTCCCCATTTTTAGGATTTCATATCCATAATTTTCAAATCCATAAATATTGGATATCTTTTTATCTTTATCATAGAAAATATAGCATAATATTTTTGACTCAAAGCATCTCCCACCTTGTTCTCTTTCCTAGGGTGGTAATATACTGAGAAATCATAATCTTTAACCATATCTAACCATCTCTTATAGCACTTTTTCAACTAATTCCATGTAAATATATACTTAAAATTTTTTTGATCTAAATATATATATATATATATAAATATTTTCCCTATAAAGATAATTACTACATATCTTTAATGTAAAAATTATAGCAGATAGCCCCAAATCATGAGTTGGGTAATTTTTCTCATGGACCTTTAATTTTTGTTAGGAATAAACTATAACTGGGTCATTCTATATAAGAAAAAATCCCAATACAATCTTGTATACATAACTAAATATTAAAAATCCTTTTTCATTATAGGTTAAAGTTAGAACAGGTACATTGACTAATCTTTCCTTCAATTCCATGAAATTTTCCTTATATTCATCTATCCAAAGGAACTTGGATCCCTTACAAGTTAACTTGGTGAGTAGATTAGATAGTCATGATAAATTATCCAAAAACCATTAATAATATCCATTCAAACCAAAAAAAACATAAAATATCTGTCACTATGGTTGGTCTAGGGCAACATTCAAAAGAATCCATCTTTGATGGATCCACTAATATACCATATTTTGAGATTATATGACCCAAAAATGAAACCTTTTTAGACAAAAATTCATAATTTGAAAATTTTTTAAACAAATTATCCTTCCGCAGGGTCCTCAGAACAATTATCAAGTGATATTTATGGTCTTCCTTTCTCTTTGAATAGAAAATAATATCATCTATAAATACTACAAAAAACTGATCAAGGTCATATCTAAAGACTATATTCATTAAATTCATGAAGATTTTGGGGGTATTAATAAGACCAAATGGAATCACTATATACTCATAGTGTCCATAACTTTTACAAAATGTTATCTTGGGTATATCCTTCTTCTTGACCCTCAATTAGTGATATCTATAATAAAGTTCAATCTTATAAAAGTATCGATCTCTACTCAATTGATCAAATAATTCAAAAATATGGGGTAGAGGATACCTGTGCTTGATTGTGAACTTTTTCTAATCCTAATAATTAATGTAAAGTCTCATAATTCCATCTTTATTTTTGAAAAAATTGAATTGGTGCACCCTAAGGTGACACACTTGGCTAAATGAATCCCTTGTTAATATTCTCTTGGAGTTTCTTCTTTAATTCCTGCAACTCCATTAGGGCCATTCTATAGGGAGTATTTGAAATAGGTGTGGTATAAGGTATGAGTTATATTGAAAACTCAAATTCAAGATTCGATAGAAGAATTAGAAAATATTCCAAAAATATATCAACAAACTCCCACAAAATAATCATATCATTAATGTTGAGTTTCATCCTAACCATATAAGATAAATTCCCCTTTTGAATTTGAATCAAAACCCATACAATGGATGTGATTTCCATTGGAATTTCATATTTATCATCACACTGTTATAATATTATAGGTTTGTTGGGAATATCAAATGTGATTTACATTCCTTTAAAATTGATATGGACTTCATATAGATAAATCCAATCCATTCCAAATATAACATCACGTTAAACTAGAGGAAGAATGAAAAGATTTGCAGGAAGAACATTCCCAAAAACTTTAATTGGAGAGGAATCATATTCTTGAGATATGATCATCGTACCAGTAAGGGTTTTCACTTATAATTATACATATAACAATGTCAGTGGCATCTGGATACCCTTATAAAATTATTCAAATATAAAGTAATGGGTATATCCATAGTAAAATATGACATTAACAGTTCTAGTGTGGATGGTAAGTGTAGATTTAACCATGTCCTTATTTCACCCCTCATCAAAAAAAGTGATCATGTTTGATTTAACCTTGTCCCTTGACTTAATAGGTTGCTAACATCAATCATCATCATTAACCATCGGATTTGGGAACTTGTTTTCATAGTTCTCATACTCTTTTCATTTGAAACACTAGAGTGTGGGTGGGGAATTCTTTGGATCTTTATCTCTATTCACATCATTAGTTAACTTATTCCCATCATTTCAAAATTCAAGTGTCTGATAACCTTACATTCCATATTTAAAAATTTTATAAATCCCCTTAAGATAGTTTTCTCTATGTTTCTTACCACACTTCAAGCATGAATTAAATATCATCTTCCTTTGTACACGGTTCCTAGTATTTCCCTTGAACTCCATCTTTTTTTCCTATTAATATCATGTTATTGATGGGTAAATCCAATATCCATCTCCACCTTAATATCACATAGAATGATTCCTTCATAGCTAATGAAGTACCATATGGATAACTCCCTTTGAATACTTGGTTTTAATCCAATAAATAATTGATCAACCACACTTTTAGGTTGTATTATAATTCAAGAAGTGTACCTCAAAAGAAATGTGAAATTTTCCTCATAGGTATGAACAAATTAATCATAATTATGATTTAGATCAAGGAATTACTCTCCATTTTCATATAAATAATGTGAGGGAATAACTTATTAAAAAATAATATCTTAAACTCATCCCACTATATGGATTCAATTTCATCTTATTTCAACATATTCTTAATGAGAGACAATATTGATCTGATTCCCCTTCCAAATGGTAGACAAACAAAAATAATTTTTCATGTTCCAAACATTGGAGAATACAAAATATCTTTCCAATGGTACTGATCCATTTCTTAGAAACTATAATATCTTAGAAACCACTAAAAGATAGTATGTGTTGCCTTATAAATGATTCAATATAATGGTGTTCCCTCCTTTTCTCATTTGGAAGTTCAGCATAATTCATATCTTGAGAAAGTTTTGTAATCAAAGAAATAATATTTTTCATTCCAAATCCCATAAATATATATTTCATAGATGGAAAATCATTACATTTTCCATTGCATTCAGTGTTAACACGGTTCCTTAAGGTTCCATCCATTAACTAAAACCAAAAATCAAAGTATGAGAAACAATAATCATAGTGGGAAAACACATTTTCAAGAAAACAACATTTATATGAGGTAAAAATCAAGACACCTTATTTTAAATCCAATACACATAAGTTTTAACCTATGTTATTCATGTTCATCATCTATTTAAATCATTCATTATGGTTTGTAAATAAAATTTAAATTAACCAAATCATATTCGCTAGGAGTGTCAAACTAGGTGCACGGTATGGCTTGTTTTCATATACCAGGTAATGATCAAGTCAATAATGACATTCCTCTTTCAAAGTTTTTAAAACTAGGTACATATTTTTCATAACCACATCCACTTGTAGTATCCATATAGATATTTATTTCTAGGTAAATCACAAAATCTATTCATTACCAAAACAATATGATGTTACCCTATACATAGGATTATCCTAAGGGTTTTAACTAAAGTTTTCACATCCTTGTTTTCAAAGGTTAACTAAATCTCCCTATGATACCAACTTTAATGAACTATGATTCACATACATAGATATTAAATATTTTTTATAAACATTAATTAAATTACACAAAAAAATGTCTGAGGATCGTAAATTTATAGTGTCTTTGGAAACTTGTAAACATAAAAAACTGGTTTATAGGTGAAGTACATCATCTCCCACTAAGTTATTCATAACTATCACCATTATTAGACAAATCATACATAATATATTTCTTCATAACCTGTGGAAAATAAACATATGAGAGTGTGATCTCATATTCTCAATAAGGGTAAACAAGGGAGATACTTAAATATAACATGAGAAAAAGGGTGTAAGAGCATGAGCATAAAATTTCAAAACCATACCCTACATATCAAAAATTATAATCTTGGGACATGGAATAAATAATGGTAGTTAATAAGACATGAATCATAAGGTAATCAAATAACATAAGTCATGAGAGAATAATAATGTAATAATACATGGAATTTTGTCATACACATAAGCATAGAAAATCATTTCTATAGTCTTCAAGGCTAATTTCTAAGTCTATCACAGTGGAATTGGTTCACTCCTCAAACCATCATAGTATTCAAGGTTCACTCCCAAAACTATCATAGTGGAAAAAGTCCCTTACTTAACTGGGTTCACTCCCCATTCCAGTCTAGTTTTTCTCATGAAATTTTAATCTTTACCCAATTCATTGGAGGGGGATATAGATCTCGCCCATCACATAATTAAAATAATAAAAATGTGTTCTATAAGATCATAAAACATTCATCGCATCAGAACCCATAAAAATAACTGGTTTTTATAAACATTAAAACATAAAAAACCATTTAAAGGAAATGGGTGTCAAATACATTTCATCATAACCTAACTCATGTAAAAGAAATTGTTTCAAAAAAATATCTTAATCATAATCATAAAAAATCCTGAGAAAGAATAAGGATGGTACAATAGGATCAAATACCCATTAAAACACAATAAAAATGAATGGTTGTTTTCATTGATGAATAAAATTCTAAAATATCATTAAAACATTATTAATGAAAATATCCTTTCCAATTTAAAAAAACTTTTTAAAATATGAAAACAAACAAAATATTAAAGAAAAAAAATTTATTGGAAAATATTCTTTGAAACTTTTAATAGAATCACTAAAAAATTGAGTGTTCATGATGTAGGAAAATTCTATTCATTTTGTACACTTTAAAAAAATATTTTTTTCACATTTTTAGTATAAGTAAAAAGTACCTCATTTAGAAAATAGAAAGAAGATTCCATTTAAACAGTTTTCTGAAAAGTCAAATAGGGGTAGATATGACATTTATAAATCTTAGGGGATTTGTAAAAAAACATTTTAAAAAAAATTAACATGGAAATGGACGAAATATCATTTTTGACCAAAGAGAGAAATAAATATGATTTTTCATAAAAAACATTCTTTTGAACTCTTGCATACATAAAGAGAGGAAAATGAAGGGAAACTTGTATTCTCATGAAATAACCATAGGGGAATAAAATTCATGTGTTTATAGATAGATTGATTATAATAATTATTAATTGAAAACATTATCATAGAAAATCCTGATAAATGATGATATTGTAATAAAAAAAATTCACCACATTGGTATCTTTTGAATCGTAAGCACCATTAATGATTAACATCAAATGAAACTTTCAATCTCATGAAAAGAAGGATATTCATGATATAACATATTAAAGGTATTATATACACCTCATAAAAAGAATATAGTTTCATAAAATATCTTATTTACAAAAGAAGTAAATTTGAGACAAAAATTAATTACCTTAAGCCACGACTTACTTCGTACACATTCAAACCTCCTCTTCTTCAGATAATTTCTTTTGGTTTCCACCAAAATCCTTCCCAGGTTTGATTTATGGCCAAAACAAGGATAATTGGATGAGGGAAGGAAATTATTGAATTTATTTAGGTAGTTATTGGCTGATCCAATGTGTTTTTCAAGTGTGGAAAATAGAGGATAAGGATGGCCTTTTATAAGTGGGGGAGGGGACACACTTGGAATTTTTCAAAAGAAAGAATTCCAAACATGTTATTATCATGAAAAAAGGATCCAAAATGGAACAATTTTTATCATTATAAGATATAAGGTCTATATATGATAATAAAATATGAATTATACAAGTTTTTGGTTATTTTTAACCCTTATCTTTTTAGTTTAACCCCCGGTAAACCCGTTTTTACCTTAACCGTGGTAATTAATTTTTATTATTTTTACAATTCATTATGGTAACAAATTAATTTAAACTTATTTGAAAATACTAATTATTATTATTCTAAATATTTAATTCATTTTTTCAAATTCAATGCATATAATTGGAAATTTTTAATTTTAAATTAAACCAATAAAGGCCATGAAAAAGTGGTTATCCAAAGAGAAAAGTTTCAAAAGTTTAAAAAGTTTTTATACAAAAAAATCATGAAATTGATTCTAATGACCTATATTGTTTTAATTATAATAAAATTTAATTTATTTTACTTTTAAAACCATTTAAAAAAATTAACCATATAAATTCTTTAAATGAAAAGAAATTTTTAATAAAAACTAGTATTTTTCAATATTCATTAAAAATTTAATCATTTTAGAATAATACAAAATTTTCACCCTAAGATAATTTTTAAATGTTGATTATAAAAATGAAGTTAATTTTTTCACATAAATTTTCTAAAAATTTCAGAAAATAATTTTATTATTTCTTCACAAAAATCAATAAAATCATTTTTTGAGAAAATGGTATTTTTGAAACATATAAAGAATTTACCAAAAATTAAATAAATTTTTATATTTATGATTTATTCACATAAAACCATTATAATTAATATTTAAAATGTGATTATTTATATTGATACCTACAAGTTTAATGTCTAGTTTATAACATCCATTTTAAATAATAATATAAATAGTATATTGGGGTTTGTTGGAACTCGATGTTGCATGTAGCACAAGCTATCAAAAAAAATAAATTTAATCAAAAAAATATTTCATAAAATCATGGGTTGTTATAATACCAATTTAATTGGTTATTTTTATGTGATTATGGTACATTTTTAGGGTTGTTCATGAGGTTAATGTACTTCATGTTCATGATACCCTACTATAATTGAAAGGATATGGATGTGGATATGGAGTTGTGGAAATAAACTAATTCCAATATGAGATGTTGACCCTATGAGAGGTTGGGATAATTAGGGCTTTGATCCAATCCAAATTAGTTATGAATTGATAAATATATATATACTTGTTATGTGATTTATAGATGTGGAAGGGATGGAAGCACGTGATGTTTATCATTAGGGTGTGAGAGAGACAAATCAATGGGGAAGTGGATGTGGGGTGCCTTTATGATATATTATTTCATTAATATATTATTATACATGTATGTGATGTTTTTTAGTGATACTAGGTGCCGATGGGTGTTAATTGACTAGGTAGGTTCTTATTTGTTATGTTTTTTGTTCACTGAAGCATTAATATACTTCTTCTACATTTTCATGAGAGGTATTGAGGAGGAAACTACAAAGTATACATGTATTATCACCCCTATATATAACTATTTTTCAGGTATCTTAGAGTGATTTAGTAACTGATCTAGACCATAATATCTTGAATCTTTGGTTTTCTATTGAAGGTACTACATAGAAGTCTATTTTGGTATTCCATTTTGGATATTATGCTTGTATCTCATTTTCATGATTTACGATTATTATGGGATATTGGTGTTATTTATATTATATTGTTTATTTGGTGGTTTTATTATTATGATCATAAAAATTATGAATGTAATTCCTCCCATTTTGATGTTTTATTTACTCGATTATAATTTCTAACCCAAGGTCTATTAGAGGTCATATTTGGTGGTCACTCTCATCTTTACTATACACTTAGGAGGGGTTCCCAATGGGACTAGATTAGGACATACACATACACTATAATTCCATCCAAATCCACATAATCTAAATAAATATCCAAATTTATGAGATATTCATGAATTTATAATTATAAACCAATAGTTATATCACCATTCTAAACCAGGCCATTGCCTATTGAACACTAAACCTAGGATCTTAAAAATATCTAGGCCTTAAACACACCATCGGTGATACCCTAGTCATGAATCCTCCTTCTTATTACTGAGGCCAAGGTTCTACATAAACTTAGGCTCACCTCCTTGTACGCTAGAGGATGTAAACTAGAGGTGAGATAATAATCTATTCCATGGGGGCTATAACCTAGAATCAAATTCAAACGCGTAGAAAAAATACCAAAATTGGAACAGTAATAATCATCACACTTCACATAATAAAATTAACCACAAATATATATCAAATATAAATGTTCTCATATTGACCCACAATCATACAACTATACAACAATTGATCACCTACTAATCTGATTGTATAACAAAATAAACAAAGGATACAAAATACACCCTTCTACCCCACTTTCATCCCTGTCCCACACTATACTCCTAGTCCCCGACATGCATTGAGTTTCTCTAAACAGATCTAATGAACATCATATACTCTGATTTGAAAGAAACATAAGGTCTACAAACACACTAGAGTTACCATAAAGGGTGTTTGAAATACATTTTATTAGAGTATCATTAAGTTCCACTTGAATAATCCATCATATATGTGTATATACAAGGAAAATAGAAATATCATGAAAGAGAATTGGATTCCATATGATAACCATACCATCGTGACAGCATGCACATTAGTCCATTTTGATCTAACCAGGCCACCCCAATAACATAGCATACCTACTACAGCACCATGTTAGGATCCACCTCGTTACCTTATGTCATCAAACTAGATACAAACCTGTACTAGAAGACTTAGGGTGAGTGTAATTGATTATCCACTAAATGAGGATAATATTAATTGTTAATATATATAATATTAATGTGATTTATTATTCATAAACACCATTTAGTGCATTTTACACTTAGAACATCATTTCACATTATGATTGTAATTCCTTCTTAAAATGCACTATTATGTGGTACATTTTTTAACGTCATTTAAAGTACCCAATGATCTTAATTGTATTTTTCATATTTAATTTTCAGGTTTCTAATTATATTGGGAACAATTCATACTTGTGTAGTATAGGAAGATTCACATTGGAAGACCACCAAAATGGGATTTCATTCAAACAATTCTGGAGAAGGCAGATTGGACACCAGCCCACTGATGAGAATGTGGGTCCCAACATACAGGCCCAATGAAGCCCAAATTTCGTGGGATTCTATAATAAATATATAGGAACAAATAATTATTCATTATCCAGTGCTAATTCATCCTCCATCGTGGTTATTAAGGTGTCCCAATTTGGAGATAAAATTATGGGCCAGATTCTGGGGCCCACAAAATTATCCCGCCAATTTAATCATATGCGGAAAAAAAATATTAACATGGGCTGAAATTTTATAGATAGATAGGGGACATCTAGAGATTAATTTTTTTTTTTCTATTTACCACTCCAATTCTTCCATATATAAGGTCTTCCAGGCGCCTCTTTTTGGTGGAAGTAAGCTGGATGCAACTTCGGGTCAAAGATGGAAAAGTCTCCTCTCCCTTACTTTCCACCACCCTAGGCCTACCATACTCAAGTGGGATCCATTGTACTATTGGGAGATCGACCCAAGACTCTTGGAATTCCTATTTAATGCAGTGGTGGTGGAGTTTATCATCTTTTGAGCTTCCTTTCATTGTAATGTTATGTTGCGATTTTGTTGTCTCAAGTTTGTCTTTCACTTGTAAGTTGTTCAATTCACTTTAGTTTCTTAATAAAAGTTATTCTTATAATCTTATTCTATTTTTATTAATATCACTTTGATACTTTTGTTTTAAGGTGTGAATTTATTCACACCAAACCTTGTGAAATTATCACACAACGGTGGAGTGATTATTATTTCATTGTTTTTTTTTACTTCTCCATTTCCAACCTCATGAGTCTACTTCCCGCTTTCATTGAAACCATAGAATAAATGGAGGGATAACCCACTTATGGGTTGATCCAAGGGAGTATAAAGGGTCTGTATTTTATTTTATTTATCACTCCATTAATGTATAATCACTTCTTTTAATGGATATTTTTATTTGATGATTTTAAAACTTCTTCATTCTTGTTTTATTTTAATGCCACATACTTCAAGCGCTAATATAAACCTTTACCTTGTAGTGTTCTTAAATTTGATCCTATAAGTGTATAGGTGATTATTATTATGGTTTTTTGGTATAAAATCAGTAAGTGGTGAATTTTTTTGATCTTCTTAAATGAAATTATCTCAAAAATAAGAAATTGAAATAATTGAAAAGGGAATACGTCCAATCCACCTCTAGTGATAACCTAGGATCAACTCATTCATTTAAATTGAATTCACTTAAGTCTCTTGGATTTCATTTAAAACCATCTTAAATCAACCCAAGTTGGCCAATTTATAGCCAAAAACAATACATATAATTTACATGTTTTTAGGTTACATCTTAGGTCTCTGAGGATTCAACAACCCAAGCTAGACTAAAAGGACCGTTCTACCTTCTTCTCTTGGATAAATTTGAGCATGAATAAAATTTTGGACTTGTTTCGGGGACCCAAGTGATTTATCTCAACACCCATTCTATTCTCCCCCATTTCTTCTATTCTCACCTAATATCTCTTATCTTGTACCTTTCTCATTTTTTTGGCGCATGTCCGCCTACACTCGCAATCAGCCAAACAGTCCAGTTAGGGTGGAAAGTCCTAGGGTTGGGGAGTAAAGTGAACCTAGGGGATTTTTCCCATTAAATTCTAATCCTCTGGATACTCCAGAGTTTAAAATTGATCCCATTTTAATGTAAGGTCTTCAAAGAAACCAACTCATAAACCTGGGTGGAAACCAAAATGGAAATCCAAATGAGGCAGCCCCAAACTTGGAGAATGCAGTTGATCAAACCATGAATGACTACCTCACACCTGACTAGATCAATGCCCCCTCATGCATTAGACAAAATTACCTAGGATATTCCGAGATGCCCTACCTTCACATTAAGGAGTTCAATGACATTGTAGAAACCATGTGTCCTCTACATCAACTAGAATCAGCTAAGTTGAGGCTATTTTCTTTTTCTTTAAGGGATCAAGCAAAAATTTGTCTGAAAAATTTGATACCATCATCCATAAACTCTTGGGACAAACTACAAAGATAATTATACAAAAAATACTTTTCCGACCACAAAACAGTTGCACTTAAAAAGAGTATCCAAAACTTTTTTGAAAAATAGGGAGAGTCGTTCTATGAAACATGGGAGAGGTTCAAAGACACTATAAATATGGTTACACACAATGGTTTTTCTATTCCTGAACAAGTGATAATTTTCTATTAAGGTTTGGGTTTGGGGAACAAACAATTCATTGACATGATGTGTAATGGAACCTTTAAAAACAAAGCCCCAAATGATGCTTGCGAGTATTTGGAAAGCCTTAATAAACAAAACCAAACATGGGGAACTTCACCTTATTCTAAAAAGCCACAAAGAACTATTGGAATTCATACACATAGAGAAGAGGAAGGCCTTAGGGCTAAACTCACAGCACTCTCTAGGGAGGTTGAAGAGATAGACCTTATGAAAGTCCATGAAATCCAAAATGTAGACCCTGTTTGCACAATTTGTGACAAACATGACCATAAGACAGACAAATTCCAAACCATTCCATCCATCAAGGATGTTCTTTTAGGAGTACCCCCAGTGGAAGTAAATTATTTGAACTTTCAAAAGCCTCAATACCAAAACACCTTCACCCCAAGGTATAATGACCACCCAGGCTTCCGCTAGAAAGATAACCAGCAACCTAGCCAACCACAGGGACAAAATCCTTACCCCCATCAGAAACACCAAACCCATAACTAGTTCCAAACCCAACCTATCCAATAGCAACAGCCATCGGTCCATTTTCAACAAACCATACCACCTCTAAAGTATCCCTCTGGGATAAACCAATCTTCTCAAGCACCAACCCAAACTATTCCACAAAGCCTACTAGAAAAACTGTGAAAACAAATGGAAAGGATGAACTCAAAAGTCTATTACCTTAAACAATAACTTCAAACCATCAAAACTAGAAGGGAACCCATGCCTACACAAGCCATTCCACAACAAGCAGTAAGGGGAGAGTCAAGTTTCACTCAAAAAACTCATGAACAAATAAAGTTTGTGACTGTTTTAAGAAGTGGGAATTCAATTGAGAAACCTGAAAAACTAATTCAAAACCCACCAGGAGATTCAAACTTGGATGAAAGTTTAAATTAACAAAATGATCAAACTGAAAAACACGATAACATTGTCAAAGAAACTGCTCTTCAACAAACAACCCCACAACCTGAACCATTTCCTCAATGCATGAGGGGGAAAACCAAGACTGAATTGAATGAAACATTGAGGGAAATATTCTCACGAATCAAGATGAACATTCCGCTTCTTGATTCCATTAAAACCATTCCTGCATACTCAAAATAACTTAAGGACCTCTACACATTTAAAATAAAATTTTCACATAAAAACCTAGTCCTTTTGGATGCTAATGTTAGTACCACCATCCAAGGGACCATTCCTCCTAAGTTGAAAGACCCAGGTTTCCCTTACATAAATGTTTAACTAGGATAGAGAAAAGTTTTCATGGTTTTATGTGACCTAGGTGCTAGTGTCAATCTCATCCCCTATGATGTGAACTACCAGTTAGGCCTAGAAGAACTCCAACCCACATCTGTCACACTTCAACTTGTTGATCGAAGCATTAGGGTTCCAAAGGGGATTTTAAAGGACGTTTTGGTAAAGGTTGAAAACTTCATCTACCCTGCTGACTTCATTGTCCTTAACAACCATCAAAACTTAGGAAATAAGAAACAAGCCCCAATTATCCTTGGTCGTCCTTTCCTTGTAAAAATCAACTCTATTATCCGAGTTCAAAACGAGAACATGACCATCACCTTTGGAAACATGAGTCTAGACTTCAACATCTATAATGCAAGCTCACAAATAAGGGATGACGAGGACATTCAAGAACTAAACATGATAAGAATAATTGATAATTAATCTATAGAACATCAAGGAATATTTGATAGATGTTTAAGTCAGGATGATATTGATTTACTTTTTTCACATGAAGGAATTTTATCTCCTTGGCTTGAATCATTTCCAAATTTCTCTTATGATGAAGTATTAGGTCCAACAATCAGTGAAACCTTTTAATAAACCACTTTCATGGAGACCACTCCAACTTTCTTCCCTAAATCTGATCAAGATAATCTAGTAGATGAACCTTCTACATGTGGGGAATCAATCCTATCTAAAACTCCATGAAACAAAATTGATCTTGATCCAATGTCCCAATATTCTGCTGAAATTTTGAACCAACCTGATCTTTAATTGAAGGAACTTCCCGCTGCACTCATGTATTCCTTCCTAGGGGACAATCAAACACATCTTATTGTCATTTCTTCTTCTATTGAATCCAATCATGGGAGTATGATTTTATATGTCCTTAGGAAACATAATAAAGCCATTGGTTGGACCCTGTTTGATATTCATGGGATTAGCCCACTTATTAGGACTCATAGGATTGTTCTGGAATCTAATTCAAATCCATGTCGTCAACCTCAACGGCGACTCAACCCTAATCTCATGGAGGTAGTAAGGAATGAACTTCTAAAATTGTTAAAAATTGGTATCATCTATCTCATAGAAAATAGTGAGTGGGTGATCCCAATCCAAGTGGTTCCCAAGAAGGCAGGAATCATAGTGATAACCAATAATTATGGAGAGATTCTTCCAACAAGGGTGAGTAGTGGATGGAGATTTTGCATCGACAGTAAGAAGCTAAAATAATTTACCAAGAAGGACCATTTCCACTTTCCATTCATTGAACAAGTCCTTGAGAGAGTCATAGGTCATGCCTTCTAATGTTTCTTAGAAGGGTACTTGGGGTATAATCAAATTGAGGTCTCCCTAGAGGATCAAGGGAAGACTACATTCACATGTCCATTCGGCACCTTTGCTTTTAAATGCATGCCCTTCTAATTATGCAATGCCCCTGGAACCTTCCAACGGTGCATGATGGGAATATTCTCAGACATGGTAGGGGATTTTCTTGAGGTCTTCATGGATGACTTCTCTATCTTTTGGGATCCATTTTAGGGATTTCTTATAAATGTGGAGAGATTTTTGTTCAGATGTGAAGAAACGAATCTGGTCCTAAACTGGGAAAAATTCCATTTCATGGTTAAACAGGGATTAGTCCTTGGCCATATAGTCCCGGGTAGATGGATTGAAGTTGATAAGGTAAAGGTTGACATAATTCTTCACCTTCCATTACCCAGAACTATTAAGGAAGTGAGGTATTTCTTAATACATGATGGTTTCTATAGAATATTCATCAAGGAATTTAGTTCAATATCCCCTCCCCTTTGTGCTCTCCTAGTAAAGGATTCTCCATTTGTTTGGATAGAAATTTGTGAGGGTTCATTCTCAACCCTCAAATCCTCTCTCACCTCTCCTCCCATTATTAAATCTCCAAATTGGAACCTCCCTTTTGAACTTATGTGTGATGCCAGTGACTTTGCTATTGGAGTTGTGTTAGGACAACATTTCAATAAAACTCCTTATGTCATTTATTATGAAAGAAAATCCTTAAATGATGCCCAAATCAACTACACCACCACTGAAAAAGTGTCGCCTGCTATTGTCTCTGCCTTAGAGAAATTCAGGTCCTATCTCTTAGGATCACCCATCATTGTCTTCACTGACCATTCAGCCCTAAAATACCTTTTCCAAAAACAAGATGCCAAGGCTCAACTAATTAGGTGGGTACTTCTATTACAAGAATTTGACCACCAATCAAGGAAAAAAAGGGTGTTGAAAATTTTGTAGCTTATCACCTCTCTAGGATGAAATTCAAAGAAAACTCAATTCACCTTTTTGTGTCTGATCCATTTCCTGATGAACACCTATACTCTGTGAGTGACTGCCCCTAGTATACTGACATAGCCAACTTCATAGTTATAGGAGTAATTACAAAATTCTTAGGGACTCAAACTCAAATGAAATTCCTTTATGATGTTAGGCACTATGTGTCTAATGATCCATACCTCTATAAGTTCTGCCATGGCCAAGTCATTAGAAGTTGTGTCCCAGAATCTGAAAAAGAGTCCATCCTTAAATTCTGAGGTCACTTTTCCTATAATAAAACTTCTGCTAAGGTTCTTCAATGTGCTATCTTCTATCTCACCCTATCAAGGGACTCCTACACATTTTTTCAAAGTTTTCCTAGGTTTCAACATGTAGGGTCAATCACAAAAAGGAATCAAATTCCACTCACTCCCATCTTAGTGATTGAAATATTTGACTGCTGGGGAATCGATTTCATGGGTCCCTTCACAAACTCTAGGGGATACCTCCACATCCTCTTACCAGTTGATTATGTCTCAAAATGGATTAAATCCATTCCCACCAAGTCTAATGACCATCAAGTTGTGATCATATTTCTGAAATAGCACATATTCTTTCAATTTGGAATTCCTAGGGATGTAATCAGTTATCAAGGAACCCATTTCTGCAACCGTCCATTCTCTTACCTCATGCCTAAGTATGAGATTTCTCATAAAGTTTCAACTTCATACCATCCACAAACCAATGGTCAAGATGAGTTACCAAATAGGGAGATTAAAAATATTCTTTAAAAAACTATCAATGCTTCTAGGAAATATTGGTCTGAGAAACTCTTGGATTCTCTTTGGGAATATCGTACAACATAAAAAACCATCCTAGGAATGTCACCATATAGGTTGGTTTATGGAAAATCATGTCATTTACCTGTTGAAATTGAGCATAAGGATTTTTGGGCAATTAAGAAAATAAATTATGACCTCTCATTGGTCGGAACAAAAAGGAAAATAGATCTCAAGGAACTTGAGTAACTAAGGATGGAGGCTTATGAAAATTCAAGGATCAATAAAGCTAGAGTTCAAGCCTAAAAATCTAGGAATATCAAAGTCAAACATTTTGAATCGGGAAAATTCATGCTCTTGTATAGTTCAAAACTTCATTCACACCTGGGAAAGTTAAGGTATATATGGTCAGGTCCTTTTATAGTGCATCATGTATACCCCCATGGAGCGGTAGAGGTTCAAGATCCCACAAGTGGTTACATTTTCAAGGTCAATGGTAAAAGGTTAAAACCATTCATTGAATCATTCAATAAACTAGAAATAGAGGTTGAGTTAACTGAGCCAACCTATGAACCAAGAGAAATTGATAGATTTAGGATCCATGTTGGGATAACGATGTTAAAAAAAGCAATACATGGGAGGCAACCCATGATTTTCAAGTTTCCAAACATTTTTTTGTTTTAATCAACTTTATGTTTTAAATAGTATTAATGAATCATTTTGATATTTAAAAAAATAGACCATTGACCTATTAATTTATTATGAGTATGGATGGGTATGAAAGAGGAGTGACATATTCATCTGTGTCACAAGGTGTGGTCCTTGAGTAATACCTTAACCAAAAATTTAAAAAGAAGACAATGTATCACCAGTTCATTTTATTTTTATGTGTTTGTAGGTTAAAATAAAAATATATAACAATAATAATAAAATTAAAAGGTTGCATCATAGGTTGTGGGGAAAACTATGTCACAACCGGCGAAGCCGTGTGGACTCGAACCTGAGACTGAATAGAGACAGGGGCACACGCTTACCACTGAACTACGGCTTATTGTGCTTCCTTATTCTATAATTTTTATATATATACTTATATTTTACTTTCTTTATTATATAAATATATATATATATAGTTTTTTTGTTTGTTTGTTTTTCTTTTTTTCCACTAGGGAATTATCAGAGTGACATCGAGATCAAGGGATTAAAAGGGATCAGTAAGAATTTCAACTTCAACCACCAGGTGACTTCGTTCCATGATCCTCATTTTCAATTTCCTTTTTGAACTCTCATTCTCTACCTCTACCCCCTTCTAAATTTTATTTTCTTTAAACATTGTGGATAGTGTTATTTTAATTTGGGGGTTAGATAAAATAAAAAAAATTCTTTTGTGTCAAAAAAATGAATGATTTGAAAAAAATGTGTGCCTCAATGGAAGGAAAAATGTCTTTAACCTTGAACATGATAATAGACATTATACAATTTGAAACTGAATATCAAATAATTTAGCATTCTATGATTCTAATTTTAATCCATGTATATTTCATGGGCATAGATTTTGGAAAGTGTGGATGCATAATGTGATATTTCATTGTTTATATTTTCATCCAAATAAAAAAAGAATCACAATGCACATCCTTTGGATAGTGGGGTATTAGTTTGAGTTTAAAGGTTCCCCTAAATAAATAGCATAGGTTTGGTGATCATTTTAGATTTAATATGATTATTCAATAAAAAATTTAAAAAAACAATAAATTTGTGTGTAGAGAAATGAAATGACCTAATGGGTTGCTTTCGGCACTTGGGGATCGTGACTCCATAATTGTCTGGCCCATAGTTAGTAATATTATCTCTATTATTGGTAATTTGAATTTTTTTTTACTGAGTTAACTCAATATTATTCCCAAGTATATGGGCTTCACTTGGTGCCCTAAGGTCTTTGAGCCTGGTAGTCATCGGCAAAGTCTTGCTACAGGGGTTGACTCTTTTGGGTGAAAATTCAATTACCATGGAAAAATTGAAAAAACAAAAAAAAAGTACAATAAAAAAAATTTAATACTCATCTTGATATTGAAATTCTATTCCACATAGCACTTCCATCATTTCCCTCTTGAATAAAGATGAACCCCCATGTCTAATGTGATGCACAACACATCATCACTCTTAATTGATATTGGATGAAATATGGTGATGAATTTGAACAAATGAATGGGCTTGGGATTGGGATATTCTTATGAAACTATCATGTATTAAAATATATTGATGGGTTTCATGATTGTTTGGTATAAGGGTTTTTGGTGATCATTGTGTATTAAAATGTTTTTGGAAAAGGGAATTCAAATTTCATATTATTGAGATATATTTTTCTCGGGACTATCAAAACTCAAGTTGGATGGTGTGATTAGCCACTACATCAGGATAATATTCATTGTTAATATATATATAATATTCATGTTCTTTATTATTCATAAACACCATTTTAGTGCATTTCACACTTTGAACATCATTTCACATTATGATTGTAATTCCTTCTTAAAATGCACTATTATGTGGTACATTTTTTAACATCATTTAAAGTACCCAATGATCTTAATTTTATTTTTCATATTTAATTTTCAGGTTTCTAATTATATTGGTATAAATTCATACTTGTGTAGAGTTGGAAGATTCACATTGGAAGACCACCAAAATGGGATTTCATGCAAACAATTCTGGAGAAGGTAGATTGGACACAATCCCACTAATTAGAGATTGGGGCCCAACATACCGGCCTGATGAAGCCAAAAAAATTTAGGATTCTAGAAGACATATATAGGAACAAACCATTATTCAGGATCCAGTGATAATTCGGCCTCCATGGTGGTTATTAAGGCAACCCAATTTGGAGATAAAATTTTGGGCCAGATTCTGAGGCCCATAAAATCAGCCCACCAATTTAATCATATATAGAAAAAAACATATTAATTTGGGATGAACTTTTATATATATCTATGTGAAATATGGATATTCATTTTTTATTATATGGAACACTCCAATTATTCCATCTATAAAGACTTATAGGTGCCTCTGTTTGGTGGAAGCATGTTGGCGCCAACTTCGGGTCAAGGGTAGAAAAGTATGCTCTCCCTTAATTTCCACCACCCTAGGACTACCATAATCAAGTGGGATACTTTGTAATATTGGTATATCTACCTAATAATCATGAAATTTATATTTAAGGAAGTGTTTGTGGATTATTTTATCATCTTTTTAGCTTCCTTTCATTGTAATGTTATGCTGTGATTTTGTTGTCTCAAGTTGATCTTTCACATGTAAGTTGTTCAATTCACTTTAGTTTCTTAATAAAAGTTCTTATTCTCATATTATTCTGTTGTTATTAATATCAATTTGATACTATTGGTTCACGGTGTGAAATTATTCACACCAAACCTTGTGAAATTATCACACAAAGGTGGAGTGATCATTATTTCATTGTTTGGTTTACTTCTCCATTTCCTCTCTCATGAGTCTACTTCATGCTTCAATTGAAACCAGAGAATCAATGGAGTGCTAACCCACTTATGGGTTGATTCAAGGGAGTATCAAGGGGCTGTATTGGATTTTATTTATCACCTCATTAATGTATAATCACTTCTTTTAATTGAGATTTTTATTTGATGATTTTAAAACTTCTTCGTCCTTGTGGAATTTTAAGGCCATATACTTCAAGTGCTAACACAATCCATTACATTGGAGTGCTAATAAATTTGATCCTCCAAGTGTATAGGTTATTAGTATTATTTTTTTTTGGTATAAAATCAGTAAGTGATGAAGTTTTTTGATCTCCTTAAATGAACTCATCTCAAATATAAGAAATTTAAATAATTGAAAAGGGAATACGTCCAATCCAACTCGAGTGATAACCTAAGATCAACTCATTATTTTAAATTGAATTCACTTAAGTCTCTTAGAGTTCATTTAAAAACATATTAAATCAACCCAAGTTGTCCTCTTCATAGAAAAAAACAATCCATAGAATGTACATGTCTGTAGGTTACTTCTTAGGTCTCTGAGGATTCAACAACCCAAGCTAGACTGCAAGGACCGTTCTACCTTCTTCTCTTGGGTAAATTTGAGCATGAATCAAATTTTGGTGCCATTTTCGGGGACCCAAGTAAGTCATCTCAACACCCATTATATTCTCCCCCATTTCTTCTATTCCCATCCAAGATCTCTTATCTTGTCCCTTTCTCATTTTCTTTTCTTTTTGCGCATGTCCTCCTACACCCGCGACCAATCAAACCGTCTAGTTAGGGTGGAAAGTCCTAGGGTTGGGGAGTCAAGTGAACATAGGGGATTGTTTAAATTACATACCAATCCTCTTTATACTCTAGAGTCCAAAATTAAGCCTATTTAAATGGGAGGTCTTCAAAGAAACCAACTCATAAACTCTGGTGGAAATCAAAATGGATATCCAAATGAGGTAGCCCCAAACTTGGGGAATGCAGTTGATCAAACCATGAATGACTACCTCACACATACCTGGACCAATGCCCCCTCATGAATAAGAAAAAATTCCTTAGGATATTCCAATTACATCTTTAAACCCCATGTCCTAAACCACCTTCCCACATTCCATGGAATGGAGTCTGAGATGCCCTACCTTCACGTTAAGTAGTTCAATGACATTATAGAAACCATGTGTCCCCCACATCAACTATAATCAGCTAAGTTGAGGTTATTTCCTTTTTATTTAAAGTATTGAGCTAAAAATTGGCTAAACAATTTGATACCATCATCCATAAACTCTTGGCACCAACAATATATAAAATTCTACAAAAAATACTTTCCCCAGCACAAAACAATTTCACTTAAAAAGAGTATCCCAAAATTTTTTGAAAAAGAGGGAGAGTCATTCTATGAAACATGGGAGAGGTTCAAAGACACTCTAAACATGGTTCCACACCATGGTTTTTCTATTCCTGAACAAGTGAGAATTTTCTATGAATGGTTGGGTCCAGGGAACAAAAAATTCATTGACATGATGTTTAATGGAACCTTTAAAAACAAAGCCCCAAATGATGCTTACGAGTATCTAGAAATCCTTAATGAACAAAACCAAACATGGGGAACTTCACCTTATTCTGAAAATCCATAAAGAAATATTGTAATTCAAACACTTAGAGAAGAGGAAAGCCTTAGGGATAAACTCACATCACTCTCTAGGAAGGTTGAAGAGATAGACCTTAGGAAATTCCATGAAATCCAAACTGTAGACCCTGTATGCACAATTTTTGACAAACATGATCATAATATAGACAACTTCCCAACCATTCCATCCATTAAGGATTTTCTTTTAGGAGGACCCCCAGTGGAAGTAAATTCTTTGAACTTTCAAAATCCTCAATACCAAAACACCTTCAACCCAAGGTATAATGACCACCCAGGCTTCTGCTGGAAAGATAACTTGTAACCAAGACAACCACAAGGACAAAATCCTCACCCCCATTAGAACTACCAAACCCATAACTATTTCCAAACCCAACCTATCCAATACAAACAGCCACAGGTCCATTTTCAACAAACCATCCCACCTCTAAAATATCCCCCTGGGATAAACCAATCTTCTCAAGCACCAACCCAAACTATTCCACAAAGACTACTAGAATAGTTGTGAAAACATATGCTAAGGATGAACTCGGAAGTCTCTTCCCTTAAACAAGAACTTCGAACCATCAAAACTGGAAAGGCACCCATGACTACACAAGCCATTCCACAAAAAACGGTAAGGGGGGAGTCAAGTTGCACTCAAACAACTCATGAACAACTAAAGGTTGTGACTGTTTTAAGAAGTGGGAAATAAATTGAGAAACCTGAACAACTAATTCAAACCCCATTGGAAGATTCAAACTTTGATGAAAATTCAAATGAACCAAATTATCAAACTGAAAAACATGATAACATTGTCAAAGAAAGAGATCTTCAACAACAAAAACCCCACAACCTGTACCATTTCCTCAATGCATGAGGGGGGAAACCAAGCCTGAATTGAATGAAAAATTGAGGGAAATATTCTCACAAGTCAAGATGAACATTCCACTTCTCGATGCCATTCAAAACATTACTGCATACTCAAAATACCTTAAGGACCTCTGCACATTTAAAATAAAATTTTCACATAAAAACCTAGTCCTTTGGGCAGCTAATGTGAGTACCACCTTTCAAGGGACCATTCCTCCTAAGTAGAAAGACCCGGGTTTCCCTTACATCAAAGTTGAAGTAGGAGAGAGCAAAGTTTTCAAGGCCTTGTGTGACGTAGGTGCCAGTATCAATATCATCCCCTATGATGTGTACTTCTAGTTATGCCTAGAAGAACTCCAACCCACATCTGTCACACTTCAACTTGTTTATCATAGTATTAGGGTTCCAAAGGGGATTTTAAAGGAAGTTTTGGTAAAGATTTAAAACTTCATCTACCCTATTGACTTCATTGTCCTTGACAACCATACAAACTTAGGAAATAAGGAACAAACCCCAATCATCCTTGGTCATCCTTTCCTTGCAATAATCAACTCTATTATCTGAGTTTGAAATGAGAACATGACCATAACCTTTGGAAACATGAGTCTATACTTGAACATCTATAATGCAAGCTCACAAATAGGGGATGATGAGGAAATTCATGAGTATACCTGATGGGAAGCATTGATAATGAATCCATAGAACATAAATGAATATTTGATGGATGTTTAAGTCATGATGAGATTGGTTTCCTTTGTTCACATGAAGGAAGTTTATATCATTGGCTTGAATCATTTTCAAATTTCTCTTATGATGACGTCTTAGGTTCAACAATTAGTGAAACCTTTCATAAAACCACTTTCATGGAGACCACTCCAACTTCCTTACCAAAATATGATCAATCCAATCTAGTAGATGAACCTTCTACATGTGGGGAATCAATCCTATCTAAAACTCTTGGAAACAAATTTGATCTTAATCCAATGTCCCAATATTCTACTGAAATTCTGAACCAACCTGATCTTGAATTGAAGGAACTTCCCATTGCACTCAAGTATGCCTTCCTAGGGGACAATCAAACACATCCTACTATCATTTCTTCTTCTCTTGAAGCCAATCATGAGAGGATGATTCTATATGTCTTTAGGAAACATAATAAATCCAATGGTTGGACCATGTCTGATATTCCTGGGTTTAGCCCACTTATCGGGACTCATAGGATTGTTCTAGAATCTGATTCAAATCCATGTCGTCAACCTCAACAGCGACTCAACCCTAATCTCATGGAGGTAGTGAGGAAGGAAATTCTAAAATTGTTAAAAGCTGGTATCATCTATCCCATAGCTGAGAGTGAGTGGGTGAGCCCAATCCAAGTGGTTCCTAAGAAGGAAGAAATCACAGTGATAACCAATAAGGATGGAGAGATTCTTCCAACAAGGGTGAGTAGTGGTTGGAGAGTCTGCATCGACTATAGGAATCTAAACTCATTTACCAATAAAGACCATTTCCAATTACCATTCATTGACCAAGTCCTTAAGAGAGTCGCAGGTCATGCCTTATACTATTTATTATATGGGTACTCGAGGTATAATCAAATTGAGGTATCCCTAGACGATCAAGAGAATACTATATTCACATGTCCATTTGGAACATTTGCTTTCAAACACATGCCCTTCAGGTTATGCAATGCCCCTGAAACCTTCCAGCGGTTCATGATGGGAATATTCTCAGACAATTTAGGGGATTTTCTTGAGGTCTTCATGGATGACTTCTCTATCTTTGGGGATGAATTTGAGGGATGCCTTTGGAATGTGGAGAGAGTTTTGTCCAGATGTGAAGAAACGAATCTAGTCCTAAACTAGGAAAAATGTCATTTCATGGTTAAACAGGGATTAGTCCTTGGCCATATAGTCTCGGGTAGGGAGATTGAAGTTGATAAAGCAAAGGTTGACATCATTCATCACCTTCCATCATCCAGAACTGTTAAGTAAGTGAGGTCTTTCTTTGGACATGCTGGTTTCTATAAAAGATTCATCAAGGACTTTAGTTCAATCTCTCGTCCCCTTTGTGCTCTCCTAGTAAAGGATGCTCCATTTGTTTGGACAGAAATATGTGAGGGTTCATTATCAATGCTCAAATCCTATCTCACCTCTCCTCCCATTATGAAATCTTCAAATTGGAACCTCCCTTTTGAACTTATGTGTCACTCCAGTGACTTTGATGTAGAAGCTTTGTTAGGACAACGTTGCAATAAAACTCCTTATGTCATTGCTTATGCAAGAAAATCCTTAAATGGTGCCCAAATCAACTAAACCTCCATTGAAAAAGAGTATCTTGCTATTGTCTTTTCCTTAGAGAAATTCAGGTCCAATCTCTTAGGATCACCCGTCATTGTCTTCACTGACCATTTATCCCTAAAATACCTTTTCCAAAAACAGGATGCCAAGGCTATACTAATTAGGTGGGTCCTTATCTTACAAAAATTTGACCTAACAATCGAGTAAAAAAAGGGTGTTGAAAATATTTTAGTTGATCACCTCTCTAGGATGGAACTAAAAGACAAATCAAATCACCTTTCTGTGTCTGATTCATTTCCTGATGAACACCTATACTCTGTGAGTGACTGCCCCTGGTATGCTGACATAGCCAACTTCTTAGTTACAGGAGTAATTCCAAAATTCTTAGGGACTCAAACTCGAAGGAAATTCCTTTCTGATGTTAGGAACTATGTGTTTTATGATCCATAACTCTATAAGTTCTACCCTGACCAATTCATTAGGAGGTGTGTCCCAAAATCTGAACAAGATTCCATCCTTAAATACTATCACAGTGAGGCATGTGGAGGTAACTTTTCCTCTAAGAAAACTTCTGCTAAGGTTATTCAGTGTGGTATATTCTATCTCACCCTCTCAAGGGACTCCTACACATTTTGTCAAAGTTATTTTAAGTGTCAACAATTAGGGTCAATCACAAAAAGGAATCAAATGCCCCTCACTCCCATCTTAGTGATTGAAATCTTTGACTGATGGGGAATTGATTTCATGGGTCCCTTCCCAAAATCCAGGGGATGCCTCTACATCCTCTTAACTATTGATTATGTATCAAAATGGGTTGAATCCATTCCCACCAAGTCTAATGACCATCATGTTGTGATCAGATTTCTAAAAGAGCGCATATTTTCTCTATTTGGAATTCCTATGGCTATAATCAGTGATTGAGGAACCCATTTCTACAACCGTATATTCTATTAACTCGTGTCTAAGTATGGGATTTATCATAAAGTTTCCATTGCGTACTATCCTCAAACCAAATTTCAAGAAAAGTTAGAAAATAGGGAGATTAAAAATATTCTTGAAAAAACTGTCAATACTTCTAGGAAATATTGGTCCGAGAAACTCTTGGATGCTCTTTGTGCAACTCGTACAGCATACAAAACCATCCTAGTAGTGTCACCATATAGGATGGTTTATGGAAAATCATGTTATTTACCTTTTGAAATTGAGCATAATGTTTTTTGGGCAATTAATAAAATAAATTATGACCTCTCATTGGCTGGAAAAAAAGGAAATTAGATCTCAATGAACTTGAGGAACTAAGGATGGATGCCTATAAAAATTCAAGGATCAATAAAGCTAGAGTTCAAGCCTTCCAATCTAGGAATATCAGAGTCAAAAAAATTGAACTGGGAAAATTTTTTTCTTGTATAGTACAAAACTTCATTTACACTCAGTAAAGTTAAGGTCTAGATGTTCAGGTCCTTTCATAGTGCATCATGTGTACCCCCATGGGGCAGTAGAGGTTCAAGATCCCACAAGTGGTTACATTTGCAAGGTCAATGGTCAAAGTTTAAAACCATTCATTGAATCATTCAATAAACAAGAAACAGAGGTTGAGTTAACTGATCCAACCTATGAACTAGGAAAAAATTGATATATTTAGGATCCATGTCGGGCTAACGATGTTAAAAAAAGTGCTTCATGGGAGGAAACCCATGGTTCTCAAGTTTCCAATTATTTTATTGTTTTAATAAACTTAATATTTTAAATCGAATTAATGAATCATTTTGATATTTAAAAAAATAGACTGTTGACCTATTCTTTTATTATGAGTATGGATGGGTATGAAAGAGAAGCGCCATATTCATCTGTGTCACGTGGTGTGATCCTTGAGTAATACCTTACCCAGAAATTTAAAAAGAAGATAATGTATCACCAGTTCATTTTATTTTTATGTGTTTGTAGGTTAAAATAAAAAAATATAACACTAATAATAAAATTAAAAGGCCGCATCATAGGTTGTGGGAAAACCCTATCACAACCGGCAAAGCCGCGGGGACTCGAACCCGAGACCGAAGGGGGATAGGGGCGCACGCTTACCACTGACCTACAGCTTATTGTGCTTCCTTATTCTATAATTTTTATATATATACTTATATTTTAATTTATTTATTATATAAATATATATATATATATAGTTTTTTTTTGTTTTTTTCTTTTTTTCCACAAGGGAATTCTCATAGTGATATCGAGATCAAGGGATTAAAAGGGATCAACAAGAATTTTAACTTCAACCACCATGTGACTTCATTCCATGATCCTCATTTTCAATTTCCTTTTTGAACTCTCATTCTCTACCTCTATCCCCTTCTAAATTTTCTTTTCTTTAAACACTAGGTATAGGGTTATTTTAAGTTGGGGGGAGATAAAATAAAAAAATGATTTTGTGTCAAAAAAAATGAATGATTTGAAAAAAAGTGTGCCTTAATGGAAGTAAAAATTTATTTAACCTTGAACAGGATAATAGACATTGTACACTTTGAAACCGAATATCAAATAATTTAGCATTCCCTGATTCTAATTTTAATCCATTTATATTTCATGAGCAAAGATTTTGGAAAGTGTGTCTACCTAATGTGATATTTCATTGTTTATATTTTCATTCAAATAAAAAAAGAATCACAATGCATGTCCTTTGGATAGTGGGGTATTAGTTTGAGTTCATGGGGTCCACCAAAATAAATAGCATAGGTTTGGTGATAATTTTAGTTTTAATATGAGTATTTAATAAAAAAATTAAAAAATTAATAAATTTTCATGTATATCATTGAAATGACCTAATGTGTGGATTTCGGTACTTAGGTATCGTGACTCCATAGTTTCCTGGCCCAGAGTTAGTAATTTTATCTCTATTTTTGGTAATTTGTATTTTTTTGACTAAGTTAAATCGAGATGATGCCCAAGTATGTGGGCTTCACTTGGTGCCCTAAGGTCTTTGAGCATGGGAGTCATCGGCAAAGTCTCGCTACAGGAGTTCACACTTTTGAGTGCAATTTAAATTACCATGGAAAAATTGAAAAAACAAAAAAAAACAAAACAAAGTACAATAAAAAAATTTGAATACTCATCTTAATATTGAAATTTGATTCCACCTAGCGCTTCCATCATTTCCTTCTTGAATTAAGATGAACCCCCATTCTAATGCGATGCACAACACATCATCACTCTTAATTGATATTGGATGAAATATGGTGATTAATTTGAATGAAGGAATGGGATTGGGATTGGGATCTACTTATGAAACAATCATATATTAAAATATTTTTATGGGCTTCATTATTGTTTAGTATAAGGGTTTTTGGTGATCATTGTGTATTAAAATGTTTTTGGAAATGGGAATTCGAATTTCGTATTGTTGAGATATATTTTGCTCGGGACTAGAAAAACTCAAGTTGGGGGGTGTTATTAGCCACAAAATGAGGCTAATATTATTTTTTAATATATATAATATTCACATGCTTTATTATTCATAAACACCATTTTTGTGCATTTTACACTTTGAACATCATTTCACATTATGATTGTAATTCCTTCTTAAAATGCAATATTATGTGGTACATTTTTTAACATCATTTAAAGTACCCAATGATCTTGATTTTATTTTTCATATTTAATATTCAGGTTTCTAATTATATTGGTAAAAATTAATACTTGTGGAGTGTTATAAGATTCACATTGGAAGACCACCAAAATGGGATTTCATGCAAATAATTCTGGGGAAGGTAGATTGGACACCAACCCACTGATGAGAATGTGGGGCCCAACATATAGGCCCAATGAATACCAAATTTCATGGGATTATAGAATGAATATATAGTAACAAATCATTATTTAGGATTCAGGGCTAATTCGGTATCCATAGTGGTTATTAAGGCAGCCCAATTTGGAGATAAAATTATGGACCAGATTCGAAGGCGCATAAAATCATCCCACCAATATACTCATATCTAAAAACCCACATATTAATTTGGGATAATATTTTCTAGAGATATAGGGGATATACGAATAATAATTTGTGTATTATATGGCCCACTCCAATTCGGCCATCTATAAGGTCTTCTAGGCGCCTCTGTTTGGTGGAAGCAAGCTGGATGGAACTTCGGGTCAAGGATAGAAAAGTCTCCTCTCCCTTATTTTCCACCACTCTAGGCCTACCATACTCAAGTGGGATACTTTTTACTATTGGGAACTCGACCCAATACTCTTGAAATACCTATTTTAGGCAGTGGTGTTGGATTATTTTATCATCTTTTGAGCTTCCTTTCATTGTAATGTTATGCTGCGATTTTGTTGTGTCAAGTTTATCTTTCACATGTGAGTTGTTCAATTCACTTTAGTTTCTTAATAAAAGTTCTTCTTCTCATATTATTATTTTTTTATTAATATCACTTTGATACCGTTGGTTCAAGGTGTGAATTTATTCACACCAAACCTTGTGAAATTATCACACAATGGTGGAGTGATCGTTATTTCATTGTTTTTTTTACTTCTCCATTTCCTCCCTCATGATTCTACTTCTTGCTTCCATTGAAACCATGGAATCAATGGAGGGATAACCCACTTATGGGTTGATCCAAGGGATTATAAAGGGGCTGTATTGGATGTTATTTATCACACCATTAATTTATAATCACTTCTTTTAATTGAGATTTTTATTTGATGGTTTTCAAACTTCATTGTCCTTATTGAATTTTAAGGCCACATACTTCAAGTGATAATACAAAACTTTACCTTGGAGTGCTCATAAATTTGATCTTCCAAGTGTATATGTGATTAGTATTATTCTGTTTTGGTATAAAATCAGTAAGTTGTGAATTTGTTTGATCTCCTTAAATGAACTCATCTCAAATATAAGAAATTGAAATAATTGAAAAGGGAATACATCCAATCCACCCCGAGTGATAACTTAGGATAAACTCATTCTTTTAAATTGAATTCACTTAAGTCTCTTAGAGTTCATTTAAAACCATATTAAATCAATCCAAGTTGTCCACTTCATATCCAAAAACAATCCATAGAATGTACGTGTCTGTAGGTTAATTCTTAGGTCTCTAAGGATTCGACAACCCAAGCTAGACTACAAGGACCGTTTTACCTTATTCTCTTGTGTAAATTTGAGCATGAATCAGTAATCCTAGTCCACAACCCATACATAAATACTCAAGGTAGGAATCTTCCAAAACCTCAACCCACTACCCAAAAGAACATGATACATATCTATTTCCAAATCTCAACCTATTATCTTATCCCTCGATATAGGGTCCCTCATCTATGTCCTACATCACATTATGACCAAGCCTTCTCACTCAGGGTGGTCTACTATCATGACCCAAGACTAACCAAGGAAAGGTCTAATATAACAACCCAAGACTCTAAAATCAAGTTATAAATTATGTACATTAGGAATCTGCCTCTCCCATGGTATTCTAGATAGTTCCATCTTATTTATGGTGGGAATAGTCCTCAGGGTCCCTCTACCCCATTGGGTTTGTCACTTATCAAAATAATAATCACAAGCATGCACTAGTAATTACATAACACATCCCATCACATGGCTCATCATATCATCATAGGGAACTAGTCTCTCTTGCATATCCCCTCATCTTTAACTCACCACACCTTGTTGGTCAGGGCATCCACTGGGTCATCCAGAGCAATCAGGGTCTTGTTCATTAATACCATCCTAAGTCTATCGTCCCTTGATGACCTTTCTGCCTATATTCTCCTCCAACCTTGGCTTTAAGGCCCAGTATAACCTAATTAAATCCCCTCATCACTCTTATTCCCACTACCCAAGGATCTTCCCAAACTATTCTTCTCTAAGCCCTTTTGAATCCAATGGAAAGTCATGAACAATTTCCATGACCAGCTCCTGAGACCCATATCACATCTCCTAAGGGAGATCTATAAACCTGACTCTTAGAAAAAAAACCCTCTTTGATACACACACCATTTATTAGATTATTCATCCCACTCACAGTGCTCACTAACTCTCAACCCGGAAATAGGAGGGTGCTCCTCACTCAGCATAAGATGTACGGCCATCTCACCCATCACCACCATGCATAATCCCCTCACTCATATCCTAACTAGACCTAGTAAATTTACCTAGGATACCCATGTCACATCTCAATCCTTGAGTCAAACCTGATGTATCTCTCCAACTCAATAAACACTCTATCCCCTTGGTGGTATAGTCATCAATAAATATCAATCTATACAAGGTTCTCCTTGGGAAAAAACTCTAACTCAAGAAGGCCTAGGTCCCTCCTATCTCTACCAATCAGGCACTCCCAATCTCAATATATATACCACATCCCATGAAACATATATAAAAGAATGAAAAAAATTATAGATAGTCATATGATATTTTATTATAGGGACCACCAACCTTTGAAATGAACATATCATCATCACCAAACTCCTTCAAACCTTATCCAAAACCATACATGCCTTGCCTAAGATCACACCACCACCCAAGCTCCTATATTATGCCAAAAAAATATAAATAATTAATTATCCAAACTAAACTAAATAGTCATAATCACCTAAAAGCTCATCGTGCATCCTTGTCGCATCGAAACTAAACTGAATAACATGTGATCTCTATCATAGGACCTCCTATCATCAAGACACACTAAATACCCATAAACCTATATTGATTACATTATGATCTTCTGGAATATACAACAAAACTCTAACTAAAACAACACCAAAATTATTTTAACATGAAACAAAACCAAAAAGGAGGACAATAGAGGCAATTTATTGATTGATTCACTACTAAATCACACCCAGAACTAACCTAGATCAAGGGGGAAATTTGTGGGAAAAGAGTGGGAGGTTCCAACCGAATATTCCTCTATGTAGACTTAGTAAACATAAAATCAAGAGGGGGTCAACCCCAAAAAGACAAGTTTCTCCTATTAAGAGAAAATTACCCAAGCCTCATTCATGGTGTGACTAGTAAAAATTCATGATGCAACCCGGAGGGTATCATCTTGAATCACTCTTAAAAAGAAGGCCCTTCCAAGGTCCTCTGGTTCTTTATGGTTCAAATCCTCACACCCAATTCCCTTCATGACACAAAACACACCTAGAAATAGGAGGATCCATTTCCTCCCTTTTTAATGGATTGAATCCTCGCACCCAACACCATTCATAGTGAGAATCACATTAGGTAGAGGGAAACCACCCCTAACCTACATCTTTCATAGTGCATATCACTTGGTTCATGTCCTAAACTACTACAGGATACCAAAATTTAGAAATAATCCACCCCAACCATAATTTAACACTTCCCTGAGCACCCAAACCAGTAACTGAGCCTCATTCATCATCCAAAAACATCTCATTGAGATGTTACAACTCTTGGATCCCTGATTTTAATACCAATTCATGGGATGAACCCTACTCTAAATCAAAAAATAAGATATTATTCTAAATTCCACCAACTTGTAATGATGTGTGTCATTACAAACTCTCCCACTATAAGGCTTCTCATCCCTAAGAATCCACAGTAGTCCTCCAGACATTAAATCCAACCTACCTTGGTCACCAATTCACCAAGGACTCGTAGAATTCTGCTCAATATCATCAAACATGATTTTCCTACACAACTTCAACCCCTAAAGAGAACTATTCACTAAATGTTAATCCTCATTCTCAATACCAATACCAATACTAAGATGGTTATCAACCACATCCATTTATCTTGATACAATAAAGTTTCATCCAATGATTCACTTTAAGGCTCATGGTGCTTTCCACTATAAAACTCCACTTAAAAGAGGCTAATTTTGAACTATATTGATCATTTTCATAGGAATCACCTATCGAACACCCTTCCAGTGGTCCATTGATATGTTCAATGTAGATTCTACATCATCGTATTCAATTTCATACAATAACACTGGTCGGTCCCCCACTACTTGACCTCACCCAAAATAGTTCGGCAAACCCACTGATGCATCACACAACCTTTCCTGATCTTGATTCCTTAACCCTAAGATGCATCACGAGTTCATATAAACACCAAAAAAAAAATTCTAAACCTAAATCTTGGTGTATTTACTTGGTTAGATTACCATCCACCCACACTAGCTGTCATGATCTCACTCTGATCATTGGCTCACATAAAATCTAACTCACCCTTAGGTCATGCCAACTCTATCTTGATCTCAATTCCAATTCACCAACTCCATATAACACAACAACCAATTATAGATTATAACATTTATTAATCAACCAAATCAAGATTATATCTAACCACATACTAAAATTATGATGCCACCATGACTGTCTCTCTGATTGGTCTTACCACATCCATGCCCCTTCTAATGTAAAGGTCATTCACCCATGACTAATGTGGTTCTCCTCGCTATGGGAGTATCCCCATCATAACTCCTTTAAATAAATAACTAACCTCAATGTCCCACACTCTTTCCATTACTAAATATAATAACTAGACATAACCATCTTTATTCATACCTGATCATCAACATGAAACACCAACCACCACACATTCCCAGCTCACCAAGAATGTTTCCTTCTAATATCCAATGGTGTTCTCTCCCCGGTATGGATTCCCTTGTCACTGTACACCATCTTGGTTTTCTCTAACTTCTCAACATTTATTCAATACCCAAATAAATATTAAATTAAATATATTATTTGTAAATATATATTTTATCCACAATCTAGGGAATAAATATTTACTAAATATTCAATAAATAAAATAAATATTTTGTTCACAATATAGTGAATAAATATTTTCTAAATATTCAAATTACTAAACAAATTATTTATTAATGAATAAATAATTATTTATTACCTTTTGAATATTAGAGATCAATAAAATGTGAATAAATTTATTCCTAAATCTTGAGAATAATATTTATTCCAATAATTAAATTAAATTATTACTTAATCAATAACAATGGAAACACTTAGTGGGTTTTCTTCTATGATTATTTATCATTTTAATTAGGTGGTCTTTCCTAAATTACAATATTACTATCAAGAAACGATCAAAGGGACCTAAGAGAAAGAAGTTAATTTAATAATAAAAACAACCAAATATGAACGCTTTCTATATAATATAATCCCTTTATCAAAATATCTCATCAAGAAATTTTCACATCTCTGTCATCAACCTATATGCTCAATATGCCTTTATTTAACTATTTGAAATAAATACATAATTTTCACCATGGCCTTGAAATTTAATGGGACGGTTCCATTCCAATCAAAGAGTCAATATACCAACTTCCATAAATATGGAAGGGACAAATCCTTACTTGACTTATTCATAGTGGGGAACTGTAATGACTTTATCAATGTGACAGATACCCAATAACGTTATCACATTAAATTCATGTATAAAAATAAAAAATATATATAATAATATGCCTTATTAAAATTCAAATATTTGAATATACATGTAATCAAAGTACAATCATTTGATTTTAGAACACCGACACTAAAAAACACCCACTTGGACTAGAGAAAACTTTATATGACTTTGAGACTGTTGGACCATAAATCATAATCACATTTCTATTGAGTTAGGTATTTAGTCAAAGGGTCTGTTGTGTTGTCTTTCATTGAAATTTTGTTCACTTCAACTTCGCCTCTTTTAGAAAAATCCTTAAAGATATGATACTTCTGAATTATATGATTTTCTAATTGATGTTAACATGGATCTGTTGTTTGAGGCATCATTGTTGTATTATCATAATATATTATGATAGGATCTTTACTACAAGGTATCACGTAAAGGCCTTGGATTAAGTTTAATATCCATATTGTTTCTTTAGATACCTTAGAAGTCAGAATATTCCTTGAATCTACTATTGAATCTTTGAACATGGCCTTCATTAAGATATTATATCTCATATCACCTCCATTTAGAGTAAATATGTATTCCATTTATGATTTTAGAACATATTGATTTGTTTGGAAACTAGAATCTTTATATCCTTTAGTTACTATTTCTTCATCTCCTCTATATACCAAGAACATATCCTTAGTATGCCTCAAATACTTAAGGATATAATTGACTACCATCCAATGGAAATCACTTGGGTCATCCTGATATCTTCCTATTATACATAAGGAATATTCAATGTCTATCCTAGTACATAGTATAGCATACATGACTGACCCAATCACTTATTCATATTAAATCCTTATCATTCTTGGTCTTTACTCATGTGTCTGATGTCACATTTTCCTTGAAATATTAATTCCATGTGACATTGTCAAAAATAACCTCTTTTATTATTCCATACTAAATCACTTCAATATATTTTCAATATATGTACCTTAACTTAGGTTGAGCAGCCTCTTGTATCTATCATGATAGATCTTGATCCCAAGAATATATGCTACCTCATCTATGTCCTTTATGGAGAACCATTTATTCAACTAATAACTAATAGACTATAATACTGGTATTTCATTTTCAATAAGTAATATGTCATAAACATATACTATTAAGAAAATGAATACACTCCCACTTAACTGTTTATCAACATAGGGCTCACATTCATTCTTCATAAAACAAAATTTTATTATGGCCTCATCAAACCAAATTTTCCATGACCTATATGCTTGATTTAATCCATAAATATTTTTTTCAATTTTAATACCTTTTCTAGAATCCTTTGGAGTCACAAACCTTTTAGGGTTGTGTCATATTGAAAACTTCCTAAATTTTCTTGTTAATAAAGTTTGTTCTGACATCCATTTTATAAATCTCATAGTCATGGTCTACTATAATGGAAATTATAATTATAATGGATTTTAGCATAGCAACTAGTGAAAACGTTTCATCATATCCAATTCCATGATTTTGTTTAAACCCTTTTTAGAACCATTAATGACTTAAATTTACTAACTTATCCTTACATGTAAAATTTCTTCTTGAATATCCATTTATAACCAATGGGGTTTATATACACTGGATGGTCTAATAGAATCTGGAATTGGTTTTGGTACAAGGAGTCCATTTCAGAATTCATGGCTTCTTTCCATTTGGAAACATCTATTCCACTTACTGGTTTCTTGTAGGTTAGAGGATCATTATTATCAACTAATAATTACTCACCATCCTTGGTGACTAGAAAACCTAACTGTTCTAGTTATCTAATAGCTCTTGTACTCCTATGCAGTACTTGTGTCTCTATAATATCTTCTTCAACAAGGATTTGTATAATTTTTTCTTATGCCAACTCTTTTGTATATTGAGCCTAGACTTCATCAAAGTATATCTCACTACCTTAATTTATTTTAGAGATATAATCCTTCCCATGAAATATGGGACACCTATCCACCAGAACCTTTTTATTTGAAGCATTATATAGCTATTATCCTTTTGTTTCCCAGGGATATCCTACAAAAATACACTTTGTGCCTCATGGTGAAATTTTTTTACCAGAAGAGTCCTTAACAAATTCTTCACATCCCCACACAAGTAAGCATGACAACATGGGTTTCTTTCCTTTCCAAAATTTGATTTTTAATATTTTAGTCTACTTTAGTTGGCACTAATTTTAGTATGTATACTTATATTTGTAACAGGTATCCCTAAAAGTATAATGGAATAATCGCATGACTCATCATTGATCTCAACATGTCCTACAAGGTGTGGTTACTCCTTTCACTTACAACATTCCATTAGGGTGTATAAGGTGGAGTGATTTTAGATAAGATCCCAAACTCCCATAAATAATCAATGAAGTCATGCTTAATATATTATTCACCATGGTCTGAGTGGAGTTTCTTAATCTTCTTACTAAGTTGGTTCTCAACTTCATTCTTGTATTCCATGAAGTTTTCAAAGGAATATAATTTATACCTAATAAATTGGACATATCTATACATACTAAAATCATCAGTAAATTTTATTAAGTATGAGTACCCACCCCTTGCTACAATTTGAAATTTTCTATACACATCGATGTGAACTAATTAAAGAAACTCTTTGTCCCTTTCACATTTTCCTTTAAATGGGGCTTTGGTACTTTTTATTTGTAAACATGTGTTACATACACCAAGTGGTTTTAGTTTAAAGGAATATAAATATACATCTTGATATAATTTAGTCCAAACTTCTTTTTCTTGCATGATCTAGCTAGGGATTCCATAGTTGGGTGTGTTATAAGTCATTTGATGTAGTTTCATTATTAGTTTCCATTACATGGTTCCTGTATTCCAATATAAAAGACCATTATTTAAATGTTCCTTATAATAATAAAGGATATATTTATAAAATAATAAAAATTTATTCCCAAATTTAAACAATAAATCCATCTATATCAATTCTGGATACATAAATAATTTTTTTGGTAACAGATAGCACATAATAATAGTATTTAAAAACAGAGATCATTTTCTTTGTCAATTTGAAGTGGTATTCCATGATAGCTACAACAGTAAGTTTATCTTTATTGGTTGCTCGTATATCTACCACACCTTTGTTAATCTTTCTAAATATACTTGGAACCTATATTTGAAAACATGTGTAAGCACCACAAGATATATCTAACACTAAATTTATATAAATAGATAAATTGAACTTGATAATAAATGAACTCAAATATTCCCCTTTCTTATTTGGTTGGGTGTAGTTTTTATTCAATTGGACCTTATTTACACATTAGAAACAAATATAATCATGCTCTTTTGTTTTCCTCTTGATATTTCTCTTCTTGGAAGGAAATTGTAAAGAAGCTTTGGGCTTAAATCTCTTCGCCTAGCATTTCTATTTTTTTACCATAAGGATGCAAGGCCATTCACGCTTCGTCTCCATATCAAATTAGAAAAGAATATTGATAAGATCTTGGAGAGACTTATCAATGTTTTTCATATTGAAATTTACTAAAAATATAGAGAATATATTAAGGGTAATGCAATGAGATCATTGTTTAGTTCATCAGGCAGTTTAAACCCTATAAACTCTAGGAACACAGTGTAGCAAATGGGTTAACTAAATGATTCCTATGTGGTTCTCCCTCTCCAAGATTACTCTAAAATAGTGATTTGGATATATCAAACTATTCTTATTGTTCTCTCTCCTGGTAGAAACCATAGAGATGATCAATCATTCTATAAGAATCCATGTTTTCATTAGACTTTATGAGTTCACTAGACATATATGAAACAATTAAACATTGAATATTTATGGCTTTATTCAGGTGTTTTTTATATATAGATAACCCTCTTCCACTCACATTTTTAATTGAAATATCAGTTAATGAAGATTCTAGCGCATAAGATTTTTATTCATGGTTCAACACAACCTGAAGGAATTGGAACCATTCTTGGAAGTTACTACCACTAGGAAAATGTTATTTCTCAAATATTGATCATAGTTATAGTGTGAATGGTAAAATTTCCATTAATTCAACAATTAAAAATAGAATATTATTATTAATTTTCTTGATTGAAATTTATATGATAAATAAAAATAATAAATGTTATTAAGTCTCCCAATATTTTATCAAGTCTCAAAATATCTCATCATTGAACTTGGAATGACTAGTTTTTTAACATTCTATAGGTAAGGGTCTATATTTAATTTCTTATAATATGAACAGAGTCCATGAAAATTATAAGAAAGTATTTAGGTAGGCAGACTTTCCAATTCTGGGCTTGTATCTCCTTGATCTAATGAGTAGACTCCCTAGTCTAGAAACCCTGACTTGGATTTCCTCAACAAATGCCTCTAAATTTTTATTTTATAGATGGAGGGAATTAAAACCAATAAAAATTTGGTTAATTACACCCATTATCTTAGTTAATACTTACTGATAATTAAAAGTTCCCCTAATAGAGTCCAAACCAACACTTAAACTATGGGTTCATATTAATTCAGATTATTGAATGTTTAATGACTTAATATTAACTTCATGGATTCTATTTTATTATTCATAAATTTAACTTATTTTATTATTTACATGTATTTTTAATATTAAATGTATTTTACTTAAGTGATTAACTATATCTTGATAAAAAATTTATGCATAATCCATTTATCAAATTTCCATATTTTAATATTAGTCTATTTATTTATGTGATCACAGTCTTGAATCCATAAAATAAATAATGAATATGATGAAAATTATAAAATAAATGACCTGATCATGATCTTATATAAAATTTTATTTATTGAGATGATAACAGATCAACCTATTACATAGGGGAAAACTCATTGTGAAGATCTTCTCATGAGTTGTATCATTCCACTTGTCCACATATGTATCACTTCGGTTGGAGTCATCTTGGTTTCATCTTGAACCACCTCCATGTGCCATGGGATACTTCATTTATTACATGTATTTATAACTCACGTACAGGTGAGGGGACCCAAATGATTAGTTAAGGGGAATTATATAAATAACCTTAGACATGTGGGTCCTATATAATAATGGATGGAAGGATGAATCACAGGACATCATATTTAATTTAATAATTAATAATTATAAAACTCGTGAAAAAAACTAAATTAAATAAAACCAACTCAAATGAAAGTCTTGGTCAAGCTCATGAACGGTCATACACATCCAACTAATACACAAAAGTAAACTATAAAAATCATTTCTATTCATTATTTATTATTATGATAAAAAAAATTGTGTTAATTAATTAATTAGTTAATTCCCTTTTATCTTAATGATCATCCAAATTATCTTAGAGATACACATCATAAATGAATTTATGGAAAATAAATGGCAGAACCAATAATCATAGATAATTAAAATAAATTAATTGAGAATTTAATAATTCTTTAAAATATTTATTAAATTTTCAAACACAATAGGTTCCAATAAATATTAAAATGTTTTAATTATATAATTAGTTATTCAATTTAATTTAATTATTTCCTTTATTGAGAGACTTTATGGCATGTACTTACAAGATAAATGTCATGTACCTCAATTTTTGTGTACCTGGGATACATGTTTGGGGATTCGGAATGAACTGTGGCATGACTTCATGGCATTTATTAGCCATCTACACACCATGTATCACTCTTGTTGTGTTTCTATGAAACCTTTAAAAGGACTTGGTGTGTTCTTCAAACATGGGACAACACAACGTGTAATCCAACTACACATTGTGTTCTCCTATAGTCATGTTTCTTCTTGACTCACCAAATGGATTAGTGTGTACTTAGTACATGGTAAATAATAAACTAAATGCCATGTATATTGTCTAAAAATCATGTATTTCATTAATACTGAAGACTTTTAGTCTCATGTAAAATTTAACTATGTATTTGACCACATAGTTTGTATAAATTTTTATGCTAAACCGTGTAGACTACATGACGTTTACTCTAGCTACATGTTGTGTAATATGGAAAGATGTGTGATATACATGATAGATATACACACAGTGTCCATTAAATGTACCATGTGTAATTTTTTCTTGGTGAATCGTGTATCCCATGAAATGGTCAGATGTAGTGCACATGGGAACATAGTGTGTACTCTAGCAACACTCCATGTAACCTGGTCTTACCGGCCATAATTTTTAGCACTTCCTGATGGAATCTCTAGTCACTCTTCATCTATTATTAGTCCTTTAAGAAAATGAAACATTTAATGATGATAATTAAAATATTGAAATCATGTTAATTAAATAATCAGATTAAAGAGTGAATATTATTAAAATGAAAAACTTAACCACTATTGCACATACAGATCAATAATCAAATAAATAGTTATAAATTTGAAATATAAAATCCATTTTATGAAACTTGAAGGTTTTGGGAATAGTGGAACCACCTTTGTGGGAGAATAAACATAAATATTTTATCAATTATATGAATCATTTTCAATATTGTACATAACCTGAATGTCATGACCAATGATATTTTTCCACTGAATATTGATATAGAGAATCCCAAAACCCGAACAGAATATTTTCATGCTAAATTTATAAATAATTTATAACATATCTAAAGAAATAATATAGGATCTGAGGATATTTATATGATGAAGATGTTTATCATTTGAAAATTGTTTTCGGATTACCTTTGTTGTGCTCTAAGGATCCAAGTGTAGAATCCCACTAGTGATGATCCACACGTATGCCTTTGATATCCAAAGGACATCAATTAATTTTAGGATGTTAAAGTGGTGTATCAATCATCTGGAATCTTTCATATTGATCACTTGAATATCCTTAAGTATTGAATAAGTTGTTAACATTCTTGAGAAGATGGGAGGAATAATTTGAGAGATAATTCCATTGTGCACAATGATTCTGAATTCTCCTTTAAGCCTACACAATAGACATAACCATCTATTTTTAGAGCTAGGGTTTAGATTAAAATATTATTTAATTGCATACCATCCCTTAAATAATATTATTATCCTTCAAAAACCCCATTCTGTATAATAATAATATTATTATTATTATTATTATTATTATTATTATTATTTTATGGTGTGCGCTAACTTGTGAAATAATAAATATTATTTCACCAGATTTTAAATTAATATTTATCACCGAACATGATCTTGGTTCACTCAAACTCCTAAAAATTTATTGAATACCTGAATAAATATTTTATTAATAAATAAATATTTTATCCATAATCTAGTGAATAAATATTCCTTAAATATTCAATAAATAAAATAAATATTTTCTCCACAATCCAATGAATAAATATTTATGTAGATAAATATATTATTTATTAATTAATAAATAATTATTTATTTATTTGTGAATATTATAAATTAATCAAAATTGAATAAAATTATTCCTATATATTGAGAATAAAATGAATTCCAATAATTAAATTCAAATATAATTTAATTAAGATCAACAAAAACACTTAGTGTGTGACCCCCTATAATTCATTCTCATTGAAATTAATTGGGATTTACTAAAATCCAAGACTACTATCTAGAAATGGGTTAAGGCACCCAAGAGAAATAACTTAATGTCATAATGATGAAAACCATATATGAACACTTATTGTGAAATATAATCCCTTTGTTGTAATATCTCATCAAACAGGTTGCACATCTGTGCCATTAACCTATATTCTTGATATGTTTTTCCATGACTATATAAAATAAACATATCATTTCACCATGGTCATTGAATTTAATGAAAAGGTTCTATTCCAATTAAAGGTCAAAGATATTGAATTTTATAAATATAGAAGGGAAAAATCCTTCCTTGACATATTCATTAATAACATGTCACTAATGATGCACCCAATCTATCCAACTTCTCCATGAACTGTATCATCAAGGATTATGTAATACATGTAAGTGAGTGAGTTGTAACATGCATTAATAATAATCTTAAATTCTAAGGACCATTACACATGCTTGTAGATAGGAATATATAATGACACAAAACATGTAGAATTCTTATTGGTGGGTCTATTATCATAATCTCTCATCTTAGAGATTACCAAGTGCGAACTTCATGAGACTAAGTCTCATCCTCATATGAGTAATCACACAAGACATTCGATCTTCTATATTCCCTATAACATCCTGTTACTATTTTCAAGTAATCCTCAACCCCTCTTTGGGTAATGCTTTGGTTCATTCTCATTTTGTGGTGCTTCAGGTTAAATTTTGGAAATTTTTTAAGGGATCTTGGGTTGTGCATGGTTGGCATGTGGTTTTCCCAAACTTTTCACCCTGCTAGTGAATACCGTGCAAACCTAGGCAGTGAGGTTTTTCATAGTTGGTGCATGGTTTGACAAACCTTTCACCCATAAAATAGAAACCATGAAACCCCACCAGTAGGGACCCATGGTTAGGGCACACGGTTTGACAAACCTTGTGGCCCTGCCTAGCTAACCGTGCACACCGGATTTTATTATTCCAAAAATTCATTAAAATTTCCTTAAACCCCCTTTTTACCTCCCATTCAGGACTAACTCTCTCTATTGTGATTTCCTAGGTTGGGATGGCTCCCAAAAACCAATTTTGGATCCTCCAAACCCTCTCCAAGTTGGATCGAAGCTAGGTGATCATCCTTTGATATTTTCTCAGTAAGTTTTACTTACATATTCTTTATCTTACACTCTCTTTATCTCTTTTTATCTACTCCGTAGGGTTTTTAATATATCCATGTTTTTAGAGGATCTAATCGTTGTTGTTTTAGATCTTGAATCTTGGTTTGATTCTCATTTATCCTCTATCAACATTCTTCCTTGAAGTTTCTCATTTCAGAATTTATGTTACGTGATACTGTGATCTATGGTAGTTGGTTCCATTTATGATTTCCCAATTTAATAAACCCTAAATTTATTAATTTAAATGAATTTTATATCAATTAAATTTTGGAAAAAAAATATTTTTGGATTGGGATTGGGATTCCCTTTGGCATGAAAATTGGGGAAAACCCCAATTCTAGTGAATTGGGGTGTGATTTTGGATTTGAGTGAAATTTTAGAATTTTAATTGGTGAAATTATATTGTGAAATTGATTTGTGAAATTTATTTCAAGTTTATATTTTAGAAACAATGACTTAAATTGTTTTTATGAAAACACATCAATTTTATCTTGTAAAAATTCATTAATTGATTAAAAACCCACTTTGGTTTTAAAATGGAAATTGGAATATTAAAATGTGGAATGTGTTAATTTTATTTTAAATAGTTTATAAATAAATTTTCCATTATTGATTATTGTTTAAGAACATGAAATCATAAGTAGGTAGTGAGATATTTGGGATAAACATGCTATGTTTTAATTTCCCTGGAAATGGATTGATGCTTTAAAACTCTAACATAAACTTATAGGCAGATATTATCCCTGGTGGGATGTTTGTTAGTCTTCTTTAACCAGTGTTAGAGGGATTTGTGTGCACATTTCCATTATCATCATATGAGTGTGTGAGGATCCCATAACCCGGAACTATTGTACCTCTTGGAAGATGAAAATGTTGCTTGTTTTTTATTATTTTGATATATATTCCCTTGTTTTAAACTATTTTACACATGCCTTGTGAATTTATATAATTTTTTTTATATAAAATGTTTATTAATCCATTTTTTGAAATATTTTTATCAATTGAAATTTAAAGAATGATTTGTTTTAAAAAAATTACTGCCATGACCTTTTATTTAAAATTGAAAACTTTATTTGTTTAATTAATTATGGAATATTATTATGAAATCCTTGGTGGGACCCTATTGGTATTTTAGCTCACATCCTACCTATTCCTTTGGGTGTTTGTAGATTTCATCCTTCCAGTTTTGAGCAAGGGGAAAGCACCACTTGGAGGTGTTAGTTTTTATTAATAATTAGGCTTTGATCTATTATGTACATTGGGAATTTGGGTTGTTAATACCTATTTGAATTCGGGTACAGTTATCCATGTGGAGTTTTATTTTGATCATACTGAGTTGTATCTATTTTTTTCTTTATTTATGAGGAAAAGTTGTTCCTGATTTTATCTTGTATGATGTCAGGTGCTAGTTATCAACCAATGGGGATTGAGAATGCCCTTAAAACTATGTTAGGACCAACTGGGTTATCAAGGTACTAGGGTATATGGGATGGTTTATGATAAAGTGGTAGTAGAGCTGCAAGTTAATCATATTACCTTCATGTCAGTATGTAGTTGTGTAATCATGTCAATACATAGGAGGTAGTTATGACTGAGTGTATATGCATCTCTCATTATAATGAGACTTAATTCATAATGGGTGGTTTGGGAAATATTTATTGAGGATTAGTTTTAGTCTTTTCCATTCTTTTTATTTGGGTAGTTGAAATCCAAAACTTAGTTATCTATCAGTTGGGATTAATTTCCATGTTTCTCTAGTTTGTGAGTTGTTTTGTGTAAACTTTATAATGTCTCATGTGTTTTTGTTGATGTTTTGTAGCATCATGCCTCTAAGAAGATGTTCAAATAAGATCTAGAAGGAAGATACTGATGAACCACAGTGATAAAATTCTCCCATGGACCAAAACCTGGTTGAGGTTGTTGTGCGTATTATCCAAGATCTTGGACAGGCACCTGCACATGTTCCCATTTAGGTTCGAACTATGGAACCTAAAAGGTATTTTTTAAGTAATAATGATATATATTTCCTTAAAAAAAATCCATCAGTGTTTCAAGTCTCTAATGATCCTAAACTGGATGAGGATTGGTTGAGAGATATCGAGCTTCTGTTTTATTTCTTAGAGACACTGGATTAAATCAAGGTGAAATGTGCCACCATCAAGCTAGGGGGACCTAGCAGGAGATGGTGGGATACAATGGTGATAGATAATAATAATTTTGGGTTATAGTGGAGTGTATTTAAATTTATTTTCACTACCCAGTTCTATCCTGATTCGATGGTGTTGGCCAAGACTATGGATTTTTCAAACTTGAGAAGGCTGATAGGACTGTGACAGAATATGAAAATCACTTTACTGAGCTTGTATAGTTTTCATGTCATATTGTATCAAATGAGAAGATTAATACTTTATAGTTTTATATGAGTCTTCTATCTAATATTTTTTCTCAGTATTTCTTGTTGAAGATACCTTCTTATGTTGATGTGATGGATAGAGCGTTGATGGTTGAAATCGACCTAGCTGGTAAGTCAAGGTTGACGGGAGTTACTTTTTATCTTAGTGTAAGTTCTATGAGTTCCCATAAATGTAAGATGAAGTGAAATTATTATCTTGGTGGTTCTCAAAAATAGGGTTTTTCTAGACCTCTTGTAGTGCCTAGAAGAGGCCCTTCGATTTGTTACCAGTGTGGAAAACCAGGGCGCTCGAAACAGGTTTACACTAAGGAACCCAATATATATTATTCCTATCGATACTCAGGTCACTTGAATAAGTTATTCATTTTCTATTATACTCCACAAATTGGAATGGTATCATCATCACCTAATAAAACTATAGTGCAATCATATGCTTCACGGACAAATTGGTTCCAGCCATAAGCATTCAAAACAAAGCTTCTTCACACAGTAGAAGAGCCTCTAGAGGAAGTAGATACGGGTCTAGAAACTGTTAGAGGTACCATCACTATATATTCATCATTAGTGACTACATTATTTGATACTGTTTCATCTCATTAATTTATTTCAACTCATATTGTGAATCTATTAAATATTTTTATGGATCTTTTATCTTATGTGATGGATATTACTACACCCCTCATAATGAAGAGAGAGAAAGGTCTCCATATTATTTCTTTTGTTTTCTAATTATCAAGGATTGATATTACTTAGGATTTTCTATTTTTCAACATTAAACCTCTTGACATCATATTTGGGATGGATTGGTTCAATGCCAATAAATCTCAGATTGATTATTATCTTCGATGGGTCTCCTTTACCACGCCTAATGGGGTGTTCTATATATTTCATGGATAATGGGACCTGAGGATGAGTAGATCCAGAACTTCTTATCTGGATTTGGGTAAAGTGATATCATTGTTTTATTTTTATTTGGAGTGATAATATTTGAGTGATGATCTCCCTCCAGTTTTCATCGAGTTTCCCGATGTTTTTCCTTCTAAATTCTTTGGTTTCCCACTAGTAAGGGAGGTAGAGTTTTCTATCAGTTTAAGGACTTGTACTCAACTAGTGTCTATTCCTTATTTCTATATAGAACTAGATAAAATAAAAGAGTCAAATATTTAGTTGGATGACATTTTATTGAAAGGATTTATATACCTGAGGTGTCACCTTGGGTGTTGTCGGTTCTCTTTGATAAGAAATTTGATGGGTCACTTTTCCTTTATGTCGATTACTGGAAACTCAATCGAGTTATGGTAAATAATAGGTATCTATTTCCATGTATTGAAGATATATTTGACCAGTTGAAAGTGTATTAGTGGTTTTGAAGATTGATCTTTGAACTAGTTACCATCAGTTGAGAATAAAATAATATGGTATTCAGAAAACCACCTTTCAGAGTAGGTATGGTCATTATGAGTACCTTGTCATGCTATTTGGTTTAACTAATGATCTTTTGGTCTTTATGTCTTTAATGAATAGTATTTTTCATGAGCATATATATATTGTCATAGAAGTATTTGTGGATTACATTCTTGATTACTCTAAGCACAAGGAAGATCAAGTGCATCATTTGAGAGTAGTTCTAGAATTGTTAAAAATCACTGAATTTATTCCAATATTTCAAAATTTGATTTTTGGATTTAATAAGTGGTTTTCTTGAGACAATTGGTGTTGGAGAATGGTATTTCAGTTGATCCTGAAAAGGTGATTTTTTTTATGACATGGGATTAACCATGAAATGTTTTCAGGATTTGGATATTATTTAGTTTAGCTAGATATTATCATCGATTTGTAAAGTAATTCTAAAAAAATATCTGATGACTCCTCTAACTTGGAAGTGAATAAATTTTTCTTGGGATGATAAATTTCAGAGTTATTTGTTTTAGATGGAATTTATTTTGACTACTCTATCTTTGTTGACTCTTATAAAGGCCGGTTAGGTCTATGTGGTCTTTTTTGATGCATCGTGTTCTAGTTTGGGTTGTTTTCATAAGTAGGGTGATCATTTTATTGCCTATGGATATTTAAATCTTAGGAAACGTGATAATAATAACCCAAACCATGATATTGAACTTGTAGCTATGATTCATGCACTTAAGAGTTGGTGGCATTGCCTTTTCAGAGAAAGGTTTACCATGTATTCTGACCACAAGATCTTGAGTTATATCTTATCTAAAAAATATTTGAATCTCTTCTAGAGGTTCTGTGTGTAGTACCTATAATATTTTGACTTTGAAATCACCTATACCTCAGTGAAATGGAATTTCATCATAGATTCTTTGAGTAGGAAACTCCTGACCCTTGTAGTGAAAGAATCATTAGAATAGTGGAACATGGTGTCACTTTTTCACAATTTCATATTAGAGTCTGGGAATCAGGGGTAGAGGTTTCCTTAGCCAATGTTCAGTTTAAATACACTCTTCTCGAGTTGATTCATTAATAATAATATATTGATGATGAGTTTTGTGGAAATAAAGACTCTATTTATGGTGGGAAGACCATTGTTGACTGGTCATTCTCCATAGAGGAAATTCTATGTTATCATAATCATTTTTTGGTACCATTATTGGTCAAGAAATCTATTGTGAGGGATTTCCATAATTCCAAGTTGGAAGTTCACCCAATACTAAGAAGATGTTCTATGACATGTGGTGATGATTCTGGTGGCTAGGTATGATATGGGGCATTGTTGATTTTGTCTCTCTTTGTAATACTTTCCAACAGGTCAATCCTGGGCAGTAAAAGACTTCAGGTTTGCTTCATCCACTTCTAATGATGAATTAGAAGTGGGATGAGATCTCAATGGACTTTTTGATTGGTCTCCCATGTAACCAAATAAAGAATAATGTGATATAGGTTATGATAAATTGGATGAATAAATCAAATCATTTTATACATAATCATGATACAACCAAAGTTCAAGAGTCCAGAAATATCTAAGTGAAAGATATTGTCTATTTTTATGGAGTTTCTTCTGTTATACTCTTTGATAGAGAACCCAATTTTACTTATCACTTTTGGAGGGTCCTTTAGGAAGCATTGGGATCTCGAGTCTATTTGATCACAGCATGTCATCCGTAGTCAGATGGAAGATAGAAAGAGCTATATAAATTCTTGAGGATATGCTCTGTGTCAACATTATCAATTTTGGTAAGGCTTAGGATGACCATTTAGGTCTGGTTAAGTTTTCTTATAATAAGAGTTACCATTACATAATCATAATGGTATCTTTTGAGGCCTAATATGGTTGGCCTTATAAATCTATGTTGTGTTTGTTGGAGAATGGTGAAAGTTCCTTTGTTGGATTGAGCTTAGATCAAGAGACAGTAGCAAAGATTCGGTTGATTACTTAGATAATGTCGATGGAATAGATCCGGTATAGATCTTATGATGATCATCATCACAAACTATTGTAATTTTTAGTTTTTGACCAGGTGTTCTTCAAAGTATCAACTCTTTTGGTTCATCGACAGCTTGGGAGGTAAGGGAATTTTTTTCCTAATTTTTTGGGACCTTTTGAGGTTATTGAGAAAGTTGGGAAAGTTTTTTATTTTTTATAACTTCCACCATAGTTGACATTGATACAAAACATGTTCCATGTATCTCAGCTACAAAAGTATATTTTTTATCCATCTCATGTTCTAAGATGGAGTGATCTTGATGTTGAACCAGATTTATCTATGACTAGACATCTAGTCATGATAGTTGATTCTGAAACCAAGGTATGTTGTGGGTGGATGATACCTTTGGTTCAAGTGCTATGGAATCCTGGTTCTAATTCTCATAATATGTGGGAGAGATAGGCATTTATGATATAGAATCAACCTCATCTTTTTGAAATTGAATCTTCTTAACAGGATTTCTAGGGATTGAAAGTTTCTATGGTGGGGAGGTTGCAACATCCGGCTACTACTTTTAGGTTCTCTTCAATCCCTTTTTTGATAATTCTATGGTTGGGTCTCATTTAGGGGTAATTTGAGTGCAATTTTGGAAATTTTGGGAAGGATCTTGGGTTGTGCATGATTGGTTCATGGTTTTCCCAAAATGTGTACCCCACTAGTGAAAATCATGCAAACCCAGGTAGTGAGGGTTTTCAGAGTTGGTGTATAGTATAAAAAACCATGCACCCACCAAGGAGAAATTGTTAAACCCCACCAGCTGGTCCACACGGTTAGGCCACACTGTTTGACAAACCGTGTGGCCGGACCCGGATAACAATGCGCATGGGATTTTATTATTCTGTAAAATATTTAAAATTTCCTCAAACCCCTTATTACCTCCCTATCGACTCTAACTTTACCTAATGTGATTTCCTAGATTGGGAGGGCTCCCAAAAACCAATTTTTTCTCCTCCAAACCCTTTCTAAGGTACATCGAATCTAGGCAGTCATCATTCGATCCTTTATTGGTAATTTTTCCTTCCCTGTTCCTTCTCTCTCACTCTCTTTATCTCTCCTCTCCTCCCTAGGTCTTGCTAGATCTCTATGTTATTTGAGGATCTAATCCACATTATTTTAGATCTTAAATCTAGATTTGATTCTCATATATCCTTTGAAGACATTATTCATTGGAGTTTCCTATTATATATATTCTTTTATGTGATCCCATGATCTATGGTAGGTGGTTCCGTTTATGATTTCACAATTTATTTAACCCTAAATTGATTGATTTAAATTAAATTACTTTAAATTAAATAGTTTAAAACCAAATAATTGTATATTGTGATTGGGATTTGTTTTGGAATGAAAATAGGGGAAAACCCCCAATTCCAGTGAATTGGGGTGTAATGTTGGATTTGAGGGAAATTGTGAAATTTTATCTGGTAGAATTAAATTGTGAAATTTATTTGTGTAATTGAATTAAAATTTGTATTTAATAAAAATGGATTAAATTGTTTTGATGAAAACCCATTGGTTTTATCTTTGAAAAAGACATTAAATGATTAAAAACCTTTTTCGTTTTCAAATAGTAATTGGCATATTGAAATGGGAAATGGGTTAATTGTATTTTAAACAATTTTGAAATAAATTTCCTATTATTGATTATTGTTTGATCACATGCAAGCCTAGGTAGTCAGTGAGTTGTTTGGGATAAACATGCTAGGTTATAATTTCCCTAGAAATATATTGATGCTTTAAAACTCTAACATAAACTTATAAACATATCTTATCCCCATTGGTATTTTGGTTTGTCTTCTTTGGATAGTGTTAGAGGGATGTGTGCACATTTTTGTTATTTTCATATGAGTGAGTGAGGATACCATAACCCGGAACTATTGTACCCCTTGTCATATGACCATATTGCCTATTTGTAATTATTTTGATATATATTCCATTATTATAAATTGTTTTACATGTTCCTTATGAATTTATATAAACTATTTTATATAAAAAATTTATTAATCCATTGTTCAAAATATTTCCATAAATTGAAATGTAAAGCATGATTTGTTTTAAATATGATTTTTTAATTCCATGCCATTTTTTTAAATTGAAATATTTATTTGGATAATTAATTATTTAATATTATTATGGAATCCTTGGTGAGACCCTACTAGGATTTAAGATCATTCCCTATGTATTCCTTCAGGAATTTTTAGATTTTATCCTTCCAGGTTAGAGAAAGTGGAAAACACCACTTGGAGGTGGTAGTTTTTGTTGATATTTGGGATTTGAGTTGTAGTGTACATTGGGAAATTGGGTTGTTTATACCTATTTGAATTCTATAAAGTTATACCTATGGAGTTTTCTTTTGATCATACTAACTTGTAGCTATTTCATTCACTATTTATGAGGAAAATTATTTCCCAGTTTTATCTTGTATGATTCCAGGTGTTAGTCGACAACCTGTAGTAATCAAAAACTCCCTTAGGGATATGTCAAGATCGGCTCAGTTATTAGGGTACCCAGGTATCCAAGTTGGTTTGTGACATTCTCTATCATAATATGTTATCCAAATACAAAGATATATTTAAGAATATATTCATGGCACTTCAAGGTTTTCAACATATCGGGGAACTACTATGACCTTATCGAATTGATATATACACTAAGACATTATCATATTAATGTCATGTAGAAAAATGAAAAATATGTAATAATATGATTTATTAATATTAAAATATTTTAATATATATGTAATCAAAGTATAATAAGTTGTATCTAGAACACCAACTCCATTACCTATAAGCCATATCTATTTAGAATTTTTAAGTGTATGGGTTTATGCTCTTATGATAAGATTTATTCAACATAAATACACTATAACAAAGTTTTTTTTACCAATTATTAGTATTGATACCTCATTCATATTGGGTTTCTTTTCTTATCATGTTAGGATGACTGTCTATATCATTTCAAATTCACTACACATGAGCCAGATCTATGTGGAGAATAAAATTTCCCCTTTAAGAACTATGTGTGGCTTAATGCCTATCCTCATAGGATAAATGGTGATTCCCAAGTCACCTATCTTAGTCTTAGCTACCAAATTATATCACCATTAAATTCCCATCAGTATAAATTTTCTTTATACAAATCAGGTTGTTCCCCCGCTGACTTAGAACCAAGATAAGGAATTATATTTTTTCATGATCCAGATCAGTGTAAATTCTTCTATATGTAGGACCATATCATACAAACTGAAAATAAATGGCATTTTAGTCCTTGTATCATGAAATTAAAATAAAAAATCTAATCCCTAGTTTCATGAATTTAAAATGCATAGCACATCATTCTCTCTATATGAAATTAAACAATGTAGCCAACATCCTAGTTGTATGATTTTAAACTATACATCCACCATTGATCCAGGATTCATGGTTACTTTACCCAGTCCATGTTATAAAAACTTTATACAGCAACACCCTAATAGTCCAAGAATAATGAGCTTAACCTATGTTCACACCTCCCATAGGTTTTCTATGCTAGCATGGGGCTCTTGATTCATGTAAAGTTTACCTAGACCAATTTTTTCATAGTTGACCTCACTCATTTTAGGCTATAAAACAATAAACTACGTATCTTGGAGATCACATCAGGATTGATTTCACATTGTGTTGCATTCCCCTCCATCTGTATTTAATATACCCTAATGATTACAGTGAATCAGGTATATTAGAGTCACACTTGACTAATACCCTCATCTATATGTGTTCCCTTATAGAGGTTTATGTGATATTATAACCTCAGTATATCATTCCCGATTTTTCACTCTCATGTAATATGAATTATTTATAATCACCCCTTTTTTCTCACACCAATATTGACTTGTGAGCTTAGGGGTTGTGGTTGATTAACATGATAAATATACATTATAATTAGAATTGGGGATACCTAAGTCCAAAATACATTAATTTAAACTATATATCATGTGATACTTGTTGTATTGCCTTAAAATATATGAAATATGGTATATACCTCATGAACATTAAGCTTCTTGGAGTAGTTCATTTTATAAAACTTAATATTCTTACATGAGAGTCAAATCCATGTAAGAATTTTTAGCATATCGTTCTTTATTCATGAACCTATATTAAGACAAAATTTACCCCATTTTCAATAATTACATCCTAATGTTTGGGACTTGTTAATTCATTTGGTGTTTTTCATCCATTAGCTTTTTGTTAAGATGAAACCGTTATATCTTTCTCTTCCACATGATCTAGATCTATGTTGATAATTATGAGAATTATGTGTGGCTTGATTCCTGGTATTCTAATATTTATAGTTATGTTCATATTTCATAGTTTGTAATCAGTCACAAATTTCATTAAAAATCTAATCAAAAGACCTTAAACTATAAGACATAATGTCATAGTCAAAATATCTTAAACTGCATGACATGTAGTCCTTATCCCATGACCTTAAACTATGTGACATATGGTCCATCCTACATGACCCTTAAACTAGTTGGAGTGATCCATTTTATATAACTTAATATACTTACATGAGAGTCAGATCCATGTAATAATTTATGATGTATGTTCCTTATCCATGAACCTACATTAAGACAAAATTTCCCCCATTTTCAATAACTCTGTCCTAGTGTTTGGGACTTCTTAATTTATATCAGTTTTTTCCCTCCCATATCTAAAATGTGGGATGAAATCATTATATATTCCTCATGTACATGAGAAAAATCTATGTAGATACTTATAATAACTAAGTGTGGATTGATTCTTGGTATTTCAAGATACTTAACAGCATCTAGATTTCTTAGTTTGGACTTAGATGAAAATTTCATTATGGTTATAGTAATAATAACTTAAATTTCATTAAATGATGTATTATTCCCAAGACCTTAAACTACATGTTACGTGGTCCTTGTTTCATAACCTTAAACTACATGATATATGGTATATCCTGTATAACCCTTAAACTAATTGGAGTGGTTCATTTTACATGACCTAATATCCTTACATGAGAGACAAATCCATAAAAACATTTGGAATATAGTTCCTTATTTTTTATCCTATATTAAGAAAAAATGATACCTAATTTCATGAATTACATCCTAGAGTTTGGTTTATATTAATTTTATTCAATATTTCTCCACCCATATCACGATGTTTAAATCAAATCATTATTTCATCCTCTTGTGCATGAGCCAGATTTGTGTTGAGACATACAAGAACTATATATGTATTTATTCATATTATTATAGGATATATAGATATTTCAAAATTTCTTAGTTTAGACTTGGATATAAATTTCATTAAGGTCTAATGTGAGACAAAAATTCCATAATTTCTATCTACTTTTCAATGATAATTAACTTACTGATCTAAATTAAACCTGGGTAATTAGTTCATTTCTGTAATTTAAAAATTTTGGAAACTATTTATAATGGATTTAAATATTATTTTTAGTGATTTTATATTTATTTGGATTTAATTGACAATCCATACATTGATTTTGAATTCGTGAATTTAATTATTTAAAGGCTTTCACATTTGGTTTCTATTATTTTAAATCAATTTGATTTTTTATTTTAACAAATCCTAGATCAAAATCTTGTATTTCACTATATATGGTCTTAAAATTATAATTGAGGAATCTTATGACATCCCATAATATGATTTTATCCCATAAAACATCACCTAAAAATAGTAAAGTCCAGATCATAATACTTTTCCTAGACAAGCATATGACTTCAACATGTTGATCATAAGACTTCAGTGGATGGATCGTATGACATCCTAATTGTGTGACTTTGAAATTGTATGACTTCACTGTCGATTGTAGGACTTATCGAGTGTTGTTTAAACATTAAAGGGATACATGCTCATGTAAGGTTATCTAGAATGTTTCAATTTCTTTTTAAAGGTTTAAAGCTACACTTTTGAAGAGATACATAAGATAATTGAGGCATCCTATAGACAACATAAGGGTGAAGAGCTGGTGTAAATGAGATATGTAAGAGTATAAATGAGGTACTAAGCACTAAGTTAAGGTATTACATCCACACTGCCACTATGTAAGGGTACTCATAAGGTTTTGTATAAGGTTACAACTGTGGGAATACAATTACAAATACCCAAATTAGAAAAAAAATCAAATCAAATTCCACTTTCACTTTTTCACTAAAATCTTGGAAAGATCAAACAAATGATCAATGTGGTGATCATCAAGATGAATAAGGAGTATTGATATCAAGGAATAATGATGTGAAAATCTAGAAGATTTGAGATGCCCAGATTTATCAACTACAATCATTAAAGTTATACATGTAGAACTCATCAGAGGAAGAATAATATGTTCACAAATTGACACTGATTTTCAAGAGAGAGGAAAAAAGAATTTGTTATGGGTAAAAATATTTCCCTATATCATTTTTTAATTATATTTAACTCCTTTATATTGTAGTATAGTAAATTTTATGATTTATTCATTTTCAATTTTAATGTTAATTTAATTCTATTCTTCATTCAATTGTGTTGTTCTTTTCTCACTCGTTTATTTGTGTTTCTTAAGCACTATGAATTTTAAATGATATTGAACTCCATGATTATATAGAGTTAACAAATTTTGGGTGGTATTTGGGGAATAATAGTGGGATTATTGAATTTATTCATCTCAATTCACAATAGATATATTCCCTAATTATGTGTGACAGTGAAGGTGAAGAGTATAGATGTGAGTGCAACTCCATTCTCCATCAACATGGCCACATCCTTCCATTGATGAACTTAAAAAAATAGTTAATGTTATTATTGAAGGTATTTTGGGTATATATTTATTCTCAAACATCATAAAATAGAGTATTATGAGTAGATACATAGTATTGGATCTACTTGTTGGACTATATTTTTTAGAACATGTGAAAATTATGATGAAACCCATTGAAATTCACCCCTAGAATATCAACATTTTCTTGTTGAATTTAGTGTGTTTATTTTTCCTTTTTTTAAAATTCATTAAATTAAAAAAAACAAGCATATTACAATTTCTACCTTTACTTAAAATATAGAAAAATAAAAAAAATATGATAATAGTGAACATCCAAGTCTAACTCCTTGATAAAAAAACTTGTGGTTATCATTAAGCTATGCATTGGGGATTTAAATTCTAAATTTAATGCCCTCTATAATGATGCCCTAGAAAACATGGTGTTTTTTCTAGTGATATGGGATGACTATTCACTACATCATGCACATCTGTGATTAGTGTTTTCTACTTTCACTTATTTTTTATTTTTTTTCTATTTTCATTATTTATTTCTTTATATGTTACTGTGTTTATTAAATTGTGTGACCCATTTCCTCTTAATGTACCCCAATTATTATTACCAGTTATAAAGGTTTAGTGATCTTATTTCCATGGTCAATCAATCACTTAATATTCAAGATAATAAATATTTTTACCCACAAGTGTAGGAAGAATAGGAGGAGAAAACACTCAACATGGATAAACTAAAGAACCTACTTGATCAAGTCACATCCACTTTTCAAAAAAAATTGGAAAATAAGAAAAATAATACCATTGGAAGGTATAGGAAGATGAACTAGAAATTCATCCCCTAATAATCTCAATATTGAAGTTGGAATAATATCTTAAAGAAGATGAAGACTAACCACTGTCTACTCCTAAAAATATTTTCCAAGTGGCCATGCACTTTCAAGAGAAGTTAGATGATGATATCAATGTGGGGTATTATTATTTCCTAGAATTAATTTATTATTATCTTAATGAAACTGAATTAAAATTAGATTCCACTTTTGTTTATACCTTGGATTTAGTACCTTTCTTACAGGACCTAGATAGTGATGATAAATAAGGAAAGGATGGGCTCAATTTTAAAGAAAAGTTGTAATGTAATTTATTTTCCTCATCCATGCTTGAAGACTTCCAATAGGAATTATACTTCAAAAAATAACAACAATACAAAATAAATGAGGGGAGATTCAATTTAAATAGATTTCACTTGGATTTTATTAATTATGAATTTCATTATTATTTACCTTGTTATAAACATAAAGATTCAGCTACACTTGTGATTACCCTTGATGATGATGATGATGAACCAGAGTTGGCCACCATAGAAGTGAAACTGGAGAAGGAAATATAAAACAAGGCTTCCTAGTTTAAAGAAAAAGATATGAATAAAACGTTATTTGATAATATGAGTAAATATTTCTTGAAAGAGTTATAATAGGATTCCATAAGAGTGGTGGATAAATTTAAAGAAGTGTAAGCACTTATAGGTCCAACCTAATGATAACCCATTCATATATACCAATAATATTACATGGAGGTAGGAAAATTAGAGAATGAGTTCACATTTTCCTCTCATAACAAAATAGAATAATAAGTTGACATATATATATATATGAGAATTTAAATTTAAACTCCAACTATATTAATTCATTTCGATTATAATTGCTTACTAACTTTCCCCTGGATGAAAATTGTGAATGAACGTCATTGGAGAAGCTACTGGAAAAGTAATACATAAGATTTATAGTTGAGGAGAACCCATAAATCATCATTCCAACCCACATTATGAGATACACAACACTATTTAGGGAGTGGAAATGAATCACCCTATCAAAGGGGACCTCTAAGAATAAGTAAAGATAAGAATCCATTTAAGGGAATGTATTTTTTGGTTTATATCACATAAAAAACATCCTCTAGAAGATTGGGGATGATTACAAATAAATCTAGTTATGGATATTAAAAACAACAGACCCCCTTAGGGGGGGCCAAAGATTCCTTCCCCATTATCTTTAATTTTTAATTTTATTTTATTTTCAATAAAATTTCTCATTTAAATTATATTTTTATATAGGATTGTATGGAGGGAATCATCTTGGAGAGAAATAATAAAATTAAAATTTGAATTAAAATAATCTTCCCATCTAATAACCAGGTTATTTTTAACCTTTAAATTTATTTATTTATTTTATGTTTTTCATTAATCTACTATAAATTAAATTTTTAGGTGTTCAATAATTGTGGGTAAAGTGATTCAAAACTATTTAGAATTAGTTTAAAGGCCTTTTATGTTCTATTTTTTGTATTCTAAAAAATTGATACTTTTTTTCTTTAGTGATTAGTATTTTTTGTCTTTTTAGGCTAGTAAACTTGATAATAAATTGTTTTCTTGCCTATTTTATGATTACATTTTATTATTGAAAAAATCATTAGTTATGAAACTATTTGAATTACATGATTTATGAGTGATTTTCACCACCATTTTCATGTAAATTTTATTTTATAACTAGGAGAATGAGTTTTATTGAAAATGTGGAAGAATAATTTTAATCATAACATTAGGAAAATATACTTTTGAACTTGAACCTAGGAAACATATAATTTATTAAAAATAACACGTAATGGATCCAAATAAAAATATAACTAGTTAATTCATTTGTAACTTTAGTAAAATGGTAAATTAGGATCCCATAATGAAGTTTTGAGATGATTAGGCATTGGGTGCATGAGTAATAAAATCCCTCTATAAATTCAATAATTTATATGCACATACATGGTAGGGAAAAATTAAATAAATTTTTAATTATCAAAAATGAATATATTTAATGTGTATATAATATTGAACCTAAATGAATAAGGGTAAAATTGACTTATAAAAATATAATTTGATTTATATTAAGGAAGTGGAAAATGGATCTTTAGTTTTAGGAACTTAGAAGAAATTTATAAATGAAATTTCTCCATGTTAAAGTTTTAATTACAATATAATTTATTTATTTAACTCATATAATTGGTACTTTGGCTTGAATTGAAGTAGGTAACTGGGATTGATTCTCATATGTGGCATAAAATTTCAAGCAATGGATAAATTTTTGTCTCCCTTCATTTTTTATGTGTGTATTTGAAACTGAGCAGAAAAAATACTTATAATAAGTATAATTATTTGTATTTATCGAGAGTGAAATAGAGTAAGTATGGGGGAGTGATTTTATCCAACATCTACATAATTTTTGTCTTCTTCTCAATGATAATTAATACTTTAATCTAAGTGAAACTCGAGTAATTAGTTCGTTTTTGTTACTTTTGGAAAATATATACACTATTTTTTAGTGACTTTAAACATGATTTTTAGTGGTTTTATATTTATTTTTATTTAATTAATAAGACATAAATTTATTTTTATTTCTAGAATTTAATTTTTTTTAAAGGATTACAATTTTGGTTTCCATTATTTTAAATCAATTTTATTTTTTGTTTGTATAAATTCTATATTAAAATCTTATATTTTCACCAGAGTAGGTCTGAAAAATGAAAAAGGTAGGATTGTATGACTTCCTATAATATGAGTTTTCTCAGATAGAATAATTATGATAATATAAAATTTTATATTATAAAATTTTCCTATAAAAACATGTGAATTCAATATGTTTATCGTAATACTTAAGTGGTTAGACCATATGACTTCTTGATAGTATGACTTTTCAAATATATGAATTCACTGATGATCATAAGACTTCCCAAGAATTATGTCAATGTACAAGGGACACATGATCACATAAGGGTAATTTATTTTTTTATGTTTTGAATAAAGGTACAGAGTATCACCTCAAAAGATATTTGCAAAGGTCACTGAGGCATCCTACAAGCTATGTAATTATAAGGCCCCATCCTTAAACCTTACTTAATCTTGATTTATTACAAGATTACACATTGAGGATCTTTTCAGGTTTAGAGTTTTAGAGAATTAGATCATGAAACTTGCATTACATTCCACATTTAAACAAAGTTGTCACATAAAAGAAAATATTCATTCTTCCCATCAACGGAAACATATTTAAAATAAAACACGGATTCTTTCTTGACACATCCTTGACACTATCATCACATCATGTACCTTTCCCTTGACCTGTGAAAAACATTTCAAAAACTTGGGATGAGCATAAAAAGCTCAGTAAGGGTTATAAAAATATGGAAAGGAAACATGAGTTCATATATACATAAGAATTAAATCATACTTTACCCATAAAACATAGGCACTTTAACATACCTCATCAAACCATGAATAAATTAAAGAAATCATAAGACATAAAGGTAACTTGAGGCATTCATAACATTCTTACGTAGGGAGTAACCCTCTTGGTTACGTTTTGGAATACCCATCACAGTATATTCCCTAAATCTATTCGGAGAAACCTTAACATTTCACTCCCTCGCGTTACCCAATGCATTGGAGAGCTATAACGGGCTCACCCGCCCTTAGTTTATCACGGAACCACCCGTCTTCATAATAATTCCCAAGAACCATAACATAATCATATCACATAAAACATGCATAAAGGAAACATATCATTTCCAAATTTCAATCATGAGATATCAATACAACACATTGATATAATAAAAACATTATGAAAACCATTTTCAATACCAAAGTAAAAGAAAATTAAAACATGGTATTTATTTTTCTTTTTAAAAAAAAGGTATGGCTTGTAGAGGAAGTCGAAACTCAAATAACGGTCACGGCGGCGGAGAAGTCGTTGTCGCCACATACGTACGACAAAAACATTCCCTTTTGTCGTTTAGTAAACGCTTCGTATAAAAAAGATTCCTTTTGAATAAATGTAAAAGTCAAAGGGTTTTATACACCGTATAAAATAAGGTTGTGTATAAAACAAAATATGCCTCAATGAAAGGAGATTGAGACGAAGTCCCATACAAAGACGGTATCCTTGGTTTAAGGATAAATCAATTACATAATTATGTGTGACAAACGAATACACCAAATATAAGTGGATATTAAGTGTAAAATAATCAAATGTCATTCACACATATTCAAAGGATGACATATTCAATAACTACATGTTGCACCCAAAGAAATCGAAATTGGGTTAAGAAGTTCCCTTGACAGCCTAACGGTGTCACATCAAAATGAGTTGATGAGAGATAAAAAAAAGGATATCTCATCACTTGGACATAAAATTTACATCAATAAGGATATATGAGAACATATACCAATATATCAATATGTAAAATAAAATACCCAACAAAAGAAGTCCTTTAAAAAGAGGAGGGTGAAAGGTTCCCTTACCGACATGGGTATCTTTCGAAACATACGCCCCGTGAAAGAAGGACAATACAACATTGATGTAAATACTCATAAATGAAATATTATTACACAATGAGTAAAATAATGGTCAGTACATACAACAATCAAAGGAAATTGTGGCAAATGTAGCATAAATCTCACAGGAATAAAAGTGAGATGAAAAATCCCTTACGAAAACTCGGCAGCCTAACAGCGCCACTTAAAACTTACAAAAATGGATTGATGAGATCAAATAGGGTATCTCATCACATTAAAATAAAATTTACAGAAATAGGAATATAAAATAACATCCCCCATCATAAAAAGAGGATCTTAAAAGAAGTGACATAAAGGAGAGTACTTAAAGAGAAAGAGAGAGGTTAGATCTCTTACGAAAATTCGGCAGCCTAACGGCGCCACTCAAAACTTCCAAAATGGATTGATGAGAGGAAAATAGGGTCTCTTATCATATGAACATAATAATTACATTAGTATTAATATAAAATAACATCCCAATCATAAGAAAGATGATCTTAAAAGGAATGACATAAAAGAGTGTACTTAAAAAGAAAGAGAGGTGTAGGATCCCTTACCTCGGGTCCGACTTGACTCGATCATTCTTTAACGTCCTGAATAATAAAATTGAGTTAATTTCCACTTTATTAACCTTTTTCTAGTTAATTATTCCTTTTAGATCACTTATTGTCATGTTATAAACATTATGTAATCATTTAAGTTAATAATGTTTTTTTTGTCGATATTTGGTTCTTAAGTCGAAAGTGGACTTCTTACAATTACATGTTGTTCGTGTGGTCAAAGGTTCTTTATATCCAGAATTACATTCCTGATTTGGATAGAATATATATCATATATATCCAGAATATACATGTATTTATAATATTACATAATCATTTAGAGGTAAGAAATGAAATGCACCATTCATGGAGACGGTAAGCCGTACGTACGCATGAACCCTACTTTCATTTCTTTGTCATATTAATGGAATTAAAACTAAATTAGAGGTATGTATATTTTAATTACAGAATTATATTCATCATTTAGATGTATCATTAATCATATATATCCATTATATACATGTACTTATAATAGTACATTACATTTGGGGATAAGAAATGAAATGCACCATTCATGGAGACGGTAAGCCGTACGTACGCATGAACGCTACTTTCATTTCTATCTCATACTTTAATGGAAAGAAATAATAATGATATATAGGTATATTATAATTCCAGTATAACATCATATATAATAACATTAAATCCATCCTTTATATGTCCCACGTATGGCATTAACGAATCACATCACTTTGAGGGGGAGGTAGTCCGCACTTCCTAAAATGAAGATATCGTGTATACCCATAATGGAAACAATAATGGTATGCCATAAATGAAAAATACAGAAGCTTAAGGAAAGAATAAACATATTATATATCATATATAAAAATAGTGACATCATAATGGCCACCTTTGAAGGTGTTAAATGAGTATTGAACAATCATCATTTCGGGAGGCAGAATTTCGCCATCCACGGAAACCGTATGTTCTTTAACCATTTTATGTAGTTGTGTGAGAGTGTATCTAGAATAAATCTTATAACAACATCCTAGTATATTGAAGATACTGGTGTTGTTACAAAAGAAGTAAATAAAAAGAGTTTAGGGGGTTGGAGAAGCAAAATAAAACAAATGAACATGAGAGAATGAATTACCTTTAAAAGTGTAACTCCTTTTGATTTGAGCCTAAAGGCTTCCTTTGAAAGGATTCTGCCCAAAGGGAATCCTCTAGGATTAGGAGAGGGATGTGGAGAGAGTAAATGGGCAGGGTATGGCCGAGCCAAAGGCTTGAGGAGTGTGTGAAATGAGGTAGAGGTGGGGGCCTTTTATAAGAGGAGAGGAGGGGCACTTTTGGAAATCATGAAACTATTATTTTATTTTCAAAAGTGTTTCGAATTTCTAAGGTCCCACATTGATATATTTATAAGATAATATGATAAGTCTTCGAAATATTCCCATCCAATAGTTTTTGGACAAGTGTAGGTCTTAGATTTTATATTATCGTTTCATTTTATTTAAACTGTTCATTAATGAGGTCATCGTTGCATCATCATGATGTCATAATTAAATTAATTTATTTAATGTCTAAAAATTATAACAAAAATATCCTGATGTAGGAAATATTTTTATCTTTCCAAAGAGTATTTATAGACAAATATATGATTAGTATAACCCCTTCTAAAAATTGATTTAGTAAAACAATTTATGTTAGTGTCATTTTCACCTTTATTTTAAAAAAAGGCATTAAAGTCATTATCTCACCCAAGAGGCTCCATAGGGTCCCCTAAATCGACCCATGGGTGGTCTTGGTCGGAAATGACTCATCCAATATGGGTAGGACAAGTTTCATGGTGTTTTCATATTTTTATAATATCATTTTTACCTTAAATTACACTAATTACCTCTAATCGCGATTAATGAAAAAAAGTTACTATTCACCAAAAAATGATTTTCATCCCATTGAACCACATTTTACATACTAATGACAACCATGTATGTCGGATTTTCAAAATTCAATACACATTAGTGTTAAACTTTCATTTAACTGAAAAATCAGTTTGCTTGATTACCACTTAGTGGTTTCACTATTCATCAAAAATTAGAGTTTTTCAGAAAATTACCAAAAAATCACTCTAAGCTATATTCGATATTCCGAATTCAAAAATGATGTTTATATTACCTAATTAAAATAATATAAGTAGAATTAATTAATTTAATAATTAACTCCCGCTGTCAAAACAAATAGCGTGTTTTTAAGAAACAATATATATCAAAAGATTGATATTTGTTTATGTCGAATTTCAAAGTGAAATTAATTCCAAAGTCCACCGTTGAATAAAATGGTAAAAATATTTTATAGTTTCACTTTAAAACCAATTCAAAAGATAATCTAATCATATAAATAAATTATATTAAAAGAGGTTTTGAATTAAAATACAACATTTTTCACTTATTCATAAAAAATGAACTTTATCAGAAGAATAAAAAAAACATACACAAAGTAAATTTTGATGTCCCAATTATAAAGAAGGATTATATTTGGTCCAAAATAATGTATAAAAGTGACCAAAACTATATTTAAAGAGGGTTCTCCATCAAAAGGTGATAAGTGAACCTTTAGTGAAAACTAGGGCATATACGCCTAAAATTGAATTCTTTCTGTATTTTAAGCATTTATCTTTTATTGGATAAATGTAAAAACATTTAAAAACATATATAATCATATTTTAGTTATTTCTATCCATTCTCGCCAATACAACGGCTACATGTTAACTTCCATTTAAAATAATATTATTTTATTATTAGAGTGCAACGTAAGATTCCCAAGAAACTCGTTGTTGCGTGTTGGGTACGCCATCGAGCATAGCGTCCCCTTTAAAGTCATATTAATATTTTATTCACAAATATGGATAAATATGAAAATTTCATATTCTTTATTTACCTGGGGTGTTACATCCTTCCCCCCTTTTGGGAATTGCGTCCTCGCAATTTTAAAATTGGGCTTGGAAACATCCTTGAAAGTCCCACATCGGAAGAAGAGTCGGTAAAACAATCACTTTAAAATAAAGAAAGATAAGTACAAAGGTCACCTGAGTTAACCCATACTAGGATTCCAAGTATGAAAACATGGACATGGAGGAGAAAACATAGGGTCATGTTCTGATGAAGAGTGATAGAAAACATGTTTAGGAGAAAGTTAACCGTGATAAAATCACAAACTTGTGATGGGTTAAACGGTATTCGATTCCCCAGTAGGAAAAGTTAATAGACAACATTTTTGTTTTAAGATACTTTTTATTAGGGAATTTATTCATAAGGAAACATAATCACTTATCATGTTGACTTTCAACTTTTATTATATTCCTTACACAAACTCATATTTTCTCCAAAAGGCGAGTATTTAGGAAGACTTGTTCACATTAAGAGTACTATAATCAACTTTTAGAGAATCACCTAATCCACAAAAGAGAAATATATACTTCCCATGTCTTTAGACTTTAACCAAAACCAAAACCAAAAAGGCTAGTACAAGACCAGATAATCCAGAAAAGGATAACCCTTTATAAAAAGAAAATCTATTCTTAACCTCCAAAATTTGTCCAACAAAACCCAAAGTTCAACGAGGACCATTAGATAAACAATTTGTCCATAAAATTCTTCAAAGTAAACCAATCTAAGATTGAAACCCAAATATTTGAAGGATTTATTCACATAGTCTTCCAAGTTAAATCGTAACATTTATCTCCAAACAACATCAGTTGCTCCTAAAGTCTCGTATTGAAAAGTAATTAACCTAATCACATATCCTCCATGATAGGTTAATCATTTTCATAAATAACCCAAAATCAACTTACTCTTAATTCATAAAATCATATAACTAGAAAGAATCAGTCAAACTAACCAGGGACTTCACGTAGTCCAGTGGTAGGTGATAAATACCAGTCTCACTTTGGTTGTGGGTTCGATTCCCTCAGCATTGTCCGACGCGACGGGTTGTCACACGGTCTGCGTGTTGCCCTTTTTCCAAAACTATATAATTCTCAAAACATTTCCCAAAACGAGATAAAATCTTCAAAAATAAACATAACATATTTTCACCTCAATTTTATCTCATGCCTTTCATTTTCCATCATAATATATAATAACCCATAATTACCTCAAAAGTAAGGATCATATAAACCCTAATGGTTACCTTTTTAATTATTACCTGAACTTCCACATCGATTGGTCATCTCGCACATGATGCATTATAGAACATACCAAGGTTCACGTGGTTGATCATGACTCCTTGATAGTTGGTTTAGAACAACCACGAGTTTCCTCATTGAATACCCCATTTCATCGAGTCTCTTAATCAGAGAACCACCACAGTTTCCTTCAAACCAATTGTCACTTTGGTGCCTGCGAGATCCAGCCATTCACTAAAAATAGAAATGTCAGTGTGAGTATATCAACAAAACCATCATGTACTAATGAGGAAGGTAAACACTAAGATATACTTACTCATTCACTTTATCTAAAACTAGGACTCTTTCTGAAATCCTAACCATTATGGTAATGTCACTTATGCTTAGAGAATACCCTAACCACTAAAGTTATCTAAACCGACCTTTGATACCAACTATAAGGCCCCAGCCTTAAACCTTACTTAATCTTGAGTTATTACAAGATTACACATTAAGGATCTTTTCAGGTTTAGAGTTTTAGAGAATTAGATCATGAAACTTGCATTACATTTCACATTTAAACAAAGTGGTTACATAAAAGACAATATTCATTCTTCCCATCAACGGAAAAATATTTAAAATAAAACACGGATTCTTTCTTGACACATCCTTGACACTATCATCACATCATGTACCTTTCCCTTGATCTGTGAAAAACATTTCAAAAACTTGGGATGAGCATAAAAAGCTCAGTAAGGGTTATAAAAATATGGAAAGGAAACATGAGTTCATATATACATAAGAATGAAATCATACTTTACCCATAAAACATAGGCACTTTAACATACCTCATCAAACCATGAATAAATCAAAGAAATCATAAGACATAAAGGTAACTTGAGGCATTCATAACATTCTTACGTAGGGAGTAACCCTCTTGGTTACGTTTTGGAATACCCATCACAGTATATTCCCTAAATCTCTTCGGAGAAACCTTAACGTTTCACTACTTCACGTTACCCAATGCATTGGAGAGCTATAATGGGCTCACACGCCCTTAGTTTATCACGGAACCACCCGTCTTCATAATAATGCCCAAGAACCATAACATAATCATATCACATAAAACATGCATAAAGGAAACATAACATTTCCACATTTCAATCATGAGATATCAATAAAACACATTGATATAATAAAAACATTATGAAAACCATTTTCAATACCAAAGTAAAAGAAAAGTAAAACATGGTATTTATTTTTATTTTTAAAAAAAATTTATGGCTTGTAGAGGAAGCCGAAACTCAAATAACGGCCACGGCGGTGGAGAAGTCGTTGTCACCGCATACGTACGACAAAAACATTCCCTTTTGTCGTCTAGTAAACTCTTCGTATAAAAAAGATTCCTTTTGAATAAACATAAAAGTCAAAGGGGTTTATACACCGTATAAAATAAGGTTGTGTATAAAACAAAATATGCCTCAATGAAAGGAGATTGAGACGAAGTACCATACAAAGACGGTATCCTTGATTTAAGGATAAATCAATTACATAATTATGTGTGACAAACGAATACACCAAATATAAGTGGATATTAAGTGTAAAATAATCAAAGGTCATTCACACATATTCAAAGGATGACATATTCAATAACTACATGTTGCACCCAAAGAAATCGAAATTGGGTTAAGAAGTTCCCTTGACAGCCTAACGGCGTCACATCAAAATGAGTTGATGAGAGATAAGAAAAGGATATCTCATCACTTGGACATAAATTTACATCAATAAGGATATATGAGAACATATCCCAACATATCAATATGTAAAATAAAAGACCCAACAAAAGAAGTCCTTTAAAAAGAGGAGGGTGAAAGGTTCCCTTACCGACATGGGTATCTTTCGAAACATACGCCCCGTGAAAGAAGGACAATACAACATTGATGTAAATACTCATAAATGAAAGAATATTACACAATGAGTAAAATAATGGTCAGTACATACACCAATCAAAGGAAATTGTGGCAAATGTAGCATAAATCTCACAGGAATAAAAGTGAGATGAAAAATCCCTTACGAAAACTCGGCAGCCTAACGGTGCCACTTAAAACTTCAAAAAATGGATTGATGAGATAAAATAGGGTATCTCATCACATTAAAATAAAATACACCGAAATAGGAATATAAAAGAACATCCCCCATCATAAAAAGAGGAGCTTAAAAGAAGTGACATAAAGGAGAGTACTTAAAGAGAAAGAGAGAGGTTAGATCTCTTACGAAAATTCGGCAGCCTAACGGCGCCACTCAAAACTTCCAAAATGGATTGATGAGAGGAAAATAGGGTATCCCATCATATTAACATAATAATTACAGTAGGATTAATATAAAATAACATCCCAATCATAAGAAAGATGAGCTTAAAAGGAATGACATAAAATAATGTACTTAAAAAGAAAGAGAGGTGTAGGATCCCTTACCTCGGGTCCGACTTGACTCGATCATTCTTTAACGTCCTGAATAATAAACTGGAGTTAATTTACACTTTATTAAGAACCTTTTTCTAGTTAATTATTACTTTTAGATCACTTATTGTCATGTTATAAACATTATGTAATCATTTAAGTTAATAATGTTTGTTTTGTCGATATTTGGTTCTTAAGTCGAAAGTGGACTTCTTACAATTACATGTTGTCCGTGTGGTCAAAGGTTCTTTATATCCAGAATGACATTCCTGATTTGGATAGCATATATATCATATATATCCATCATATACATGTATTTATAATATTACATAATCATTTAGAGGTAAGAAATGAAATGCACCGTTTATGGAGACGGTAAGCCATACGTACGCATGAACGCTACTTTCATTTCTTTGCCATATTAATGGAATTAAAACTAAATGAGAGGTATGTATATTTTAATTCCAGAATTATATTCATAATTTAGATGTATCATTCATCATATATATCCATTATATACATGTACTTATAATAGTACATTACATTTGGGGATAAGAAATGAAATGCACTGTTCATGGAGACGGTAAGCCGTACGTACGCATGAATGCTACTTTCATTTCTATCTCATACTTTAATGGAAAGAAATAATAATTATATATAGGTATATTATAATTCCAGTATAACATCATATATAATAACATTAAATCCATCCTTTATACGTCCCACGTATGGCATTAACGAATCACATCACTTTGAGGGGGCGGTAGTCCGCACTTCCTAAAATGAAGATATCGTGTATACCCATAATGGAAACAATAATGGTATGCCATAAATGAAAAATACAGAAGATTAAGGAAAGAATAAACATATTATATATCATATATAAATATAGTGGCATCATAATGGCCACCTTTGAAGGTGTTAAATGAGTATTGAACAATCATCGTTTCGGGAGGCAGAATTTCGCCATCCACGGAAACCGTATGTTCTTTAACCATTTGATGTAGTTTTGTGAGAGTTTAGCTCGAATAAATCTTATAACAACATCCTAGTATATTGAAGATACTGGTTTTGTTACAAAAGAATCAAATAAAAAGAGTTTAGGGGGGTGGAGAAGCAAAATAAAACAAATGAACATGAGAGAATGAATTACCTTTAAAAGTGTAACTCCTTTTGATTTGAGCCTAAAGGCTTCCTTTGAAAGGATTCTTCCCAAAGGGAATCCTCTAGGATGAGTAGAGGGATGTTGAGAGAGTAAATGGGCAGGGGATGGCCGACCCAAAGGCTTGAGGAGTGTGTGAAATGAGGTAGAGGTGGGGGCCTTTTATAAGAGGAGAGGAGGGGCACTTTTGGAAATCATGAAACTATTATTTTATTTTCAAAAGTGTTTCGAATTTCTAAGGTCCCAAATTGATATATTTCTAATATAAGATGATAAGGATTCGAAATATTCCCATCCAATAGTTTTTGGACAAGTGTAGGTCTTAGATTTTATATTATCGTTTCATTTTATTTAAACTGTTCATTAATGAGGTCATCGTTGCATCATCATGATGTCATAATTAAATTAATTTATTTAATGTCTAAAAATTATAAAAAAAATATCCTGATGTAGGAAATATTTTTATATTTCCAAAGAGTATTTATAGACAAAAATATGATTAGTATAACCCCTTCTAAAAATTGTTTTAGTAAAAAACTTTATGTTAGTGTCTTTTTCACCTTTATTTAAAAAAAAGGCATTAAAGTCATTATCTCACCCAAGAGGCTCCAAAGGGTCCCCTAAATAGACCCATGGGTTGTCTTGGTCGGACATGACTCATCCAATAGGGGTAGGACAAGTTTCATGGTGTTTTCATATTTTTATAATATCATTTTTACCTTAAATTACACTAATTACCTCTAATCGCGATTAATGAAAAAAAGTTACTATTCACCAAAAAAATATTTTCATCCCATTGAACCACATTTTACATAATAATGACAACCATGTATGTAGGATTTTGAAAATTCAATTCACATTAGTGGTAAACTTTCATTTAACTGAAAAATCAGTTTGCTTGATTACCACTTAGTTGTTTCACTATTCATCAAAAATTGGAGTTTTTCAGAAAATTACCAAAAATTCACTCTAAGCTATATTAGATATTCCAAATTCAAAAATGATGTTTATATTACCTAATTCTAATAATATAAGTAGAATTAATTAATTTAATAATTAACTCCCGCTGTCAAAACAAATAGCGTGTTTTTAAGAAACAATATATATCAAAAGATTGATATTTGTTTTTGTCGAATTTCAAAGTGAAATTAATTCCAAAGTCCACCATTGAATAAAATGGTAAAAATATTTTATGGTTTCACTTTAAAACCAATTAAAAAGATAATCTAATCATATAAATAAATTATATTAAAAGTGGTTTTGAATTAAAATACAACATTTTTCACTTATTCATAAAAAATGAACTTTATCGGAAGAATAACAAAAACATACACAAAGTAAATTTTGATGTCCCAATTATAAAGAAGGATTATATTTGTTCCAAAAGAATGTATAAGAGTGACCAAAACTATATTTAAAGAGGGTTCTCCATCAAAAGGTGATAAGTGAACCTTTAGTGAAAACTAGGTCATATACGCCTAAAATTGAATTCTTTCCATATTTTAAGCCTTTATCTTTTATTGGATAAATGTAAAAACATTTAAAAACATATATAATCATATTTTAGTTATTTATATCCATTCTCGCCAATACAACGGCTACATGTTAACTTCCATTTAAAATAATATTATTTTATTATTATAGTGCAACGTAAGATTCCCAAAAAACTCGTTGTTGCGTGTTGGGTACGCCATCGAGCATGGAGTCCCCTTTAAAGTCATATTAATATTTTATTCACAAATATGGATAAATATGAAAATGTCATATTCTTTATTTACCTGGGGTGTTACAGTAATGGTGAATATCAAATATTGATGATCTACATAAGGGTATCACAAAGGTACTAAGTACAATATCAATATAATATTTCACCATTTTTATAGTTTAAATGTAATCACAGTGCACTATGTAGGGGTATAGCTATGAGAATAAAATCACAAATTCCTAAAATGGAAAAAAAAACCTCACTTTCACTAGTTCACTCAAATCGGGGAAATATCAGACAAATGATCCTTGAAGTGATCATAAATATGGTATAGGAGGATTTAGATCATGGTAAAATTTTGATAAAATCTAGAAAATTTAGGATTCCCAGCTTCATCAATCACAACCCATGAATTTGTACATGTGGAACTCATCCAAGGAAGAAGAATATGTTTGCTTCTCAACACTAATTTTCAATATAAGGGGGAAGAATAAGGTTTGATGGCTATAAAAATTCCCCCTATCCCATTTTTTAAAGATACTCAAATCCTATATATTAAAGTTTAATGAATTATATGATTTTTTTCATGTTCAATTTTAATGTTAATTTCATTTTTTTTGTTCAACTATGTTATTCTTTTCTCAATCGGTTCTTTGTGTTTTTAAACTACTATGAAGTACTTGTGATATCAAACTATGTGGTTATGGATAGTTAAACCACTATGGGTGTTCTAAGGGGAATCAAAATGGGATCATTTAATTTATTAACCACAATTATCAATCTATTTCTTCCCTGATTATATGTGATAGTGAAGGTGAATAGTGGGGATGAGATTGCAAATCCATTATCCACCAATGCCCTCACATCCTTCCACTAATGAACTTTAAGAAAATGAGTTAATAGTTTTTTGAAGGAATTTTGAGAATATTATTTTTCTCACACATCAAAAAAAAGATTATGATAGGTAAATATATGTTATTGGATCTTCTTATCGAACTGGGTGGTTTATAACACATGAAAATTATGATAGAACCCATTGAAATTCACCACCGGATCATCAACATTTTCTTGTTGACTTTGTGTGTTTTATGTTTCCTTTATTTAAAATTATTAAAATCAAAAAAAATAGGCATCTTTAAATTTATTCCTTTATTTAAAAAATATAAAAACAAACAAAATAGAAATATAAGTGTTGGAAAAGTGAGCCTCCAAGCCTAACTCCTTGAGAGACAAACATGTTGTTAACTTTTTTCTTTAAATAGGGGATTTAAATTATGATTATATATTCCTCCATGATTATAACATAGTATTAATAACATAAACTACATGCATTGAGGTCTTAATATTAAGGCCCTAAAATTCATGATGTATGGTTATTATCACATAACTATAAATTTCATGTCATATGGTCTACCACAAATGACCCTTAAACTATTTTGAGTGGTTCATTTTACATGACCTAATCTACTTACATGATAATCTAATTCATGTAATAATTTTCTATGTATTTTTTCCTATTTGTAAACCTACTTTAAGACAAAATTTCCCCCATTTTCAAGAATTCTATCCTAATTTGTGGGACATATTAATTCATGTAAGTTTTCTCCTCCCATAGCCCGACTCTAAGGAAAATCATTATATATTCATACTTAAAATGATCCATGTCTGTGTATATACTTATAATAACTATATGTGGATTTATAACCATTATTCTATGATATATAGAAATGTTTTGATTTATCATTTTGGACTGATCCATGAATTTTATTAAGATTCTGGTTCCAAGACCTTGAACTCCATGACATCGGGTCCTAGTTGCAAGACGTTAACTACATAGAATGTTTTCCCACCCACATTTACTTATATTTTATGATTCATGTTCCATCATGTATGATCATAAACTACTTGGAGTGGTTAATCATGGATAACCTTATACTGTGTGATCTCCTCCTTTATGCAAGGTATTTTTCTTCATAGGCTCCTCCTTTTTTCTTTAGAAGACTTGAAATCCATGCTAAAATCCAATTTTTCAATAAATAATATGTTTTATATAACCAATGACAAAGATTTTACCCATTACATCTTGATTCCACATTCCATTTATTATGATGTTTAATTCACCCCCCTTTTCATTATGGTTTATTCATTTTTCCCAAATAGCCAATCTTACACATGATGATATAGATCGAGAGTATTACAAACCCTTTTAGACTTCACCTATTCCACCTAAGATACTTCATACCTTTTTATGTTTTAATAACCATAAAACAAGCATCTTGAGTAAGTATTCCCCTCTTAGAATCCCAGGAATATAACACCCTGATATTTTATGATATATTTATCATTAAATAAATTTAAAGTGTCTGATTGCTTTATTTAAATGTAAAAGTAAACTTATGTGAATAATTTTTATACATTATATAATAAATTACATCATATGGTGTTTAAATGAAATTTAATTAGATAAAATAATTTCTAATTAACTTAGGGAATATTATTGATCCAGAAGAGTTGTTTTGAAATATATTTTTTATGAGCATTATTTTTCATGTATGTTTTATTTAAAGGATATTTAATTTTATTTAAAAATTAATTAATAATATTAAAATTATAAAAAAAAATATTTTTAACATTTATAAAATTAATTCCTTTGTCATTAATTGGTTATAAATGAAAATAAAATTATTCAAAGGTAAAAAAGAGATTCTATCTAAAAAAATAGTGTTCATGAGCGCAAAGTATTTTTTTCATATTAATAAATAAATTTAATCACAATTTATAAATTATTTTAATTAAATTTATAGATTATATATTCAAAAAAAAATTGACACTCGTCTAATTATTTTTAATTGGCATGGAATAAGAATAAATTCATTTTTATGCGTAAAACACATTTTTCTAAAAACGATTTTTTGTTAAGTTTTACGCACTTATTTTAAACTTAATTATGACACTTATAGTAATTAAATATGATTAAATAGATTACATATTTGGAATTATAATTTATTAATTTTTTAATGATTACAATTTAATTTTTGATCATAATTAATAGTAAAAATAATAAAAATTTGTTATCATGAGTAAGGTTAAAACAGGTTTACCGAGGGTTAATCTAACATATAAGGGTAAAAATGCCAATTAAACTTGTCTAAATATTATTTTTTTAACATATTTAAACCATATATTATCTTAAATTTTATTTATTTTTCATTTGGTTACACTTTCATAAAAAAAGTGGCTTTATATTATTTTAATCTTACAAGTAACTTCATGTGTGTCCCTCCCCTCACTTATAAAAGGGAACCTATGCTCCTCCTTTTTCAACACAATTTAAGACTTATATCTCGGACAATACCTATCCAAAAACCTTCCCAGATTAATTTCCTTTGTTCTGGATCTTTTTTTCTTAACCTAAGACCATCCTAATAAGGATTAAGGTGTAAGATAAAGGCAGTCTCTCAAAGAAGAATAAATCATCTTACCAGACTTCTTCAAAGTTTATTTCTTCTTTAACATCCTATAAATCTATTTTATATATCCTAAAATAATTAATATAGTACCATAAATATACTTAAATTACATTATTATTATTTTAAACCCATTTTCTATCTTCTTATCATCCATTGTAAAATGATAATGTCGCTTGTGCGTACGTGTGGACTACCACCTCCACAAATCAATTCGATTCATTTTTTATTCCCTATTTACATGGACATTCAAGAGGATATATTTAATGAATATATGTGATATTTATGAAATAATTTTTATTTTTTAATCATAAATTATTATTTACCTTTCTTTCATCCCATCTATCAAAAAGTTAGAACATCACATATACATACATACGAACTATCGTCTCCACAAAGTGATGTAATTTATTTTTCATCACTACTTTATATGAATATTTATAAAAGTGTATGTAATGAATAAATATAATAATTATATCATGATTAATATTATTTATATTACAAAACCATGACCAAGGTGTAATTACCCAAACCATCAAACCAAAACATGCATGGAAAACAGACTAGATTTCACCCGAATGTTCATTTTAATGGATAAATTGTTAATAAAAGGATAAAAATAAATTATAAAGAAATGATACATTGTAATTTATGTATGAATATGGTTTTATAATATATGTATAATAAATATATATATTATATATGCATTATGTTTCAACACATTCAAAGATAGATGGGACTTGAGGTAAGATATTTATGTTATAATCTCATTTCTTTTTCAGAATTATATATGCCAAATTTAAATTGAGGGAAATTATATGGATGTTATACTTTAAAAATAATATATTTTCTTAAATTATGTGTATTATTGTAATTTTCAAGTAATAGTGCCATTTTATACTTTTCGGTACTTAAAATGATCAATAAAATGTTTTTAAGAAAAACCGGCCTTATTTCTTCTTTGGTCGATGAACTTTTTATTCCATTTCTATGTTCATTAAAATATTTTCAAGAATGTTCTTTTCTATGATACAATATTTATTTAAAGAAATTTTAAACTAAATTTTACTTTATTTTAAAAAAATTAAAATGGAATTTTTACAACATTTTCTGAATTGGTTATTTATTACTTTTTACAAAAAGTGTGAAAGGAGTATTTTTTCTAATGTTTACCGAACAAACAAAATTTATTGTAATAATGACTATTATTTTCTTTAAATATTTATTTACAATATTCCATGGTTATTTTAAAAGAATTTTTTTGAATATTCTAGTGATTTTTATTTTTTAATGATACCAAAAAAAATGGTTATTTTCCATGTTTTCAAAGAAATGTTCAACTACTCTTCTAAAGGTATTTTTCATCTATGTTAACATAATTTATGTATTTTTATGATTAAATGGGGATATTTCTTAAAATACCATTTTTTCATTATATTTTTGTATTGTGATTATTTAAGGATGATTCTATGAAAAAAATTATTTCCCACGGATTAATTAAGTTGTAATGAAATCCTTATAGAACCCATTTTTTCCATGATTTATATTATGGTGAAATGATGTAATGTTAATGAAACCTTTTTCCTTTCCATGGGTTATGATACAATGAATTTAGGAATTTTTTATGATCTTGAGGTGAACATATTTATGGTTTTCATTATGTGGTGGGTGAGTCCAGAATTATATATCCCTCTAACGCATTGGGCAAAGAATGATATCACATGACATTATATAGAATGTAATTGGGAGTGAACTTATTTTATTAAGGAACCATATATAATATTATAGTCTTGGGAGTAAACTTTGAGTAATGAAATGATGGAATAGAGAGTGAACTCAATCCACTATGATAGTCTTGGAAAAGATACTTGACTAAGGAAGTGATTATATATGCTTATGTGTATGCCAAAAACCTATTTATTATTAATATTATTTATTATCATGGAATATGATTAATTATTTATGATACTACACTCTTATAGATTATGTAATTTTAATGAAAAAATATCATTCCATGATTCATGACTATAAATATTTGACTGATTGGGTATAACTTTGATAAATTATGATCATGTTGTGATACCCTTATGATTATCTTATTATCACTTATGATCATTGATTGATATCTCATATATTTACCCTAAATAATAATATGAGATCACCCTTTCTTATGTTTCCTTTCCTTGGGTTATAAAAAAAGATTTTAGGTAGGGTATGTCTAAAAAGTGTGATGTGTAAGATGAATTTTATGGAATATATTGAAGATCTTTCATGAAATAAAATGACTATGTACATAGTCTCTAAAGACACTAAACCTTTATGGTTTTGGGGCATGTATTGTTATGAGATGTATTTAATATTCATCTAAAATGATTTAATGTTTATATATGAAATTCTTGGGTCACCTAAGTTGGTATGAGAGAAGGGTTTTGTTATTTTTAGAGATTAGGATTAAAGAACTTTGGTGAAAACTCTTAGGATAAGACAGAGTATAGAATAACATCCTAAGTTATAGTAAATAATGTAGTGTGTATTTCCTAGAAAATATATCCATTTCTGGATATTGGCTAGTGGTTGTGTTTTTGGAACATATGCACCTAGGGGTAACAACTCTGAAAGGGTGAATGGGATATTAAAACAATAATCACTATTGCATGATGAGTGGGCCTAAGACTAGACACCTAGATAGACACTCCTAGGGGATATGCTTTGGTTAAATTGCATTATCTTTATAAACTATTATGATGAATGATATGATAAAACCTATAACAATTGATGATAAGTGACAGTGATGTGAGATGAACTTAAAGTATCATGGGTTGAAAGAAGGTTTCATAATTTAGGAAATATTAGGAATAATTTTATGATTAAATGATTTTTCACTCTAACTAACAATTATTTATAGTCATGCAAACCATTTTAGTTTTATTAGGGTATTGAAGATAGAATTTAGAAATTGATGTGGTGATAGGTAAGCTCAAATATTTAAGTATCTTATTTAATATTATTCATATGAATTCCTTTGTGTCATGAAAGTGTGTAAAAATATTGATTTTTATCTTCAATGATTAGATGTTGAATTATCAGTAAAATCTCATAATGGTGCGATCATCGCATCTCAATTCCATAGGGTTTGTAACACCCTGAGTTTTGTGAATTGATTTTTTTCAAATAAATTAAATTTATTTGATGGATTGCATTGCACACTCCATTAAGTTGTGCTTTCTTCACATGCAATGCCAAGTTAAGCTTGTGTTATACACAACATAGATATTAGTTTGGGGTACATGAAACACTATGTTTACCTTGTGTTGCACACAATGTTGAGTTTCTTTGATAACTTTCATTACATGCAAGATCGAGGTTTACCAAACTATAATATACTATTAATATTATTATTAAAATATTATTATAGTTATTAGATAGCCATTGGAATGGAAGACATGAATAAGATTAACTAAATTATGAAACTATGGTTTTCACATGTTATTAAAATTAATTATTTAGTTATCAATTAATTGTAAATGAAAATAAAAACTGATTGAATATAAAGGATATGTTTTTTATGAAAAGCTATTTTTATGCCTACAACGGTGTTTTACCATAATAAATTAAATTAATCACTATTATTGAGAGATCATAATGAAATTTTTATATTCTAAATTCAACCAAATATTTTTACATTCAAACAATAAGGTTGATAGGCATAAAATAAGAACAAATCCATTTTTATGTATAAAAAGTTGTATTATTCTAAAATGTAGTTTTACCACCTTTTAATTACAGACTTGTTTTAAAAATAATTGTTGACACTTTTATCATTTTTATTTGACAAAATAAACTTTTTTAAAAAATAATAATATCAAAATTTACTTTCTTTGATTTTTTTGTATTTTTCTGAGAAGTTTCATTTTTTGTTGAATAGTGAAAAATACTAAATTTTAATTGAAAACTGTATTTTAGTCTAATTTATTTATAAAGTTAAATTATGTTTTAAATTAGTTTTAAAGTATATTTATATAAATTATACATATATTAAAAAAAATAGGTCATTGGTATCAATTCTACATTTAAATTGGATTTAAAAATGTTTCAATCTTTTGTACATTTTCACTTTAAAAAAACTCATTATTTTTTCATGTATGTTGGATTATTTTTAAATTAAGTTCTACCACTTCTTTTATTGGAATTTAAAAAAAAGGATTCAATATTTATAATCAGAATAATTTATAATTCTCTTAAGGTCAACTTATTTTTTCATCAAAAATGTTAATGGAAGTAATTAAAATTAATTACAGTGAAAGGTAAAAATGAGTTTACTTAGTGTTTAAACTTTAACTTATGGGGACAAATAAGATAAACACGTGTCCAAAATCCATTTTTTGGTCATATTTTGACCATACCCTCCATTGGCTCAAAAATAGACCATTATTGGAGGCACATAATGTAAGGGAGGCCTCTCAATAGTGTTTATCATTTTTTCTTTACAAGAGTGTCACTCATCCTCCACTATAAAAGGGAACTCACCCCACACTCCAACCCCCCCCCCCAACCCCACTTCTCTACACCACTAAAGTCATTTGGCTTTTCCAAACCCTACCCAAATAAGCACCCAATTTTCCTCCTATCAACCAAGAAGCTTCACTTAGGGAAGAAATAAAATAAAATTATTCCTTTGGTGTAAACCAAAAATAATTACCCAAATAAGAGGAGTTTTGAACATGTAATAAGATTTTCTAGACTTAAGATGAGGGTTTTCTCATCTCACTATTATTTCTGTGAGATATATGCTATATTTAACCCTTATTCCTTTTTGTGGTTTATATACTTCCATATGACATAACATATCATGAATTTATTTTATTTAATGATATTAAATGTTTCAATTGATGGTATTCATTCATGGATATCATGATTCAAAATATACTCAAGTAGTAAGGGGATTTCTATTGTCACTTTTATTTCTACAAGACTTATGCCATATTCACCACTCATTGATTTTTTCTGGTGTATAGACTACCTATGAATGTATTATATGATTATTATCCTTAAATTTATGATTATTTATACATAAATTTTATGATCTCTACTTCATGGATTTTATGGTTTATAGTTACCAAATTAGTAAAGTAATTTTGTCTCAATTTTCCTTCATTGAGATACAAGAAATGTTATGCACATATATTCTTCTACAAGGTGTATATACTTCTCTTTGACATGTTATATAATAAATATCATTCTTTTAATGATATTTTAAGATTCATTTAATTTTTTTATTTCATGGGTTTTATGATTTAAATTTACCAAATTGGTAATGGTTTATTTCTATAACCTTGTCATTTATTAGTGTTGTTTATGATTTTGCTTCCATTGATGAAATCTTATGATACATCTCTCAAGAAATCTCATGAATTTTCTTCTCCTATGGTTATTCATGATATATTCAGGTAATGGTACCATTTTTCATTATTTGTTACTTAATATAATTAAGAAATTATTTTTAAGAAAATCTGACTGTATCTCTCTCTCTTCGGTCATAAATTTGTGTTCTTTAAAAACCATGTTTTCTAAAAAAAAAATCTAAAATGTTTTTAAATTATATTTTCAGTTTATTTTCAAGGAAAATTATTTTTAAATTGTTTTATGTTATAAAAAAATTAAAATTGTTTTCAAATCTTACTTTATAAGTTTTCCAGGTTATTTGGAAAGAAAAAGGTTTTCAAAAAATTTTGTATTTTAAAAAGAATTTTTCAAAGCAGAAAGGATGTTTCCCTTAAGAAATGTTTTAAATTATCCTTTTAAAATTATTATCCATATAATATTAAATAATTTGATCTAGTTTTTTCTTTACAAGGGATATGATCCAAGGATATTATTCATATTATTTCTCTGAATGGTTTATTTTTTGATGGCATGATGTTTATGGAACCCATTTCTTTTCCATGAGTAAATCATGTTTCAAATATATTTTTACAAAACTAATTTATTTTATATGGGATGATCATGTTTCAAAGAAATAGACATGAAAATCATTTCTTTTCCATGTGTTAATAAAGTTATTAAAGAATAATTGTTTTTATGTGTTTTTATGATGATATGAAAGCTCTTTGTACTTTATTCATGTCGTGGTTCATGGATGTTGTTATACGATGGGTGGCCTAGATAGCACTGGGTTATCCCATTAAGTATTATATAATGGGGTTTCCCAGATAGTCTTGGGTAATCTCATTATAGCTTACATGATAAGATGGCCCAAATAGCATTGGGTAAGCCCATTATAGCTTATACGATGGGGTGGCTGAGATATCATTGGGTAATCCCATTACAACGTACACGATGGGTGGCCTAGATATCGTCGGGTGATCCTGTTATAGATTACATGAAATGTGGGACCAATATCTCCCTCTAATTAATTTGTTAAAGATTTATATCTTATAATATAATGATGGGAACAAGTCTACGGGATTGATCCACTATGGGAAGAAGGTATAACCTAATCCATTATAAGGAAAGGACTGAGATTGGGGATCGTGGTATGTCCCTCCTAGTAGTTGTAGTCCCCATAAAGTTACCATATAAGTTTTGGGAATGATCCTTGATTTAGGGAATTATTTCACATTATTATGTGTCTGCCACAATTCCATGTCTCATTCTTATGTTATTATTTCAATGATTATTCTCTCGATTACCATATGATTCATATCTTATGAACATCCAAAATTTATTCCATAACTCTTTATTCATATCTTTTATGTACAAGGTATGATCTTATGGTGTTATATTCATATTATCATACCCTTATGATCATGTTATTCATATATATCTCCCTTGTTTACCCTTACTAAGCATCTATGTTTGCCCCTTTCTTATGCTTCCTTTCTCCGAGTTATGAAGAAAGGTTTTAAGTAGGAGTAATAAAGGGGAAGATCTTTAAGGGAGATGTTGTATATCTTTCCTCAAGATATAAGATTATGTTTCCAAGTTTACAAACACACTAAAATACTATGGTCCTTGTGCATGTACTTTTTTAATGTGATGAATATTCATCTAAAATGATGTAATATCCATGTATGTTAATCCTAGGTTGCTATAGTTGATATCAAAGTAAAGGTTTGGTCATAATTTGTAAACTATAATGATAAATTTTAGTGACATCCCTAGGAATATTTATAAGGATGTGTCTAGGGATGTATCTAAGGATAAGACTAAGGATTAGTTAAAGTATAGAAAAATGTTCAGGAATTTTGGTAAACGATAGAGTGAGTGGTTTCCTAGAAATACATCTATGTCTGAATACTAAAAGTGGATGTGGTTATAGAATAGATGTGCATACAGTTAACAACCATAAAAACACTATATTGAGTTATACGCAATTAGGAACTGGTGTACGATAATGGGCCTTACAACACACCTGGGTTGACACTCTTGGAGGATATTATTTGGGAATTAATAAACCATTTATAAACCATTATGAAGGATTTAAATATAATAGGATGACAAATAACCAAGGATAAACCTAATGTTTCATAGACTAAAGAATTAGGTTTCATGATTTAGACATCCTATAATTAGTTTTCATGATTATGTGGTTTCCCTATATGATAAGTGTCACTCACACTATACTTTCTAGTTTTATTCAATTGAAGGAACTAGAAGTAACTGGGATAACATTAAATGTTTCATATGAGGAAAGTATGAGAATTATGAAAATATATGTCCTCAGTAAAAATATCATGAAGAGAATCAGGAAGATGGTATGAGTATTGGTTATACTATTTAAGATAAAGAGACAACGAATGGCATGTGAAAAGTATATGTTGTTCTAAAAGTATTGTTTATAGGTATGATTAAATTGAGTAGACATGAATCATATTTCATATTATAGGAAAGAATTGTTAAGGAATAAGATAATGAAGATTAGTTAATGGATTAAGGAAGAGGTTTAAAGATCAAAGTAATAATGTATTTGAATTCAAGGATTGTGTTATCTGAATCCTGAAGTAAATAAGGATTTTTTGTAAAAAAAATTACATTAAGGATTTTCAAGAATATATTAAATGATACTGATGACCTAGAAAAGTTAATTAATGGAAATGTTGCATTATAGGAAGGTAACCCTTAAAATGTTCCTGAGGATGAGAAAATGATTTTTATTATGGATAAAGAGATGATGATATGGATAAAGTAAATTTGATAGTGTTTATGACCTTAGAACTGATAAAGGATTTTTTGAAAAAGTTGTTTACATAATCATTGATGAATTTTACATCATTTTTTGATATATGGAATATATCCAACAATCTTAAGGATAAGGAAGCATGTGTTTTTTCAATATTTAATTATGGTAATTCTGGTTCTTACTATGTTTCAAGAGAATACATGATAAAGGTATTCACATATTTGATGTGTGAAATCCAAGATCTAATTTATGATATATGGGGGATCAATGCTAAGAATTTTTTGAGAAATTTAGTGACCATATTTCTAAATTTTTGGTCTTTAATATATTGTAAGGGTTATAAGGTTAACCATTTATATAATCATTTATGTTAAACATCATATGAGGTTTTAGAGATTAATATATTATCTATCTGTATGAGGATTTAATCATATAGGATATCATGGGCAAATAATTTTTTTGTAATAAATACATATGAAATGATCTATCATTGTATTTATGGATCTCACGATCTGTTAATACTTTAGTAATGAAAAATTCACCTTTATTTCTTTGAATAAGAGATGAAGTGGAAATTTATCAAGGCATAAAAAAAGGTGAGATTGTGCTGAAATCAAGTAATAATATAATCTCATAAAAATTCTTCAACTTTAGGAAAAGAGACTTGAAAAAAAATGTTGTCTCGTTATCATTATTTTTATGATATAAATGTCCTTTTCAAGATTCTTTGGTTTATGTATTTTTTATATTTAAATTTATCCTAACCATTTTATCTATCAATCTTCATCAAAATTGATAGTTATATTTCTCTTTCATGTCTATGTTTTCACTTTTCACTTATGTTCTCCTATATAGAAACCAAGTTATGAGTTACTTTAGGTAACTGTTATGTTTCCACCTTTCCCTTTTTAAAGGTAGTTTTAGTATTCATTTTTACGATGGGGGTTTCTATGAAAGGAACCTTCATGTATTAAAACTTTGATAACCTAGATTAATTTTTAAGGGTGAAATTAATTTTAATGGGGGTATAATGTAACAATTTGAGTTTTTGTAAACTAATTTTTTTTAATAAAGTAAATTTCTTTGGTGGATTACATTTCACACTACACCAAGTTATGCTTTCTTTATAGGAAACAGCAAGTTAAGATTCTGCTATACAAAATATAGAGATTATCTTGCAGTACACATAACACTATTCTTGGATTTTGTTACACACAATATTGAGTTTCTTCGATAGCTTTCATTACATGTGAGATCTAGTTTTACTGAACTACAATTTACTATTAATATTATTATTAAAATATTATTATAATTACCAGCTATCCATTGGAATGGAGGATAATAAAAATATTAAATAAATTATGAATATATGTTTTAAACATTTTTATAAAATTAATTCTTTGATTATCATTTAATAATAAATGAAAATAAAACCGGATTGAATATAATGGATGCGTTTTTTTGGAAAAACTATTTTTATGCCCATAATGGTCGTTCACCTTAATAAATTAAATTAATCACTATTAGTGAGATATCATGATGAAATTTATATATTATAAATTAAACCAAATGTTTTAACATTTTTCCAATAAATTTTATAGGCATAAAATAAGAACAAATCTAGTTTTAGGTATAAAAAAGTTGTATTATTCTAAAAAGCAGTTTTACTGCCTTTTAATGGAAGACTTCTTTTCAAACTAATTTTTGACATATTTATAATTTTTATTTTAAAGATAAACTTAATTTTTGAAATATTAATCTAAAAATTTACTTAGGGTGAATTTTTGGTATTTTTAGGAGAAGTTACATTGTTTGATGAATAGTGAAAACACTAAATTTTAATTGAAAACTGCATCTTCGTCTAATTTATTTATATCATTAAAAAATTTAAAATATTTTTAAATTATATTTAGATAAATTATACATCTATTAATACAATTTAGGTCATTGGAATTAATTTCACATTGAAATTGGATATAAAAATAGCTTAAACTTTTTAAATTTTTTACTTTAAAATTAAAAAAATTGTTGTTTCATCTCATGTGCAAGATTATTTTAAAATTAATTTCCATTAATTTTGTGATTAGAATTTATAAAAATCGATTAAATATTTTTAATAATAATAATTTATAATTTCTATTAAGTTCATCTTATTTTTTTACCAAAAAATATTGGTGTAAGTAATTAAAATTAATTACAGTGGTTATGGTAAAAATTAGTTTACTTAGTGGTTAAACATTAACTTAAGGGGCTAAATAACCTAGAAACTTGTCCAAAATCTATTTGATGGCCATATTTTGATCATATACTACCTTTTATCAAATATTTTTCATTATTGGAGGAACATTATGTACATAAAACCTCTCAATAGTGTTTACCTTTTTGTATTTACAAGAATATCACTCATCTTCCACTATAAAAGGGCACTCACCCCCTCACTTCTTCACACCTCTCAAGCCCTCTGGATCATTCAAACCATTCCCAAATAAGTTCCTAAATTCTATCTTTCATCCTAGAAGCCTAAATTTTGGTATAAATCAAACCAAGTTATTCTTTTGGTGAAAAAAAAGGAATTTCCCAAAGAAGAGGAGGTTTGAACGTGTACGAAGAAATTCCAGACTTAAGGTAAGGGTTTTATCATCTCACTTTTATTTCCATGAGATATATTCAATATTCACAACTTATTCTAATTTTTTGTGTATATAATGACCTATGAAATTTTATATCATTTATTTAATTTATTTAATGATATTCAATGTTTCAATTGATATTATTCTTTCACATATCTCACAATTCAAAAGATACTCAAGTTGTAAGAGGATTTCTAGTTTCACTTTTATTTCTACAATACTTAAGCCTTATTCACCACACATTTATTTTTTATGGTGTATATATGATAATACACTAAATTAGGCTAACATTAATTGTTAATATATATAATATTCATGTGATTTATTATTCATAAACACCATTTTAGTGCATTTTAAACTTTAAACATTATTTCATATAATAATTGTAATTCCTTATTAAAATGAACTATTACATGGTACATTTTTTAACATAAATTAATGTAACCAATGATCTTGAATTTATTATCATATTTAATTTTCAGTTTTCTCATTACATTGGTAAAAATTCATACTTTTAGAGTACTTGAAGATTCATATTGGAAGACAACCAAAGTTGGCCTTGAAAAAACAACATTCTGGGTGAAGTGAACTGGACAGAAGCCCAATAAAACTAATTTATAAGCCAATATCCAAGACCAATACTTCTGAACATTGAACTTAATATATAGGATATAATTGTGAAAATTTAATTCAATAGTTTCCAAACTAAATTCGGATGTTTGAATGGAGTTCCAAGTGGCCCAAGTTGGAGGTAAAATTCTTGGACAGATTCTATAGTCCATAAAAACATCCCACCATTTTACACATATCTCGTAAACCATAAACGATATTGGTCTGAAACATTACATAAGGTTAGGGGACATCCTGATATTCATTTTATTATTATATGGACCACTCTAATTATGCCATATAGAATCCCATTTAGGCGATTTTGTTCAGTGGATTCAAGTTAACTGCCACCTCGGGTCAAGAGTGGAAAAGTCCAAGTTCCACAAGCTTTCTATAACCCTAAGACTACCATAATAAAGTGGGATGACTTTCACTATTTTAGGATCTACCCAAGGCTACCAGAATTCCTATTTAATGCAGTGGTGTTGGAGGATTTATTCATATATTGAGCTTTCTTACATTGTAATGTTATGCTACGATTTTGTTGTCTCAAGTTTGTCTTTCACATGTAAGTTGTTAAATTAACTTTAGTTTCTTAATAAAAGTTCTTATTCTCTTATTATTATTTTTTTATTCATATAAATTTGATACTGTTGGTTCAAGGTATGAATTTATTCACACCAAACCTTGTAAAATTATCACACAACGGTGGAGTGATTGTTATTTCATTTTTTTACTTCTCCATTTCCTCCCTCATGAGTCCACTTCCCGCTTCCATTGAAACCATAGAATAAATGGAGGGATAAAAAAACTTATGGGTTGATCCAAGGGACTAGAAATGGGCTGGATTGGATGTTATTTATCACCCCATTAATTTCTAATCACCTCTTTTAATTGAGATTTTTATTTGATGATTTTGAAACTTCTTCATCCTTGTTGAATTTTAAGGCCACATACTTCAAGTGATAATACGAACCTTTACCTTGGAGTGCTCCTAAATTTGATCCTCCAAGTGTATAGGTGATTAGTATTATGGAGTGTTGGTACTAAACTATTAAGTGATGAATTTTTTTGATATTCATGAATTAACCTCTCTTGAATATAAGAAGTTGAAACTGTTAAAAAATAATTTCATCCAATCCACCCCCAAGTGATAACCTAGGATCAACTAATTCTTTTAATTTGAATTCAATTAAGTCTCTTATCATTCATTTAAAAACATATAAAATCAACCCAAGTTGGCCACTTCATAGCCAGAAACAATCCATAGGATGTATGTTTCTATAGATTACTTCTTAGGCCTTTGAGTATTCAACAACTCAAGCTAAACTACAAGCGACCACTTAAACCTAAAATCTTAGGTAAATTTGGGCGAGGCCAAGTTTTGGAACCATTTTCGGGGACCTAAGTGAGTTATCTTAGACACTATAATCCTTTTCTCACCCTCATTAACTATTATCACCCTCATCTCTCTTATCTTTACCCTTTTCTATTTGTGTGTGTCCTGAGAATCTAGAATCCAACTTTTAGTCTTCTCCAATGGAGTATCTTAAAAATTACCATGTCACAAACCCATGCTAAAATAAAATAGAAAATAAATATTTGGAAGCCCCTAAATTATTAAATTTCTTGAATCAACCCTTGATTAATTACCACACACCTAGTGACATGTACAATCATTGGGATGATGGATATTCAAAGGATAAATTTCCATCCCTCTCAAGGATGGTTGAAGAGATCATTGTTAGGGAATTAAATGATGTACAAGATTATATATAGCCTAATACCCAACAACTTCTTAAACAATTGTGTGAACAATTGGATAAAATGAGTTTGGAAGTTTCGTCATTGAGATTGGAACTACAAAGAATTGAAACATGTGAGGAACCCAACCCTACATTGATTGTCCCTTACATAACCTTATGTGATGTTTCTTGTTTCCCAAAAACCCATCATGAATTTACTCAAGAACCAACCTTTGTATTTGGGATAGATGAATAGGATCAAGGAGTTTTTTAAGGGTCTTTAAATCAACAAGAAATTTATTTTTTTGGATTTAAAAGAGGAGAATTTGACATCATGGAATGAGTCTCCTAAGTATAACTCCATTGATGATTTTTCAAAAACACCAATCACTTGTAAAGACCCATAATTTCCATGTAATTTTTTTTAATTAAATGGGAATTTTATGAGTTCGTGAAAATTTACGTAGCATGATTCTGAGGCCCTGAGTGCTCGGAATGAATTTCTGAACTTTATTTCAGGTACGTTCAATAAAAGTGCGAGAAGGTTTTTCTAACTTTTAAATCGGTGTTTAGAATTGAAATCTGAGGGCATCGTTGAACTTGTAGGGAAGGTATTCTCTTAAGAAGACTTTCACCTCTACGGCAGTTGGTAGAGGGTGAAAGTTAATTTTTTGGTTTTTCGTGAAAAGAATAAAATAAAATAAAGTGTCTAACATTTTATTTTATTTTATTTTGAAACTCCCATGTGGAAGTTTTACAGGTGGGGACCACCTGAATTAACCTCCCATGAGAGGTTATGGTGGTGCAGACCACCCAAGACTAACCTCCCAAGAGAGGTTATGTTGGTGGGGACCACCTGAGGCTTAAACCTCTTGAACTCCCCTCTTAATGAGGGAGAAGCCTCTCAACTCCCTATTTAATGTGGAGGAGCCTCTTGATATTCCTCCACATTAATTATGCCAATGCACCACATTAATTTTTTTCTAGATTGTGTGAGTGTGCCAACATAATTTCTTCTTAGGTTAATTATATTGGCACCTCTTTAATTTTTGGGTGGAATTGTGAGAGGAGAACACTTGGAGGAATACACTTCTTCCACGAAGAACGCTCCTCCAACGAAGAATGTTGACTTTGAATTCTTCCTCAGGACACCCACCAACAAGGAACGTCTTTGACTACGACAAAACGACGCACGAGCCCGGTATTGGAGGTGTGTGGCGGACAAGGAAAACGTTGAAAACTTCAACTTCTTCTCACACCAACGTCAACGAAAAATCCAAGGTAGGGGTTATGTTCCAATGTTCTTCCCTTCTATGTTTCTTTTGTGGGAATGGGATTGGTGATTGATGAATGTTGTGGGGATTGAATTTCATAAAATATCTTCTATATACGTTCTTGTTCTTGTTGAGATGCTTGTTACTGCTCTAATTCGGAGGGTGCGGGACAAACAAGCATGGCTCGACCCCTTCGCCATTTTTCTTTAATGATGTATCATTCATGATGGAAGAAGGCGACTTGGTGATGGTGACTGGTGTCGGTGGTCAGCACCGGTGGAACTCAAGAACCTCCAACAAAGGCATGACGCCCCGCCACCCCGCGGCCTCCGCGCCCCAAGGTGCTCCCCCCCCTCTGTGGCCACCACTGCCCCATGGCCTTTGCCACCCCACAGCCTCTGTCGGTCCGTGCCATCCGCAGCCGAGCCAACTCGAGCCACTGTCTGAGCCACCGCTGCTATCTGGGAAGAGCTTCCACTATCATCTAGGTCGAGCCGCCATCGCCGGTCCGAGCCTCCACCACCGTCCGGACCGAGTCGCTGCTATCGTCTAGGCTGAGCCACCGTCAGGTTGTCGCTGACAGGTCGAGCCGCCGTCCAAGCTGAGCCGTCACCTGAGCCGCCACCGCCCTTCTGGTCAAACCACCCTGGCCGAACCGCCATGTAGCCTCGCGCCCTCACGGAACCCTCCACGACCTCACGGCCACCCACAGCCCTCTGTGGCCCCTCACGGACTGTCGGGCTGGACCCAGCGGGCCGGGCCACCAAGTGGGCTGGGCCGAACCCAATGGGTCGGGCCGCCCAGCGGGCCGGGTCGGACCCAGCGGGTCAGGACGGGCTGGACCCAGTGGGTTGGGTCGGGCCGGACCCAGTGGGTCGGGTCGGGTCGACCCAGATCGGGTCCGCCCAGGCCGGGTTGGACCGGGTCGGACCGGACCCGGACCCACTACGACCCATTTACGCTCTTTTGGCTATAACTTTGGCACCAGACATCCATTTGACGAACTGTCACTGGCGTTGGAAACCTCAGACTGAGATGATTCCTTTGAGTATACCCCACTAGAGTTTTGGATTATGATGGGGTATAGTCAGGTTGGATCGAGCACGAATCCAACCAGTCCCCTAGGACAAAAAGTATAATAACTCACAGACCGAGCGTCCAATTGACGCACCGTCTATTGCTTTGAGACCCCTATGGCATGGAGAACCTTTGAGATACTTCTTCGTGGTACATCGTGGAAGTTTTAGAATTGACCAGTGGCTTCGGGAACAGACTCTCCTGGAGACGAGCAAACCTAGTGCGGAAACTCACTAGCTGGCTGTGACAAGAAGAGTTCTCCTAGAGAACCTGTGCAGGTCAGCTCCTAGCGAACCTATGCAGGTCAACTCCTAGAGATTCTATGTGGGTCAGATCCAGCGATCATGTGTGGTTCAGCTCCTAGAAATCCTCTGTGGGTCAGCTCCTAGCGATCCTGTGTGGGTCAGCTCCAGCGATCCTGTGTGGGTCAGAACCTAGCGATCCTATGTGGGTCAGCTCCTAGCAATCCTGTGTGGGTTAGCTCCAGCAATCCTGTGTGGGTCATCTCCTAGAAATCTTGTGTGGGTCATCTCCTAGAAATCATGTGTGGGTCAGGTCCAGTGATCTTGTTTGGGTCATCTCCTAGCGATCCTATGTGGGTCAGCTCCTAGCCATCCTGTGTGGGTCATCTCCTAGCGATCTTGTGTGGGTCAGCTCCAGTGATCCTGTGTGGGTCAGATCCTAGAAATTCGGTGAAGGTTAGCAGTATATCCTCTTAACAGAGTAAAATTATTTAGTATTTACATCTAATAATCCCTACTACTATACCTAAAGATATACCTGGTGTGAGATGAGTCAAAACCTATGTGTTCCTTCATGATTGAGATGGATCACTTGATAAATTAGGTATATGTATGGGCATATACCTAAGTAGTGTTATCTGTTGATTTCATACATTTTGGTTTATCCTTGGTGGATTTTATGAGACCTTGAGGGTCTCAGGGTCCCTACTGAGTATCGTTATACACACCCCAACATGGGCTATGCCCGCACCTTGTTGTGTTGGATGCAGAAGATGGACAGCACTGACTGAGGATGAGGGTTCCAGGACTGGAGGTAGCTCGGAGGTGGACCTATATGAGGTGTACTGCAGAGACAACTGATCGTGATCTGTACCTAACCTTCATGTAGGATCTGTGGCAGGTGATCACAGCAGCTGTTCCAGTTACTTATACTTTTAGTTTTCTTGTACTTTCCAGTTGGGCTTGTATTCTGGCCCCGTTTTACTTATTGTACTAACTCTATTTACTATTCAGTTTACTTGAGTTTGTATCTTGTTGTGTGCTTGGTTTTTTGTGTTTCAAGTTATAAAGGAAATTCCTTCCATGTTTTAGGGATTATGCCTTCGGTGCTAGTCACCAGCCCTAGCCTATGGAAGGCAGGCTTGGGGTAGTCATGGCACGAGCCCTGGGGGATGGGTCGTGACATCATTGAACCATTGAGAGAAATCACAAAAATTGAGTGAATACCCATTCCTAACACTGATCTTTCCAATTTTTTGGTTGAATCTTCTGTTCAAAAGGAACCAATTCTGTTGAGACATTTAGAAAACAAAACTAAGTTAGATTCAAAATCTCAACCTATATCTGAATGTCCTATCCAAATCGACCTAAAAAATTTTATGTTTCCTTCCCCAATCAAGTATCCCTTAGAAGGTTATAACCATGACCTTTAAGTTGTAATTAATTCTTCTATTTAAACCAAACAAGTTTGAATGATCATTGATGTCTTAGGAAAGACTGTAGAGGAAACTGGATCAACCATTTTCGATATTCCTTGGATTTTCCCACTCATTTTAGAACATAGGTTTGTGCATGAAACAAATTATAAACATAAAATGAATCTAAATCTAGTAGAAGTGGGGAAATATGGGGTCCTTAAGATTATTAATGTTGGTATTGGGTAAGTTGGGGGCCTTCATGTCGGGCTAACAATATTAAACAAAAGTGTTGCACAGGAGGCAACCCATGGTTTTCATGGTTCCGATCATTTTGAATATTATTTATTTTTCAAATAGGATTAATAAATCAATTTTATATTAAAAAAATAATTAAATATACATATGATATTACCGTAGACTGTTGACATGTTCTTCTATTATGAGTATGGATGGGTATAAAAGGGGAGCACCATATTCATCTGTGTCACGTGGTGTGATCTTTGAGTAATACCTTACCCAGAAATTTTAAAAGAAAACAATGTATCATCAGTTTATTTTTTTGGGTTTGTAGGTTAAAATAAAAATACAAAAAAATAATAATAATTAAAAAAATACATGTCATAGGTCATGGGGAAAACCCCATCACAACCGACAAAGTCGTGGGGACTCAAACTCAGGACTGAAGGGAGATAGAGGCATGCGCTTACCACTGACCTAGGGCTTATAGTGCTTCCTTATTCTATATATTTTTTATATATACTTATATTTTTATTTTTTTTATTATATAAATAAATATATTTATTTATATATATATATATTTGTTTTTTTTCTCCTTTTCCACAAGGGAACTCTGTGGGTGACATGGATATCAAGGGACTAAATGGGTGCAACACAAACTTCAACTTCAACCACCAAGTGAACTCATTCCATGATCCTCATTTTTAATTTCCTTTTAGAAATCATCTCTTTTAACTCTACCCCCCCCCCCTTCTAAATTTTCTTTTGTTCAAACACTGCGGGTAGTGTTATTTTAAGTTGGGGGGAGATGAAATTAAAAAAAATTGCTTTTGTGTGCCTTTATTATGATTTTAATTCAAGTTTAAGTTCATGTTCATATATTTTGGAAAGTATGGTTGTCTAATGTGATATTTCATCATTTATATTTTAATCCAAATAAAAAAAATCACAATGCACGTCCTTTGGATAGTGGGGTATTATTTTGAGTTCATGGGGTCCCCCAAATAAATATCATAGGTTTAGTAATCATTTTAGTTTTAATATGAGTATTCAGAAAAATAAAAATAAAAAAAACAATAAATTCGCATGTAAAGCAATGAGATAACCTAATGCGTGGCTTTCATCACTTGGGGATCATGAATATATATTTTTCTAGCCCATAGTTAGTAATTTTATCTCTATTTGTGGTAATTTTACTTTGTTTTCAACTGAGTTAACTCGATATGATGCCTGAGTATGTGGGATTCACTTGGTACCCTAAGGTCTTTGAGCCTGGGACTCATCGGCAAAGTCTTGCTACATGGGTTCACTCTATTGAGTGAAATTTGAATTACCATTGAAAAATTGAAAAAAAAACAATAAAAAAATTTAATACTCATCTTAATATTGAAATTTTATTTCACCTATCACTTCCATCGTTTTCCCCTTGAATAAAAATGAACCCCCATGTCTTTTGTGACACACAACACATCATCATACTTTATTGAAATTGGATGAAATGTGGCGATGAATTTGACAAAAGGAAAAGGATTGGTATTGGGATATTCTTATGTACACATATTTTTTAAAATTATTTTTATGGGTTTCATAATTTTTTGGTATGAGGTCTTTCGATAAACATTGTGTATTAAAAAGTTTTTGGAAAAGGGAATTCGAATTTCATATTGTTGAGATACATTTTGTTCAGGACTAGAAAAACTCAATTTGGGAGTTTTTATTAGCCACTAAATAAGGATAACATTCATTGTTAATATATATAATATTAATGTGATTTATTATTCATAAACACCATTTTAGTTCATTTTACACTTTGAACATTATTTCATATTATAATTGTAATTCCTTCTTAAAATGCACTATTACATGGTACATTTTTTAACATAATTTAAAGTAACCAATGTTCTTGAATTTATTTTCATATTTAATTTTCATGTTTCTCATTAAATTTGTAACAATTCATTCTTTTTTAGTACTTTAATATTCATATTGTAAGGCCACCAAAGTTGGCCTTGAACAAACAACATTCTGGGTGAAGTGAACTCGACAACATCCCAATAAAACTAATTTAGAGGCCAATATCAAATCCCAATAATTCTGAAAATTTAAATTAAGATAGATTAAATCATGGGTAACATTTCATTAAATAGTGGAAAAATCTAATTCTGATGTTTGAATGGAGTTCCAAGTGGCCCAGTTGGAGATAAAATTCTAGGACAGATTTTGCGACCTAGAAAAACATCCCACCATTTTACACATATCTCATAAACCATAAACCATTTTGGTATAAAATTTACATAAGTTTAGGGGGAATCCTGAGATTCATTTTATTCTTCTATGACTCACTCTAATTCGGCCATATAGAGGCTCATTTAGTCGATTTTTTTTTGTGGATGCAAGTTGGATGCCACCTCGGGTCAAGAGTGGAAACGTCCAAGTTCTACAAGCTTTATACCACCCTAAGACTACCCTAATCAAGTGGGATGACTTTAACTATTGGATTATCTACCCAAGACTCCAAAAATTCATATTTAAGGAAGTTGTGTTGGATTATTTATTCATCTTTTGATATTTCTTTCATTGTAATGTTATGCTGCAATTTTGTTGTCTCAAATTTGTCTTTCACATGTAAGTTATTCAATTCACTTTAGTTTCTTAATAAAGGTTCTTCTTCTCATATTATTCTGTTTTTATTCATATCACTTTGATAATGTTGGTTCTATTTGTGAATTTATTCACCCCAAATCTTGTGAAATTATCACACAATGGTGGAGTGATCGTTATTTCATTGTTTTTTACTTCTCAATTTCCTCCCTCATGAGTCTACTTCCCGCTTCCATTGAAACCATAGAATCAATGGTGAGATAACCCACTTATGGTTTGATCCAATGGAGTATCTAGGGACTGTATTTGATTTTATTTATCACCCCATTAATTTCTAATTGCCTCTTTTAATTGATATTTTTATTTGATGATTTTGAAACTTCTTCTTCCTTGTTGAATTTTAAGGCCACATACTTCAAGTGATAATACAAACCTTTACCTAGGAGTGCTCCTAAATTTGATCCTCTAAGTTTATAGGTGATTATTATTATGGTGTTTTTTTATTAAAACAATAAGTGATGAAGTTTATTGATCTTCTTTAATTAACCTATCTCGAATATAAGAAGTTGAAACCGTTAAAAAAGAATTTCATCCAATCCACCCCCCAAGTGATAACCTTGGATAAACTCATTATTTCAATATGAATTAACTTAAGTAACTTAGAGTTCATTTAAAACTATCTAAAATAAACCTAATTTTTCCACTTTATATCCAAAAACAATCCATATTATGTATGTGTCTGTAGGTTACTTCTTAGGTCTCTGAGGATTCGACACCCTAAGCTAAACTATAAGCGACCGCTTAAACGTAAAATCTTGGATAAATTTGGGAAATACCAATATACTACCCATGAATGTATTATATTATTATTATACTTAAATTTTGGGTATTTACATATACATTTTATGATCTCTCCTTCATGGGGTTTATGGTTCAATAGTTACCTAATTGGAAAAGTAATTATGTCTCAATTTTCCTTCTTTGATACACATGCCCTATTATGAACCTATATTCTTCTAAGAGGTGTATATACTACCCTTTTATAAGTTATATAATTAATCTCATTATTTTCAAGATAATTTATGCTTTATGTGATATTTTTCTTTCATGGGGATTATGATTCAAAGCCAAAAAGGAAATAGTTTATTACTACAATATCATCATGTATCATGATTGTTTATGATTATGCTTCCATTGGTGATATATTATGATCTATATATCAATAAATCCCATGAATTTAATTATCCAATTGTTATTCATGATATCTTCAAGTAATGGTAAAAAAATTTAACTCTTTGGTACTTAAGATAATTAAGAAATTGTTTTCAAGAGAATTTGATTTTACCTCTCTCTTCGGTCATAAATTTGTGTTCTTTCAAAACCATGTTTTATAAAAAAAATTAAATGATATTTTAATATAATTTTATAGGAAAAGGATTTTAAAATTTTTTTATATTATTAAAAGTTTTTTAAATGGTTTTCAAATCTTCCTTTATAAGTTTTCTAGGATATTTTAAAAGAAATTTTTTTTCAAAATGTTTTATGTTTTAAAAAGAATTTTTCAAATTTGAAAGGATATTCTCCTCAAGAAATGTTTTAAATGATCCTATAAAAATTATTTTTCATCTTAGATGAAATAATTTGATATGATTTATGATTTATTAGTGATGTGATCTAAGGATACCATTCATATTCTTTCTATGAATGGTTTATACTTTGATGCCATGATATTTATAGAACCAATTTCGTTTACATGAGTAAATCCTGTTCCAAAGAGATAAATATGAAGCCCATTTATTTTACATAGTCTAATAATGTTAAAAATATATTAAAATGAAACCCATTTATTTTCCATAGGTTAATCCAGTTATGAAAGAATAATTGTTTTTATTTTTTTTATGATGATATGAAAGCTATTTGAACTTTATTACTGATGTGGTTTATGGAAATTTCTTATATTATTGTGTGGCCCAGATAGCACCAAGTAAGACTATTATAAATTATATGATGGGGTGGCTCATATAGCATGAGTTAATCCTATTATAGCTTATATGATGGGTTTTCCCAAAAAATTTTGGGTAATCTCATTACAAATTATTTGATGGGGTGGCCCAAATAGCACCGGGTAAGCCATTTACAGCTTATATGATGGCTTGCCCCATATAGTACTGGGTGATCCCATTATAGCATACATGAAGGGTGGGACATATATATCTATAAAATACATTGGGTAAAGATTTTTTATCTCATAAGATAATTATGGGAACAAGTCTATGGGCATGATTTACTATAGGAAGAAGGTATAACCTGATCCACTATAAGGAAAGGACTGAGACTGGGGATGGTGGTGTGTCCTGCCTAGTAGGTGTAGTCCCCATGAAGTGCCCAGATAAGTTTTGGTAAATATCATTGACTTATGGAATAATTTTACATGCTTATGTGTCTTCCACAATTCCATGTCTTATTCATATGTTATTATTTCATGGATTATGATCTCTATTACCTTATGATTCATGTCTTATAAACTGCCAACCTTTATGCCATGAATCTTGATTAAGATCTTTTATATGCATGGTATGATCTTCTAATGTTATGATCATGTACTCATACCCTTATAATCATGTTATTATTCCATATATCCCTTGTTTACCCTTACCGAGCATCTGAGTTAACCTATTTCTTATGTTTCCTTTTCCTAGGTTATAAAGAAAGGTTTTAAGTAGGAGTACTAAAGGGGAAGATATTTAAGGGAGATGTTGAATATATTTTATCAAGATAGAAGATTATGTTTCTAGTATTCCAAAAACACTAAACTATTATGGTCTTCTAGCATTTACTTTTGTAATGTGCTGAATATTCATATAAAATGATGTAATATCTATCTCTATTAAAGATGGGTTGTAATAGGTCCTCTCTTATAAAAGTTTGTGGTAATGTGCTTCCTAAAAATATTTTTATTCTACCTCTATTTGAATTTTATGTTATTTTGGGAAGGGATTGGATTTATTTATATAGATACCATATTAATTTCCAAGAAATGGTAATAAAATTTTATATTCTGAATCAACTTGTGATCTTATTTTGGTGTGAGGATGAAAATGACCTTCTAATGGAAATTAATTTTATTTTATGGGTCTTGATACCTATTAATGAATGATATTTATCTCAAATGGATGGTGAAAAACTCAATATTGAATATATTCCAATTTTTCAAGAGTATATTGGTGTATTTATTAAATAATTTCCTATTATTCCCCAAAATAATGAAGTTGAGTTTTCTATAGGACTCATGTCCGACGCTACACCTATTTTATATAATCTATATAGAATGTCCCTGATTGAGGTGTATAAATTGAAGAAGAAAATCTATGAGAATCTTGTTAAGGGATTAATATTCCATAGTAAATCACCATGAGGTTTACCTAATATTTTTGTTAAGAATTCCCTACCCTGTATTGATGACTTGTTTTATCAACTACATGAATCTCAATACTTTTCCATGATTTACCTTCATTATGCATATCATAAATTGAGGGTCAAGAAGGTTGATATAACTAATACATCCTTCTATAAAAGGTATAGTCATTATAAATTTATAGTGATTTTGTTTTAACTTACCAATGCCCTTGTTATCTTCATGGATCTAATGAATATAGCCTTTGGGGATTGATTTGATCAGTTTTTCATAATCTTTATAGATTATATTCTTATATATTCAAAGTGTAGGGAAGAACATTAAGATAATTTGAATATGGTGTCAAAGGCCCTGGGGAAGGAGAAGTTGTTTGATAAATTCAGAAAGTGTGAATTCTGTTTGCAAAAAAAAACACTATTGGGTCATATAATCTTAATAAAGGGTATATCAGTGGATCCTTCAAAGATAAAATTTATTGAACAATGGCCCCGACCATCCACGGTGACTGAGATCCTTAGTTTTCTTGGGTTTTCTGAATATTACTAATACTTTTTGAGATATTTATCATGGATATCTAATATAATAACTAATTTTATGTTGAAGGTATCCAAGTTTCTATGGATAGATGAATATAAGGAAAATTTCAAGAAACTAAAAAGAAGATTTTTTAGCATACCTATACTTACACTATCCTAAATTAGTGAAGGATTTTTGAACTATATAGACAAATTGAATAAGGGATAGGGATCTTTCCTCGTGTGTAATTATATATTGGGTGATTATACCTCACACTAATTGAAAATTATTGAGAAAAATTACTCAACCCATGGTTTGAAGTTGTAAATAGTAATTTCATTCTTGAAAATATTAAGGTATTATCTTTATGTTGAAATATGTCATATATATACAAATAATAAAATCTTGGAGTATATATTCACATAGAAAGAGTTTAATATGTACCAAAGGATATAGTTATAGTTAATTAAAGATTATAACATCTTAATATATTACCACCCTAGTAAGGAGAACAATTTAGATGATGCTCTGAGTCGAAATAACCATGCAAGTTTATCCATAATAAGGATTAAATGAGATATGATTCTTATGGATTTAAAAAATATTTATCTTGAAATCATGATTAAATATAAAAAATATTTTTTTTCTCAGATAAATTTTCAACCATCCATCCATGTGAGGATTAAAAAGGCATGTAATGATGATGTTGAACTAGAGAAGAAGCTGATAAATGTTACTGAGTTAAACCTTGGTTTTTAAGGAATAATGAGGTTCGAGAACTAGTATGGGTCCCATTAATACCAAGTTTGAAGAAGGAACTATTATATAAATCTCATATTTTATCATATTTTATTCATCCTGGAAGTAAAAAATATGTATAAAGATGTGAAATGTTATTTATGGTGGGACAATGTGAAAAGGTATATTGTGGATTATATATTTTGATGTCTAGTGTGTAAGTAATTTGAGTCTAGGATATAGAAGTCTAATGTTATTTTACAACCATTATCCATACCATAATGGAAATGGGAAAACAAACTATGGATTTAATTATCTGAATCCCCAAAAAATCTAAAGGGAAAATTTTATTTATGTTGTAGTCGATCATCTTAAAAAATCAAAAAAAATCCATTAGAGAATATTTCACTCTTGATTAACTTTACATAATATACATTAAGGAATTGGAAAGTTTTCATAGATTACTTCATTTTATTTTATTTGATCAAGATCTGAGGTTTATAAATAAATTATAGATAAGTCTTTAATAGGCATTGAATATAGGATTAAGCTTCAGCATGACATATCATTCTCAGATAAATGGTTAGTATTAGAGGACCATTAAAACCCTAGAATACATGTTGAGATCATGGTTTATGGATTTCAAATGTATTCCAGATCAATATTTAGTGACCCTGGCCCCAGTAGCCTGAATTCAGTGTTTGCTTCATTTCATTGGCATAAGATATAAGGAATCACATCTTGGAGGACCAAATAATTTAGTAGTCTTGTTAAACTAGATACATACATGATTCCTATGTTATATTTGAAAACACAAATTAAAAAATAATTTCTTTTAAAATAAAATTATTTCATTTAGTATATCCTTTCATGTCAATCATATTACACTTCATGGAATCCTAGAGAAAGGAAACAAAATAAGGGTGAGCTAAAAGGCTTAGTAAGGGTCAAGTATAGTGGAAACTATCATGAATCAATATATAATAATCAATATAGAAAGTTAAATAACTAAACACACATTCTATTTAAACAAATTGAATATCATGATAATATAATGCATAATCAATATGGAAAGGTAAATAATTTAACAGACATGTTATTTAAATAATAAAATGAGAAATAAATTCATCTAGAGATGATATCATTTTGAAAATCTCATGGATAATAATAACAGGATTCTGAATCAAGGAAATGATTAATTATTGGGCATCATGATCTGAGGCCTCATGAAGACCTCTACTCTCAATATATATAACTTCTTGATGCATATATGGGTTATATATATCTAAGCCCCACCTATGTCTGCATGTCCAAAACATTCCTCATATATCGAGTAATCAATTTAATTCATTAACAATTTTCTCTATCATAAAATATCGATTTTGAGTAAAGAATATGGATTTATAAATATTTACCTAGATAAAAAATAACATTAAATGAAGAACACCATATATAGAAATGATATATAGTTTAAGTAATAAATATATCCATGATAAATTACAAGGATATTTGGGGAAAATTTCATGTTTATAGGAGAGTGAATAATTCAAGGGAAATTTAATGACTAAAAAAATGAATCAAGGAAGTGCATGTCAATACTTTCTTGGTAAAAATGATCATAAACCATCCATAGGAAGAATAATTATGGTAAAAATAAAACATAAACCCATTGGAGTAAGAATAAATGGTTTTTTTCCATTTATGAATAGAAATAACATAAAAATATCTTTAAAACATTCTTGGGGAAAATATCCTTTTAATTTTGAAAATAAATTTTTAAAACTAAAATCTCACAAAAATAATTGAAAATACATTTTTTTAAATAACCTTTTAAACTTATAAAATAAGCTTTAAATCATTTCATTGGTCATGATGGATGGAAATTATATTCATGTTAAAACAAATATACCTTTCACTTTTTCAGTAAAACCCAAACGAGCATTATTTTGAAAACGACATGAATATTCCTTTAAAAAAAATTAAAAAGTAAAAAATGGATAAAATTTTATTTACTAAATAATTTTTAAATGGGTTTAAAATGTTGTTTAAAAAAATTATAAAATAGTGTTTTGGTAGAAAATGGATTTTTAACTGAAGAGAGAAATAAAGTCAGATTTTCTTAAAAACGTTTTATAAATCATTTAAATACCAAAGAGTGAAAAATGGAACTATTACTTGAAAATTACATGAATAAATGGAGTATAATAAAATTAAATGGGTTTATTAGAAAATTTTAAATAATTTCCTTCAATTGAAATTCAATAATAAACAATCTCGATTAGAATGATATTGTAAAATAAACTCTTATAATGATCATAATATTAAAGTGAGAATTAATCAATGAATATATTATGTGTATCAACCATAAATATACATAAAAAGGTGTAAATACAACATAATATAATAAAATTTCATTTCACATATAATCTTATAATATCAAAGATGATCAAGAATTAATATAACCTAAGGAAAACAAATTGAGTTATGAAATTCTTTACCACTTGGTAACTCTTAAATAAATTCCCATTGGAAAAAATAATTAAAATTTAAACTTAAAATACCATTAATTATTAATGATTCATGATTTTACTTGTAAATGTGGTGGTATATACACCATATAAAATAAATTAGTTGCATAACATTACAATATGCCTCAATGATGTAAAATTGAGATGAAGTCCCTTACCTCATTCTTCCCTTTGGTTGAATGTTCTTTAAACTCATGTATAGTGGTTTTAAAATTTTTATTAACCTATAAAATAACCATATTAATATTTTTTATATAATATATGATTCTTTTTTGACATTTTATCACCATGTAGTTAATAATATTTCATTATTGTCATTTTTTCAGGTGTTAATTGTCTTGTTTTCCCATATGTGTTTTGTCATGAAAGATCCGGTTATTGCACATATTCTATAGTCACATGATCTCTATAATAATAATCATTAAATGATTATCCTATTTATAATTCAATTATACTTTTAATACCAGTCATTAATGATGGTTTTTAGAAATGAAGTGTGTTAATATTGTGGAGATGTTCGGTCGTACGTATGCATGAGTAACATTTCCATTTTCAATGATCATTATGGAAAATAAGTAGGTAATATTTAAACTTTAAATAATTATAATAATATAATATATACCATATTATTTCTTTAAATAAACTTATATATATCATCCAAGTTGTGTGGTGATGAAAAGAGAGTCACATCACTTCATGAAGGCAATATTCCACACGAACATGAACGAAGTTATCAATTTTCAATGTAAGAAATAAAATGATATATTATCATTTAATAATGATAAATATGTCATGAATATAAAAATTATTTCATTTATATCATATATAATCATTAAATTTATAATTATTACGTTCTATTTAAAGTGTTAATTAAAGACGAATCACATCGCTTTGTGAGGTGTTCGTCTACCGTACACACGAGCAATGTTATCGTATCCCCTATGGAATGGGAAGTAAAAAAAAGTATATATAAAATAATGAATCCATAGGTATAATTATTTTAAAAATATTGTATATATACTTTTTATCCATAATCATACCCAATTGTTAGAGGTGGTAATGGAAAAATGAATGACATCAGTTCACAAGGTGGTAGTCCTCCGTACACATGAATGATGATTTAGTAACCCATTTGATAGAATTGGAGATGGTTGTAGGTCACACCCTTAAAATAAAAACATATAAGTATATGTTAGATATTATTTTATTATATCATTATGTTTTAATAATATTTATGGATTTGGAGGAAGAAGTAAAATAAAAATACTCATTGAATAATGTTACCTTTTCTTCGGGTGACCTATTTAGGTTTGCACCAAAGCCTTCTAAGGATAGCTTTCTAAAAAAATAAGGATTCTAGGATGATGGTAGGTAAGTTTTAAATTTATTTGGTCAGGTATTTTTCTAAAAAATTGTCTTAATGTATGAATAAGATAGGATAGGGGGTGCTCTTTTATAAGTGAGGTGAGTGTCACACTTGTAATTTTTGAAAAGAAATGGTGTACCCAAATTTTTCACATGAAAAAATGGTAAAAAATGAATTATTATCAATAATAATACCTTATAGGGTCTAAATATGGCCATAAAATATGTTTTAGACAAGTTGTAGGTCATTTAATACTTATATTTTTAGTTTAACCCCTCGGTAAATCCATTTTTATCTTAACAACAGTAAATAATTTTTACTATTTTCACTATTCATTTTGGGAAAAAATTAAGTTGAACTTATTATATTGTATAAATTATTCTAATTCTAAATACGGAATCTATTTTTTAAAATTCCATTCACATAATTATAAAATTTTAATTTAAAAATAATACTGCATGTGCGACAATAAAGAATTTTTTCAAAAAAAAGTTCAAAAGTTTACAAAGTTTTTATATCAAAATTCAATATGAAAATTATTAAAATGATCCAAATTGGATTAATAGATATATAATTTAACTAATTTTACTTGAAAATTAATTCAAATCATAATTTAACTTTACAAATAATTTAAATGAAAACGCGGTTTTCAATTAAAATTCAGTATTTTTCATTATTCATCGAAAACAGAAATATTTCAAAAAAATCCCAAAAATTCGCCATAATATAATTTTGATATATTGATTTCAAAAATAAATTTAATTTTATCAAATAAATTTTCTAAAATTGGTAAGAATTATTTTTAAATTATGTTTGCAAAGTGCGACTAAACCGTCTTTTAGAAAGAAAAAAATACACTTCTTTAGAAAACGTTTGTTTTTATTTTAAATGATTACTAATTAATTTCTAATAAATAGATAACCATAATTTTCATAATTTATTTATTATTATTTATAAACTCTAATTTAATGGCTAGGTTACGATGTTATACTATATTATAGTTCATTTAGACTCGGGATTGCGTTTTCCGCAAGCCATCGAAGAGATTAAATTTATTTAAAAAGAAACTTTTTGTAAAGTCACAGGTGTAATATTTTCTTCTAAGATTGGTGTTTCATTTCAAACATGTTATTAAAAAAATGTTTTTATTTTAAAATATTATTTTGTTACATTCTCCCCACCATAATTAAATTAAATCCTCAAAATTTAAACTTGATCTCGGTGATCAAGGGTTTGACATTTGGAAATGCCATTGTTCAAAAACCCACATCGTAAAAGGGTTAAAAAAACAAACTGTTAGTAAAAGAGAAAAGTAAGTAACAATGTCTTCTGTAATAACACATAACTAGGTTTCCATGAAGGATAACATAGGTGGGAATTGAAGACATGAACATGAAAGAAAATCATAAATAATTATAGAGAGTGATAGGGTCATTGATAATAAGAAAGTGAATGATCAATGGAAATTCAAGGAATTCAAAAACCATAAAACTTTTATGATTTAAAAGAGCATATTATTCATCATTTATGATGGTAATAGGATTATAATTTTGTTTCAAGATCAATTTATTATTGTTGAGGAATTATTTTACTATCTAATTTTATAAGGGAATATACTTACTTGATATGTTTTTATTTTATAATAACAATTTCATCCTTTGGTTGTGCTTTGATCAATTTCAAATTCATCATTTAATCTAATAAGTGAATATAAAAAATGAATTTTTTATGCCTGAAGCAATAAAATTAACTTTTATAAGATTTTAATATCCATAATAGAATGATAATTCATTTCTTAAATCTCTAGATTTTATTATTAAGAAAATGGTTAGAATGGGTAATCCAATATGCATGAATCTCTAAATGGTGAAGTAATACATTAATCTCTAAAACCTTATCCAAAGTTCAACTTAAACCATTTCATAAATGGTTAACCTTATAAACCTTCCAAAAGATTAACATCCAAAACTTTATAAATAAGTTCACTGGATTTCCAAAATGAACTTATCATTAATCCCACAAACAATATGAAGTATCTCTTAATCATCACATACCAAACATGTGAATACCTTTATCATGTATTTTCTTAAAACATGGAAATAACCTGAATTATCATAAATATAAGGACCCTGCCTTAAACATTACATAATCTTGAGTTAAATCAAGAATTCACATTGAGGATATTTTCAGGTTTAGAGTTTTAGAGAATTAGACCATAACTATTACATATCAACTTGAATATTACATGTAGACACTACTACTTAGTATCCATTTTTTCATAAAATAAAAACTCTTAAAAAGAAACATGTCTAGTTCCATGTTTTAGACAGCATGAATTTTTCGTGATCTCATCCTTGACCCTTATTCATCTTTAAGTCACGTGGAAAACATTTCAAAAACTTTGTATGAGCATAAAAAGCTCAGTAAGGGTTATAAAATAAGGAAATAAAACATTAGTCCATCAAAACATAATCTTTTTAACATACCTCAGGAAATCATAAGATTTATGAATAACACATAGAAATCATAAATCACAAATGTAACTTGTGGCATCCATAACATACTTACATTGTATCCATCACAAATACATAGGGAGTTATGTTGGAATACCCATCATAGTATATTCCCTAAATATCTTAAGAGAAGCATTAACATTTACCTCTGTCATGTTACCTAATACATTAGAGAGCTATCTTGGGCTCACCCACCCTAGGTTTATCACGGAACCACCCGTATGTGTAAACAATGCCCAAGAACCATAACATAATCATAACACAAAACACAATTATAAAGGAATGATAAAATTTCCACATTACAATCACAATATATCATTTAAAGATATTGACATAATCAATACTTTGTAAAAACCATTTTCAAAACCATTTAAAACATTTAATAAAGAGATTTTTGAATCAAAGTGCCCCATACCAATTTGAATATTATAAAGGAAAAAACATTAATTTCCATATAAATAAATCCTAAAAACCATTTTTAAAACATGGACATTAATGAGAAATATTTAGAAGAATAAATCTTTAAAAATTTTAAAATGATATTTTAGTTAAAGAGTTTCTAACAAAATGAGAGATGCTTGAATAAAAATAATTGAGGAATAACATTAATCAAATCTTATAATATCATGAGATTAGTATATTCATGATATAATATTTCAAGGGGTATTATATGCACCATATAAAAGTTAATTTGTGTATAATAATAAATAAGTCTCAATGGAATGTAAATTGATACAAAGTCCCTTACAAAGATCATATCCTTAGATTAAGGAAAAATCAATTACATAATTATGTGTGAAAAATAATAATACACTCAATATAAGTGTATTTTAATTGTACAAAAATCATAGTTTATTCACACATATTCATTTCATGACATAATCAAGAAGTATAAGTTTAACCCAATGAACAGAAATTGGGTGAAGAAGTTCCCTTATAGAAATTTGACATCCTAACAGTGTCACTTTAAAATTCAGAAAATGAGTTGATGAGAGAGAAAATGGTATCTCATCACTTGGACATAGAATTTATAGAAATAATGATATAGAAGAAAATATCCCAACATAAGAAGATGTAAATTAAAAGACATAACAAAAAGAAGTCTTTTAAAAATAGGAGGCTAAAAGGTTCGCTTACCGATTTGGTAACTTACGAAACATACACCACATGAAAGAAGGATCATACAATGAATATGTAAATGCCCATAAATTAAATTATATTACACAAAGAATACAATCATGGGCAGTACATACACCACACAAAAGTAAATAGTGGAAAATATAGCATGAATCTCACAGGAATAAAAAGTGAGATGAAAACCCCTTACCACGTTATAATCAATCGAGTCGTAAGATAAACAGTTAATAAACACCAAATTAATAACATAATACCATAAAAATAAATATAATCATGATAATATTTATAAAATGGTAGTACACAATACACTAAATTAAATAAATAAGTGGTGAATAATGGAAATCTCACAGAATTAAAAGTTAGATAAGAAACCCCTTAACTCGTATCCGACTTGACTCGTTTATTCCTTGTTCTTCTTGATTAAAAAATTAAGTTAATTTATACTTACTTCAGAAAATTTTTAAATTTTATTATTCCTTTTATATCACTTATTACCTTTCTATAACAATTAGTTAATTATTTGAGTTCATATCAAACATTTCGTCGATGTTTGGAACTTGAGTCAAAAATGAACTTGTTATAATTACAAATTGTCCATGTGGTCAAGAGTATATTATCTCCAGAATCATATTCATGATTTAAATATCATATATATCATATATATCTAGTATATATATGTATTTATAATATTAAATAACATTTGTAGATAAGGAATGAAATGCACCGTTCATAGAGACGGTAAGTCATATGTACGCATGAACGCTACTTTCATTTTTTCCATTTTTAAAAGGAATGGAAACTGAATGATACATAGGTATATTATAATTCCAGTATAATTTTATATGATATATATATTACATTATTTCATTAATTCCATCCTTTATACATTCCATGTATGTCATGAACGAATCATATCACCTTGAGGGGTGGTAGTCTGCACTTCCTCAAATGAAATTATCGTGTTTACACATATTGGAAAGCATAAAGGTATGTTTGTAAATAAAAATTACAGAAGAATAGAGAAAAAATAAAAATAATATATATCATATATAAATAAAGTAACATCATAATGGCCACCATGATAGGCGATAGGAGATATTTGAACAACCATAATTTCGTGAGGCAGTAGTTCGTCGTCCATAGAAACAGTATATTCGTATCCGTTAGATAGAGGTGTGTGTAAGTGTAGTTCGAATAATTATCATAAAAACAAAATATTATATTGAGGATAAAATTTTTGTTACAAAATAAAGGAATAAAAAGATTTTAGGGGGTTGGAGAAGTAAAATAAAAGAAAACAACTTAAGAGTAGACGTTACCTTTAAATTGGGTAACTCCCTTTGGTTTGAACCAAAAGGATTTCTTGAAGTGATTTCTGCCTAAGTTAAGGCTTCTAGGTGGAAGAGATGGATATTGAGAGATTATTTGGGGTGTTTTGGGATGAGACAAGGTGCTTAAGAGGTGTGAGTAATGGGTTAGAGGTGGTGTTATTTTATAAGGGGGGGAGGGTCTCTTTAGGAAAATTTGAAAATATTGTTTTATTATATAATAATTTTTGGTTTCTAAAGGTCCAAAATGCATTAAATTAGAATATACGATGACTTTTGTTCGAAATAAAATTATCCAATAATAATTGGATAGGTTTTGAATATTTTTTTAATTTTTATAATTTCATTTATTTAAATCATTCATTATTAAGGCAATCACTTCATCATAATTGTGTCATAAATAACTTTATTTATTTGATGTCTAAAAATTATAAATAAAATATCATGATGTAGAAAATATTTTTATATTTCGAATTAATATTTATATTCAAAGAGATAACTTATATAACCTCATGTAAAAAATTGATTTACTAAAAGATATATGGTTATGTCATTTTTGTCTTTACTTTAAGTTAATTAAAATAAAGTGTCATTATCACTCCCAAGTGGATCTATGAGGACCCAAAATAGACCCAAGGATGCTCATGGTCGGAAATGTATCAACCAATAAGATTACGACACATTTTAGGGTAATTTAATATTATTATAATAATATTTTTTTACCCTTATTTACCGGATTTACCGTTTAACCATGGTAAATAAAATATTTACCGAAGTAAATATTCACAATGTCTAAAAATAAAAGTTACCTATTTAAACAATTTAGACCTCCTTTATTCCAAATATGGAATCTATTTTTTCAAATTCAAAACATAGAAGTGGCAGAAATTAATTTAAAATTAATTCCCGTTGACAAAACAAAAAGCGTGTTTTTAAGAAATAATAACTATTAAAAGATTGATACTTGTTTATGTCCAATTTCAAAATAAAATTACATACAATGACCAAAATTGGATTAATTGGTAAAAATATAATCTAATTAAACTTTAAAACCAATTAAAAATATAATCTAACCATATAAATAAATTAGATGAAAAGACAGTTTTGAATTAAAATGCGGTATTTTTCACTATTCAATAAAAATTAACTTTATCATAAAAATAAAAAAAAATCATCAAAACTAAATTTTGATGTCCCTATTCTAAAGAAGAATTTTATTTTTTCAAATAGAACATATAAAAGTGACAAAAACTATATTTAAAAAGGGTTCTCCATCAAAAGGTGGTAAATTGACTTTTTTAAAGAATATTAGAGTATTTATGCTTAAAATTGGATTCATTCACATTTTAAGCCTCTAACATTTATTGGGTAAAAGTAAAAACATTTAATAAACATGTGTAATCATATTGTAGTTAGTTATGTTCATTCTCACCAATACAATGGATATGCATTAACTACCATTTAAAATAATAATATTATATTATTATTATTATTTTCAGTATGACTCAACATTGTGTGCAACATAAGACTTCGGAGAAACCCATTGTTGTGTGTCGGGTACACCATCGAACACAGCATCCCCTTTAAAGTGAAATTAATATTTAATTCATAAATATTAATAAATATGAAAATTTCATACTCTTTATTTACCTGGAATGTTACAATAAATACTTATTAAAAATAAGAATTCTTCCTTATTCCTTAAGTAAAACATAGATTATTAGATATATTTCATAAATCCAAAGATTATATAAAGTCCATCAATGATAGTATAAGCCACTTTTTCAAAAAAAAAAATTAGTCCCAAGGTAGTCAGTAATATCCAATTTACTTTATCTATATCAATCATCTCTTTATCCCAACATCCTTATCTCAATATCAAGAATATATTTAGGGTTTTCTTTCCCTTGGTCAGGGTTTTCCAAGAAGTTAAACTAACTACTGAATAATTTTTATTAGTCATCGGTATCATTCAAAATATTATTTAAAATCCTTAATGAAAAATTATTATAGTATAATCATTATACATTAATAATTATTATAACCAGAATATTATTGATAAAATACACAAATGATAAAATTATTAAATCCAAACACAAGAACATTAATCATTCATATTTACCTGTGATAATATCATAAGCTTGACCATGATCCATTATCTTATTTTGAGGTATATTTCTTTGATGCTTGATACATTGAATTTCATAGAGCCTCATCTCCTTATAATTGAAGAATTGTACATTGGAAACTTTTTTATTACCCTTTCAATCACAAGCACAGTGTCCTTTCCCTACCAAATTGTAGAAAACTCCCATTTCTTTTAATCAAGCACCAAGGTGTTTCTTTAAATAATTATAACATGTTGGAAAATTATTTTTTCCCTTATTTACTTTACCCATATGTTTCCCTACTATCCTCTTCCTCTCTCACTTTCCTTTGAATCTATAATACTTAGAAAATTCTTTCCCTTTCATGTTATCACATTATATTATTTATACATATGATAAGAATATTTAGGAGACTAGTTCCCATTGAAACATTGGGTTAATCCCATAAAATAAATGGTCATTCTTACTATTTGGATTACATGCATTGATGAGGTTTCCATTCCTTCTCTTGGGTTCCATTTCTAAGTGATGGAATACACTATATTAGATCATATCATTATGAAACATAATGAATAATCCCAAAACTATTAAAATACTTAAGATAAATTGAAAATTTTATTCATATATAATCTCATAATCATAAACATGGTTTCTTTGGGGATATCTTTATTTTAAAATCATTTATAATTTTTCGTAAATAAAATATAAATTATCTTAATCATATCCCCCAGGAGTGTCAAACTATGTGCATAGTAATGCCCATTTTTGTGTGCCAATTGAAATTTTGGTTAAGTCCAATGCACCCTTTCTAGAGTTATTACCCCTAGGTACATCTATGCTAGAACAACATCCACTAATAATATCCATAAAGGGATATATTTTCTTGGAAAAACCACATAATATCTATCTTACCAAAACGTTAAGATGCTTTTATTAACTTATCCTTAAATTCTATCATAGTTTTATGTTTCCTAATATATGTTTTCATAAATCTAGTTCCCAATGTTTCTACTAAAATTACTTAGATACCAACTATAGCGACCCCAACCCCAGTAGTCAGGATCCGTTGTATGCTTTATTATATTTGAATAAGATACAAGGAATCACATACTGACTGAATAAATAGTTTATTTTTCTTGGTAAGCTAGATATATACATGATTCTCATATTAAATTTAAAAACAAAAATTACAACATATTATTTTTTTTAGAATAAAATTATTCCCTCTAACATATACTTTCACATTAATCATAGTACACTTCATAGAATCCTAAGGAAAGGGAAAAAAAGGTAAACTCAAATGCTCAGTATGGGTTAAGTGTAGCATAAGATATCATGAATTAATAAATAATAATCAATATGGAAAGGTAAATAACTAAACACACATATCATTTAAATAAATTGACTATCATGATAAGATAAGGTGTAATAAATATGTAATGGTAAATAACTAAACACGCGTGCCATTTAAATAATAAACTAAGGATCAAATTCACCCAGAGATAATGTCATTCTAAAAATATCATGGATAATAATAACTGAATTTTGAATAAAGTAAATTCTTAATTATTGTATATCATGATCTCAGGCATCATGAACAACTCTTCCATCAATATCTTTCCTTAAGACATTTTAAAACAGATGGGTAAAATCCAATTTAACTAAGGATAGATAACAGATTCTTCTCATGATAAATTTTGATGCATCAATGGGATATCTATAAATAGGTCCCACCTGATTCTTCATGTCCAAATCATTCCTCATATATCAAGTAATTGGTTTAATTCATAAACAATATACCTTATCATCAAATATCTTTATTGAGTAAAGAATATAGATTTATCAATATTTCCCCATATAAACAAATAAATTTCATTTCAAACATCGTATGTAGAAATTATATATTTTTTAACAAATAAACATATCCATGATAAATAATATGAATATTTTGGGGAAATTTATTTTCCACAGGAAAGTGAATAATTCAATGGAAAGTTAATAACTATAAAAATGAATCAAAGTGAATGTCAATACATTCCTTGGTCAAAATTATCATAAACCATATATATTAAGAATAAGTATGGTTCCAATACAATATATACCCATTAGAGTAATAATAAAGGGTTATTGTCATTGATTAATATAAATTCAATAAAAAAGATCTTTAAAAACACTCTAAGGAAAATATACTTTTTTATTTTTAAAATAACGTTTTAAAACTAAAATTTCTAAAAACATTTTGAAAATAATTTTATTTTAAAATAACATTTTAAAATTATAAGATAATCTTTAAAACATTTGAGGGTCCATGACAACTGAAATTTTGTTCATGTTGTACACGTTAAAACAAATATTCCTTTCATTTTTTTGGTAAAAGCCAAACGGAGCATTATTTTCAAAACAGCATGAAGATTCATTTAAAAATAATTAAAAATTAATAATGGGTAAAAATTAATTTTGTAAATAATTTTTAAAATTATTAAAAACATTTTTGAAACCATTTTATAAAATAGGGTTTTGGTAGAAAATGGGTTTCTGATTGAAGAGAGAAATGAAGTCAGATTTTCTTTAAAAAATCTAAAACATTTTAAGTAAAAAAGAGTGAAAAAATGGTAATGTTACTCTAAAATGTCCTAAAAAACTAAAGGATAATAAAATTAAATTCTTTTATTAGGAAATGGTTAAATAATTTCTTTCAACTAAAATTCAAGAATAAACAAGTTTGATTGGAATGAGATTGTGAAATAAAGACTCACAATGGTCATAACATTGAAATGAGAATTAATCAATGAATAGATTAAGTGTATCAAATATAAATAAACATAAAAAAATTAAATACAACATAAGATAATAAAAATTAATTTCACACATAATCTTATAATATCAAATATGATGAATAATTAATATAACCCAATGAAAAGAAATTGAGTTATGAAATTCTTTACTGCTTGGTAACTCTTAAATCAAATCCCATTGGATGAAATAATTAAAATTTAAACTTAAAATACCTTGAATTATTAATTAATCATGATATTACATGTCAAATGAGTTGTATATAAACCATATAAAATAAATTAGGTGCATAATATTACAATATGACTCAATAAAGGAAAATGAGATGAAGTTCCTTACCTCATGTTTCCTTTTTATTAAACATGATTTACCCTCTTTTATAGTGGTTTTAAACATTTTATTAACCTATAATAGAACCATATTAATATTTTTAATATCATATGTGATCCTTTTATCACATCTTATCAACCTTTATTTAATAAAATTTCATTGTTTTCTTTGTTTCAAGTGTTAATTGTCTTGTTTCCCCATTTTTGTTTTGTCATGAAAGATACGGTTCTTGCACATATTATATAGTTTCATGATAACCATAATAATTATCATGAAATAATTTTCATATTTATTCATCAATTATAATTTTAATACCAATCATGAATTATGGTTTTTATAAATGAATTGTGTTACGATCATGGAGATGGTAGGTCGTACATATGCATGAGTAATGTTTCCATTTTTCAATGATCATTATGGAATAGATGTAAGTAATATTTTATATTTAAATAATTATAATAATATCATATATAACATATTATTTCTTTAAATATTATTAGATATATCATCCATGTGTTTTGGTGATGAAAAGAGAGTCGCATCACTTCGTGAAGGTGGAAGTCCACACATACATGAAAAAAGTTATAATTTTCAAGTGTAAGAAATAAAATGATATATTATCTTTTAATAATGATAAATATTTCATTAATATTATAATTTTTTCATTTATATCACATATAATCATTAAATTTATCCTTATCACCTTCCATGTAAAATGTTAGTGAAAGATGAATCACATTGTTTCATGAGGTAGTAGTCTGTTGTACACACGAGCGACGTTATAGTATCCCATAATGAATGGGAAGTAAAAAATGTTATATATTATATAATGAGTCAAGATATATAATTATGTTATAAATATCATATATATACTTTATATCCATCATCATACCCAACTGTTAGAGGTGGTTATGGAAAAATGAATAACGTCAGTTTGTGAGGCGGTAGTCTATCATACACACGAATGATGATTTTGTAACACATTTGATGGAAGTGTAGATGGTTGTAGGTAATTACCTTAACATAAAAAATATCAATATATGTAATATACTGAGTTTATTTTATCATCATGGTTTAATAATAATTCAAGTAGGTGGAGGAATAAATAAAATAAAAAATATTTGTTGAAGAACGTTACCTCTGCTTCGGGTAACCTCTTTAGGTTTGCACCAAAGACTTCTAAGGTTGGATTTATGCTAAAAATAAGAGTTATAGTATGAGGGTATATAATTTGGGAATTTATTTTGGTAGTTATTTTCGGAACCAAAATGGGTTTGAAGGTGTGAATAATAGAGGTGAGGGGTGACCTTTTATAAGTGAGGTAAGTGGCACACTTTTAATTTTTGAAAAGAACATTGTATACCCATGTTTTCACTTTTCAAAAGGGTCCAAAATGGATAATTTTAAAGACTTTTACATGATAGGGTTGAAATATGGCTATAAAATATATTTTAATAAAATTTTTAGGTCATTTAAACCCTTATATTTTTAGTTTAATCCCCTAGTAATTCTGTTTTTACTTTAATCACGATAAATAATTTTTATTGGTTTCACTATTCATTTTGGTAAACAATAATTTTAAAATATAATATAATATAAATTATGTTGATTCCAAATATGGAATCCATTTTTCTGAATTTCATTCAGATAATTAGAAACTTTTAATTTAAAATTAATCTCGTAGAGGCGACAAGAAAGCAGGTTTTCAAATAGAAAATGTTCAAAAGTTTACAAATTTTTTATATCAAAATTCAATATAAAAATTATTCCAATTCCCCAAATTCGATTAATAAATATATAATTGAAATAATTTTACTTTAAAACCAATTTAAAATAAAATTTAACTTTATAAATAATTTAAACAAAAATTCAGTTTTCAAATAAAATTCAGTATTTTCACTATTCATCGAAAAATGAAATATTTTAGAAAAATCACAAAAATTAATCCTAATATAATTTTCATATTATGATTTAAAAAATTAATTTCATTTGATCATTAAAATTTATAAAATTAGAAAAGGCAATTTTAAATTTTGTGCGCAAAGTGCTTCTAAACCGTCTTTTAGAAGAAGAAAAATACAGTTTTTAAAAAACATTTCTTATTATTTTAAATGATTCTTATTTTATTTATAATCAATAGATAAACATAATTTTTATAATTAATTTAGTAATATTAATACCAAAATATTTAATAGAAATGTTGTAATAGTATACTGTATTATGGTTCATTTTGACTTGGGGTTGCATGTTCTGCAAGCTATCAAAGAGATTAAATTTATTTAAAAAGAAATATTTCATAAAGTATCAGGTTTTATATTTTCTTCTAATATTGTTGTTTCATGTCATACACACTATTGAAAAAAATATATTCTTTTAAAATTTCATGGTTTTACATTCTCCCCACCTAAAATAAATTATTTCCTTTCAATTTAAACTTGATATCAGTAATCAAGGGTTTGAAATTTGGAAATACCATTATTAAAAAACCCACATTGTAAAAGGGTTAATAAAACATCCTATTAATATAAGAGATAATTAAGTATGAAGGTTGTCTATAATAACACATAACTAGGTTTCCATATAGGATAAAATAGGTGGTAATTAAAAACATGGACTTGGAAGAAAAGCATAAATCGTTATAGAGAGTGATAGAGGTTATTGATCACAAGAAATTGAATGATCAATAGAAATTTAAGGACCCAAAAACCATAAATCTATGATGATTTAAAAGAACATATGATTCATAAAATATGAAGGATATAGGATTAAATTTTTGTTTCAATATCTTTTACCAAAATTTGAGTTATTATTTTACTATATAATATTATAAGGGAATATACTTACCTTATACATTTATATTTTCTAAACACAATTTCATCCTTTGGTTTTTCTTTGATCAATTTCCAATTAATCTCTTACTCCAAGAAAAGAATATCCAAAAATTATTTTTTTATGTATGAAGCACTCAAATTCACTCTTTTAATGGATCATAATATCCATAATATAATGATAATTCATCCCTTCGATCTCTAGTTATTATTATGAAAAAAATGGTTAGGAAATTTTATCCCATATTCATGAATCTCCATATGGTGAAGTTATACATTAGTCTCGAAATCATTATACAAAGTTCAACTTAAATTTTTTCATAAATGATTAACCTTATGACCCTTCTAAAAGATTAATTTCCAAAAATTATAAATAAGGTCACTGATTTTCAAAGATGAACTTATTATTAATCCCCCAAAAAACATGAAGTAACTCTTAATCATCACATATCAAACATGTGAATACCTTCATCATGTATTTTCATGAAACATGTTAATAACCTAAATTACCATAAAACCTTATTTAAAAAATTAATTCTTCATTATTATTTAATTAAAACACAAATTATTGGAAATATTCCTTAAATACACAATTCTATAAACAACATAAATGATAATATAAGATACTTTGTCAGAAAATCATTAATTAGTCTCTAGCTAGTCAGTATTATCCAATGTACTTTATCCATATCAATAATATCTTTATCCCAACATCCTTATCTCAACATCAAGAATATATTAAGGGTTATCTTTCCCTAAATCATGTGTTTTCCAAGAAGTTTAACTTTACACTTAGTCATTTTTCTTGGTCATCGATACTATTCAATATATTCTTTCAAATCCTTAATAAAAAGGTATTATAGTAAAATCCTTATATATTTCATAATTCTTATAACCAGGATATCATTGATAAAATAATCAAATGAAATAATTATTGAATCCAAACATAATAACATTAATAATTACTCTTTGTATGTGGTAATAGCATAATCTTGACCATGATCCATTAGCTTCTTTTAAGGTATATTCATTTGACACTTGAGACATTGATTTTTTTAGTTCCTCATATCCTTAAAGTTGAATCATTGTACATTAGTAACTTTTTTCTTACCCTTTAAATTACAATCACGGTGGTATTTCTCTCCACACTTGTATAAAACTTCTATTTATTTTAATCAAGCACCAAGGTGTTTATTTCCAAAATTATAACATGTTGTAAAATATTACTTTCCCTTCTTCCTATTATCCATCATTTTCCCTACCATACTCTTCTTTTATTGCTTCCCTTCAATTCCATAATACTTATATAATTCTTTCCTGATCAAATTAGCACATGATAATATATCTTCATATGATGATAATTTTTGGAAGATGAGTTCCCTTTAAAATATGGTCTTAATCCCATCAAAGAAATGATCATTATTACTCTTTGGATTACATGCATTGATGTGGTTATCATTCCTTCTCCTAAGTGATATTTTTAAATGATGGAATACACTAGATTAGATCATATCATTATGAAAAATAATTTATAATCCAAGAACTAGTAAAATACTTAACATAAATTGAAATTTTTATGCATAGATAATCTCATAATCATAAATATGGTTTCTTTGGGTATATCTTTATTTTAAAATCCTTCATAATAGTGTGTAAAGAAAATTTGAATTATCCTAAGAATGTCCCTTTGGAGTGTCGAACTAGGTGCACAGTAAGGCCCATTATTATACACCAATTGATGATCAGTTTAATCCTAATGATCCCTTTTCAAAGTTATTACTCCTAGGTACATCTGTATCGAAACCACAACCACTTGTATTAACCATATGGGTATGTATTTTCTAGTAAAAACTACATAATCTATTCCTTACCAAAACTTTAGAATATTTTTCTATAATTATCCTCAAATTCTATCATAGATTTATATTCCCTTATCTTTGCTTTATAAAATATAGTTCCCAAGTTTTCTACTAAACATCCTTTGATACCAAATATAGAGACCCCAACCCTAGTAGCTTGAAGCTGATGTTTCCATTATTACATTGGTATAAGATAAAAGGAATCACATCCTAAATGACCAAATAGTTCAGTAGTCTTGATAAAATAGATATATACATGATTCTCATATTACATTTGTAAACACAAATTACAATATAATTTTTTTGATAACAAAATTATTCCCTATAGTATATACTTTCACATCAATCATAGTACACTTTAGGAATCCTATGGAAAGGAAACAAAATAAGGGTGAGCTCAAATGATCAGTAAGGTTTAAGTATAGTGGAAGATATCATGAGTCAATAAATAATAATCAATATGGAAGGGTAAATATTTGAACACACATTCCATTTAATCAACTTTAATACCATGATAAGATAAGGCATAATCAATATGTAAAGGTAAATAATATAAAACACATAGAATTTAAAGAATAAATTGAGAATGAAATGCATCTAGATATAATATCATTGTGAAAATATCATGGATAATAATAACTAAATTATTAATGAAGGATATTCTTAATTATTGGATGTCTTGATCTTAGACATCATGAAAGCCTATGTTGTCAAGATATATCTTCAATATAGCATAAAACTGATGGGTAGAAATCCGTTTAACTAAGGCTAGCCAACTGATTCATCTCATGAAACTTTTCAATGCATCGAGGGTCTATCTACAACCAAGCCCCGCATGTGTCTGCATGTCCAAAGCATTCCTCATATATCTAGTAATAGATTTAATTCATGAATAATTAGTTTTATCATTAAATATTTTTATTGAGTAAAGAATAATGATTTATCAATATTTCCATAGATAAATAAACAACTTTCAATATATAACATTACATGTAGAAATGATATACAATTAAAAAAATAAATATATCCATGATAAATAATATTCGTATTTAGGGGAAATTTAATGTTTACAAGAAAGTGAATAATTTAAGGGAAAGTTAATGACTAAAAAAATGAATCAAGGAAGTGAATTTAAATAATTTCCTTGGTCAAAATGATCATAAAACATTCTGAGGAAGAATAATAATGGTACCAATACAACATATACCCATTTGAGTAATAATAAATGGTTTTTATCATTGATTAATAGAATACCATAAAAATATCTATAAAAATATTCTTGAGAAAAATATCCTTTTAATTTTAAAAATCACTTCTAAAACTAAAAGTTATCAAAACATTTTGAAAATAATTTTATTTAAAAATACCCTTTTAAAGTTATAAAATTATCTTTAAACCATTTGATTCATCATGATAGATGGAAATTTCATTCTTTCCATACACTATAAAATAAAGATTCCTTTTACTTTTTCAGTAAAAGCTAAAAGAAAATTATTTTGAAAATGACATGAATATTCCTTTCAAAAAAAATTAAAAATAAAAATAGCTAAAAATTTATTTAATAAATCATTTTGAAAAGGGTTAGAAACATTTTTTAAAATATTTTTATAAAATAAGGTTTTAGTAGAAAACGGTTTTCTTACCGAAGAGAGAAATAAAGTCATATTTTAATAAAAAAAAATTTAACCATTTTAAGTACCAAAGAGTGGTAAAATGGTAATATTACTTTAAAATATCATGAATAACATGAGTATAATAAAATTAAATGGGATTATTAGGAAACCATCAAATAAATTTCTTTAATAAAAATTCAAGAATAAACAATCTCGATTAGAATGAGATTATGAAATAAACCCTTATAATGGTCATAATGTTGAAGTGATATTTAATCAATGAATCCATTATGTGTATCAAATATAAATCAACATAAAAAATTGGAAATATAAATAAGATAAAAAAATCATTTCACACATAATATTATAATATCAAAGATGATGAAGAAGTAATATAACCCAATGAAAAAAAATTGAGTTATGAAATTCTTTACCACTTAGTAACTCTTAAATAAAATCCACATGGGTGAAATAATTAATATTGAAACTTACAATACAATTAATTATTAATTAATTATGATATTACATGTAAAATGGGAATTATATATACCATATAAAATAAATTAGGTTTATAACATTATAATATGCCTCAATGTAGGGAAATTGATACAAAGTCCCTTACCACATGTTTCCTTTTGGTTGAATATGTTTTAACCTCCTATATAGTGGTTTCAAACATATTATTAACCAATACCAATATCATATTAATATTTATAATATCATATATGATCCTTATATCATGTCTTATAACCCTTTCATTATAAAATCCATCTATACCCACGGTTTAAAACCATGGGTATAGGCTATACGCACAGTTTTCAAAATTGTGGCCTGTTAAGGCATCGGTTTGAAAAATTATATAACCACAGTTTGAAAAATTATATACCCAAAATTATGAACTCTGGTAATAGGTGTATGTTATCATGTTATTAACCCTATACCCATGGTTCTGAAACTGTGGCTATAGGATTTAAAAAATTTCTTGTCTCGGGTTTCGATCCCTAGATCGCTAGTATAAAATTTGCACACCTAACCACTACACCACATTGACTTATAGGCATATAAATATATATTTACTTATATATTTATCTAAACCATGGCTATAGGAGAAAAATCATGGCAATAGGTGGTACATTGGAATTTTTTTTCTCTCGCAGAAAAAAATCCACATTAATGTGGGAAAGCTATACCCATGGTTTTCCAAAACTCTGGGTATAAGAATGACCTATACCCATGGTTTTTTTAGAATCATAGGTATAGGTCTTGAAAAAATCCCTATACCCACACTTTTTCAAAAACCGTGGGTATAGGTGGGAATTTCCAACCTATACCCACGATTTTGGAAAACCGTGAGTATATGTTCCCATTCAATACCTATACCCATAGTTTTCAGAAAACTGTGGGTATAGGTTCATTTTCTAGTAGTGAATATTTCATTATTTTCATTGTTTCGGGTGTTAATTGTCTTATTTTCTCATGCATGTTTTGTTATGAAAGATCTGGTTCTTTCACATATTATACAGTTCCAGGATCTCTATAATAATAATCATGACATAATTAACATATTTATACATAAATTATACTTTTAAGACCAATCATGAATGATGGTTTTTATAAATGAAGTATGTTATGATCATAGATATGGTAGGCCATATGTGCGATTAATAACATTTACATATTTCAATGATCATTATGGATAGGAGGTAAGTAATATTTTATCTTTAAATAATGATCGTAATATCATATATACCATATTATTTCTTTAAATATACTTATATATATCATCCATGTTGTGTGGTGTTGAAAAGGGAGTCACATCACTTCATGAAGGTGGTAGTCCACACGTACACAAATGATGTTATCATTTTTTAGTGTATGGAATAAAATGGTATATTATCTTTTCAAAATGATAAATATTTCATAAATATCATAATTATGTCATTTATATCACATATATGTTAGATTAAGTGTCCTAATACCAACTTTTTTACCTTGATTACATGTATATTAGATGTATTGAATATTAATTAAACATCTTATTACATATTGTTCATTTTTCTGCATAGATTTAATGTAATAATGTCTTATAATATTTTTTACATTAATAAGTTCATATCAGTTTCCCACTATATAGAAATCTTGGAATTTAGGAAATATTGTCTAATGCCAATGAGAAAGAATCCTAGAGAGTCACACACTAAGTGTTTCTGTTGATCTCGATTAAATTCTATATGAAGTTAATTAATGTAATAAATATTATTCTCAAGACTGAGGAATAATTTTATTCAAGTTATATTTATGGCATAAATTTAATAAATATTTATTCACCATCGTGTGAATCAAAATATATTTATTTATTTTATTAAATATTTAATAAATATTGATTTTTCAATATGTGAATGAAATATTTATTTATGAATAAAATATTTATTTCAGTATTCGATAAATACTGATGATTTTGAATAGACCAAGATTATGTCTAGGGATAAATAATTATTTACAAGCTGATAAATATTACTTGTCAATTTTTTCATGTTGGCGCATTCCAAAAAATAATATTATTATTATTATTATATGAAATAAGGTTTCATTAAAGGTTATAATATTATTTAATGTTAGGACTAAAATTAGATTATTATTTGAAGTTAAACCCTATATCTATAAATAGGTGGTTATGTCTATTGTATGGAACATTTGTGTGCAATTGAAAAAGAGAGAATTGGTGTGCACAAAAAATTCTCTCTCAACTACTTATCTCTCCCTCTTAAGAATGGGAAATACAAGAGATATTTATTCAAGATCGAAGAACAATCAATTAATAATGAACAAAACAAGTCATTCATTTCACTATGCTAGCACTCAAAGATTGAGTGGCATCACTCAGAGATCATAGGAGCATGTGTGGATCACCACTATAAGTATTATATCCTTAGATCCTCACAGTGTAATGAATGAAATATGAAAGGGTGTTTTTAGATGACAAACGTTCATCAATGAAGAAAGTTCCAAAGATCAGGTATTTATTTCTTTGAATATTAAATAAATAAATTATAAATTTGAAATTAAAGATCCATTCTAAAGGTTTTGTGAAACTATAATTAAAAGAAATTTTAATATATGTCACACCACCATACACTTCCATTGTATTGGGAACCATCAATTGGTATTAGAGTGAGGTTACATTTAAATTTATAATTATTTATCTGATTGTTGGTCTATGAAAAATTGTGGATAGATTTTCATTTCATGTTATTTTTTCTTTAATTTGATTTAAAATAACATGTTTTGAAATATTAATAATGATTCGTTTAGTGTTTTATTTCCTTAAAGGTTTAAGAATAGATGAAGAACGACCAAAGTTTCCATTAGGAAAATGACAATTTTTGGTTGGTAAGATAGGGTTAAACAGCATGTACTTAAAAGTACACATCGTGCTCCCTAGTTAACTGTATCAGGATGCATTGAGGGGTACATGGAGTTCCACACAGTAATTACACGTGGTGCACATTGCGTGTTTACCGGCCAACCTGGCACATGGTTTTCAGTTTACATGGCTTGTATCATTGTACACATTGTGTATTGTGCACAGATTTGAGGGGTAAATTGCATAATTCGTGTTGTTATTATACATTGTCAAAAAAAATGTGAGACTGGTAACCGGGCGAATTTATGATATATGAGACATGTATGTGGTTTACATGGTGTGCAGTTCATCAAATTGTGTGTCTAAAGAACACATCGATCCACTTGGTGAGAAAACAGACACACATATCAAAGAGATACATGGTGTCTAGCTGGCCTGTACACATCGTGTATTCCACCGAGACACATACCAAAGACCCATGCATGCATCCCAGACACACGAAAAGTAGAAAACACAGTGTGTAGCTAGTATATACACACCATGTAGTCTGGCCAAGATACATTCCATAGACCCAGGTGTGTAACTTGGATACACAACAACGGAGATACACAGGGTGTAGCTGGATGTACTCATCGTGTAGTCTCCTATTAATGGATATAAATAAAAATTACATGAAATTGGAAATTTTCAACATTAAAACCTTATCTGATTGATTTGGAACACCATTGTGTGTTTAAAATTTTAATAATGGTTTTAAATAACTTTAAATTATTAATTAATTACTTTTAATAAATATTTGATTAGTGGTTTTTATTTTTATTTTCCATAAATGCCATAAATGATGGGTATCCCCAATAAAGTTTATATGATCATTAAGATGAAAGGAAATTAATTAATTAATTAAATTAATTAATTAATGAAAGTATGTTCATATTAATAATAAATAATGAATAAAGAAATGAATTATATCCAATTACTTTTGTGTATTAATTGCATGAATAATCATTCATTAGCTTGACCAAGACATGTGTATGTGTTGGATGTTTTAATTTAATTTATTTCATGGGTTTTCAATTATTTATTATTAAAGTAAATTTGATGGCATGTGATTCATCCCTCTCTCCATTATTATTTAGGACTTGTGTGTCTAAGAATACTTATTTTATCCCCTTTTTAACCAATTTTTTGGTTCCCCTCACATATGTGTGAGTCATAAATACATTTAATTAATGGAGTATCCCAAGGAATATGGAGGTGGTTCAAGACGGAACCATTATGATTCCAACTCAGGTGATACATAGGAGGGAAAGTGGAATTCTATAACTCATGCCAAGACTAGAAATATGAGTTATTTCCCCTAGGTCATAGGTTGATTTAATGTCTACTCATTAAATCAACCATTAGATAAATCTCATGAATGGGATATTTAATTATTTATTTATTTCTATCTATGAACTTATTTATTTTATAGATTCAAGGTCATGGTCACATAAATAAAATAATTAATGTGAAAAGATCAAAATTAAATAAATGATTAATGTGTAAAAAATTTGTCCAACATGGTTTATTAATTAAGTAACATCTACTTAATATTAACCAGACATGTAAAGGATAAAACAAGATAAAATTTATGCATAATAAATTAAAATCCCTCAATTAAATATTATGTCAGATTTGGAATTCCATTACTTTATTAGGAATAAAAATCAATAGAACTAAGTTTTTGACCAACCCTTGTTGGGACTCTAACTTTTATAAGGGGAGTTCTTATTATTTTGGTTTTCTTAACCATTTTACATAAGAAGGAGTATCCCTTGATAGACTTGGTGTAATTTAGAGGAAATTTTTGAGGAAATCCAATTCAAGATTTTAGGACAGGGGAGTCCACTCAATGGATCAAGGAGCTACAAACCTGACGTTAGCAAAGACCTATCTACTTAAATACCTTCAAGTAACATGAACAACCCTTTTGGGGGTTATGCAAAGGGTGATATAGATCCTCTCCACTAGAATGACCTAGAAACTAAACATTCCAAGTTCAATAGTGAGGTATATTGGGACTTGATAAAATAGTGGGAGAATTAATAATTAATACAATTAATTAGTTTATTGTTTCTCATATAATTTGTAATCAAGAAAAGTAATAATAATATACTCTTTTAATTGTAGAATAAAATGGAAATCTTATCATCCACATTATCCCTATGATCAATATTGGATAAAGATAACCTCCTAACCGGTAGTAACTTATAGGAATTATATTAACACCTTTGGGTTTTTTTGTGCCATGAATGGAAATTATATGTGCTAGAATAATCATTTATTGATACTCCTACTAAGGAGTCAAATGATAGAGAGTTCATAGTCTATAAGAAACATATGAATGATGTGTTTGACATTCAAGGTTTGATGATTTTGTCTATGTATAGTGAACTCATGAAGTCTCATGAAAATATGGATATGTATAGAAATCTTGATCACCTATATGGTATTTACTAGGATATAGATGGATAGGAATGGTTTAATATTTCCAAGGTTCTCTTTTAGAGAAATTTTAGAGAGGTTTCTCCAACTAGGCCTCACATGGTCAAGCTCATTGGCTATATTGAGCACCTTGAGGTTCTAGATTTTAAACTCCCCAAAGAACTAGGTACTTACCTCATTCTAGCATCACTCCCTCAATTATTCTCTAGTTTTATTATGAATTTTAATATTAACAACATTGAGAAGTATCTAGAAGATCTTCTCACTCTTCTTCTCCAAGTAGATAAGGATATGAAGCATGAAAATCCTTCTGTCCTTATGCTGAAAAAACGTAAAGGGAAAGTGAATATCTTTAAGACCAAATCCTTTTCACAACCTTCCAAGAAGAGTAAGATCAAGGGGAAAGAAAGGAATAGGTTGTTGTCTATTTTTTAGGTAGAAATAAGGTCCACTTGAAGAAAAACTGCACCCAGCCAAAGAATCAAGGGGAATCTTCAGGTGTGTTTGTTATCTAGTGCAATTTATCTATTTCTATAAATTGGGTATTAGATACAACTTTTGGTTCTCATATATGTATTCAAATACAATAACCAAGTATATTCTGAAATATTGAATGAGGGTAGGTAAATCTAAGAGTATCTAAAGGAGTTAAACTTGTTGTTGTAGCTATTAAGGACTACCACCTCGTGTTGTTGACCAGAATGATCTTATTTTTGAAAGGTTTTTATTCTATTTATTATATTATGAAAAACATTATTTTTGTATCCAGACCTGATATGGATGGATTTATTTTCAAATTTGTGGATAAATGTTTCTTATTTTATAATGATGTCATTTTTTATGGTAAGGTATATTTAAATAACAGCATTTATGTGTTGGATTACCTAAACCAAGTAATGGAAATTAATAATGAAGTTACTCACATGACGCATACCACACCCAACTTTGGCATCATAGTATAGTTCATGTAAATGAAAAGAACTTGGCTAAATTACATCAATATGGATATTTCGATTCTTTTGAACTAAATCCACTTGGTGTATGTCATGCCTGTTTACAAGGTAAAATGATTAAATCCCAATTTAGTGGGAAAGGTAGAAGGGAAAAAGCACAACTTGAATTAATTTATACTGATGTGTGTGAACCATTTCCTGTTGAAGAAAGGGATGGGTACTTATACTTAATAAATTTTACTGATGATTTTAGTATATATAGATATGTCTACTTAATGAGTTATAAGTCAGATTCTTTTGATAAATTCAAGGAATGAAAGAATGAAGTTGAGAACCATCTTCATAATAAGATTTGGAAACTCTAGTCAAACTGTGGTAGAGAATATCTTAATCAAGACTTTATTGATTACTTATGGAAGTTTGGTATCTTATGCCAAATCTATCCTCTTTACATGCATCAGTGAAACGGTGTAAGTCAAAGGAGGAATTGCACCTTGTTGGATATGGTGAGATCAATGATGAGTCATACGAGTCTTCCATTATTTTTTTGGGGATATGAATTACAAACAGCTGTACACATACTAAACCAAGTACCAACTAAATAGATAAATGGTAATCCATATGAATTTTTGAATGGAAGAAAAACCATGTTATCAAAATTATGTGTGTGGAGAAGAAAATCATTTTTAAGACCTCTTTAGGTAAAAAAAATTGAACCCCAAGGCACAAAGTGTACCTTTATAGGATATCCCAAGGAAATAAAGTGATATTGCCTATAGGACCCCTCAGGAAAAAAAATTATATTGAAAATACATTCCATAATCCTTGAGAGGGAGAACATATCTAAAATATACAGTATGAGGGAGATATAATTATATGAATTTGAGTCTCAAGGTACATAATAGTTGGTACAAGAATGGATTCCCCAAAGCCTCGTGGATGATGAAACTATTCTAAAGACACAAGTACTACGTAGGAGTATAAGATAGGTTAGAGAACTAGAACATTATGGTTTTCTATTCACAAATAATGGTGACTCATTATTAGTTTATAATAATGATCCTCTAACCTACAAGGAATTATTAAGTGGCATCGATATATCCAAGTGGAAAAGGACAAGATTTTTGAATTGGATTCCATGTAACAAAACCAAGTCTGAATTTTGGTATACTCTCTAGTAGATATAAATCCTATTAGTTTTAAATGGGTATTCAAGAATAAAATGGACATGAAAGGACAAGTTCATACCTATAAGGAGTGATTGGTTGTAAAATGGTTTAAGAAGCGTCAAGGCATTGATTGTGATGAAACATTTTCACCATTTTCAATGTTGAAATCCATCAGAATTTTACTTTCCATTATATCCTTACATGATTATGAAATTTGGAAAATGGATGTCAAAACATCTTTCTTTAATGGGAACATTCAGGAAAATATCTACATGACATAACCCAAATTCTTTGTGACTCCAAAGGATTCCAACAAGGTATGAAAGCTACAAAGATTAATTTATGGATTAAAGAAAGTATCTAGGTCATGGAATATTAATTTTGATGAGGCCATAATAGAATTTGATTTCATATATAATGAATGTGAGGCTTGTGTCTATAAATAGTTAAGTGGGAGTGTGGTCATTTTTTTAATAGTATATGTTATTGGAATATTAATCATAGGAAATGAAAAAATAGTCTTAAATTATATTAATACATGGTCAAATAAATGCTTCACCATGAAGGAATTAGATGAGGAAGCATATATTCTTGGGATCAAGATCCATCGTGATTGATCCAAGAGACTACTTAGCCTAAGTCAAGCTACATACATTAACAAGATACTGAAGAGATTTAGTATGGAACAATCTAAGAGTGGATTGATTCCAGTGTCACGTGGAATTAATCTTTCCAAGAAAATATTCCCTCATACACATGAGGAAAGAAACATAATGGGGATTCCATATGTGTCATAGATTGGGTCAGTCATTTATGTTTTGATATGTACTAAGCTATATGTTTCCTAAGAATTGAGTTTGGTGGGAAGATATCAAGCTGATCCAGGTGACCACCATTCAATGGTAGTCAAAAATATCTTTAAGTATCTGAGGCATACTAAAGACATATTTTTGGTTTATAGAGGAGATGAGGAACCAGTCATCATAGGATATGAAGATTCTAGTTTCCAAACTGATAAAGATAACATGAATTCAAAATTAGATACATCTTCACTTTGAATGGAGGTGTTCTAAGATGTAAGTGCTCAAAGAAGGCTATGGTCATAGATTCTATAGTAGATTTTGAGTATATTGCAGCTTTAGAGGTATCTAAGGAAGAAGTATGGATGTGAAACTTCATCCAAGAGCTTGATGTGGTACTTAGTAATAAATATCCTATCACATTGTATTATGATAATATCGTAGCAGTGGATCTTATAAAAGAGTCAAGGTCACATCAGTAGACAAAGAACATACTTCATAAATATCATCTCTTGAGGGATTTTTCTTAGAGAGGTGATGTTTTAGTGAGAATTATTTCCATATAAGACAACATAGTGAACCCCTTGACTCAGTAAAAACATGATTATCATGTGATTTCTAGTAGACTCAAAGTCATAGGTAGTTCAATCAAGTATAAGTGGGGGTTTGTTAGAGTTGGTGTCCAAGGACCAACTTTTTGTACTTTGATTGCATGTATAATATATGTTTTGAATATTAATTAAACATATTATTACATATTTTTAATTTTTTTTCATGGTTTTAATGTAAAAATGTCCTAGAGTATTTGTCACATTAAAAAGGTCATAGAAGTTCCCTACTATGATGAGAACCTTGAAGTGATATGACAATATTGTTAATATAGTTATGTGGTTGGATAATTTATTATGAAGGGACACATAGTATTTAGACCTTAAGGTGTGAGTACTCAGAAGCGAGTGAGGCTTCTTCTCATGAATTTCACACTTGATAATCTCTAAGATGGGAGATTATGATAATAGACCCACCAGTAGGAATTTTTCATGTTTTAGTGTTGTCGGATATTCCTATCTGTGAGCATGTGTAATGGTACTTAGAATTTAATATTATCATTGGTGTATGTCATGACTCGCGCACTTAGATTTACTGACGAACACTGGCATGCCATATGTTGGTAGGAAGTAGGGTACGTTGGATGTGTCATGATTGAAATGTAATTAATAGATAAGTTGAGGAAGGATTTGTTTCCTTCCCTTTTTATGGAAGCTGATATCTCATACCTTTGATTGGAATAGAATTGTTGCCCTAAATTCCACGGTCATAGTGTAAGGATAATTTTATTTCAGATATCCAAAGAAATACATATCAATCATATAGGTTGATGACATTGTCATGCAACCTGGTTGATGAGATATTGTGACAAAGGGATTATATTACACAATGAGCATTCTTATGTGGTTTTTGACATTGTGACATTAAGTACTTTCTCTTGGATGCCTTGACCTATTTCTAGACAATAATCTTAGACATTAGGAAATCCAGCCTAATTTCAATGAGAAATAATCTTAGAGGTCCACACACTAAGTGTTTCCATTAATCTTGATTAAATTTTATTTTATTTTAATTAATAGAATAATATTATTCTCAAGAATGGGGAATAATTTTATAAAAGTTATATTGATCGCATAAATTTAAAAAATATTTATTCATCATCATGTGAATAAAAATATATTTATTTATTTTATTAAATATTTAATAAATATTTATTCTCCTGTATGTTAATGAAATATTTATTTTTGAATAAAATATTTTTTTGGGTATTCAATAAATACCTTGGAGTTCGAATGGACCAAGACCATGTCTGGTGATAAATAATTATTTACATGCTGATAAGTATTATTTTTCAATTTGATTAAGTTGGTGCACACCATAAAATAATATTATTATTGCTACTATAATTATATTTCATGGGGTTTCATTAATGGTTGTAATATAATTTATTGGTTGAAAAGAAATTAAATTATTATTTTAACCTAAACCCTAGATCTATAAATAGTTTGTTATGTCTATTGTGTGGGGCATCGGTGTGAAATTGAAAAGGATAGAATTATTGCACATAATGAATTCTTTCTTGAATCCTTCTTATCTCTCCCTCTCAATAATGAGAAACATAAGATATATTTACTCAATATTGAAGAATGAGTGGTCAAGAACAAACAATGCATGACATTGAATTCTCTATAAAAGCACCCAGAGATCGAGTGGCATTACTAGGAGTACATAGGAGCATGTGTGGATCACTACTAGATGGATTCTATCCTTTGATCCTCATAGAATAACAAATAAAATCTAAAATGTTATTTTTAGATGATCAATATTCATCAACGAATAAATTTCCTAATTCTAGGTATTCATTTTTTCAAATATTAAATAAATTAATTATAAATTTGACATGAAAGATCTTAACTCATGGTTTTGAGAAATGATAATTAAAAGAAATTTTAATATATCACCCATCATCGCATGATTAAACTATTATTTTAACCATAAGTATAATCATTAAATTTTTCCTTATCACCTTCCATGTAAAGTGTTAGTGAAAGACGAATCACATCACTTCGTGAGGTGGTAGTCTGTCGTACAAACGAGTGGCGTTATCTTATACCCTAAGGAATGGGATGTAAAAAAGTTATAAATGATATAATGACTCCAGATGGTGAAATATAATACTTTTTTCATTATTAAGATACTTTAGATGGTGAAATCATGACCAAGGTGAAAGTACCAAAACCATTGAACCAAAATATTCCTTGAAAACAAACAAATTTTCACTTGAATGCTCATTTTAATGGAGAAATTTTTAATAAAAGGATAACTAAAAATTATAATGTAATGATACATAGTAAGTAATATATGAAAATATTTTTGGAATATATGTATAATAAATTTATAATTATTATATTGATGATTTAAACACATACAAAGCAAGACGGTACTTGATGTCACAACCCAACCCAGCGGGGCTCGAGCCACAACTACCCCATGCCCACATCCAAAGTCCAAGGGTTGATGACTAGTACTGAAAGGCATAACTAATATGGTAGACCTTTTCCTAATTATCTATACTCACACACACAATTATCTCGATGAAAATGTGTAGAAGAATAAATGTAAAAGATGCAACAACTATAGAATAAAATATATATCCAATAAACTCTAGGGAGAACAAACGTACGAAAGTGTAAGCTGAAAGGGAAAATGGGGAAAAATGCACACCCAACTAGAAAAATGTACCAACTAAAAAAACTAAAAAATTAAACTACTGAGAGAGCCCAACTCCAAATATTTAATCTCCAACAACTATATGCGGTCTAGTGTACCAAGGTATCCCAAATCTCCTCTGCAATGGCCACCTGTAACATCACGTTACATTTTCAGGTACTTTTGATGTTTCTAAGTACCTCTTTTTTGGAGTAGTGATGAATGGGAGAGTTGGGAGAACTTTAAATGATGTTTTGAGGCAAAGGGGAAGTCGCACGGGCAGCGCACGGGTTGTCTAAACCGTGCGGCCAAACCATGCGTAGTTGGTCTTGGAGACAGTAGCTTTCGCATGGGCAGCACATGGTTTGACTAACCGTGCGGCCAAACCATGCAAGAAGGGTGGATGAGGCAGTAGCTAACACATGGCTAGCAAACGGTTTGTCAAACCATGTGAACTAACCATGCGGGCACTTAAATGAGATCTTTAAATTGTGGATCTCATTCATTTTGCCTCTAAGTGCCTCATTTTTTCCTCCTAAGTGTCCCTAACTTGGTATTTGTCTTCTCCTAAGGTCAGAGAAGGTTCTCCCATCGTTCTGGAGGTGATCCAAAGGTTTCTCTTGGTGAATCAAAGCTGGATTATTGAGGTATGTGATCGTTCTTCATCGTTTTTGATCAGTTTCTTAGATCTACTTAGATCTACTTCTCCTATTCTCTCGGTTTCTTAGATCTATGCCCGTTATGGGTAGATCTAAGTGTGTGGATGCCAAATATGATGAGATTTGGTCTTGATCTTTCTAGAAGAATAGATCTAAGGTGGGTTCTTGAAGGAGCAACACGGTTTTCTTGAGCGTTCTCGACTGTTGTGGTTTTAGTCAAAACCTTTGAGGTAGGTGGTTCCATTCCGACTTACCAAATTGATTATCATTTTATTTTCTTAATTTATTTCAATTGTTTATTTAAATTCAATTTCTTAAATTTTCTTTCAATTAAATTGATAAAAACTCGATTCCAGTGAATCGATATATTTGAAATGGTTTTGGCATGGAAATTTGGAAAAAAACCCAATTCCATTGAATTGGGTGTGTTTATGGAAATTTGATTATTTAAATTATTCAATTTAAATTTTGGATTTGATAGAAATTATTTCAATTAAATTTTTGAATTTAATTGTGAAAATAAATTTTGTGATGATGGAATTGGTTTTGAATGGATTTCAAACTGGTGAAAATGGCTTAAAATGATTTGATAGAAACCCAGTGGTTTTATCTTGAGAAAAAGGCATGTCTTGAATAAAACCTATTTTGGTTTTAAATGGAATGAAATTGACACTTTTGAAATGGAAGAATGGGATTGATCGTATTTTAAGCATTCTTAAAATATTTCGCCCATCATGTAAGAGCACATGCAAGCCTTAGGTAGTTAGTGAGTTATTTGGATACACTCTATGCTACGACAACATTCTAAAACATACTTGCAGCGGGTCACATCCCTGATGGGTTGGTGATGAGTCTCCTTTGGCCAGTGTCATAGGGATGTGTGTATACACATTTTACTGAGTTTACATAGAGAGTTCAGAATCCTATAATTGGTTAATACTATCGTATCTTTTGGCAGATGACCATATTGCTCGCTTGTTAATTTATATTTGAGATATAAATGTATGCCATTGCTTTTGAAGTGCTTACATGCCTGCTGAATTTATATAAAAAATTTTATATAAATGTTTTACTTAAGCCATTGTTTTATAAATATTCCATCATTTGTAAATCCTTTGCTTAAAATATTTATTTCCATCATTTTAAAATGTATAGCATATTTTGTTAGAATATGATTTGAATTGCCAAACCTATTTATTTGAAAAATGAAATATTTTCTTTGGATAATCTATATTTGGCATCTGTTATGGAATTTTTGTTGGTATCCTACTGAGCTTAGGCTCACACCCTACTTTTGCCTTTGGGTGTTTGTAGACTTTCTTCTTCCAGGATCGAGAAAAGTCAAGGGATCTCTTTGAGGTGGATCCAGTTGTTGATCTCTAGTCCTGGTGAGTTGTGTCCTTAGGGACTTTGGGACTGTTTTTTCCCTTTTTAGTACTTGGGTTGTAGTACTTTGGGCTTTTATGCCTCTTTGTTTTCTGGTACATTACTCCCAGTGGAGTTTCTTTTGTTATGCATCCTGTCTTGTTTCTTTTGCTTCCGCATTCTTGTGGAAAACATTGTTCCCACTGGTATGTTGTACGATGTCAGGTACTAGTCACCGACCCATGGGGATCGGGAATGCCCTTCGGGCTATGTCAGGGTCAGCTCGGTTATTAGGTTACCAGGGTACCTGGGTTGGTTCATGAAAAAATGTTATCAAAGGAGGTTAAGAATCTTGCCTTGATGACAGTATGCATTTGAGTATTCTTGTCAGGACTTAGGAGGTAGTTGTGATTGAGTGTCTGGACAGCTCTCACTGTAATGAACCTTAAGTCACCAGGGTTGGTTAGGGAAATACGACTTGTGGATTAGTTCTAGTATTTTTCCTATTTTGATTTGGATAGAGTGGAATCCAAATCTTGTTATTCCCTTCTATTAAGAATAGTTTTCCTTGTTACTCTATTTGAGTGTTAATCAAATGTCTTTTTATGTTGTGTAGCAACATGCCTCTGAGAATATGTGAGAATTGGATTCAAAAAGAGGCTCCTGCTGAATCTCAGCAAGAAAGTCCTATTGTGGATCTGAGTCTGGTTGAGGTGATTGTTCGCACTCTCCAAGCTCTAGGACAGGCGCCACCTCCAGTTCCTATTCAAACTCCAGCTATAGATTCTCATAGTGATATTCTACGAATTCATTCTCAAGAGTTCCTATGCTAGAATCCACCAGTTTTCAAAGGCTCCACTGATCCTCAACATTCTAAGGAATGTTTGAGTAAGATTGAACGTTTGTTTGGGTTCTTGGAGACACTTGATGTGATCAAGGTGAAGTGTGCCACCTTCGTGCTGGAGGGGAAAAGTAGGAGATGGTGGGACACGATGGTGACGGCTAGGAAACATGAGGGTTTAGAGTGGAAAGACTTTAGGGTTCTCTTCACTAACCAGTTCTATCCAGAATCAATGGTGTTGGCCAAGGCTATGGAGTTTTTCAAGCTTAAGCAGGCCAAAAAACCGTGACTGAGTACTCAAATCACTTTTTTGAGTTGGTACAGTTTGCTCCTAAGATTGTATCTAATGAGAAGATGAAGGCTTGATGATTCGAGTTGGGACTTCGATCAGATATCCATTTTCAGGTCTTCTTACTGAAGCTACCCACTTATGATAATGTTCTGGATAGGGCCATGATGGTTGAGATGGACCTGGCAGGAAAATCAGGGTTGAAGGAGGTTCTTTTCCCTCCTAGTGGTAGTGTTGGTTCCTTTAAAGGAAAATGGAAGCATGACATTTCTCATGGCATTTCTCGACAATAGAGTCATTCCAGACCTCCGGTAGCAACGGGAGGGGCTTCTTTGACTTTCTATCAGTGTGGAAATCTAGGACATTCTAAGAGGGTTTTCACTGAGGCACCCAAGAACTGTAGATCTTGCGGACGTTTAGGGCACTTACAGAGATTATACCATCACTTATCTACTCCGCGTGGTGAAACAGGATCATCCACACCTCCAGAAACTACGAGGCAATCAAATTCTTCACGTACAAAAGGGTTCCAGTCACAGGCATCCGGAACGAAGCTTCTTCACTCAATGGAAGAGTCACCAGAGGTAGCTAATACAGGTCCTAAAACTGTGAGAGGTACCATTACTAAAGCTTCATCTTTAGTGATAGATCTTTTTTATACTAGTTCATCTCACTCATTTATTTCAACCCATATTGTTAATCTACTTAATCTACCTATGGAACTTTTATCTTGTGTGATGGATATTACTACACCCCTTGGTAAAATGAGAGAGAAGGGTCTTCATAGTCCTGATTGTGTTTTCTCTCTATCAGATGTTTATCATGCTTGGAGTTTTCTGGTTCTTGACATGAGATCTATTGACGTCATATTTGGTATGGATTGGCTCATTTCCAATAAATCTCGGATTGATTGTTATCTTAGACGGGTCTACCTTACTACACCCAGTGGTGTGCCTCTTGTTTTTCAAGGAGAATGGGACCCAAGGTCAAGCAGAGTCGAACACTCTTATTCAGAGTTGGGGAAAGTTATATCTATGTTTTCTTTTGACCTAGATAGAGATTCAATGTGTGGTAATCTTCCTTCATTCATCGCTGAGTTTCCCAACGTTTTTCCTTCTGACTTCTCTGGTTTGCCACTAGTAAGAGAGGTTTATTTTTCTATTGACTTAATGCCTGGTACTCAACCATTTTTTATTCCCTCTTACCGAATGGCTTTAGCTAAACTAAAAGAACTAAAGTCACAGTTAGATGGTCTTCTTGAGAAAGGATTTATTCGCCTGAGTGTGTCACCTTGGGCAGCACCAGTTCTCTTCGCCAAGAAGGTTGATGGCTCTCTTTTCTTATGTGTTGATTATCGAAAGCTCAATCGAGTTACAATAAAGAACAAATATCTGTTACCATGAATTGATGATTTTTTTTGATCAATTGAAAGGGGCGAAGTGGTTTTCAAAAATTGATCTTCGATCAGGTTACCTTCAGTTGAGGATAAAAGAATCTGACATTAATAAGACCGCTTTTCGGAGTAAGTATGGCCATTATGAGTACCTTGTTATGCCCTTCGGCCTAACAAATGCTCCTGCAATTTTCATGGCTTTGATGAACAAGGTTTTCCATGAGTATCTAGATACTTTTGTGGTAGTCTTTGTGGATGAATTTTTTTTTTACTCCAAGTCTGAGGAGGATCATGTACATCATCTAAGAACAGTTCTGAGTCTTCTAAGGAATCACCGACTTTATGCCAAGCTTTCAAAGTGCGATTTCTGGATTCAAAAAGTAAAATTCTTGGGACATTTCATGTCAGAACAAGGAATATCAGTTGATCCTGAGAAGGTGAAGGTTGTTATGACTTGGTAACAACCACTAAATTTTTTCGAGATTCGAAGCTTTTTGGGCTTAGCAGGATATTATCATCGGCTTGTTAAAGACTTCTCAAAGTTAGATTCTCCAATGACTGATTTGACTCGAAAGGGAGTGAAGTTTTCCTGGAATGATAAATGTCAGAGTTCTTTTGTTGAGATAAAGCGTCTTTTGACTACTGGATCGGTGTTAACTCTTCCTGAGGCTGGGATAGGTTATGTGGTCTTCTGTGATGCATCGGGTTCAGGTTTGGGATGTTTCCTCATGTAGGGTAATCATGTTGTTGCCTATGGGTCTCGTCAGCTTAAGCCTTATGAGAAGAACTATCATACCCATGACCTTGAACTTGCAGCTGTAATGCACACACTTAAGTATTGGAGACATTACCTTTATGTAGAAAGGTTTGTTGTGTATTTAGACCACAAGATCTTGAGTTATATCTTCTCTCAAAAAGATTTGAATCTCCGCCAAAGGCGTTGGGTGGAGTACCTGCAATATTTTGACTTTGATATTGCCTATACCCTAGGGAAAGGGAATGTAGTTACAGATGCATTAAGCAGGAAACTTCCATCACAGGCTATGAAAGAATCTTCAAAAGAGTGGAGTTTGATGGCTCTTTTTTCTCAGTTGCATATTGGAATTCAGGGGAAGGGGAAGGAAGTTTCTTTATCCAGTGTCCAGTTGACATCTGATCTTCTCGAGTTAATTCTTCAAGAATAGCAACTGGATGATGAATTTCATAGAATTAAGGACTCTATTTATGGTGGGGAGATCGACACTCAGTGGTCATTCTCCAAAGAGGGTGTTCTTTGTTATCGAAATCGTTACATTGTGTCGTTATCAGCAAGGAAGGATGTGATGGGAGATTTCCATAAATCTCAGTGGGTTGTTCACACAGGAACCATGAAAATAATCTATGACATGCGGCGGCAGTTCTGGTGGCCATGTATGAGACGAGACATTGCTGAGTTTGTATCTCATTGCTATACATGCCAGAAGGTGAAAGCCGAGCACCAGAAACCTTCGGGTTTGCTTCAACCACTTCCAGTCCCTACATGGAAGTGGGATGAAATCTCTATGGACTTTTTGGTTGGGTTACCTCAAACCCAGAGGAAGAAGAATGCGATATGGGTTGTGATCGATAGGCTGACCAAGTCAGATCAATTTATACCTATTCAAGATACAACCAAAGTTTAGGAGTTGGGAAATATCTATGTGAAAGAAGTTGTTCATTTGCACGGAGTTCCGTCTGCTATAGTCTCTGATAGGGATCCTCAGTTCACTTCTCACTTTTGGAGAGGCCTTCGGGAGGCACTGGGATCTCAGGTCTGTTTAATCACGGCCTACCATTCACAGTCAGATGGCCAGATAGAGAGAGCTATTCAGATCCTTGAGGATATGCTCCATGCATGTGTTCTCGACTTTGGTGGATCTTGGGATGATCATCTGGGGATCGTTGAGTTTTCTTATAACAATAGTTACCAATCTACAATCAAAATAGCTCCTTTTGAGGCATTGTATGGTCATCCTTGTAAATATCCTTTATGTTGGTTGGAGATTAGTGAAAGTTCTTTGGTAGGACCGAGTTTGGTCCAAGAGACGACAGCTAAGATCTAGTTGATTCGTCAGAGATTGTTGACAGCATAGAGTCAGTACAAGTCTTATGTTGATCATTGTCGTAGACCTTTAGATATCTCAGTTGGTGACCAGGTGTTCTTGAAATTTTCACCCCGATTAGGTCATCGACGGCTTGGGAGGCAAAGGAAGCTTTCTCCTCATTTTGTGGGACTTTTCGAGGTTTTTGGTCTTATAGGGAGAGTTTCTTACCATCTAGATCTACCACCACAGCTGACGTCAATACATAACGTGTTCCATGTATCGTAGCTGTGAAAGTATCTCTCTGATCTATCTCATGTTTTGAGCTGGAATGATCTAGATATTGAACCAGATTTATCTGTGACTGAACGACCAGTCAGAGTTGTTGATTCTGAGACCAAGGTACTTCATGGGAAAACGATACCTATGGTCTGTGTGCTATGGAAGCATGGTTCTGATTCTCATGAGACATGAGAAAGGGAGGCACTAATGAGAGATCAGTGGCCTCATCTTTTTGACGTGGAGGTTTCTTCATAGGATTTCTGGGGACAGAAAGATCTTATGGTGGAGAGGTTGTAACATCACGTTATGTTTTCAGGTACTTTTGATGTTTCTAAGTACCTTTGTTTTGGATTAGTGATGAATGGGAGAGTTGGGAGAACTTTAAATGATGTTTTGAGGAAAAGTGGAAGTCGCACGGGTGGCGCACGGGTTGTCTAAACCGTGCAACCAAACCGTGCATAGTTGGTCTTGGAGACACTAGCTTCTGCATGGGCAGTGCACGGTTTGACTAACTGTGTGGCCAAACCGTGCGACAAGGGTGGTCAAGGTAGTAGTTAACACATGGCTAGCGCACGGTTTGTCAAACCGTGCGAACTAACCATGCGGGCACTTAAATGAGATCCTTAAATTGTGTATCTCACTCTTTTTTCCTCTAAGTGCCTCGTTTTTTCCTCCTAAGTGGCCCTAACTCGGTATTTGTCTTCTCCTATGGTCATAAAAGGTTCTCCCATCATTCCAGAGGCGATCCAAAGGCTTCTCTTGGTGAATCGAAGCTGTATTCTTGAGGTATGGGATTGTTCTTCATCATTCTTGATCGGTTTCTTAGATCTACTTATCCTCTTCTCTCGGTTTCTTAGATCTACGCTCGTTATGGGTAGATCTAAGTGTGTGGATGCCAAATATGATGAGATTTGGTCTTGATCTTTCTAGGAGAAGAGATCCAAGGTGGGTTCTTGAAGGAGCAACCCGGTTTTCTTGAGCATTCTCGACCGTTGTGGTTTTAGTCAAAACCTTTGAGGTAGGTGGTTCCATTCCGACTTACCAAATTGATTATCATTGTATTTTCTTGATTTATTTAAATTGTTTATTTAAATTAAATTGCTTAAATTTTCTTTCAATTAAATTGATAAAAACTCGATTCTAGTGAATCGAGATATTTGAAATGGTTTTGGCATGGAAATTTGGAAAAAAACCCCAATTCCATTGAATTGGGTGTGTTTATGGAAATTTGATGATTTAAATTGGTCAATTTAAATTGTGGATTTGATGGAAATGATTTCAATTAAATTGTTTAATTTAATTATGAAAATAAATTGTGTGATGATGGAATTGGTTTTGAATGGATTTCAAACTGGTGAAATGGCTTAAAATGATTTGATAGAAACTCAGTGGTTTTATCTTGTGAAAAAGGCATGTCTTGAATAAAACCTGTTTTGGTTTTAAATGGAATGAAATTGGCACTTTTTAAATGGAAGAATGGGATTGATCATATTTTAAGCATTCTTAAAATATTTCACCCATCGTGTAAGAGCACATGCAAGCCTTAGGTAGTTAGTGAGTTATTTGGATACACCCTACGCTACAACAACATTCTAAAACATACGTGTGGTGGGTCACATCCTCGACGGGTTGGTGACGAGTCTCCTTTGTCCAGTGTCATAGGGACGTGTGTATAAACATTTTGTTGAGTTCACATAGAGATTGAGGAATCCTATAACTGGTTAATACTATCGTATGTTTTGGCAGATGACCATGTTTCTCGCTTGTTTATTTATATTTGAGATATAAATGTATGTCAATGCTTTTGAACTGATTACATGCCTACTGAATTTATATAAACAGTTTTATATAAATGTTTTACTTAATCCATTGTTTTAGAAATATTCCATCATTTGTAAAGCCTTTTCTTAAAATATTTATTTCCATCATTTGAAAATGTATATCATATTTTGTTAGAATGTGCTTTGAATTTCCAAACCTGTTTATTTGAAAATTGAAAGTTTTTATTTGGATAATCTATATTTGGCATCTGTTATGGAATTTTTGGTGGTATCCTACTGGGCTTAGGCTCACACCCTACTTTTTCCTTCGGTTGTTTGTAGACTTTCTTCTTCCAGGATCGAGCAAAGGCAAGGGATCTCTTTGAGGCAGATCCAGTTGTTGATCTCTGGTCTTCATGAGTTGTGTCCTTAGGGACTTTGGGACTGTTTCCCCCTTTTTAGTACTTGGGTTGTAGTAATTTGGGATTTTATGCCTCTTTGTTTTTTGGTACATTACTCCCAGTGGATTTTCTTTTGTTATACATACTATCTTGTTTCTTTTTCTTCCGCATTCTTATGGAAAAAATTGTTCTCACTTGTATGTTGTACGATGCCAGGTGCTAGTCACCGACCCATGGGGATCGGGAACGCCCTTCGGTCTATGTTAGGGTCGGCTCGATTATCGGGTTACCAGGGTACCCAGGCTGGTTCGTGACACCACTGGCCTATCCATCATCTGTAGAAGACATGAAACATGTGGAAAATCTCATGAAGGGGTGAGTATATACATACCCAGTAAGAAATCCCGAAAGGTGACGGGGGGAAGTAAGAGACGTAATAGGAATAGACATTAGAAAAGAAATAGTGAACAGGATGCAACTCTACCCAAAGCAAGAGAAAGAGTAACCTCATCCAAACATAATGGGATCAAAAAGGTGTGTACATGGACTACACGTCGAGTATTTTCCACCCATAGCAGTATAGTAACCTCATCTAATAATGAGAAGCTAAACATGGAAATCACATGTCATACCCCACACATCTTTTCAACCCATGGCAAGAGAGTAACCAAATCCAAATGTATGGATACAAATGTGTGTGTGTGTGTTGTAACATCCTAGGTAATTATAGAATAAGAAATTTTCATATCTAGTAATATTTATGAATTAGATATTAATTTTACCTTAATGGGTATGTTATGTCCAATAGCATACTTGACAAGCCACAATGGGTTTCTCTTAAATATTATGTTGCACATAATACTCTGTTATACCAAAAAATAATATATTATTAGTATTATTATTTTAAATGGTAGTTATCACCAAGACATTATATTGGTGGGAATGAACAGAAATAACTATATTATGTTTAAACATGTTTATTAAATGTTTTTACATTAATCTAATAAATTATAGAGGCTTAAAATGGGAATAAATCTAATTTTAAGCAGAAAATACTCTAATATTTTTAAAAGATAGTTTTACAGCCTTTTGATGGATAACCCCTTTTAAATATTGTTGTTGTCACTTTTATATGTTTGTTGATGCTCCTTTCCATCATAGAGTCTAACGAATGAAAAAGGGGAATACCGTAAGCACAGAGAGATTCATCCTTTGAAGAACATCAAAAATTGACAAAGGCATGAACAAGGATTTCTTTAAGCATGGGTCGCGCAAGTTTTACTATGGTCATGCAAGTATACTTGTGCGCCACATATTGGTCGCGCTGGTGACTTGCGCGCCCTATTCTATTTTCGCCCAAGGTCCTCAATGGCCTATAAATACCCCTTGTGGGCCCCCCATTTGAAGGAGGAAAAATCCAAAAGTCATATTTAAGCTCTCGATTCCCTAGTCTCTGCTTGAAGTCTTTCGAACACTTCTAAGGTAATTTCTTACCAAGAATGGAAGATCTAAAGAGGAGTAATAAGGCCTAAGTGTTGGAATTCATCAACACTTGCGTGCCTAAATGTCTAGCCCTTAAGGGAAATGTCCACACTTGCGTGCCACCTTATCCCTTCAATAGAACTTGTGAGCCACCCTTTTTGAAGCCTTTAGGGATAATACTAAGGGTTTGAGCCAAGTCTCGCCCAAGTATTACCCTATTGGTTAACCATCGCCCAAGTACACCTATGTCGTGCAAGTATAATTGCGCGACCAGGACTTGCGTGCCCAAACAGGACATGCGTGACTGCCTCTTTTTGGGTGCCTCGCCTGCCTATTCAACTCTTTTCTTCAAATCCACCTATCCTCTTCAAGATTTAGCCTTCAAAACCATCTTCAAAGCCATTTTTTGCATGGTTCCTTTGATGGATTCCTTATCTGAAAGGAATTATGTGGAACATCTCTCAAAACCTAGTGATTTACATATCTTTATGTCACTAAGGTTAGATATTTCCTCCATTCAACCTCATCCTTTAAGATGAAAAGATATTTAATCTGGGCATCCTCTTTAGGAGTAAGCCCCAAGTTCCCAAATCTGGGCATCCTCCTTAGGAGTAAGCCCCAAGTCCACTAACATGTGCATCCTCTTTAGGAGTAAGCCCCCAATCATAATTTTCCTCTAACCTGGGCCTCCTTCTCAGGAGTAAGCCCCAAGTTCCATAATTTGGGTGTCCTCCTTAGGAGTAAGCCCCAATCATAATTTTCCTCTAACCTGGGCCTCCTTTTTAGGAACAATCCCCAGTCTTAATTTCCCTAATCTAGGCATCCTCCTTAGGAGTAATCCCCAGTCATAATTTCTCTTAATTTGGGCCTCCTTTTCAGGAACAAGCCCCAGTCTTAATTTATTTTCATTTGGGCTTCCTTCTCAGGAATAAAACCCAATCATAAGTCCCCTCTAATTTGGGCATCCTTCTCAGGAGTAAGCCCTAAGTTAAGTATCCAAATCTCTATAAAGAATATATACCTTTATGGACCTTGTTCCTGGGTTTCTTCCCTGAAGTAAATCCCAATCCTCATCTATCTAGGTAGTCATACATACATAATCCCCACATCATTTCTTATGATTGCATCTTGCGTGGCACAATCGTCAGGTTTTACTGATACCTCTTGTTTCTCACACCGAACATGACTCACGTGATCTTAGAATGTAAAAGTAATTATGACATCTTTCTTTGGTCCATAAATCATTCATAAACTCCATATTTCTTCACTCAAACTATGTGGGTTCTGATTTCTTTTCTAACAAGGATGCATAGGTAGCCCATCTACGGGTACGATCCTAACTTTGAAATAATCCATGTCCTTCTGAACGATAATAAACTTCAAGTGCCCCATTGAGTGGCTTTAAAACCAATATGGTTATCATAACGACCAAGAGATTTCTATATAATGTGTTTAAGGATACCATTGACTAATAATCTCTAACAAATACGGATGATTCTCTATCAATGAAGAACCTCAAATACAAACAAAAGATTCTCTAAATATCATACATATCAATCATTGATTGTTATATCTAAAGGAAATCTCATTTTCATACTTGGTAAATTAATAAGGATTCACGAATATAACTCAAATCTATAAGAGAGTCCTGTAGTATAAAATAATTCCCCACAAAAAGGTGGGATGAGTCTGACCTCCCATCCTCTCAACCAATGCAAATTCTTAAGCCTCATCAGTCCACAACTAATGAGCACCTACTTTTGGAAAGTAGGTCCAAATGGATATAGAATCATGGGATGTTTCCAGTTCTACGAATAAACCCGTTAGAAACCGATTGGAATGTTTGAACCTTAAACAAACAAGGTCATCCCCATTTCCAGAAGAAACAAAAATGGTGAACCCGACATGAATCCTTAACCAAGTTAAATGATGCTTTACTTGTTTTTTAGGCCCCTATTTAACTCAATGTGAGGGCCAACAAAGCAATCAATAACATATGTGCTCATCCAAAAGATGTAGTGACCGAACTTATCTTGATTATTTCTATTATATCAAACAGGCACTCGTTTCCAAGATCTCTCTACGTTACAGAAATGGATTCTCTAAAGTTCACACCTGTGAATGCCTCTGCCACTACTCATGATGGATCCTCGTCCGCTCTGAGGACGACATCACCTACTCAGTATCTTCAACGCTGGGTCTCAAATGCACTAGTTAAGGAATACCGTAAACATGGTACCATTAGGACTCTAGAGGCTGCTCGACAATCCCTCCAAGTCAATAATTCACCCTGGTTGTCTGGACAGCGACAACCAGCGATCAAGAAGCAGGTGGTGCCAACCACCGTATCCAACCGTTTTGGGTCGTTATCCCTGTAATGCAATCACCAGTCCCTCCCATATTATGGGGAGGTGAATGAGAAGGTAACTCAAGGCCTTAATTCAAGGAGATAGAAGTCGTTACCAAGGGATCCCATCAACAATCACTGCCAGACTCGTGTGGCAGTGCGCCCTCAACATGATGAGGGTACTGCTTTTAGGGTTTCAGCTCAGGTTCCTCAGACCCGAGCACGCAAGACGAACCGCCAGAGGCAAAATATAGTCAACAGGGAGTAGGTTCTTGCTTATTCCCCCTCCAGAGAAGTCCATCAGTCCAACTTGATGGCAAACAATGAGCGGGCATATACACCCGTCCGTCCTGATATTACTGCCCTGTAGACTCGTCTGGTAGTAACACTCCAATCCCGCCAGGAAATTCTGGTGGATTATTATAGGCAGGCATATACACCTGTTTATAACTCATCAACTAGTTAGCAGGCTCATCTGACTAAAACCTAAGAAACTCACCAATCTAATATGGTGGCAACTGATAAGCAGGGACATACACCTGTTTACAATCAACAATTTTGTCAGAAGTCTCGTCTACTAGTATTGAAGGAAATTCGTCAACCATACTTGATAAATAATACATAGCAGACACATACACCTGCCAATGTTCATCAAGACTACCAATAGTATCGTTCGCTAGCACTTGGAGAAGTCAGTCAGAAAGCTCCGATGACAAATTTGGAGCAGACTCAACTCTATGCCCCCACACATGAGTACTGTCAGCATTCACTGACAAAAAAAGAGGACAGGAGCAGGAATACACACCTAATCCAAGCACGAAATGGATGTATATTCCCGTTCTGGTAGCTGAAGTCACCAAGCACATTCTGACAATGGTGAAAGAGTATAAGAAAATCCCTGCCCATATTCTGGATGTCTGTCAGAATATTATAATAGCTTCTGCAGCATCACAGGGAAAGAAATACAAATTTGTCCCTACCAGTGGAGTGACACATCAACATATCACTCCAGAACAGATACAGATCTCTGTTCTAGTCCAAGAGGGTTGTGGGGAATACTCCCCCATGTCATATGGATAATCAAGTCAGGCACATACACTCGATTTAAATGGAGATAATCAGCCTAACCTGACCATTTCTCCTGAGCAGGCACATACACCTACCCATAATAACCACTTTTGTCAACAAGTGGTTCCTAAAGTGAGTAAGAAGGAGTGTAAGAAAAATACTCGTTCATCACAGTCAAGAAATCAAGAGCCAATCTGTAATAAGGCCTTTCTTGATGCTGGAGTTCTTGAATCCCTCAGACAATTATCTGTTGGAACTCAATATTCTACTCTCTCATTTCCCAAGAGTGGGAATAATAATTCTGAAGGTCTTCATCAGACACTTCCTCATGAAGGCTTGCTTCATGACAGTTCGGTCGATCTTGAAGTATCATCTTCAGATGAGAGCCACAATAACCCTATGTGTGGCCAGAAGATCAAGGAGAAAAAGGTTTCATCTTTTTTTGTAACCCACCATGGTGGTCCTCCCCATGATGATGAATTTATCTGTGAAAGTCCTCTCCATGGTAGTAATTCGCATTGCCTGGAAAATTCTTCAAAGGACAATGTAGTAACGTGAAATCCCTCTTATCTTGAGGCACTTGAAAATGTGAAGCCAGTCGTGTATGATGCTTTACCATTAGCAGGTTAAATACTTTCTCAATCAGAAAATAGCCTAGGGTGTAGGTCATTCTTCGAACCACCCCTGGGTCATTCATCTTCTAGTTTGATAAATGAATTATCTACCGGTCTTGTTGAATCTGATGAAGCAACAAAGAAGCACCATCTTTGGTCTAATCAGGTAGAAGAATCTTTATCGAATGATAAGGAGGAAGTGCTGAATATGAGAAAACAACTGGCGAAAGGTGAAGTACCAGTCATGTTTTGACCTTTGGCTGACTCTTAGTATGATATTCCAGAAATGTTGATGGAAGATTGTATTCACGATATTCATCTTAACATGTGGAAGACTCTTTGTCATTTAAAAGAGAAAATATTATCTTATGATGAATATGAAAATCATGTCAAGATAATAGAAGGGTTACAATGCCAAATTGATTTGGAATCTATCTCAGTTTCCTGATATCCAAAGGTTGAAAAGCAGCAGAGATCCCTTCAGCGTTCATGTCTTGGCGCGCTAAAAATATTTCACCAGTTAATTGCCAATACCCCATCTGGTATTCATATCAGGGGATGGGGTGTTCATGGGGCATTGCATTTCACTGTACTCTCCATTCAACAAATCCCTCCAAAAATGGTCTCATGCAATGTTATTTCCCATGGCCGGCTACAGCCAATTGGTTTTGTTTGTAATCAAAGGCTTGCTCAGGAACAGGCCTCAACTAGTTCTTCCCAAAGTCAGTCATACAAAGAACAAGTTGTCGAATTACTCTTGCATCATGAAAATGAGAATATCGAACAGGCTTCTCGTTTAGAGCGTGTGCATCATCAGGTGACGGAAGTGTCATAAATCATCCAGCGGTCATTTGAGCCAGGTGATTTGAGTGGATGTAGGTTGATGTATCCAGCCAATTTCCGGACTAAAGTCCGCAAGATCTAGAGAGATTTTAAGGAAGTCTCATATGTAGCAGCTCAAGAACCACCCCAGCTTTCCAGATTGGAAACTCTTTTAACCCAACCCTCGGAATCAATAAATAAGATTCGAGGAGTTGAGCAGGAACAGCAGGAACATCCCTAGTCCACCGGACTGGGGAATTTTTCAAATCCTCAATCTCTTCCTCAGCGAAAGTCAGTCTTTTCTCAATTAGGGAAGAATTCACAAGAGGAATGCAGAGACGAATTATCAGGAGATTCCCTCCAAATTACGGTTCATCAAGAAGTTCCTGAGGGACCAACTCAACAAAATGAAATGTCTCATAAAGTACATGGGAGAAGACAGTATCATAGAAATGATGATAGAAGTGATGCAATGAGTTATGAATCAATAAATGTCAGCAATGTTGTTGTCACTAATTCCCCAGAACATGAGGCTCACTCAGAGGGATCAGATGAAGAAGTTCATTCTCAAGAGGTTGTACACACAGAGGAAAATGAAGAAGGTGTGCGTACATGAAATCAAAGTCTTACCCAGAATCTAGGTATTTATTCAAATAACCAACTCCCCCTCTCTGAAAGGCATCCAACAAGGGGAAAGGAAAAAAATCAGGTTACATTCCACCCTTCCTCTGGAGAAGGCAAATCACTCTCATTAGAGAAAAGGTTCGCACAATAAGAGGAAGAAATGAAGGAATTAAGGAGGTTGAATGCAGAAATACTTCAAGGTAGTCTTCCTCTTAAGCGTGCTGGAGTCAGTCAGTCAAGGGAATTTGTTGCAGCTACTGAGATGTATCAAGAATATCCTCATTTACTAGTACACCCTCACCGGTCTAATCCTATGGGTCATACGTAACAACAATCAGTAGTGCTACCATCAGTTGTAGTACCAGTCACCACAGCTGTCCAAGCTCCAGTTATTGCACCTGCTCAGGTCCAAGCTCAACCAGATGTTTCTCAAAAGTTAATAACTGCCATTGAGTCATTAATAGCTCGGTTGGAAGATATAGAGGGAAAGTATGCACAAATTCAACCAGAAAAGAGAGCTTATACTGAATGGGTTGATGAAATTCCTCCCCCATCAAATTTTGCAAGTACCACATTCCCAATTTTTAATGGTTCGGGAGACCCAGAGAAATACTTAAAACATTTTGTTTCTCATTTTGATCCTATTATGGGAACTCCTCAACAACAAGAAGCAGTTAAGCTCAAGTGTTTTGTATAGTCATTACAAGGGTCTGATTTTGTCTGGTATACAAGCTTGCAATCCCAGTCAATTACTGGGTGGGAAGATCTCTGCCAACGATTCCTTATTCAATTCTGTTCAACATTGCCAAAGACAACCATTTTTTATCTTACAAATTGTAAGTAAAGGGATAATGAAATATTTTTTTATTTCATTGCTCGCTGGAAGGGATTAACATATTCCTTAAGCTTAGCACTCCCTCAAGAAGAATTGTTTCCAATCTGTGTGGAAAATTTGCGTGATAAATTATGCACACTGTTGATCCCTGTGAAATACACAGGAGGGTTTCGAGACCTTACTTCAATCACTCAACAGATTGAAGACTCTCTTATAAAGACTAAGGATAAAACTCTTGTAATTCCATCAGTTCCAGGAAGGAGAATGGGGAGAGTAGAGACTGCTACAATTACACTTAAACAAGCATCTGTAACTGTTTCCACTTCAAAACCTCCATCTTATCGAAGGGATCCACCTCCTGAGCATCAACAATGGAGGTTGTTTCGTCAAGATGATCAAAGAGATCAAAGATGGAAACAATTTGAGGAGTTAAAGAACAAAGTTTATTCTTTCCGAAATGAACAAGTTCCTGGTTACTTTATTTCGGCTCTGGAAAATAATTTGGTTCAGTTTTCAAGACCTAAAAAGTCAAACAAGGAAGGAGATGAAGACCTTCCCGATTATTTCCCATTTCATTAGATGTTGGGGAATCCCATTCATGAGTTTTTTGTCTTCAAATACCTCCTGAAAAAGATGGTGGACTCAGGACAAGTCAAATTGAAAGGTTCTTCAGCCCAGGTAGCATGTGTTACTGCTACAGATCCAGAGGAAGAAGGCGAGTGCCAAGAAGTCAAAAGAAAAAATGCACAGAAATATGATGATTAGATGTTCAGGAAAATGATCAACCGAACTCATGCCATTTTATGAACGCAATTGAAGAAACCAATTTTGTCTTCTACTATGAATGCCACAGCAAAACCCCCTTCATCAGAAGAAAAATCCTCAAAGAAGCGGCATAATTCAAAGAAAGAAGAGCAGTCATAAGAAGATGAGATCGTGTCAAAGCCCAAGTTGTCTTTGACTCTCGTAGATTTTATACCATCTATTTCAAAGCCACAGGCACTGCCCCACCAAACAATATAGCCTAAACGGGCTAATCATGCAGAGTCTTCATCAGATGAAGAGTTGATCTTTGGTTCTGTTAACATGATCCACTTAACAGATCCTTATGCTAGTCACGGTTTCGATCTTGATGAGCCTAAATTCCCTGTATCAAATAGAGTAATTAGAGGGAATTATAGAGGTCTAGGATGCAGAGGAAGACGTGGATATTCCAGAAGCCACTATTTCAATCCTATCCCTACTAGAACTGTATATGAAGCAGAAACTCGTGGTAGAGCCCTTCAGCGGGCTCAAAAAGAACAAAAAAGTTCTTCCACACATGAAAGATTCAATCCTATAACAATTATTTTGGAAGATCAGTTAGAAGTTACATATTCTTCCTCTGAGCAAGTAAATAGATCTAGTCAGTCTAATCTTCCAAATCCATGAGTATTTCCAACTCCTACCCCGATACAGGATGCATCTACTTCCAAAGCATCAACTTCTAAGGCACCTACAAAACCACATGTTTTTGTTGGGAAATGCAGACCTTTGGATCAAAAGTATGATGTCTTGAAACATTTGTCTCAAGTACCGGCCAAGTTATCAATTCTGGATACCTTGAATCTATCAAAGGATCTTCGGGAGGCACTCCTTGAGGCTTTGTCAAGTCCTTAGGAATTCGAAACTGAAATTGTTGCGGCTGAAGTCTATAATGTAGAGAATGATCCTGCAGAATTCCATGCAGTGATATCTTTTACAGATGAAGATGAATGTGATGTTGTGCATGGACATATTAGACCTTTGTATTTATCTGGCAAGGTCAATGATGTAGACATCTGAAGAGCTTTCATTGATAATGGTTCAGGATTTAACCTCATACCTATTCGTACACTTTTTCGATTGGGCCTCACCGAATCTAATTCATCTCTTTCTACTTTGATGTTGCAAGGATATGATAAAAATGAACAAGAACCTCTGGGAGAGATCACACTTAGAACTCAGTTTGGAGACCTTGTATCCAATTCAGATTTCATGGTTCTTCGTCATGACACAGCCTTCAAAATTTTGTTTAGAAGACCTTGTCTACATCAACATGCAGCTATCCCTTAATCATACCATCAATGTCTCAAATATTGTTTCAATGGTCAAATTGGGACATTATATGGTGATAAATCCCCATTCAAAACATGTGAATCTCAATACATTGAGGCAGAATTCTATCACATAGAGGGAAAAGTGGTATCTATGACAAAGGAGGTTACCAAAATTAATGCTCCATATGGTTTGGAAAATATTCCACTAAACTCATTAATACATGTGAGTACAGTTTATGTGTTGCCTATCAGTCAAATTGACAGGATAGACCCAAATCCAAATACTCTTATGGAAACTTCCATAATGTCAATTACGGAAATCAAGCCATACAGCATGGGAGAAATTGGTGATTCACCAAGAAATGATTAAAGATCAAATGGAGATGTCTTCATTTCATCCGCTGAAATCCAGCAATTCTATACTTCATCAACCAGGCCATAAGAAGTTATAGCAATGTCAGAGATGAACGATGATGTCGATTCTCAATCCATAATATCCTCTTTATTACCCAAGGAAGACCCTTCATCATCAATAGGGTCAGAAATGGTAGCCTCTTCTTCAAGATGTTCAAATTTTAACATCTCTCCTGATCATGGAAATTCTGCTTCATCTTCTACTATTCAAGTAGAAACAGAAGAAATAACACGTGTTGAAGAAGAAGAGAAAGATCTCAGAGATGCTCCTCCATCATTTGAAGAGGGTATCTCTACCACTGTGGATGAACTCAGAGAAATAAATATGGGTACAAAAGAAGATCCAATCCCCACTTTAATTAGTGCGGCCATGACTCTTGAAGAGCAAGAAATGTATATTTCATTTTTAAAGAAAAATAGAGATATATTTTCTTGGAACTATACAGAAATGTCAGGGCTTGATCCTGATGTTGCTACTCATCATTTGGGTTTTCCAGAAGAACATCGAGGATTCAAACAAGCCGTAAGAATAACACACCCAACTTATGCTTCCAAAATTGAAGCTGAAGTGGATAAGATTATCAAAGCTAACTTCGTCAGAGAAGTTAAATATCCCAAATGGTTGGCTAATATTGTCCCTGTGAAAAAGAATAATGGAAAAATTAAAGTTTTCATTGATTGCAGAGACCTTAATCGGCATTGTCCCAAGGATGATTTTCCAGTTCCGATCATAGAACTCTTAATTGATACAACAGCTGGATATGAAGCACTTTCCTTCATGGATGGATATTCTGGGTATAATCAAATCCGAATGGCTCCAGAAGATGAAGAATTTACAGCCTTCAGATCCCCTCAGGGTGTGTTTTGCTATCGGGTAATGCCCTTTGGCCTAAAGAATGCAGGAGAAACATATCAACGTTCCATGCACTGTATCTTCAAACCCTTTTTAGGGAAGTTTTTTTAATGTTATGTGGACGATTTGGTGGTTAAATCCAGACAACTTTCTAATCACTTGGATGATTTGGAAATCATATTCCACAAACTTTGATAACACAATTTGAAGATGAACCCCTTGAAATGTGATTTTGGGGTAACCTCAGGAAAATTTCTAGGCTTTGTTGTACGCCATCGTGGTATCGAAGTCGACCCTGAGAAGAAAAAAACAATTCTTGGTATGTCACCCCCTCGAAATTTGAAAGAATTGAGAGAACTTCAAGGACACTTGGCCTATATTCGGCGTTTCATCGCCAATTTGGCAGGAAAATATTTACCCTTCACCAAATTGATGAAGAAGGTAGTCACTTACTAGTGGACTGAACAATGTCAAGAAGCATTAAATATTCTAAAGAAATATCTCTTGAGTCCACCGGTATTAATTCCACCTGTTGAAGGAAGACCGCTTATTTTTTATGTGACAGCTTTAGAGCGATCATTGGGTGCCTTCCTTACCCAAAAGAATGATGTTGGGAATGAAAACAGCCTTTAGTATCTCAGTCAGACTATGCTTGAAGAAAAAACCCAATATTCAAGTATTGAAAAGTGCTGCCTAGCATTAATCTTTGAAGTTCAGAAATTGAGACACTACCTGCAACATCATGAGGTCCAATTGGTATCTCGCAATAACCTGCTCAAATTCATCCTTAGTCATCCAATTCTTACAGGACGTCTGGCAAGGTGGGTAGTTATTTTTCAGCAATTTGATATCCAGTATGTGTCTCAAAAGGCAATAAAGGGCCAAGCTCTGTATGATTTCCTTGCTGAACACCCTTCAGTAGAAGATACATCTTTAGATATTGAAATTCCTGATGAGGAAGTCTTCTCTATTCAAGATAGTCTTCAAACATGGGAAATGTACTTTGATGGTGCTTCCAGAAGTCCAACAGGGAAGAAAATGAAAGATCCTAAATTCAACAAAGTTGGGTTAGGAATTGTACTTATTTCCCTAGAAAAGGAAATTCTACACTATTCCTTCTTATTGTGGGAAGGCGGTACAAACAATGAAGCAAAATATCAAGCTCTCATCGCACTATTGGATTTGGCACTTCAGGCACAGGTGAATCACTTAAAGGTGAAAGGTGATTCAGACCTGGTAATCAAACAATTCAATGAGGATTATGCCATCAAAAAAGAAGAGTTAATCCCTTTTTATGATTACGTCAGAGAGTTAATGGTGGAATTTCCTTCAGAACCGACATTTTCTTATGTCCTGCGATCACAAAATGCTCAAGCTGATACATTGTCTAATGTAGCCACAGCTCTGGAAGATCCAAATCGGGATGAAACAATCATCAGTATTTCCCACTGTCGTATAGCTTCACCTTATGTTCAAATCATAATAGAGGAAATCAATGAAATTAGTCCCATTTTTGAACCATATGGTCATACTACAGGACGGATGACACCTATCATGGAATACCTTCAAAATGGAACACTCCCACCTGATAGAGTCAGGAAAGAACAAGTCCGGCGATGTGTGGTAAATTTTACTCTTTATGATAGCCCAGATCACCTAGAGAAAATTCTCTACAAAATAGGTTTTGATGGAATTCTCTTTAGATGTATTGATGGTGAAGAGACAATGGCTATCACGAAAGAAGTACATGCAGGAGTCTGTGGTGTCCACCAGTCTAGACATAGACTATCTGATCAAATTCGAAGGCTTAGATACTTTTGGCCTTCAATGATACAAGATTGTGTTGATTTCACTAAGAAGTGTCATTCTTTCCAAGTATGTGCCAACTTCATTCATCAACCCCCAGAGTTGCTTCATATAGCTAAATACTCATGGCCATTTGCCACATGGGGAATGGATGTAGTAGGACCTCACCCTTCGGCTACATCCAAGAAGTTTAAGTATATTCTTACTGCTACTGACTTCTTTTCCAAATAGACAGAGGAAATACCTCTCAAAGAAGTTAGTTCTAAAATCATTGTTAGCTTCATCAATTCTAACATCATTACCAGATTTGGTGTCCCTCATACCATATTGACGGACAATAGCCCCAACTTCTGTTCATCCGAGGAAAGGAAGTTGTATCAAGAATACAACATCAAATCCAACCATTCATCTCGGTATCATGCAGCAGCCAATGGCCAAATAGAATCCTTCAATAAGACTCTTTCAAACATACTGCAAAATATGCTGGATAAAGATAAGAAAGCATGGCCTGATAAACTTTTCTATGCTTTATGGGCTTATCGAACCACCACCATCACTGCAACGCGGTCAACTCCATATTCATTGGTATATGGAACAGAAGTAGTCTTTCCCATTGAGGTTCAATTACCTTCACTCAGAGTAGCCATTTGTGATCATTCATCTACAGATGAACAATATCAAAAGAGATTGGATGAATTGGAATGATTAGATGAAAAAATATTGTGCACCCTGCACCACTTGGAAGTCTATCAGAGTCGAATAGCACGAGCTTTCAACAAAAAAGTTCGTCTTTGTTCATTCATTCAAGGAGAATTGGTGTTGGTTCTCAGAACTCCAATGATACCAGGAAAGAAACCTCCCAAGCTTGAGCCAAAGTGGGAAGTACTGTACTCAATACATAAGGTCTACTCTAATGGAGATTATTCTTTAATCTCAATGGATGGAGAACTCATCACGACTCCAACCAATGCAAGATTCTTGAAGAATTATTTTGGGTAACACAAATACACTTTCGTCCAACATGACGTTAAACTATGTTGTCCTGGATACATGATCCTAAACTGTGCATCACTCGTCCTTTATATATTACGTTAAACTATATAGCTCCTCTTTTTTCCTTACTGCATGACATTAAACTACATAGTCCCCCCTAAGTCCTTACTGCAAGACTTTAAAATGAATAGTCCCTCTTTTGTCCTGCATGACATTAAACTATGCATCGTTAAGGTTGTTGCTACCTCTTATTTCTCACACCGAGTATGACCCACGTGAGCTTAGAGTAAACTTCAATCATAACACCCTCTCTGGGCCGCTAACCATGTGTAAGTCCCAATACCATTTTTTAGGTCGTTGTCCTCAAGAACAACTTGATCACCAATTCATTCTTCAATCAAACTACGCGGACTTTGATCCTTTCCTTCTAGGCTGGGTACGTAGGCAACCTCCTGAGGTTCAATCCCAAAACCAATATCTTCACATCGGTTCACCTCTATCTCATATGATGTTGATTCATGAAGCCGCCCCCAGAACCAATATTTTTACATTGGCTCACCATCATCCTTGCTATATGACGTTAAACTATTCGCACTTTTGTCTTGTATGACAATAAACTACAACATTCTTTGACACCCTCACCTGAGAGGGAATCATTATTTACATTGATCTCCAATCATGTTATATTCCAAATACTATGTGCACACATAGAAATTCCCAAACCTTTAATCTTGGGTCAAACCATCATTGCACTAAAGTCCCCTTTCACCCTTCACTTGTATGAAGCAAATCTGTATAGAGGGTATTTCAAGAACTTTGTGCGGCTTGATTCCCATCCTTATGGGATACGTAGGAACGTTCGAGCATCCCTCAAATCTAGCCCCAAGTCTTTGGGCCTAACCCCAAATTCCACTTTCAGCCCCTTGGCTGAAAAGTCCCCCTGTGAAAACATGAATGTGGTATGAAAACCCTGGTCTTCATTCACATCAGGTTTATAAAACACACATTGTGTATTCCTTATTATGGTTCGAGATCTATGACACTAAACTAAGATCTCCTACATTCTCATCCCACATGACGTTAAATTGTATTTCAAGAACTACGTATGGCTTGATTCCCATCCTTATGGGATACGTAGTGAAGTCCAGCACCTCAATTCAAGACCCAGCCACAACATGATTATGGTTAGCATTGGTCTGTGTATTTATTTCATGCATTGGACAATACCCATTTTTCATGTGTCATACTCCTAACCTTGAATACTTCCAGATCTCCATAACCCTTTTCTTGAATTCTGGTTACAAAATTTCTGATACCTGGGAATTCTTTTTGCCTGACTATGCAGCATGTTCCCTTAGGCAGCCTTGCATAAGTAGTCTACATAACGGACCTTTCAGCCAAAAGATGTTATTATTTGACTATGTAGCCAATTCCCTTAAGTGGCCCTTCATAATTCAACCCCCTAACGGGTTTTTCAAATAGTGGTAATTTCATTCTTGGGAGGAAAACCTCTTTTTTCCTTATTGGTCTTAACGACAATATGTATGGATCCGCAAAAAATAGACATCCTTAGCATATTTTTCCCATACTCTTTTTCATGATCTAAAAGTATTTAAGTATATGGTTTATATTTCCCTTCCCTATGTTTGGGTCAGACCTTCATAGGAGTGACATTCATCCGATTCTTTGACAATCTTGATTGAAAATATCCTCTCCATATTCAAGTACCTCTCTCCATACATAAGACTCTATGCTTTGGAAAATTTGAATCTCCATAAACTTTCACTGGCTTTTTAGCAATAGAAAAGTAAAATTTCTTAGAGTTCTTTTGCCTAACTATGCAGCACGTGCCCTTAGGTGGCCTTGCATAAGTAGTCTACATAATGGACCTGTCAGCCAAAAGATGCTATTATTTGACTATGCAGTCAATGCCCTTAAGTGGACCTGTATAATTTAACCCCCTAACGGGTTTGTTAAATAGTGGTAACTTCATTCTTAGGAAATACTTCTTCTAATGCCTTTTATCCCTTTTTTTCATATCATTCCTCAGATTCAAAATTTCTTAGGTTATAGTTTACATATTTTCCCCCATACTTGAATATGGAAATATGTTTTCAGATAAATTATCAAGGAATTGATTCAATTTTAATCCATTCAATCAAAGCTATTAGACCTTAAACATTATCCTTTTTATGTCCGACGTGCATGACTTTAAACTGCCCACAAAAGACAAGGGAACTCTGAACAAAAGTCAAGTCCCAACTCACTAAACATACATTTTGTATGATTTAGGTAATGTTGAGAAATAAAAAGATTCAAAGTTTGTAGGGTTATTTTTATAGTCCTAGAAAAAATCAAACTATGCTTACTAGGCCATTGACTTAGGTAAAATTATTTAAAGCAGGTAGTAAGAGAATGCAGGGACAAATGATTGAAGATGAAAGTGTTTTTCATTGATGCACAAGAGTTAGAAGGACATCCACAGACTGGAGTATCTTCTCTTTTTCAGGAATTACAAGGTACTTTCAACATAACTTTTCATTTTATTTACGGCATCCCGAGATTCATCAGTAGCCACTTGAAGTTCATGCACTCGACCAGCTTCACTCTTTTCAGCTTGATGGAGTGCTTTCTTGGAATCTGCGATGGATTTCATACCATTTCTTTGAACTCCTTCCAGTGAATTGTTAAGATGGTCAAGTTACCCAGTAACAGCATCTAACTGTTGATGAAGGTGCATATGCTGGACAACATTCTCCTTGATCTTATGTTTCAGCTCCTTCAATTTCGCAGCATGATCAGCCTCATCTCGGGACACCGCAGCCTCAAATTTGTTGATATTGGTCAATATCCTTGCTCTGGTCAGATCTTGACGGTATTTTTTCTCCTGCTCCCTCCTTAAAGTGACTTGTTTCACCACGGCATTGATCTCTTGATATCCAAAACCGCCAAGTCCCAACATGATGAACATGGATGAAAGTTGCGGGATCTTCGAAGATATCTCTTCTAGAGGCACTTCAGATATGATCTTCCATATGTTCTACCATGCCTTGCGACATGAAAATTGGAGTGCCCTTTGTACCTCCAGGTCTGATTTAGCATCACTATCACAGGGGGGAATATAGTCCAGAATTAATGCACTTAAAGAAGTGCCCTGTTCTGCTCCTTCCCCCTGACCCTTGTTACTTCACTTTCTATTTCCGTTGGGCCAGAGGCTGAGGATTCACCTCCAGATCTATCCACTGAAATTGACGGCCCTGTATAGTCAATTGAAAGTTTTGGTTAGTTTCAAAGGATAACAAGAGTTTATTAAGTTGTCTTTCAAATTAAGTGCAGCCAAAAATATTATTATCTCTTACCCAACAGTAGATCAACAGCATGAGAAGGCTCCTCCCTATCTTTCCTAGATTCAACAAGATTTTCAGGACAGGTTTTAGGAAGCTCTACCGGGTTAAGCTCCACTTGAGCTAGTGTCTCTGCAATAGTAGGGTTGTCTATACCCCCTTCAGGCATTGGCAGTTCAGCAGCTTGCTCAGATGGAACTGCACATTTCAACCAATCATGGTCAGAGATGTAATAAGAAATTTTTTAACAGGATGAAGGATAACACTCACGTCCAAAATCTTCTAAATTACATGGTAATTTAACATGATATAAAATGTCTTCAAAAGATGCGCCAAGTTTCATCATTTCATCCAGTGATATCTCTAATTCCTGGTTAGTCTCACCAGTGGTAGTATTTGATACATCTTCTTGGCGACCCTCATCCTACAGCCTCTCACCCCGAATAGCTTCTTTAGATAAAATTGCAGATTCAGTTGCAGTGGCCGCCAAATGTTCTAGTGCAGGTGTTGAACCTAAAGTATCACATAATAGAAGTCAGTTGACATTTTCATTCAACATTTTATGAAGTATTGTCAATTTACCAGAAGCATGCTCTTTTCTCCTTGTAGCAGAAATAAGAGTGGTACTGGGAACAGACGCTAGATCTTCTTCAGGAGCAACCAAGTCAGCATGTATTTGTGACTGTTCACCAGCACCATCCATCATCCTCAGAGGAGGTTCAGTCCTCTCCCTCAAAGGGGAAATTGAACAATCCCCTGCAATCCCAAGAAATATGATAAATATTTTCATGAGTTAGGATTCATGACTATCTGAAGGACTTACCACTATTAATGAAGCGTTTAGTTGTGGACTTCTTCCTTCAATGTCTTTGCTTCTTTGGATTTTTGGGTGTGTTGACATCGTTATCTCCAAATACAGGTATTGGAGAGTGAAAATCCATTTCTAACTCTACATCCATGGCTTGTCGGACTGGAGATACCTCACCCAGCTCGTGAGGAGATTCAGTTACTCCGATGACAGTACCATCAGGGCTATACTGTGGTGAAGGAACCTCAGCAGTTCCTTTCTTTGCAAGCTGCAGGATGAAGAAAGTAATTTCCTTGAGTAAAAAATATTTAACTGAAATCAAGTTGCAAAGCAAATAAGGAAAGAGACTTACATATTCAGGAGCCACGTAATCGTGCCACTCATCATCTCCGGAAGCACCAGTCCCCTCAATGGTTCCATGATATATCATTTCCTTCACCCGCTTGGTGATAGGAATGGAATCATCAGTGGAATATATGAGCATCTCCAACTCTATGATGTAAGCCCACACTTCATCGGGGTTATCCTCGAAATGGATATCAGTAGAAGCCTGAAGATTCCCTACTCCAGGGATGTGTAGCCCTTCACATAGGTCCATCCAGGTGGTTTCAGCATTGCAATATAAACTCTGCCATGTCTGGACAGCCTCTGGTCATAGATATTCAGCATGTTCACTAGAAGGCTGGGAGGAGGGTCCTACAATCTTGGACTTCAACTTCTTCCCAGCTTCTGCAATTACAAATAAAGGATAAGAAAAATAAAACTTGTTTCTCTATAAAGTAATGGCGATTAAATTGCCTCAATGATATAACTCACCAGGAGTCGATGGAGTAGGTATATTTATTCTTACAGGAGGATTATATCTAGCATGAGGCCGCTTTGACACATGTCATGCCTCATCATCCCCATCCGGAGAATTCGGTGAGTCAGCCCTGGGTGAGGAACCCAGTGAATCAGCTCCGGGTGTGGAAGAGTCACCTTCCAGATGAAGGGTTTCTTTCTTGATAGTTCTCTTCTTTTTCCCCACCCAAGGAACCGGATGATTCAGTACCCCTTCAGGGTATGATGCTACGTAGTTCTCGGCATACCATGTAGTCAAGTGACTCACCGCTCCAGCAACCGGTAGATCAAACACTGCCTCGGTCTTCTCCATAGCTGTCAGCAACCAAAGTTGTTGGGCAACCATTGGATGATGCTCTGATCTGACATGCACAGGAGGGGATACAACAATCTGCTGCAAACACTTGAATTAGCGTGCAAATCTGTTTGGAGCATAGGCCTTTCATATAATCTCTCTATTAATCCTGGTGGCCAATACACCATCTCTGCAAGCCAGCATGTATGACCTCAATTCCAGGCCGGCTGTTCCATCATCAACAAACTGCTCGTTTGGCGGGTTTCCATAAGGAAAGAAATGGAATCCCTTGAACATTCTTAGCCTCACCTTCATATCATAGGAGTTGAGAGATAATGGAAAAATTCAAAAAAATGCATGCACTGACGGCCTGAAAGAACTTCCAGGGACCTGTACTCCGCTCTGTACAGCATATGTCCTAAAATGAGTGGTGATCCATCCCCACAAAACTTGGAATGGTCCCACTATTCTCAAAGGAGACTTACCCATATAAACATGGAGTAAGCTCCTCTGAATCTTTTCTAAAATGGGGGTGTCCAACCCAACCATTTTCCTCTCAGCCAACTTGGCTGCAACAACGAAGGTCCCTGTCCTGACGCCTCCCTTCGAATCCCTAACTGGAAGAAGATAAAAACTGATCCACAAGGATAAGAAGCCCGCCAGATGGGTCTTTTCTAGGATTCTATGATCCACTTCGTACCCCCACTTTTCAAATTCTCCTGCTTCCAGGGTCGGCCAAAATGTTCCAAAATCACCCCTCTACTCTGTTCTGGGGTAGGTAGTAGGATGAGTACAGGTGGGCCCCTTCTCATTATTCTTGTTAAGAAACATATCCATCCACTCCTCTGGATGAATATCCGTTCTAGAATGAGTTTTGGAAGTCTTTGAATTCTTGAGCTTGTAGAAAATTTTCAATAATTCTCGAGCCAAAGTCGAAGTCTTCTCCGAATCATTCAAGTCACCTTGGGAGGGATGAATTCATTATACATATCGCCTAAAATTGGATCCCCCGAGATCTTGTATACATCCCACAAACTCATGCCTACTTCTCCATGAGTCAGATGAAAAGATTTGGTTTCTGGGATCTAGTGGCTGATTAGCTCCGGCACAAAGTCATCATTCCTATAGACATATGTCTGCCCAGCCCAGACGGATTCATATATTGTAGCTCCTTTCAGATCCTTGATAAACTCTGCACAGGTTTGTCGCACCCAATATGCCCACATCCAAGTTGGCTTCACACCTCCTCTAGGACGGAAGTCCCAACTCTTCTTCCAGCCTTTGGATTGATCCATCTGAGAATTTCGGAAGATTGAGGGATAACAATGCGGCTGCAGCTCAGGCTTGTGAGGTTTCAGATCTGGGTAACATGGGCTATGATGCATTATAAATGTCTTCTCCACTGTTCCAGCATTTACAATTGTTCCTCCAACTGAGACATTTGCTGAAGAAAAATTAGTGTAAGTATGAAACCAAGAATGCAGGAGATAGTTCTTTGGCACTGGAATGTTGACTCCTTACAGATGACCATGGTCATACAGAGGCAGGTAGATGCTCTGTGAGAAATTAAGATGATACTTCTTCAAGTAATTGGCCAAATATAGGAGAGTGTTGTCGCAAATATTATAGTAATCATGGCCAATGACATTCATCATGTCATCAATCCTCTTGCTAGCCATCTCATCATCCATTCCAATTCTTCTGGGAGCCATTGAATCTGCACAGAGGTCGAATAATTAACTCTTAAGTAAGTTGATTTTTCATAAAATTTGTGAAGAAATTTGAAAAAATGGCTAAGGCATTAAGGCGCGCAAGTCCAATGTTGGCGCGAAAGTCTAATCCGGTCGTGCAAGTATGGGCATGCAGGTATCACCGCGCAAGTCCAAATACCTCTACAGAAGCGCGACACAAAGAAACAATGATCCGCAGACAGCAGCACTTGCACGAACGAGCGAAATCCAAGCTACTTGCACGCCGAGAGATCAGAAGCATTCAAAGCCGGGTGCTTTGTATGAAGTGGTGTTGCATATTTATAGGCAAAGTAGTTTACATGCACTCTATACCCTGCATGGCACGCACCTACACGCTGCTACCTGCACACTCAAAACCTACGCGCCCAAAATTCCTTGGTTTTCTCCTTTACCTCAAAGTCAAATCATCTTTCCTTTTTTCAGATCCAACTCTTAGGGGGGACTTTTGTTGACTCTCCTTTCCGTCACAGAGTCTAACGAATGAAAAAGGGGAATACCTTAAGCACAAAGAGATTTATCCTTTGAAAAACATCAAAAGTTGACAAAGGCATGAACAAGGATTTCTTTAAGCATGGGTCATGCAAGTTTCACTATGGTCATGCAATTATACTTGCGCGCCACATATTGGTCGTGCAGCTGACTTGCGTGCCTTATTCTATTTTCTCCCAAGGTCCTCAATGGACTATAAATACCCCTTGTGGTCCCCCCATTTGAAGGACGAAAAATCCAAAAAAGTTAGATTTAAGCACTCGGGGCCCTAGTCTCTACTTGAAGTCTTCCGAACACTTATAAGGTAATTTCTTACCTAGAATGGAAGATCTAAAGAGAAGGAATAAGGCCTAATTGTTGGAATTCATCAACACTTGCGCGCCTAAATGTCCAACCCTTAAGGGAAATGGCCACACTTGTGCGCCACCTTATCCCTTCAACAGAACTTGTGCACCACCCTTTTGGAAGCCTTTAGGGATAATACTAAGGGCTTGAGCCGAGTCTCACCCAAGTATTACTCTATTGGTTAACCGTCGCCCAAGTACACCCATTTCATGCAAGTATACTTGCACGACCAGGACTTGCGTGCCCAAACAGGACTTGCGTGCCTGCCTCTTTTTGGGTGCCCCACCTGCCTATTCAACTCTTTTCTTCAAATCCACCTCTCCTCTTCAAGATTTAGCCTTCAAAACCCTCTTCAAATCCATTTTTTGTCATGGTTCCTTTGTTGGATTCCTTATCTGAAAGGAATTCTGTGGAACATCTCTCAAAACCTAGTGATTTACATATCTTTATTCCACTAAGGTTAGAGATTTCCTCTATTCAACCTCATCCTTTAAGATGAGAAGATCTTTAATCTGGGCATCCTCCTTAAGAGTAAGCCCCAAGTTACCAAATCTGGGAATCCTCCTTAGGAGTAATACCCAAGTTCCCTAACCTGGGCATCCTCTTTAGGAGTAAGCCCCAATCATAATTTTCCTCTAACCTGGGCCTCCTTCTCAGGAGTAAGCCCCAAGTTCCCTAATTTGGGAATCCTCCTTAGGAGTAAGCCCCAATCACAATTTTCCTCTAACCTGGGCCTCCTTTTCAGAAACAAGACCCAGTCTTAATTTCCCTAATCTGGGCATCCTTCTTAGGAGTAATCCCCAGTCATAATTTCTCTTAATCTGGGCCTCCTTTTCAGGAATAAGCCCCAATCTTAATTTCTTTTGATTTGGGATTCCTTCTCAAGAATAAAACCCAATCATAAGTCCCCTATAATTTGGAAATCCTTCTCAGGATTAAGCCCTAAGTTAAGTATCCAAATCTCCATAAATCACATATACCTTTATGGACCTTGTTCCCAGGTTTCTCCCTTGAAGTAAATCCCAATCCTCATCTATCTATGCAGTTATACATACATAATCCCCATATCATTTCTTATGATTGCATCTTTTATGGCACAATCGTCAGGTTTTACTGATATTTCTTGTTTCTCACACCGATCATGACTCACGTGAGCTTAGAGAATAAAAGTAATTATGACATATTTCTTTGGGCCATCAATCATGCATAAACTCCATATTTCTTCACTCGAACTATGTGGATTCTGATTCCTTTTCTAACAAGGATACGTAGGTAGCCCATCTGCGGGTATGATCCCAACTCTGAAATAATCCATGTCCTTATAAATGACAATAAACTTCAAGTGCCCCATTGAGTGGATTTAAAACCAATATGGTTATCATAATGACCAATAGATTTCTATATAATGTGTTGAATGATACCATTGACTAAGAATATCTAATAAATATGGATGATTCTCTATCGATGAAGAACCTAAAATATGTACAAAAGATTCTCTAAATCTCATACATATCAATCATTTATTGTTATATCTAAAGGAAATCTCATTTTTATACTTGGTAAATTAATAAGGATTCATGAACATAACTCAAATCTATAAGAGAGTCCCGGAGTAGACAATAATTCCCCCCAAAAAGGTGTGATGAGTCCGACCTCCCATCCTCTCGACCAATGAAAATTCTTAAGCCTCATAGGTCCACAACTAATGAGCACCTACCTTTAGAAAGTAGGTCCAAATGGATATAGAATCATTGGATGTTTCTGGTTCTACGAATAAACCCGTTAGAAACCGATTGGAATGTTTGAACCTTAAAAAAACAAGGTCATCTCCATTTCCAGAAGAAACAATGTTCTATTTAAAAAAATAAACTTATTATTTGTATGAGGAATATCAAAATTTACTTTGGTTGAATTTTTGGTATTTTTCTGATAAAATTCATATTTAAATGAATAGTGAAAAATATTACATTTTAATTCAAAACTACCTTTTCATCTAATTTATTTATATAGTTAGAATATCATTTTAATCGGTTTTAAAGTATAATTAAATAATTTTTTTATCATTTAAGACAATTTTTTCATTGGAATCAATTTCACAATGAAATTGACTATAAAAACTATGTGAACTTTAGAAAATTTTACATAAAAAACTTATTTTCTTATTCCGTCAATGGGATTAATATGTAATTAATTTCTACCAATTCTGTGTTTTGAATTTGAAAAAATGGATTCCATATTTGAAATTATAAGGTACAAATTATGTAAATAGGTCTCTTTTATTTTTTGGACATTATGAATAGTAATTTTAGTAATTATTTTTATTTACCACGGTTAAAAGGTAAATCAGGTAAATAAGGGTAAAAATAATATTATAATAATATAAAACTACCCTAATCTTATTGTATGAGTTATGGTCGACCAAGAAAAAACTTGGGCTGAAATTGTGGCCTTTTTAAGTCACTTGGATGTGATTATGGAATTTATAACATTGGTCTCTTAGCATGATTTGGTAATTATTTTGACCCACAATGTGTAAATAACATGTTGTCATGGTAAGATTAAAAAGGGTAAAATAAGGGTTAAAACAAAAGGATAAGGGTTAAAAAATATTCAAAACTTGTCTAATTTTAATTTTATGATGGATAATAGATCCAAAATCATCATATATTAGAAATAAATGAGTTTTGAACCATTTTGAATTGAAATTGAATTTATATTAATTTAATATTTTTAATATTTCCAAGGGTGTCTCTCCCCTCTCCGATAAAAACGCACTAATTCCTCTCTATTACTCACACTTCCAAATCCTTTTGTTTCAGCCAATATATTCCCAAAACACTTCCTATAATCCCTCCTCACATTTTTGAGGCCTTTGTTTTGGAATAACACCCTCTTTAGAGGTGTTAATGTGTTCATCGAAGGTGATCAACCGAAGAAGAGGTGTTGTTTTCTATAAGTATTTCAATTTTATTTCTTCTTCCAATTCCATCAAAAACTCCTCCAACCATGATGATATAATAAATCCAGTATACTAAATATATTGAGATATTTTTATTTAAATATCATCACCTAAATCCATTCCCACTTCCATTAAATAGGAAAGGAATTAATCGTTCGTGCATACGTGTGAACTATCACCTCCACGAACCGATCTAATTCGTTTTCCATAACTGTCTCTCATTACTAGTTATAATAATGAAATTAATGTTCATATGTGATATTATTGACATATTATTCATTATAATATAATAATATATCAATTACTTTCTTACTTCCATGCACATAAAAATGATAACGTCGTTCGTGCGTACGTGTGAACTATCACCTCCATGAAGCGATATGACTCATTTTTATTCATTATATCACATGTATGATATATATAAGTATATTTAAATTATTAATATGATATTAATGATGATATGATAATTATGTAAATAGAAAATAATAATTACCTTTCTTCTATAATGATCAAAGAAAAATGAAGACATTACTCATGTGTATGTACGAATTACCGTCTCCATGATTATAACGTTGTTCATTTTCCATAACCATGTATCATGGTTTTATTGAAAAGTATAATTTTTGTATAAAAATGATAATAATTTCATGAATATTATTCTGGAGATGATGGACTTATGACCACATGGACTATTGACATCGTACCAAGTTTATTTTCGACTCAAGTACTGAATATCGATAAAACATCTGATATGAAATTAAATAATTATGTAATTGTTATAAAATGGTAATAAGTGGTATAAAATAAATAATAAACTTGAAAATGGTTCTAAATTAATTAAAAATTAACCTAATTTTATTATTCAGGAAGATAAAGAACATACAAGACAAGTCGGACACAAGGTAATGGATTTCGTCTCAGTCTCCTTTCATTGAGGTATTTCTTGATAATAGGAACCTTTATTATTTTATAAGGTGTATATATATCCAATATGATCTTTAATATCCATATTTTACCTACACTAATGTTATTTATTGTTTTGGTAAATGTATTAATTCATGAAGATTAATATTTAAATGTTCAAAGTGGTATGGGACACCTTGAACGTTTAAAGATTTAATTATCAAATCCTTTTATTCATAATATTAATTTACATATTTATTTTCTAGGAAATTTTATGTCTATCTAGAATTTAATTCAATGTTTTCAAAATGAATCTTTTTATACAAAGCGTTTTACTTCCTTTACAAAACAAAAAAATGAATGTTATTTATTTTAACGTATACGGTGACAACGACTTCTCTACCACTGTAACCATTATTTGATATTTGGATTACTCTATAAGCCTTAATATCTTTTAAAAGGAAAAGAAATCCTTTATTCCTTTATTTGGGTATCTTGGTATTGAAAATGGGTTCTTAAATGAAGGTGGTATTTTTATACAAAAAAAACATATGGTATTAGAAGAGTTTTTAAAAAGGGTTTTGTGATTAACGTGTTTTTGAAATGGTACTTGAACATTATATGAAACTGGTGAGCCCGATATAGCTTATAAGAAGGGTTGAGCCCCATTATAACTCATGGCTGAGCCCGAAATAGCTTATACGAAGGGTTAAGGCCCATTATAACTCACGGGTGATCCCTTTATAGCTTATATGAAGGGATGAGCCCCATTATAGCTCACAAGTGAGCCTGATATAGCTTATACAAAGGGTGATCCCCATTATAGATCTCCAATTAATTGGGTAATAATGATATTGGAAGTCATCCATTTGATTATTCCAAATGAAAGGGTTTTGAATGGGTTTTATCTATATGATTCTTTAAGTCACCTAAATGAGTTTTAATTGCTTGTTATTGGTTTTAATGCTTTTATTTGAGAAAAAAGTATGATAGTTATTCATGTGAAATTTTTTTGTTTCATTATCTCAAAGAACATTAAATGGGTTAACATTTTTTAACTAGACTAATGGTTTTATTTCTTTTTATATCCCTTACTAATCTTTTTTTTCTCATCCCAAGTTTTTAAATATTATTCACAGGATTTGAGGGAGATTAGAGTCATGGATGGAATCAAGGAAAAGTTATAATGATTAAACATGAAAATAAGCCATGTTTATTTATGAAAGTTTTTGTGTTATGAAAGAAATTGATACTTTTGTAAGTGTTTACTTTGTATTTATATGGTTTTGTTATGTAATAGTTATGGCCTAATTCTATAAAATCTAAACTTGAAAAGATCCTCAAATGTGAATTCTTATCTTAACTCAAGATTATGTAATGTTTAAGGTTGGGGCCTTATATATATGCTAAGTAAAATAATACCAAATGAGAGAGAAAGGGGATCTCCATCTCACACCTCATCCCAGGGAAAGAGTGACAATGGTTCCAGAAATCCATCAACGATGCCCTGCATCTTGTGTGTCATTTTAAAGAAGTAACTAGGTGGATCCACACCTCTCCACTATGTATCATAGTCGAGAGGACATAATATCAAGGTAGAGGAATCATTCCATGGTGTAATAGGAGGGTTCCACTCATCATCTATACAGCAAGTATGGAGGAATCATGCCCTGGTATGAAAGGGGTGTACCGTCTCTAAGGGTAGAGGACATGAACCATGGGTTGATAGGGGAGAACCGTCTCTATCTGCACAATGAGTATGGAGGACACACACCATGATTTGATAGGGGAGTACCATATCCATGGATAGAGGACCCGCACCCTAATTCCACAGGGGAGTTTGTCTCTATCTGAACTCTTAGATGATCATGATCAATCATTATCATCGTCAAGCGTCACCTAGAGAATATTCACACTCATAACATCTCGCATAGTATCTCAAAATCCACTATAAAGGATTCCATCATGTTCTACATGGAAAAATACTAGGATAAGATACTCACGTGCCAAAATACGAGTCCAGATGAAGGAGATATGAAAGATAGAAGTTCCCTCAAAAAGAGGTACATGACATGTAGGAGACTCACATGATGTGTGGTCCTGCTCTGTTTCTTGGTTGTTTCCTCAAAAATGCATGTCTTTCTGGCCATGTAGTACTACAAATCATGTAAGGGTACTACATGACGTGTCTTGGACAAAATACTGACTAACACATGAGTCTCATCATCGATCTGAAGGGAAAAAATGTAATTCCACTGATATGCATCTACAAAAGGCCTCATATGGCCAAACAGATCACACCATTTTGATCCTTGTGAAAAAAATGCTAGGGATAGACTATTCACTTTCCCAAATTAGACACCCGGTGAAAAGGCCACATTTCACCATACAACACATGAATGGTGCTTCATTGGCCCAACCCTCATGTCTAAACTAAACACCAAATATTGGTCTCAAAAGGTCCATCTCAATAGCAGGGTTGCAATGCCAAGAACAATTCTTCATTCTGAAACCATATGGAGAAGATATGTCAAATATTTGATTCCATAATAATAATAATAATAATAATAATATTGGGTTCTCCATGGACCTGCACCACGGTCCTGAATTAAATATCTAACATTGGTCTTAAAATGATTGTCACAATTCTAGGGTCATGATGCCGCTTATGGTTTGTCAATCTGAAGTCGCATGTAAAAGTTACAACTGAAAAGGTGTTTTGATAATAAAAAAATAATTATATTTTATACTATCATTATTTATAATTATTATTTAATTTTTTACATTAAACATTCAATCAAGGGGGAGGCACACATGAGCACCCCCCCCCCCCGTTTTTCCACACGGGTGCGGCCCCCATCCAAATTCCTCTTTTTTTAACATTTTAAGTATTTATTTATGTGTTTGTTTCTCTCTCTTATCTTGTTCTTCCCCCGTAATTTTTTTTAGGAACCCCAATTTGAGGTACCCCTTTCACAAATGTAGTGGATCCTTCCACCTTGTGTATAGGCCACTACTCCCACGGCATCCCTAAAATCACGTCGCTCCTGTGCCTAGCACATCATGGGCATCCAATGATTGTGTCTGCCTAGCCATCAAACCCCGACCGCCACCATCGCTCCCCATCGCCTCCTCCACCAAACCTAGCATTGCAATCCACCGTTTCTTGGACTAATGGCCTTCATTCGATCCATCAACGGTGGTCAGATCCCAACCACATGATTTGATCGAGAAGCACCATCTTAGAATCGCACCTCTACTACGCCACACCATATATGAAAATACTCAATCTGGTCTTGGATCCATTTTTTATCTCCCTTCAAACCATACCGCACCTCGATCATGGTCTCAATACTAAATCTACAACCATGAAATCAGTCTATTGCGTCAAGGATCAGTTGCGTCATGATTTATTATTGGATACTTGTTGAATCATCATCCAAAAGGAATGTTGGCGATGAATGGGTGAATATTGAAGAATAAAATAAATAATAACAAATTGAGGAATTAACCTCGACCATTGTTCGGGTTGGCCTCAATTCATTCTTATTAGAACTACGAATGAAGAGCTATAACAATAATTAATAAATTGTGGCTCGTGCGAAGAACGGTAATCGTGGATCAAAGGTGGATAAAATAAATGATCAAAATTTTAATCAAATGGGTAGAAAATCACAATTTATGATTCCTACCTCGATTATGGATTGATCATTGGTGAAGAACACGTCTTCTAAAGATGAAGGTGATCTGCTGCGTTTGCTGCCTTTCGATTCACCTTGATCTGATCATCGTTAATCATCCGATCTTGATCTTATAATGAAGATCATCAGAGTTTCTCTAAAAAACCTCTCAGGGTTATGTGAATAACCCTAAAAAATTCATAATGGCACATTTATATAGGAATTTTAGGTTATGCTCTTTAATAAAATAATTATATAAATATTTTAATTTATTTAATTATTTCACCTATGTTGGTGCTCAAGCCAAACACCCGACGCCGACCAAGGTTATGTCACACCTAGGGTAAAACCCACATTCCAGACTCAACGGTGGTCTCATATTTCCCATCCAAGTCTCAATTTTTGAATTATTTGGGTTAGGGTTATTAAATTAATTAATTTATCCAATGCACCCACCAACGGTTGCCTCATCCAAAACATCACACACCGACCAACTTTAGGTCATGCCTAGGGAAAACCACTTGCTCCAGATTCATCCATGGTCTTAGATTTATGATCTGAGACTCTGTTAAATAGATATTCCACTTTTTCAGGAAAACTTCACATGCATGATATAAAATATTTTTAATATTTTTTATAAAATTAATTTTGGGAACACCGGACCTTGGAATCGTGTGCCATCTTAGTGTATGACTCTGAAAATATTTCTAGGAATATTCCAAAGTCTTCTACGAAAAAAATAGAGTCTCTACATTATTCCCTTATTCAAATATTTTTATCCCCAAAAATCACAAACTAAGGGAAAAGGAGTAGATACTGAACTCACATCTGGCTCTCCTTCTCCCATGAGTTCCCCTGATGGTTTCATATTCTAGCAACAAACAAGCACAAAAGGAAAACACTTGACCACAAAGGGTATTTTTCTACCAGTTATCAACATCGTTGGATCCATGAAAAGTAAACTCTTCTCTCAAGACCCAGTTTACTCAGGTCATTATCGTATAATGATTCATGCACATACCTCCTCAGTTTTAGCATGTGGAGAATATCATTCGCCTGGTCTAACTGCAAAGAGGTCAACTAATCTGTCACCTCACTCGACAACAGTAGACGAAAAACCTCATTGTGAGCATCTACTACCACAGCCACACCCTGGGTGGCCCTCACACTCCCTCAACCTTTGTAGGGTCTAATTTCACTCCCATGTCTAATAATACATATCCTGAGAAGTGTACCTTTGAATCTAGAACTGACTCCATGAGATTTTTTATATGACTATCACTCCCAGAGCATGTCTAGCACTATCCTCTTGTGTCTCGCATGCTCCAACTATTATGCCAAAGACACTAGGGTACCATTGTAGAATATTACCTTGAATTGATTAAATGAAGGGTTAGGATTCTACTTATAAGTCTTGTGAACTATTTTGTGTCATTCAACACTCTAAAAGGGTATCAAAAAGATCTCAAAGAATCCACAATGGCTCTAGGAAGCCAGGCTTAGTACATCCCCCTCTCGAACCAGGAGCGGGTGATAACCCATCCTAAGGTCAAACTATGAGCTCCACTTTGCATCCATCCACTGGGTGAAGAGGTCATCAATTCTTGAGGGTGGATACTCCTCCTAGATAGTCACCTAGCTTAGGTGATTCCAATCGACACCTGACCTTGATCTCTTATCTTCCTCTCAAGAAAACAACACAGGGGTGCCCAAGTGAACACATAGGGTCTTATGAATCCCTACCTCTGTAGACCCTCAAACCACACCAATAGATATTATAGCACCATGGGGTCATCTGATGTTCTAGTTCAAGCATCAGGTCATCCTTGGTGAAAGTCTATACAGAGGTCCATCTCATAGGGAGGAGGTAAACCCAGCACATCATCATACCCCACCATCGTTGGAGGGAGTTGAGATATCATAACATCCAATACTTCAAGGGTAATACTAGCCGACTCTTTAATTATCTATAAAATCCTACAAATGATCTCATCATGCTTCATCTGATGATCACTCCTCATCAAGGAGGAAAACTCCATCCCATTACCTGGAAGTGCTACTACTCTCATTGGTAGAAATCATCTGAGTATGGATGGTAAATGACCTGTTCATGATGAGGAAAACATCATAGGGTCTCACTACCTCTACATAAATATTTCTTGTGAGGTTCTCTCTCCTTCTAGAGTAAGCTCATCCCATCATCAAAAACATGTGATCATCAATCATATTTGTAGGCACCTCCATCACAAGGTTCGATCAAACAGAACACCACTGGTATCGCTTGGTCTCAAATAGGGGCCATGTCCAGGGAAATGGGGTTTATGACTCTGTGTTATAATTGCAGCTGGAGCAGTAGAGACACATGTCATACTATGAACCACACTCCAACCTCCCGACCAGAATCCCCTTCTACCAGAATCTCATCCTTTCCCTTTCCTTCCTAATCTCCTCAACTAGGGCCTACTCCAACACCTCAGCGTACTAGAAGTATCTCAAACATACAAGTTAAAGGAACTCATCAACCTCACCTTGATATTATCAAGTTTGGGAAGTCATTGACTTTCCCTCATAGTTTTATATCACATCACAAGAACACGTATCGATGGGGGAAGTGTCTCTCTTTATTATATGTCTGATGCCACATCAAACATCACCAACACAGGGCTATACCAATGCCTCGCATCACCCTAGAAAATTCTATCCATGAGTACCACCATCAAAATGGGTCCCATTCGAGTGAGATATCCAAACCATAGGATCAGACCTAACCTTAACCACTTGAGAATGGATTTTGGATCAACACAAAACTTGGGAAATATCTTTCTCTAAAACCCTCAATGTGTACTCGGCATGGGTGAATCATCTTCTAGTACCACTAAAACCAACTTCTACTCTACGAAGATAACTGGTTATGAGGGAAATCATTCAATCGGTCAAGATATGTATAAGTCTGGGAACTTAGATCACCGACTCAAGTCAATCCTCTACTATCTGGGGATCTGGCTCATTACAAAACCCCAGCATCCTCTAGTGCTGGAACTCATGGAGTGTGCTAAGACTGCATGCATCCTTAGCCTCCTTTGTTGTTACTATATACTACATGATAGGTGTGGGTGATTCTACCTTCCCACCTAGAGGAAGTACCTCACATGATGTCCCTTTAACTGAGGTCTCATCACTCATTGGATCATCATCACAATCCTGAATAGGTAACCTGGCTTGCTATCTTCACAGACACATCTCAAAAGTGATCAAGACGTACCACGGTCAAATGAGCATACATATATATGGGGAACTGAATCAAGAATTAAATTCAAATATTGAATCCTATATGATGCATGTACCATTATTCCCTACAACCAATGTCTCGATATTCCAAGTCGACAAGCAGGTGCTTAGAGTCCTGATGTATGGATATATCGGTTGCTGCAACAATGTTGGGTTCCCTGACTAGAAGCCTCACTTGAGAAACTCTGACATTGTTTCCCTATATCTCAACCAAATCCTCATAAGGGGACTACTCTAAACACCATCTCAAGGATCGAACCACCTTTGATACCAATCTATCACGACCCGACCCAACGGGGCTCGAGCCGTAACTACCCCAAGCTCACCTCTATAGGCCATGGGTTGGAGACTAGCACTAAAAGTCATAACTAATATGGGAGACCTTTTCCTAAGTACCTATACTCACACACAAAACCATCTTGATTAAAAAGTGAAAAGTAATAAATGTAAAATATGCAACAGCTATAGAATAAACTATACATGCAATAAACTATAGAGAGAAAAAATGTATGATAATGTAAACAGAAAGGGAAAAGGGGAAAAAATACAAAACCAACCAAAAAGATGTCCCATCTGATAAAAATATAAAATTAAACTACTAAGAGAGCCCATCTCTGAATCTCCAAGCTCTGACCATCGTACACGGTCTATTACACCAAGGTATCCCAAAGCTCCTCTTCAATCGCCACTAACATTTCCATAATCTACATAAGACATGACACGTGTGGGAAAATCCCATGTAGGGTTGAGTATACACATACACAGTAGGACACCATGAAAGTTGAAGAGGGGGAAGTAAGAGACATAATAGGAATAGACGGTATAAAGGAAATAGTGAACAAGATGTAACTCAAACCAAAGAAAGAGAAAGAGTGACCTAGTCCAGACACAAGGGACTCAACACGATGTGTAGATGGACTACATGTCAAGTATTTTCTTCCCATAGTAGGATAGTAACCTCATCCAACCATGAGAAGCTAAACGTGGAAAGCACATGGCATACCCTGCATGTCTTCACAACCCATAGAAGGAGAGTAACCAAATCCAAAGGTATGTATAGAGATGTGTATATATATGTTCTCAATAAAATAATCCCAAATGGGAGACAAAGGGTATCTCCATCTCACAGCTCATCTCAGGTAAAGAGTTCCAACTATTCTATAAGTCCATCAATGATGCCCAACATCTCGTGTGTCACTCCAAAGAAGTAATCGGGTGGATCTGCACCTCTCCATTGTGTTTCACAATCAAGTGGACATAATATCTAGGTAGAGGACTCATTCCTTGGTAAAACACGAGGGTTCCACTTAGCATATGTACAATAAGTATGGATAACATGTGCCCTGGTACGACAGGGGAGTTCCATCTCCATGGATAGAGGACCTATGCCCTGGTGTGACAGGGGAGTACCATCTCTATATTCACAACTATTATGGAGGATTCATGCCCTAATGTGATAGGGGAGTACCATCTTCTTAGATAGAGGACTCGTACCCTAATTCCACAGGGGAGTATCATCTCTATATGAACTCTTTGATGATCCTGACTGATCATTTTCATCATCAAGCATTGCTTAAAGAAGCATCACATTCATAACTTTTCACATCGTATCTCAAAATCCACTATGAAGGACACCATCATGTTCTACATGGAAAACCACCCAGGATAGGATAATCACAGACCAAAATCTGAGTCCAAATGAAGGAGATATGAAAGATATAATTTCCATTAAAAGGAGGTACCTTTGTGATCCTAAAGGTAAAAAAATGTAATTCCCCTGATATGATTCTAAAAATGGTCCCAAATAGATAAATGGATCATACCTTTGTGATACTCATGGAAAAACGCTCAGGATAGATTATTCACTTGACCAAATTAGACACCCGGTGAAAAGGACACATTTCACCATATAACGCATGAACAGTGCTTCATGGGCCCCAGCCACAAGTTTGAACTAAACACATGATATTTGTCTCAAAACATCTGCCTCATTATCAGGGTCATAATTCCATAAACAATTCATCATTCTGACATCGTATGTAGAAGGTATGTCGAATATTAGATTCCTTAATAATATTATTATTATCATTATTATTGTTTGTTTCATGGTCCTGCATCATGATCCCAATTTAAATATCCAAAATTGGTCTTAAAATGATCATCTCAATTCCAGGGTCACGATGTCATTGACGGTTTTTCAATTGTAATTTGCACATAGAAATTAAGGTCGATGTGATATTTTGATAACAAAAATAATAATAATAATAATTTTTATTATCATTGTTTTTTATTATTATTTCTTTTTTTCTTTAAAAATAAATCAAGGGGGATGCACACATGACCCTCCCCCCTTCTCCAAGAGGGTCATACATCCCCCCATCCAAATTCACCTTTTTTAACATTTTCATTATTTATTTAAGTTTTTGTTTCTCTCTCTTATCTTCTTCTTCCCCCATGATTTTTCTCATAAACCCTAATTTGTAGTGCCCCTTTCGCAAATACAGTGGCTCCTTCCACCTTACACACAGGTCACTACTCACAAAGCATCCCTGAAATCATGTCGCTCGTATGCATCACACATCACGACCATCCAAGGACTGCAGCTGCCTAGCCGTCAAACCTTGACCATCGTTGTCGCTCACCGTCACCGCCTCCACCACACCCAGCACCGCTAACTTCTGCTTGATCCATCATCGATGGTCAGATCCCAAACACATGATCTTATCAGGAAATTCCATCTGAGCATTGCACCTCCTCTATGCCAAACCGCGTATAGAAACCCTCAATTCGATCATGGATCTATTTCCAATATCCCATCAAACCATATCGCACCTCAATCATGACCTCAATCCCGAATCTGTATTTGCATAATAGGTTCATTGAATCAAGGATTAATTATACAATGATTTATTATTAGATATTTATTAAATCATCTTCCAAAAGGAATATTGGTGATGAATACATGAGGATTGAAGAATAAAAGCACCAATAACAAATTGAGGAATGAACCTCGATCATTTTTTCAGGTTGGCCTCAATTTATTGTAATTAGAACTACAAATGAAGAACTATAACAGTAATTAATAAACTTTGGCTCATGAAAAGAATGATAATTGTATATAAAATTTGAATAAAATCAATGATCAATATTTTAATCAAATGGGGAGAAAACCAAAATTTACAAGTTCTACCTCGATTATGGATCGATCGTTGGTGAAGAATGAATATGCTAATGATAAAGGTTATTTAATGAATCTGCTATCATTCGATTCACCTCGATCTAATCATTGTTCATTGTTTGAGCTTGATCCACCAATTAAGATCATCATAGTTTCTATTTTTTGTTTTATCCCCCTATATATATTGCAATTAATTTCCTCTAATGTTTTACCTTGTGATTTATTTATATATTGATATTATGGGATATACAGTTGCATGGGGTGCATGGGAATTGTTCATGTGGAATTATTTCCTTCTCTATGTATACATGTGTCCTTGTGTAGTGTTTTAATTATGGACTGTTGGTTATGTATTATCCAATAGTGGATAGTGCTCTCAATTGTGCTTGTTTACCTCATCCTTGATCCAAGTTACTCCCTTTATGCCAATGGCATGGTGCCACCTATCCCATCATCTGAATCGCCTTATGTTAGGAAAACTACACCACCTGAAACTCTCCTATAACTCCATCATTGTTTCACTGTGCACCTTGATTCAATGAAATCGTTCCTTTCTAGTTTAGTGTTTTCATTTAGTTCATATTAAGAGCTCCCGGTGTGAGATTCCATTATTGTGTAGAGAGGATCTCAAAGAAGAAGATGGAAAACATAAGTTTCCCAGCCACTCGCACTCCTCTTCATCATGTTTGTGATTCCTCTAGGAACCAGAGTACCATTTCAGTGGAGATTCAGTGGAGATCAACTTGACCTTGGGTCTAGGACTCATGTTCACCATAGGAGGTTACCGATATTGGATTCTATTCATCATAACCATGTTTCAATTTATGATTCTTGGGTTTGTATGTGATTAATTTATTTCTGTCATGATTGGTATTGTGTCGTTCTTGGGTGTGTGCATGAGTCCGTCCAAGAGTGGATGGTGTTGAATCTATGTGACGGGTTTCATCACCGCCACCTAGTTCAATAAGGTTGGCATCCTTGGATAGTTTTTCTGGTCATCTTATTTCCACTTCAAATCTATATTTCTTTCTTGATTTTTCTTTGTAATAAAATGACTGACCTATGTGGTGTTCTCGCCATGCACGTAGGATCACACTGATCTTAAGCATGTTATATCTGGTGTTCTTTTCTATTCTTTCTTTTTTGTTCTTATTGTTCTTTTGATTCTAGTGGTTCATTTGAATAAGAAAGTTATTTCATTTTCTTGTCATAAATAAATTAAATTGATCATACCAAATTTTTCACCTAATTATACATGTCAGTAGGTCCTAGATATTCTAGGTTAACATCTTACCCAAACAACTGGTATCAAAGCCTACTGAAATGTAGATAAAGGGATATAAAAAATTTGATATTGATAAATTTGATGGTGAAAATAATTTTAATCTATGGAGGATTAAAATGACTACTTTTCTAGATCACAATGATTTAATTGATTCCCTAGTTGGTAGAAAAAAGAATATAACCACCCTTGACCCGAATGGGAAGAATACTATCACCTATGTAGATGTTCCTAAAGAATCCCTTAGGAATGTATATACTTTAATACTCTTATCTTTAGGAGATAAAGTTCTTAGAGAGGTTAAATATGAGTCTTTTTCTGGTGTTATATGGTCTAGACTTGAATCTCTTTACATGACTAAGTATCTTGTTGGTATATTATATAAAAAAATGATATTATATAATTTCAAAATGCATCTTGGTACTATATTAGGTATACACATTTATGAGTTTAACAAAATATTGTTAGATCTACCAAACATAGACATTAAATTAGATGATGAAGATCAAGCCATAATAATGTTAACTTCATTAGATGATACGTTTAATTTTGTTAAAGATTCTATGATGTATGGAAAAGACACCCTAGCTATCGAAGAAGATAAATTTTCTTTACTCTCTAAATACCTTCAAAGTAAGGGTGGTGTTAAGGCTGAGGAAGGTGGTTTGAACATTAGGGATATAAGTGAATCCAGGGGTAGAAGTGATTCTAGGCGTAGGAGTAAGGAAAGGGTTTGGTCCAAGAAGCAAAGGTTCAAGTCTAAGAATATAGTAATCAAGTATTCTTAATGCAAACAACCTAGTCACATTAAGATGAAATTCCCTAATAATAAAGGTAACTATAGAGACAATAGTAATTACCTTTCTTTATTAGTTGAGTTGGAAAATTTTTTGATATTTCCATCTCTGATGAATGGATCCTTGATTCTGGATGTTCATTCCACATATGTCCTGGGAGGAAATTCTTCACTAAGTTGAGGGAAATTAAATCTAGAGAGGTGTTTCTAGGGAATAATAGGTTTTGTAATATTATGGGAATAAGGTAAGTTTCATTAGAGCTTCATGATAGGACTGTTAAAACTATTGATGAGGTTAGGTGGGTACCCAAACTAAAAAAGAAACCTCATCTCCCTAGGATTCCTTGAACAGAAGGGATGAACCTTGAAATCAGACTCTGGGAGTCCCAGGATTTCCTAAGGATCCCTCATTATCATGAAAGGAATCCTTTATAATGGACTTTATGTGTTAGATGGTAAGGTCTATAGAAGTCAATTAAATGCCTCTTGTGATTCAGAACTTGAAAGAACCACCCTTTGGCATAGAAGGTTAGGGAACGTTAGTGACAAAGGTTTTGAAAAACTTAGAAAACAAGGGATTTGAGTAATTTCACTCCTAGCAGTATTCCTTTCTATGAGGATTATGTATATAGAAAATTCAGAAGAGTTGGTTTTAGTAGGTCAATGTATAAGGATATAGAACCCCTTGAGTGTGTCCACTCTGATCTTTGGGGCCCTTTTAGGGTCACCTCCCATAGTGGAGGTTTGTAATTCATGTCCATTATTGATGAATACTCTAGGAAAGACTAGATTCATATACTCAAACATTAGTCTGATACTTTTCAGACTTTTAAGAAATGGAAATCTGGGGTAGAAAGTGAATCTAGTAAGAAACATAAATCCTTGAGAACTAATAACAGTTTAGAATATTTGTCCACTGAATTCATTGAATTATGTGAATTTGGGGGAATCAAAAGGTACTGGACTATTGTGGAAACATCACAATATAATGGATTAGAAGAAAAAATTAATAGGAATTTCTTAGAGAGGGTTAGGTTTATGTTGTCCCACTCTAAACTCCTCATGTCCTTTTGGGCTAAGGCTACCTCTACGGAAGTCAACTTGATTAATCGATGCTCATCTTCTGCTAATTCCTTTAAAATTCCAAAAGAGCTCTAGATAGGTTCACCCCTTAGTCTTTCACACCTTAGGATATTTAGATCCATAGCTTATTCTCATACCCATACAGATAAGATATCTCCTAGGGTTGTGAAGTGTATATTCATGGGTTATCCATAGGGTGTTAAGGGGTATCGTATGTGGATAGATAAACTAGGTTATCAAAATTGTATAGTTAGTTGAGATGTATTGTTTCATGATTCGGGTCTCTCTAATGATGAAGGAATAGAATCTATATAGTTTTCTGATAAGGGTGGAGAATCCTCTTGACCTCCAACACCTATAGGTTTTGAAATTCCATTGGAATCTAAAGACCAATCCTAATCTAGAACTGATTTTTCTCCTTCCATTCCCCAGACTCAAGGTGAATCCAAATCTTATTTGGATTCTAAACCTCAAACAAAAGAACCAGATAATCTAAGAGATTATCAAATCACCCAAGATAGAGAGAGAATAGTAATTAGGACTCTATCCTTCTTACACATGAGCCTTAGCCCAGTTGGTGAGGTGTCCTTAAGTTCATCCACGAGACCCAGGTTCAAAACCAGGTAGAGGCATATTTTCCAGGCTATAGCAGTATTGGAGCAGGTATTGTAGCAGGCACTGTAGTAGTACTGTAGAAAAAAATTTCACTGTATGGGTACTATAGAAAAACTATACAATGTGCGAGTACTGTAGCAGGTAATGTAGTAGGTATTGTTCGGTACTATAGCAGCTGGAACTATTCACCTTGGGCCACCAGTTTGGGCTTGAAGTCCTTAAGGCTTTCGGGCCACCCAGGCCTTCAGGTCAGTAGGGTTTTCGGGAAACCTTTAAGGCCTTGAGGCCACCTCAAGGCATTCAAGCCACATGTAGTTGTCCCAGACAGACTCTACAAAAAAGGAACAGCCTTAGAAGAGGATTCAGAGCAGGTGAACTCACCAGAGTATAGCCAAATGTATTTGTCAGAATGAGAGGGTATAGCTATGTCATCGGGACCAACCTGTGCTTACACGGGAAGCCTATCCAGACGGTCATGCAAAGTTGGAGAGATACTATCACGATGCAGATGCTGGGGAGTGGAAGTTCCTTGTAGATAGTATGGTTGAATTCCTTAAGACCTTCAGGTCATGTAATCTCCTAAGCCTATGTACTATGTAATCTCTGAGCCTACGGGCCTTGTAAGGGTTCCCCCTTATCCCTTGAAAGGTGTATTATCAAAAATAAATAAATAAATGAATTCCTTCAAGCCATTCGGGCCTCTGTCCTTCTTCAATCAGGCTGGTATTGTTGCCTATGCATTTTATGTTGCTCAGGATCTGTTTAATGATGAACCTCAATCTTATAAGAAAGCTATTAAATCCAAATAAGACACTAAGTGGTTAGGTTCTAGGAAACAAGAGATGAATTCAATCTTTAATAAGAACAATTGGGTTGGTGCTTCCAAGCCTAATAACCAGAATATTATAGGTTCAAAGTTGATATATAAGAAGAAAGAAAACAATATTGGTGAAATTGAAATCAAATTCAAAGCCCAAATGGTTTCTAAAGGATTCCTTCAATGTGAAGGTATTGATTATAGTGATATATTTTCCCCAGTTGTTAAAATTTAATCTATAATGATTATTCTTTCTTTTGCTGCTAAGTTTAATTTTCATGTTGAACAATTAGATGTAAAAAAACTGATTTTTTGCATGGTACTCTTGATGAAACAATTTATATGACTCCTCCTGAAGTATTTTCAAATATTTTTAAACCTAATAAAGTTTTATTTCTTAAGAAGTCATTATATGGGCTTAGATAGTATTCTAGGAAATGGTATAGAATTTTTGACTCCTTTATGATTGAAAATCATTTTTTCAGAAGTAAGTTTGATGCATGTGTATACTATAAAACTGTTAAACATGAATATGTTTATCTGTTATTATATTTTGATGACATGATTTTAATCTGTAAAAATATGAGGATAGTAAATTCTATCAAGAACCAATTGAATTATTCTTTTGAAATAAAATAATTAGGGCATTCTAATCAAATCTTGGGCATGGATATAATCTGAGATAGGAAGGCTCGAACCTTTCTCTTATCTCGTTTTTCTTATGTTAAGAAGGTATTAAAAAGTTATCTCTTTGAGAACATTAAACATATTAACATTACTTTAGTACATCATTTTAAATTTTCCTTGGAATAATCCCCTAAAAATAATGATGAGGTTTCCTTCATGAATAAGATTCCATATGCTAATGTGGTAGGAGGTCTTATGTATGCTATGGTCTGTTCTACACTAGATATAGCATTTTTTGTTTGTAATTTGAGTAGGTTTATGAGGAAACCAGGTAAGCCTCACTGAAATTCTTTGAAGTGGTTCCTCAAGTACACCTATATGTATAATAAAGTGTGCATTTGGTATGGATTAAATGATAGTTTTATTGATGATGTTGTTGTTTTGTTGACTCTAATTATGCTGCAAATATTGACACTTGAAAATCACTCACTAGTTTTGTGTTTCTTTCATATAGAGGAACGGTCTCCTGGAAATGCAACATGCAACCAGTGATTTCCCTCTACGCAATCAATGAAGAGTTTATATCCTTGAAATAATCCATTAAGGAGGTTATATGGTTGAAAGGTTTGATTTATGAGTTGTCTTTATCTGCTGATAGTATAATAGTCCATTGTGAAATCCAATCTACATTGCATCTGTCTAAGAACTATGTATTCCATGGTAGATTGAAGAACATTAACATTAGACTTCATTTTGTTAGGTATGTTATAGATTCTTTGATAGTAAGCGTAACTAAGATACCCATGGGGGACAATCCAATTGATAGTTTGACTAAGGTCATACCCTTTTCTAAGTTCATGCAATGTCTTAAATTAATGAAATTGGTCCTCATTCTATAACTTAGGTTGTGAGAAAATCATTACTAAATTCATTTAATTTCAAGGTGTAAAATTGTTGTTTTATTCCCCCTATATATATTGCAATTTAATTCCTTTAATGTTTTCCCTTATGATTTATTCATATTTTTGATATTATGAGATGGAAATTTGCATGGGGGTGCATGGGCATTGTTCACATGGCATTATTTACTTCTCCATGTATACTTGTTTCCTTACTTGTGTAGCATTTTGATTCTATATCATTGATTGTGGTTGATCCAATGGTGGATAGTGATCCTAATTGTGCTTGTTTACCTCAACCTTGATCCAATTTTCTCCCTTTGTGCCAACGGCACGACGCCACCTATCCCTCCAGCTGAACCGCCTTTGGTTAAGTGAACCTCATGGCCTAAAACTCTCTTGTAATTCCATAATTGTACTATTGTGAGCCTTGATTCGATGCAATCATTCCTTTCTGGTTTAGGGTTTTCATCTGATTCATCTTGAGAGCTTGCGATGTGAGATTCCATTGTTGCGCAGAGAGGATCTCAAAGAAGAAGAGGGAGAACCTGAGTTTCCTGACCAGCCACACTACCCTCCATCATGTTCATGTCGCCTCCTGGAACCAGAGTACTGCTCTGGTGGAGATTTAGTGGAGAACAACTCGACCTTGGGTATAGGATATTTGCGCACCATAGGAGGTTCCAAATCTTGGCTTTTATTTATCGTAACCAGGTTTTATTTTATGATTCTTGACTTTGTATGCGATTAATTTTTTTCTATCATGATTGGAACTATATCCTTCTTGAGTGCATGTGTGAGTCTATCTAGGAGTTGATGGCATTGACTCTACATGACGGGTTTCATCACCTCCACCTAGTTCAACAAGGTCATCCTCCTTAGATAGTTTCTCTAGTCATATTCTTTACACTACAAGTCTGTATTTCTTCCTTGATTTTTCTTAGTAATAAAATTACTGACCTAGGTGGTTTTCTCGTCGTGCACGTAGGATCACACTAATCTAAATTACATTATATCTGGTGTTCCTTATTTCTCTTTATTTTATATTATTTTTGTTCTTATGATTCCATTGGTTCATTTGAATAAGAAAGTTATTTCAATTTCTTGTCATAAACATATTAAATTAATAATACCAAATTTGTAACCTGATTATACATGTCGGTGGGTCTTGGATATTCTAAGGCTTAATGGATTACCACAACACTCTCAAAAACCTTTCAGGGTTGTGCGACTAACCCAATTGAAATGTCATAATAACACATTTATAGAGGATTTTTAGGTTATGCTCTTTAATAAAATAATTATATAAACATTTCAATTTATTTAATTATTTATCTCATATTGGCGCTCAAGCCAAACACCTGACACCAACCAAATTTATATTGCACCTAAGGTAAAACTCATGTTCCAGACTCAATAGTGGTCTCGAATTTCCCATATGAGTCTCCTTTTGTGAGTTATTTGGGTTAGAGTTATTACATAAATTTAATTAATTTATCCAATGCACCCACCAATGGCTAACTCGTCTGAACATTCCATGCCAACAAACTTTAGGTCAGGCCTAGGGAGAACTCCACTCTCCAGATTCAACTGTGGTCTCATATTTCTAATCTGAGACTCTTTTAGAGAGATATTCCACTTTTTTATGAAAATTGTGTGTGTGTGATATAAAATATATTTAATATTTTTATAAAATTAAATATGGGCACACCGAGCCTCGGAATCATGTTTCATCTCAATGCCTAACTCTGAAAATATTCCTAGAAATATTCCAAAGTCTTACACGGCAAAACCAGAGTCTCTACATTTGAGGTAAGAGATTTATGTTATAATCTCATTTCTTTTGGAGATTTTCTATTCTAAATTTCTATTGAGGTAAATTATATTCTTATTATCCTTTAAACCCCACATATTTTCTGCTCTGATTTTTATTCTTATAATTTTTTAAGTAATGGTACAATTTTTCTCTCTTTGGTACTTAAAATTATTAAGAAAATGGTTCTAATAAAAAATTACCTATTTCCTCTTTGGTCGAAAAAATTTGTATTCCTTGTTTATGTTCATTATAATGTTCTCAATATGTTATTTTATATGATATAATGATTGTTTGAAGTCATATTCAGTCATATTTTTTTATTCTTAAATGTTTAAAAATGCACTTTTACAACGTTTTTCAAACTAGTTATTTATTATTATTAAAAAAAGTTTGAAAGAAATATTTATGTTAACATTTATAGTATGAATGGATTTTCCTACCATCATAATTGTTATTTTATTTGAAGATTGCTTTACAAGTTTCCATAATTATTTTCAAAAAAAATCTCAATATTCTAGGGATTTTTAGTTTTTAAAGATACCAAAAGAAAATTTTATTTTCCCTATTTTCAAAGAAATGTTCAAATTATCTTATAAAGGTATTTTTCATCTATGTCGACATTCTTTAAGTATTTTTATGCTTCACTAGGGATGTTATCTTAATATACCAAGAAATTTAATTCTCTTGATGGCTTATGATGATTTGAGGATGATTCTATGAAAATCGTTTCTTTCCCATAGGTTAATTAAGTTGTGATGAAATATTTATGAAACTTATTTCTTTTCCACGAATTATGATATATTGAAATGATGGAATGTTTATAAACCTCATTCTATTCCATAGGTTATGACATGATAAATTGATGAATGTTTTATGGTCTTGTGGAATGCATATGTATATGGTTTTCATTATACGACGGTGGGCTTAGAATTCTATATCCCTCCAATGCATTGGGTAACAAATGATATCTCATGAGGTAATATATACTATAATGGGGAGTGAACCTAGTTCAGTAAGGTACTCTTTCTAATATGATAGTCTTCGGAGTGAACCTTGACTAAGGAAATTATGAAATGGGGAGTGAACTCAATCCACTATTATAGACTTGGTATTGAACCTTAACTAAGGAAATGATTTCCTATGCTTATGTATATGCCAAAAATCTATGTATTATGCTTATGATATATTATCATGGCTCATTATTTATTATTGCTGATTTTTCACTCTTATGACTTATTTATTTTGTTATGGAAAAGACTTATGACAAGATTCGTAATTAAATGTATTTGACTGATTGGGTATGACTTTCATAAGTTATGATCATGTTATCATACCCTTATGCTTATCTTATGATCACTTATGATCATTGATTGATATCTTCTATGCTTACCCTTACTGAGCATCTGATCTCACCCTTTTATATGTTTCATTTCCCTAGGTTATAAACAAAGGTTCTAAGTAGGGTATGTCCTAGAAGTATACTATGTGAGAAGAAATTTATGGGATATGTTGAAGGTATTTCCTAAAATGAGATGATTGTGTATATAATCTCTAAAGACACTAAACCTTTATGATTCTGGAGCATGTATTTGTATGAGATATATTGAATATTCATCAAAAATGATGTAATATTTATGTATGAAATTCTTGAGTCATCTTAAGGGGCCTTCAATGAATCCTCTTAGTCTCTCATCTCATAAAAATTGGTAACAAGTTGGTTGAATAATTTGAATGGACCCTCTATTGAATGGTGAATGGAAAAAAATTTATTGAACCACTAAGTAACCCCTTGGGGATTGTTTTTATACTAAAGTAAAGGTACCCCTTAATCTCCATCACAACTTTCTGATGATGTGGTGGTGGTTTCTCCATTAAAATTGGTCAACTTAATCCCATTTTTCATCATTTAATTATCTCTGATTCATACATTTGAATATATTATTTACTTATCTCTATTCTCCATGTTCAAACAAATAAGAAATATCTATATATTTTATTTCCTTATTCATTAAAAATTATATTAAGGAGGCTCCAAGTCGCATGAGCATAAATTGCATGATGCTTTGATCAGAGCTTTGCAGCCTTAAACTATAATCCTAAATAGTATATCCCATATAACCATAAACTGCTTAGAGTGTTCTATTCCATGTGACCAAAAAATTTAAAATTAACTCATGTTAGATATTGATCTATATGGGAGTTCTCTTTCTTAAGAGAATTGATGGTTATGGAAACATTTTCCTACCCTAATGTCACGGTTCATGTCATTCCCAAGTGAGTATTGAATTTTTTTCAATGGGTTCAATGTGTATTATGTATGGTTCTAATATATAAGGAAACTAAATTCATGTGTTGGTGAATGAAGATACATTTTCTCAATCATGATTAAAGTGTTTGAGTTGTTTGAGAAGTCCTAGAGTTGATTTGAAAAATTCCATATTTGATTTCATGAAGCATAGAGTTAATTTAGAGATATTCTATAAGTTTTGTGCCAAAGCTGACAAATGGAAAAAGAATTTATCTTATGTTGATACATGTAATTAAATTCAGCAATGCGGGAAGAGTTATGCATTAATCCAGATTTGAAAAGTCCATTTATCTTGTGAGGGGAATAGCATGTAAGATAATTTACTTATGCATTGGTGAAGTGAGATATGCATAAGAGAATTCATCTACACATTAGATTGTGATATTAGAAAAGGAATTTATCTTATGGACATAAGATAATTCACTTAAGTGATGGTATGAAAGATAATTATCCTATTGAGAATTATCCTGCGTAGGATTATCCTATGGAGATGAAGAAAATGTTGAGATGAGATCCATACCACAAGATGGGATGTCATATGGAAAAGAAATTTAATTCCATTCATGTGAGATTTTGAATAAGATTAAAAAGAATATTTTGAGGAGGATTTCAAAGAAGGAAACACCTGATTCATATGGTGATTTAAATGATGATCCTTGAGAAAAAATCAAGGAATTTTGAATGAGAATATTACACCTACCGTAGATTAAGGAGTTTCCAAATATGAATGAAAACTAGTTATGAGTAATATTTTTTTGAATAAATATATAGGTAAGTGAATAAGATTTAAGTTTAAAGATTAAGAGGACATGTATAAACTATGAAATAGACTTTTTAGAACCCGATACACATATGTATCATAGAGAAAAAATGAGATAAATTCGGGAGCTATTGAAGTGGAATGAGATCTTTTGTGCACCTGAATATTCATGAAGTGCTAAGGGAAAACCATATCATTCAAGATCTAGAGGAAGTTTCGAGACCAACATACTATTGAAGATATTGAATTTTTATGTGAGCAAGACAGATCCTACGAGCTTATGGATGAATATCACTCTAAAGGAGGAATTTCTATTATTGGATCAACACAAAAAGTAGAGGATCTTGTAACCGAAGGGTATAACCAATTGCTGAAGATTCTTGGGACTGGGGGGTATAACCAGTTGAGAAAGAGAAGTTGATTGAGGGTATAACCAATCACACTCCTATAGACTCAAGATATATATGTAATTGATAATAAGATTATAGTGTAGAATCCATGTTGGGGTAGTAACCAACATGGAAGGGAATAGACCTTTAAAATGAACCTTGTAAATACTATGTACTACTATCATACTTTATTACTACACATGAAGGTGATGCAATGAGAAATAATCGAGTGGATCAAAAAAATTAATAGATCTAAGAGACTGGGTTTAAAGGGGAATAACTCGCAAAATAAAAGTGATCATTGATTCACCCCTCCCCCTCTCAGTGGTCCAATAGATCTAGAACTAATAATTGGTATCAAATAACTTTCCCTCTAAATATACAAGGGATAATTATGAGAGATAGATAATCTTAAATCTATCAATAGCTGAGGTGTTCCAACATTCTATGGGAATAATTATCATAGCTTGAGGAATAGGATATTACCCTACCTCCTATCACTTGGACTAGAAGAGAAAGATAAGACAATATTTGGGATTTAACCCATTGTTGATGGTACAACTTCGAATAATGAAGACAACAGGAATGTGGATTTAGATAAAAATTCTAAAAAATTTCATCCTAATGTCTCTATAAAAGAAGGCCTACAAAAATTTCATGGGTCTCTAAACTGCTAAGGAGATCTAGGGACAAATTGAGAAGCATTTATGAAGGTAATGTCAAAGTCAATGAAGCCAACTTCAAGTTTGGAGGAGCCAATTTAAAGAAATTAAAATGACTAATGATGAAGATATTGATACCTATTTCACCCCATTAAATGATATTGTGAGAAACATCTGGGGGTTTGGTGAGAAGCTAGAGGATTTTATCACTGTCAAAAAAACTAATGAGGAATTTTAAAAATCGGTTTGATTCAAAAATATTATTCATGGAAGAAATATAATACTTGAAAATTGATGAGATAAACAGTATACTCATAGATTATGAGATGAGAAAGGAAAATGATTTCAAAAATAAGGAAAAATATGAAATGTATTTTCAATTCAAGAAAAAAAGGAAAAGTTCGATAAGAGGAGGCTGAAGAATATAAAGACTCTGTTTCTAAGATTGAAAAAGGTGTCAACCAAATTATTGATTATCTATCAAAGAGATTCGTGAAGATTAAATGGAAAGTAAAAAAATTAAGCATATTTCTATATGTTATAATTTTAATTTTTTTGGTCATATTACAAATTATTTCCCAAAGAAACTGGTTGAAAAATCTAAATCTAATGAGGCTGGTGATAAGACACACAAATAAAATAGAATAAGCAGTTCAATGGAAAAAGAAGAATATTTGTGAGTAAGAAAGAGAAATAGGACTCATTTAGTGAATTAGATAATGAAGTCACTATATTTTCTCATGCTAATAAATGATCTAATTCATCAATAAGTGATGATGATAGAGAATAAAGCGCTAGACTTGAGTGGGAGTTGAATGAAAAATTAGAATTATCTATGGGATAGATAAAATATCTCAAGAAAGAAAAAAATAATCCTGAGAAAGAAAAAATGGTGGATGATGGGAAGGAAGAGTATTTCAATAAGGATGCGACATAAATTGATGAGATAAAAAATAGTAATCTTAGAGAAACGAAACATGAAAAGATCATCATAGATCTCAAGAAAGAAAATGCTACAAAGGAGAATTGGCTAGAAAAAAATCCATATACATCATAGTAAAATATGAGTTAAATAAGGATAGATAAGATTTAAATAAGGCTACTGATATATATAGAGAATCTTCTCATACCAATTAGAAAAAGAGTTCATGTGAACAAGTTAAACTTTCACTTAATTAGTTTCAAAACGGACCTGTTTTATCTGACAGTGCAGATGTAAAAACCAAATCTGAGGATATTTGGGGCAATAAAATTGAGAGGTAATCTTTTAAATCAAAGGGAAGAATATTCCAAGGAGGTCACATTCCCTGAATAAAAGTAAGGCTTTATTTTTAATAGTAAAACAGAAACACAATTTTGTATATTTCTAGAACTAATATATAAGAACAAAGATTCAAGGGTTTTTATAATGTTGTGGTAATCATGGAAATAAAGAATATTATTTTTGGTTCAATATGTATTTAATAGGAAAGAGGAACAAACCAAGGGGGTTTCAGTGAGCATATAAGGATGAAATCTCAAATAATAAAACTTGTGACCAGGTCCGCACCACAGTTGCCTACTCAAAACAAATTTATGATTCTGGAAGAAGTATGTGGAAGATGCAGTTTGGAAGGTCAGAAGAATAAGGTATGCATGAAAAGGTTGAAAGGATATGTTCCCTATGTTTTGAACGGTAAGTTACTTAAAAATAAAAATAGTGTTAATTCATGTGAAGATTCTAAGAAGATTGAAAATGTTAAGAAGAAAGAGTTCCTAGTTATTTGGCCATATCAATTGAAATTGGATAAGCAATTTAAGGAAGATGAAAACTTTCTAAGGCTAAAGGAAAGCAAGTGAATTCAAGATATGGGGTGAAAATTGATGAAAAGTTATCCACAGATAGAAACTTAAAGATCCAGTAAACTGAGGTAGAAAAAATTATTCCACACAAAGAATAATTTCAAAGGAAGAAATAAGAAAATCAAAAGGATGAGACTCAAAATAGAAAAAATATTCCAATGAAATATTCCTTTTATAATATTAGAAGAAAAGAATGTCCTAGGTTGAGAGGAATCTCTCAGCCTGAATGTTATCTCTGATACACAAAGAGGTATATCCTTATTCCCTATTATTTTATGTGTTTGGAAATAAAATATAGGGAATTAAAGGAGAATCTTGAGATTTGTATATACTATACAACAAGGAAGATGATATTCTCGTGAAGTACTACTAAAAATAAGTATCCATGAAGAATGAAAAAAAATTCATCCCTTTAGGGGGATAAAAACTACTAAAGAAGATTCCAAACCTAGAATTTCTAGACATCTTTGAAAACATGAAGGTTGAGGTATGATAATCACACTTAAAAACCTTAGTTATGATGCACTTATTAAAGGGGTTATTGGTTATTAAAAACATGAGAAAAAGGTGGAGTTACATGACTTGTACATAAACTATTTTGATTCTTTCTTGAGATATGTGTAGTTTACATGTTTATTTTAAGAGAATCTGTTACATGCATCCCCTATTTGATAATTGAGAATATTCTGAGCATGATATCACATGCATAGTGGTGTATGGACAGCATGGAAAACCTTGATTGTATCTCCCTTGTTTTGTACATCAGGATAGCCCATGTAGACTTAGTGTAGAATAATCAAAGGCTCTTTGCAAAGATAATAATGTGATATCATCCTTATCTCATATTTAAAAATGGGAGAAGATAATTAGAGTGACTCTATAGGCATAAGAATATAAGGGAATAGCCTATTGAGTCAAAAGTTTTCTCATGACTTTTCTCATTCCTTTATGTTTTGGAAATCACAAACATATTTTATTAATAATAATTTTTATCTATAAGAATTTTTTTTATACATTTCCTTAATAATTCTTTCTATCTATAAGGAAATATATATACATGTTCTTTAATCATTTTATAGTTAATTCTAACATTATTTTCCTTAAGTCAAAAGAATAAGTCAGATCCTTAATGAAACACGGAATCCCTTGCTTTCTCAATTCTGATTCTCTCATAATTGTGATTTTGATTTTATGTTTCTCAATTCTGATTCCTTTATATTTATGAATCCAATTATCTTAAAATCCTGATTCTGATTTCTGTTTCTCAAATCTGAATTGCACAGAAAATCGAATCTGATTCATCTTCCTCAATTCTGAATCGTCCAGAATTGTGATTCTAATTCTCTCAATTTTGTGAATTCGATTCACTTCCTCAATTCAGAATCATCCAAATGTTTGAATCCATTTCACACTTCCTTAAATTTTGATTCACTCAAAAATGAAATTCTAATTTTATGTTTCTCAATTCTAAAACATCTAATTTTTTTAATATGATTCTCATTTCCCCAATACCGATTCTCATTTATTTCCATATCCAATCTTATATCTTTATTAAAGTTACTATATTTTTTTAATGTAATGTATTCATATAATTGGATTCAAACATACTTAAAGTTTCTCATGATATTTTTTTATATTAAATGATGTCATCCAATCTATTATTATATGACCATTGTAAGTGTCAGTTGTACAGGTCCCTCCAAAATTCAGGAAAAATATGACTATTGGAGGAAATTTAGACCATTGAAGATCTTTCCTATAAATACCCATTCATTTGAACATGTTCAGGGTTGTGAACTTTTGGGATAATTGATACTCTATGAGAGCTCTGCCAAAGTTACTTTTTGCAAAAACCTTGAAGTGATTAAGTTGTGAACAGTTTGTTCCACATACTTAAGATCTTCAATAAGATTTGTTTTGCTTTGTAAGATTCCAACTATTACTATATACGATCAAGAGCTTCCAAGTTGAAGGAAGATAGAGGTGTTGATTACCTACTTAATCAAGGTCTTCCAAGTTAAAGGAAGACAGAGGTGTCGATCACCTTATAAATCAAGGACTTGCGGTGATAGAAAGACAAATATCAATATTTGTATCGAGGAATTACCCTGGTGTGGGTAATACATACTTTCTTGAAAGTATAAATCAAGGGACCTTTATCCAAGGTGTTTTGGATACCCTACTCTTTTGGTTAAAAGATTTGTACTCTTTACATGTACTTTAAATTTCCACTGCAATATGTAACAATAAGAAAGTGTTTCTTATACTTTCTCTTCTGTTGTAACTCTGATTTAAGATTCTATATGATTTAAGGTAGAATCATGCATAAGCATTCATGTGTTCCTATTTCATTTCACATCTTTATAAAACATAAGGTGTTTTTCATTAACCTTACAAAAGAGGGTTTAAGTTAATCTAATTTGTTTAAATTTGTTAGATAAAGTTTCCTTAAGGTTAAAAAATGAAATTTTTTAAACTTACAATTCACCCCTCCTTCACAACATTTGAACTCCATTGCCTTTATCAAAAAAAATATTCTTTGACAAGTTAAAGAAAGGAAATCCAAACTATATTAGCTCTTCTATTTGGTCATCCATTAGATAGTCCTTTTCCAACATCATGATTAACTCGATATGGATGGTTAGCAAAGACTCTTCCATGAATTTTTGGTTGGAAAACTGGATTTATACCCCTTTAATCTACATGTTGCCTCCAAATAATTTACCAAAAAACACTAATTGTACTATCAAGGAGGTGTTAAATTCTTATACCTTTAACCTTCCTGATAAAATTATTCTTGTCATTTATAATTATCCCTATTCCAACTCAGATGAATTCCTTATTTGGGAACCTTCTCATAATGGTGTTCTTGACTCCAAAAAATTTTACAATCACAACTTTCAAAATTCGGATAATAATTTCAGTTGGTTAAAAAAATTATAAGCCATGTATTATGCCCTCGAGGTTTACTCTTGTTTGGTGTATTGCGCACAATAGAGTCCTCATTGATGTTTGTCTTAAATCTTTTGGGATTCAACTTTGCTCTAAATTTAACTTAATTAACCAACATATAAAAGATACTAACCATCTTTTTCTGTCTTGTTCTATGGTTTCTACTCTTTGGAACTATATTTTTGACATTTTTTATTATAGATGGATTCTTCTTGACTTCTCAGCTAGCAACTAAAGCACTGTCTGTAAATTGAAACCTCTCAAAAAATCACAAATATTTTCTTAGCTTCTATTATTGAGCTTCTCCATGTGATATGGTATGATAGAAATGCTCAAATTCATAACAATTCCTCATTAAATCTACATGTAGGTTAGATGAGGATCCTCATTACCATTCGAGAAGCTGCCTCGATTCAGAAGGCTTGTTGTGAAAACTCAATCAAAGACTTTGAGATTCTTCAACGTCTTCAGATTGAAAGAATCTATCATTGTCCTAGGCATACAGTTGAAGTGTTTTGGAAATCCCCATTCCCATGCTGGATTAAAGTGAATGTGGACAACGCCTCTAAGGGAAATCTGGGCCCCTCAGGTTGTGGTGCTATCTTCAGAGACCACCTTGGGCAATGCCTCAGTTGTTTTTATGGCAGCTATGGAATTGCTTCATCCCTGGAATTTGAAATGATGAGTGTGATCCACGTTGTTTCCTTTGCTAAGCAACAGGGTTAGAACAATATTTGGATTGAAAGTGATTCGACCACTATTGTCTATGCCATTTAGAATCGAGTGGTGTATCTTGCTTGGCCACTTACAAACTGATGGATGAATTGTCTTTATTTTCTCCTAGAGATCAGTTACATTGTCACTCATACCTTTTGTGAATCCAACAGGGTGGCAGATGATCTTTATAATAAGGGAGTTAACCAGGACATAACCTGGTTTTTTGACCTTCATGATGGTCTTCTTCTGATTTATGATAATGATTGTAAAAAGATTACATCATTTAGGCTTTTGTAATCCCCTCTTCTTTTAATATAATAATTTTCGTCTTGGTCATTTTCCAAGGCATTGCCTCTTAAAAAACATACTAAACTAACTTGTTTTGTGGAAATATAATTCTTGTATTACTTTTAGGATGGTAGGAATGAATGTCGGATCCTTAGACAATCTCAACCCTACAAGACAACCTATATTTGATGGGAATGATAATGAATAATGGAGAGACAAAATGAATACTTTTGTTATCAATACTGGTGTGGACAACTTTTTTATGCTTACTAGAGATTATAAGATACCTGATAAGGAAGTCAGAACTTTTATTAATCAATAAATGCAAGAATGTCAACTAAACTATAAGGTACGCAATACTTTACTTTGTTCTATGACCAGGAATATATATATAGCCAGATATCTTCTTGTGAAGTAGCTAAAATCATATGAAAGAAACTCAAAGTTACACATTTTGGTACTTCTAAAGTTATAGAAACTAGAAGATCCATGCTTAGAGAAGACTATCATTATTTTGTTTTTCCCTATGTAGAACCAATAGTTAAAGTTCAACAAAGATTCATGACTATCATGAACAGTCTACAATCAATGGGAGAAAAAGAGCTAGATGATGAGATTCTTGTAGATAAGATTATTGACATCATTCCTAATGAATTGCAATAAAAAAGAACTAGTATTGATAAGTCAAGGAAAGTTATAATTGTTACTCTTGAAGAATTATTTGGAACTCTCTTACAACATGAGAACAGATTAAAGAGAGATGCTAATAATATAAAGAAGAAGAATGGGAGTGTTGTTTTTAGTACTACTTTGAATCAAACAAAATCCAAGACTCCTGAGAAAGTTTCTAAGACAACAAAGTCTAAGAAAGTTGTTATTTTGTCAGACTCAAGTGAATCTGAACAATCAAATAATGAGTTATCCAATCTTGCTTGAAGGATGAACAAGATTATTGGAAAAAATGATTTTGAGTACAGATATAAGAAAAATGACAAGAAAGATAAGAAATATTTTGAAGTCACGTTTTATGAATGCAAGAAAGATGGACATATCAGACCTGATTGTCTAAGGATTAAAAGAAATGACATGAAAGATAGAAATTTTAAGAGGAATCAGAAAAGATATTACAAGCCTAAGGGAAATAAATTCTTGAAGGAAAACGATTCTTGGAGTGCAAGTGGCGAAGACTCATCTGATGAATCCTTAGATAAGGAATCTTCTGGACAAAGGAATATTGGTCGTATCACCAGAATACCTAATGAAAACCAATGTTTCATGGCTAAGTTACACACTGTTGAATCCTTAACTAACATATCTTTAAGTTCTAATTATCCTAATGAAGAACATTCTACATCCTCGGATGAAGAATCTTCCTCATCAGAAGATAATTCTTTACCTTCTTTTAAAGAAGTATCTAGGTTTTCCATGTTTCCTGAAAATGAAAATAGTTAGATCAAAAAGAAACTTGATAAAAAAAATTCTAGAATCAATATTTTAACAAAAGTAGTATCAGATATTTCTAAAGATCTTCATGAAAAATCTTTTGAAATTGTTTCTATTTCAAAAAACCTTGAGGAAGTTAATTCTGAAAGGATAAACTCTCTAAGGATTTTGAAAATGCCATTTTTAAGAAAAATGTTTTAGAGACAAACTCCAATCCTAAGACTAATGACTATGAGGATAAGAATTTATTCATTAGACTAAAATATGAAATATTTTCCTTAAAGAAACTTTTTTCAAACTTTACTTTTGGTAAGGAAGGTTTTGATAAAATGTATTCACAACTTCATCCCCTTAAGAATAGTTCTGGAATGGGTTATACTAACTCAAAACCTATTTTTAGTCACAACTATTTTGTACCTCAAAGTGCCACTTTTTGCACAAATTGTCAAAGTGGTGGACACTGGGAGAAAAAAATATCCTTAAACAAAATCCAATCCTTAGGTTTTCATAATTCTCACTTTTCTAAGCAAATATGGATTCCTAAAATTTTACTTTCTAATAGTTCCGGATCCAAGAAAGTTTGGATTCTAAAAATCTAATTGTTTTATTTTCAAGAAAACAAATAAAGTACCAACAACAATACATGGTACATGGATAGTGGATGTTCCCGGAACATGACTGGTAACAAAAACTTCTTTGAAAATATTATTAAGATGAAAGTTGGAAGAGTCACTTTTGGAGATAATGCTCAAGGAGAGGTTGTTGGTATAGGTAACATTGTTCTTCTTTGAAAAGCCTTAATTTCAAATGTTTTATTTGTTAAAGGTCTTAAGCATGACCTTATAAGAATAAGACAATTATGTGATGAAGGTTGACTTTTGAATTTTAGGAATGATAAATGCTTAGTACACAATTCCATGGATGAATTCATTCTTTATGCCCATCAGCATGATAATGTTTATACACTTAACTTAGAAGACATTAGGAGTCAAGACTTACCTTGTCTTAGTGAAATGGAAGACCAATCTTGGTTATGGAATAGAAGACTAAGACATTGTAACCTTAGAAACTTATGTAAACTATCTAAGAAAAGACTTGTCAAGGATCTACTGGATCTTATATTTGGTTCTTCAAAAGTCTGTGATCCTTGTCAATATGGAAAGCAGCATAAGTCAAGCTTTAAGCATATTAGTGAAGTCTCAACTTCTGATGCATTACAGCTAGTGCACATGAACATGTTTGGTCCTATAAAAACTAGAAGTATTAGAGGCAAATACTATGTATTTGTTTTAGTTGATGATTACACTAGATTTACATGGGTCTATTTTCTAGCAAGGAAAACTGAAGCCTTTTCTTATTTCAAATCTGTTTCAGCCAAAGTTAAAAATGAGAAAAAACTTCCATTGATAACTATTCATAGTGATGTAGTAAGAAATGAATTACTCATAACTTCTCAGCTCCTAGAACTCCTTAGTAAAATGGTGTTGTAGAAAGATCAAATTGAATTCTTCAAGAGATAACAAGAACCATGTTGATTGAATAATTAATTGCTAAACATTTTTAGGCTGAAGATGTAAGTACTTCCTGTTATACTATAAATAGATTTTTAATCAGGCCATTTCTTAATAAAACACCTTATGAGTTGTGGACAGGTCAAAAACCTAAAGTTTCATACTTCAGAGTATTTGGATGCAAAGTATTCATTTTGAATACAAAAGATAACTTACACAAATTCACACCCAAATCTGTTGAAGGAATATTTTTAGGCTATTCTACAACCTATAAGGCTTATAGAGATTTCAATAAAAATCCTTATACTATTGAGAAAATAGTACATGTTAAGTTTGATGAATCTGATCCTTTTGTTTTTAAACAACCTTAACCTACATCTTCTAATTTGTTTTCAAAAACTAATTATCAACCTTTAGTGGAAGATTCTTCTAATCAGGAAAATACTCAAGAAAATGTTTATAAAGTATTCACTTTAGAATATTTTATACCCTATGTTGATGAAATTATATTTGGATCAACTCAGCAATCTTTAACTGATTCATTTGTGAATCTTATAAAATTTGAGTTTGAAATGAGTATGATGGGTGAGTTAACATTTTTTCTTGGATTTCAAATTTCTCAAAAACCAGAAGGAACCTATATATATCAACATAATTATATTAAATATATTCTTAAAAAGTATGTATATGAAAAAACTAAAAGTATAAGTATTCCAATCGGTACCTCGAATACCCTTGATCTTGATGAAGCTGGGAAACCATTAAATCAAACATCTTTTAGAGGTATGATAGGAAGTTTACTATACTTAATAACTAGTCATACAGACTTAATGTTTTCAGTATGCTTATGTGCAAGATATCAATCTAATCCAAAATAATCTCATTTAAAAGTAATGAAAATAATTTTTTCATGTCTAAAGGGAACTATAGATTTAGGACTTTTTTATTCTTTTGGAAATGATTTTATTCTAAAAAAAATTGGATGCTGACTTTGGTAGTTGTAGAATGGATAGAAAATGTACATCTGGAACTTTTCATTTCTTAGGAGATTCATTAGTTTCTTGGTTATGTAAAAAACAACACTTTATAGCACTTTCCACTACTGAGGTTGAATATGTGGCAGCTAGAAGTTGTTGTGCTCAAGTGTTGTGAATGCAACAAACACTCACTGATTATGGCATGAGTTTTACTAAAACTCAAATACTACGTGATAACACTAGTGTCATAGCCTTAAGAAAAAACCGTGTGCATCACTCTCATGCAAAACACATAGATATTAGGTATCACTTCCTTAGGGATCACACACTTAAAGGAGATATTATTTTACAATTTATCAGAATGCAAGAACAACTTGCTAATATTTTTACAAAATCATTACCTTCTGATAGATTTGAATACATTAAACAAAAGTTAGGAATGATAACTGTAAGGTAATCATTCATATATACTTTTTGTTAAAATTATCTCATAACACTAAGATACTCCTTTACATAGGGGGTACACTTTATTTCCTAATAAAAAGTTTTCAGAACCTAATAAAAATAGTTTTCGGAACCTAATAAATAGTTTTTGGAACCTAATAAAACTTTTCAGTATATAAGATTTCTAAGAAGAATCTTATCAAACACTAAAAAACCTTCTGAGGACTCTGAAAGGTACATCTTCTTACTTAATATCTCTTAGTTTCATTTCTGTTTGTTGGTATTTCAATCTTGTTTTAAGAAAATCTTCAACAGATTCATCTTTTCTTAAATCTGTTTATTCCCTTAAAGCCTCAAAAGATCGGAATCTATAAAATTTCTTTGGCATAATCACAACTGTCGGATCAGATCAGATCAATATCAACCATTTGATCTTTCTTGGAAGTTGAATCGACATTTCAATGCCTATATAAAGGAGGGACCCCCTCGTGTCCCACATCAATCTCATGCTTTTTTCCTGAGTTGCTACCACCCTTCAAAGTTTCCATTCCAGTTTCCAAATCTCATTCTTAAGTTCTGAATGTCTTTGTCAATCACCTCTCAGACTTCAATGCTTGTGAATAAGGAACTTAAAGATTGGTTGATCTTTAGAGAAAGTTTAGTTGATTAGGATTTCTTCCTTAAGTATGATTCTTTGATAAGAAAGATCATAAAATATCAAGGATGGGATAAAATTTGCATTGTGAAAAAATAAAGGAGAACAAGATCCTGTTTATGTGGACTTGGTAATTGAATTTTAGCAGTCAGTTGAGTTTTTCAATGAAGGCGAAAAGGATAAGTTTCAATTTAAGAGTTGTGGGAAAACTTATTCTTTATCTTATAATAAATCCACAAATTTCCTTGAGACACCATATGATGGTGAAGCTTACTATTGCTCTCATAAGTTTCCAGATTCAGAAGGATCTTTTGATAGAGTTAAGGCTATTGATCACTTAGGTATTAAGGGAGTAAAGAATCCCAAGCTTTCCAACCTTTCAGCAAACTTCATAATTGTGGCATTATGGATGCAAGATCTTTTAATACCACGAAAAGAAGATAAGGATACCTTGAAAATAATAGACTTCTTCATGATGGATTTTCTTATTAATCTAAGGAAGATTAACCTAGTGAAGTATATCTTTCTCACTATCAGCAAGATAAAGGATGAGTCGACCAAATATCAGATCCTGATGTATCCAGTAACCATGTCCAAGATTATCGTAATTTGTTTGAACTTCTGCAAACTTCCTTACATTTCAAATCCAAAGAAGTTCAAGATTCTTCTTTTAAGTGACGACACACTTAAAAGTATAAAATATTCTTTTAGTGATAAGACAAATGAGTTCGTTGAATTTTCTAGAAAATCAGGGTAAGTTGGATAAAACTCAAAGAAACAGTCAGTTGAACCTAAGAAAATAAAGTCTCAAGCCTCAAAATCATAGAAAATAACTCAATATTTGGAACCACTAAAGTTGAAGAAACAAAAATCCTACCCAGATGAAGTTGTAGCAAAGTGGAGACAAGACAAAGAGCTAAGGAAAGAAGGAGATAAAGTGTTTGGGTTAGATCCAGCGGAAGCTAAAGATTTGAATATCAAAGAAGCTGAAGAACTTTAGAAATAAGCAAAGGAGAAAAAACTTAAGAAAAAGTTAACTGAAACAGTGATAGTTCCAGCCTTGTTGAAAGAAACATAAAGATCCTCAGAACAAATTGATGTTCTAGAATCTTTTCTACAAGAAATTGAACTTCCTAAACAATCAAAACAAGTTGCAGTAGAGGCTATCCTATCAGAAAAAGGTAAGAAAACTATTCCAATCTCAATTCTGATAATTCAAGAACCATCTCAAGAAGAAGAAGAATAAGAATAAGAAAATATCCAACCGAAAGAAAGTGATGATGAGATTAAACAAATCAAAGAAACACAAAGGCATATCCAAACCGATAGGTTATCTTTAAGAACATATCAAGCCTCTTCATCAAAACTCGCCTCAAAAGGAAAATCAATCCACAAATATCCATCTCAGAAAGACAATGTTGTTGAAAGTAAAGTTCAAAAAATACCTTCTGATGATGAAGTTTATGAAGATGATAATGTTGATGGTGGCAATGATGAAAATCAATAATATGATGGTGATGATGATGATGATAAAATCATTCAAGTTTCTGATGATAGGTAAGAAATTTAGAGGTCAATAAAAACAGAATCTAAGAAAGACAAAGGCAAGAAAGTAGATGTTGGAACATCTAAGCAAGATGCTTCAGAATTAGGAAGATCTTCCTCATCTATAAGATAATATTTTGTTGTCCAATCCTTAAATAAGCTGGTGAACTCCATTCCTTATTTCTCGAACCTTGATTCAAGATGTCGACTTATTCAAGCTTCCATAAATTAGAAATCAAAATCAACAAACCTTTTCATGGAAAAGCTCATAAACATGAATCTGAATTGAAAAGCTTTGTGCAGAATTATGATTCTCACGGGAAGTCTTATAGAGATATAACGAAGTGGTCAAATTAGATCAATAATGATATTAAATCTTTCAATGATATGTTTGAGATAGTAAAGGGTGCCTTCAAAGAATCAAAAGTCAAAATCAAAAATCTTTCAAATAATTTCTCAGAAAGGTTAAAGGAAGAACAAGTTATTCTGTTGCAAGAAGAAAGGAATTTATATGGGAAACTGAATTATCTTTCTCAATAAGTTAAAAGAGTGAAGGCTTATAGAGAAGAGGTGGATGAAATCATTAAGTCCCAAGATGAAAAGATTAAGTCTCAGGAGTAGAATATTCTAATCCAACAAGAAAAGATTCATAACCTTGAGAAAAAGAGTCGGGGTCAGGAATTGCTCCTAGTAAAGTTTTAAGATGATCACATGGAGATGAAAAAGTTGAAGGTCATTGTCAAAACCTTATTTCCAAATAAGGATTGATCTTTCTTAAAATTTTGATCTTTTGTTGTAAAAACTTTTTGAATATCAAAGTATTATTATTCTTTGTTTCGTATGGTTTGTTTCCTAACTTTTCAGGTATATTATACTATCTCCCATTCATTTTTGAAAAGAATATTAGTCTAAGGAGAAAAATGTAAGGAGGAGAGTGCTTAAAGAAGACGTCCTTAAAGTAAGGGGGGATATTTTCTTAAGAAAGGATGAAAAATATATGAAGTCAGAATACGATCCTTGGGAGGATTTCTTAACCTAAAGGGGGAGTTAGTCGTATTCATATTAAGTCATAAACTAAGGGAGAGACAAGTTTTTCTTTTAAGTTTAAATAAGAACTCTTTCGGTTTTAATATTCTTTTCTTAGATTGATTGTTTGTGCTTTCCAAAAAGGGGGAGATTGTTGAGTCAAAATTTTTCTTATGACTTTTCTCATTCTTTTATGTTTTGGAAATCACAAACATATTTTCTTAATAATACTTTTTATCTATAAAAAGTTATACATTTCCTTAATAATTCTTTCTATCTATAAGGAAATCTATATGCATGTTCTTTAATCTTTTTATAGCTCAATCTAACATTATTTTCCCTAAGTCGAAAGAATAAGTTGGATCCTTAATGAAACATGGAATCCCTTGATTTCTCAATTTTTATTCTCTCATAATTGTGATTCCGATTTTATGTTTCTCAATTCTGATTCCTTCAGATTTATGAATCTGATTCTCTTAAAATCTTGATTCTGATTTCTGTTTCTCAAATTTGAATCGCGTAGAAAATCAAATTTGATTCATCTTCCTCAATTCTGAATCGTCCATAATTGTGATACCGATTCTCTCAATTTTTTGAATCCGATTCACTTCCTCAATTCTGAATCGTCCAAATTTTTTAATCTGTTTCACACTTCCTTAAATTCTGAATCACTCAAAAATGTGATTCTAGTTTTATGTTTCTCAATTCCAAAACGTCTAATTTTTTGAAGCTGATTCTCATTTCCTCAATACCGATTCTCATTTATTTCCAAATCCGATTTTATATCTTTCTTAGTTACTATATTTCCTTAATGCAATGTCTTCATATAATCAAATTCATACATACTTAAATTTTCTATTGATGTTTTGTTATATTAAACAATGTCATCCAATCTGTTATTATATGACCATTGTAAGTGCCAGTTGTACAGGTCCCTTCGAAATTTCAGGAAAAATATGATCGTTGGAGGAAATTTTGATCGTTGGAGATCTTGCCTATAAATACCCAATAATTTGAACGTGTTCAGGGCTATGAACTTTTAGGAGAATTGATACTCTACGAGAGCTCTTCCAAATTTGATGTGTGTGAAAACCTTGAAGAGATTAAGTTGTGAACAGCTTGTTCCACATACTTAAGATCTTCAATAAGATTTGTTTTGATTTGTGCGATTCTGATTGTTGTTGTATATGATCGATGGCTTCCAAGTTGAAGGAAGACAAAAGTGTCGATTACCTGCTTAATCGAGGGCTTCTAAGTTGAAGGAAGACAGTGGTGTTGATCACCTTACAGATCGAGGACTTGCAGGGATAGCAAGATAGATACTGATCTTCGTATCGAGGGCTTACCCTAGTGTGAGTAAGGTATACTTTCTAGAATGTATAAATCAATGGACCTTTATCCAAGGTGTTTTGGATACCCTACTCTTTGGGTTAAAATATTTGTACTCTTTACATGCACTTTAAATTTCTGCTGCAATATGTAACTATAAGAAAGTGTTTCTTATACTTTCTCTTTTTTTGTAACTCTGATTTAAGATTCTATATGCTTTAAGGTAGAATCTTGTATAAGCATTCATGTGCGCCTATTTCATTTCACATCTTTATTAAACCTGAGGTGTTTTTCATTAACCTTATAAAAGAGGGTTTAAGGGAATCTAATTTGTTTAACTTTGTTAAAAAAGTTTCCTTAACGTTAAAAATAAAAGTTTTTAATCTTATAATTCACCCCCCTGTAATTGAGTATCTACATCTACATTTCGATCCTACATACTCTTACACTAATCTTTTCATTTGATTATCAATAAGGTAGAGAAAGAAAATGCACACATATGGGGGATAAATAATTTAGCACACATATTGACTTCGAAGATATGTGGGTATATTGACAAAAAATCAAAGGGGGGATTTTGTTCCCAAATGACTATTGTATTAGTTGTCAATAGGAACAATATGTGTTTTTATAGTGTTAATATTCAAGGAAAATAAATGAATGTGTGGGTGGATGAGGATACATTTTATGAATCATGATTAAATTGTTTGAGTTGTTTTATAAGGCCTGTAGTTGATTTGAGAAAGCAAAAAAGTTGATTTTATAAATCTTAGAATTATTTTAGAGGGATTTTTGGAGTACTATTCCAAAGTTGAAAAATAACAAAGGAATTTATCTTATGTTGCACCATGTAATTAAATGAAGGTATGTGAGAAGAGTTGTGCATTGAGGCAAATTTTTCAAAGGTGTTTATCTTACGTGGAGGAGAGCCTGTAAGATAATTTACTAGCACACTACAAAATTGAGAGCTGCAAAATATAATTCATCTGCATGTTGGATTGTGATATTTTCAAAGTCATTTATCTTACGACTGTAAGATAATTCACTTAAGAGAGGGCCTTATGATAATTATCCTATAGAGAATTATCATATAGAGCATTATCTTATGGAGATAAAGAAAGTGATGATATTAGTTCCATACCATGGTATGGGATTCCATGTGGTGAGGAAAATTAATATCACACACATGGAATGTTGAATATAATTAAAAAGAAGATTTTGTAGAGGATTTAAAATAAGGAAACTCCTGATACTTTGGGTGATTTAAATTAGTAGCCTTAAAAAAAATCAAGGAAGTTTGAATATGAAGATCACACCTATTGGAGATTCAGGGGTTTCCAAATATGAATGGAAACTAGTTATGAGAAATATTTCTATGTATAAATATATAATTAAGAGAAGAAGATTTAATTGTGAAAATTGAGAGAACATGCATGTACTATGAAAGAAAGTTCTAAGAACCTGATACACATCTATATCATAGAGAGAAAATGAGATAAAGTCATGAGCCATTGAAGTGGAAGGAGATATGTGTTTCACCTGAGTATTAAGTGTTGAGGGAAAATTAGATCGTTCAAGATCTAGAGGAAGTTTCGAGACCAATATACTACTAATGATCATGAAGTTGTGCATGAACAATCCAGATCCTACAAGATCAAGGAGGAAGATCACTCTAAAGAAGAAGGATGACTTTCTACTATTGGATCAACACATAAAGTAGAGGAGACTGTAATCGGGGGTATAACCAGTTGCTATAGAGGCTTGGGATTGGGAAGTATAACTAGTTGAGGAAGAGAAGGTGATTGGGGGGTATAAACAATTATGCACATGTAGACTCAGGATACTGCTATAATTGATAATAAGATTATAGTGTAGAAACCATGATGGGGGGAATAACCAACATGGAAAGGAGTGCACCTTTAAGTCGAACCTTGTAAATATTGTGTGTTACTCTCTTTCATTATTACTACACATGAAGGTGAGGTTGTGGGAAATTATTAAGTGGATCGAAAACTTTAACAAGTTTAAGAGGTTTGGTTATAAAGGGAATAACTCATAAAATAAAAGTGATCGTTGATTCACCCCCTTCCCCTCTCAATGATCCAAAAAATATGAAACTAATAGTTCACCTAACATATGATAAAAATACCCCTTTCTAGAACTACATATGGATTGATTCTTATGACTACAAGATAAGTAGTGATGCTTGGATTCCTATCCTAAGCCCATCTATAAGTCCCATCAACACTAACCCCCTCTCCATACTAGTATTTGGTCCTTCGCATTCACATTAAGTTTTCTCAATAGCCCAGCATTAGGATGAAGTCACCCCCCTTCACATGAGCCTGATTTGTACAGAGTTCACCATACAAGAAATACATATGGCTTGATTCATATTACTACGGGATATCTAGCAATGTCTAGATCACTTATCCTAAGACCAACTATAAATTTGTATCTCATTCATCGGTCAAATAATCATGACCTTAAACCGTGTACACCTTTTCTTGAGACTATTTACATTAGTATGAGGCTCTATATTCACATAGGGTTTACCTCACTCTTGTTTCTATATAAACTGGCCAATATTTTAGTCAAAGGGGTATGACCTTAAACATCATCAAATATTGGTCTAGATTGTACGACCTTTAAACTTTATCCCTCAATGGTATAAATTTCTAGACCTTGAACTATAAGTTAAAAAGCATACAAAGGCTTTTCATATTAAAAACTTATAAAGGGAGGTGTGAGAAAAAGTCGATTATTTTCTCACTAAGTCATTCCCTTTCTTAGAATAGGCAAAACTTATAGCATAAAATTGAAATTTTGAAAAGATTTTAGGGACTGAAACTTATCCCTATAAAAAATTAAAGTTATGCCTATTAGACCCACTAGACTAGGAAAGAGTTAGAGACAATCATCTTTTCCCCTTCCATGTGACCATTTCCAAAACATGAGGTTTGTTATTCGACAAAGCATAAGCCACCACTTGTAACCATTACCAAAGCACTGAGATAATGCTTACTCATTCCCTTCTATTATGATACACCCAATTATCATCAACCAATTCATCATTTGAATCATGGAACTCCTCACCAAGAGTCTCTGCATATAAATTTCGATTCTGAGTCACTGTGCTCCCCACCATCAGAACCATTTTCTGAAACACATTCTCAGTGGTCCATCAGTACACTCAGTGTGGTTTCTATATAACCACACCCAATCTCACTCAAAAACATATTTTGGTCCTCCTCTATCTGACCAATATTTAAAACACTCAGTCGCACATACTGAAACACCATCACATCACCTGATCCTGATGCCTTTACTCCTAAAGGCATTTCATCATTATTAAAACACCCACACTAAAGTCAAAACCTGAAATTCAATGTAATTTCACTATTGTATTCTCAACCAACCAAAATCATTATTATTCTCCCACCCCAAGCATCGGCACACCTTCAATCCAACACACCCTCAGATCATACCAATTTCTCCCCAAGCCCAGTTTCAATGCATGAACTCCATCCAATACCACATCTAAACCTTAAATATGGTATTTGACACAAAAAAAATTGGATTTACCCACTCACTAGTATTCAAACATCACCTTGATTGTCTAATGACCAATCTCATCATCCTTAAGCCCCTACCAATATGAGGCTTGTTTCTCCATGGCCCATTCTCTGTCTATCACCACACTTGATGATTGGATGTGGTTATCCCACGCATACCCTACTGATATATAAAACATAAACTACTACTTGTTCCCAAATCACTGGGAACTCCATCCTCATCACCTACCAAAATTTATCCATAATAAGGGCCACACCCTCCAATAGCCAATGGTGCACTCTCCACAATATAGATACCTATATACCACTCTTTGAGTGCAACCTCATTGTTGTGAATGTGGGTTCCTTAGACCCAAATTGAGTAGTAATTTTTTATTACTATATCATGTATACAGAGAGTTGTGCATGATGTTATCTAACCATAATAGTTTTTATACTTCAATGTCCAATATTTATATGGTAATTCCCATATATTATTTTTTGTATCATAAGGTTATAGTAGTTCCCTACTATAATAAGAACCTCAATATACTATTATAGCTATCTTAAAATTATATCCTATAGACTAGATACATTATACTCAAGGGATACAAATGATGTATGGCTATCAAGGGTGGGGGCTCAAAAGCATTGAGACTTCTTTTCATGAATTTTTCACTTGGTGATCCCGGATACAGGATATCATGAGGAATTACCCACTAATAAAAATACCACATGTTTCAAGTATCATTGGATGTTCTTATCTACGAGCATGTGTATTGGTCTATAAAATTGAGATCATTATCATTGTGTACCATTTTATTGTGTTCTTTGATACAAGATGAAAACCGTAAAATTCATTTTGTGGTGAGCTAACTTGTGTTGGGTGCATCATTGGTGGTATGAAATTGATTGAATGATCAAGATGGTATTTATCACTTCTGAAATGATGAGATATCTCGAACCCAGTTGACCAGGATGGTAGTACCTTTATTAAATCCATGTTTATGGTGATTGAAGGTAAGTCTATCTAGAGAGTTCATGAATAAATAAAGCAAGAAAGGATGGTGACATGAAGTGTTCGTCGAACTTTATGGAATATCATGAGAAAAGTATATTATATTACACAAAGTGTGTTTGTATGAGGTTAACATAGTTATGTCATTCCTTATCTCCTTAGAATCCATGCTATGTTACTAGAAATTTCCCTTGTTTTGTGGGTTTGACTCACTACTGTCGAGATAAGGGCATAGGGGGACACACAGTAAGTGTATCCACAAGTTACACCTATTCAGATAAAAGGGGGTTTATGATGAAGTGGGCCTCATGTGTGGGGGCTGCTGAACATCTGATTATGAATAATCATAAGTAAATGTATTCAATTGTATTATTCATGGTTAGAATAATGATTATTGAATTTATTTCTCAAGGTATTCATAAGTTATTTAATTATAAAATTGGATATAAGAAAAATATTATTTTTTGAATGAACATTACGCGTTAAAGGTTCATTAAATAATAATGAATGTAAAGAGCCGGGTTAATGGATCATAATTCATCATGTGACATTTAATAATGTAACAAGTTATTGGTGAAATATTTGCAACATTTACAATACATCTACTTAGTTATTTGTGTCATTATGGACCAGTTTAAGAGGTTAAACTTATCTGGGGGCTCAAGTGCAATGTTGGAAAGTTTAACCTGCTATTTAAGCTCATTTTTTATCCATGAATAGTTACTTATACCATTTTCATGAATTTATAGAGAGGAGATCTCCTCTCCTCCCCCATATCATGTTTTAGAGAGAGAAACCAAAGGAAGAACAATCTTCAACTGATTTCGTCTCGGGAATCGATCACTCATTCTTCAAATGATTGAAAGGATGTTGTAAAGCACTTTGATTTCCCATACTAGTACTCAGGTATCGAGAAATGATAATCCATGAGTTGTGGGGCACATATAGATGATCTGAAGGATGCCTTGTTTGGCGCCCTTGATGTACGGCACACCAACAAGCAGATCAAATTGACATTGTAAATCGAATAAGGTGTCATTTACAGTTTCATTCGATTTGTGTTCTCTATGATTAAATTAAATTGCATGTGATCCATGGAAGAATCTAGGTAGGGGTGTCCAGAATCAATGTTGTGGCATAAATCCAGACCTAGAAAATTTTAAATACTAATTTTCCACACGTACACAAGCCTCGGGTTCCTTCAATTTGTATCAGAGCAATCATGCAATATTTAAGTCAAATTTTCGATGAAACTTTCTAGAATTCAAGTAGAGGGATTTGATACAGTCCCAATGCCAATGGTGGCACTTCGATTCGAGATCAGAGGGCTGGATTATGGCCATCCAAAGATTGAAGAAACGATTTCAGGTTTTAAAAATTTAATTAAAATTTTAAATGGGAATTACTATTCATGTGAATAGTACCATGAATACTATTCACATGAACATTAATATGGGGCGGTTGGACTTCTTAAGCGATTGGAGGGTATTCCAAAGTGGTAGCTATTGGAATATATATATATATATATATATATATATATATAAGTTTATATATTATTTCTGAGTAAATAGAAACAGTGGGTTACTATTCATGTGAATAATACCCCATGAGTGAAACATATCAGTAACTAATTCGGGGTTTTTTTAAATACCCAAGATCCCTAAAATTCAAGAAAATTTCCAAAAAGACATCTGAAAATATTTTAAATTTAAATAAAATATGTCAGGTATCGTGGGACGTATCGATAAATAATTAAAATTATTTCAATGCTACTTTAAAGCATTGAAAATACCCTCGAGTTAAATTTTAGCTTATTTAACTTTTATTAATCAATAATATTGCATTTTGACTGATCATGAGATGAGACCGACCCATGCATGTTTGGTTTATTTAATTATTAAATTTTAATTATTGTAATGGTGTTGTTTTGTAATAATGAGATATTAAATATTTTATTTAGACAGTCTATGCATCGTCCCTCCATCTTTAAATCTATAAGAGCCTGTATGTCCACATTTTAAGTGATAAAAATATAATTTCACATTCTGGGTACCCTCTCACCTGCGTGTGAGTTTGTGTTGTAAAAATGAAGGAGTTTGTGATGATGCGGTTCAAGTAGAGAGCTGATGTGGAACCAAACAAGAAGAATGCATGGAAGTTTGATGAGTGCTTCAACTTGAGCTAATGCATGGCTCATGGAGTTCCCCTAGGGTCTTGGTTGATCCATCATCAGCTCGATGGATTAACCAGTAGAAAAAATAACTCATGGTCACGTCAATGTTTGTTTGTTTATTTTTTTATGTATGGTTAATTAGTTTTGAATGTGTGGGTTATAAGTAATCACATAAAATAATTAATGAGCATGCATAGATAAAAAAAATGAACATGTGCGGTGAATGTATTATATTTATGTCTGGTTAAAGTTATGAGTGATAACACATAGAATGACCAAGATAAATAGAATTGGTTTTCAGCCGCAAACAAAACAAAAATTTTAAAATCCCTCAAAGGAAATATTAAGTCATTTAACACCTTCCATCACTTGAGTATGAACAAAACTACATGTTCAAGGTGCTCATTATCCCTGATTGAGGGTGTCTATTACTACTAGGGCGTTCCTATGATAGAGGTGAGTCAACTTAACTAAAATTAGCATCAAATAAGTAGTTATATCTAGTTTTTTTCAACTTTAGAGGGAAATAATTGAGTAATGAAAGGATGCACTTTGTAGGAGATGAGACTACGCTCACCAGATCAAGGAGGCATGAGTTAATGTGGTTAGTCATCCAGAATACTACCTTGAAACTCTTTGAGTAGTGGTATAGTCATAACTTGGACTATGAGGAGAGGTTTTAAGGATCATTGACACTAGAATACTCAAGCAACTAAGTATTGTGAATCTAGTAGTTAAAGGCTGCTAGGATTTAATAAAATAGTGGGATACATTTAAGATTAATAAATCTATAATGTTTAATAATCAGTAATCAAGATAAAAGTATTAATCTGCTTTTGTTTTATTTTTTAGAAAATGGAAAGTGATTATAACAACCATGCTCTTTATTTCACATTAATACTTGATTTATTACATAAGACTACACTTAATACAACTCGGATGTTCGATAAGTCTAGTGTTTTGGGGAATTATGTACATTATATAACATCATAAAACATGGAATACAACATCTTTATTGAAAAATTCTTTAACATGCTCAAAATACTCCTTCGAACTTAAAACTGCATGGGATAACCTGGGAACGTACTTAAGAAAGGAGTGAGCTATAAAGCCTAATAAGGGAATAAACATGGCATGAGTGATACATGATAGAAAATAGGCATATCAATGAGTAATAAAAGAAACATGAATAATAAGGCATGATATAGAATGATGATCATAACATGGGAAATGTGGCAACAACTTAAAACACTGAATCATAAACATAGATCAAGGATAAACTCACCAAGACATCATAGTGAGAATAGTCTCATAAAGAAATCAATTTCACTCCATGTCCCAATGTAACATATCATGATACTAAACATTACCCAATGCATTGGATCGTTGTCTAGGTGCACTCATCATATTCATTTCATTCACATGCTTAAGTGTGTCACATAGATCATACAACATAGAATCATTCAACATTATATTTTATTCCATGATCAAGAAATGTGGAATACACACATGTAAGTCCCCAGTCAATGAAGTATAAGTGTATGAAGGTGAGTAGCCTTGATAGGAATGGGTCTGGTATTCACTACACAATTATTTTGGCATGGAAAATCATGATGAAATTTCAGTAGCATTACGACATCACTTAAAAATTCATAAAATGGGTTGATGAGAGTGAAAGAGGTTTCTCGTAATTTGGACATTAATTTGATAGTAAGGGGGATATGGAATAATCCCATCATAAGGAAATGAAGATTAAAGACATGAGGTAAAGAAGGTACTCGAATAAAAGAGGAGAAATGAAAAGATCTTTTACTAAATTTCGACATGGTAATAGTTGTACATAAAGGATCATGCGAGGCTTAATGAGAATAAAAAAGGGGGCTCTCATTAGTTATACATCAATTGGAGAGTAATAGGAATATGGAAGAAAATATCCCAACATGAACAAATGGAAACTAAGGAGCATAACATAAAATAAGTCCTTGAATGGATATGAGAAGAGAGAAATCTCTTATAGAATTTCGGTATGGTAACGGCTTAGGTAAAGGTCAAAATGAGAGAGGATAAATAATATCTCATTTAAATAACATCAATTGGAAAGTAATGGTATGTTTATAAATAAATGACATTATAAACAATTACAATTAAAAAGAAAAGTTCCAAAGAAGGTGTTTGAATTGAAAGAAGAAATGAAGGTCCCCTACTTGAGTGTCTGACTTCAAAAGCTAAGAGTAGCTTCTTGAGAGCTTGGGGACGTCTTGGGAGGACTCTAGAGTATGGTCATGCTCCAAGGAGTTTGAGTGAAGAGAAAGGGGAGCTTGGGTGGGTTTATATAGGAAAAGAGGGGGATTTTTTTATTAAGGTTTTGGACTCTACATAATAAAATATCCAAAACCATAAATCATCTCATGGTTTTTGTCCATGGTTTCTACCAAAAGGAAGTGGTTCTTATTATTTTATAAGACTAAGGGCTGAACTTATTAAAAAAATGTACTTGCTTATGTGGAGGTGAGTCACACTCTTAAAGACAAGATTTTAAAACCTTAAAATATATTATAAGTTTTGAAGGATTCATAATGGCATTATAAAATAAATCAAATAAACTTAAAATCACATTATTTAAGTAAAAATATATATTTGGTCATGGATCTCATTTATAATAATTATTACATCACTTTTTTGTCATTATGATGTCATAATACCCAAAGTATATTTATATGGTATTTAATTTTTACCTGAAAATTCGACTGTCTCAGAAAATTATGAAAAATTCACCGTTGGATAATTTTGACGTTCTGATTCCAAAAATAATATTCATTTTATATAAATAATTTTTTAAATATATGAATTTTCACTTTTAAAATAAAATCGACATTTATTAAGAAATGCTAGGGTTTTTTGACAATAACAGTTTTCAAACCCTTATAAAAATTACATATGACTTTATAAAAATTATATGATTATTTATATTTGATAAACATTATTTAATAATATTATTAAAATATTATTAATTTCAAAAATCCATTAATTCATAAATCTATTAATTGAAATTGAATATTAACCAAAAATACAATTTGTGCTTTATTATATCAAAATAAAAACCATTTACAAAGTAACAATAATAGGATGAAAGTATATTAATTATTCTATACAAAATAATGTACATACTCATAATGATAGGGTCTTGATACATATCCCTTTAATACACCAGCAAATGCCCTAAGAGTAAGGCGCGCGATGGTGGGACTTTCATGGGGTGGTTCGGTGAACATGGTTTGGATCGTGATCTCGATGAGCTTGAATTTCTCCCGTAAATAGTTTCATTCATGCTTAAGTTGTTGGATCTCAGCTTGAGCTTGGTCAAGGGCAAAGCCCAGAAATTCTATCTCCCTCAGAATTTCTGATAAATGGGCTTCATAAGGTACGATCCTACTACTTGAGACCATCACTTTATCTGTGTTAATTGGATTTGTTAAAACACTATATTTATATTAATCATGTGATCACTGTTCAACAGTTATATTATCAACGGTAATGATTCTTAACGGTCTTTTAAATCCAATGGGATATAATAAAACAAAAGAAGTGCATGTGTTTTCTATAACCATATTTCATGATGAGATGTTTAAATAAATCAAAAAGGAGAATTTTATTTATAACAGTTCGGGTCATTAAAGTAATACCACAAATTCATTATGATAAATTTTAGACAAAGAATATGCCCTAACCGACACTAATTTCCAAGAGTAGTATCAATGCTTATGCATAGTGCCATGAGATAAAAGTAAATTTTATGCGTCGGAGTCCCCATTAACTGTTGAACCACCTCAGGAAGAATGTGAGGGTGTAGAGGGAGCTTAAAGGATACAAATATATGATGCATATAACGTTTATATCATATTGTTATCAGTAATGACCATTGAGTTGCGTAAGAAACCAAAGGACATGGGTGTTATACCATGTTGTCTCATCTCTAAGAAGTTTTTGAGGAGAAATTGAAGTAAGAAATAAATGAGATTATAATTACAATGAACAAATGTAAATTGAAAATGGATTCATATTAAATCATGATCATTCAATAAATCTCATTCTTTCATCATTTTCACCCGGTCACTCCAAGTTCTTTGAGTGTTTTAGAAGAAACAATATAGAGAAACTTCTTCAATATCTGTTGGGTAAGGTTCACTAAGAAGATGAGAGAAAGATAAATTTTTAGTTCTTATGGTGGACAATGAGAAAGACAAGAGGGTCAATGGAAAATGTGACACCAAAGGCACCTTCACAAAGTCTTTATATGAAACCAAAGATAAAGTATGAGAGCATCGAATAAAAGGCTATTTGCTCTGCATATGGCATGATAAGTCAATTGAAGATAAATTGTAATGAATTGAAAAAGAAGCAAGAGGTTTTACTTCTTGAAAATTCATCATTGAATGTAATATTTCTATTTTATTTCTTCGATATTAGATACTCTATGTGTGTTATACATTTGTGTCCAAATACAAGAACTAAGAACATTTATAAAAATTACTAGAAGTTAAGGTGCATCCTCTAAGATGCTGATAAAGGGTGATTCCTACATTAGTGGTGAGAAGCACGTTTTTTTATTGCTAAGTGAGTGATTCTTGTGTGACTATAATTATGTATTAAAATCTAACAAAACATTTATATCATTGTTCTTTAGATACAACGAGACAATATTCCTTTTGGAATGAATATCGTTTGTGGTGTCTTATACTCAATTAGTAGTTCAATAATACTTGAATCATTGGTGATAACTAATGAATATAAAATGAAAGACTCGGTAATTGTAAAGACCTGGATTTTTTCATGTAATTTTTTTTAACTATATGGAATTATTACGAGTCTGCAAAAATTGACGGCGAGTGATTCGGAGACCCAGTGTGCCCAGAATGAATTTCTAAACTTTTTTTAAGGTACGTTCAGTAAACGCGCGAGCGGTATTTTCTAACTTTTGAACTGGTGCTCAGATTACAAATTTGAAAAGGTTAGATTTGGGGACTTTTTAAAAGAATAAATAAAATAACTTTGTTATTTGATTTATTTCTTTTTTTTCCTCCAACGGACAAGCGGCAACGTGGGATCAGCGATGTGTCAAGCCATTAAATGGCTTGACCCTTCAATCCTAAATAACAGCGTCATTGGGAATGAGGAAGGTTCCTAATTAATGAACCCTCATAAATCCCGTGAGTGTTAGACACTCTCCCCCTCTCCTATTTATATGGAACTTGGGGAGAGGTATCAGCACTACTTCACCAAGTAACGAAGTGCTAACAAAGTGTCGAGACGCCAAACTCTTGGAGGACGGAGCCGGTACCAGCGGGAGGTGACGGGTGACACTGAACCACGAATCGAAGCACGACGTACGAGCGACGTCATTGGAAGCTTGCTGCAGGAAAGACGAACGCCGACACTTACTCGATCACGGACGTCCTCCATCATTCTTGAGGTAGGGATTTGATTTTTGTTTAATCCAAGTGATTATTGAATCCTTTAATCCTCCCTCGTGATTACAAGCTAACACGGAGGGTGTGGGCCTAACGAACCCTGGCCGGACTCTCCGCTACCTTGCTACCCTTGTGTTCTCCGTGGAAGACCGCCGACGCGGCGGCACCAACCAGCTACGACGGAGGCGGCGCGTCGTCGCGCGCCCCAAGAGGAGGTCGCGGCAGTCAGCGAAGCGGTCGGCACCGGTCGGCCACAGAGGAGGTGTGGCACGCCGTCACGCGCCACCGGTGAGCAAGAGGCCGCGGCCAAAGGCGCGGCGGGTAAAGGAGGCGGTCGGCCGAGGAAGATGAGGGCGGCGCGACCAGCGCGCCGCCGGTGAGCAAGGGGTAGCGGCCGAAGCCGCGGCGGCGGAGGAACCCACACCTCTGGCGGGTTCCGCGGCGACCGGGCGGTGCCCACGTGGCGTCGCCGCTTCATAAGCCAAACGGCCTCCGGGCCGTTCGGGACCGGGTCTCACCCCCCCCCCCCCCCCCCGGCGCCGGCTAGGGCGAACCCCACCGCGGGTCGCACCCCCTTGTGGGCTGGGTCGTCCCCTTGCGGGTCGGGTCGGTTCGGGTCGATCCAACTGAGTCGGACCGGACCCGAGCCCCACCAGACCCAGAAACACTTAAAGGGTTGTATCTTGAGAACTGGACGTCTGTTTGACGAACCGTCTGCGGCGATGGGATCCTTGGATCGAGACAGTCCTTTTGGTATACTCCACTTAAGTTTTGGAGAAAGTTGGAGTACGACCAGGTTGGACCGAACCCGGGCCCAACCGGACCCAGAAACACTGAGAACCGAACGTCTATTTGACAAACTGTATGCGGTGCTGGGATCCGTGGATTGAGACAGTCCTTTTAGTATACTCAACTTGAGTTTTGGAGAAAGTTGGAGTACGGTCGGGTTGGATCAAACCTGAATCCAACCGGGCCCTCAGAACTAAAACGCTTATAACTCACAGACCAAACGTCTGATTGACGCACCGTCTATCGCGTTGGAACCCTTACAACATGTTAGTCCTTTGGGTTACTCCTTTATGGAGCTTAGTGGCAGTCGAGGTACGACCGATATCTCGAGGGGCAGATTCTACGAAACTCGAGTGCATCGGGTGCGAGGAATCCTATGACAGGTTGTAACGTGAAGAAAGAACATTGATCTTGTGTGGGTCAGCATCTATCGATCTTGTGTGGGTCAGCTTCTATCAAATCTTGTGTGGGTCAACGCTCAGCGATCATGTGTGGGTCAGCGCATACCGATCCTGTGTGGGTCAGTGGTGGTTAGTACCTATCGATCATGTGTAGGTCAGCAACAGTATTTCTTAACAGAATAAAATGATCTAGCCTTACGATTAATCATTTGTACTTCTGTACTTGAGTTATATCTGGTGTGAGCTGAGTCTTCTATCTTCGTGGTGTTACCTATGTGGTACTTCTACCTTTGTGGTGTTACCTTCGTGGTGTTACCTCCGTGGTGTTATCTATGTGGTGTTACTTGTGTGGTACTTCTATCTTCGTGGTGTTACCAATGTGGTACTTCTATCTTCATGGTGGTACCTTCATGGTGGTACCTTCATGGTGGTGCCTTTGTGGTGTTATCTTTGTGGTGTTGCATGTGTGGTACTTTTATCTCTGTGGTGTTATCTGTGTGGTACTTCTACCTCTGTGGTGTTACCTTTGTGGTATTCTTCCCTCATGTATGAGATTAGTATATCTTGATAACTTAGGTATATGTATGGGCATATACCTAAGTATAGTTGATGTCTATCGCTTCAAGCTTGAGATTGAGGTCTTGCTTTGTGGTTTTTCCTTTGTGGAACTCTGGGAGACCTACCGGAGTCTCGGGGTCCCTACTGAGTATCGTTATACTCACCCCTGCACGGGCTACGCCCGCACCTTGTTGTGCCTTGTGCAGATGACGGACAGCATTGATCGAGGCTGAGGGAGCCACGACTGGACGGTACTCAGAGGTGGACCATTTGGCGTGAGGTGACACAGGGACTACTAATCGTGAGTTGTACCTACCCTTCAGGTAGGATCCTCGATGGACGATCCATGAGTTGTTTCCCCCTTTTCAGTTGTATTTTTACTTTTCAGTTGTACTTGTACTTTTCAGTTTGGCTTGTATTCTGACCCATTTACTTTCAGCACACTTTTACTACAGCAGATTACTTCGTGGTTGCTTCTTGTTGTGTTCTTGGACTGTGTGTATGTACAGGTTAAAAAGACAATGTCTTCCCGTTTTAAGGATACGTCTTTTAGATGCTAGTCACCAGCCTCTGGCCTATGGAAGGCGGGCTTGGGGAAGTCACGGCACGGGCCCCGGGGGACGGGTCGTGACAAAGTGGTATCAGAGGGGTCGGTTCTACCGAAAAACTACGACTCTGGTCTTTTCTATGTGGCAATAGTGTTAAGTGTTATGAGTGTGGTTTTCAGTTTGGGGAATCCAGTGTTGTTGCGGCGGCCGACGTATCCATACACCAGGACCCTGAATTCTAATTTCCAACTCAGTGCACAGAAACACTGATTGCCTGTGTTTTTTAAAAGTTTTTCTTGTGATCTCTTTGGGTCACTCACCAGGTATAACTTATTGATCGTGGCACACCTGTTTTCTTTCAGGATGTCGTCATGTAGACAGTCAGCCAGGATTCCTGAGAGAGTATGCGATGACGGTCCATCGAGCGATGAGGCCTCAATGCAGGGCCCTCTTACGACGTTAGCACCTTCGGGTAGTGTACCAGCAGCACCACTACCCGTTGGGCAGCCGTTGCCACCAGCCCCACCAGCAGGGGATGCACACTGACTGAGTGCGTTGCACGAGTTTCAGCGGCAGAGGCCTCCGAGGTTCCGAGGCAAGACGGACCCGCAGGCGGCTGAGGACTAGCTGGAGGCTGTAGTCAGAGTGTTCCACCTTGTTGGGACACCAACTGACCTTATGGTGATCCTAGCATCCAATCTTTTTCAGGCAGCAGTAGGGAGATGGTGGAGCTTGATGCTCCAGATACACGACGAGGTGACCCTCATATGGGCGGACTTCGAGAGCCTTTTCAGGGCAGAGTTCATCCCAGCGACCTTACGCTCTGTGCGTATACAGGAGTCGCTGCACTTACAGCAGGGCAACATGACTGTGGCCCAGTACTCTGTGAGGTTCACTGATCTCTCCCGCTACTCCACCGACATGGTACGGGACCCTTTCATCAGGGCCCGAACCTTTGAGCAGGGTCTCTGACGGGAGGTCAAAGCATCGATGATATCGCTCAGCATTCCAACGCAGGCTAGGGTGCTAGAGCGAGCACTTTTGGTGAAGAGCTTCCTAGATGAGCAGATACCAACGGCGAGAGCCACCACCAGACGTCAGGTAGCAGAGTCAGCTGCCGCAGGCAGTAGACGGATAACGTAGGGGCCCAAGCGGGCTAGACCTTCTGGTGGATGACCTCAGGATACAGGGTCAGTGGTGCGGGGCTCACGGGACAGAGGAGGACAGCTGAGGAGCAAGTAGTGCTACTCGTGCAGCGGGCAGGGTCACATGGCACGTGACTACCCCACCCGTAGTACGGACGACCAGCAGACGGTCGATGGACCGTCGAGGCAGAGGCAGAGATTCGATCGGGGAGGTCTGCAGGCAGTAGGCGAACGTGGTAGAGGAGCTGGTCGTGCAGCAGGTGGTGGGCAGCGATTCGAGGTTCTACCGCCACCACCTCCAGGTGGTCCACCCCGACCATAGGGAGCAGGTCGACAGGGACAAGCTCAGCTCCAGGCAACTAAGGCCTATGACCACGGCGCTCTGGAGATGATTAGAGGTATGATCTGTGTCTACTCCACCTTAGCTGCAGTACTTATAGACACAGGTGTCAGTCACTCTTTTATTGTCATTGCCCTCGTTCGGAGCTCGGAGATTCCGATGGAGTCGTTGGCTCGATCCTTACGGCTAGAGACTCATACGGGAGGGGATTCGACGATTACACACTGGTATCGGCAGTGTGAGCTTACTCTAGGATGCGATAGCTTCGGCTGTGATCTTCTCGTGGCAGTGTCGAGGCCTTACGATGTCATCTTGGGTATGGACTGATTATCCACAGTCCATGCCCAGATTGACTGTATTAGGCGCAAAGTGCGGTGTGTCTGTGAAGATGGGACTCGTTTTTCCTTCATCGGCGAGAAGGGAACCTTTGCAGCACATGATGGACTTACCCGGAGGAGGGTGCAGCTGATCACACATCAGTTGGCTAGCCTTACCCTCGGAGCAGTAGATGTTGAGAGTCTGAGTTATCTTGTAGTGGTGGACCAGTATGCCGATGTCTTTCCTAGTGATGTTCCAGGACTACCTTCACGCAAAGAGGTAGACTTTTACATCGACATGTACCCTGGGATGACACCGATATCTACACCAGCATATCGGATAGCTCCTGCGGGGTTTCGTGAGTTACGGGTACAGTTGGAGGACTTGCAGAGGAAGGAGTTCATAAGGCCCAGTGTTTCTCCATGGGCAGCCTCGATTTTGTTCGTCAAGAAGACATATGGGAGTTTGAGACTCTGTGTGGACTATCGGCGCCTAAACCAAGTGACTGTGAAGAACAAGTATCCACTTCCGAGGATTGATGATCTTTTCGATCAGCTGAAGGGAGCTCGTTGGTTTTCAAAGATAGACCTCAGATCAGGTTATCATCAGCTCAGGGTACGAGATAAGAATGTGCAGAAGACGACCTTTAGATATCGGAATGGCCACTATGAGTTCTTGGTTATGTCATTCGGCGTGACCAACGCTCCTGCAGTGTTCATGGGACTCATGAACAGGATCTTTCAGTCATACCTTGATCGCTTTGTGGTGGTCTTCATCGACGACATCTTGATATACTCAGCGTCAGAGGAGGAGCATGCTTATCATCTGCAAATAGTTCTGGATACACTCCGAGAGCACCGGCTTTATGGTAAGCTCTCGAAGTGTCAGTTCTGGATACGAGAGATCCACTTTCTGGGACATGTTATCTCAGAGGCTGGAGTTGCAGTGGATCCAGCGAAGATAGAGGGTGTACTTTCTTGGGAGCCACCCAGGAGTGTGACCGAGGTGTGGAGTTTCCTGGGGTTGGCTGGATACAACCGGAGATTTGTGTCTGGCTTTTCCAGAGTTACGACACCCTTGTCAGCATTGACGAAGAAGGGACAGCCCTTCGTATGGACGGAGAGATGCCAGCAGAGTTTTCAAAAGCTGAGGCAAAGACTGACGAGTGCCCCCATCTTGAGGCTACCAGAAGAGGGCGTTGGGTAACTGCGACGCATCAGGGACCAGACTTGGATGTGTCTTGATGCAAGAGCGAGCAGTGATCGCTTATGGTTCGCGACAGCTGAGACAGCATGAGCAGAACTACGCTACCCATGACCTGGAGTTAGCAGTAGTGGTCTTCGCCTTGAAGATGTGGCGACATTACTTGATGGGCGAACGTTTTACAATCTACTCTGATCACAAAAGTCTCAGGTGTATCTTCTCTCAGAAGGACCTGAACCTAAAACAGCAGCGATGGCTAGAGTTCCTCCAGGACCATGACTTTGAGATAGTTTATACTCCTGGGAAGGGGAACGTGGTAGCAGATGCACTCAGCAGGAGGTCTGGTCTGCAGTTGCTAAGTGAGGCGACGGAGCAGCTAGCCGCGTTGCAGATATCCTTCATGGATAGAGATGGAGCAGCATACCTCCAGTCTATGACAGTCACTCCCCCACTCCTTCAGCGAGTCAAGGAGACGCAACTTGGGGACATTGACTGTGAGGCTCGACGTGCTCAGATATCCTCAGGACAGGCACCTGATGGATTTTCTGAAGGTGGGGAGCATGTCATCCTCTTCAGAGGACGTATCATGGCACCGATGGCGCTATGGGAGGAGGTGTTGAGGGAATTTCATACGTCCCCCCCCCCCCGACGGTACATCCTGGTGTGACGAAGATGTACCAGGACCTCTGGCGTCAGCACTGGTGGCCAAGGATGAAGAAAACAGTGGCAGAGTTTGTTTCTCGATGTCTCACTTGTCAGCAAGTGAAGGTCGAGCATCAGGTTCCAACAGGCTTAGCACAGCCACTAGAGGTGTCGGAGTGGAAGTGGGATGAAATCTTCATGAACTTTGTGACAGGGCTTCCACGTACGTCCAGAGGACATTATTCCATCTGGGTGATTGTTGACCAACTCACCAAGTCAACCAACTTCCTACCTATCCGAGAGCAGGGATCAGTAGAGGGCTTGGAACGCCTCAACGTACAGGAGATTATGCGACTTTATGGGGTGTCATCGACGATCGTCTCTGACCGTGACGCATGTTTCACATCCCAGTTGTGGAAGGGATTACAGGAGACGTTCGGGACTCAGCTACGTTTGAGCACTGTCTTTCATCCTTAGACGGATGATCAGACAGAGCGGACCATACAGACACTGAAGGACATGCTTCGTGCTTGCGTCCTAGATTTTGGCCGTAGTTGGGAGGATCACTTGCCCTTGGTGGAGTTTGCATACAACAACAGTTATCACTCCACCATCGGTATGACACCATGCGAGGCCCTATACGGTTGACCTTGCAGATCACCTCTATGCTGGACGGACCCAGGGGAGTCACCACTTATGGGTCCAAAGTTGGTACGAGCTACCACTGAAAAGGTGCAGATCATCCAAGAGCGGATGAAGACTGTACAGAGCAGACAGAAGTCTTATGCTGACAGGAGGCAGGAAACCTTTGGAGTTCGAGAAGGGAGACCATGTCTTCCTACAGGTCTCACCTCGACGAGGTTTACGGAGATTTGGTCGAGGCAGCAAATTATCACTGAGGTTTATCCGACCATTTCTGATACTTCGGAGGATAGGTGAGGTGGCATACCGCTTGGCACTTCCACCGCAATTGGAGAGGGTGCACGACGTCTTCCACGTATCCTAGCTGAGGAGATACGTGCATGACTCATCTCACGTCGTCGACCACGGCGAGCTGGACTTTGATGATGGGGCGACATTTACGGAGGTTCCAGTAGAGATTGAGGATCGACAGAAGCGGGTCCTTCGTGGACGATCGATACCTCTGGTTCGCATTCGCTGACAGCACGGGAACCTCCAGAAGAGCACATGGGAGCGGAAGGCTCAGATTCGTGCTCAGTACCCCCATTTGTTTTCTTATTTTATGATGTGGCTTTCGGGGAAAAAAAGCCCTATGGTTGAGAGAATGTAAAGACCCAAATTTTTCCATTTAATTTTTTTTAATTATATAGAATTATTACAAGTCTGCGAAAATTGACGGTGCGTGATTCTGAGACCCGGTGCCCCCGGAATGAATTTCTGAACTTTTTTAAGGTACGTTCAGTAAACGCGCGAGCGGTGTTTTCTAACTTTTGAACCGGTGCTCAGATTACAAATCTGAGGGCACTGTTGAATTTGTAGCGTCGAGATTCGCTTAAGGGAGACTTCACTTCAACCGTAGTAGGACTGGAAAAAAAAGTTAGATTTGGGACTTTTTAAAAGAATAAATAAAATAACTTTGGTATTTGATTTATTTCTTTCTTTTCCTCCAACGGACAAGCGGCAACGTGGGAACAGCGATGGGTCAAGCCATTAAATGGCTTAACCCTTCAATCCTAAGTAACAGTGTCGTTGGGAATGAGAAAGGTTTCTAATTAATGAACCCTCATAAATCCCACGAGTGTTAGACACTCTCCCTCTCTCCTATTTATATAGAGCTTGGGGAGAGGTATCGGCACTGCTTCACCAAGCAACGAAGTGCTGACAAAGTGTCGAGACATCAAACCCTTGGAAGACAGAGCTGGTTCCAGCAGGAGGTGACGGGTGACACCGAACCACGAACTGAAGGACGACGTACGAGCGGCGTCGTTGGAAGCTTGTTGCGGGAAAGACGAACGTCGACACTTCCTTGATCGCGAGCATCCTCCATCGTTCTTGAGGTAGGGATTTGATTTTTGTTTAATCCAAGTGATTATTGAATCCTTTAATCCTCCCTCATGATTACAAGCTAACGTGGAGGGCGCGGGCCTAACGAACCCGGCCCGGACCCTCCGCTACCTTGCTACCCTTGGGTTCTCTGTGGAAGACCGTCGGCACGGCGGCACCAACCGGCTACGATGGAGGCGGCGCGCCGTCGCGCGCCGCAAGAGGAGGTCGCGGCACTAAGTTGCGGCGGTCAGCGGAGCGGCCGGCCGCAGAGGAGGTGCAGCGCACCGCCGGTGAGCAAGGGGTCGCGGCCGAAGCCGTGGCGGGTGAAGGAGGCAGTCGGCACACCGGCCGGTCGCGAAAGATGAGGGCGACGTGACCAGTGTGCCGCCAGTGAGCAAGGGGCCGCGGCTGAAGCCGCAACGGAGGAGGAACCCGCGCCTCCGACGGGTTCTGCGGCGACCGGGCGGCGCCCACGTGGCGTCGCTGCTTCACAAGACGAATGACCTTCGGGCCGTTCAGGAGACCGGGGGTCTCACCCCCCCCCCCCCGCCGGCTAAGGCGGACCCCACCGAGGGCCGGACCGGCGGGCCACGCCCCCTTGCGGGTCGGGCTGCCCCCTTGCGGGTCGGGCGGCCCCCTTGCGGGTCGGGCGGCCCCCTTGCAAGCAGGGATGCCCCTTGCGGGTCGGGCCGCCCCCTTGCGAGTCGGGTCGCCCCCTTGCAGGTCGGGTCGCCCCCTTGCGGGTCAGGCCGGACCCCGGCCCAGCGGGTCGAGCCCGCCGCGGCCCAGCCCAGACCGAGTCAGGTCAGGTCGAACCGGATCCGGACCCAGAAACACTTAAAGGGTCATATCTTGAGAACCGGACGTCCGTTTGACGAACCGTCTGCGGTGCTGGGATCCTTGGATCGAGACGGTCCTTTTGGTATACTCCACTTGAGTTTTGGAGAAAGTTGGAGTACAACCGGGTCGAACCGAACTCGGGCCCAACCGGACCCAGAAACACTTAAAAGGGTCATATCTTGATAACCGGGCGTCTGTTTGACAAACCATCTGTGGCGCTGGGATTCTTAGATCGAGACGGTCCTTTTGGTATACTCCACTTGAGTTTTGGAGAAAGTTGGAGTACGGACGGGTTGGATCAAACCTGAATCCAATCGGGCCATCGGAACTAAAACGCTTATAACTCACAGACCGAACGTCCGATTGACGCACCGTCTGTCGCATTGGAACCCTTACGACATGTCGGTCCTTTGGGTTACTCCTTTATGGAGCTTAGTGGCGGTCGAGGTACAACCGATATCTCGAGGGGCAGATTCTACGAAACTCAAGTGCACCGGGTGCGAGGAATCCTCTGGCAGGCTATAACGTGAAGAAACATCGATCATGTGTAGGTCAGCATCTATAATCTTGTGTGGGTCAGCTTCTATCAGATCCTGTGTGGGTCAGCATTCAGCGATCCTGTGTGGGTCAGCGCATACTGATCATATGTGGGTCAGATCCTGTGTGGGTCAGATCCTGTGTGGGTCAGCGAGGGTTAGTACCTATCGATCATGTGTGGGTCAGCAGTAGTGGCGGTCGAGGTACAACCGATATCTCGAGGGGCAGATTCTACGAAACTCAAGTGCACCGGGTGCGAGGAATCCTCTGGCAGACTATAACGTGAAGAAAGAACATCGATCATGTGTGGGTCAGCTTCTATCAGATCCTGTGTGGGTCAGCATTCAGCGATCCTGTGTGGGTCAGCGCATATTGATCCTGTGTAGGTCAGATCCTGTGCGGGTCAAATCATGTGTGGGTCAGCGGGGGTTATTATCTATCGATCCTGTGTGGGTCAGCAGCAGTGCTTCTTAACAGAATAAGATGATCTAGCCTTACGACTAATCATATGTACTTCTGTACTTAAGTTATACCCAATGTGAGCTGAGTCTTCTATCTTCGTGATGTTACCTTCGTGGTGTTACCTTCGTGGTGTTACCTTCGTGGTGTTATCTACGTTGTGTTACCTGTGTGGTGCTTATATCTTCGTGGTGTTACCTATGTGGTACTTCTACCTTCGTGGTGTTACCTTCGTGGTGTTATCTTCGTGGTGTTACTTGTGTGGTACTTCTATCTTCGTGGTGTTATCTGTGTTGTACTTCTACCTCTGTGGTGTTACCTTTGTGGTATTCTTCCCCCATGTATGAGATGAGTATATCTTGATAACTTAGGTATGTGTATGGGTATATACATAAGTAGAGTTGATGTCTATCATTTCATGCTTGAGATGGAGGTCTTGCTTTGTGTTTTTTCCTTTGTGGAACTCTGGGAGACCTACGGGGGTCTCGGGGTCTCTACTGAGTATCGTTATACTCACCCATGCCTGCACCTTGTTGTGTCTTGTGCAGACGACGGACAACATTGATCGAGGCTGAGGGAGCCAGAACTAGACGGTACTCGGAGGTGGACCATTTGGCATGACGTAACACAGGGACTACTGATCGTAAGTTGTACCTACCCTTTAGGTAGGATCCTCGATGGACGATTCAGGAACTGTTTCCTCATTTTCAGTTGTACTTATACTTTTCAGTTGAGCTTGTATTCCGACCTCTTTACTTTCAGCACACTTTTACTACAACAGATTACTTCGTGGTTGTTTTTTGTTGTGTTCTTGGACTGTGTGTCTACACAGGTTAAAAATGCAATATCTTCCCGTTTTAGGGATACGTCTTTCCGGTGCTAGTAGTCAGCCCCTGAACTATGGAAGGTGGGCTTGAGATAGTCACGGCACGGGTCCTGGGGGACGGGTCGTGATAGTAATATTCACTTGTGGCATGATAATTCTTTGTCAAGTAAAACTAAAAGTAGTTGTCAAGGATATACCCAATACAGTGTTTAAACTCTTTGAGGTTAAAAACCTTAAGTGTTATTGACATACTTATCATGTTTTAGAAAAATAAACCTTTTGATACAAAGGTAAGCCACGATGCTTCTAAAGACTAGTTAAACAGATTTGTGTGAACTATTTAAAGTAAAATCTAAAGGAAAATTCATATACTTTACAATAGTGCCTTGAGAAATTTAAGGAATCTAAGAGTGAAGTAAAGGAACATGCATGGTTTGAAGATATGAGTTGCTTCAAGCTCATGAGTTGAAGAATATCTTAACCTATCAATCATCAATCATGAAAATGTAGAGTGGTTTTATTCCGAAACTCACATATCCTTATATACATCAGATCCATGATGTTAGTAAAAGGAGAATCGATGATGAATCTTATAAGCATTCATTGATTACAAAAATATACAGTAGAGTGATTCATAAAATCACATTTTCTTATACACATCAGAGACATGATGTTGGTAAATGGAGGATCAACGATGTATCTTAGATGTCTTGAAAAGTCTTTCATAATCTTTTCAATCCATGCTTCAAAAATAGTGAAATTAACCCATAATCATATGCCAACTATAATGAAAAAATGGATATCATATGAATTATAATCTAAAAGAAATTCATTGTCATAAAACATTTGTTTATATGAAAAGAGTTTGTTAAGATTATGTCGATAAACAAATTTGCATCAAGAAAAACCCAAAGTGCGACTAAGGTAATTATCTTAATGATTTTAAGGATATTACATAAACCCCCTAAGATAGAAAAGATATAGTCAAGTGATAGACTATATTTATGTAAAAAGGTGTACATCTCTATTTGAGATGGTGGGAGAAATATTGACTTATATAAAGTCAAAGGTCGAGATACAAGCATAGTTGGCATGGTAACAAGTCCTACAGGTGCTCGTGGAAAAGGATTGCTCTAGAGACACAACATAGGTTGGATAAAACCAAGTGATGGTTTTTTGTCACCGCAATGGGTGATATATTATTCATTAGGAATAATAAGACCTTATCCTAAAAAGTAGTAGTAAATGGTAATAAGATAAAATGATGATTGATTTTGAATTCAGAAAAATAGATTTCATGTATCAAATTCAAGTTTGTATTTTGGTAGTTTCTCTAATTGATGTAAATTTTGCAATGGGTTTTCAAAAAAAAACTATTCATGGGTGGTACAAGCATGGTACCAATAAGGATCAATTGGATTTTCCAATTCGGCATGATTAAATCCATTAAAATTATACTTTTCATAACTTTTTGTGATCATTATATTGAGCATAAGATGTCAAGACCTTCTTACTTGAGAGTTTATATAATGCAAGCAGAAAGTATTGTGGACACTATAGAATGCTAATAATGAGTGGAAATTGTAAAGATCCATTTATGGATTAATTCAAGCATCAAGATCGTATAATATTTATTTGGAACAAAAGTATTCCATGTGTTTGTAAGAGGTTAGTGATAACACCAAAGTTTTCTAAGTGAAATATGTTGAAAACATATAGAAAACAGTTATTATTTTTATAGTTAGTTAAGACTAAATTGAAAGAATCTCTCCAAACATTGACTTCAAGTAGTAACCCAAGTTCTAGGGAATGAGATATACTGAGGTGGGTCTATGGGTTAGTTAGAACAAGTCATAGTACATATATTGATAAGGTATTGAAAAATACAAGTTGAAACAATTCGAGAGAGATTTTTTTTTTAATATAACATGGCATAATCTCTCCAAAAAGACATGTATAAGACATAGGAGATTAAAATTGTGAGTAGAACTCCATACGATTTCGTGATGGATCTATCGCATATAACATGTTATGTACTACATATGGTAATAATAACACATACATTATGGTGGGAAATTATCAAATAAATCCATGAGAATTGCATAAGAATCATTCAAAACTATCCAATGGTGCTTGGGATACAAGGGATGTGGACCTGGTACATGGAGAGGAAGGAACACTATTTAGCAAGGGGACACAAAAACTAGTCTTATGATAGATCAATTTGATATAATGTCGCAATGGGGCAATGTTAATGAGCAAGAGTAATTCATTAAAGTCAATGGTAGCCATATCTACAAATGCCGAGTATGTTGCGGTTTTTGATGTAGCTAAAGCAGTAGTTAAAATACTTAACAATTTGTTCTAGTTCTTGGATTCGTACCTAGAGAGTAAAGTGTTATCGTAAAATAAATTATGATAATCTTAAAATAATGGTACTTGCCACAATTTTAAGTTCCTTATAGAGGAAAAATAGGATATACTCAGGGATATCATCACTCAAGGGATATTTTACTCAAATAGCTGAAGTCGCGGATATTAGAGTAGCCATACAGGAAGACATGGAAGGCCCAATGACTAAAGACATTACTCAGCAGAAGCATGATCTTATCATGTAAGAGCTAACATGGATACTTAGTAAGTTGCCTCTAGTGTAAGTGGGAGTGTTATGAAAGTGGGTTATAAGTCAACTTGAATAGTACTTTTCAATTACCATATCATATATAGAGAGAGTTATGCATGATGTTATGTATCATAATAGTGTTAATACTTCTTCATCCACTGTTTATATGTTAATGTCCTTAGATTATTAATTGTATCAATGGGTTATAGCAGTTTCTGGCTATAATGAGAACCTTGAGATATTATGATAGTAATCTTAAACATATGTCTTATGGTGTTGATACATCATACTGGAAGAACATGGATGATGTCTGACTATCAGGCGACGAGGGCTCATAATCATTGAGGTTTATTTTCATAAAGATCGCATTTGGTGATCTTGAGTAAATGATATCGTGAGAAATGACATGCCAATAGAAACATCACATGTTTCAGGTGTCATTGGGTGCTCATATCTATGATCATGTGTATTAGTCTCTAGATTTAAGATCATTATAAGTGTGTATCATTTGATCACATTATTTGATGCAAGATGAAAACCTTGACATTTAAGTTGTGACTACGTAGCTTATGTTGGATGCGTCATTGGTGGTATGACATTAATTGAATGATCAGGACAGCATTTGTCGCTTCCCAAAGAAAAAGATATCTTAGGCTCAATTGACCAAGATGATGACATGAAATGTGCATCCTACTTTATGAGAAATCAGAAGAAATATATTATATTACACAGAGCATGTTCGCATGAGGTTACCATGGCTATGACATTCCTTATCTCCTTAGGGGTGATGATGTGTTTCTAGATATTGTTATTAGTTTATGGGTATGACTTACCACTATCAAGATAAGAACCTAGAGGGTCACACACCAAGTGTATACACAGGTTCCACTTATTCAGATAAGTAAGAGTTCAGGATAAAGGGGGTCTCACGTGCAAGGGTTAGTGAACATCCGAGTATGAACAATCACAAGAAAATGTATTCTATTATATTATTCATGGTTAGAATAATGATGATTAAATTTATTTCTTAAGTTATCCACGGGTTATTTAATTATAAAAGTGAATACGAGAAAAATATTATTTTTCGAATGAATGTTATGCGTTCAATGTTCGTTAAATAATAATCAGCAGTAACATGCTAAGTTAATGGCTCATAATTTATCACATGACATTTAATAATGTCACAAGTTAGTGATGAAATATTCATGACATTTAAAAAACATCAAACTTAGTTATTTGTGTTGTTATGGGCTGATTTGAGAGGTTAAACTTATCTAGGGGATTAAGTGCAATTTTGGAAAGTTTAACCTACTATTTAAGATCATTTGTGGACCATGAATAGTACCCTGCACCATTTTTAGGATTTTAGAGGATATTTCCTCTTTGCCACTCAAGTTTTAGAAATATAAACTGAAGGAAGAACAAGATTTGATTGATTCAGTCTCGCGAACCGATTACTTATTATTCATGTGATCGAAGGGATGTTGTGAAGCACTTGGATTTCCGATGCTAACAACTGGGTAACGAAAAAAAATGATTTAAGAGTTGTGGTGCATGTGTGGATAATCTATATGATGGATTTTCTAGCACCTTATTATGGCATGTCAAGAATGAGTGGATCAAATCAACATTGTGAATCAAACAAGGTACTGTTTACGATTTTGTTTGATGTTTGTTATTTATGCTTAAATTAAATTGCATTCAGTCAATCAGAGAATCTGGGAAAGGGATTCTAGAACCGATGTTGTGATATGAATCTGAACCTATAAAATTTTAAAAGACTAATTTTCACGCTTCTACAAAACCGGAATTCCTTCAATTGTCTAGTTATGTCGCTCCTCCCAGGTCACACTCATGTCCTGGGAATACCTGACACCATGCATCCACAGTGTCATCATCATTATAAAGACAACATTCCTCATTCTCATCAAAACCTCAAGTCATGATGCTTGTGGGTACTTTATCAATTTCATCACCCCTCATCTCGTGCAAGGCCACTCAATGCTTTAGAATTCAAACAATGTTGCACATAACCAATGTGCACTACCTTGATCTCATCTGAATCCAACGAACATGCAATCCAATACGACCCAAACACAGAGTCCGGATCACACTACCATGAGTTATACGTCATCGAATCCTAGTCTCATACGCCTAAAACGCTGACCATGCTCACCCACATGTCAAACTCATCTAGCTAGAATCACCCTTAGTGATCCTCTTAAAAGTCAAGGCATTTCACCTATGTCATAGGTTAATCACATGGTCACCCACCAACTTGGGCGTCATCCCAAAATCAGAAGCATCTACCCATGTAACATCTATCCTAAATCTAACCATAACTTTCCATCTCATCAGGAAGCATGCCTAAAGTCACTAGAGTTATGCATCCTACCAATCCTGCCATTTGAAACCCACCTTGATACCAAAATCAATTCATGTGCTTTACATCATGAAATAAGCACCCCACATGGCTATGCCATATACCTAATAGCACCACCTGTGCACTCATCTCAACCCAAAGCATCTACCCATGATTTTTAGAACAAATTTAAAGCTTTTATCCTAAAAAGAATTTCAAGAACAAGCCCCTCGACAAAACAAAATAAAAACCACTTGGAAGACTTACAAAAAAGTGTTCATCTGGAGATGCAGCATCAAATCCACCCGCATAAGAGTTGCTCCAACCATCGTCGCACAAAAAAACCAAAACCAAAGAAAGACTGACACGCAAAGCTATGTTCATCATCTCCGTCGGCCTGTGGAGCAGGTGAAACCACAAGCTCCAGATCTGAACACCACTATTTGAATCAAATGAAAACGGGGACCCCAAAAAAACTGAGACATCTCCAAAAAGCCAGTACCTTCATAGGGTTAAATGAGTGAGGCGATCAACCACCAGGCTCACTGAAAATAACCGAATATCCATAAATATAACCAAAACACAAACAAAACCCAAATTGGAAAAACAGGCAGAGCACCACAGAAATCCAGCCGAAACACCAGGAAAGGACACAACTGAAGATTACAATTAAAGAGGCCAGAACGATTTACCTGACCTTGACCAAGAAAAGGAAGAAGGTTATGAACTCAGATGCGAGCGGTGGTGACAGTCGCACCATCTCCAAAACACCAGTTTCACTTCAATAGGGCGTCAAGGAGGAAGATCGTTCTGAAGCACCGAAACCACTCTTACATGACCCCATGAACTTGGATTCAATTTCTAGATACACATGGGGCTTGAACCATGCTATCTTCTAACCATTTTCCAATTCGAGGAATCATTGAACTAGGCTCAGTACCCAGCACAAATCCAACCTTACAGAAAGCCGCGATCTACCATCATCTCTCAGAAGGAGAATGACCGATGCCTGAACCATCGGATGATGGAACCCCAAAACGTGTGCCCTAAATTACTTCCACATCCGCCGTGAAGACCAATCTGAGGGAAAATGCCAGATCTGCGAAAGGTGTACCAAATCGAGGGACGTAGGGAACACGGCTTCTGGAAGAAGGCAACAGTGGAAAACCCCAATGAAACTATCAATACTGGCGAACACACACACACGGGGAATGAAGAGGACAATGAAAGACATGAGACACCAGAGAACCACCTTCGATCCATGCCCTCAGATGGTTGTCGGCGGCTCTCCTCTCCACGGTGCATACTGATGCCTGGAGAGAGCCAAAAACCCTACATAGTTGAGTAATCTACTCATCCTTCTCATAACCCGGGCTCTCAAAAAACCTAGGCTAACCCCTCACTCGGGCTACGCTTGTCCATTGGTCATCTCATTCCATCCAATAATTCATGTCGCACCAATATTCTAAGTCGTATCTCAAAGTCCCTAGGCTCATCCACCTAACTCCTAAGTCATATCTCATGTAAGTCATAACTCATAGGAAATGAGCCAATGTTCCCATCTCAAACATCACATGGTAACTCGCGTGTAAACACACCTATTCTAGGGTCTCATGTATACGAATATCATGCATCACATGCTAAGTCATCAGCTCACACTCAGACACTAATCCTCACTGGGCATCCACATATGGGACTACCCCTCGAGGATCGTGATCTTGGGCTCATATTCATTGGACCTTCACAAACAAGATTCATCCCCTCTAGGATCATATTAACATCTATCAGTATATATATATAATTGCATCTCCCTATGATGATTTGTACCGAGTAACCATAAACATGTGGTTCGATTAAATAGAATTCCACCAAGAAGCTCTATAGGAAAACACCATATGGGTTTTCGTTTACATTTTTAATAACCATGCCTATTTTTATTTTTAGAACCAATATCAAAATCACTCACACGGGGTTCATCATGAAGGAATCCAATGCATGTACCGGGCCATTAAGGATCATTATACATCCCTTACAAAAAGGGATTGTATAATTGTCATCGAGTAACATCTCTATGTAGAATTCACATAACTTGTTATCAAACCAATACACTATACTTCAACTTAGTAAAGTTCCTCCAACAAGTTATATGGAGAAACACAATATAAGTTATTGTTGAAACTTTAAAGAGTTGAAGACTCATCGTTAGTTATATCAAACACAAACAATCATGCATATGTCATGTGATTCTTGTGTACTGAATATGATACATGCACATCAATCTCTTGACAATGGGACAAGAGACATAACAAATGAAATATAATCTATAATAAATAACGTGAGAATCAATTTCAACAAAAACCAACTCAGCTATAACAGTAAAAACCAAGAATAACAATTTCATACCCCCGGTAACCTAGACGTCTCCTTGGGAATGGTGTTTGTGACGCACGAAGCCAAGGTCCATCGCAAACTCCAACACATTTTTATGTCACTCGCCTACCATCACCCTAAATAATAAGACAAAATAAAAACTCTGATACATTCGGTGATATTAATCACTCAAACCCGTTGATATCACTTAGTAATGTTCCTTCGCTGGTTCACTCTTAACATTAATTGAATCGGGTTTCCATATGGCCTCAAGTGCGCCACCTAGTATGCCATAGGTTGTAGACTAGTAGTGGGGATCTAGAGTGTTACCTTGGGGAGACTATACCCCCCATATCAGAGTGCACAATAACAGATAAATAACCAAATATCATCCATAAAAAATAAACATTAGAGTACGTTGAAGTAATAAACAATAATCAATAATAAATAAATGTGGAAGCAAGCAGTCATATCGACTCACAATCATGCAAGTACACAGAAACTGATCGCCCATCTAGTTGATTGCTTATACAAAATAAATAAAAGAAATAAACTATATTGAGGCTCTACTATTATCCTTGTGCCTCACCTAATCTTGACGTCTACACTCCATGTGATCTATCTCACTCGATCAAGATACTCCAATCCCCTACCCAATCTGAACCTATGAATAGTTAATGATGTTCGATTACCTAAGTTTCATGGCCTCCTAAGAAGGGCATGAGTACCGCTACTAAAGATATGTCCTTTAACAGTGCACAAAAAGTCTTTTAACAACACTAAAAAAACGTTGTTGTCCTCAGCGTTGTTAAAGGGAGGGTCCCCTTTCTCTGCGCTAGTTTAGCACTGATAGAGGCCCAACCTACTGTTGTGTGTTGTTTGTATAATAGAACACTACAACACATACCTATAACCTATATGAAAAATATATATTTTAATTGAAATAAATTTTACATCAGGAATGTCACGACCTGACCCAACGGGGCTCGAGCCGCGACTCCCCAAGCCCGCCTCCATAGGCCAGGGGACAGAGTCTAGTGTCGAGTAGGCTATCACACATATGGGAGGCCTTAGCCTATCATACCTGTACACACGCACCCACATACACCTATATGCAACATTGAATAGATATATAAAACTGAAAATAAATGTCTATATACATCTATCCCAAACTAGAGTACCACAAAAAGAATAAAAGGGAAAAATACATGCCCACCAAAAGAAAACTGAAAAAGCATCCAACCTGAAAAGTATGAGGGGATCACTATCAAAGCACCTGTTGGAAAGCTCCTCATCCAAGCTCCGGTAAACAACCCGGTCGGTCTAGCTCACGAAGCTTCGCCTGCTCCAGGTCCTCCTTGGATTCCGTCGAAAGGCCTATGGTCTGCACAAGACACAACATATACAGGAAAAGACCATGCATGAGTGAGTATAAAGATAATCAGTAGGCACCCCAAATACCCAAAAGAAAAGGGATCAATAGAAAGGCATCGGTCCGCTCGACCCAGCCTGAGGGAACCCAAATGAGAGAGAAACTCCATCTTGAGACTATCCTTAGCTAAACTCAGTTAGTCAGCTCATACCACATGGTGTGTCATCTAAGATGTGATAACACCCTAAGGAAACCCAAAAATACACCCAGATATACTCATCTCAAAATACAAGTCTCACGAGGTTCCGACCTCATAGCCAGCGACATGTTCCTACCCGAGGCTATAAAGCAACACTCGACCAGGAGCACACGCTCCACAAGTCTTGGCAACCCAAATGACACTTTTCTGAGAGATATCACTCCATCAGGAACTAAAACTACCATCCTAGATGGCATAACCAAGAGATACCACTCAATCAGGTATCACAAAGCTGATGGTACAACACCGTCATCCCGAAAGGTCATACATCCAAGATAACATGCTCGTCGGATCTCGCCACTAAGAACACCATGATGGAACTTAGTAGATCTCAATACTCAAATAGGGGATCTCACCCATCCCATGTGGGGGATGCTACCAATCCTATTGGAACCACAAAATGGATCATCACTCAAAAAGGGGATCGCTCCCAGGATCCGTTACGGGACACTACGAACCTATTTTGGAAAACCGTAAACCACATCTCCTCAGTAAGGGGATCAATCCTAGAATCTTTTAGGGGACACCACAAACCCAATCTGGTGCCCAAGGATCTCTCTCAGATAGGGGATCACTCACAGGATCCTTTGGGGGATACCAAAAACTCAATATAGAGTCATGGAGACAGTATCACTCAGATAGAGGATCATTTCCCATATAGTGTTGGTCACAAAGATTCCACAAACTCCATCTAGTATACCTAGAAAATTAGGGGATCACATAAATGATGATTCCACAACCCTACTAAAGACAACTACTGAGTGGGGCATCGTACTCTCAACGATACTGCAACCCTACTGAAATTTCCCACTGTGTAGGGTATCGTACTCCCAATGATACCTAAAACCCTACAGGGTTATCCTTCTAGATATGGGATCACCACCCACGTAGTGTTGGTCATGGTGATACCAAGAACCCAATCTAGGGAAATGATATACTAGAGTATCTAAGTCTGACTTATCCTTAGGGATACAACAACTCTAACAATATGATAGAGGATCCCACCCCGACCTCTCTAGAGGGATGATACAACTCTATCAAAGCTCATCCTATCATGGGGATCACAATCTTGTACTGAGGACGTAATTCCATGTATACCCTCATAAGGATAGACCCAAGAAGTTCCCTTAACATCTGTTAGCCCAAACATCACTAACCTAAGTGACCCACAACATCACCCCGCCCCACATCTACTAGGATAAAACCATATCCACCATCATGTTCTACGTGGAAAAATACTCAGCATAGGCTAGTCACAATCCTAAATTTGAGCTTCAAAGGAGGAGATACACTGGGCGTAAACTCCATAAAGGGGAGACTATATAGCGTATAAGGGAGTCTACATGGCATGTGACCCGCCTGAACACTCATTCATTTCCTCTGAATGCACATCTTGGCTAGGTATGTGGGACCACATGGTGTGTATTGGCGGTACATGGTGTGTCTCAGCTCACTAGGGCCCTGACCATGTATTTCCTTCACATGGATCAACCAACCATGTTACCTACAAGGCGTGTAACTCAGGTACATGGTGTGTCCTAGCCAAATGGACCCTTGGCCGTGTCATTTGACCGTGTCCGTGTCTAATACCCCATGTCTGTGTACTCTGGACATGCACTTTTACATGGTCGTGTATGTTCACACGGCTTCCCTAGCCATGTCCTTAGGCCACACGACATGGGGTCACTACACGGAGTGTAACTCCGGTACACAACATGTAGTCCCCAAAACTCATCTTCTCTAAATGGGAAGAACAAATGGCATGTTCATCTGGTATACATGACATGTAGATGGTAAATCCTTTCGTATTTCACCTACAAACAGCCCAGATCACCCCCATTTACTCTGAAACACACAGATCAACCCTCTTGGGGTCCCCAGCAAGCATCTAAGAGCTCTATATTCATAAAACGATACGTAAAAAAGGGGTCAAGATTTAAAACTTGAACCACCTACCTCATGGAGAAACACTAAAGATTCAAGGTTGAATCCACACCTAGGAGTGGTTGCTGCATGATTTGGGAGTGATCGTCATCAACATTAGAGATCAGCAGTGCCTTGTTTCCTCGATTCTCTCCTTAGGTCGTTCGTCGATCGAAATGGGGAGAGGGGGATTCAGATCCTCTAGAATGTACACCAAAGGGGTGGAGGAGGAGAAGGAATATTGTTTTAATTTTATTAAAATAATATCCTCCATTTAACTCCCCGTCGCCAACTCACCTATTCCTGAACACCCGATGCTGACAAAGTTTATGTCACAACTAGGTTAATCACGACATTCTGAACTCAACCGCAGTCTCATAATTCTGATCCGAGAATATTCTAGGGAGTTATTCCACATTTCTAATGAAACTGAACACACGTGGTAAAATATATTTAATGTTTTTAAAATCACTACACCGAAGCTCCCCGGGCCTCGGAAACCCGCACCGACTCATCTTCTGGCTTTATAAATATTCTTAGGAATATTCAAAAGTCTTACAGTTCAAAACCCGAGTCACTAAATCCTCCCCACCTTAAGGCTTTTTATCCTCGAAAAGTGAAATCCTGGGCTCAAGGGAAAGAAACTGAGCTCTCAACTGGGACTCCCACACCAACGATCTCACCAAGACCACAAAAAAGGCCACTAAAGGTTCTCGTGCTACCTATAAGTACACGCTCAGGTAAGCCTCACATCTCAACACACCCAAGTCCAACTCAACCAGTTTGACATTTTGCAATGAATCAGGAACATGTCTCCTTAGCTGCAATAGGTGTAAAACACCAAGCACTTGTTCCATCTATAGTCATAGGGTCTAGAGGTACACAAACTCACTAACCTGACGTAGATACCAATGAAAACCTACTTAAAACACACAGGTAAAAGGAACCCATCCAATATACCTTGATACTATCCTCTTTGGGTGGCGCTATCACACCAACATGATTTTGTATCAAGTCTAAATAATGTGTGTTAGTGGGGAAAGTGTCTCAAATTATTGTGAGTTCGAAGTCAAATCAAACCGAACCACTCCCTCATCATGAATCTTGCGTAAAAATCTAACGCCGAACACACGAGGGTCAATGAACAAACATGGATTCCCAAGTGCACACATTGGGTCTTACCAGGCCCTTTATGCAAAACACCAATACACAACCCATCCCCAAACACACAAATCAGAGGGAATAATCCACCACACCTCAATACTATCTACTTTGGGCGATACTAACTCACACACACAGTTTTAATCACGTTATAAAAATGATTCTTAGTGGGGGAAGGATCCCTCTTCCTCATGCATTTGAAGCTAGATTGAACAACACCAACACAAGGTCTTACTGACACCTCATGTCACCCCGAACAAAACCCTCGATCAAAAATTGGAAAGAAAAGAGTACCTCATAATAGTGTCTTTCAAGACTACTGCATAAAGTAGAAAGGACCCAAAGTGTGCCTCTATTCATCCTCATAGCCTCTGGGTAAAATACCTCTATAGCCTGCAACTTTCCTCACCCCTTCCTCCAGCTCCCGGAGCCTAACATGGACCACCTGGGGGTGGTGGTGGAAACTCATACCGTCTTCCACCTCCTGATGCTCCACCCGCTCCTCTTCCACGTCTACCACCCTACGGACCTACCTAATCGAAATTCTTCCTCTGCCAAGGAAGTACGTCGAACAGATCCCTTTGAGTAGTATGACGAGTTGGAAAATCTCTAGAAAGATGTCTCTGGCTATCGCAAGCATAACACCACCTCTCTTGCAACTGAAAAAAATCGTCCTAAAATCCCTGAGCCTCAGACCCTTCATCTTAGGATCACCTCCTGAAGCATCATGAATTTTAGGATCCCTAAACCTTCCATAGGCTACCAGCTGCTGAACCATCCACCAAGGTCTCAACTCCCACATGCCCAACACCAATAATCAAAGTCTGCTCAGCCAGAAATCTCTCCACTACTAAGGCCCACTCCAACACTCCGACATAGGTGGGAATGCACAACAGAACCACTGACACCCTGATCTCTCGATATAGTCCCTCCTCAAAGGTTCTTTCTCTAAAGAACAAATACAAAACCATATCTAGGGAGTAACATAATAGGTCTCTAAACCTTGCCGAAAACTCCACCATGTTCATATTATCCTGCCAAAGATCACAGATCCTCACCAACCTCAATGTAGTCAGATAGAACTCCTCCCAGAAGAGCCTCTCAAACTCAACCCAAGTGAGCATCACCTCACCATGGGACTGCATCACCTCACCATGGGACTACATCACAAGAATCCATCAATGCCCGACCGAACCATGTAAAAGGCTCACCGTTAGGACCACCATCTGATCATGAGGTGTCCTCACAAGGTGGAAAACACACGTGACCACCTCGAGCCAATCATTAGCTGCCCAAGGATCTGGATCACCTTGATACCCCAAAGTTCACTACCTCTAGAACTCATGTAGAACAATCATATTTTGAACATACATGGTCTACACTACTAGAAAATTTTGTTGCTCAATGGGCGGTGGCTCAACTAGCATACCACCCAGAGGAACCACCTCAGAACCAGTGCCCCGCATTGAGGCCTCATCATGGGGCAGATCATCACCACAATCCTGTCATGAAACCCTATTTAGCTGTCATTGTAGAGGAATCCTGAAATATAATCAAGACACACCATGATCAAAGAGTATATCTAAGGGAGATGACTCAATAAGGACAAAGAAAAACCCAAAACCTAGTCCTAAATGATGAATGTACCATTATTTCCCTACAACCAATGTCCCAATGTACCGAGATAAAAAGTAGTTTATTAGAGTCCTGGTGAATGGATATGTCGGCCGCCACACCAAAACTAGAGTCCATGTCCTGAAATCCTAAATCAAAACATCATAACACTGTCACTATGAAACCCAAACCAAGCTCATGACACTACAATCCCAAAGTGGAACCCACTCTAATACCACTCTATCTCGACCCGACCTAATGGGGCTCGAGTCGCGACTCCCCAATACCACCTCCATAGGCCAAGGGATGGCCTCTAGCGTTGATAAGGATATCACACACATGGGAGGCCTTAAACTATCATACATGTACACATGCACCCACATACACCTCCATGCAACAGTGCAAAGATATATAAAACTGAAAAGAAATGCATGCATACATCTATCCCAAACCAGAGTACAACAAAAATAATAAAAGGAAAAAATACACACCCACAAAAATAAAATTGTAAAAGAGTCCAACCTGAATAGTAGGAGGGGATCACTATCAAATCATCCATTGGAAAACTCCTCATCCAAGCTCTGGTAAACACCCCGGTTGGTCAAGCTCACTAAGATATGTCTGCTCTAGATCCTCCTAGGACTCTGTCGAAAGGCTTGTGGTCTGCAGGAGAAAAATGTGTGGGAAAATCCCATACAGGGGTAAGTATAAAGATACTCAATAGGCACCCCAAATACCCAAAATAAAAGGTATCAACTGAAAGTAAATAGTATGCTTGACCCATCCAGCGAGAACCCAAATGAGAGAGAAAATCCATCTCGAGACCATCCTCAACTAAACACAACTAATCATCTCATACCACATGGTGTGTCATCTAATATGTGACAACACCATAAGGAAACCCAAAAATACACCCAAATATACTCATCTCAGACTCCAAGTCTCACGAGGTTCTGACCTCATAGCCAGTGACAGGTTCCTACCCAAGGCTCTAAAGCAACACTCGACCAAAAGCACACACTCCATGAGCCCTATAATCCCATATGACACTCTTCTGAGAGATATCACTCCATCAGGAACTAAAACTACAATCCCATATGGAACATCTGAGAAACGTCACTCAATCAGGTATCACAAAGCTGATGGCATAACACTGCCATCCCGAAGGGGCATACATCTAAGAGAACACGCTTGTTGGATCTCACCACTAAGAACACCACACTAAAACTTAGAGGATCTCGCTACTTAGATAGGGGATCTCACCCATCCATAATGGGGAATGTTACCAACCCTATCAGAACCACAAAAGGGCTCATTGATCATAAATATGATCCCTCTTAGGATCCACTGGGGGACACTACAAACCTAGTCTGGAAAACTGTAAACCATATCTCCTCAGATGGAGGATGACTCCTAGGATCTTCCAGGGGACACCACAAACCCAATCTAGAAACCTAAGGATCTCTCTCAGATAGGGCTATGATCTACTAGGGGACACCATAAACCCAATCTGACATCCTGGAGATCATATCACTTAGATAGAGGATCATCACCCATGTAGTGTTGGTCACAATGATTCCACAAATTCCTTCTAGTAAACCTCTCAAAGTAGGGGATCATATAACCGATGATGCCACAACCCTATTGAAACCAATTACTGAGTAGGGGATCACACTCCTACTGATACCACAACCCTACTGAAACCACCCGATGTATAAGGGATTGTACTCCCAAAGATACCATAAATCCTATAGGGATATCCCGCTATATAGGGGAAAACTGGACATGTAGTGTTGGTCATGGTGATACAAAGAACCCAATCTAGGAAAACAATATTCTAGAGAATCCCACTCTGACCTCTCTAGAGGGATGCAACAAATCTAACAATACGATAGAGGATCCCACCCCCAACTCTCTGGAGGGATGCTATAACTCTATCAAAGCTCATCCTATCGAGGGGATCACAATCCTGTACTGAGGATGTAATGCCATATATACCATCATAGGGATAGACCAAGGTACTTCACTCATCTACTATTGGCCTAAACGTTTCTAACCTAAGAGACCCACAAAATCGCCCCACCTCACATCTTCTAGGCCCAAACTGTGGCCATCATCATGTTCTATGAAGAAAAATTATTAGAGTAGGCTAGTCACAAGCCTAAATCTGAGCTTCAAAGGAGGAGATACGTTGGAAGGAAACTCCTCCAAGAGGATACTACACGATGTGTAAGGGGGTTTGCACAGCATGTGACCCTTCCTGAACACCCGAACGTGTCCTTTGAATGAATGAATTGGTTGGGTATGTGGGAACACACGGTGTGTACCAATGGTACATGGTGTGTCTCACCTCACCTGGGCCCCGACCATGTATTTCCTTCACATGACTCATCCAACCATGTCACCCACACTGCGTGTACCCAAGGTACACAGAGTATCCTATCCAAATGGGCCCATGGCCATGTTGTTTTCCCATGTTCATGTCTGGAACCCTATGACCATGTACTTTTACATAGTCATGTATGTTCGTACAACTTCCCTGGCCATGTCCTCAGGCTACGCGACATGGGGTCACTACACGACATGTAACTCCAGTACATGGTGTGTAGTCCCCAAAACTCATATTCCCTGAATGGGAAGAACACACAATGCATTCCTCTAGTCTACATGCCATGTAGATGGTAAATTCATCAGGATTTAACATCCAAAAAGCCCGAATCACCCCTCATTCACCCCAAAACAAACCAGATCGACCATCTTTGGGTCCCTAACAAGAATCTAAGGGATCTACAACCTCAAAATGATGCATAAACAAGGGGATCAAGACTTAAAACTCAAACCACCTACCTTGTGGTGAAATTTCGAAGCTTTGAGGTCGAATCGGTGCTCAGGAGCTTCTACTACATGATCCGAGAGTGATCGTTGTCAAGATCAGAGATCAACAATGCCTCATTTCTTTGATTCGCTCCTCTGGTCATGCATCGGTCAAAAGGGGGAGAGGGGGATTCATATCCTCTATAATTCATGCAAAATGGGTGGGGGAGGAGGAATATTATTTTAATTTTATTAAAACAATATCCTCCATTTAACTCTCCATTTCCAACTCACCTCTGCTCGAACACCCAACGCTGAAAAAGTTTATTTCGTGCCTAGGGTAAACACGATGTTCTAAACTCAACCATAGTCTTAGAATTATAATATGAGAATCCACTCAATATTTATTCCAAATTTACAAAGAAACTGTGCGCATGGGATAACATATATTTAATATTTTTAAAATCACCATGCTGAGACTCCCCAAGTCTCATAAATCCACATCAACTCAACGCCTGGCTTTGAAAATATTCTTAGGAATATTCCAAAGTCTTACAAGTCAAAACTCGAGTCACGACAATGAATAAAAAAAACTACTATATACATTTCAGACAATGTTTTGTATAATTAGATTTACAATTACTACCTACAAACATTTAAAAACATTATGTTTTATTGTCTTTGGCACCCATGATCTCCTATCAAAAAAGTCCACCCATGGTATCAGTTGCCAAAAAAATCACCTAAACCACAGAAAAATAATCCACCTGTATATGAAAATAAATCTTATGTTAGTAATACAATAAAAATAAATAAATTAAACATTAATATGAAATAATACATTAATAAAATGTCAATTTTTAATAAAAAGACACACTTGGAGTTATACTGATCACACTATGCATCATATTGAGGTGTGGTTGATTCCTACACATCAAAAATGAGTTATGAATCATTTTCCTAAATTATCAAAATAATATGAATGTGTTTTCTTGGTTTTGAGTATGACACTTATTCTTTTTACTAAAATTAATGTCAATTTTAAATAATGATACACTTGGAGTTATACCGGTCACACCGTGCATTGGATTTAGGTGCAGATGATTCCTACCCATCAAAAATTACATATGTATTGTTGTCCTAAAGTATAAAAAAAATATGAATGATTTTTATTTATTTTTGGTTTATTACTTGTGTTTTTACTATAATGTCATTTTAAAATAGAAACACGCAATTTGAGTCATATTGATCGCATTGTGTGTCGTTTTGAAATGAGACTACTCCCTCCACATCAAAAATGACTTATGAAGAATTTTCAAAAATTATCAAGACAATCAAGGTGTGTTTTATTAGTTTTCAATGAGTGAAACATGTTGTGAACAAAAATGTCAATTTTAAACTGATAACTGGCACTTTGAGTCATAACAGTCACACCATGCATCATACTGAGGTGTGTTTGATTCCTACACATCACAAACAACTCAAGGATAATTTTTCTAAAGTATAAAAATAACCTGAATGATTTTTCTTGGTTTTCAGTTTTTCACTTGTTCTTTTTACTAAAATTAATGTCAATTTTAAATAAAAAAACACACTTGGAGTCATATCAGTCACACCGTGTGTCAGATTGATGTGTGATTGATTCTTACACATCATAAATGATTTATGTATAGTTGTACTATATTATCAAAATAATTCGAATACTTTTTCTCTATTTTAAGTATGTCACTTGTTCTTTTTACTAAAATTAATGTCAATTTTAAATAAAAAGAGATACTTTGAGTGATACCGATAACATTGTGAATCATATTTAGGTAAGATTGATTCCTACACATCCAAAATGACTTATGTATTATTTTACTAAAGTATAAAAGTGACCTGAATGCATTTTCACAGTTTTTAGTATGTCATTTATTCTTTTTACTAAAATTAATGTCAATTTTAAATAAAAAGACACACTTAGAGTTATATTGGTCACATTGTATATCATATTGAGGAAAGTTTAATTCATACATGTTATAAATGACCTATGAATCATTTTTATAAAGTATTAAAATGATATTAATGTGTTTTCTCAACTTTTAGTATGTCACTTGTTCTTTTTACTAAAATTAATGCCAATTTTAAATAAATAGACACACTTGGAATTATATCATTCACAACATGCATCAGATTTAGGTGCGGATAATTACCAAATTTAAAAATTGACTTATGTATCATTTTTCTGAAGTTTAAAAATTATCCAATTGTTTTTTATTTGTTTTGAGTACGTCACTTGTGTTTTTTATTAAAATGTCATTTGAAATTGGAAACACACACTTTGAGTCATACCAGTCACTTCGTGTGTCAATTTTATGTTATACTTATTCCTAAAAATAAAAAATGACTTATGAATCATTTTCTTAAATTATAAATACAATTCAAGCATGTTTTCTTGGTTTTCATTGAGTGACACTTTTGAACTAAAATGTCAATTTTAAATTGATAATGAACACTTTGACTCATATCAGGAAAATCATATATCAGACTGCGGTTTGGTTGATTCCTACATGACAAAAATTACTTATGTATCATTTTCCTAAAGTATCAAAACAATAAAAATGTTTTTTCTTGGTTTTGAGTATGTCATTTTTCTTTTTTACTAAAATTAATGTTAATTTTAAATAAAATGATGCACTGGGAGTCATAACGGTCACACCATATATCAGATTGAGGTGAGGATGATTTCAAAATGTCTCAAATGACTTATAGATTTTTTCATAAAGTATCAAAACAATATAAATTTGTTTTCTCAGTTATGATTATATCACTTGTCTTTTTTACTAAAATGTCATTTTAAACTAGAAATATGAACTTTGAGTCATATCAGTCACGTTGCGTGTTGGTTTGAGGTGATACTGATTCCTACATATATAAATGACTTATTAATAATTTTAATGAATTATAAATACAATCCAAGCATGTTTTCTCAGTTGTTAGTGAGTGTCACTTTTTGAACTAAAATGTCAATTTTAAACTGATAATGGGCGCTTTGAGTCATCCCAGGAAAATTATGTATTAGATTGAGGTGAGGATGATTCCTATATGTAAAAAATGTCTTATGGATTGTTTTAGTAAAGTATTAAAACAATACAAATGTGTTTTCTCGGTTTTGAGTATGTCTGTTTTCTTTTTTACTAAAATTAATGTCAATTTTAAATAAAAAGACACAATTGGTGTCATAACGATCACACCATGCATTGGATTGAGGTAAAACTAATTCATACAAATATTAAATTACTTATGGTTCATTTTAATAAAGTATAAAAATAATCTAAATGCATTTTCTGGGTTTTGAGTACATCACTTGTATGTTTTACTAAAGTGTCGTTTTAAACTGGAAACACACACTTTGAGTCATATCGACCACATCATGTGTTTGTTTAATGTGAGACTGATTCCTACATATCAAAAATGAATTATTAGTAATTTTACTAAATTATCAAGACAATATGATCATGTTTTATTGGTTTTTAGTGAGTAACACTTTTGGAACTAAAATGTCAATTTTAAACTAATAGTGGACACTTTGAGCCATACCAAGAACATAGTGTATCAGATTGAGGTGAGTCTGATTATTAATCATAAAAAATGACCTATGGATCTCTTTATGAAAGTATAAAAATAATATTAATTCATTTTCTCAGTTTTGAGTATGTCATTTGTCTTTTTTAATAAAATTAATGTCAATTTTAAATAAAAAGACGCACTTGTAATCATACTAGTCACACCATGCATCAAATTGAGGTGATGCTAATTCCTACACATCCTAAATGACTTATGGAAAATTTTACTAAAGTATAAACATAATATGAATGTGTTTTATTGGTTTTTGAGTACATAACTTGTATTTTTTACTAAAATTTCATTTTAAACTAGAAACATGCATTTTGAGTCATACCGGGCACATCATGTATTGGTTTGACATGAGAATGATTCCTACATGTCAGAAATGACTTATAAATATTTTTCCTAAATTATCAAGAAAATCCAAGATTGTTTTCTTGGTTTTCATTGATTGAAACTTTTTAAATTAAAATTTAAATTTTAAACTGAAAACAGACTCTTTGAGTCATATCAGGAACATCATGTATCTGATTGTAGTGAAGACGGTTCCTAAAAATTAAAAATGTCTTATAGATCATTTTACTAAAGTATAAAAATAATCTAAATGTGTTTACTCAGTTTTGAGTATGTCAGTTTTCTTTTTTACTAAAATTAATTTCAATTTTAAATAAAAGAGAAGCATTGGAGTCATACTAGTCACATTGTGTGTCAGATTGAGGTGAAGCCGATTCCCACACATCCCAAAGTCACAAAAAAAACCCAACTACCCATGTTTCCATGATTTCCATTATATTTATTTATTGAATAGCCAACACTCCATATTGAGTTGATGTTCTTACCTGAAAAATATTTTTCAACTAAGAACATTGACTCAATATGCAGTGTTGGCAGTTTGACGAAGAAAGGAAATGGAAAGCATGGTAACATTGGAAAAAAGGAACTTGTTGTCTCTTTTGTGGATTTTTGTAGATAGTTGAAAGAAAAACATGACTTCCCAAAATATCTTTAAAAAAACTAAATAAGTATTAAATAAAAATGATAAGGAAATTAACTTACAAATAATAGATAAAATAATGACAAAATTAATTAAATGAGTAGTAGGAATTCACCTTTTCATGATGGTTGTATACATGTTTTACCCATTTCCTTATTTTCATTATCTCAGTTTCATCCTTGATGTCCAATCTCTCATGAGCATGAGTAGCTTTGAACAAACCACCCCAACTCGAACAAAATAATCCACTTGTATAAGAAAAAAATCATTATGTGACTGATACTAAGAAAAATAATTTAAACACAAATATAAAATAATACATTAATTCTATGGATAATGATTTTATAATGAAAACATCAAAATTACCTCTATGATTAAGTAGAGACAACATTATTTCTCTTCCTACAAAGGTAGTGGATAAAACTTGAAGGAAAGTGATAAATTACAACATTATAGGGGTGAAAAGGTTTTGAGGGAGAATAATTATATGATGTTTTGGTGAAAAAATGCATAAAAGATGGACATAAATCTTCTAAAATAAATGAAATATATAAGGAATAATGAAAATTAAATCAACGTTTCATTATATAATTTTTCGATAAAATATATAAAGTATATCATAACATTATCTTTACATATTCCTAAAGGGTTTCCTTCATTATAGTCCATTCTTCCACAGGATTGGTAAAATCATCATGTACAGAAGACATTGTCTGCATGAGTAGTTAAAAAATTTAATTTATATTACGTTAATTTAATAGAGAACATATAATATTATGAGGAAAAATAAGTATGTTAAAAAACACTTTTACCTTCTCACTGAACTCTCAATTTCATCCTCAAAGTCCAATCTCTCATGAGCATGAGCATCTTCGAACAAACCACCCCCACCCGAACAAACGAATCCACATGTATAAGAAAACAATTATTATTTGAGTAATACTAAAAAGAAATAAATTAAACATAAATATAAAATAATCCACTACTTATATATAAGTCACATATTCATGCTATATGTGTACATTCTTCCATCAGGTATGTTTCCTATTAATTTCTAAGAGAATCTATATCATCTTATCACTACAAAAAAAGATAATTAGCGGTGGTTTTTTGAAAACTAGCGGTGGTTTAAATCACCACCTAATTTTATAGTAGTGGTTTACAAAATTATCACGTATTTCACGGTTTCTAGTCATTTAGCAGTGTTTTTATTTATTTCATGGTGGTTCTCTTATGCTTCATTTTTGGAACATTTAGTAGTGGTTTTATGTTTATTTAGTTGTAGTTTTATTTTTATTTAGTGGTTTTTTTTATTTTTAAAAAATACTGGTGGAATATAAATAAAATGAAAATAATCACCATTGAACATATGAGTGGCGGTTTGTTTTAGCAGCAGTTTCAATTAACCATAGCTAAAACATATTTTATTTAATGTATTTATTGGTGGTTACTAAAAACCTCTACTAAATTATTATTTTTAATATTTAATAATAAACTGACATGAAATAAACTAAAACATGAATATATGATGAACCCATCATATATATGTCATACATCCACAATCATATATACAAACAACCAAAATTATCATAACCTCAATCACAGTCAAGTAATACATCTGTCAACCAATACCTCAGTCATCAATATATACATATAAAATATGTAAAAAAAAATTTATCTCAATATAAATCCATGTCATGGACTCCACTACATCTATTTACCTCCACATCATATCATCAAGTAAAATCGACCATGTCATCTCATCCACTTTAACAAAAAAGAAAAAAAATATTAAGACAAAACATAATAAATCAGAATTATAGTAGAAAATAAGAATAATTTTTTGGATCATAATGGTTAACCTCATGCCTATTGCTGGCATCTTCCACCTACAATGAAAAGTAGAACATTAAAGAAATTAAATGTGAAATAAAAAAGACACATAATATATTCAGAATTATACACATAAAATTTGTTATATTTTTAATCAAATAGATGAAATTTTAACATAAAAAAATAATATATAATGTAAAACACTTTGAAAACATAAAACTACCTATTTAAGATAAGATTCAACACTTGAAAAATTGAAAAGGGATAAGTAAATATTCTAATTTATTTTTAAAGTGATGTGTGGTGTGCTTGAACATGACTTAAAAAATTAAATACTTTGACATCACAACGTGTCCTATATTTCAAAAACAAATCAAAAATGTTTGTCCAATTATTTCACATCAATATGAGGTCATTTTCTATGGTTTTGACCGTTCCATGCACATTTTAGTGTTTTAAAACACTAAAAATGAATTTACAACCATCACGAGCAAACCATAATTCTAAATGATGTGTCATCGATTCCTAAAGTATCAAAACAATATGAATTCATTTTCTTAGTTTTGAGTAGGTCAATTGTCCTTTTTACTAAAATTGATGTCAATTTTAAATAAAAAGATGCACTCACTAGTGCAGAAAACGTTTTTAACGTCACCATTTTTTACGTCGGTTATATATAACCGATGTGATAATCTGTGAAATGTGGTTTTTTACGTCGGTTATTTTATAACCGATGTAAAAAATGCGGAGAGTAAATTTTTAACGTCAGTTATTTTCATAACCAATGTTAAAAATCGAGCGCGTTTATTTTTTACGTCGGTTATAAATTAACCGACGTAAAAAACCAAAGCGCGGTGTTTTTTACGTCGGTTATCAAATAATCGATGTAAAAAATGAGGTATCTACGAATTTTTTACGTCGGTTATAAAATAACCGATGTAAAAAAAGTGTATTTTGAGGCTTTTTGATGTCGGTTATTTGATAATCGACGTAACAAACCAACCCGCAGAATTTTTTAGGTCGGTTATATTATAACCGACGTAAAAAACTATGATTTCTGATGTGTTTTTTACGTCGGTTATAAAATAACCGACATAAAAAAAGCTGTATCTGATGCATTTATAACGTCGGTTATTATAATAACCAACGTTATAAAACATTTAAAAAATTAACACGCCTCGTGGATTGTCATTTACGATTTTTTGATCGACAGTCTGGCGACTCGTCTCTCTCGCGCGGAAAACCCTAATCGACTCATCGATATCGTTGCATTAAACTCGTTTTTCCATCATTTTTTATCATCTTTATTCTCCTTGGATCTATCATCTCAACTCTCAACACTCAGGTAAGCCTCCCACGAATTTATTTCATTTGTTTTTTTTCCGGATAGTCTATATTTATGCTTTGCGATTTTTTCATTTAAACTAGGTAAGATTCTTCGATTTCGAACCCTCTTACCTCGTTTTGCCATCATCATCTTATTTATTATCCCCATATCTATTAGATCGACTCGCAATATTCAAGTAAGCCTCACCTACTTCTATTTCATTTGTTTTTGTTTCGCAAATGCTCGACATTGATGGTAATTTTTGTTGTCATTGACAACTAATGATCTCATTCACCTATATTACTGAAATTTATATGTAAACCATTTTGATACACCCATTCCGTGTACCAGTGTGATTTATTTTATAAATATATATATGTTTTTTCATGGTGTAATGTTTTTTTGGATCCTTGGTTGTTTTTATTTTGGGTATCACTTTTTGTTGTTCCATAATCTATTTACGTCCCTTATTTTTGTGGACTATTATTAGTCTTCATATTCTATTAAAATCTGATTCATTGCACAATAGAGAATTTTTTACTAGTAGGAGATAAAATTCATGGTTCTCATTTTGAATAATGACATGATACCAAAACTAGTAGCTTGAGGTTAAAATCTATAGATATGACAAAACTAGTAGCTTGAGGTTAAAATCTCATGGTTTTGGGGGGCTGTCAAGAGGGTTGGTGGTTGTCCAGGGGGTTGGGGGCTGTCCAGGGTGTCCATGGAGGTGGGGGGGGGGCAGTCCAGGGGTGTGTGTGGGGGGGGGGGGGGTCCAAGGGGGTGGGGGTGTCGAAGGGGGTGGGGGCTGTCCAAGGGGGTGGGGGGCTGTCCAAGGGGGTGGGGGAATGTCTAGAGGGTTTGGGGGGTTGTCCGGGGGGTGGGGGGATGTTCAGAGGGTTGGGGGTGTCGAGGGGGGGTGTCCAAGGGGGTAGGGGGTGGGGGTAGTGTCCAGGAGGGGTGGGGGGCTGTCCAGGGGTGGGGGATGTCCAAAGGGTTGGAGGGTGTCCAGGGGGGTGTCCAAGGGGGTGGGGGTGGTGTCCAGGAGGGGTGGGGGTGCTGTCTAGAGGGGTGGGGGCTGTCCAGGGGGTGGGGGGCTATCCAAAGGGTTGGGGGGTGTCCAGGGGGTGTCCAGGGGGGTGGGGGGGTGGGGGGATGTCTAGAGGTTTTGTGGGTTGTCCGGGGGAGGGGGGGTTGTCCAGAGGGTTGGGGGTTGTCCAGGGGGGTGTCTAAGGGGGTGGGTGGGTGGGGGCCTGTCCAGAGGGTTTGGGGGGTTGTCCGGGGGTGGGGGGCTGTCCAGAGGGTTGGGGGGTGTCCAGGGGGTGTCCAAGGGGGTAGGGGGTGGGGGTGGTGTCCAGGAGGGGTGGGGGTGCTGTTTAGAGGGGTGGCGGGCTATCCAGGGGGTGGGGGGGGGGGGTTGTCCATAGGGTTGGGGGTGTCCAAGGGGGTGGGTGGGTGGGGGGGGGGGCTTTACAGAGGGTTTGGGGGTTGTCCGGGGGGTGGGGGGCTGTCCAGAGGGTTGGGGGGGTGTCCAAGGGGGTGGGTGGGTGGGGGGGGGGGGGGTGGGGGGGTGTCCAAGGGGGTGGGGGCCTTTCCATAGGGTTTGGAGGTTGTTCGGGGGGGGGGGTGTCCAGGAGGGGTGGGGGTGCTGTCTAGAGGGGTGGGGGTTGTCCAGGGGGTGGGGGGATGTCCAGAGGGTTGGGGGTGTCCAGGGGGGTGTCCAAGGGGGTGGGGGGTGGGGGTGGTGTCCAGGAGGGGTGGGGGTGCTGTCTAGAGGGGTGGGGTGCTGTCCAGGGGGGTGTCCAAGGGGGTGGGGGTGGGGGGTGGTGTCCAGGAGGGGTGGGGGTGCTGTCTAGTGGGGTGGGGGATTTCTAGGGCATGGGTTGTCTAGGAGGGGTGGGGGGCTTTCCAAGGGTGTGGTGGTGTCCATGGGGTGTCTAAGGGGGTGGGGGTGGTGTCCAGTGGGTGGGGGGGGGGGGGGTTGTCCAAGGGGGTGGTGGTGTCCAGGGGGTGTCCAAGGGGGTGGGGGATAAGTGTCAATTGGGATTGACTACTGCATCATGGTTTCTGAGATTATGACATGATGATTGTGCCGTGATGATTGGATTTACATTGTGATTTTCTCCATCTAAATTTTTATTTTAAATTTGATTTGATTCTCAGGTTTACTCCATTTTCTCCAATTTTCTATCAACCATTGTAGGCCCCATGGTTTTATTTGATTCAATGGAATTTAAAAATATTATATCTAACTATATTTTGTTTTTAAAATAATATTCAAGAATATTTTTTTAAATACGCATAGATTTGTTTTATATTTCAAAATTGTTTTACATTCAAATTATGATTTTTCTCATATAAACATATATTTGTCTTATCTTAAATATATATATAATTTTGATATTTGTTATAGGTAATAATGAGTCGAATTTGTATTATGGAACATTGAATGAGCAATGAATATGAGGAAGGTGTTGATGCCTTTTTGGAATTTTCTAAACAAAATGTTCCAAGTAGTGACATTTTTTTCTGTCCATGCCTGAAATGTTTGAATATGAAGAAGTTGAAAAGTATAGAGATAAAAGATCATCTGATTTGTCGTGGTTTTAATCCGAGTTACAACCCTTGGATTTGGCATGGTGAAACTAGACGGAATTTCACTGATGATGATGATTCGCAAGATGGTAACTCTGATGGAATTGAAGAAATGATTTGCAATATTGTAGTAGAAAAAATTGAGATAGAATCGACAGTTGCACGTCTATATGGTGATGCTAAAAAACCATTATATCCTAGTTGTACAGATTTTATGGTTTTTTCGGTGGTGTTAAGATTGATTAAACTGAAGGTGAAACATGGATGGAGTGACAGAAGTTTTACAGAGCTGCTACAATTGATGAAAGACATTCTTCCAAAAGATAACGATCTTCCAGATTCACATTATAAGGCCAAGAAAATATTATGCCCAATGGGATTGGGATATAAGAAAATACATGCCTATCTGAATGAATACATTATATATAGGAAGGAATATGAATTTCTGTCAGAGTGTCCTAAATGTGGGACATCACAGTATAAGGTGAAAGAAAAATAACAGGCTGATGTAGAGATTACAAAGATCCCTTCAAAGTTATTTTGGTATCTTCCTATAATTCATCGTTTCAAACGTTTATTTGCTAATTCACATGATGAAAAAAGGTTAAGATGGCATGCTGATGAGCGGGTATGTGATGGAAAAATACGTCATCCAGCTGATTGTCCACAATGGAAGAAAATTGATGCGTAATATTCTACATTTGGAAATGAAATTAGAAATCTTATAATAGGTTTGTGCACAGATGGAATAAATCCATACCGAACCCTCAGTAGCACACATAGTTCATGGCCTATTTTATTGGTAATTTACAAGCTCTCTCCTAAATTTTGTATGAAGCACAAATATGTCATGTTGAGTATAATGATCTATGGTCCAAAGCAACCCGACAATGATATTGATGTTTACTTGTCACCGTTGATTGATGATTTGAAACTGTTATGGGCTGATGGTATTAGGGTGTATGATTCTTATAAAATGGAATATTTTCAACTACATGCAGTGCTTCTATTCACTATAAATGACTTCCCAACATATGGAAATTTGTCTGGATATAGTGTTAAAGGGCATAAAGAATGTCCAATTTGCGAACAATAGACATCATATTGTCAATTGCATCATGGGAGGAAAATAGTGTACATGGGTCATCGAAAGTTTTTGCCTATGGATCACCCTTATAGAAGACTAAAAAAGGAATTCAATGGATCACAAGAATTTGATACTACTCCAAAACCTTTATCCCCTGATCTATATTTTGAGAGGGTGAAAAACCTTGATGTGATATTAGGAAAGACACAGAAATATGGTAATGATAGACATATGTCGAAGAAAAGGTCAATATTTTTTGAGCTACCATATTGGAGGTATCATGAAGTTAAACATAATATTGATGTCATGCACGTGAAGAAGAATATCTGTGATTTTTTGATTGGAAAATTGTTATATATTAAGGGAAAGACAAAAGATGGGTTGAATGCAATATTAGACTTACTATCAATGGGAATATGTTTGGAGTTAGCTCCCACTCCTAAAGGAAGATGAACATTTCTTCCCCCGGATTGTCATACATTATTGAAGAGGGAGAAAATTAGGTTTTGTTAGTGTCTTCATGATATCAAAGTGCCTCAAGGTTATTCTTCAAATGTAAAAAATTTTGTCTCATTGAAGGAATTGAAGTTGATAGGTATGAAATCACATGATTTTCACGTCATGATGCAACAAATTCTACCAGTTGCATTGCGTGGAATATTTCCCATCTATGTCAGCAAGACTATAATGAAGTTGTGTTATTTTTTCAATTCAATTTGTAACAAGGCGATTGATGTGAATGCTTTGAACATTTTGGAAAAGGATGCAATTTTTATACTTTGTCAATTGGAAATGTATTTTCCTCCAACTTTTTCTGATATAATGGTGCATTTAATGATTCATCTAGTTCGAGAAATAAAGATTTATGGACCTGTATATCTTCATTGGATGTATCCTTTTGAAAGGTATATGAAAATATTAAAGGGGTATGTTAAGAATCCATATCGACCTGAAGCCTCCATTATTGAAAAGTATATTTCTGAGGAGGTAGCAGAGTTTTGTATGAGCTACTTGGCTGCAGTGCAACACATAGGTTTGCCTCCATCTCGCCATGAACGAGTTAATAATGAGGGAAAGGGGATTCATGTCTTGAAATATAAATCATTGTCAGATGAACATATAAAGAAGTTAGAATCATACATCTTAAATAACATAGATGATGCTCAACCATATATCACATTGCATATTAATGAGTTGAAACAATGTCATCAAAAGAAGAAAGAAATGTGGATTTTGAATGAGCACAACAAAACTTTTTTTTCATGGTTTAAAAAGACATTTCTTGGTAGATCAGATGTATTAGAGACATTAAAATGGATAGTGGGTGGTACATGTTTAAATGTGATAACATGGTCCAGTTATGACATTAATGGCTATACATTTCACACGAAAGCTCAGGACAAAAGAAGTGCAGTTCAGAATAGTGGTGTATTGGTGTTTGCAGAAGCAATGCATTTTTCGAGTGCTAAGGACAAAAACCCAATTTATGTATCAAGTGCATATTATGTAGTGATTGAAGATATATGAGAGGTTGATTACTTTAAAATTAAAGTTCATTTTTTTAACTGTAAATGGTTTATCGGTAACAATAGTGTCAGACACGATGAATTTGGAATGACACTTGCTAATCTGAATAGATTGGAAGACGCAGATGATTCTTTTATAATGGGAACACATGCAAAACAAATTTTCTATCTAGTAGATCAATCAGATATGCAGTGGACTGTTATTTTACAAGGGAAAAAATATGTTGGTGAGAATGAACTTGATGAAGATACTGATTTATGTGAGATCCCTACTTCCATGGAAAGATTAACAGAACATAATGATGAGCATGTTGAAGACATGGTTTGTGCCATAAGGAATGATCACGATGAAGGAATTTGGGAAACAATCCATTTGTACATTCCTAAAATTACAGGTAACATATTTTTATTTCTTTTTTACATTTATTTTTTTCATAAAATGTTAGATATTGTAAGTTTTTTCTTTATTAAAACATGTATTAAAACAAAATAAGTATAAGTTTTTGTTTGTTTTAAGTTTGTTTAGTTTACTTTATCATGTTTACCATCACATGAATTATATATCTATTATTTTTGTTCAGTGACAATTACTTTACCATGTTTACCAGGTTTACCATGTTTACCATGTTTACTATCTTGACCATCTTGACCATCTTTAACATTGTTTAACATACTTACCATATTAACAATATTTACTATTACGTAACTTAGTACACTTTTCTATTTTCTGATTACAGTAGTATTAAAATATTTGAATTTTTATATTTGTGAACTAATATTTGTTTTTTTATTTGAAGGATAATGATAGATCATTCAGTTGATCAACCACATGATTCTGGAGATGAGCATATTGGTCATACCTCTGGGGAGGAACATTCACATGCTCCTCTTGATGTTCCCCAATCTTCCTCATGTGCTCCTTTTATGACAAATAGTTAAAAGGTTGTTAAACATGGGTGCACACATTTACCAAAATTAGCACTTGACCATACGCAGTATCAGAGGATACTGGTTGAGTTTGATGATGATGATATTCCTAGAGGTCCAAATGCAAAAGATTTTAAGAGTTTTGTATCAACTCAGGCTAAGAGAAAAGTAAGCATTCTGTATGATGACTGGAGAAGTGTGGATAAAGTGATAATCTATCAGTTATGGGAGATGATTTTGGTAAGATCTTTTGCTATTGTTTGACTATTATTTAAATGTTTCTAGTATATATAATATGTTTAACCTCTTATTTATCAGATGAAATTTGATATTCCTGACACTAGAGGAGTCAGGAAGAAATGATTATTGTTGGCTGCCAGGAGATGGAGGGATTTCAAATCAACCCTCTCATCTGATTTCATTTATGGTCATAGGAGTCATGACAATCCATGTCGTATATATCCTTTTATAGATGAAGACACATGGAGACAATTTTTTGAAAGTAGAAGAAAAGAGTCATTTTTGGTAAGGGAAATGTAAAATTTTATAACCTTTCTTATATAAATGATTTTATTAATGTTTTGTTAATGATTTCTTATTTTTAATTTACAGAAAATAAGGAAAACTCATCAGGAGATCCAATCTAAAAATGTATACCCTCATAGTTTATCTCGGGGAGGGTATGCATTTTTGGAAGAACAAATGATGGCGGAAAAATTTCAAACAACTAAGAGATGAGTCTTCAAGCTCTGGAGAGGTGGCCCCTCCATCCCCTCCATCTAGACATGAAAAATGGAAGAGAGCTCGGATGGGCAAAAAAGTTCAATATCTTTCAGAATAATCGAGAATTGTAACTAAGAGGATTGTAAGATATATATTTTATTTATTTAAGTTAAATATTTTCTTCATATAATTTCAATCATTACAGAAATGTTCAATTAATTAATAAAGGACTCTCTTGAGGAGCAGAGTTCACAGGGGGCATTTATAGCTACTGGGAGGCAAGATATTTTATCTATAGCATTGGGAAAGCCCGAACATCCTGGTCGTGTAAGAGGATATCTGGCAGGTGTATCGGTAAGAAAAGTGTTGCCACGTTCTTCAACTTATAACGTTGAGGGGGTTTGTAAAAAAAATAGAATCCTTGGAGGATGAAGTTCATAATATTAATGTGACGATGGAGGAAAAGATTAGAGCGTCGGTATAGTCTATGTTTGCAGACATGCAAAGACAATTTCATACTGCAGCTCCCACTCCCCCACCTCAGCCTGCGGACCCCATTTTTTATCCTACTCCTCCGCCGCAGCTTCCTACTTATTGCGAGTTGTATGTTGATGATCACATCATATAGTTTCATATGGGTCTGTATATTGTATAGGATATACAATTCATCATCAACAATTAGAGGTAGAGAATCAGAGGGTCACTGTACAGGATATTATAGATAGATCAGCTCGAGTACCATTACCTACAGATGAGGTGACGACAGTTGGACATAGTATCGACCATTTTTTAATTTGTCCATCCAGAATTCTTCGACTCATTACCATAGATGTATGAATGTTATATCTTTTATTTTATTTTTTTATTAAAGTTTTTTTATCATTTTAAAACTAATATATTTTTCTATTTATTTTTACAGGAATACTTCAAAGGTAAAGAAATATTGTATAGACAACAACAAAGACAAATGGATATGACATCAGATACAGATTCTAGTAGTCTCAAAATATTGTCAAGATATTCAAATTTGTTGGTGGGTCATTATGAGTTTCCAATAGAAGATCATGTTTGTGGACGTGCAATAAGTGTGGGGATTATGAAAACTGATATCATGGAGCTTGTTACTAGAGATAAGTTGGGAATCAACGTGGTGCAAATTTTTTCCATGTAAGTCTTAACACCTTTTCCCTGCGTTATATTTATTAAAAATGTATACTTATGTCTGTTTTTTATTATGTATCTTTATAAAATTTGTGAGAGGAATGAGCTGACAGATGTATATGGATTCATGGACCCGCAATTGATTTCCCATGAAGCATGTGCATTGGATGAGGAACAAAGAATGCTTTATATTTCTGAAAGACTTGAAAAGAATATAGTCACACAATTTTGGATGATGCCTTTTTGTGAGAGGTATGAAACACAAATATATCAAAGAGTTCGTTATCTTTTAACATAAAAAACCACTAACCTTAAATTTCCTTTTATCAGTGATCACTGCCTGTTAGGGGTTTTTTTCCCAAGGGAGAAAACACTTTATTGGATATTCTCTGTCCATGATGATGTGCGGGAAAGTTTTAAGAATATATTGGAAAATTAAGTTTTAATTTCTCAATAGTTTTATATATTATAATGAATTTTAAATTTACCCCATTCATATTATTTTCTAACAGGGCATGGGTCTACTTTTGAAAAAACACAAATAAAAGGAGTGCAAAGATCAAATATGTAAATGCGAAGGTAAATATCCATTTATAATTTGTACTTTTTGATTTATTACATAAAAATAATATATTGAATTTACACTTATTCAAATAGAATTGTCATGAACAACAAGGTGTCATCGAATGCAGATATTATATGTTAAGATTTATGTATGAAATAATAACAACTGGGACAGTTGTGAATTTTGACCTGGTAAGATTTCCTCTTAAACTTTGCCATAATATTTCATTTTGATTTATTCATTATACACATTAACTAATATCCTTTTAATTTGTATCTTTTTGATGACCCTCAACCCTATACTGCTGAAGACATCAAACACTTACAAGTGGAGTGGTCAAATTATTTTATAGGTTTGACTGAATTTTAGTTGTTTGTAATGTAAAATGTAATTTTGAATATTGTCATTATAATTGTGTATTTGGTAGTCATTTAGGTTGGATTTAGTTTTTTTTTGAAGTTGACAGTGTAAGTTTTGAATGTTATATATGTGAATGTTTAATTTTTCTATACTTCTTTTTTTGGTCTACTTATGATGGTTTTTCTAGTATGGATTCTGGTTTGGGGGGGAGGGGTTCCAAGGGTGTGGGGAGTGTTCAGTGGGGCGGGGGGGGGGGGGGGTGTCCAGGGGTCTGGGAGGGATTTCCGGTGGGGTGGGGGGTCTTGGGTGTCCATGAGAGTGGGTGGGCAGTTCAGGGGGGTGGAAGCATTTCCAGGAGGGTGGAAGGGCTGTCCAGGGGAGTGGGAGGTTGTCCAGGGGGTGTCCAGGGGTGTAGGGGTGTCTTGTGGGGTGAGGGGGGTTTTTAGGGGTGGTGGGGGGGTTATCCAGTGGGGGGGTTCCAGGGTGTCCATGGGGACGGGGGGGGGGGGGGCAGTCCAGGGGTGTGGTGGGGGCTGTCCAGTGGGTTGAGGGGGTTCTGGTCTGTTTTTTGTAACTTTTTGGTCTATTTCAAGGGTGTGGGAGGGCTTTCCAGGGATGTGGGAGTGATGTCCAGGGGGTGGGGGGTCTAAAATAGGGTGGGGGGATGTCCAGGGGGTGGTGGTGATGTCCAGGGGTGTGGGAGGGAGTGTCCAGGGGTGTGGTGGGGGAAGTCTAGTGGGGTGAGGGGGTTCTGGTTTGTTTTTGGTAACCTTTTGGTCTGTTTCAGGGGTGTAGGAGGGCTGTACAGGGGTGTGGGAGTGCTGTCCAGGGGGTGGGGGGGGTATACATGAGGGTGGGGGTTGTCCAGGGGTGTTTGGGGTTGTCCAGGGGGTCGGGGGGCAGTCCAGGGGTGTGGTGGGGACTATCCAATGGGGTGGGGGAGGGCTGTCCAGGGTGTGGGGGGGTATACATGAGGGTGGGGGGTTGTCCTGGGGTGTTTGGGGCTGTCCAAGGGGTCGGGGGGCTGTCCAGGGGTGTGGTGGGGGCTGTCAAGTGGGGTGAGGGGGTGAGGGGGTTCTATTCAGGAGGGTGGGGGGGGTTGTCCTGGGGTGTTTGGGGCTGTCCAGGGGGTCGAGGGGCAGTCCAGGGGTGTGGTGGGGGCTGTCAAGTGGGGTGAGGGGGTGTTGTTCAGGGGGTGGTGGGAGGGCTGTCCAATGGGGTAAGTTTTAAATGTTATCAATGTAAATGATTAATTTTGCTTTAGTTCTTGTTTTGATCTACTTCTGTTTTTGTGGTATGAATTCTTGATTTGGTTTCTGGTTGTTTCTGGGAGAGAGCAGAGGACTGCATTCGATTTTTTAAAAAAAAATTGTCTCTCAGGTCAGTTATTTTATAACTGACGTGATAAAGGAATCAGGAAGGGTTTATCACGTCAGTTTTTTGAATAATTGACGTGATAAACACCTGTGGAATGGTTTATCACGTTGGTTATTTAATAACTGATGTGATAAAAGGCCTAGGAAATGGTTTATCACGTCGGTTATTAAATAACCGATGTGATAACCCCCCCTCGGACTGGTTTAGCACATCGGTTATTATATAACCGACGTGATAAACAATTTCCCAGGGGTTTATCACATCGGTTATTAAATAAACGATGTGATAAACCATTTCCCAGGGGTTTATCACATCAATTATTAAATAACTTACGTGATAAACATCCCTCGCACGGGTTTATCACGTCGGTTATTATATAACCGACGTGATAAACCCCCCCCCCCCCGGTTTATCACGACGGTTATATAATAACCGACGTTATAACCCCCCCCCCCCCCAGTTTTTTCACGTCAGTTATTAATTAACTGAAGTGATAAAAACCATGATGTTATATTTTTTACATTGGTTTTTAAATAAACGACGTAAAAAACTTTATTTATAACGTCGTCCGTATTAACGTCGGCTAAAAACCGACGTAAAAAATGAAAAATAACCGACGTAAATAACGTTTTCTGCACTAGTGACTTTGAGCCATACTGGGAACATCATGTATCAGATTGAGGTGAGGTTGATTCCTACACATCAAAAATGACCTATGGATCATTTTACTAAAGTGTCAAAACAATCTGAATGTGTTTTCTCGGTTTTGAGTAGGTCATTTGTCCTTTTTACTAAAATTGATGTCAATTTTAAATAAAAAGATGCACTTGGGGTCATACCGGTCACACCATGTGTTAGATTGAGGTGAGGATAATTACTACACATCTCAAATAAATTATGGATCATTTTATTAAAGTATCAAAACAATACGAATGTGTTTTCTTGGTTTTAAGTATGTCACATTTTTTTACTAAATTTTCATTTTAAACTGGAAACATGCACTTTGACTCATACCAATCACATCGTGTATCGGTTCGACATGAGACCAATTTCTACATGCCATAAATGGATTATGAATCGATGTTATAAATTATCAATAAAATCAGAGCATGGTTTCTTAGTTTTCAGTGAGTGACCGTTTTTGTACTAAAATATTGATTTTAAACAGATAATGGACACATTGAGTCATACCAGGAACATCATTTATCGGATTGAGGTGTGGTTGATTCCTACACATCATAAATTACTTATGGATCATTTTAATAAAGTATAAAAACAATATGAATATGTTTTCTTGGTTTTGAGTAGGTCATTTTTCCTTTTTACTAAAATTGATGTCAATTTTAAATAAAAAGACACACTTGGGGTCATACCGGTCAAACTGTGTGTCAGATTGAGGTGAGTCGGAATCCTACACATATCAAATGAAATATGGATCATTTTAATAAATTATAAAAACAATATGAATGTGTTTTCCTGGTTTTGAGTACGTCACTTGTCTTTTTTACTAAATTTTCTTTTTAAATCGGAAATAGGCACTTTGACTCATACCGATCATATCATATATCGGTTCAATGTGAGACTAATTACTACACATTAAAAATGACTTATGAATTGATTTAATAAATTATCAAGAAAATATGAGTGCATTTTATTGGTTTTTAGTGAGTGTCACTTTTTGAACTAAAATGTCGATTTTAAACTGATAATGGACACATTGAGTTATATCGGGCACATCGTGTATCAGATTGAGGTACAGTTTATTCCTACATATCAAAAATGACTTAAAGATAATTTTATTAAATTATCAAAATAATCATAAAATTTTTTCTCAGTTCTGAGTATGTCAGTTGTCTTTTTTACTAAAATTAATGTTAATTTTAAATAAAAATCATCACTTAGAGTCATACCAGTCACACCGTGTGTCAGATTGAGATGTGTATGATTCCTACACATCCAAAAGTCTCAAAAAAATTCTAACTACCAATGTTACCATGATTTTCATTTTATTTCTTTATTTAATTTCCAACACCGTATATTGAATTGATGTTATTAGCTGAAAAACCTTTCTCATTGTTAAAAAAAGAGCAGAGGAAGATTGTGTGCCCATTATATCACGAGAAGTCACCATAATGAGAACATGATCTTCCTCTACTCTTCTATCCCACAACAACAAGAAATGTTTTTCAGCTAATAAAATTGAATCAATATTCAGTGTTGGCAGTTTGACAAAGAAAGACAATGAAAATAAAAATCACGGTAACATTGAAAAAAAAACATTTTATCACTTTTGTACCTTGTTGTAGATAGTTGAAAGAAAAATATGACTTCCCAAAATATCTATGAAAAAAACTAAACAATTATTAGATAAAAATGATAAGGAAATTAACTTACAAATAGTAGATAAAATGATGATAATATTAATTATATAAGTAGTAGGAATTCACCTTTCCATGATGGTTGTATGCATTCTTGATACATTTCAGTGTTTCCATTATCTCAGTTGCAGGCTCAAGGTCCAATCTCTCATGAGTATGAGAAGCTTTGAATAAACCACCCCAACTCAAGAAAAATAATCCACCTATATAAATTATATTTTACAAAACATATAAAATAACCCCTTAAACTAATTTTGTGTGTGTTAATCCTTCATTTTTATGAATTTAATGTAATGAAATTTATAATCATGATAAAACCAACATTTAAAATACAATATTTTATATATTAGAAAACTATTTTCTATAGAAAAATGATATTTTTTCTAATATTTTTTCTTAATATTATAATTCATTGATTACTAATAAAATGTGTGTTAAGATAATCATATATGTTTGTAAACATCATTATAGTGTCATTATTTTAAATATACCAATCTAATTTATTAGTTAAATGTTAAAAAACATTAATAAAACAATTCATCGAAAATAATTTTTTTATTATTATCATGGTCATCAACATTAATCACATTAATCAAAAATTTATTCCCCAAAAAGACACTATAATTATTACATAAAATGATAATATTTATCAAAAATAAAATATACAATTTATGGATATAATTTCAATTAGTGAAGAAAAATAATTTTTTAATTTAATCAACTAAATCAATATTTTGATTATAATATTATATATTTTTGAAAATTTATATACAAGTGTTTTATAAATACAAAAAAGTATATATTTTTTGATTTATTATATATATAATTTTATAATATAAAAAGTTTTCAAAAAAATTTAATTCATTCTTCCATTACAGTAACTAGTATTTCCCCCAATGCAATCACATGAGATTAGATTTTTTTTTTATTTTTAAAAATAATGTGCTGAGTATGAATTAAAAAAATTAAAAGAATAAATAGTAAACATGGAATGAAACTATGAGATTAAAATAATAAATAGTAAACATGGAATGAAACTATGAGTTGAGTGAGTGAAAAATCCACAGTGATTATATCTATGCAATTCTAAAGTTAGGAAAAACGTGAAACCATATAGTAGCATGTATGTAAGGGTATTAAAATTAGTTCCTTCAATGAAACATATCAATAATTAATGATGGTCATGGATTTAAAAAGCATATACAAAATATCTTCTTGGCATTAACCATAAAGACTTCAACTGAAATTTTTGGATATGAAAAAAACTATACCTGAATTGAAATATCCCTGATGAATTAATAATAAGAATCGCAAAAGTCCTCTTGAAATATGATTTTTTTGAACTTTTACTTACACATGGAATTATAGAATAGGAAAGTCTAAGCCATGTGTCTTTCCGGACCCTGTCTCTATAGCTCTAACATCCTATACCTCAATCCAAAAAAAATTAATATCAAACAAAACCAATTTTTGTTCAAAAATGAATATTTCATATCAATGAAAAATTGAACAAGTAAAGATTCAATGAATTAAAGAATGATATATATAGTTAGAGTAATTCAAACATTACTTTATTAATGGTTCAAATGAAAATGACAAGAAAGTTTTGTATAATTAAGCAATATTATAATTATGGTATTTTAAAGATTTATATTACTTCACAATATTTTTATCTTGATATAAAGTGATGAAATTGTCAAATTATAAATATATTTCATTATTGAATGGACATGGTTGAATAAAACAAAAAAATAACTCAAATTGAAAAATAATTAATCCATAACATGCTCAGGGAGTAATTTTCATCTTATAATTTGAAAATTCAAAACTCATTTCAATATCTAGTGGAATTATAATTGAATCTCAATTATGGCATTACATGTTTATGATAAACTATGAAATTTCGGAATGACAAGTAGAGATAGTTATAACTTTTCAACACACAACACAAACCACCTCAGGTGATCAAAAATATTATCTAAGGGGCATGTTGAAGGATACAAATAGTAACTTGTTTTCATTTGGGAGGGGAGAATAAAATACATAATGACATCAAACAATGTTGCAAAAAGTATTAATGATTTTTATTTGAATAATCTGTGACTTATTAAACATAATTTTCATCAAATAGGCATGATGATAATTTAGAATTATTCATGAGTTTCCTAAGTGTGTGATTTTAATCTTGTATTACCATATAAATGATGTGAATCCTAATTACAGTGTTGGATAACCAAATATGTTTTTTCATATGAATCATTTTCGTATTCAAAAAATTAGTTTCATACTCTCTCATGGAAAATTCTCATAATCCATAAATAAACTACAGAGTGATTAAAAAAAATTATATCAATTATAAATTTTATAATCCAAAATTAAAATATATATTTATTACACAATAAATAAATCATAAAGGATGATCTTATAACCTCAATAAACATTCATCGAATTGAAGCATATGTACTGCATTAATTTTGTAATAAAAATATAGAGTGATTATGAAATAATGATAACAGGGTCAAACTATAATAAAAAAATCACAAATCATTGATTATCAAATGAAAATTAGAAACTGCATAATCCAATATAAGATATTGATTTATTAAAAAAATATTAATTAATATATATGGAAAGTTAAATAAAAATTAATGGAATGAATTTTACTGATTAATAAATTTTAATATAATATCATGTATACATAAAAATCAGAACTAAATAGAGAAATTATAAGCCAATAACTCCTTTGAGAAATAATAGATTTAGGTTTATTATGGGAAGGAGGATGAAACCTTTAAGGGGGGTATGTGTTGCTGTCGAGGAGGGGATCAGAGCCAGGGGAGGGAGGTTGGAGGGGGTAAAGTTTATGTCGTTGGCATGCTAGCCAGAGAGGAGGTTAGAGGGGGGAAGGGTCACGGGGGTTGGGGTCCGGGGGAGGGGTTGGGTGTTGTGGGCTTGGGGTTGCAGGATCACGGTCGCCATTGGGAAGAGGAGAAGAGGAGGGGTGGAGTGAAAAGGGGGTTTAAGGCTCAGGGTTTCTTCAAAGGAGAGGAGATGAGGAGGGTTGGGGAAAGGGGGTCGTGATCTCGGGGTTTCCACTGAGGAGAGGAGAGGAGGTCGAGGGAGGTGGGGGGGGGGGGAATAGGTCTCTTAGAGGGAGTAGGGGAGGGGGAGGGGTTATGGTTTTTTAAAAAATTTAGCGGTGATTTAATTTAAACTTCCTCTAATTGAAAACATAAAAAAAATATTGTGTCAATTCTATGAAACCACCGCTATATTATTATTTTTTAACCATATTTATTTCGCAGTAGTTACTAGAACCACTACGAATAAACCATTGATAACCATATATTTTCTTATAGTGTATGAATATGAGTATTTTCAATAGTTATAGTATTACTGGAAAAATAAAAATACACAAAGTATTAATAAATATTTTTAATGAAATAATAATTATCTTCAAAAATACCAATTCTGGGATGCTAATGTGTTGATGGAATATGATCTCTCTCATAAATTTAAAAACATAATAACCACAATATTTTCCTTTTTTGATTTCATACACTGTAGAAACATTGAAAAAAATAAGTAATTTGTTTTGATATGTGTTTGGATGGTAAAATCTTATTATATATACCCCGATACTTGTCAACTTGTAGAACTTGTCGGGCTCCTTGTGCACATGGGATGTCCTCATTCCATGAATTTCACAATATTTAAACACCACCCTATTATAATAGAATTCTCATTAAAACATAATATAAAATATATAACTTGAATTTTAGTTCTAAAATGTTGGATATAGTGTTTTACAAATTTACAAATTCCATTATGTGTGGTTGGTTTGTAGGGTATCAATGCAGTGAATCCCAGAAATAAATTTTTAGAGTATCCAAATTGACCGTAATGCATATCCAATGTTGCCTAAAAACTCAAAAATGAATAATTAATGAAATAAATGAAAATATATTTGATATGATTAAATTGTATATTTTTACCCATGTATCATTGTTATTAATATGAAATTGTCATTCGTAAGTTTTCTTTCAAATTATTTGGCCAATTTTTCCACAATTTCACCCATTTTTTATTCTATTTATTTTTTTTCTATAGAAGTGACATGAGGACTAATGAGTCAAAATTTTTGGTCATGGGTTAATCCCTTTAATTGGTATTCATATATATTCATGTAAAGAACATGAAATGTGTTTAGCCATAATTAATATAGTATATCAGCTATTGGAAAAAAAAATCATGAAAACACACCTCATGTATAAATTTAAAACTAAGACTCATAGCCGTTCATACTTGAGGATTTAATTTATATTCACAAGAATAATGTAGTCTATAATGTCCTCTCCATACATTTGTTCCTCAAAATCAACTATGTGATAACTAATATTTTATAACTTTGTATCTGCATGACCCTTCAATATTAGTAAATATGGATATTGAACGTGAAGGGTAAAGGTTCTTTCAAAATATCTTATAAATTGGTTGGTTGATCCTTTAGATGTTTTTGAGTCAAACTTTCATTTCATCCCTTAACTTTGTCCATTTGTAATAACATTCATCAGTTCAGAACTTTTTTCATTAATGGTTAAAGGTTTAATATGAAAAATAAAATGGAAATAAATACCTCCTTATCGACATGTTTTTTACAAGATCTGATGGTCATGCTATGAATATTCCAATAGCTTGGTCGACTGTATGAATGTCTGCATCATCAAGTGGAACTTGTAGCTCGATGCTCAACTCATGAGCTATGGTAATCCCCACTTTCACATGAACTTTTGGAAGTGGTCTGTTGTGTATACTATCTTCTTGGATATTTAACACAGTAGCCCTTATAACAAGGTGATGGTTGGGTGTTGATAGATATAATCACTTCCATTTTCACCCTATAGAATATTAGTACAGGAGAGGTATAAGTGTCTTTCTAGTTCACATTTCATAGAAAAAATTATTAGAATATTGATTATATCATATAATATAGATCTTTGAGGGGAATGGATCACCTCAAAGCTAGTGGGGGTGGGGTGGGATCTTCACAAAATGGTTGTTCTTGAGTTTTTTCTACTCTTTAATTCCCCCTATAACATTTTCTAGAAATTCAGTCTGTCGATGAAATTTTTCTTCAAGGGTAGATAATCTTTATTTTATACATACAATTTATTTATCTTTATACTCCTATTTTTTCCTCAAAATATGTTTGGGGTGTCACCCCAAAACCCGTACCTCTGACGTGGTCATACTATTTTGGCTACTTCAAGGCCACCGATAGTGGGTGTTCATCTAATATAGGTGTTGATGATTCTCATATCTAATTTGGATAGAAAATATAATAAAATAAGTAATCATTTTTATATAATAGATATTTAAAGAATTTTTTTTTATTATGTATACTTACTCATGTTTCCTACACTTTTAGTGTGTTTTCATCTATTAGTATCCCATATTTATTTACATGTGCCTCCTTCCATAGTACATAACGTGAGATGAAAGTGGCTTTGGATCAGGATTCATCAATATACATATAAATAGAGGAACATAATTATGTTGTTGTTTCATTTCACATAGAATTATTATGATGGATTTAAAATACGCACTGTTTTTTTCAAGTGAAGCATACCCCATCCTTGATTTATGATAAGGGTACATTGGGTTTGTTGCCAGTTCCTTATTTTCAGCACTCAGTTGTTGTTTCATAAATAAAAAATTTTCAATCAATGTGATGAATACACGTATTTTCAAAAAATTTACCTAAAAAGACATATCTACATGATGGCCAGTAAATGCATCCCATGTTTCTTGGCTTATCAGGTGTGCATACATAAGCGGTGGGTGTGGGTTTATTTTCCCTTCAGCATCTGTAAGATAAAATCTCATTATAATTGTGTGAAATCCTCTATGAATCCTTCTAACAAGAATTAGTAATATTTATTTTGGGATTCATCTACTATAAATGAACTCTGCAAGGGATGATGAAGAGTAAATCAATGTTTCATTATTTTATTTTTTAGTAAAATAAAGAAAGGATTTCATAATTTTATTGTAATCTCTTACCAAATTAGTGCCTTAATCATGTGAACAACATGGTGAAATGAATATACATCAATCAGAACATGTTTCTGAGTGATGAGCCTAATGTAACTACTAAACATGTCCTTATTTGGGTTAACAGGCAGGCTACACACATTCCAACCAACCTAAAATTTGATGTGTTTTTCTTTTCACCTTAATAATTTTTGCTAAAACTATCAAACTACGATGCTCCTATTTTTTCTAAATCATTGTTTCTTCACCATCTACCATACCCTCAGATTCAACATCATTAATATGTTGTTTCTCTGGATTGGTAGCACCAACATGTGAAAAAGGTTTTTGTTCCTTTTCACTGGGAGCAACAACAGGTTGAGAAACCTATTGTTCCTATGGATTGTGAGTATCAACACATGTAGAAGTCATTATCTACAAAAAAGTTGTTTAATATTTAATTTATATTATATAAATGCATTAGTGAATAGAAAATAACATGAGGTAATGCTATGTATATTACAAAAAATATATAACCTGATTATTGAACTCTTTTTTAAAGGTTGAAGGGATTTGACCCCTATATCGAGTATCCAAATCACTTAATTATTGTCTCATATGATATAAAAACCCATGTATACATTGGGAACATTGAAAAATGATTGCTACATACTAATGAAAGTTTCATCCTCAGTTGAAATTTCATCTGACCCTTTAGTAGTTTTGGTCGATAACAGAACAATTGATAACTTTTGGTTTATCGTATCTGGAACATAAAATACTTGTACTACCATTGATTACATTATAAATGGTTCATCTTTGTTCCCTTCCTTATTAAAATCCACTTTCATGAATCCCAATTCATTTATTTTAACATCACTCCTATTATCAACCCACTTGCATTGAAAAATTAGCACTTAGGATGTTGTATAATCTAACTCTCGTATTTGTTTGATGATTTCAAAGTATGATATATTCACATAAATTAGATTTATATTCTTAGTACCAAAATCATGCATCGATTCAGCCACAAGTATAACTCTACTATTTTCCATGGTACTACCTTCATCATGTTCGTTTGTATAGAACATATAACCATTAATTACATAACCATTATAAGATAATACATACACACTTAGTTCTCTTGATATCCATTGAAGTCGTTCTGAAGTTGAATCTGTATTTTCATCCGACTCCTTAAAAATATGATATCAAAACCATCCTATAAACTATTGATTATGTATATTTGATATCCATCTTTTAGCCCTTTATGGATTCAAATGCCTAATAATTTCTTTATGGGTTTCAACATATGGGGAAGCCTCTAAACTATTATGAAAAATGTAAAGGTGGGTCTGCTCCCGATCTATAATTTTGATTGTGACAACATATCTTCTAAAACTTCCTTCACACACAAGATGCCTAGTGTGATGAGATTTTAGCAGACCAATGATTTCCACACCAGACAGGTAGTCAGTACATAATTCAATGGCTTCCTTAATAATATATCGCTCTGCAATACAACCCTATGGTCGACTTTGGTTTTTTACATACCCTTTCAAAATATTCATATATCGTTCAATGAGGTATGACCATATATAATGTATAGCACCACATATTCAAATCTCTCTCACTAAGTGAACCATAAAGTGAACCATCATATCAAAGAATTTTGGCAGGAAGAACATTTCTAATTCACATAATATGATGAAAATTTCCTTTTCCATAGTTGGTAATTTATTCAAGTTTATAACTTTGTTACATATAGCTTTGAAAAAGAAATAGATCTTGGTTAATTTATGATGGATATTCTTGGAAAAAATTAAACATAAATCTACATGAATTATATCTTGTATTAAAAAATGATAGTCATGTAATTTTAGACCCTTTAACTTTAAATTGTCCATTGACATGAAATTATTGATATTTTATAAATACCCCTATGAAACCTTTACATCATTAAAGAATTTTTAAAAATAATATATCTCCTTTTTGGAAAGAGTGCAAGTAGTTGGAGGTATAAAGGTTTTCTTTTCACCCTTCATTGACACCAACTCTTCCTGTATTCCCATGTCAACCAAGTCTAACCTAGCATTAATTCCATCTTGTGTTTTTTAGGTGTATTTAGTAATGTTTAAATTACATTATCACATACATTTTTTTCAACATGCACAACATCAAGAAATTTTTTGATGTACATGAAATTATAGTATGGTAATTCAAAAAAAACTAATCTCTTTTTTAAACTAATTTTCATAAGGTTTTTCGAAGACAGTTTTACAAAAGAAATGTCCATATATTTTACTTTCTCAAATGGTTGATCACTTATTGGTGGAGATGGTGTGGTAAGTTTTTCTAAAATTACATCGAATGATGTCATCCAAGACCAGTACTTATGTCATCAGGGTAGAAATATGTGATTTCATAGAAACACAGTCTTCAATGAATGTTTCAACCAAATTATGTGACAGATCAAGTGTTCTTCTAACTCCTTTGGACTAATTAGTATATAATAACAATAGTATAAACTTGAAAAAAAAGGATATGATAAGGTTCATATGCATGATATTTTGCAAACTTGATGAACTCTTTCACCCCATCTTCATACTCTTTTTTCATATGATTGGTATCCATCCATTATCTATTCATATCCATCTTATTTTATTTTTTAATATTAATATTTAACAAAATAAATACACAAAATATGTTTAATTGAGGATGGATCTCATGAATTGTTTTAAAGAAAATAGAAATATTGAAAAATGGTTTATCACCCCACATGATCAAAAATAAAAACTTATTGAAGAAAATTTATAAATATAATGGAGGATATTTTACTTTTAAAAACTATTTTTCACTTCAATTGAATGGTGTAGGAAGCACTAAAATTATAGTGAAGAATTTTCAATCAAATGACATTCTCTTTATTAATTTATTGAGGCATAATCCCTTGAGAATTTCTCAACTTTTTGAAAATGGGAATGAAAATATTTTAAGGTAGAATAAATTAGTCATTAGAAGATTAAATGATATAACTATCATCATGAATGATTAGTGATAAATTGATAATTTATTTCATATTTTTAATGATCAAAACCCATTTTGTATGAGTATAAATGAAGTATAAAATCACATTTACATTATAAAAAAACGATGAAATATGATTATTGAATGTAATAATGGAAATAAAAAATAAAATCTACATTATTTTAAAACCCTTTTCATAATAGAAAATACGTCCATTGAATATAATAATGGTTTCACAAATAAAAAAATAAATTATTATATTTTTTAATATATTTTTAGCACTGACATTGAATTTATGAATGTATAAAAGTATTAAGCTATTGATAAATTGAAAAAAAGTATATTGGTATAAATGTATAGATTAAAAAGGTATATATATTTATATTTGTATATAAAATTATAGACAAAAAAATTAGTATAAAATTATATATAATTTATAAAATAATATATATTTTTAAAGAAATTTACATAATTTATAAATGTATATAAATTTATAAAACTATATAAAAGTACATATATGTTATAAAAGTATACATAATTTATATTATTATATAGTTTTAAAAATATATAAAAGTAAAAAATTATAATATATAAAAGTAAAATTTTTGAAAGTATAAAAGTATAAAATTATTTGATTTTAGTCCATTGATGAAACAATTGATCTTGATTTTCGGGTTAACAAAAAAAACTCTAGGTGAACCTTGTGAGTCTCATGAGGTTTCATTTATAGGTACCAATGGATTAAAACTTCTTTTTTTAAAAAATATCTCTCTATTTTCTTAAGAGTAGTTTAGGGGAAATATTTGGGGAAGAATATTTCCTTAAAAACCTACCATTTCATACTATAAACTTCTTAAATTTCCATTATATTCTTAATCAGAACCCACCATCTATCTACTTTACCTTCAAAATTCTAAATGGTTATCCATTTCTTCAAAAATATTTTATTAGAGGAACCCAAATGGTTAGAGAACATTACCGTATGAATGAATCCATAGTGAGTTGTTTCATCCTTAGAATATTTGGGAGTTTGAAATGGTTCATATTATTACTCATTTCTTGAGAATGTTGAGTAAGTATTATCATGATATTTTTCACTCAATATCTCTTCCCATTTCGTTTCTTATTGAGACAGTCACCTCATTGTCCATCACACCCATTATTATATTGGTTCCTCCTGGATACAGCCCTTACTAAAACCAAATGTGTGAATCATGTGTAGTAAAAAAATAATATCTTAAAAGAAAAACTACATGAAAATTAAAACTCACAATGTCTTAAAATTAGACACATTTATTTTATCCAAAAATACTTTCAGTTCAACCATAGGTTTATTAAAGGCATATGAAAATAATTATGAGCCCTGGAGCATTACATTAACATGTGGCATAACCTAGAAATGTGGCATAGAAAATGTGGAACATACATAATCATAGAAAATCATTGCATATGTCAAGATTATCTAGGAATACCATTATAACATAGTGGATCAAGAACCACAACCTATTTATCATAGTTTATTGATCACCATAACTCATTTCCTATAGTGGATCAAGCTTCAAAACTCCTTTCCCATAGTCGATCAAGCATCAAAACTCGTTTCCCATTATGGACCGAGCATCACAACTTGTTTCTCATAATAATATCATGAGATAATATACTTTAAAATATGAAAATAATGATTTTACCCAAACAAAAATCTTAAAAAAAGATAAATATTGGAAAAAAGAAAATATGCAATCTATTTTTTACCTAACACTATTAAAAGAATAAATTTGCATGGCTAAATGAAAGAAATATATTGATATATGTATATACGAATAAAGAATCACAATAATCAGAAAGTGTATTATAATCCTTTTACCAAATATGTCATCATTATAGGTAACCATTTAACCTATGTTATATTCATGTTTAACGACATTTAAATTAGCATTGGGTTTGTCAAATATTACTATATCCTAGTAACCAAACAAAGCGTAGTAAAAAAACCCATCAAAATTAATATATAATTCTCATAAAAAAAACTAAACATAAACATACCAGTCATCCCCCAACACAAATAATATCATAAAAATACACCTATGGCATTTAAGATCAATTTATGATCACCAAGACATGAAGCAAATGAATATATTCATAGTTAATTTATATAAAAAAATTATAAAATATTTAAATTTTCCTATAAAAAATACATAACACATTATAACCATTTTAAAATAATCCCCAAAAATTACATATACTCATTCAAATCAATAAAAATTCAACTTTACACCTTTCAAATCCATTTACAACATTATAATATTTAATCATTTAATTTATAATTATTGGGACTTTGTAAGAGTTAATTCATGAATAGTTTAAAATCTAAACATCTGTAAAACCAAAATAAATTTATAACAAATTGAATCTTTACATTGAAAAAAATTCTTATTTAAAACATATTAAAAAAAATATCACAACAAACACAATTAAAATAATCCACTATAACATGGATGTATTTATGTGTAACTATAATTTTGAGAAAATATAATCATCGAAAATGAAAATAATAAATCCATAAATGGGCCTCCATGGCCATAAAATACATTTGGACACTAATACTAAAATTAAAACATATAATTATCACCACTTGATACACAATACATATGCGCATGACACCTATTCCACATAATCCTTGATGAACCTAAGTTCAAACCCCTATTAAAATGAAAGTCTTCCAATATATGTAATGCAAATTAATATTAAATCAGCCTATACACTATTAGTACACAAGTATGGTGTGGGTATATAACTAAGGGGTGAATCTGGTCTGAACAACATGCATCGAGGTTGGAGGGAGTAAAGACCTATATTGAAGAAGTGATTGAAGAGGAGAAGCAATAATCTCATACCTTAGAGTAGTGATGATTCGTTGATGAAGAGCAGTGAGGGTTTATTTGGGAGTGACGACGATAGGGAGCAGCGATGGTGAAGCCGAAGGTAGGGAGTGATGGTAGGGAGCGACGATATGGAGAGCGATGGTGGCAGCACTACGGTTCTGCAAAATCTTGAAGGCGCTAGGAGACGATGAATCTATTAAGGTTCTTTTTATAAGAATGTGTAAAAATTTTACAAGTGATTTAAAAAAAGCACTGATAAAGATCTAAATAAAAAAAATATGTTTATTATAATTCTATAAATATATTTATATAATTATATATAATTATATAATTATAAATACAATAAATATATTTATTATTTAAAAATATTTATTATTATTTTTAAAAACAATTATATAATTATAAATATATTTATATATTTATATGATTATATATATATATATATTTATTAATATATAAAAATATTTATTTATTTATAAATATATAAATATATATATTTATAAAATTATAGTAAATATATTTATTGTAAATTTATAATTATTTACATATTTATTTATTTCTAATTATAATTATAAATAAATATATTTAAAAATATTTCTATATAATTATAAATATATTTATATAATTATATATACTTATATAAATATATATATATATATAATTATAAATATAATAACCATATTTATTATTTAAATATATTTAATATAATTTTATAATTATTTATATATATATATTTATAATCATAATTATAAATAAATATATTTAAAATTATGTATATATAATTATAAATATAATAAATATATTTATTATTTAAATATATTTATTATAATTTTATAATTATTTAAATATGTATTTATTTATTTATAAGTATAATTATAAGTAAATATATTTAAAAAAATATTTATATACAATTATAAATATATTTATATAAATATATAAATTTATTAATATATAATTATAAATATACTAAATATATTTATATAAATATATATATTAATATATTAATATATTTATTATAATTTTATAATTATTTATATATATATATATATATATATTTATAATTATAACTATAAATAAATAAATAATTATTTATAATTAAAACTATAAATAAATAAATAAATATTTATAATTATAAAATTATAATAAATATTTTTATTATATTTATAAATATATAATTATAAATAATAAATATATTTATTATAATTTTATAATTATTTAAAATTATACTTATAAATATTTTTATATATTTATAAATATTTGTATATATTTATAAATATATTTATATAATTACATATATTTATAAAATAATAATTATAATAAATATATTTATTGTAATTTTTAAATTATTTAAATAAATATATATTTATTTATTAGAGTTGGGGGCTTGCCCGAGTGGTAAAGGCTCCCTGTAATCATGCATCAGACCCGAGTTCAAATCTGAATGGGGGAAAATTTCCACTGGCAAGCGGTGACGCGGGCATAAGGTAGGAAAATAGTGACACAAGAATTATGTAGGCATGACACTACATTGGGCATTTGTGTTAGTTTATAGGTCTTTGGGCAATATAATGGGTTTCATACACACTGAGCTTTCAGGTCATGTACCGAATAAATAAGGCTTGATAGGTGGGTTATCCCTTGAGGGGGCTATGGTCTGCCTTTCCGGCTTGTGTGTATGGTGTGTGTGTTTAATGTAACCATACCCCCAAACACCTTATATATATATTATTATAATTATAAATATTTTTTTATAAATATTTTTAAATATATTTAAATATATTTATTAATATATAAATACATATATCTATAAATTATAATACATGTATTTATTGTAATTTTATAATTATTTAAATATATGTATACTTAGTTATATAATAACAACCCTGTAATCCTGCATCACAAACCCAGGTTTAAATCTGAGAAGTAGCGAATTTCGATTAGATTTGCACCCAGATGTGGGCTGGATTTTCGGAAACCTAGGTGGTGGTGTAAGCACAACGAGGGAAATAGCTAGCAGATGGTAGCATGGTAGTGGCACGAGCACGACATACGACTACCTGTGGCGCGACAACGGGAAGGTGGGCAGGCGGTGTTCACAAGCTGCTAGGTGGTGGACTTCAAGAAAAAAAATCGCTACATGTGTTGGGCACCTGGGCTATAGGTTTTATAATGGATTTCATGTCAACAGGGCCTTTAGGCCATCTAAATGGGTGAGTTATCCCTTGGGGGGATATGACCTACCCTTTCGAGTTGTGTGTGTTGCATTTCTATGTTTCATTGTAATTGTACCCCTAAGTGCCTATAATATATATACTTAATTATAATTATAATTATAAATAAATACATTTAAAAATTATATATATATAATTAAAAATTTATAATTATAAATATAATAAAAATATTTAGTATTTAAATATATTTATTATAAAATTTTAAGTATTTATGAGAACATAATAAGTTCATGGGAGGTTTGCAAGAGTTCTTGTTGAGGTTGACATCTAGATTACTCTGATTCAATCAATTATTCTCATCGCTACAAGGCACCGATTTGAACTTTCAGTTGAATATGAAAGGAATCCAATTATTTGTACTATTTTCAATGCTATTGGGAATTTGTCTTATAAATGCCATTTTTTTGATACGTTCATTTTGTAAGAGATCTGGCCACTTCTGTGGTGATTGCAGGATCAGGCGTGGATCAGATGCGGGAACCTTGGCTGTAGCTATAGGTGTTGTGGCCAATGGTCCCATGCAGGCAGTTTCCTCGAACGTTGATGCTCTTAGGAAGGTTGGTAGTCCTAGAAGGCCTGCTACTAAAAAAAATGCACAGGCTACCATCTTCTATTGAGGGCATGAGTGCTAATAGGGTGTTGCACCACATTGCAATGGTTGATGGCCGATCTGATAGTAGGAATAGGTGTGATCCTATTTTCACTGATAGGGGGAAAGAAGGATAGAATGATATTTTTTATGGACAATATGATGAGGTCATTATTAAAAGGAATGCATACCATGAGTCAAGAGGTCCATCCAGTTGATAAAAGAGGAAAGGCTAAAGTGGTGGATGGGAAGAAGCTATGGTCTGAGATTATTGCTCATGAAATCTCATCTTATGATGATCATGGAATTAATGCAATGGAGATTTGTTCTTGATAAATCCTCCAAGATGCTTAGAAGCATGATATCAGAGATATTGAAACTCATGATATGGATGATGAATTCCCTATAAATTAACAAATGGACTCAAGAAGTAGTCAAGGTAAGATCAACATTGAAGATGATAAAATTACTAATTTGGGGAGGGATAAAACAAAAGGGGCATGGCAGTAGCCCAAGTCTTGGAAACGAGGTCGCTATCCAAAATCTCATGGTCGAGGGTGTGATCATGATTATTGGGTTGCAAGACAAGTATTATGTGTTCTTCGACCAGAGGAATTCATAGTGCGAGTGGGAATCTGCTGATAATATCTCTGATCATGATTATAGGGATGGTCCTGATTCCCTTAATCTGTAGTTTTCTTTTTTGGATGAGGGTTTGTATCATTGTTTGACCTCATAATTTCTCCCTTTGTCATATTTTTTTTCTAATAAATTTTTAGGTGTGGGATTTCCCATATCCTGAACTCTTTCAGTAAAAAATGAGTCATCACATATATGGAAAGCATGAATAATAAGGGTGTGAATGTATACATGAACATTTATGAGTCATGAATACATAACATATGCATATGTCATCATAAATATAGGTAATCTTAACATTTGGAACATAGAAACCCACAATTATGTCCACAAATAAACTTATGATCATATAGCATCAATTATACTCACTCATCAATATATGAACATAATTAATGTCAATCATGTCCATGAATATCATCATTATCTCATAATATATATATATTGATCAAATTCATTAGAGACAGATATTTAATTAAATATATATATATATAGATATTTATAATTATAAATAAATATATTTAAAAAGTATTTATATATTATTATAAATATATGATTATTGTAAATATAATAAATATATTGATATTTTTTTAAAATATTATAATATTATAATTATTTAAATAAATAAATAAATATTTATTTATAATAATATAAATTATTTTTTAAAAACATTATATATATTTTTTAATTATTAAAAAATATATATTAATATATCATATTTATATTAATTATAAACATGTGTTTTTTAAATAATGTATATAAATAAACATTATTTTTGAATATAAATATAATAATTATATATATATATATATATAAATAATATTTTTCTATTAAATTTTTTTATCAGTGCTAAGAATAACACTGATAAAAGTAGGCGCATCCCTTGTACCTATTCATGGTATTATACAACTTAGTAGGGAAACACCAATGTGGTCCTATACATAACCATTAAATTCTGTGTACACATATGATATGCTCAACTAAATAAATGACAAACCACAAAACCATAAATAAAATAACCACTATTGATCCTCCGGTTTTTACGTGACACTATATATTGACTATACCTACTTCAACCAATGTTGGGGTGTCCCTAATTATAAAAGATACTACTCAAGGGACCCCTCCCTAAAACATAAGAAACCAACTAGGGAAATATACCCATTTTAGAACATAATGAAACCACATAGGGGAAATATACCCATCCTTATAACATAAGATAACCACCCTGGGAAAATATTCCTATCCTTGAAACATGAGGAATCACCTGGGAGAAATATTATCATCCCTAGAACATAGTGAAACCACCTAGGGAAATATACCCATCCTAGAACATAATGAAATCGCCTACGGAAATACACCCTTCCTTGAAACATGAGAACTTCTGGGGGGAAATATACCCATCACTGGAACATGAGAACCACATAGGGAAAATATACCCATCCCCAAAACATGAAAAATCACCTGGGGAAATATACCCATCCTTAGAACATAGTCAAACCACATGGGGAATCCTCCATCTCAAAACCATAAGAAAATTCATACACCTGGGGGGTCTCATCCCCTACCTGAAACCATGTATCAGGCCCTTATTACCCGAGGTTTACACCTCGCCCCCAAATCCTAAACCCTCATTCATATATATATATAACATAAACTCAAGAATATAGCTCACCCATAACCTTTTATATCATAAACCCAAAAACATCTCACTCTGGAACATCAACATAACACATATATAAATAAACACACCCAAGTAACACTCTCTTCCTGGAACATCCCATCACAATCACACAAGTTGGATTTTCGCCCAATCCTAGTACATATTATCTAGGATATCCTCTCAAGTGTGTAATCCATCTAGTGACTACTATTATATCATCTCACACTATTGATTCAGGTTCTAAGGGGGAACCTATAACTGTCTATATTTATATCCTACATGCATGCACTCTAGGGTCAACATCTCACTGGGGCACCCACCAAAGTCCCCTAAGTCACATCATAGCATGACCACCCTACGTAATCTTCTTAATCCCAATAACATATCTTAGGTAAAAACCTATCACTCTAAGGTCATAATATACCTTGATCTCATTGTAAACATTGCATGGCCTCACTATACTTACAAAGCAAGTTCCAAAACAATTCATGCATACATTTTTTATTATTTAAATTAATTAATTTTTTAATTTAGCTAATAAATTTTCCCAAACTTTCTTTGTTTCAATTTTTTTATTAGTGAATAAAATTTTAAATGAATTTTGAAAAAATAAATAAAAAATAATTCATTTTTTCATTTTTTATAAATGATTTTTACAAAGGAAAATGTGTGTTTTTAGGTGTACACAGCTACTGGGATTTTGGAAAAGAAAAAATGTAAGGAGTTGATAAAAATATGGCCAACACACATGGCCATACCTCAACTAAGTCAATCCACCGACACACGATGCATGGTGAAACAACTATGTAATTTTCTATAGTGTGCTTAGCCATGGTGAATAGGGATTTTATGATGATAAAATTTCCACTGAAATTCCCTACAATTCATAGTCCTAGATGTGGTCGAGTTTCGCATGCATGTGGTGTGGAGATGATTGGAAAAAACCAATAAAAATGGTATAGAAATATGAAAATTTCATGAAAAATATGTGCATGAATGAATGAAGTTTACATTAAAAATGGTTGATGTTACATTGTATGAGGTAAAGACATGTCTTTTCAATATATTATAAATTCAAAAAGCATATTTTTTCTACGTGGAGAAATCTATGTTGGTGAATGCATGCAAGAAGTGGAGAAGATGCTATAGAAAATGTATTAGAAATTCCAAATGGTTCTCTATAACATCATGGTAGTAGGGTTTAAGTTCAAGAATATTTCAATCCACTGAGATTTTAGGATGAATTTAAATGGGATGACTACGGGTTTTCATGTATGACTCGAATGAATTCAATAATATTAGAATGTGAGTATTCAAGTACCCAAGGAGGGATATTGGGAAGATAGGATGTTTGAGGATTAGTGTTTTGATTCCCATAAATAAAAGGCTCAATCTAGGGTAGAAAAAGTAACCAAGGGACCAAACCTATTGTGTGGCTAACGAAGGCAGGTTTTAGGTTCTACTGCTTCCTTATTCTGTAGGATTTTATTTTATTTTTTTCTCCCTATCATGGATAGAATGAGGGGGTATCCTTTCTTTGTTTCAAACATGTAATTAAAGGTGGATTATAGTGGTACTATTGTTGGTTTTATGATTATTTCAATTTTGGCTTCACATTCAAACTCTCTTCTTTCTTTCTCTGCTTTGGTCCTTATGTGTGGTCATTTTTTCTTGAGTAAATTTGTGTTTTATAATGAGATAACTAGAATTAAACCTTCTCCATGACCATTGGATGGGAATTTGGTTCTATATTTAAACATAGTTTTGCATCAACTCCCTCACTAACTAACCAAAGTACATGACCATAGAAAAGGGGTGTTGGTGAGAGGGAGAGTAATCATCCAAACCAAGTCAATGACTTAGACTCAATTTTTACAATAATAATATTAATCCATTAGAATCCATGTTAATAGTGTAAGAACCTGAAAATTATATGTTTGGTGTATTTTTTTTTATTTTCTCCCACTCTCTATAATATTTTTATGAAAATAAGTTTAACTTTATTTCATTCATTTATAGTTGTAGGTTTTAATTATTAAATCATTTTATCCTCCAACCTATCTTCATGGGATATGCCTCTAAATCACCATACCTATACTACTTAGTAGTTTAGGGTTTAGTGGTTTCTGTTTATAAATTTATAAATCGATATCAACTGGGAGGAACTGAAAATTACTTTTGGTCATATCAATTTCTAAAAGTATTATTGGGGATAAGGTAGGTAGATTACCTTAATTTGGTAGTATGAAAATACTTTTCTCATATCTTTTGGTTTTTTATTTTAGTTTAGATTATTCTTTTATTATTTTTTATTTATTATAAATGATTGGTATTTTTAGTTGTGATGGTAGGATTGTTGTACATACTAATTGAGAAGTAAAATTTCACTATTTGGATCATGGACCATTCACACCAAATCGACAAACTCAAAGAAAAGGTCCATAGTCAAAAATAAAGAATCCCATAGTCATACCCAATCAAGGATGAGCCACTACTCCACAGCCTATGACTACTAGAAACTAAGGCTATACCCACATTTCTCCAAAAAACCATGGGTATAGGTCACCCTAATACCCATAGTTTTTTTAAACCATGAGAATAGATTTTATGGGGGAAAAATTCACCTGAAGGACATATACCCACGGTTCTCCAAAAACCATTGGTATACGTCACCCCTTTTCCCAATTTTTTTTTAAACTATGGGAATAGGTTTTGTAGGATTTTTTTGTGGGAAGTACCTATACCCATGGTTCTCTAAAAACCATGGGTATAGGTGAACCCTATACCCACGGTTTTTATAAACCATGGGAATAGGTTCTGTGTGTAATTTTTTTTTGCGGGAAATTTATACACACAGTTTGACCAAACCATGGGTACATGTTGGCCTAGTTTTTTTCCATAATAATAATAATAATAAATAATTTAATATAAATAAATTTTTATATTTATACTTTTTTTAATATAAGAACAAAAAATGTTTTGTAGTATATTGACAAAGTCGTTGAAGTGTAGGCGGAAGGTGCTGAGATGAAATCCCATCAGTGATTTTTTTATAATAAGGATATATACCCATGGTTTAACCAAACTGTGGGTATAGGTTGGGCCTTTATTTTTCCTTAAAAAATATAATAATAAATAATTTAATATAAATAATTATATATATATATATATTTGAATATAAGTACAAGAAATGTGTTGTAGGATAGTGGAAAAGTCATTGGAGTGTAGGTGGAAGGTGCTGGGATCAAATTCTAATGGGGTTTTTTTATTTAAATAAGGACCTATACCCATGGTTTTACCAAACTATGGATATAGTTATTTCCATTGAAATTTCCTACACCAATGGTTTAAGAACCATGGGTATTGGTGGCCTATACCCATGGTTTGGTCAAACTGTGGGTATAGGTCTATCCCGATGACTCTGAATGACATGGTTCCTAAAAATATGGGAATAAGCTATAAACGTAGTTCTAGGGGATATAGCCATGGTTCTAAACCATGGGTATAGGGTGTTTTTTCAACACTGTAGAAATTGTGTTCAGAGAGGCGTGTTAATACATGGGAAGCATGAAAAAGGAGGTTGAGCCTGAGGTAACCCCTAGTGATATAGTTGAATCCATTTATTTGAAAAATTCCCCAACCACTGCAGGTTATGAAGAGAAAGAGGAAATATAAGAAGATATAACAGTTGAACTTGATTTGTTAAATGAAAAATTTAAGGGGTGTCAACAAGAATAATAATAAAAAGAAGAAGGGGCCTCAGATATTGAATTCATGCATGGATTCATTACAAATTTGGGATTGTAGTAATAGGAAGAGGAAGAGTAAGAGGAAGAGGAAGATAGTGAAGTTACTAAAATCAATAATAACTATGTATATTTTGAACAGGAACAAAAAGAATAAGTAATGAAAAAAGAGACTAAGGAGTTGGCTGTTGAAAATAAAGAGATTATTTCATAATATGAACAAACACAAACAATTGTTGAAGATAAAAAGGAGCTTTACCAAAAATGGATATCCCATGAACCTCTTTCTCAGTCCTTGTGGTTATCCACTACTAAGAACTGTAATTCCTTGAGTAATAATCTAAGCATAAGGAAGAAGAGGAATATGGCAACATTATATGCACAACAAAGTCAAAATTTGATAAATCTGAGATGGAACTAGTTCACAAATTCTTTTTAATGTAGTTTTTTCCTTTTTTTACTTCGGTTATTAGTTTTTGTTATTAAAGGTGATGTTGTAAATATATCTTTAACGTTGGTTAAAAAAAATAAACATTGTAAATGTATCATGGAATTGGTTTTTTATTTCATTTATTTAATAATCGACATAAAAAAGCATCTTCCATGTTAGTACCTACATAACTAACATGGAAAAGCTTCAACATAAAGGGTTTTTTACGTTGTTTATTTAATAACTGACATAAAAAGCATATTCTATATTGGTTCCTACATAACCTACATGTAAATTTTTTGAGATTAAGGGTTTTTTACATCGGTTATAAAATAACCGACGTAAACAACCATTTTATACATTGGTTATTTAGAAACTGACATGAAAAACCATTAATATTGGTTTTTAACATTGATTATAAAATAACCGGCATGGGATTTTTTTTATATTTCATTTAAACCTTCCTATCCACTACTAAAAAAAACAAAAAACAAATAGAAACAAGCAGAAATAGAAACAAAAACAAAACAACCAGAAAATACACATTTACAATTACAACATTCAAAATTACAATATTAACTAAAAACAAACTAAAATACAATAAAAAAACTAGAAAATACACATTTACAATTACAATATTAAAAATTACAATATTAACTAAAAACAAAATAAAATCCAAACAAACCTGTATAATGATTTTCCCATTATACTTGTAAGTGTGTGAGATCCTGTGCACTATAAGGGTGCGAGTCACCAAAAATACAGAAATTAAAAGGAAAGTATTTAACATGTATAATGAATAAAACAAATGAAATATTAAGGAAAAATTTATAAATAAATTTAAGCTGATTGAACTTTGTAACTATTATAATTGTAATTATTTCATACATAAATATTAAAACATAATATCCTCATTCTTTGACACCTTGTTGTTTATGAAAATGTTGTTCAAATGACTTTTTCAATTCAAAAAAGAATATTATTTCAATATACTCTTATAAAATATTTTTTTATTTAATATATTAGACTTAAAATAATTGTATTTCAACAAATTCAATAAATAGATAAGTTATGTAATGGTAAACATGGTAAACTAAAAAAACTAAACTAATATAAATAAACATTTTAACTTATTAGTTTTAAAACATGTTTTAATAAATAAAATAAAATAAACATATCTAACATTTTATGAAATTTATAAAAGTAAATGAGAAATAAATATATGTTACCTATAATATTAGGAATGTACTAAAGAATTGTTTTCCAAAATTCATTTTTCACAATAATTCCTTATGAAAAAAAACCATGTCTATGACATGCTCATCATTATTATATGTTAATATTTCCATGGAATTAGGGATATCACATAAATCAACATCTTTTTCAAGTTGATCATCACTAACATATTGTTTTTTTCCTTGTAAAAAAAGAGACCACTGCATATCAGATTGATCAAGAACATAGAAAATTTGTTTTACAAGTGTTACCATTATAAAAGGATCAGTTGTGTCTTCCAATCTATTTATATTAAAAAGTTTAATTACAAATTCATCATGTTTGACACTGTTTTTACCAATAAACCATTTAATGTTAAACAATGGAAATTTAAATTTAATGCAATCAACCTCCCATATTTCTTCAATGACTCAATAATATGTACTTGATGCATAAATTAGGTTTTTGTATTTAGAACTCTAAAATTCATTGCTTCTATGAACACCAATAAACAACTATTATGAACTGCACTTCTATTTTCTTGATCTTTCCTATGAAATTTATAGCTTGTAATGTCATACTCAGACCATGTTATCACATTTAAACTTGGACTACCCACTAACCATCTTAATGTTTCTAATGCATCGGATCTACCAAGCATGGTATCACTACTGTAAAAACACTCTATACTAATGCACCTATACCAACTGTTTTCACTAACAGTTGGTATAAGACTGTTTAGGGACTGGTTTTCCAATGGTTTCAGAAAACTGTTGGGATAGAACCAACCTATCCTAATGGTTTTAGTAACCCATTGGGATAAGGTCCTTTATACAAAGTTATCCCAATGGGTTTTTAAAACTGTTGGGAAATTTGGCCCCAAATACACAACATCCTTCCACTTTCCCCCTCTGCCCACATGTTTCCCTAAACCACATCTCCCCTCTTCCCCAGTCTATGGACCTTCTCCCCATTGGTCGATCCATCTTTATTCAAGCCATTTTTTGTTCTAAAACATCAAATTTTTAAGTGCTAACTTAGTTTTAATGTTCTATATCTATTTATTTTTTGTTTTGTGTTTTGATTTTCCCTAAACGACATATCCCTTATTCCTAGTGTGCGGACCATTCTTCCCAACCGGGGATCCATATTCAAGTAATTTTTTGTTCTTCCACTTCAAATAAGTAATCTCTAACTTAGTTATATGTTCCACCTCCATTTATTTTTCATTTTTTCATTTGTATTGATTTTAAGACAGGGTTGTTTTTATTTTTTGTTTTGATAAAGAATCCATTATAAAATCTATGTTTGGTAAGAAAAAGTTTTCAATGATAAAAATTTAATTTGAAAATAAAAGAAAAGAGAGGATCTAAAAATCAAGTGGAAGACCACTTTTACAGGATTCACCACACAACCAAGGTGGAAATTCTAGACATGGAACTATTTAATGAAATAATTCCATAAGATTAACAATATTTTTTTGAAGGAGAAGTATTATGGTATGATGATATGTTAATTTTTTTGGTAACCTATCATGTTCGGTAACATTTAATCCAACAAAAAAATTATACTAAATATTGTATCATAGTTTTATTTTTGGTAAGATCCATATATATGGAAGTTTTATAATGATCAAATGATCAATATATGTTTCCATAAAATTGAGGTATAATATGTGTCATAGTTTTATCATAATTTATCTTGTAGAGGTTACTTTAAACCTCAATAAACTTCTTGGAAATTATTTAAATATAGAATATACTATCCCAAAATTTTTAAGGATGCTTTTTGAGTTTTATAATAAATATGATCAGTGAAAATTCACTAGAAATATATTTAAGAGATGATAAATACTTCAATGACCAATGTTTTTTGTGAAATATTTGATGTATGGGGTATATATGTAGTACCCCCAGTTTATGGTATGTAACCCTTACTTGATGATTTTATTGGTTTTAAAAGTTTTGGGTGACGTATGGGAAAATCGTAAGATCCTGGAGTAAAGTTTGAAGCAAAGGGGAAGGCGCACGGGCAGCGTACGGTTTGTCAAACCATGCGTCCAAACCGTGCGTGTCTGACTGAGGAGGCAGTGGCTTCCGTACGGTCAGCACACGGTTAAGGGAAACCATGCGATGAGGCCATATGTGAAGGATGTTCGAGGCAGAAGCTAACGCACGGTTTTTCAAACCGTGCGGACTAACCGTGCGGTCACTTAAAGTTAGATCCTAAAATTGTAGATCTAACTCATTTTTCCTTTAATTGACTTTTTTAAACCTCCTAAGCGGCCCTAACTCAGGATTACTCTCCCTTGAAGGTTGTAAGACTTCTTCCAAGTGTTTTGGAGGCAATCCAAAGGCTTCTCTTGGCGAATCGAAGCCGGATTCTTAAGGTATGTGATCGTTCTTGATAGGTTTCTTAGATCTACTTAGATCTACTTCTCATCTTCTCTCGTTTTCTTAGATCTACGCCTGTTATGGGTAGATCTAAGGGTGTGGATGACAAATATGACAAGATTTGGTCTTGGTTATGTTAGGAGAAGATATCTAAGGAGGGTTTTTGGAGTTTTGACCCGGTGTTCTTGAGCGTTCTTCGTTCGTGGCTTGGTTTCTCCCAATTTGTTAAGGTAGGTGGATTCACTCTTGATTCCTCTTTCTTAGAACTTGAAGGATTAGTTCAAATTGATTTATTTTCTTCGTTTTGATTGTGAAATTGTGGTTCAAACAATGTTATAAATCTTTTTTAGTGATGATTTATGGGTTTTGATGAAATTGTGGAAATTGAAAGAATGGTTGTGCAAAGTGTTTTGGTTTCTTGATTTTAAAATAGTGATTTTAAAATATGGTTTTGCTGGATTTGGAAAATGGTTTGCGGGAAAAAGGGGTTTTCAATAAAAGGGTGATGCTTTATTTAAAGGTTTTGAACACACTTGGTTTTGGGAATGGATTGCATGGGTTGTGGTGTGTGTTCATATGCATTGGGATGGATAAGGGAGAGAAGTCCCCCCATCAATAGGTTGGGACAGATAAGGTCGCGAAGTACCCCCGTTAAGGTAGTCCACTAAGTGACTACTTAGTGGAAGGATAACTCACCACTCGTGAGTATAGGGAGGTCCAGGTTGCATGCATGGTTGGTTGTGTGGATTGACGAAATGAAACGAATGTGCCAAATGGAAATGTGAATGGAACTGGAAATTTTTCTTGATTTATTTTCTTTAGAAAGATGGGTTTGTGGGAAAAATGGTTTTGACATGGAACTTGTTATATTGTGAACTGCTTTGGAATTGTTTTATATAAATTGTTTTATATAAATGTGATAACATGTTTTATCTTAGAGGCATGGGTTGGGAATTCATCGGGGAAAACCTACTGAGTTTCATTACTCACCCTCTTCTTTGGCACTTTGGTGCTTTTGCAGATGTCATAGACCGAGATGTCGGAAAAGGTAAAGTGTCACATGTTTAGAGAACTGCTTCCTGATACTTGGGCTGGTTCATGATTTTGGAGCTTGGAGATTATGGATCATGGAGTTGGGTTGTTGTCTTGTGGTCTTTGAGTTTGTCTTTCAGATGTTTACTCTGATATTTTAGTGTTGGTTTCCGCTGTGGTACTCTTGGTTGGTTTTTGATAAATAAATGGTTGAGTTTTCTGAGTTCTTATCATGAATCATTTAGTTGTGTAGTCTGGTTATGGTTGTTGGTTTTGTGGAATGTTCAAAAAGGGTAAATCGTCCCCCACTTGTTTGAAACCCTCCAGCATTTATTTCCATCATTAGGCGCCTTGGGGATGTAACTTAAGGCCTAGTAATGACTCATTGAGCTATCAATCCAATGAGAATTGGCGGGTCATTACAAATGGTATCAGCTTGTTCAGTCCTTTCCTAACAAGTAGTCATCGATGTTCTTGGTCTTGGAGTTGAAATTCCTTCTTGTCTATTCCTTGGGTGGTCATCTTAGACAGGAGTAGGATTGTCGGAACTTGAAATGTATATCATAAAAGGACGTAGCTAACTCATTTATGCTGAACTTCAAGTTACCAGGGTGTTGGGTACATAAGTGTTTTGGATACACTTCTAGAATGTTGGAAATCTCATTGTCATGGGTTTAGCCAATGAGATGATAATGACATGCATTATAGAGGAATGACTTCCCACTAGTATTGAATAAATCATTCTGAGAAATGGATTATGGTTTGACGAAAAAGCGTGATTTCTGAAAATTTTAAGCACATTTTCAAATGAAAGGTTTTGAAAAGATAATGGTTGATGTATTTTGAAAATAGATTTATTTTAAAAAGAAATAAAAGATCTATTTTAGAAATGGTTGGAAATTGATGTTTTGATAGTGGTGTAATAGAGATTGAAATGTTAAGCCTTCAGTTTCTAGGAAGTGAGACTAATGGCGTGCGTTCTTTGTATAGAAAATGGCACCCGTTAGGCGTCGTAGAAACCAACCCGAAGAAGCTGTGGAGAATGTGGTTGCACCTGAACCACGTGTGAACCAAGAGCTAGTTCAGAGTATCGTTCAAGCATTCCAGGCTGTAGACACAGGGAATCGGAGGGATGAGTCAAGGAATGTAGACCATTTCATCCAGTTACAAAAGCAGAATCCACCCATCTTTTGGGGTGATCCTGAACCCGAGAAAGCGGAGGTGTGGCTAAGCAGGATGAATCGTATATTTGATTTCATCGGCACACCGGTAGAGCTAAAAGTAAAGCTGGCGATGTATATGCTCGAGGATCTTGCACGTCAGTGGTGGGATTTAGCGGTACATGCTAAATTGGATGAAGGCCTTACATGGGAGGATTTTGAAGAATTCTTTAACAAACAATTCTATCCTCACAAATTCAAGATCCAGAAAATAACGGACTTCTTTAGATTGAAACAAGAGAGCCTATCTGTCATAGAGTATGTGGCCAAGTTCATGAATTTAGTCCGTTTTTCACCAGAGGTTGTGGCAAGTGCTTCTTTGAAGGCACGCATCTTAGAATCAGGGATAAGGCAGGAGATTCGATCGAATATTGTGGTGCTCTATATTACGGATTATACAGAGATGGTGAACAGAGAAATGGTTGCTGAACGTGATATCTCAGGATCGATAGGAGGAAGCATGATGATACCCACGGGAATGAGTGGGAACTTTAATGCTGGAAACAAGCGGAAGAGGGACACATACTTCCAAGGTGGGAGTGCGAATCAGAACCAGATAGTGGGATCAGTCAACCTTCCTCCATGACCCCAGAGCAAAGCAGGTTGCTTTCAATGTGGTTCGACTGATCACATCAAACGAGAATGTACAACACCACCGAGATCATGCCACAATTGCAAGAAGATGGGGCATCTTCAGCGATATTGTCGCAGTGCTCCCAGGTCGGGTGCACGTGAAAATTCCCAGGCGTCGCAAGCATCTTATGCTTCGACAGGGCGAGGATAGAAAAATCAGCCTCTCCAGTAGAACAAAGCCAGTTATGGTGATTCCAGGAATACCATGACACCTCAGGCAGGGCAATCTCAACAAGGAAATAAGGAACAAAGTGCAGCAACAAAGAAATTGTATGGAGCAGAACAGGTGATTGAGGATGATCAGGCTGGACCATCTACGGTGAGAGGTATATTTTTTTTGAATTCTACCATCATGCAAGTGTTGTTCAATACTGGTTCATCCCATTCTTTTCTTGCTTCTCGGATTTCTAATTTACTAAACTTAAAACTTGAAATGATGCCTTCTGTGTTAAAACTACAAACTCCTCTGGGTGAAAGAGAATTTCAAGCCTTCGTGTGTAGAGCATGTGCTATAACAGTTGATGGAGTTGAGATGAAATGGTACTTCTCCATGTTGGATATGGATGTCTATGATATAATCCTGGGTATGGATTGGTTGACAACGTTTAAGGCTCACATCGACTGTTATGGGAGAACGGTTAGTTTCACGACGAAGGATGGAATCGACCATCTCTTCAGAGGAGAGAGGATGGTAAAGAAGGGTGAAAAGAGATTGTTGGCACCAATGGTGGGAATGATCTCTTACCAATTGGCAGCATTGACTTTGGAATCATTGGAAGAGATCACAGAAAATAGTTTTCCAGCTATGGTGGATCAATTTCCTGATGTTTTTTCCTGAAAACTTCTCAGGATTACCACCTGTAAGAGAAGTGGAGTTTACGATTGATCTCCTTCTAGGGAGCAGTCCTATCTCACTTCCATCTTATAGGATGAAACCAACAGAGTTAAAGGAATTGAAGGTGAAATTAGAGGAGCTGGAAATCAAAGTTTTTATTCGGCCAAGCGTGTCTCCGTGGGCAGTACCAGTTTTTTTTTGTAAAGAAAGAAGATGGAACTTTGAGGCTATGTGTGGATTATCATAAACTTAACTAGGTTATGATAAATAATAGATATCCACTTCCACACATTGATGACCTGTTTGATCAATTTAGGGGAGCTCAGTGGTTCTCCAAAATTTAATTATGGTCAGGATATCACCAGTTGCGAGTTCAGAAGGAGGATATTCCGAAGACATCCTTCAAAAGCAGATATGGCCACTACGAATACGCAGTCATTCCTTTTGGTCTTACAAATGCACCAGCGGTCTTCATGGCTTTGATGAATCGGATATTTTAGCCATATCTGGATTCTTTTGTTGTGGTGTTTGTGGATGACATATTGGTGTATCCAAGAACAAGGGATTAGAATGAGAAACACTTAGCGATAGTGTTGGAAATATTGAGGGACCACCAGTTGTATGCCAAATTATCAAAGTGCGATTTTTGGATACAAGAGGTACGTTTTCTGGGCCATGTCGTTTCTGAGAAAGGTGTTTCAATGGATCCAGAAAAGATAGAAGTTGTTCTTTCTTGGCAACCGCCTAATAATGTCTTTGAAATACGAAGTTTTCTTGGTCTAGCTGGTTATTACCGATGCTTTGTCCGTGACTTATCATGACTAGCTTCGCCTATGACAGCATTGAAAAAGAAGAACAGTGCATTTCAATGGATTAAGGAATGTCAGAGATCATTTCAAGAGTTGAAAGTTCTCCTTACATCAGCACCTATATTAATATTTCCAGAATCAGGGCAAGGATACGTGGTGTATTGTGATTCTTCGGGAACATGGTTGGGTTGTGTTCTCATGCAAGGAGATGATGTGGTTGATTATGGCTCAAGGCAGTTGAGAGTGCATGATAAAAATTACCCAACACATGATTTTGAGTTAGCTGTAGTTTTCCATGACTTGAAGACTTGGCGTCATTATCTATTTGGTGAGAAGTTCACTATGTTTACAGATCACAAAATCCTGAAACACATTTTATCATAGCGATATTTGAATCTGAGGCAGAGGAGATGGATGAAGTATCTTCAAATGTTTGAATTTGACTTAATTTATACACCAGGTAAGGGCAATTCGGTGGCCGATGCATTAATCAGAAAGTCGTATGCTCAGTTGGCGAAAGAAGCTTCAGATGAATGGTAGTTGATGTCAGTCTTAGCTGGAATGCATGTGGAATGTGAAAACTAAGGTGATGTTGCTGTTTTCTTTTCAGCTACACTTGTTCCTAATTTGGTGGAGATAGTAAAGAAGGCACAGACATCCGATGTAGACTATGTTGTAATGAGTTCAAAACTCAATGGTGGGGAGACCATTGAGGGATGGAAGATGAATGGGAGTTCAGTTTGGTGTTTCAGAGATCGGATGGTTGTACCTATAGTTTTTCAGGAACAACTCCTTAAATATTACCACCATTCAATATGGGTTGTACATCCAGGTACATAGAAGATGTATAAGGCGCTAAAGGTGCAATTTTGGTGGAGCGGCATGAAAAGGAAGGTGGTCAAATTCATCTCGCGATGCTTAACTTGTCAGCAGGTTAAAGAAGAGCATCAAAGACCAGCTGGTATGTTACAGTCTTTACTTATCCCAGTGTGGAAATGGGAGTATATAGCAATAGATTTTTGTTACAGGTCTTCTAAGAACGGTCCAGAAACACGATGCCATTTGGGTGATAGTAGACCGTCTAACCAAATTGGCCCATTTCATCCCAATTTGTGAAACCCATACGGTGGAAGATCTTTCAAAGATCTATATCCGAGAAGTGGTAAAGATACATGGGTGTACCGGTGTCTATCGTCTCAGATAGAGATTCGAGGTTCACATCTCATTTCTGGAAATCCTTACAACAATCCCTTGGGACTCAGTTGACTATGAGTACGACACATTATCCTCAGACATATGGGCAATCCGAGTGGACGATACAGACGTTGGAAGACATGTTGAGGGCTTGTGTAATGGATTTTGGTGGCTCATGGGAGGAGAATATACCCTTAGTGGAGTTCTCATACAATAACAACTATCAAGCCTCGATACGCATGGCTCCGTTTGAAGCATTGTATGGGCGTCCTTGTCGTTATCCACTATACTGGGTGGAAACTGGTGAAACTTCACTAGTCGGGCTGAGCCTTGTGCAAGAAACAACAGAGAAGATTCAGTTGATTATAAAGAGGATGAAGACTGCTCAAAGTTGTCAGAAATCTTATGTGGATCATCGCTGAAGACCGTTGTCATTTGCAGTGAGTGATCACGTCTTTTTGAGAATCTCTCCAAGGCTTGGATAACATCGTTTTGGGAAGTAGGGAAAATTATATCCTCGATATATAGGCCCTTTTGAGATACTGGAACGGGTTGGAGAGGTGGCGTATCGGTTGGCATTACCACCACGGTTCAGTGCAGTGCATAATGTGTTCCATGTATCTTAGTTAAAGAAGTATCAACCCGATCCTGACCATGTGATCATATGGGATCACGTTGAACTAGAGCTGGATGATTTATTGGTACATATCCCGGTGTGGATTGTGGATAGGCAGGATAAGGTCTTTCATGGAAAAAGCATCATCCTAGTGCGGGTTTTGTGGTAACATGGTCAGATTTAGGAAGAGACTTGGGAACGCGAGAAAGAAATGAAGGAGCAGTGGCCAGAACTCTTTCAGTCAAGAAATGGTTTTCTACTTTCCGGGGACGAAAAGGCCAATGGTGGGGAGAATGTAGTACCCCCAATTTCTGGTATGTAACCCTTACTTGATGCTTTTCTTGGTTTTAAAAGTTTTGGGTGACATATGGGAGAATCAGAAGATCCTGGAGTGAAGTTTGAAGCAAAGGGGAAGGCGCACGGGCGGCGCACGGTTTGTCAAAGCATGTGGCCAAACCATGCATGTATGATTGAGGAGGCAGTGGCTTCCACACGGTCAGTGCACGGTTAAGGGAAACCGTGCGATGAGGCCGTGCGTGAAGGATGACCGAGGCAGAAGCTAACGCATGGTTAGCACACGGTTTGTCAAACCGTGCGGACTAACCATGTGGTCACTTAAAGTTAGATCCTAAAATTTTGGATCTAACTCATTTTGCCTTTAATTTCCTTGTTTAAACCTCCTAAGTGGCCCTAACTCAGGATTACTCTCCCTTGAAGGTTGGAAGACTTCTCCCAAGCGTTCCGGAGGCGATCCGAAGGCTTCTCTTGGCGAATCGAAGTCGGATTCTTAAGGTATGTGATCGTTCTTGATCGATTTCTTATATCTACGCCCGTTATGGGTAGATCTAAGGGTGTGGATGCCAAATATGACAATATTTGGTCTTGTTTGTGTTAGGAGAAGAGATCTAAGGAGGGTTTTCAGAGTTTTGACCCGGTGTTCTTGAGCGTTCTTCGTCCGTGGCTTGGTTTCACCCAATTTGTTGAGGTAGGTGGCTTCACTCTCAATTCCTCTTTCTTAGAACTTGAAGGCTTAATTCAAATTGATTTATTTTCTTGTTTTTTATTGTGAAATTGTGGTGAAAACCATGTTATAAATCTTCTTTAGTGATGATTTATGGGTTTTGATGAAATTGTGGAAATTGAAAGAATGGTTGTGTAAAGTGTTTTGGTTTCTTGATTTTAAAATAGTGATTTTAAAATATGGTTTTGATGGATTTGGAAAATGGTTTGTGGGAAAAAGGGGGTTTCAATAAAAGGGTGATTCTTTATTGAAAGGTTTTGAACACACTTGGTTCTAGGCATGTATTTCATGGGTTGTAGTGTGTGTTCATATGCATTGGGATGGATAAGGGCGAGAAGTCCCCCCATCAATAGGTTAGGACGAATAAGGTCATGAAGTACCCCTGTCAAGGTAGTCCACTAAGTGACGGCTTAGTGGAAGGATAACTCACCACTCGTGAGTATAGGGAGGTCTAGGTTGCATGCATGGTTGGTTGTGTGGATTGGCGAAATGGAACGAATGTGCCAAATGGAAATGTGAATGGAATTGGAAATTTTGCTTGATTTATTTTCTTGAGAAAGATGGGTTTGTGGGAAAAATGGTTTTGACATGGAACTTGTTATATTGTGAACTCCTTTGGAATTTTTTTATACAAATTGTTTTATATAAATGTGCTAACATGTTTTATCTTAGAGGCATGGGTTGGGAAGTCATCGGGGAAAACCTACTGAGTTTCATTACTCACCCCCTGCTTTGGCACGTTGGTGATTTTGCAGATGTCATACACCGGGATGTTGGAAAAGGTAAAGTGTCACATGTTTAGAGCACTGCTTCGTGATACTTGGGCTGGTTCGTGATGTTGGATCTTGGAGCTTGTGGAGCATGGAGTTGGGTTGTTGTCTTGTAGTCTTTGAGTTTGTATTTCAGCTGTTTACTCTGATGTTTTAGTGTTGGTTTCCACTGTGGTACTCTTGGTTGGTTTTTGATAAATAAATGGTTGAGTTTTTTGAGTTCTTATCATGCATCATTTAGTTGTGTAGTCTGGTTATGGTTGTTGGTTTTGTGGAATGTTCAAAAAGGGTAAATCGTCCCCCACTTGTTTGAAACCCTCTGACATTTATTGCCAGCCTTAGGATCCTTGGGGATGTCACTTAAGGCCTAGTAATGACTCGTTGAGCTCTCAAGCTAATGATAATTGGCGGGTCATTACAATATACTTTATAAAACCATTATGAAAGTCATTTGTATTTTCAAACATATTGTTATTTGTTGACTATGTTTCAAAATGTGTAGAATCCAAGGCCAAAAAATGGATTATTTCAGTATTTTTGGTAGTTTTTTGAGTAATAATATCTTTTCTGATTTAGAATCCTTTAAGAATTCATCAATGACTGATGAACCCAATTTCTCTACATGTTCTTGGAATATTTAATGAGGAAGTATAGAGTGCACCGCAATACATCAACACCTTACCATCCACAATCCAATGGACAAGTTGAATTTTTTAAAAGTGATATTAAAGGTATCTTATAAAAGATAGTAAATTCAAATAGAAAATATATGAGAAAAAGTTTGGAAGATTCCTTGTGGGTTTATAGAATAGATTACAAAACCCCAAAATGGAATGAGTGCATACTAATTTATCAAATAGGAGAGTTATCATATGCATGTAGAGATAGAACATAAATCTTATTATGAAGTTAAAGAGATGAATATGGATATAGAAAAGGCTGGATATGAAATAACACTATATATTCAAGAATATACCAAAATAAAGAGAGAATAATTTTTAAATTCCAAAATTTTCATGGAGAGAATAGGAGTAGCACATAACTTGTTGATTCAATAAAGAAACTTCCAACCCAAAGAAAATATATTTCTATACAACTCAGGATTGAAATTAATGCCTGATGAACTTCATTCCATAAGGGAAGGCTCATTGACCATCACTAATGGGTATCTATTTAGTGTTGTTTTTATAGTTAACAAAGGAGAAATGTACGAATTTTTTATAAATAGATATAGGCTGAAGAAGTATCTTAACAATATGATACTATTACCAGTGGAAAAGATCACACTTCTCCAACCCTCCTACCAATGAACTCTTAGGCTATACCAAACCAACTAAATTGAATTTAAATGACTTGATTTGACCCAAGTAGACTTGATTTGACCCAAAAAACACTAAATTGCATTAAAATGAACTAAAATAAATAGAATTGAACTAAATTGAAACCAACTAAAAGAAATTCTATAGTAATGATAAAAAATGAACTGAGTTGAACAATTCTCATTTACTTAACAAAACCTATCTATAGAGTATTTTGTTCTATTTAATATTATAATTATCATTTAGAGTAGTGTGTCAGTTATGGTTTTATATAAAGTGAAAAATTATTGTTTACATAAATATATTTTCAATTAAACTTAAATATTATTGAATTTATTTCATGAAATGACTTATTAAATTTTTTTATAGAATGGATAGAAGTTAGATGTATGAAACTGATCGGATCTCAAGTGATTTTCAAAACAATTTAGATAGCATTTTAGATTTTTTATTTGAAAATGCTTCAGATAGTGTTTACATAGAATTCCCATGTCATAATTATGTTGGAAGACCTTGGTTGAGCCGTAAAGAAGTTAGCTACCATATAATAAAATATGGTTTTCAAACAAACTACTATGTGTGGTATCACAATGGGGAGAAAATGGAATCTCAAAATACTGATGATCTAAATGAGAGGATTGGATTGGAGAATTTGATAGATTACCATTTTCCTTTTATTCATCATCATGAGAAGGAAAGGATTTCGACCTAAGAAGACTTCGATATGAGCACACATGATGTGTCCAATGAAATGGTGATGTTGACATGGTGAAAAAATTGAATGATCCTATGATGACTGATAGAGTTAATATTTTAAATATTATTAATATGTTTTAAATGATTTAATCCCTCTAAATTATTCAATTTGAGTGTATTTGCATCATTTAAGTGTTTTTGGTGTATTTTGGGCTTAAATGTGAAAATGGGATAATTCTGTAAAATTGACAGTTTTATATAGCTTCTATTTTTCCCGCATAACTTTTAAAATATTTTTACAATTGAAGTTAATCCTTTTTTTAGGATTCATATACTTACGGGATTCAAATTTGTTTTCTGGACCAAGACCCAATTCGAAACCCAATGGTACAAAAAAATCAATCAAGTAGAGAACTCAATCTGGTTGGCAGAATGGACCCCACCGCATTAAATCAGAAATATTTCATTAAGATGGCCTTAGAATGAGGTTATTCTAGATGGTGTCAACATATGACATTCAAATTATAGTTCACAACAAAATTGATAAAATATGAAGCTCATCAAGGCATCTTTTTGGTGCGTCCAAGTGGAGTGGGTGAAACAGTTTTTGGAGACCAGGAAAAGTAATGGCCATTAATTCGGCCATATATTTCTTTACACCTGTCAAATGACTCTCAAATGTTTAGGGTCGATATCCAACTTCATTTACAACATTCTATAAGAAGGAAAATTAGTGAGTTTCGGCCGTCTGGTGGGAAGAATAGAGGCAAACTTCTGGAGGACATATTCTGGAGGATCAAAATTTCTGTTCTTTCTTTTCTTTCTTTTGTTCTTCTTAGCTTTGTAATGACTTATTCTTCCCACTTAAAATCAATTACCTTTACCATGGTGGGGTGAATCTTTTGAGTAATTAGGGAAGGTTAGGTTTACCCTTTTGTAATTCTTTAGTTCTTTCACGTAATGTTTTAATATCTTCTTTTCTCTTTTGCGAATCAGTTTCAATTTCTTATAATAGTTTTTATTATCATGTATGATTGTATCTGATTTTAGATTCTGTTGTTTATTTATATTTGGTCAATGATCAATATCTCCCTCCACTAGGTTCTGGTTTATAAATGATGGAATAGACCCAGATTTAGTGGTGTAGTACTCGGTGATCACCGGTATGTGTGTGAGGAGTAGTGAACGTTCTTGATTGCTTGGGATAAACAAGACCCGATTGAGAATTTCCTAAGATAATTGGGGGTATTCACTAAAAATCTATTACAAATTGGAAGGAGAGTAGGCAAATATGAGGTTTTATAAGGTTTATTCTCACATTTTTATTTGACCAAGGGAGTGAGAAGAAACGATTGTGGATTCTCACTCTTAACGATTTAGCGGAAGAGAATTGGGTAAAGTGAACTATGATAGAATTACAATCGAAAAACTGACCCTAAAATGATCACCATTTCATATCACTGATTTAAATCACATCATTTTTCAATTTTTTTTAAAACTTTTACTTAATTTTTTTACTTTATTTAGTTTCTTTCTTGTATTTTCCAAATCAAATAATTTAAAAAACAACATCATTTGTTTCTTTTATTTTAAGTGACAAACACTATTGTTGGGCACTCCTCTCTGGATAAAACCTAGGTAACCAACTATAATACATTTTAACTTAGGTTATATTTGTTTTTTCCACACCCCATGACAGACATGTGTTAAAACATGGCGTCGTTGCCGGGGAGGTAGCACCAACATTTGTTTTATTTTCTTCTCTCTCTTCTCATATTTTCTCTTCAAAATTGCATGACTAGAACCTCAAAAATTAAACCTTTACCCATAGATCCTGAAATTGAATGAACCTTGTTGAATAGACTTAGAAACATTAATTTTCAATCTGAATTTTAAGAAATTCCTCTTACAGAATCAATTGAAACTTCTAGTGTTCACTCTGAGCCTGTCATCATGGATGAAAATCAAAACCTAACTCTTAGAGACCTCTGTGCACCACAATTCCTTAATAAAAACAATAAACTTGTCATGACAGTATTAAAAAATTATTTTGAAATGAAACATAATATTATTCCTTTGCTTCCAAAGTTTCATGGTTTGGTAGGTGAAGATCCAAACAAACACATTAAAGAGTTCACACATGTTTGCTCAACTTTCAGACCCCGTGGAGTTACTGAGGAGAAGGTTAAGTGGAAGAAATTTCTGTTTTCATTGGATGGAGATGCTAAATAATGGTTGTACAACCTACAACCAAGATATGTACATGACTGGAATGACCTAGTAAGATGTTTTATGCAAAGATTCTTCCCCACCTCTAGAATCACAACCATTTAGAAGGAAATATATTCCATACAAAAATCATCTAGAGAAACCCTTTATGAGTACTAGGAGAGATTTAAGAAGCTATGTGACAGTTGTCCACATCAATACATTGAGAAACATCACATTCTTGTCTTATTCTATAAAGTACTACTGGAAAATGACAGAAACCATCTTGATGCATCATCTGGAGGTGCACTGATTGACAAGTCACCATAAGAATCCAAGGGCTTGATTGAGAAGATTTCCCAGAACTCACAACAGTTTGGAACAAGAGGTATTGGAACAAGAGGTATTCATGAGGTATGCACTTCTCATCCATCACCCTTATTAGAAACTAGGATTGAAGAGCTTACTAGTTTGGTGAGACAGATGGCCTTGAAGCAAGTTAGTGACCAACAAGCACTGAATAAGGTATGTGGTTTATGCTCATCACCTAATCATTTCACTGACCAATGTTCTGAAATACAGGGAATAGAAACATGTGCAGAAACCTTTTAGCCAAGAAAATTACAACAAAATCAAGTATGGAGAGATCCTAACCAAGTCCAATATGGGTTTGGAAATCAGCAAAATCAAGGTAGACCCCCATACCAAAACCAGTTTCAAAACCAACCCCCATTCTAGAATCAATTCTAGAATCCACCACCATTTCAACAGAAACAATCTTATAACCAGCCTTCTTACCAAAAACCAACCAATCTCCAAAGACCCTATGAACAACCATCCACCAGTGCACAACCTATAATTCAAAACCAACTAAAATCTGAGTTTGAAGGACTTAAGGACACTGTTAAAGATTTGTCCAACAATTTTGAAAGTCTCATGGAATTTATGACCAAAAATCTAGGTAAACTCCCTTCCCAAACAATCCCAAACCCAAAATATAATGTTAGTATTATAACTACAAGAAGTGGAAAAGAACTTCCACCACCATTTCCATCAAGGATGATTGAATCAAAGAGGTTTCAAGAAGAAACACTGCAAAAAGAAATTCTGGACACCTTTTAGAAAGTGGAAATCAACATTCCTCTTCTTGAAGCACTCAAAAAAATTACAAAGTATGCTAAATTTTTGAAGGATATTTTCTCCAAGAAGAGGAGACTTCAAGGGAATGAGAGGATCAGTTTGGGAAGAAGTTTCTCAACCCTTATCACCCCACAATTTCCAACCAAATGTCAAGATCCAGGGATGTTTTCTATTCCATGCACCATTGGTTCATTAAATTTCTCTAATGCTTTATGCGATTTAGGTGTATCAATTAATATATTGCCTCAATCAGTATATACTTATTTGCATATAGGAGACTTGAATCCCACAAGAGTGGTGGTCCAGCTTGCAAATAGATCCACAATTTTCCCAAAACATGTTCTATAGGATGTCTTGGTAAAATTCAAAGATATTTTATTCCCTGCTGAATTTTATGTGTTGAAGATGGAAGATGATAGGATCCCATCACAATCACCCATCATTTTGGAGAGAACTTTCTTGAATATGTCCAAAACCATCATCAATGTCCAAGAAGGGACACTTACCATGGAGTTTGGAGACAACACTATCCACTTCATAATTTTTGAATACATGAGGCACCCATCAGATGATTGTTCACTCTTCTCACTATCCCATGAAGATGGATAGAACCTATTGAAGAATCAGGTATGTTTCATGAATTTTTATCATTAGGAGATAATTTTTCCATTAAAAATATCACTGAACATATAAATGACCAAACTCTTAGAGATTCTGATTTCCTGTTGGAAGAAGAGGTAAAATATGATTTCTTTGATAATTTGTTGAATAATGATGAAGATGATATGATTTCTTGTGTGTAGGATGTCAAACCATTATAAGTGGAGAACCTCAATTTAGTTTCATCCCTTGAGCATCCTCCTGATCTAGAATTAAAACCACTCCCTACTGATTTAAAATATGTTTACCTTGTGGAGAGAGAGAAATTACCAGTCATAATTGCTAATAATCTATATGAAACTCAAGAAAAATCATTGATTGATCTTTTGAGAGAGAATTTCCAAGAAATAGGGTGGAGCTTAGGTGATATCCCAAGAATAAACCCAAAAATTTGCTCACATAGATTTTTTCTTGAGGGAGATTCCAAACTTGTTAGACAACCCCAAAGGAGGCTAAACCCCACCCTGGTGGAGGTTGTGAAAAAATAGATTGTGAATCTATTAGATTCTGGGATCATCTATCCAATATCAGATTCACAATGGGTTAGCCCCATCCTTGCAGTCCCAAAGAAAACTGGCCAAACCATTGTGAGGAATGAAAAGAATGAATTAATCCCTGTGAGAATTCAGAATAGCTGGAGAGTATGCATAGATTTTAGGAAGTTGAATTAGGTCACTTGAAAAGATCATTTCCCTATCCCTTTCATTGACCATATTCTAGAGAGGTTGGCAGGTAGAACACATTATTGCTTTTTGGATGGATTTTCAGGTTATTTTCAAGTACCCATTGAGCCCGAGGATTAAGAGAAGACTACCTTTACTTGTCCTTTCAGTAATTTTTCATAAAAAAGGATGCCATTTGGATTGTGTAATTCCCCAGGTAAATTTTAGAGGTGTATGGTAAGTATATTTTCTGATCACATTGAAGATTGATTGGAGGTTTTCTTGGAAGATTTCATAGTTTTTGGAAATTATTTTGACCATTGTTTGAAAAATATAGAAAAAGTTTTGAAAACTTGTATTAAAAAAACCTTGTTTTGAATTTTGAAAAGTGTCATTTTATGGTTGAGAGAGGAATTGTCCTTGGGAATGTCATTTATCAGAAAGGAATTGAAGTTAATAAATCAAAAATTGAAGTGATAAATTCTTTGCCTTACCCAACTTGTGTGAAACATGTTAGATTATTTTTAGGACATGCAGGATTCTACAGGAGGTTTATCAAATATTTCAGTAAGATTTCTCTCCCTATCTCTATATTACTTTTGAAAGATGCTGATTTCAATTTCAATGGTTCATATAGAGAATCCTTTTATGAGTTGAAAATGGTATTGATTACACCACCAGTAATGCAACTACCCAATTGGGAAGAACCATTCGAGCTACTTTGTGATGCTTCAAACCAAGCAATTGGAGCAGTACCTTCTCATAGAATTGAGGGCAGACCACAAGTCATTGCACATGCCTCAAAAACCTTAGATACGACCCAATTCAACTACACAACAACAGAAAAAGAGTTTTTATTAGTTGTTTTTCCTTTAGAAAGATTTAGATCATATCTTCTTGGAACTAATGTCATTGTGTTTTCTGATCATACAGCTCTTAGGTACATGATGAAGAAGGATGAAGCAAAACTGAGGCTAGTGAGATGGATGCTACTACTATAGGAGTTCAACATAGAAATCAAAGATAAGAAGGGATATGAGAACCAAGTGGTTGATCACTTAAGTAGACTACCCAACACCGCTGAAGTTCAAATTCCAGACACTGGACCACTAAATGATTGCCTTCCAAGAGAGCAGTTGTACTTGATTGGAGGAGAAGTACCTCGATATGCTGACATGGTAAATTATCTAGTAACATCTCAGGTCCCATCCCATTTAAATTCTCACCAAATTCACAAATTGAAATATGAATCAAAATATTACATCTGGGATGATCCATTTCTTTGGTATATTTGCAATGACCAAATGATAAGAATATGTTTTCCTAAAAATGAAATTGAATAATTTTTTAAGTTTTTTCACACATTAGCTTGTGGAGGCCACTTTGGACCTCAAAGGAAAACAAGGAAGGTTTTAGAATCTGGACTTTATTGGCCAACACTTTTCAAAGATTCTCATGAATTTTGCTAACGGTGTGAAAAATGTCAGTTTACAGGAAATATTTCAAAGAGACAAGAAATGCCCCAAAATACACTTAATTTTTGTGAAATTTTTTATGTGTGGGGGATACATTTTATGGTCCCTTTCCCAATGTCATTTGGAAATTATTATATTCTAATTGCTGTTGAATATGTTTCCAAATGGGTGGAAGCAAAATCCACCAGGAATAATGATGCTAAAGTTGTTTGCGATTTTGTCAGGGCTAACATATTTTGTATGTTTAGAGTTCCCAGATCCATCATTAGTGATCAAGGGACTCAATTTTGCAATAGGAGAATGGATTCTTTGTTGAAAAAGTATGGGGTGAATCATAAAACATCAACTCCCTATCATCCACAGACTAATGGGAAAGCTGAAGTGTCAAATAGGGAAATCAAAGGAATTTTGGAAAAGACTGTTAATCCAAATAGGAAGGATTGGAGCCAAAGGATGGAAGACACATTATGGGATTACATGACATCCTACAAAACCCTAATTTGAATGAGTCCCTATAGGTTGATTTATGGGAAAAGTTGTCACCTACCTGTGGAATTGGAACACAAGGAATACTAGGCTATGAGGAAGATGAATTTGGATCTTGAAAGTGCTAGGAAAGAGAGAATATTGCAGTTACAGGAGCTGGAAGAAATTAAAAGGGAAGAATTTAAAAATTCCAGGATTTAAAAAGAGAGAACAAGAGTGTCTCATGACAAACTGATCCAAACAAAAGACTTTCATCCTGGATACAAAGTGTTGTTATTCAATTCAAGACTCAAGCTGATGCCAGGTAAACTTTGTTCCAGGTGGGAAGGTCCATTTATAGTTACTCATGTATATCCTTTTGGTGATGTGTAGATTGTGAAGGATGGAGTGAAGGATCCATTCACTATTAATGGGAACATGTTGAATAAATCCCTTAGGACCATTCCATCTGATCCAATGGAGGAGATCACACTCCTCCAACCTGTTTATCAATAAATTCCATCATGTCATACCTCTCCTTTATATTTTCTTGATTTTTGTGATTCAATTTCAAATATTATTATGTGTTAAATCCATTTGAATTCATTGCGGACACTGCATCATTTAAGTGTGGCGGAGGGAACCGTTGTAGTTTAGGATTTTTATGTATTGTTTTTTTTCCTATTTGTTTTAAAAAACATGTGTGTGTTTCAAATTTTGTGTGTTTATTTTTAAATTTTTGTGTGTTTTTGAAACTTTTGTGCAGAAATTATTATCTTTGACATTTTTTGAAACCCATGTCCATGGGAGAAATAATTTATTCCATGAAACTGAGCTTAAATGAATGCAGAAAATGACATTGTTTCAAGTTCAATTCTTTAGGAATTTCATGAAAAATACTCTGTTTTTTGAATCCCATGAAACATATCACTGTCTTTATATTTGAAATCACATTCCCGTGAGGCTTCTAAACCTATTATTTTCATATTATTTACATTCACCTCACTTCTTGAGAGAACCAAACCATGCTTGTTTTAACCAGAATTTGATTTATTCCTTTCAAAACTTGAGGGTTTTGGGTACATGTGTTTTAAATGATTGAGGAATTTATTTGGTTTAAAAGACACCTTTTCAAGATAATCCCTTTCATTATAGCCTACCTTGTAAATTTAATCCTTTTATCCCATAGAAGCCATGAACATCCTGTTAGGTTAGCCACATTACAAGCCAATTTTCCCTATCCAACCTGCTCTTAAAGTGAAATTGCATGATCTAGTTGAACTTAAGTGTTGGGGAAGATGTCTTGTGTTGTGCTAGATCATTTTTTGAAACTTTGGGTGGAAAATAAAATGCTTAAGAGATGTTATTTCTATGGGAAAAAATCATTTTACTGAAATCTGTGCCTTTTCTAGAGCTTTCACGATGAGATAAGCTGTGCCTTTCTGGAGCTTCTAATGAAGAAAGAAAGTTGTGCCTTTTCTGTAGCTTTCAAGAAATATTATATTTGAGAATATTGAAATGTTTTCTGCTGAAATGATGAACTGTGTGAACATTCCTTGATATTCCATGAAGAAGGAGCTTATTTTCTACTAAGGGGAGTGAAGGGGAGACCATACTTGTGTGAAAATTAGAGTAATGCAATTTTGCTTCAAAAATATCCAAGCCCTCTTCATTAAGCCTCATAATTTTCACATCTAAATCCTACCAACCTAAAGCCACAGAAAAACCTTGATGAGTCCTCATGATAAACATATGTCTTTGACTCACATCGGGTGAAGATGTAGGAATTTATCAAGCCTATGGTGACCCTTTTATGAGTTTGGATGAGAAAGACATTGCTAAAAAATTGAAATTTGTGTGATGAGAGATAATGAAAGTTAGGTAAGTGTTTTGTGTGCATGGGGGGAGAAATGAAGAGTAAATTTATTGAATAATCTTAAATTAAGAACATGAAATAACAGATTTTTAGGAGGCATGATATATTTTGTTTCTTGTTTTCAAATTGGTGGATCTCATGGATATGTGTTTTGAATTTACTTTGATTTTATTTTGATTCTGACTTGTCCAGGAGTCCAAGTGATAAGTGTGGGGGAATTGATAGAGTTAATATTTTCAATATTATTAATATGTTTTCAATGATTTAATCCCTCTCAATTATTCAATTTGAGTGTATTTGCATCATTTATGTGTCTTTGGTGTATTTTGGGCTTAAATGTGAAAATGTGATAATTATGTAAAATTGATAGTTTTATATAGCTTCTATTTTTCAGGAATAACTTTTAAAATATTGGTCCAATTTAAGTTAATCCTTTTTTAGGCTTCATATTCTCATGGGATTAAAATGTGTCTTCTGGACCAAGACCCAATTTGAAATCCAATGGTACAGAAAAATCAATCAAGTATAGAACTCGGTCTGGTTGGAAGAATGGACCCCACCACATTAAATCAACAATATCTCATTCAGTCGATGTTAGAATGAGGTTCTTTCAGCTGGTGTCGATAGAGGACATTCAAAGGACGGTTCACAACAAAATTGATAAAATATTAAGCTCATCAAGTCATCTTTTTGGCATGTCCAAGTGGAGTGGGTGAAATAGTTTTTGGTGGCCAGGAAAAGTAATGGTCATTGATTCATCCATATATTTCTTTACACCTATTCAATGACTCAAATTTTTAGGGTCTATAGAAAACTTTATTTCCAACATTCTATAATAAGGGACCTCATTGAGTTTTGGCCGGTTGATGGGAAGAACAGAGGCAAACTTCTGGAGGATCAAAATATCTCTTCTTGCTTTTCTTTCTTTTGTTCTTCTTAGCTTTTTAATGACTCCTTATTCCCCCTTAAACTCAGTTACCCTTTACATGGTGGGGTAGATATTTTGAGTGACTGGGGAAGGGTAGGTTTACCCTTTTTTAATTCTTTATTTCTTTCACGTAATGTTTTAATATCCTCTTTTCTCTTCTGCGAATCAGTTTCAATTTCTTATAATAGTTTTTATTATCATGTATGATTGTATCTAATTTTATATTCTATTGTTTATTTATATTTGGTCAATGATAAATATCTCCCTCCACTAGGTTCTGGTTTATAAACAATGGAATAAACCAGGATTTAGTGTCATGACCCGTCCTCGGGGCCCGTGCCGTGACTACCCCAAGCCCACCTTCCATAGGCCAGGGGATGGCGACTAGCACCAAAGGCGTAAATCCCGATAACTAGGAAGGCATTGCCTTTATAAAAGTAAACAAACACCATAGATTACAAGTGGAAGTAATACACTAAGTACAAAAGAAAGTGCTGAAAAGTAAGTGGGCCAGAATACAAACCCAACTGAAGTACAGCTACAACTGAACAAAAGTACAACAGGAAAGATAAAAAACTAGAAGAAAAATAGAAGAAGCTCCTGGGTCGTCCACCTCAGATCCTACTTGAAGGGTAGGTACAGATAGCGCCGCTCCTGGATCGTCCACCTCAGATCCTACCTGAAGGGTAGGTAAAGATAGCGCAGCTCCTAGATCGTCCACTACGAATCCTACCAAAAGGTAGGTACAGTTAGCCTCCACAACGCTCTCGCCCGTTAACCTCCTCCGAGTATCATCTCGTCATGAAGTCCACCTCCGGATACGGATTCGTCATGAGGTCCACCTCTGGGTACCGTCCAGTCCTCAAACACTCGGCCTCTGTCAGCGCTACCCGTCGTCTGCAACCAACACAACGAGGTGCGGGAAAAGCCCGTGAAGGGGTGAGTATAATGATACTCAGTAGGGTCCCCGAGACCCTCAAGGTCTCACTAAATCCAACAAGGATAACCAAAAAGAAGGATCTCAACAGATAACCCTTACTTAGGTATAATCCCATACTTATATCTAAGTTATCAAGTAACCCATCTCAATCATAAGGAAACACAAAGGTTATGAAATCAACGGATAACCACTACCTAGGTATATGCCCATACATATACCTAAGTTATCAAGTGACCCATCTCAATCATGAGGTAAACACAAAGGTCATAGACTCAGCTCAAACTAGGATTTTCATTATCAAAACCGTAACTGCTGAAGAGCCCCGTCTCTGACGAGTACAATGATCCTGTCACGACTCCGAGTTAATGCTCACTAACCTAATACTGCTGAGGTACTCCTCCTATCGAGTATCGCGGGTCAGCCACCCAAACACAGTAGTGCTTCCCGCCGGGGTCTGCCACCCAAACACAATAGTGCACCCCCCCTAATAGCCTGCAGAGGTACTCCTTCTGTTGAGTACCGCGGGTCTGCACCCAAACATAGTAGTGCTCCATCCTCCATGGGTCTTCACCCAAACATAGTAGTGCTCCGTCCACTGGGCTAGTCGACTCACTCCAAGTCGAGTCGGTCAAGCAGTCGTCAGGTCTCAGCCAGCTACACGGTCTCTGTACTCCGTACGCTCGTCTCTGAGAGGGTTCACTCCACGAGCTACAGGTCGATACTCCAAGTATCACAAGTCCCACGAAGAAGTATCTCAAAGGACCACCTCGTCATAGGGGTCTCAACGCAACAGACGACGCATCAATCAGGCGTCTGGTCTGTGAGTTATTAGCCTTTTCGTCCCAGGGGCCCGGTTGGTTTTGTGTATGAACCAACCCGACCGTATCTCAACTGTATCCTGAACTCTCATATGGTATAATCATAGGGACCTTTTCGCAATGTGATCACCAACTCCACTGACGGTTCGTCAAACGGACATCCGGTCTGAAAGTTATCAGCTTTTCCGTTCTAGGAGCCCGGTTGGATTTCAGGTTCAATCCAACCTGACCACTATCCAACTGTGTCCAAAAATCAGGCTAAGTATGCCATAATTTCTGTATCGACAAGTGGTACACAACGTGACAGACGGCGCGTCAATCGGACGCCCAATCTGAGAGTTATTGGCCTTTTCGTTCTAGGGGCCCGGTTGGTTTCGTGTGCGAACCAACCCGACCGCACTCTTTCTGCGTCCAAAGCTCGAGCGGAGTAAGCCAAAAGGTCCATCTCACTAAAAGGAATCCAATAAAGTCGACGACACATCAATCGGACGTCTGGAGCTCAAGTTATAAGCGTTTCCGCTCCGAGGGCCCGGTTGGTTTCGTGTTCGAACCAACCCGGCCATACTCAAAGTTCTCCAAAACCTTGAGTGTAATATACCAAAATGACCATCTCGATCCAAGGATCACATCTCAACTGATGGTGCATCGATCGGAGGTCCGTAGCCTAAGTTATGGGAATTTGAACGGATCTATCCGAAAATAGGGGGTTCGGGCCCAGTCCGACCCGACCCGATACCCCCCCCCCCTGGGTCAGCCCGAACTGGGTCGACCCAAACCGGGTCCGGGTCTGGACCATTAGGGTGCGGCCCGGTCCGGCGCGCGCTCGCGGCCTGCGTGGCCAGCTCGGCCACACCGAGCTGAGCGGAAGGGGGGGGGGGGGGGGGGGCGGCCCCCCTGATTGAAGTCGCGACCCCCCATGTGGGGGCCGCTCCCTTTTGCCAGCCGGGGGTTACAACCCCCGAATTCTCGAAAACTGGCCGGCTCGGCCGGCTGGTGTGTCACCGCGGGACCCCCTCTACGGGTCCCGCCCTCCTTGCTCCGGAGGCCGACGGTTCCAGCCGCCGCTCCCCGCACCACCGCGGCCAAAGGCCGCGGCCTTGTCCGACCAGCACGGCGTGACAGCGCCGCGCCCCCTTCACCGCGGCCCCACTCCGGTCGCGGCCTCTTTATGGTTCTCCGTCGCGGCGCGACGGCGCCGCGGCTTCGTTCGACCTCAACAGTGCGGCGCGACGACGTCGCGCTTGTTCTTTGTTTCTGCGCGGTGTGACGGCACCGCGTCACCTTTGTTCGAGCCGCAACGAACACAACATCAAAGGGGGGAGGTGGGTCGGCCGTGTTTGTGCGGTCCGACCTCCTCCTGTTATAATGATAGCAAGCGGCCAACAATTATTAACGAAGTTTGTTAAATAAACTTCAATGAAGATTAAACCCCTACCTCGATTATGACGTTTGTTGACGATGTCGCGGAAAGAGGATGGAGTTGACGTCAATCATTGTGTCCACCTCGCATTTCATATCCTAGATTGAGCGTCAGAGATTCGTCGAAGTCCGTCCTCCGTTTGAAGGATCGTTCTTCATCGGGAGAGAACGTTCTTCACCGAAGGAGAAAAGCTCTCTTTCTAACTCTTCAAGGATTTCCCCATCACAAGATTTTCCAACCAAAATTATAATAAGGCATTTCCTTATTTAATAAATTTTCCAAGCATTCAAAAATAAAATCACCTCATTAATTAATTGAAGAGGACTCAATTTATTAATTTGAGTGTTGGCATTATTAATGGAGAGGAGAAGGTGAAGAGATTCCATAAATAAGGGGGTTGAAAAATTAAACAAGGGAGTTCACAATTTAATGTAGGGGGTTAAGGGAAAGTTAAGGGAAAGTTAAGGGAAGGTGAAAGGCTGGGGCTCGTGTGGGCCCCACCTTTCAAGTATCCACCCATGTAAGAGAATAATTTCCAAAGTTATAAAATAAAATTGTTCACACAATTTTATTTAATTAAACTAAATCCCCAAATATTAAAACTCAACCCGCTTAAAACGCAACTGCGGAATGGATATTCCTAAGAAATTACCGGTTCTGCGGTTTCATCGGTGCCCTCAGATTTTGATTCCGAGCACCGGTTCAAAAGTTAGAAAAATCAGCCCGTTCGTTCACTGAACGTACCCGAGCTAAACTTCGGAACTTGATTCCGGGCACTCCGAGCCTCAGAATCAGGTGCCGTCAGAAGCCGCAGTCTCGTAAAATTCAAAAGAAATTAATAAAAAAAATTCCTTGAAATTTTCGGGTCTTTACATTTAGTAGTGTAGTACTCGGTGATCACTGGTACGTGTGTGAGGAGTAGTGAACGTTCTTGATTGCTTGGGATAAACAAGACCTGATTGGGAACTGTCTAAGATAATTGGGGGTATTCGCTACAACTCTATTACACATCGGAAGGAGATTAGAACAATCTGAGGTTTTATTAAGGTTTATTCTCACATTTTTATTTGACCAAGGGAGTGAGAAGAAACGATTTTGGATTCTCACTCTTAACGATTTAGCAAAAGAGAATTGGGTAAAGTGACCTATGATATAATTAAAATTGGAAAACCAACCCTAAACTGATCACCATTTAATATCACTGATTTAAATCACATAATTTGTCAATTTGTTTTAAAACTTTCACTTAATTTATTTACTTTATTCAGTTTCTTTCTTGTACTTTCCAAATCAAACAATTTCAAAAACAACATCATTTCTTTCTCTTATTTTAAGTGACAAACACTATTATTGAGCACTATTCTATAGATACAACCTAGGAAACCCACTATAATACATTTTAACTTAGGTTATATTTGTTTTTTCCACACCCCATGATAGGCACGTGTCAATAAATCTAGTATATCAATAATGTGGTAAAATAAAAAAGATGTAATTTTTAATATGATTGTTTCATGGGAAAACCATGTATGGGATTTATAATACTTCCATGGATTAAATTCTTACTTACTTGAAGGACTTACTTCCATATGATACAGACATTCCCTCAAACCTCTATATGGCATAAAAGTTAGTTGAAGAACTTGAATTTTCAAAAACAAATCATGCTTTCCTGATAGATTACAGCTTATTCTAGGAGGAAAATGCTTAAATAAATGGTTGTATAAAATGCGGAACATCCTAATGGAAGCCAAAATCTGATGAAACACCATCCTACATGCCACAAAAAGTAATGCGGCAATTTATATTGATCCCCAGACTCCAAAATATTTTCATGTCTAATGAAATATCATTAAAAATGTGATGGCATGATACCAAGATAAAGAAGAATAATGAAGAGTTGGTTCACCCTATAGATGGATTTTCATGGTAGATATTTGATTCTCTATATCCTGATTTTGTAGTTGATGTGCATAATGTGATGTTGGGTCTTTCATGTGATGGTTTTAATCTGTTTGGGTAGATGCTTACTTTTCACAACACATGACTGGTTTTCATACAGATTTATAACCTTTCCCCATTGATTAGCCACTAAATGAGGATAATATTCATTGTTAATATATATAATATTCATGTTCTTTATTATTTATAAACACCGTTTTAGTGCATTTTACACTTTGAACATCATTTCACATTATGATTGTAATACCTTCTTAAAATGCACTATTATGTGGTACATTTTTGAACATCATTTGAAGTACCCAATGATTAATCTTATTATACATATTTTAATTTTATATTTTTGGAAATTTATCTACACTCAAATATTAACATGTTTCATTCAGGGATCAATGGAGAATTCATGGAAGAAGATGGGGATATTTTGTGATGAAAGGAAGCAATTCTAGAGAAGGCAGATTGGACACCATCCCACTGATGAGACTGTGGGGCCCAACATATAGGCCTAATTAATCCCAAATTTCGTGGTATTCTAGAAGACATGTATAGAAAAAAATCACTATTCATGAGCTAATGCTAATTCGGCCTCCATGGTGGTCATTTAGGCGGCCCAAGTTAGAGATACAATTCTGGGCCAGATTCTTCGGCCTAGAAAAACAGCCCACTAATTTGATCATATCTCGGAATCCAAAACTCCAAATGGGCCCAAATTTTACAGGAGGTTAGAAGACATCCGGATATCCATTTTCTTCTTCTATGACCCACTCTGATTCGGCCATATATAAGGTTATCCAAACGCGTCGGATCGGTGGATGAAAGATGGATGCCACCTCGGGTCAAATGTGGAAAAGTCCAAATTCCACAAGCTTTCCACCACCTATGGCCTACCAAAATTAATTGAAATGATTTGTACTGTTAGAGACTCGACCCAAGGGCTAAAAAATTCCTATTTAAGGCAGTGGTGTTGGAGGATTTAAAAATATTTGAGCTTCCTTTCATTGTAATGTTATGATGCGGTTTTGTTGTCTCAAATTTATCTTCCACGTGTAAGTTGTTTTAAATCATCCTTGTTTATTAATAAAAGTTATTCTTATCTTATTATTATGTTCTTCTCCTTATCAATTTGATACCGTTGGTTCAAGGTGTGAACTTTTTCATACCAAACCTTGTGAGATTATCACACAATGGTGGAGTGATTGTTATTTTATTGCGTTTTTTTTACTTTTCCATTTCCTCCCTTATGAGTCTACTTTCTGCTTCCATTGAAACCATGGGATCAATGGAGGGCTAACCCACTTATGGGTTGATCCAAGGGAGTAGCAAGGGGCTGGATTGGATTTTATTTATCACCTCATTAATGTATAATCACTTCTTTAAGTGAGATTTTTATTTGATGGGTTTTAAACTCCATCGTCCTTGTTGAATTTAAGGCCACACACTTCAAGTGCTAATATGAACATTTACCTTGAAGTGCTCAAAACCTTGATCCTTAAAATGTATAGGTGATTAGTATTAAAGGTTTTAGGCATTAAACCAGTAAGTTATGATGTTTTTTTATCTCCTTAAATGAACCCATCTCAAATTTAAGAAATTGAAATCATTAAAAAGAAAATACGTCCAATCCACCCCAAGCGATAACCTAGGATCAACTCATTCTTTTAATTTGAATTCACTTAAGTCTCTTAGAGTTCACTTAAACCCATCTAAAATCAACCCAAAGTTGGCCACTTCATAGCCAAAAAAAATCCTTATAATGTGCGTGTCTATAGGTTACTTCTTAGGTCTCTGTGGATTCGATAACCCAAGCTAGACTACAAGGACCATTCTACCTTCATCTCTTGGGTAAATTTGAGCAAGAATCAAATTTTGGCACCGTTTCCAGGGACCCAAGTAATTCATCTAAACACCCATTCTATTCTCCCCCATTTCTTCTTTTCTCATCCAAATTCTCTTATCTTGTCCCTTTCTCGGTTTTTTTCTTTTGGCGCATGTCCGCCTACACCCGTGATCAATAAAACCATCTAGTTAGGGTGGATAGTCCTGGGGTTGGGGATTCAAGTACACCAAGATAACTCTTTCAATTAGATACTAATTTTCCAAACACCCCCGAGTCAAAAATTTAGCCTATTTCAATGGAAGGTATTCAAAGAAACCAACTCATAAACCCGGGTGGGAACCAAAATGGAAACCCAAATGAGGCAGCCCCAAACTTGGGGAATGCAATTGATCAAACCATGAATGACTACCTCACACCTTCCTGGACCAATGCCCCCTCATGCATTAGAAACAATTCCCTAGGATATGCCAACTACATCTTTAAACCCCATGTCCTAAACCACCTTCCCACATTCCATGGAATGGAGTCCGAGATGCCCTACCTTCACATTAAGGAGTTTAATGACATTGTAGAAACCATGTGTCCCCCACATCAACTAGAATCAGCTAATATGAGGCTATTTCCTTTTTCTTTAAAGGATCGAGCTAAAAATTGGATAAAAAATTTGAGACCATCATCCATAAACTCTTGGGACCAACTACAAAGAGAATTCTACAAAAAATACTTTCCCCACCACAAAACAATTGCACTTAAAAATAGTATCCAAAACTTTTTTGAAAAAGAGGAAGAGTCATTATATGAAACATGTGAGAGGTTCAAAGACACTCTAAACATGGTTCCACACCATGGTTTTTCTATTCCTGAACAAGTGATAATTTTCTATGAAGGGTTGGGTCCGGGGAACAAACAATTCATTGACATGATGTGTAATGGAACCTTTAAAAACAAAGCCCCAAATGATGCTTATGAGTATCTAGAAATCCTTTCGGAATAAAACAAAACATGGGGAACTTCACCTTATTCTGAAAATCCACAAAGAACTACTAGAATTCATACACTTAGAGAAGAGGAAAGCCTTAGGGCTAAACTCACAGCACTCTCTAGGAAGGTTGAAGAGATAGACCTTAGGAAAGTCCATGAAATCCAAACTATTGACCCTGTTTGCACAATTTGTGACAAACATGACCATAAGACAGACAACTGCCCAACCATTCCATCCATCAAGGATGATCTCTTAGGAGGACCCCCAGCGGAAGTAAATGCCTTGAACTTTCAAAATCCTCAATACCAAAACAACTTCAATCCTAGGTATAACGACCACCCAGGCTTCCGCTGGAAAGATAACCAACAACCTAGCCAACCACAGGGACAAAATCCTTACCCCCATCAGAACTAACAAACCCATAACCAGTTCCAAACCCAACCTATCCAATACCAACATCCACCGGTCTATTTTCAACAAACCATCCCACCTTCAAAATATCCCCCTAGGATAAACAAACCTACTCAAGCACCCACCCAAACTGTTCCACAAAGCCTACTAGAACAACTGTGCAAACAAATGGAGAGGATGAACTCAGAGGTATCTTCCCTAAAACAAGAACTTCAAACCATAAAAACTAGAAAGGCACCCATGCCTACTCAGGCGGTGTCATCCTCAACTTCAAGGGGAGAGTCAAGTTGTGCTCAAACAACTCATGAACAACTAATGGTTGTGACTGTTTTAAGAAGTGGGAAATCAATTGAGAAACCTGAAAAACTAATTCAGAACCCACCTGAAGATTCAAACTTTGATGAAAATTCAAATGAACCACAAGATCAAACTGAGGAAACTGATAAAATTGTCAAGTAAACAAATCTTCGACAAAAAACCCCACAACCTGCACCATTTCCTCAACGCATGAGGGGGAAACCCAAGCTTGAACTGAATGAAACATTGAGGGAAATCTTCTCACAAGTCAAGCTGAACATTCCCCTTCTCGATGCCATCCAAACCATACCTGCCTACTCAAAGTACCTTAAGGACTTGTGCACTTTTAAAAGAAATTTTTCACATAAAAACCAAGTCCTTTTGGCTGCTAATGTGAGTACCACCATTCAAGGGACCATTCCTCCTAAGTTGAAAGACCCAGGTTGCCCTTACATCAATGTTAAACTAGGAGAAAGCAAAGTTGTTAAGGCCTTGTGTGACCTAGGTGCTAGTGTCAATCTCATCCCATATGTTGTGTACTACCAGTTAGGCCTAGAAGAGCTCCAACCCACATCTGTCACACTTCATCTTGCTGATCGTAGCATTAGGGTTCCAAAGGGGATTTTAAAGGACATTCTGGTAAAGGTTGAAAACTTCATCTACCCTGCTGAATTCATTGTCCTTGACAACCATCCAAACTTAGGAAATAAGGAACAAACCCCAATCATCCTTGACCGTCCTTTTCTTGCAACAATCAACTCTGTTATCCAAGTCCGAAATGGGAACATGACCATCACCTTTGGGAACATGAGTCTAGACTTGAACATCTATAATGAAAGCTCACAAATAGGGGATGACGAGGACATTCATGAAGTAAACATGATAGGAAGCATTGATAATGAATCCATGGAACATCAAGGAATATTTGATGGATGTTTAAGTCAGGATGAGATTGATTTCCTTTGTTCATATGAAGGAAGTTTATCTCCTTGTATTGAATCATTTTCAAATTGCTCTTATGATGAATTCTTAGGTCCAACAATCAGTGAAACCTTTCAAGAAACCAATTTCATGGAGACCAATCAAAATTCCTTCCCTAAATCTGATCAATCAAATCTAGTAGCTAAAACTTCTACATGTGGGGAATTAATCCTGTCTAAAACTTTAGGAAATAAAATTGATCTTGATCCAATGTCCCAATATTATGCTAAAATTATGAACCAACCTGATCTTGAATTGAAGGAACTTCCTACTACACTAAAGTATGCCTTCCTAGGGGACAATCAAACACATCCTATTGTCATTTCTTCTTCTCTTGAATCCAATCATGAGAGGATGCCTCTAGATGTCCTTAGGAAACATAAGAAATCCATTGGTTGGACCCTTTCTGATATTCCTGGGATTAGCCCACTTATCGGGACTCATAGGATTGTTCTGGAATCTGATTCAAAGCCATGTCGTCAACCTCAACGGCGACTCAATCCTAATCTCATGGAGGTAGTAATGAAAGAACTTCTGAAATTGTTGAAAGCTGGTATCATATATCCCATAGCTGAGAGTGAATGGGTGAGCCCAATCCAAGTGGTTCCAAAAAAGGCTGGAATCACAGTGATAACCAATGAGGATGGATAGATTCTTCCAATAAGGGTGAGTAGTGGATGGAGGGTCTACATTGACTATAGGAAACTAAACTCATTCACCAAGAAGGACCATTTCCCCTTACCATTCATTGACCAAGTCCTTGAGAGAGTGGAAGGTCATGCCTTCTACTGTTTCTTAGATGGGTACTCGGGGTACAATCAAATTGAGGTCTCCCTAGAGAATCAAGGGAAGACTACATTCACATGTCCTTTCGGTACCTTTGCCTTCAAACGCATGCCCTTCGGGTTATGCAATGCCCCTGGAACCTTCCAGCGGTGCATGATGGGAATCTTCTCAGACATGGTAGGGGATTTTCTAGAGGTCTTCATGGATGACTTCTCTATGTTTGGGGATACATTTGAGGGATGTATGAGGAATGTAGAGAGAGTCTTGTCAAGATGTGAAGAAAAGAATATAGTCCTAAACTGGGAAAAATGCCATTTCATGGTTAAATAGGGACTTGTTCTAGGCCATCTGGTCTTGAGTAGGGGGATTGAAGTTGATAAAGCAAAGGTTGACATCATTCGTCACCTTCCATCACCCAAAACTATTAAGGAAGTGAGGTCTTTCTTAGGACATGCAGGTTTCTATAGAAGATTCATCAAGGACTTTAGTTCAATATCCCGTCCCCTTTGTGCTCTCCTAGTAAAGGATGCTCCATTTGTTTGGACAGAAATCTGTGAGGGTTCATTCTCAACCCTCAAATCCTCTCTCACCTCTCCTCCCATTATGAAATCTCCAAATTGGAACCTTCCTTTTGAACTTATGTGTGATGCCAGTGACTTTGCTGTTGGAGCTGTTTTAGGACAACGCTGTGATAAAACTCCTTATGTCATTGCTTATGTAAGTAAATCCTTAAATGATGCCCAAATAAACTACACCACCACTAAAAAGGAGTTACTTGCTATTGTGTTTTCTTTAGAGAAGTTTAGGTCCTACCTCTTAGGATCCCCCATCACTGTGTTCACTGACCATTCTGCACTAAAATACCTCTTCCAAAAAACAAGATGCCAAGGCTAGACTGATTAGGTGGGTCCTTATCTTACAAGAATTTGACCTCACAATCAAGGATAAAAAGGGTGTTGAAAATGTTATAGCTAATCACCTCTCTAGGATGGAATTCAAAGACAACTCAAATCACCTTTCTGTGTCTGATTCATTTCCTGATGAACACCTATACTCTGTGAGTGACTGCCCTTGGTATGCCGACATAGCCAATTTCTTAGTTACAGGAGTCATTCCAAAATTCTTAGGGAATCAAGCTCGAAGGAAATTCCTTTCTGATATTAGACACTATGTGTTTGATGATCCATACCTCTATAAGTTCTGCCCTGATCAAGTCATTAGGAGGTGTGTTCTAGAATCTGAACAAGAGTCCATCCTTAAATTATGTCATAGTGAGGCATGTGGAGGTCACTTTTCCTCTAAGAAAACATCTTCTAAGATTCTTCAATGTGGTCTCTTCTGGCCCACCCTCTCAAGGGATTCCTACACATTTTGTCAAAGCTGTCCTAGGTGTCAACAAGTATGGTCCATCACAAAAAGAAATCAAATGCCACTCACTCCCATCTTAGTGGTTGAAATATTTGATTGTTGGGGAATTGATTTCATGGGTCCCTTCCCAAACTCTCGGGGATACATCTACATACTCTTAGCTATTTATTATGTCTCAAAATGTATTGAGTCCATTCCCACTAAATCCAATGATCATCAAGTCATGATTCGATTTCTGAAAGAGAACATATTTTCCCGATTTGGAATTCCTAGGGCTATAATCAGTGATCGAGGAACCCATTTCTGCAACCTCCCATTCTCTTCACTCATGTCCAAGTATGGTATTTCTCATAAAGTGTCCACTGCATACCATCCTCAAACCAATGGTCAAGCTGAGTTAGCGAATAGGGAGATTAAGAAAATTCTTGAAAAAACTGTCAACCCCTCTAGGAAAGATTGGTCTGAGAAACTCTTAGATTCTCTTTGGGCCTATAGAACTGCATATAAAACCATTTTAGGAATGTCCCCATATAGGTTGGTTTATGGTAAATCATGCCATTTTCCAGTGGAGATTGAACATAAGGCCTTTTGGGCAATTAAGAAAATGGATTATGACCTCTCATTGGCCGGAACAAAAAGGAAATTAGATCTCAATGAACTGGAGGAATTAAGGATGGAGGATTATGAAAATTCAAGGATCAATAAAGATAGATTTCAAGCCTACCAATCTAGGAATATCAAGGTCAAACATTTTGAACCGGGAAAACTTGTGCTCTTGTATAGTTCAAAACTTCATTTACATCCGGGAAAGTTAAGGTCTAGATGGTCAGGACCTTTCATAGTGCATCATGTATTCCCCCATGGGGCAGTAGAGATTCAAGATCCCACAAGTGGTTACATTTTCAAGGTCAATGGTCAAAGGTTAAACCATTCATTGAATCATTCAATAAACAAGAAATAGAGGTTGAGTTAACTGAGCCAACCTATGAACAAGGAAAAAATTGATAGATTTAGGGTCCATGTCGGGCTAACGACATTAAACAAAGCGCTATATGGGAGGCAACCCATGGTTTTCAAGTTCCTATCATTTTTTTGTTTTAATAAACTTTATATTTTAAATAGGATTAATTAATCATTTTTATATTTAAAAAAAGACTATTGACCTGTTCTTCTATTACGAGTATGGATGGGTATAAAAGGGGAGCATCGTATTCATCCGTGTCATGCGGTGTGATCCTTGAGTAATACCTTACCCAGAAAATTAAAAGAAGACAATGTATCATTAGTTTGATTTAAAAAAAAAGAAAAACAGGAAAAACCATAAAAATGATGATACTTGGAATTAAATAAGTCGTTGGGTTTTTTTTTGTCTGGTTTGTTCTTCTTTTTGTTTAGGTACTATTTTGGGTGATACATGTTCAATCAAGGTGGTGCCTACATCCCCCAAGAGATCAAAGGACTAATTTGGAGCAGCAAGAACTTCAACTTCAACCACCATGTGATTTCATTCCATGATCCTCAGTTTCAATTTCCTTTTTGAACTTCCATTATCTGCCTCTACTCCTTCTAAATTTTCATTTCTTCAAACACTGGGGATAGTGTTGTTTTAAGTTGGGGGGATATAAAATAAAAAAAAATGCTTTTGTATCAAAAAAATGATTTATTTGAAGAAGAAAAAAGTGTAAATGGAAGGAAAAATTCCTTTAACTTTGAACATGGTAATACAGATTGCACACTTTGAAATTGAATATCAAATAATTTAGCATGACCTGATTCTGATTTTAATCCTTGTATAATTTCATGAGAATAGATTTTGGAAAGTGTGGCTGTCCAATGTGATATTTCATCATTTATATTTTCATCCAAATAAAAAAAAGATCACAATGCACGTCCCTTGGATAGTGGGGTATTAGTTTGAGTTCATGGGGTCCCCTAAATAAATAGCATAGGTTTGGTGATCATTTTAGTTTAATATGAATATTAAAAAATATATATATATTAAAAAAAAATTGCACGTAGAGCAATGAAATGACCTAATGTGTGGCTTTCGGCACTTGGGGATCATGACTCCATAGTTGTCTGGCCCAGAGTTAGTAATTTTATCTCTATTTTTGGTAATTTGAATTTGTTTTTGACTGAGTTAACTCGAGATGATGCCCGAGTATGTGGGATTCACTTGGTTCCCTAAGGTCTTTGAGCCTGGGAGTCATCGGCAAAGTCTCGCTACAGGGGCTGACTCTTTTGAGTGCAACTTCAATTACCATGGAAAAATTGAAAAAAAAAAACAACAACAACAAAAAAAAACAAAAAAATTATAAAAAAAAATGAATACTCATCTTAATATTGAAATGTGATTCCACCTAGCGCTTCCGTAATTTCCCCCTTGAATAAAGATGAACCCTCATGTCTATTGTGATGCACAACACATCCTCATACTTAATTGATATTGGATGAAATATGGCAATGAATTTGAACAAAGGAATGGGCCTGGGATTGGGATCTGCTTATGAAACTATCTTGTATTAAAATATTTTGATGGGTTTCGTGATTTTTTGGTATAAGGTTTTTTTTGGTGATCATTGTGTATTAAAATGTTTTTGGAAAAGGGAATTCGAATTTCATATTGTTGAGATATATTTTGCTCGGGACTAGCAAAACTCAAGTTGGGGGGTGTGATTATCCACTAAATGAGGATAATATTCATTGTTAATATATATAATATTCATGTTCTTTATTATTCATAAACACCATTTTAGTGAATTTTACACTTTGAACATCATTTCACATTATGATTGTAATACCTTCTTAAAATGCACTATTATGTGGTACATTTTTGAACATCATTTGAAGTACCCAATGATTCATCTGATTATAAATATTTTAATTTTATATTTTTGGAAATTGATCTAGACTCCAATATGAACATGTTTCATTCAGGGATCAATGGATAATTCATGGAAGAAGATGAGGATATTTTGTGATTAAAGGAAGCAATTCTAGAGAAGGCAGATTGGACATCATCCCACTGATGAGACTGTGGGGCCCAAAATAGAGGCCCAATTAATCCTAAATTTCGTGGGATTCTAGAAGACATGTATAGGAACAAACCACTATTCATTAGATGATGCTAATTCGGCCTCCATGATGGTCATTTAGGCGGCCCAAGTTAGAGATACAATTCTAGGCCAGATTCTTCGGCCCAGAAAAACAGCCCACTAATTTGATCATATCTCGGAATCCACAACTCCAAATGTGCTCAAATTTTACAGGATGTTATAAAACATCCCGATCTCCATTTTCTTATTCTATGTCCCACTCCAATTCGGCCATATATAAGGTCATACAAATACGTCTGTTCGGTGGATGAAAGCTGGCTGCCACCTCGGGTCAAATGTGGAAAAGTCCAAATTCCACAAGCTTTCCACCACCTATGGCCTACCAAAATTAATTGAGATGATTTGTACTGTTGGAGGCTCAACCCAAGGGATCAAAAATTCCTATTTAAGGTAGTGGTGTTGGAGGATTTAAAAATATTTGAGCTTCCTTTCATTGTAATGTTATGCTGCGGTTTTGTTGTCTCAAATTTATCTTCCACGTGTAAGTTGTTTTAAATCATCCTTGTTTCTTAATAAAAGTTCTTCTTATCTTATTATTCTGTTCTTATCCTTATCACTTTTATACCTTTAGTTCAAGGTGTGAACTTTTTCATACCAAACCTTGTGATATTATCACACAACGATGGAGTGATTGTTATTTTATTTCATTTTTTTTTACTTTTCCGTTTCCTCCCTTATGAGTCTACTTTCCGATTCCATTGAAACCATGTGATCAATGGAGGGATAACACACTTATGGGTTGATCCAAGGGAGTATCAAGGGGCTGGATTGGATTTTATTTATCACCTCATTAATGTATAATCACTTCTTTAATTGATATTTTTATTTGATGGTTTTTAAACTCCATCGTCCTTGTTGAATTTAAGGCCACACACTTCAAGTGCTAATACGAACCTTTTCCTTGAAGTGATCAAAACCTTGATCCTTCAAGTGTATAGGTGATTAGTATTAAAGGTTTTAGGCATTAAACCAGTAAGTTATGATGTTGTTTTATCTCCTTAAATGAACCCATCTCAAATTTAAGAAATTGAAATCATTAAAAAGAAAATACGTCCAATCAACCCCGAGCGATAACCTAGGATCAACTCATTCTTTTAATTTTAATTCACTTAAATCTCTTAGAGGTCACTTAAACCCATCTAAAATCAACCCAAAGTTGTCCACTTCATATCCAAAAACAATCCTTAAAATGTGCGTGTCTATAGGTTACTTCTTAGGTCTCTGTGGATTCGATAACCCAAGCTAGACTACAAGGACCGTTCTACCTTCATCTCTTGGGTAAATTTGAGCGAGAATCACCCATGGTTGTTTATGAAAAGAACATACAATTTCATGATTATACTCATATTTGGCCCTTCAGACCCAAACAATGATATATAAATATACATGCAACCTTTAATAAAATAGTGGAATCTTCTTTGGGATGTGGGTGTGCACACATATGATGCATGTTTGAAAGAAATATTTCAGATTTGTGATGTGATTATATAGACGATCAATGATTTTCTTGATAATGTAATGATTTATAGATAGATGACAAAGGGAAAAATTTCATGTCCTATTTGTATGAATAATAATCGATTCATAAAACTCAAATATCACCATAGTTTTAGTTTTACGGGACATCGACGATTCATTCCAATGGACAATCCATATAGAAATAATTGTTGAAGATTTGAAAATACCATGGAGACCGATGATCCACCTCAGTGTATGTCTGGAACTGATGGGATTAATGAATTTCAAGATTTCAGTTTTTCATTCAGTAAGGGTCAAATGAAATCTAGAAAGAGGAATAATGTTTCAAATTATACCTATTATAATTGGAATAAGAGGAGTATCTTCTTTGAGTTTCCTTATAGGTCAACAAATTTGTTCATCATTGCTTAGACGTAATGGACATTGAAAAGAATATATGTGAAATGTTTCTTTTGATTCTTCTAAATGTCAAGAGAAAGACAAAATATTATTTCTGATCTCAGTGTGACTTTATGGATTAGTGGATCAGACTAGAATTACATCCTATGTGTATTATAGTTAAAATAAATGGAAAGTTCCATGTGCTTCTTATCTGACGAAACCTATAGAAAAAATCAATTTATGGAAGTACTAGAGACTATTAAAGTCCCTTATGGCTATTCAAGAAATATATCAAAATGAGTCAACAGAAGAGAGTTGAAGTTGAAATATTTGAAGACTCATGATTATCAAGTCCTTCTGCATGAGTTGATTCCAATAGTAATCCGTCGTCTTTTTTCTAATAATCTAAAGGGTTCAGTTATTTAGTTGTGTCATTTTTTTAGAGATCTTTGTGCTAAGAAGTTGTCCGATATTTCTTTCAAAAAATATTGGCAGAGACACCATTAATTTTTTGTGAGTTAGAGAAAATATTTCCTCCATCATTTCTCACATGCATGTTTCATCTAACTGTCCATATTCCAACTAAAATACTTCTCATAGGACCTGATTCTTTTCGTTGGATGCATCCAACTGAAATAAATATGTACACATTGAAATCTTATGTCCTAAATAGAAATCATCCTGAAGGTTCTATCATGAACGGTTACTTGGATTAAGAATGTATGGATTTTTACACAATGTATTTGTCTGATCTTAATATGAGAATTAACATACCAATGAGAAATGAATAAGAAAAATATGAGAAAATTGAACCTATTTTCCCATCACTTCCTCAAATAGGAGGAATTCCCAGATCATTTACATTGATGACATCAAGACTTGAAGAGTAGGATATGGCACATCGCAGTGTTGTTCAACTGTGATTTGTTCAGTGACTGCATCATATAAGTAAATTGAACATGTATATCTTATCTCATCTCTTTTAATTTTACATATTTGTTAAACTATTTCTATTTTTAACTTCAAGGAATATAAAAAAATGATAAATAGAAAGCATCTTTATTTATATTTGAGAAGAATAGAGACTTTTCATAACAAAGAGTTTTCTTCTTGGTTGAAATTGAAGGTATAAATATTGCTTTAATAAATAAATAAAATTAATATTTAATTAAGTTTAATATTTTTTTATATTTTAGGTATCGGGTTTTCCCGCTGACTCTATTTCTGAGGAAATAAGAGCTCTGGATTTTGGTCCTAATATTGTTGTTTGTGAATGTAAATCAATTGTGATAAATGGATATAGATTTATTATCACTAAATGAGCAAAGAACATGAGAACACAACATGACAGTGTTATTATAACTTCCACAACAGAATGTTATACCAGTATATCTGATAATATACCTCATTTTGAAAATGTAGCTTATTATGGAGTCATTGAGAAAATAATTGTCACGACTCGTCCTCGGGGCCCGTGCCGTGACTACCCCAAGCCCGCCTTCCATAGGCCAGGGGATGGCGACTAGCACCAAGGCAAAAATCCCGGTAAAAAGGGAAGGCATTGCCTTTGTAAAGTAAACCAAAAACACCACAGAACAAGAAGGTGGAAGTAAACACCAAGTAAAAACTGGTACAATAGTAAGTATGGAAAAGTAAGTGGGCCAGTATACAAACCCAAACTGAAAGTAAAGTACAACTGGAAAGGGAAAACAGCAACTGAAAAGTAAAGCCGTGATGTCGAGCTGTCCACTGGGAATCCCACCTGAAGGGTGGGTACAGATGGCCTCCACTGCTCCTCGGGTCCAGCCGACCACTCCGAGTACGTCCCACCCAGTGGTCCACCTCTAGGTACTGTCCTGCTCCGCAAGCCTCAACCACGATCAGCGCTATCCGTCGTCTGCAACCAACACAACGTAGTGCGGGCATAGCCCGTGCAGGGGTGAGTATAAGCTACTCAGTAGGGACCCCGAGACCCTCGAAGGTCTCCCAGAATCCACAAAGGATAAACCACAAAGGAAAGATGCAATCACGAAGTAACATCTAACACGGCTTAGGTATATGCCCATACATATACCTAAGTCATCAATTCTCGTTCGGCTCCAACATCCGAACCCAAGTACAACCCAGTCCACACAAGAAAGCAAAATGTAAATCCACACAGGATAGCACAACACAATACACATAGGAAAGAAAAACAGGATTCAGCTCACAAAAGATACTTCTTTTTATGACGATAAAGATGACCAGATATTGCTACTGATTCATCTAAGCCGTCGGAACCACAAAGGATCGATAGGTACTAACCCCCAGAATGACCCACAAAGGATTTGACCCACAAAGGATCGATAGGTAACTAACCCCCGCAATGAACCACAAAGGATCTGACCCACAAAGGATCGATAGGTAACTAACCCCCACAATGACCCACAAAGGATCTGACCCACGAAGGATCGATAGGTAACTAACCCCCGCAAAGACCCACACAGGATCAGACCCACACAGGATCTGTAGGCGCTGGCCCACACAGGACCGCTGAGCGCTGACCCACACAGGATCGGTAGCACTGACCCACAGAGGATCATTGAGTGTTGTAGTCTTCGCCGTCGAATCCACTGAGGATCTCTGCACAGTCGTCGTCGAATCCACTGAGGATCTATGTACTGTCGTCGTCGTCGTAGTCGCAGCCAGCTCTAGGGTTCCCGCACACAGCAAGCTCGTTCGGGAGGGTCTGCTCCACGAGCCGAGAGGCTGATACATCAACTGACACATAGTCCATAGTTGATGTATCCAAAAGTTCCGTATCGTCAACAGGAACTCAACGTCGCAGACGGCGCGTCAATCGGACGCCCGGTCTGAGAGTTATTGGCTTTTTCGTTCGAGGGGCCCGGTTGGTTTTTAAGGAAAAACCAACCCAATTGTACTCCACCTGCGTCCAAACCTCGGGCGGAGTAAGCCAAAAGGTCCGTCTCACTTAGAGGAATTCAACAAAGTCGACGACACGTCAATCAGACGTCCGAAGCTCAAGATATGAGCGTTTCCGCTCCAAGGGCCCGGTTGGTTTCGTGTACGAACCAACCTGGACAAACCCAAATTATTCCGAAACCTTGAGTGTGATATACTGAAACGACCGTCTCGATCCAAGGATCGCATCTCCACTGACGGCGCATCGTTCAGAGGCCCGTAGCTCAAGTTATGAGCAAAAGAACGAAAAGGTCTGAAAACGGGGGGTCTGGGACCGGACCGACCTGGGCCAACCCCCCCTGGGTCAGCCCGAACCGGGTCGACCCGATTCGGGTCCGGGTCCGACCCGGCCGGCGCGGCCAGGGTGGCCCGGCCCGGTCGGTGCTAGGGTCGGCTCGGCCGGTTATGGCCGAGCGGCGCAGGGTGTGCTGCCCCCCCCAGTGAAGGAAAGTCGCGGCCCCGCGTGGGGCCGTTCGGTGTCACCGGACGCGGCTTAAGCCACGTCCCTTCCTCCGTAGTCCCGCGCGGCCGCGTGACCGGCCAGAACCGCCGCGGCTTCAGCCCCGGTGGGTTTTACCGGCGGCGCGCCGGGCGCTGCCGCTTCCGGGCGGCCGGCCGCCTCCGGCCGCCGTCCGCCGGCGCCGCCGTGTCGGCGTGGCGCGCTAGCGGGGGGTTCCGCGGACCACCGGACGCGCTCTGGTGGTCCGATTTGCGTGCGATCTTCTCCAGTGTTCGTCCCGGGACTCGAACTTCACTGCAAAGCCTTCAAAATTAACTTGCGGCCCTGTTTGTCGTCGCCCGCCAATCCGCGCATCAACGAAAAACTACGGAGGGTTGTCGGGCCGTGTTTGTTTGACCCACACCCTCCTCGTTAGGTGATAACAATTGAGAATAATTAATCAACACATGAAAACATAACAAGGAACAATTTTAATAAATTAAAATTGAACATTGATCTGGGTTCTTTTTTTTTAGAAGAAAACAACCACGAGAATAAATATTATTCTCAGATAAAACCCCTACCTCATCGCTTTCGTCGAACGTGCGTTCTTCGCGGAATTGACCGTCGCGGAAGAAGAGGATCGCCGCGTCGCAGAAGGGTGTCGCGTCGTCGTGGAAGGGCGTCGCGTCGACGATCTCCGAGGGTTAAAGAAAACACACGAATTTAATTTCACAAATTAAATCCATGTTAAGGATAAAATCCACAAAGGAAATTTAAAACATACGAAATCTCCTACCTCAAGATGTTGATGATCGGAGACTGTTGCGGGGAAGAACTTCACAGAAGAAGTGTCGTGAAAGGAGAATTGTCGGTGTCGTGTCGTCGATCTCCGAGGGTTCGGCGTTCTTCGCGTTCTTCCTGTTCTTCGCGTTCTTCGCGAAGGAGGATGAAGGTACAGATTCTCCAAATCCTCTCAACAAATCGTACCCAAGAAGAAAGTGTGTTGGTCTTATTTTATTATTATGCCAACAGTTTGAAAACGTGTTAAGAAACGAACCATTAATTCGGTGAATTAATGTTAACATCTTAACAGTCCATTTAATAGGAGCGTTTAAGAGTTTAAGAAAACACCCCAGTTGACTTTCATTAATGAGGAGTTTTCGCGGGTGCGTTACTTAGAGGAAAAGAAACGGTGGGCTCGTGCGGGCCCCACCTCACAAATATCCTACCAAGAGGGTAGGATATTTTGAATTGAACCCTATCCGCTTCAACTCAGCTTAAGCAGCTTTAAGTGGCTTTTAAGTGGCTTTAAGTGGCTTTAAGTGAAATAAAATAAAGTTGTCGCACCACTTTATTTTATTTTCTTCACTTAACTCCCAAAATTTAAAAACCACACCCGAGTAAACACAACTCCGGAAGAGGCGTTTCTAAGCAAATACCGGTGCTGAGATTTCATCGGTGCCCTCCGAATTTGATTCCGAGCACCGGTTCAAAAGTTAGAAAAACCCGCTCGGTCGTTCACTGAACGTACCCGAGCCAAACTTTGGAAAATGATTCCGGGCACACCGGGCCTCGGAATCAGGTGCCGTCAGAAACTGCGTTCTTATAAAATTCCAATGAAAATTAAGAAAAAAAAATTTCCTTGAAATTTAAGGGTCTTTACATCACTCCCACCTCAGGGATTTACGTCCCCGTAAAGATACATCATAAACTAGGGAAAAAAAAGTGGGTACTGAGCACGCATCTGAGCCTCCCACTCCCAAGTGCTCTCTTGGAGGTTCCCGTGCTGCCATCTGATGTGCACTAGAGGAATCGATCATCCACGCAGGACCTGCTCCTGTCGATCCTCAATCTCCACTGGGACCTCCGCAAAAGTCGCCCCATCATCAACGTCTAGATCCCCATGGTCAATGATGTGCGTCGGGTCGTGCACGTATCTCCTCAGCTGGGATACGTGGAAGAAGTCGTGCACCCAGTGAAACTGAGGTGGTAGAGCCAGGCGATAAGCCACCGCGTCAATCCTGCTGAGGACCTGGAATGGTCCGATGAAGCATGGAGACAACTTGCCGCCTCAGCCAAATATTCGTAAACCACGTCGAGGTGAGACCCGCAAGAAGCCGTGGTCGCCATCCTCGAACTCTAGTGGCATCTGCTTCCTATCATCATAGGACTTTTGCCGGCTCTGAGCTGTCCTCATCCTCTCCTGGATGACCTGGACCTTCGCTATTGTGGCCCAGACCATCTCTGGTCCCACAAGTGATGACTCCCCAGGATCTGTCCAGCACAAAGGAGATCTGCAAGGTCTGTTGTACAATGCCTCGTACATTTCCATCCCGATGGTGGAGTGGTAGCTGTTGTTTTACGCAAACTCCACCAAGGGTAGGTGGTCCTCCCAGCTACGACCAAAGTCAAGGAAACATGCACGGAGCATGTCCTCGAGAGTCTGAATGGTCCTCTCCGTCTGACCATCCGACTGAGGGTGAAAGGTGGTGCTCAGACGTAGTTGTGTCCCGAACGCCTCCTGCAACCCCTTCCAAAGCCGAGAAGTAAAGCGAGCATCTCGATCAGAGACTATAGATGATGTCACATCGTGAAGCCATACAATCTCCTGAATGTAGAGACGTCCCAAGATCTCCACTGAGCCCTGCTCTGTGATGGGTAAGAAGTGAGCTGACTTGGTGAGTCGGTCGACAATCACCTAGATGGAGTCGTGACCTCTGGAAGTGCGTGGAAGTCCAGTCACGAAGTCCATAGATATCCTGTCCCACTTCCACTCCGGGACCTCCAAGGGCTGTACCAAGCCTGATGGTACCTGATGCTCTGCCTTCATCTGCTGGCAGGTGAGGCATCGTGGAACGAACTCCGCCACAACCTTCTTCATGCCTGGCCACCAGTGCTGTCGTCTGAGATCCTAGTACATCTTCGCCACTCCAGGATGTACTGCCAAAGGAGAAGCGTGAAACTCTCTCAGCTCTTCTTCCCATAAAGCAACTGGTACCAAGGTACTTCCTCTGAAAAGGATGTCGTGCTCTGCTCCAAAGGAGAATCCATCAGGTGCATGTCCTGAGGATATCTGTGAACACCGCGTGTCACAGTCAGCGTCCCCACACTGTGCCTCTCTGACCCGCTGTAGTAGTGGAGGAGAGACTGAAGGAAGGCTTCTCCATCATTATCCACAAAGGATATCCGCAAAGCGGCTAGCTGCTCTATCGCCTCCTCGAGTAGCTGAATGCCCGTCCTCCTGTTGAGAGCATCAGCTACTAAATTCCCCTTCCCAAGAGTATAGACTATCTGAAATTCATAGTCCTGGAGGAACTCTAGCCATCTCCGCTGTCTCAGGTTCAGGTCCTTCTGAGAGAAGATGTACCTGAGACTCTGATGGTCAGAAAAGACTGTAAAGCGCTCGCCCATCAGATAGTGTCACCATGTCTTCAGAGCGAAGACCACTGCTGCTAACTCCAGGTCATGGGTAGCGCAGTTATACTCATGAGGGCTCAACTGATGTGATCCATAGGTGATCACTTCCCGCTCCTGCATCAGGACACATCCGAGTTCGGTCCCTGATGCATCGCAGTAGACTACGTACCCTACTCTCTCCTCAGGCAACCTCAAGATAGGTGCGCTGGTCAATCTATGTCTCAGCTCCTAGAAGCTCTACTAACATTTGTCTAACCACACAAAGGGTTTCCCCTTTTTCGTCAAAGCTGAGAGTGGTGCCGCAACTCTGGAGAAGTCTGGCACAAATCTCTGATAGTATCCAGCTAGTACCAAGAAACTCCGCACCTCTGTCACGCTCTTGGGTGGCTCCCAAGCTAGCACTGCCTCGATTTTCACAGGATCCACTGCAACTCCCACCTCAGAGATGACGTGTCCCAAGAAGTGTACCTCACGCATCCAGAACTAACACTTCGAGAGCTTACCATAAAGCTGGTGCTCTCGGAGTGTGTCCAGCACAACCTGCAAGTGGCATGCGTGCTCCTCCTCAGTCGTCAAGTATATAAAAATTTCATCGATGAAGACCACGAAAAATCGATCGAGGTATGGATAAAAGATCATGTTCATGAGTCACATGAACACTTCTGGAGCATTGGTTATGCCGAATGGCATAACCAAGAACTCATAGTGTCCATACCGACATCTAAAGGTCGTCTTCTGCACATCCTCGTCCCAAACTCTGAGCTGATGATAGCTTGACCTGAGGTCTATCTTCGAGAACCACTGTAATCCCTTGAGCTGATCGAAGAGGTCATCAATCCTCGGTAGTGGATACTTGTTCCTCACCGTCACCTGGTTCAGGTGACGATAGTCGACACAAATTCTCAAGCTCCCGTCCGCCTTCTTGGCGAACAATATCGGGGAAGCCCAGGGTGAAACACTGGGTCAGATGAATCCCTTGCCCTGCAAGTCCTCCAACTGTACCTGTAGCTCTCGAAGCTCAGTGGGGGCCATCCGATACGCTGGAGTCGATATCGGGGTTGTCCCGGGGTACAGGTCAATATAAAAGTCTACCTCTCTGCGAGGAGGTATCCCTGGAACGTCGTCGGGAAAGATGTCCGCATACTGATCCACCACTACAGGAAAACTAGGACTTCGCACGTCAACTGCTCCTAGTATGAGGATAGCCAACCGATGAGTGATGGGCTGTCCTCTCCTCTACGGAAGTCCATCCTGTGCTGCGAAGGCTCCCTTCTCGCCCGTGAAGGTGAACCTGCTCCTGTCGGTGCGTACACATCACACCTTGCACCTAATACAGTCAATCTGTGCATGGACTATAGATAACTAATCCATGCCCAAGATGATTTCGTAAGGCCTCGACGCCGCTATAAGAATATCCCAGCTGAATCTCTTGCCTCCTAGAGTAATCTCACACTACCGGCACTAGTGCATAATCGTCGAGTCTGATCCCGTAGAAGTCTCTAGCCGTAAGGATCGAGCCAACAGCTCTGTCGGAATCTCCGAGCTCCGAACAAGGGCAGCAACTATGAAAGAGTGACTCGATCTTGTATCTATAAGAACTGCAGCAAGGGTGGAATAGACACAGATCGTACCTCGAATCATCTCGGGCGTGTCGTGGTCGTAGGCCTCCGCTGCCTGGAGCTGTGCCTGTCTCTGCCCACCAGCTCGCTGTGGTCGGGGTGGACCTCCTGGTGGTGGTGGTGGTAGAGTCTCAAAGCGTTGCCCACCACCTGATGCTCGGCCAGCTCCTCTGCCTCATCCGCCTCCTCCCTGCGGACCGCCACGGTCGACCCTCTGCCTCTGCCTGGGTGGCCCCTCAACCGTCTGCTGCTCCTCGGCACGGTGGGTTGGGCAGTCACGAGCCATGTGGCCCTGCCCGCGGCATGTGTAGCACTGCCTGCCTCTCGAAAGACTGGCTCCACGCTGTGTGCCCCGCACTGCTGAGCCAATGTCCTGAGGTCGTCTGCGTGAGGGTCTGGTCTTCCTGGACCCTTGAGTCATCCGTCGACTGCCTACCGCAGAAGACTCTGCTACGTGCCGCCCCGCGGTAGGTCTCGCTGCTGATGAAGGCTCAGTAAGGAAGTTCTTGATCAAAAGGGCTCGCTCCAGTACTCCTGCCTAAGTCGGAATGCTGAGGGAGATCAGAGATGCCCTGATCTCATGTCTCAATCCCTACTCAAAGGTCCGGGCCCGAAAGAATGGGTCTCATACCATGTCTGTCGAGTAATGCTAGATATCGGTAAATCTCGCCGAGTACTGGGTGACCTTCAGCTGCCCTGCCGCAGCTGAAGAAGCTCCTGGATGCGCACCGCACGGAGGGTGCCCAGGACGAACTCTGAGCAGAAGAGTCCCTCAAAGTCTTTCCAGATAAGAGATTCCTCATCTTGCACCTGGAGCATCAAGCTCCACCATCGGCCCGCTGCTGCGTGTATTAGGCTCGCTGCGAGGATCACCATGAGGTCTGTTGGTGTCCTCACTAACCGGAAAACTCGCACCACTACCTCCAGCCAGTCCTCGGCTGCCTGGGGGTCCATCTCCCCACGGAACCTGGGCGGTCGTTGGCGCTGGAACTCATGCAGTGCACTAAGGCAATGTGCATCGTCAGCGGCTGGGGCTGGAAGCATCAGTGGCTCGGCGGGTAAAGGTATCGCCGATGCCTCAGCTGTCAAAGGGCCCTGCACCGAGGCCTTGTCGCTCGGTGGGCTGTCATCACACTCAACTCTCGGAACCCTAGCTGGCTGCCGTCGTGGGGCCATCCTGAAAAAGGAAACAGATGCGCCACGGTCAGAACAGTATACTTGGTGAGCTGACACAAAGTAATCACAAAGAAAACTTGAAACACACACGCAATCAATGTTTTCGTGTATTAAGTCAGAAATCAGAAGTCAGGGTCCTGGTGTACGGATATGTCGGTCGCCGCACCAACACTGGACTCCCTGGACGGATAACCACACCCAATACGCTAAACACTATTGCTTCACATAGAAAAAAAATATCAGAGTCCCAAGTTCTACGGTATAACCGAACTCCTCTGATACCAATTTGTCACAACCCGTCCTCGGGGCCCGTGCCGTGACTACCCCAAGCCTGTCTTCCATAGGCCAGGGGCTGGCGACTAGAACTAAGGCGTAAATCCCGGTAAAAAGGGAAGGCATTTCCTTTGTAAATTAAACCAAAAACACCATAGAGAAAGCAGGCGGAAGTAAACACTAAGTAAAAATTGGTACAATAGTAAGTGCGGAAAAGTAAGTGGGCCAATATACAAACCAAAACTGAAAGTAAAGTACAACTGGAAAGGGAAAACAACAACTGAAAAGTAAAGCCGCGACGTCGAGCTGTCCACTGGGAATCCCACCTGAAGGGTGGGTACAGATAGCCTCCACTGCTCTTTGGGTCCAGCCGACCGCTCCGAGTACGTCCCACCCAGTGGTCCACCTCCAGGTACCGTCCTGCTCCGCAAGCCTCAACCACGATCAGCGCTGTCCGTCGTCTGCAACCAATACAACGTAGTGCGGGCATAGCCCGTGCATGGGTGAGTATAAGCTACTCAGTAGGGACCCCGAGACACCCGAAGGTCTCCCAGAATCCACAAAGGATAAACCACAAAGGAAAGATACAATCATGAAGTAACATCCGACACGGCTTAGGTATATGTCCATACATATACCTAAGTCATCAATTCTCATTCCGTTCCAACATCCAAACCCAAGTGCAACCCAGTCCACACAGGAAAGCAAAATGTAAATCCACACAGGATAGCACAACACAATCCACATAGGAAAGAAAAACAGGATTCAACTCACACAGGATACTTCTTTGTATGATGATAAAGATGACCAGATATTTCCACTGATTCATCTAAGCCGTCGGACCCACAAAGGATTGATAGGTACTAACCCCCGCAATGACCCACAAACGATCTGACCCACAAAGAATCGATAGGTAACTAACCCCCGAAATTACCCAACAAGGATCTGACCCACAAAGGATCGATAGGTAACTAACCCCCGCAATGACCCACAAAGGATATGACCCACAAAGGATCGATAGGTAACTAACCCCTGCAAAGACCCACACAGGATCGGACCCACACAGGATCTGTAGGAGCTGGCCCACACAAGACCGCTGAGCGCTGACCCACACAGGATCGGACCCACATAGGATCGGTAGCACTGACCCACAAAGGATCGCTGAGTGCTGTAGTCGTCGCCGTCAAATCTACTGAGGATCTCTGCACAGTCATCGTTGAATCCACTGAGGATCTCTATACTGTCGTCGTCGTCGTAGTCGCAGCCAGCACTAGGGTTCCCACACACAATAAGCTCGTTCGGGAGGGTCCGCTCCACGAGCCGATAGGATGATACATCAACTGACACATAGTCCAGATTTGATGTATCCAAAAGTTCTGTATCGTCAACAGGAACTCAACGTCGCAGAGGGTGCGTCAATCGGACGCCCGGTCTGAGAGTTATTGGCTTTTTCGTTCCAGGGGCCCGGTTGGTTTTTAAGGAAACACCAACCCGACCGTACTCCACCTACGTCCAAACCTCGGGAGGAGTAAGCCAAAAGGTCCATCTCACTTATAGGAATTCAACAAAGTCAACGTCACGTCAATCGGATGTCCGAAGCTCAAGATATGAGCGTTTTCGCTCCGAGGGCCCGGTTGGTTTCGTGTACGAACCAACCCGGCCGAACCCGAAGTATTCCGAAACCTTGAGTGTGATATACTGAAACGACCGTATTGATCCAAGGATCGCATCACCGCTAACGGCGCATCGTTCGGAGGCCCGTAGCTCAAGTTATGAGCAAAAGACCGAAAAGTTCCGAAAACGGGGGGTCTGGGCCCGGACCGACCCGGCCCAACCCCCCTGGGTCGGCCCGAACCGGGTCGACCCGACCCGGGTCCGACCCGGCCGGCGTGGCCTGGCCCGGCCAGGGTGGCCCGGCCCGGCCGGCGCGGGCGCGGCCCGGCCGCCAGGGTCGGCTCGGCCGGTTACTGCCGAGCGGCGCGGGGTGTGCTGCCCCCCCCCCTCCGCGTGAAGGAAAGCCGCGGCCCCGCGTGGGGCTGCTCGGTGTCACCGGACGCGGCTTAAGCCGTGTCCCTTCCTCCGCGGTCCCGCGCGGCCGCGGGACCGGCCAGCGCCACCGCGCTGGGCGCCGCCGTGCCGGCGGGGCGCGCCGGCGGGGGGTTCCGCGGACCACCGGACGTGCTCCGGTGGTCTGATTTGCGCGCGATCTTCGCCAGTGTTCGTCCCGGGACTCGAACTTCACTGCAAAGCCTTCAAAATTAACTTGCGGCCTCGTTTTTCATCGCCCGCCAATCCTCACATCAACGAAAAACTGCGGAGGGTTGTCGGGCCGTGTTTGTTTGGCCCGCACCCTCCGTGTTAGGTGATAACAATTGAGAATAATTAATCAGCACATGAAAACATAACAATGTACAATTTTAATAAATTAAAATTGAACATTGATCCGGGTTCTTTGTTTTAGAAGAAAACAACCACGGGAATAAATATTATTCTCAGATAAAACCCCTACCTCGTCACTGTCGTCGAACGTGCGTTCTTCGCGGAATTGACCGTCGCGGAAGAAGAGGATCGTCGCGTCGCAGAAGGGTGTCGCATTGTCGCGGAAGGGCATCGCGTCGGCGATCTCCGAGGGTTAAAGAAAACACACGGATTTAATTTCACGAATTAAATCCATGTTAAGGATAAAATCCACAAAGTAAATTTAAAAGATCTGAAATCTCCTACCTCAAGCTGTTGATGATCGGAGATTGTTGCGGGGAAGAATGTCGCGAAAGAAGCGTCGTGAAAGGAGAATCATCGGCGTCGCGGAACACGGATTCGCGTCGACGATCTCCAAGGGTTCGGCGTTCTTCGCGTTCTTCATGTTCTTCGCGTTCTTCGCGTTCTTCGCGAAGGAGGATGAAGGTACAGATTCTCCAAATCCTCTCAACAAATCGCACCCAAGAAGAAAGTGTGTTGGTCTTATTTTATTATTATGCCAACAGTTTGAAAACGTGTTAAGAAACGAACCATTAATTTGGTGAATTAATGTTAACGTCTTAACAGTCCATTTAATAGGAGCGTTTAAGAGTTTAAGAAAACGCCCCAGTTGACTTTCATTAATGAGGAGTTTTCGCGGGTGCGTTACTTAGAGGAAAAGAAATGGTGGGCTCATGAGGGCCCCACCTCACAAATATCCTACCAAGAGGGTAGGATATTTTGAATTGCACCCTATCCGATTCAACTCAGCTTAAGTAGCTTTAAGTAGCTTTTAAGTGGATTTAAGTGGCTTTAAGTGAAATAAAATAAAGTTGTCGCACCACTTTATTTTATTTTCTTCACTTAACTTCCAAAATTTAAAAACCACACCCGAGCAAATGCAACTCCGGAAGAGGCGTTTCTAAGAAAATACCGGCACTGCGATTCCATCGGTGCCCTCGGAATTTGATTCCGAGCACCGGTTCAAAAGTTAGAAAAACCCGCTTGTTCGTTCACTGAACGTACCCGAGCCAAACTCCGGAAAATGATTCCGGGCACACCGGGCCTCGAAATCAGGTGCCGTCAGAAACTACGTTCTTGTAAAATTCCAAAGAAAATTAAGAAGAAAAAAATTCCTTGAAATTTATGGGTCTTTACAATAATAATATTGGATTATTACTCTCATGTTCAAGTAATGATGATGAAATGCTAGTGGTTTTATTTGATCAGGAGGTAGGGAACCTTTATTTATGATTGTGGATTTTGAGTTATTGACATGACTCACACTCTTTCTACTGATAAACCATATGTATTGGCGTCAATGATGAAACATGTTTTTTATGTTAAAGATCTTATTCAACCTAAATTTAGTTTCATTATTGAAGTAATTACAAGACATGTTTTTAATGATGGTGATGATGGAATTGAAACCATCCCTACTTCCATTGGAACCAATCCATTTATTAATTATGATAAATCCAATAGCTCAATTATTAGAGTTTATTGTCAACCTGAAGTTGTGGTGGGAAATATATTAAATCATCCATCTGTGTTCTCAGTTCTTTTGGTTTAGCTCAACTTGGGTTATTAAGGTTGGTACTATTCAAAATTATTTAATATTGATTACAAATATTTTGTATCCTACTTGACCTTAATGATAATTTTCAATGTTTATTGGTTGCAGTTTTATTTGAGTTGTGTTTTATAATATTGAATTGAACTGTATTCAAACCTATATAACCAAACACAAACAAAATAATTAAATTAGAATAAAAAACAAGAATAATTGAATTGAACATATTAAACTTATTGATATAAAAATAAAAAAATGAAAATAATTACCTAACCAAAAAAAAGCTAAATTACCTAATAAAAAATATGAACCAAATGACCAAAGAAAAATAAGCCATGTCTAATATTTTTTGTTTTTTGGGTTACACATTAATTATACTTTTTTAATTACTTACATATTTGTTTTCAAATGAAGGAAATGAAACCTATTGAGGAGTAGTGAAGAAAAAGGATGACGTAAAACAATCACCGAATGACTGAGATGATCATTCCTCCATAAGTGCATGTTGTGAGTATTTCATTTCAAATATATATATCAATAACATATAATGTCATGTGATTAATTTTTTTTAAACTTTTATACAGGATCCACCCCTTAGACTCCATTTATTCAACAAGTATCCTAGTAGTGGACCCAATACTTAGGTTGGTGGTATGAGGGGGGGGGGGGTACGTGATCTAGGTGCTCCAATCGGCATATCCGATCATACCTTACCCCTCCCACTAACGTACCATCTTCCACCCATTCTGATCATGTTGTGTCATTAGGGACACACAAGATATTTTGACCTCCCATGTTTTCACCAGACTTAACACCTAAGCCTCCTCACCCATATTTACCATATCCAATGGTGATTCCCACTCCTCATCTATATCATGCATTTGGAAAGCCATCCATGCCATCTTCTTTTCCATTTACTTCTTTCTCTCTGAGCTTCTAAATTCCTTCTTTGACTCCTACTCCGGCACAGTCTATGCCTATAGAGCATACACTGGGACCCACTCCCCCTATACATGGTGATATTCCTTTAGTTCTTGTGGATCCAGTGGAACCCATTTATCATACTACCGTAGGTATATTTTACAACCCTAAAAAAAATTATACCATAATTTATTTCCATTATAACATGTATTGATATAATATTTGTTTTTATTTCATAACAAATACATCTACTAATAGGTGGAGGGAGTGTAAATGCATGTGTGTGGTGTGGAAATACTATACATAGTTGATTTTGGACTATAATAAAGGCAACCAAATGATCTAAAAAACAGGGAAACAATGTCAAAGTTTTTTGGCGACACTTTCAAAATACTCCAACATCATTCCAATCAGCCCGATCTCATGGAGACAGTTTCCAAATGAAGTCAAGGATAATGCTTGGACACAAATATGGGTAAAAAAATCTGTTGGATTTAATTTAATATTATTTTTTCATTTATATGAATTAATATTTTGGTTTCATCTTCAGTTTAATTTTCTCGATAGCGAGGGCGCACTGCCAGCACGTCTAAAGGAATTAAGTGATCTTTGGAGAGCCTATAAACACGAGTTGTATATTGGTTGGAATTCTAGATTTGTCATAGATTTAGAGATGGTACCTATCAAGAATGAGTTTTTGATAGAATAGTATCAACAAATGATTACTCATTGGATGACTACCAAGTTTAAGGTATTAATCACATTTGTGGGTTTTAAATGAAAATTTTCATGTTTTTTATTAATAATATCTTTTTTATTATTAAATTTTATTTAGTAATAATGCAAAAAAATAAATAAAACATTGATGTTAAAAAATACCTCCACACTTTGGGGCGTACTATGATGTCAGATCACGAGAGGAAGCAAGTATGACAGTTTATAATTTTTCTTTAGGACTTGCACTTTATATTGTTTCCTCCATAATTTTATTGATTTCTAAAGTTTTGATATATTTTTAGTTATAAAATTAATTATTGGTAACTTATTTCCAATTATGGTTTTCTATATTCAATGTCATTATAAAGGCAGATATTGAATATTGAAGGATGCGTACCATGAGTAAAACTATTTTTTTTGAGTAGAAAGAAAAAAGATGGAAGTTTTGTTAAAGAACTGATATAACAACAGATTGTAAGTTTTACTTTATTGATTTTGAATTTTAATATATATTTTCTAACTTCATAATCTATTTATATTTTTAACAAGATTCTTTGGAGTCCCTTGATGCCCAGGAACCTGACAATTTTGGGCCAAATGATCACTTACATCAGGTGTTGGGAGATGAGCACCCTGGAAGAGTACGCTGCCAACTTGGGAAAAGTATAGTCCCGACAAGGTATTGTCCTTCTTTAGGTACCATTTTTAGTACCATAGAGTTGTATAAGGTTAAGGTATGGGAAAAAAATGCTGAAAAAGGGTAACATAGGTGGAAGAATGGGTTGATAGTGAAAGAACTGAATTTATGAAACTGTTGAAAGTTTTATGTTCATCACTTACACCAGAGGCTATCAGAGTTTCTGATGAATATATGTCATTGATGTGTTCATTATATAGTGAACTAGGAATTATTCCTAGTGTTGTTTGAGATGATGTCGTTCTAGGTGATGTTGAGGGTGAGGAAGAGTCCAAGGAAGAGGATGATGCAAAGACCGAGTTCGAGGTAGAGGACGGGGGCGAGTATGAGGCCAAGGATGAGGACGTGGATGAGGATGGGGAAAAAAATGGGGATAGGGATGAGGACGAGGATGATGTTGATGATGACAGTGATGATAGTGATGGTGATGAGGGACATATTGATCCATTATATTTTTGACTGATATTACTGACATTTGATGTTTGATGATTTGTTGTGACTGAATATATGTGTGATTTAGTAGGACACATTATGCTTGACTTAGGTTGCCTAAATACTATATAGTTTTAATCAAATCACCTTTTACTAATGTATTGTCATCTTTTTTGATAAAGTAATTAGGTTATTTGGATTTTAGTATCCTTTAGTTTCATGGGGGATTCTTTCAATCTTATACAACTCATCAAAGCCTCCACATGTCTTATAGATGATCATTTGGCCAATGATTTTTTTTGTCTAGAGAAAGATAGTAATTATATATCTTGAGGGTATGGACCTTGATTATCATTTGGTGTAAATCCTCCCACTTTTCTCTTATTAATGGGATAACTTCCAATTATGTCACCACGGTGATAGATATTCTAGAAAGTCCAACCACAATCAACATATCCTATTTCTCTAATCATATTTTTGAGTAAAATGTTATTTTTGATCCAACTATAGTTTCTCTATGATAGATCATAGTTCCATGACATCTTTTCAAGGACATGGTGGTGTAAAATATTCCAATACTCATGGACTTACTTGTGGAAGTGGCCATAGATTAATCATTTTACAACATTATGGAAAACAATTCCATCACATTGACATCTATTATACTCTTAATGGATTCCAAATGGCCCTTAACAATACCCAGGATTCCTTCATTGAGTCACAAGATCCACCAAACCATACAATCAAACTCTTGGCTGAATATCTTGAGCTTATTCATTGTCATTATACCACTTCTTAGTCACCTTCCTCTGATTCATTGTCTTTTGATGCTTTACATTATGGAACACCATTTTGATCTAGTCCCATTCCCACTTTCCAAAGGTGATTGGTCTCTCACCATTAGGGTAATGATGATGGCTCCCTTCATCCATAAATTCATGGATGATTTCTTCAATATCTCTTTGTGCAAGAATTCTACTCAATTTAATTACAACCCTTCATTTAAATACATCTATAAAAATCAGTACCTACCATCAAGAACCTATTCTAAAACATCATTAAATTTTTTTAAATACTAAAATCATCAATCAATAATAGTAACACAACAAGTATGGATTTTCATTTCTCAATATATCCAATGTTCTTTTTCCCTAATGTTAACTTTGGTGTGGATATCATCCTTATTTTGGTGTAGATACCATCCTTATTTTTAGATGTATTAAATTTTCATGTTGTGCTTTCCATTATTTTCTTTTTCACTATCATTATATTGTATATTGTCTGTATTTTTAGTTTCATTTACAGTGTGGTGTTTTTTTCAATGCAGTGTTTTTTTTCAGGTGTTATATTAGTTTTGTTTTCAAGTGTTGTATTAATCATTATTCTCTATTGTTTCTTCATATGTTTGTAGAGTATTTTTAGGTGTTGTAATTTCCAATGTGGTATTCTAAATATTGTCTACATTAGTGTTATTTTCCTTGTCATGTCCACACCTTTTCATTTATTTCATTAATGTAGGAATATAATGATCAAATGATGATTAACTTATTAGTTGAATGTGTGATTTATGTTTTGATTGTTGAAAGAAACCTGATGGATTTGGTGGATGTTTGAATTTAATGGTTGGTAACAAAATCCAAATGAGAAGAATATTGAGAATAAGTTGTTGGATACCATTAAATACTAAAAGTTTTAGATATGTTAAATAAACCCTAAGAAGAGATGGTTTTCAAAAGTGTAATGTTTTTTATGTGAAGATAATGTGGATATGAGTAAATGGATTTGGTATTGGATTTTTTTGTCAACACATCCATTATATGTGACTCATATTATATCTCAGTTGATTTATATTATTTCAGGTGAGGTGAAGTTCATTATATAGTACAAGATTGATTGAATATGATTATAAGAATATTGGAGGCAATTTTGGAGAAGAATGAAGTGATGGTGGCCTTATTACACCGTCTTTATATCTAAAAGAATGTATAATGCTTGTATGGGAAGTAAAAGAGATTTTCTACCCAATAAATGAGCATTTTTCATGTCATTTTCTAAAAAATAAGTTTTAACTATGTCATGGTGTAGTAGATAACACACCTTAGTGGATAATTACAAGGATTTAAGCTTAGAAATGAGAATTTTTTAGTGTATGTCGGGAACCAAAAATGAAATTGGCTAATCCATGATAAAATATTTATGACCATTTTGAGTAAATTAAAAATTTTGAGGTGTCTGCACAAATAAATTGAAATGGGTTAGTTGTAAGAGTGGTTCTCATATGAATATTGAAATGGGGAATACTATGTTGTGGTACATTCCATGGTGGGAATGAAAAATCCCTATCTGAAATGATAAAGGTGGATTATATAGTGACAAAAGGTGTAGTGATCTAGTGTTCAAACTAAAACAACATTTATACATGTCATGCTTTACTGGGTATTTTGAGAATAGTTTTAGAGTATCTCAAAGAGGTTGAACCAAAAAAACTTAATACATTTTGTACTGAGGGGAGTCTGTTGTTTTTATGTGCTATTATAATGGTGTTTTTGTGCTGTTTTAAGTATTTTATGCAGGTGTATTCAAAGGAGGGGAGTCTTCTGGTTACTATACATATTTCTAGACCCTATACCAAAGATTTTAAATCATTAGTATAGTGTTGAATATAATATGTTTACCAGTGGTTTATTAAAACCATTGGTAAAACTATATACCAATGGTTTATCAACCATTGGTAAACTATGAAATGATGCTATATACCAATGTTTAATAAACCATTGGTATAAATCTATACCAACAGTTGTTTTATAACCATTGGAATACTGAAATTTACACTGCCCTATACCAACGGTTTAGGAATAACCATTGATATAGGCCTATCCCAACTCCAAACTACCCAATGGTTTGGAAAACCATTGGTATAGGGTACACCAACAGTTTTCTTGCCTATAAAAATGATTTGAAACTATTTTTATAGATTTCCTTTCCAGTAGTGTCTTTTTAAACCATGAAAAAAAATTGTTATGCTCATTTAAAATCTACATATATTTCTTCTTTGGATGAAATTGTTTCAAAAAATTAATAGGCAATGTTATATATGGTTGAGCATCATATATGTTATTAAAGATGTATAAATGTACCTTATTTATCTGTTCACCTGACAAAGATTTAAATTTCAAGCCACGAATCCTCTTTTACCCATAATTAACTCATTCATGGAGAGATGGAGGAAAACCAATGTGATCCACTGTAGATAAGTAGCTTGTAAAAAACTCCGCAACCTCCTCAGGAATATACATTTCAACAATAGAGGCTTCAGGTCAATATGGATTCTTAATATACCCCTTTAATATCTTCATATACCTTTCAAAAGGATACATAAAATGTAGATATATAGGTCCAAAAAGCTTTATTTCTCAAACCAAATGAACCATTAAATGCACCATTATATCAAAAAAATATGGAGTAAAATAAATTTCCAATTTACAAATTATAGAAATTGATTCATTTTCCAAAATTTTCAAATCATTCAGATCGATCACCTTATTAAAAATTTCATTGAAAAAATAACACACCTTCATGATGGTCCTTTTGGAACAGATGGTAAATATTCCACGCAATGTAATAGGTAAAATTTATTGCATCATGAAATGAAAATCATGAAATTTCATACATGTAAGTTTTAAATCCTTTAAAGACACAAAATTTTTTACATTTGAAGAATAACCCTACGACACTTTGATATCATGAAGACACTGAAAAAATCTAATTTTCTCCCTCTTGGATAATGTATGAAAAGCTGGGGGAAGAAATTTTCTCCTTACATCAGGAGTGGGAGATAACTCCAAACGTATTCCCATTGACAGTATAACCAATATTGCATTCAACCTATCTTTAGTATTTCCATTAATATCTAATAATGTTCCAATAAATTTGTCACAAATATTCTTCTCCACGTACATGACATCAATGTTATGTTTCACCTCATGATATCTCCAATATGATACCTAAAAAATATTAATTATTTCCTCTAAATATTTCGATCATTACCAGATTTATGTGTCTTTACAAATGTCACATCAAGGTTTTTCACCCTCTCAAAATGTTGATCAGTAGATAAAGGTTTTGGAGAAATATAAAATTATTATGATCCATTGAATTCCTTTTTAATCTTTTATAAGAGTGATCTATAGAAAAAAACTTTCGATGAACCATGTATACTATTTTTCTCCCATAATGCAGTTGATAATATGAAGTCTATTATTGGAAAATTGGACATGCTTTATGCTCCTTACACTGTATCCAAACAAATTTCCATATGATGGAAAGTAATTTATAGTTAACATAATCATTTCATGTAGCTGAAAATATTCCATTTTATAAGAATCATACACCCTAATACCATCCTCCCATAAGACTTTAAAATCATCAATTAATGGTGATGAGAAAACATTAATATCACTTCTGGGTTGTTTTGGTCTAGAGATCATTAAACTCAACATGACATATTTTTACTTCATAAAAAATTCAAGATATATGTTTTAAATTACAAATAAAACAAACCATGAACTATATATGCTACTAAGGCTTCGATATGGATTCATTTCATTTGTTCATAGTCCAAATATGATATTTATAACTTTATTTATGAATGTAGGAAACTGGTTATTAATTCTATTCCACTATGTACAATCAGCTGGATGACGTATTTTTTCATCACACATTTTCTCATTAGCATGTAATCTTAACCATTTTTCATCATGTGAATTACCAAATAAATGTTTCAAATGAGAAATTATAGGAAGATACTAAAATTCCTTGGTAGGGGTCTCTGTAAACTCTAAATGAGCCTTTGATTTTTCTTTCAACTTATATCGTGATGTCCCACATTTAGGAAACTCTGACAGAAATTCACATTCCTTCCTGTATAGCACACAGTCATTCAGGAAGACATGTAGTTTTTTGTACCCTAATCCCATCAGGCATAATATTTTCTTTACTTTATAATGTAAATCAAGAAGATCATTATCTTTAGGAAGAATATCTTTCAAAAATTATAGAAAATATATAAAACTCTTTCCACTCTAACCATGTTTCACCTTTAATTTAATCAATATTAACATCAATGATAAAACCGTAAATTTCGTATAACCAGAATACAATGGTTTTTCAGCATCACCATATAGACGCTCAATTTTCAGTTCTTTCTCAATTCCCTCTACTTCAATATCATGAATTATTTGACCAATTTCATCTGAGTTATCATCTTAAAAAGAATCATTATCATTAGATCTAAAATTCTACCTAGTTTTACCATTCCAAATCCAAGGGTTGTAACTCAAATTAGAACCATGAAAAATTAAATGATCTTTGACCTCTCTACTTTTTAACTTCTTCATATTTAAAATTTTCAATCATGGATAGAAAACATGTTTTTGTTTGGAAAATTTCATTTAGAATATTCCAAAAAATCATCAATACTCGCCTCATATTCATCATTTATTCGGTGTGTCATAATCCAACTTTGAATCATTATTATCTAAAACAAATATAAAAAAATATCCTGTCAAAAGAATATAGTGGTGATAAAAGTGAGAATAAATTAATCAAGTCAAACGAGGTTTATATTTATATCAAAGATGACAACATTTGAAAATAAGTAAACTTTGAAATTTAATATATATATATATATATATGTGTGTATATTTTAAAAGTATAATTATAAATTTCACATAATGATCGAATATGAGTTTAAATATAATTGATAAATAGGATGTAAACCACTAATCAAAACATAGAAAAATATTAGAGTGACTCTAATTAGTTATATAACATAAAATAATGATTTTATGAAAATTATGAATACATCATGAGTTGTTATATAATAAATCATGGACATTAATTTATAATAGTAATTATAAAAAATGAATGTAGATAACTAAATGTCCCACTAAATATTTGACTTATGATTAGTCACTAACATTTTCCCCCAAGTGGTTCTATGTTGTCTATTAGTCCACAAGTAAGATGATTAATGGGACACACCTATAATTATATAATACATCATCAAGACTTACATTTCTATGATACCATATTTTCAGGAAAATCATTTAGTCTATCTATAACATAAAAATAAAAATAAATGCAATAGTATATATGAAACCATGTTAGGCATTGTTATATGAGGCAACCAATAAAAGGTATTTTTAATATTTCTTAACAATACACATTCAAAATGAAAATTAATATAATTAGATAAGGGATTGAAAATGATTTACATTATACTAAACCACAAACAAGGTTTCTTATATGCAAGTGTGATTTAATACTTCATCAAATTTCAATAAACATCTATCAAATAATTTAGTGCAAACACTCTTCCATACATAGAAACACCAGAACATTAAGATATAATGATGAAATTTATGGTCTAACATATTACATTAAAATATAAATAAATGCACACCTTTACACTTAAATCAATGGATAACTAAGGTATATGAAGATGGTAATCCAAGATTAGCGATGAGAAGATCTATATACGAATGTGCAATGATGAGGCTGATGAAACTTGAGTAGTAATGCGAGATTTGAGTAAAGGTAATAAAAAAAGAGACAGGGCGCCCACAACTTTGAATGAACAAAATCGAATGAGAATCGAAGTGTAAGACTTACTTGAGAGTTGAGAGATGAGAATATCGAATGCAAATAATGACCCGACAAACGCGAGGATGTATAATGAAGGAAAATTGAGATTTTAGGCCATTGAATCAAAAAACGAGCTTAGGGTTTCTATGTGCGAGAGAGAGGAGTTTTCTTTCATGTGATCGAATAACATATAAATAAATCAAATCGCAAATTCATAAAATTTTAAAAGTTCAATCACATCAATTATTATATAACTGAAATGGTAAATTATTTTTTTTCATATTTTTCACATCGATTAAGAAATAACTGACGTGATAAGAAAATATCAATGATTTATTACATCCGTTATTTGTTAACCAACATGTTAAATCTTCTTTATAACATTATTTAACAAATAACCGAAGTGATAAAGTATGATACCATCTTTTTCATGATAGTTATATAATAAATTACGTGAAAAAGAATAGTACTTTCTTTTTGATGGGTTATTAGAGAACTGATGTGAAAAATCTATATGGATGGATTTTTCATGGTGGTTATAAATAACCGATGTTATAAAGACGACATGAAAAATAAATTTTGTACTAGTTATGTTATCTCAATATCATACTCTAATCACTTGACTTTGAAGAGGTAAGGTCAAGTTAAAAACATTAATAAAATTTCTTCTGTAAGGAAACCCATGTTTGTTATTATTTTCTCGGATTTTATATTTATTTCTTTCCATTAATTTAGTTTTAATTTTATATTTGTAATATATTAGGATTTAGTTTCAATTCCACTATCTTTCTAAACTTTAATGAATGGGCCTTGTGCTTTGATGTGCACATTTACTTTTATAGGTCCATGTTGAAGGCAAGTAGAAAGGAATGAAAATGGAAGGAAAGAGATCCATTGAAAATGGAGTATGCACTTTAATTATTTATTTACTGTTACTCCCATAAATTTTTATATATATTTTTATTTTAAACTGAAAAATTCATTTTCCACATTCAGATTCATCTAATTTCTGATCTATGAGACAAAAATCACTTGGGATAATCATCATGCCATGTTTTAGATATCATTATTAATGAATTTGGATGAGTAAAATGGGGGAAATGAATGAGTAAATATAAACATTGGAAATTGATTTGAAAAATCATGATTTGATGGAACAAGTTGTTTTTTATAACTGAAATTTCTCTATGATTTTCCATAATTTATGTTTTTTAAATTTGTGTTAATTTATTTATTTTTAGTGTGCATTTCTATGGGTGATTATCAAAATACTAAGTCTCATTCCAAAGATAATTATAAGATAAATTTTCCTATTCTTTCTTGAGTATATGTCTTAAGAGACACATACATGTTTTATTCTAGAACGTATTTTGTATCTTATCAAAGATATTATTGTAAAAAATTACTTTTAAAATGATTAAGGCCTTATTTTTTTAAATCCATTTATTCTTGGACCCACCATGAAAATTATCTATTAATATCCTTGATAGGGAAGAGACACATTAAAATACAATATTATTATTTTCTACCCTAATCTTAGTTTTATGCATGATATTCAATTGAATAAGTGTAGGGGAGAGGGTGTTTGTGGTGGAAAGGGGATATTCTTGAGTGATGAGAAAATGTGGGATGCTTTAATTGGATGTTGGGTATAGTTTTATGGTTTTATCATTTATTATACTCATTTCTCCCCTCTTGAAAAAAATTAAAAAAATGGTTTGTGTCTTTTAAAGGTAAAAAATCACTATTATTTGACCAATGATCATGATCATTTTGGGTTGGGTGGTGTATGTGGGTCTTATCCTAGGTACAAATTTTGAGAAAAAAAGTGACAAAAATAGAAAAAATAGAAAATATAATAAAATAAAATATAGTGTATACATTTCATTACAATTTCATTAATTCATGGACTTTATTTGAGTGGGGGGGTGGGGGATGGGGAGATGTCACTTTTGAGAAGGGGAATTTTTATTGAGTTAATTTTGTATACCATGCAATATGCTTGAAGATTTAACCTCTTTTTTTAGCTTTAATTGGTTTTACATCAATTATCTACCTACCCAAAATCTCATAATCATTAGATCCTTATTTCAAATCCATTATGATTTCTTGTGATATTTATCTTTACAAAGAGAACATTTGAGGAGCATTGAAAACCTATGGAAAACCTATGGTATGAGCATAAATCCACTTTCATTTCGCACCTTGATTGGTGAGAGAAAAATATTTAAAGTGAGGTATATTACAATTAGTACGCATTTAAATGATGAATTGAAAAATATGAATGGAAGTTAGGATAAGAAATGACATTTCAAATTGTCCTAAGTAAAAAAGATACTGCTTCACCCTACCTGCACATCACCTGCCTCAGAAACACCCTCTATAACCGCTGCCTGGCCGAACAGTAGTCCTCGCTGCCTACTATAACTAGAGAACTGCTATGAACACCTCTAGGAAGCTTGGCCTCGAGCCATCAAGCCACTAAAAAGTTTTGGGTCTACCATGGAACATCATAGGAGCTCAATGAGACCCCTTAATAAGGATTAATGAATTCCATTCATGATGATGGGAGCTCGACTTGGCCACTATTATAGCTATATAAAAATTCATGATGAAAATGTCAATTTTTTGACAGAAAATACCACCATCCTGCTATGGTGGATAACCACCTTTGATGACCAGCCACCAGAGGAGACCTGCTGTAGTAGTTGGTGGCTTCCCATGATGACAATTCTGTAAGAGTTGGTTTCTATCCGGAGAAAAATTTTCAGCACCCATTTGCATCTTCTCCTCCCACCGCTACTTTAAATATGGATGCTGTTTTTGAGATTTTACAAGAGAGCTGTGTGGTATTTTGTAATCTTTGTATCCCCATTTGAATAAGATTACCTATTGCCTTCCCTGTGGATATAGGTCATCCGAATGAACCACGTAAATCCATGTGTCTCTATTTGTTTTGTTTCTCTATTTTTGTGTACGATTCAGAGTGTGTAAGGCTTCTTCCCCAACAAAGTGGTATCAAAGGTTGTGTTTGATTACCTGTGAATCATACTATCAACAAACTTGTTGTCCGTACATTTGAAACTACTACTGTCTAATCTTACACCTAGAAGCTGGTTTATGAATACTGATCTTCCCTAATAGAGACTTCTACTATCCACACCTCCTACTGGAAGTTAGTGTTTGAATAGGATCTTCCCTCAGCAACCTAGTTCTCTCCGCACATCTGTAACCCACTGCAGTCCGACCTCTGTAATTTTTTTGGACATTGATGCCTATGTAGTCCTACTATTCGCATCTCATCCCATCTCCACTATTGTTCATCATCCTAAGAAAAATAGCATTGCACCATTTTCATGAATCAACTTCTTCTTTGATCTTTATTACCCTCTACGCTCTATTGTCTAGATATCTGGTGAGACTAAATATATGAAAGGAGAGGAGAAATAAGAAAAATATGAGGGGAATATTTTCCTTGTGGGAATAAGAAAAATCAGGGCCTTTTTTCTGGGTGTGCATGGAAGATGAATTCAAAAAAAAAACAGGAGGAACCACTTGAAAGTGAGTGGGGGTATAGAGACACGCCCCACTTTGAAAAATATAGGGACATTTTTTTTTGGATTTTTGTGTTTTTGAAAGTCAAAAAATGTGTGTGCACATGTGATACATATTTTTATAAAAAAATTGAGAGGTTCCACATTTTTGAAAAAGTGAAGGTGGTGCGTGGGATTAAGCAAAGAAGAAAAAAACAAGAGTGGGAGGGGACAAGGAGGCGTGGGAGTCAAAAATATAAAGGACGACCTTTATTAGTGCTAAAAATAGCACTGATAAAGGGTGGACTTTATCAGAAATTTTTTTAGCATGGATAAAGGACCCCCTTTATCAGTGCTTTTTTAGTGCTGATAAAGGGGACCCCCTTATTAGTACTACATTTAACAACACATTTTTAGCACTATTAAAAGCCTTTTGCATGCCGTAAAATGGAATAATTGTAGTATTTATACTATTGAATAAACCTATAAATTATATATTTATTACATTATTTTTATTTTCTCTCACTCTCTCCAATCTTCTTGTGTAAAGTAGTTTAGATTTCTTTCATTAATTTATAGTTGTAGGTCTTAAATATTATATTATTATATTTTCTAACCTATCCTCATGGGATCGACCTCAAACTCATTATACCTATACTAATTAGTAGTTTTGAGTTTAATTTTTTGCGTTTATAACTTTCTAAATAATTATTTACTAAGTGGAACTAACAATTCCTTCTAGGTGTAATAGCAAGCCTCACCATCATCACCCTCAAGAGATGGAATAATGCCTATATCACATTCCCAAGTCATAATTCCATCATAATTCAACCAAACTATCCAAAATATACTTAGGATATAAGCTCCTAGGTATTCACCTCCCAAACAGGGAGGATCACTTACCCCATACTCATCTCATCTAACCTAATATCTCTAAGGTATCTCAGGGATCTATCATGATCTACCTGGGCCATTCACTTTCATTCATCACATTCCTCTTCAAGGTGGGTCTAAGAAAACTTTATTAATGGATACTATGATTACATAATTCACTTACACCCCTCTAGGGTCCATGCACATCAGGGTATACAATTATACCAAATCCTAGGCCATTGATGGCCAAGGAATCAAACTGGTGCACAAGCATCCCTCATAGCCCTAGGAACTTTGTTCAGTCTAGTCATTTCATTTAAAAAAAATTCACTTAATAAAAGGGTTCAGTAACCCTAAGTGGTGAGACCACATATCACATGCATATAAATAAAATGCATCCATTAAAGGAGTATTCTTTAGGGAACACCTATGTAATGTCCTTCCCTGGTCCAAATCTATTGAGTGGTTCCCAAACCAGAGAAGTCTTCATTGGGGTCCTAGGTTCACCTCCCTATAAGCCAGAGGCTACCGACTAGTGGTAGGGGTCTAGTGTAGTACCATTGGGAGAATGTAACCCTATACCAAAGTAAGTAATAATGGATAAAATTAAAAAAATCATCCATGAAAAATAATTAAAGTACATAGAATCAATACAACATAATCATCAATATTAAATGAAATGAAAAAAAAATATTCATACAAACTCATGACCATGACAACATACAACAATACCAATTTTCCACCAGTTTAATCACATAAAAAAGATAAATAAAAGAATAAAAATTCACTAAGGTTCTAAGGACATTCTCAATCTTCAATTCAACCAAATATCTAATCTCATTTGAACTATCTCGTTCAATAAAGCTACACCATATCTCTAACCAACTTGAACTTGTAATCAACAAAGTTTTCTCAGGTACTCAAGTGTCATGGACACCCAAGAAGGGTATGATTACAACTCAATAGGGAACCACAAACACAGTCTTGTACATAATCAGTAAATGCAGTGTACACATATTATAGACTCAAAATAATAAAATAAATAACTATGGAAGCATAAATTAAATAACTACCATCTATCCTTGGGTTCTAACATGAAACCCGAGATCAGCTATATCTACTTCAAGCAATGCCAGAGTGTCTATGATCTTGTCATATAATCATTCCAACCAATATAAGGTGAAAAACCCCACCCTTAAGAGGTAATCATGGGAAGTCAATAGTCATCATGCACAAGCTAATCCTTAGGAGGTAATCTTAGGTGATCCTATAGTCATCATTCATTATCATCGATCCCTATGAGGTAATCCTAGCATATCTAATAATAACCATGTGTCATCGCAAATCCCTAATAGGTAATCCTATGTGATCTAATAATCATCATGTGTAATCTTAGATCCCTAGGAGGAAAACTTAGGTGATCCAATAATCATCAGGAATCATCTATTATCACTATGAGGTAATCCTAGGTGATCCAATAATCATCAATCATAATCACTGATCCCTATGAGGTAATCCTAGGAAATCAAATAATCATCAGGTGTCATTGTCAACCTCTAGTAGGCAATCCTAGGCAATCCAATAGCATCATGAATACAACTGATTCCTAGGGCGATGAACCTAGAAAATCCATTAGCATCATGATCCACAACTAATTCCTAGGGGGATGACCCTAGGTAATCTAGTAGAAACTTTCTTCATGGATGATTACTTGAGGAATGAACCTAAGAAATCAAGAAGAATTATGATATGAAACTGATTCCTAGGGGGATGACCCTATTCAATCTAATAGCATCATGCTTCACAGCTGATTCTTATGGGGATAACCTTAGGTAATCCTCTAGTATTAGGTTCTATGATTTATTCCTAAGGTGATGACCCTAGGAAATTAATTAACATCATTCTCTACAACCAATTCCTAGGGGATGACCATAGAAAATCATGTAGCAGCAGGCTCCATAGTTGATTCATAGGGGGATGATCCTGGGCAATCAAGTAACATCAGTTATACAGTTGATTCCTAGGAAGACGAACCTAGGAAATCAAGTAAAATTAGGAACATATTTGATTCCTATAAGTATAACCCTAGAAATCAAGTATAATATGGATCTACACCTAATTCCTTGGGGTATGGCCCTAGAAAATCAAGTAGCATCGAGATCTATAGCCAATTACTAAGGGATGACCCTTGGAAATCATAATACTTAGGCATAACAACCAACTCCTAGGAGGCTAACCTTATTTCATTCATATAACTTTGAGTATATGATTCAGATCCTAGGAATCCCTAATGTTATTGGCTCGCATCATCGATTCAGGTTCTAAAGTGACACTCACAATAATCACTACCCATTTCCAAGACACACTCTCTCGGGGGGGTTATCATATCATTGGGGCACCCACTGAGGTCCCCTAAGTCACATAACATCCTAAATGCTCAACCCGTGATCCCTTATCCCATTATCATCTCTCAGTTAAACACCCATCACTTTTAGGGCATGACGTCCCTCAACTCATCACCAAAGTATCATCAAGGCCTCATTGGCCTCATAAGTTATCTTGTATCAGTGTTACACAACAGATATATCCTTAAGACCATTCCCTTCCTAAGTCACCCTAGTTCGGTCCTCAGACCCAAACTATCTAAAGAATTTAAAATTCATACCTACCTAGGTATTCATATTTCAAGAGGGGAAGAACACTCACATCATGGCCATCTCAACTATCCCTCAGGCTACAAGGCGTATAAAAACTTTATCATGACCTAATTGGTATAATTAACCAAGCCCACACTATCCTCTACAAGGATGTGTCTAAGGATCCTATACTAGGTCCAATACATTCACTTAGTCCATTCACAGTCATCTAGGGTCCAAGTGTCTTGGGCACACAACCATGATCAATGACTCATCCATCTAAGGCCAAGGCATCAAGCCAGTGCACAAGGGTCCATCTCATCCCATGGTAATTTTTTCAATCCAACCATTTTAATTTATAAGAAATAATTCATTTTAAATAAAGGTCAAATACCCTTGGTGGTGATACCACATACCACATTCCAAGTGGTTCAGTGCATGAATGGTCTTCAAGCAAAGGCACCCTCCCTCGATCAGACCTTATTCACAGCATGAATTATAGTTCACAATATGAAACCCTTAGGCTACTGGGATGTTGTAACAACCCATGATTTTCATACATAGATATTATATATATTTTTATGAACATTAATTACATTACACAAACACATGATTGAGGATCATAAAGGTATAATACCTTTGGAAACATGGAAACATAAAAAATAGTTCATAGATGAACTAAATAATCTTCTACTAAGTTCTTCATAACTATCAACCTTCTTAAAAAATTCATACATCATATATTTCTTCATAACATGGGGAAAATAAACATAATATGGGTGAGCTTAAATTCTTAGTAAGGGTAAACAAGGAAGATATGTAAACATAACTTAAGAAGCATGGTTTTAAAACATGAGAATAACATTTGAAAATCATACCCTGCATAAAAAATATCATAATATTGGGTCATACAATAAATATTTGCAGTTTATAAGACATGAATCATAAGATAATCAAAGAATATGATCCATTAGATCATAAAAATGTCACAATACATGGAATTTTGGTATACACATATGCATAGAAGATTATTTCCATAGTAGTCAAGGTTAATTTCTAAGTATATAGTTGTGGAATGGGTTCACTCCCCAAACCATCATAGTATTAAAGGTTAACTCTCAAGACTATCATATCAGGAAAAGTCCCTTACTGAACTAGGTTCACTCTCTATTTCAGTCTAGTTTATCTCATGGGATTTCAATATTTACCCAATGCATTTGAGGGAGATATAGTTCCCAATCATCACATAATGAAAACCATACAAATTTATACCAAAAGATCATAAAAAATTCATCATATAGAACCCATGAAAAGAATTGGGTTTAATAAGCATTACCTCATAACATAACCCAAAAAAATAAATGGGTTTTATATACCTTTCATCATAACATAACCCATGGAAAAGAAATGGTTTCATAAATATCTCTTCATCAAAAACATAAACTATACTAAGAAGGAATAAGGATTGTCCAACTAGATCATATACCTAGTAAAACATAAGCAACACCAATTTTTTTTCATTGATTAATATAAATTCCAAAAAAAATAATTAAAAAATTCTTGAGGAAAATATCCTTTCCATTTTAAAAACACCTCTTTAAAATCAAAAAACATCCCAAATATTAAATAAAAAATTTTATTTAAAAATAATCTTCAAAAATTGTAATTTAAACTTTAAAACATTGAGTGTTCATGATGGAGGGAGATTTCATTCATGTCATAAACATTAAAAGAAATATTCCACTCATATTTTCAATAGAAGTCAAAATTACCTCATTTAGAAAATGATAAGAAGATTCATTTTAAACAATTTTTTGAAAAGTCAAACAAGGGTAGAATTTAATTTAAAAAATCATAGGGTATTTGTAGAAAAATAACTTTAAAACAATGTTTTGAAAACATGGATATAAAATAAAAATCATTTTCAACTGAAGAGAGAAATAGAGAAAAAATTTCATAAAAAACATTCTTTTGAACTTTTGAGTACACAAAGAGAGGAAAATGAAGGTAAACATGTATTCTCATGAAATAACCATAGGATAATAAAATTCATGAGTTTATTGGGAGATGAATCATAAGATTTAATCATATGAAACATAATCATAAACAATATTGATAAATAGTGATATTGTAACAAAACAAATCTTTACCACTTTGGTATCTTTTGAATCGTAAGCGGTATTAAATATTAACATCAAATGAAACTTTAAATGTTGTGAAAAGAATGATATTCATGAAATAACATATCAAAGATAGTATATACACCTTATAAAATAAGATAAGTGCATAACATATCTTATTTCCCAAAGAAGGTAATATGAGATAGAAATCCCTTACCTTAAGTCTCAACTTCCTTTATATATGTTCAAACCTCCTCTTCTTTGGATAACTTCTTTTGGTTTGCACCAAAATCCTTCCTAGGTTGGATTTCTAACCAAAAAAGGATTTTAGAATGAGTTAAGGGATGTAGGTAATTTATTTTTTAAGGGATTTTCCTAAAAAATGGGTTTTGGAAGTGTGGAAAGAAGGGGGGGTGACCTTTTATAAGTGGGGGAGAGGACATGCTTGGAATTTTCAAAAATAAAAAATTTCACTCACATTTTTCTCATGAAAAAAGGATGAAAAATATACCATTTTAGAACCTTATAAGATATGAGGTCAAAATATGAACATAAAATAGGAATTAGAAAAGTTTTGATACATTTTTAACCCTTATATTTTTAGTTTAACCCCCAGTGAACCCATTTTTATTATAGCCACAACAATTAATTTTTACTATTTTTACTATTAATTATGGTAAAAAATTATGTTAAACTTATTAGATAATATTAATTATTCTGATTCAAAATATATAATTTATTTTTCCAAATACCATTCATAGATTGTAAAATTTTAATTTAAAATTAAACCCACAGAGGTGATGAAAAAGAGGTTTTCCAAAGAGAAAAGTTTCAAAAGTTTAAAAAATATTATATAAAAATTCAATATTAAATAAATTAAAATGAAATATATTAGTTTAATTATAATAAAATTGAACTAATTTTACTTTTAAAACCATTTTAAAACAAAATTTAACCGTATAAATTCTTTAAATGACAAGTCGGTTTTCAATAGAAACAAGTATTTTTCATTATTCATCAAAAAATTAATCTTAAAAAAAAACAAAAATTCACCCTAAGATAATTTTGACATGCTGATTCCAAAAATAAATTTCATTTTTTTAAATAGATTTTCTAAAATTTTCAAAAATTACTTTTATTTTTTGTTCGCAAAAAACAATAAAATCATTTTTTGAGAAACTAGTATTTTCAAAACATATAATGACTTTTCCAAAAATTAAGTACTTTTTTATAAATATGTTTTATTTATAAAAAACCATTATATTTCATATTTAATATTTGATTATTACTATTCATACTTCCATGTTTAATTTCTAGGTCATAACGACCATGTTAAATAGTTATTTAAGTGGTACATTGTGGTTCATTAGAACTTTGTGTTGCGTGTAGCACAAGCTATCGAAGAAATTAAATTTAATAAAAAATATATATTTCATAAAATATTAGGGTGTTATAGATGAACCTATTTTCTATCCCCATTCACAATGTGAACCCCTGGGTTCACAATATGAATGGTTGTAGCAGCTGAAAATTCAACTCTCGGGCCACCCGACCCTCCACTAATTCTAACCTGAACACCCAGGACATCCACCAAGAATCAAAACATAACCAAAAACAACTTTTTGATATGTTTAAACACTAAAAATACATATTATAGTTTCAATTATCAAAATTTCCCTATCAAAAAATCAAAAATCAAAATTTAATATTCCTCTGAAATTCATAACCTGAAAGGTTATGGGGTTTTACAACCCCCCCACCATAACACTTATCATCCTTGAGATGTCTCATACATATTCTAATCAACTCTCCTAACCCTCCATTGTTATCAATTCATCATTGCCTCACTATGTTCTAATCCAGAATACTAAAAAATCTTCCACTACACAACTCCCAATAGAAGGTACATTCTCTATTAAAATCAAGCTAACCATCCATCACCATCAAAAAAACACTTAAACAATTATCTATGGTACCCATCTATAATAAGACACTAAAATTTCATAAATTAATTAATTTATAAGCTCATGTATCTCCCCACCATAGGCCTCTACTAATATGGTTCAATTCCAATCCATGGTGATCCCCGTCATCAGAATCACCTATAGAAGCACAATTCTAATGGTTCAATAACCCACTTAGAGTGGTGTCCACAACACTGCTCCCAATATCAAGTGAAAACATTGGTTAGTACTCCTATGAATGACCATTATCAAAACACTCAAATGAACCTACTAATGTGATATCATGATTCCATAATCACCATAGGAATCCTAAAATCATCCAACACTCTCATCAAAGACTAAAACCAACTTTAACTATAATTATATAGCCAAATCCTTAGCTAGAAAAAATCACTACCACACTATACCATGAGCACTAGTGCACCCTTGATCCGACACATGATCGTGTATCATCAAATCATTTTGAGTTTCATGCTAATGCTTAGACTCTATCCAATACCTCATCTAAATACTAAATATAGTATTTGAAACAAGACCAAATAGATTAGATTAACCAAATAATGGGAATCCAAATTACACTTCAACCATCCAATGTTCGATCTTACACTGGTGCAAAACCATGATTTAACACCGTTTTTTCAATTTTGATGTTAGTTTTTAACCAAAGTCTATAAAGGTGACGTAAAAAAGAAGGATTTCAGCATTAGTTTTTTAAAAACTGATGATAAAAATGAGATCTGGCTTAGTTTTCAACATTGGGTTATGAAAGAAACCGATGCTAAAAACCTTTCTAATTTATTTTAATGATTCAGCATCGATTTTGATAAAACCCAACGCTGAAAGTAAAAAAAATTATTAAATTTTGAATATTACACTTCCAAAATAATTAGAATTCCTATAATAGAAAAATAGTATACAAAAATCAAACAACATGTATCATTGACTAAAAATCTATAAAAATATGCATACTTTTATCTAGTTAATAGAAAAATTATCTACATTTTTTTATTATAAAGTAGAATTAAAAAAAAACATTCCTAAAATTTAAAACATGATCATTGTTGGTTATTGTTTAAGCATTCATTTGATATCATTATGTTCATACACCTATTATAATAAAAAGAATTTGTTTTTCGAACACATGTTATTATAAAAAAGTAATATTAATCACAAACGTTATAATATACATACCTTAAATCATAATCATACTTAACAAATAGTTAGTGAATGAGGATCGAAGACAGGTAAGTTTATTTTGCATATAAGACTTGAAATCATTGAATGTATACAATAAAATTGAATGATATGAGATTAAAAAATATAATACTATGATATAAAATATAAAATAATTAATATAACTAACTTTATCAAATTCATTAGTTACCCTAGTTGTGATTATCTCATACATGAATCGTAGAACATAATAACCACATTCAACATGTCCTTGTTGATGATGACATTGTGGTTATAAAACATTAACTTTATTATAAAAACTAATATATATATATATATATCAAAAATCATAATTATATCTAATGTAAAAAATAATTATCATTACTTTCACATATTGGATTTCATTTGGGTTCTTTATCGACATGTGATCTTGGTTAAATTTTTTCCATGACCTGAATTTTCATATATATCAACTAATAATACATGTATATAAAATAATAATTATATATAATGAACTTATAAAGAAGAAGAAAACTTACTTTTCTAATAAGGTGGTGAATTTTTTATGAACACCACCTAGTAAAGAGAAAAACCAATATAAGGTGCATTCACTTAAGAAGAATACGTCTAACATACAAGGCCCCCTACAATACAAAAAGTTCACAATTAATGACATTATAATAAACATTAGTTCATAATTATGTTTGTGTTCTTTCCCATTAAGAAATGGAAAAAACCAATAACTAATATCCATCTGTAATAATCTCTCACATATATAAGCAATTCTATTAGGATTCTTTACATATTTCGCATCTGTGGAAATTAATTAAGGATCTAAAAAACCATAAATTCATATGGTTTTATTTTTTATAAGAATCATGTGTAGATACTTAATTAAAAAATATATATCGTTAGTCAATTTAAATCATTTTAATTAAAGAAATAAAAATTGAAATGTCAATTTACTTACATGGAAAAAAACTGCAACACATTCACACTAATCTCTTCAAAATCAATTAGATCCATGATATATTTTATAAATATTTTCAATAGATAGTATCTTCCACATATAAAAAATTTCATATGAAACTCATAGATATTATTCAATGAAGAAGAAGCTTGAGATAATCTTTGTATCTCATTAGAAATATCAGAAGTATCTATAGTTGTTTGTTCCTGAACCTTTTATTTCATTTGTGCCATTTATTTTGATTTTAGATACTCCCATATAAGTTAAATGTCAGAAAACATTATAATTAATTTTAAATCAGATGTAATTAATATTAAATTTTTTTTTACCTCATATGAAAGATAAAGAAGAAGGCCAAATGAACAAAGTAAAAAATGACCAAGACATTCCCTAACTCTAGTAACCTCTATAGTAGGAAATGGTAGTAGAGTAGTAGGATCAATAATATCAAGTACTGATTCTCTAAACTGACCCATCTATATATGATGGTGATGGATAAAATCCCCCAAAAAATACACGAGTCCTAACGATACAATATATATATGAGGATCTCAAGCATACAACTCACAGTATAAGGTTGGGTCCAAGTGAGGAGGTGGAAGATCTTAATAGGTAGGTTGGACAGGTGGTCCGGCTGGGATGGCTGTATAGGCTGCATAGCCGGCTGGGCAGGCTAGACAGGCTAGAAAGGCTACACAGACAATGATTATCTTGTCAATTGTTCTAACATATCTTACAGAGATGATTGAATTTGATCTTCCATAGACTGTTTCATATCATTCAGCTCAAATTTTAAGGATTATATTTTTAGGTCTTCTAATTTCTTACTCTGATGACCATTTTTTTTAATATTAACAGCTGTCTGACATCCTCTTATGCGGTTGGGATGTTCCGGATTTCCTAAATCAGTGTCTAGTATGTCCATCCCAACCTCAGGGATAAAAGAGACTTGTGTCTCTTGCTCCTGAAGTTCATCCTAAAATGAAAAATGAAAATTTTATTTTAGAGTTTTTTATTTATAAAATAGAAAAATTTATGAAAAATAAATAATATTTACTTATAATTTTTTCAGCTACTTTCTTAGCTTTCTCTGTAATATATTTTTCATTTTTTCTTCTTCTCTCCCTCTACTATTTTTCATGGCGAGTGGGGGAGATGGAGGACCAAACTGTACCTCATCAGAACCACTAATGGAGTGATATATTAGTGCTTCAAACTTTTCCTCAGTCATTTTCTTCTCAAATAAATGATACCCTATATGTGATAAAGTATGAGGGTATACATTCTGCAACGAGAAGCCTTGATAGGATTTCTTGGAGGCTTGTTATAAAAAAAGTAAACTAATAAGTAAATAGGTATATATATATATATATATATGAAATTTTATAATATAATATAATTATCATACCATAAGGGATTCATCATGTTAGCTGGAAACAAATTATTCCACGTATCTTCATCTATAAACTCATACTTGAGGCATGGGTTTTCATTTTGTCTCTTTCCAAAAACATAATTTTTTATTAACTTTATTTTTAAATCTTTCTATCAAATCACCACCAAAGTAAGACGTATTTTCTTAATTTCTTTTGTTTCTTCAAAATTTAATGTCATCTGCAATTGAATAAAATAAAAATTAGTCATTTAAAATATATCATATTTTAAAAGTGGGATAAAATAAATCAATTGAGATATTATACCGTTATGGACTCACAAATCTAATCTTTCACCATCTTGTCGATGCCCTTCCAATCAGGATATAAAATGTTAATCCCAAAACATTTCCGCATAGAGATACAACTAACAAATTGTGTTTCATTTGGTCCATTTTCATTATTATTATCATCAAAAGTAATATTTAATTGCTCATATCCATGAGCAAGTGATAGTTTTGGTAAACATGTAATGCCACATTTACCAAATCAATAACTCAATTTCACAATAGTGAAAGCAGAGGACTCCACGGCTAAAGTCTCATTTGTAGTCCTGCAATTATTTTTTTTTAAATTAAAAGTTTGTTTTCATTAAATAATTATATTAATGTAAATTTAATAATATGAAAAAAGAAAAATACCTCAGCACATGTTCCTCTGTCTCTATATCTATATCCATCATTGAAACAGTAAATTGTAATGAAATTTTTGTGGACTTTCATATTATTAGGAAATTGAATAATTATAAAATAGAAAAAATGAAATAAGTAAGTAAAAAAGGCCACACATGTGTAATTTAAAGAAAAAATTAATGATGTTATGATTCATAGAAAAAAAAATATTTAAGTTAAACTATTAAATACAAACATTACTTCTAAAATGATAGAAACATTTATAAATTTAAATATTGAATAGTTATTAAATAATATAGTTTTTACACATGTAAATTTCAAAAAATAAAAATAATGTAAATAATTACCAAATTAATCAGGAGAGTAATTTAGTGTTTTCTCATATCCCTTCAACATTGTCATTTCATACTTCATGCACTATGTCTGCATTATAGTCATTATTATCTGGAAATCGTGTAATAAACGAAGAAGCCTTGTATAAATAAATAACATCATCATCATCATCCTCATCATCCAAATGGATTCTTTTCCCTTGAAAAATGAAGAACCAATGGTCATTTGATGGATTTATGACATAAAATATTTGTTTTCTATGTGTGTCCATGATAACTAGTTCCTCATTACAACTAAATATTTTCAAATCAACCAGTTTAAACCCATATTCATCATGTTTCACACCAATATTACTTGCAACAAAATTACACATAAATATAGTGATTCGAAGTTTAATATAATCAATTTCCCATATGTATTCAAGAACTCCAAAATATGGAATTGATGCAGAAATTGGGTTTTTATCTTTAACACTCGAAAAATGCAGTACTTCAATAACGACCATTACACAACTATTTCAAATAGTACTCTTTTCATCTAGATTTTTTTGTGTAAAATGTGTACCCATTAATATAAAAACCAGACCATGTGATCACATTAAGAGATAATCCCCCAGCCAACCATTTCAATGTTTCTGATGCAGATATATCTATGATGAATTTCTATTTAAACCGTTAAACAAATGTCTTTTTATGCTCAATCATCAGCCACTTTTTATTTCTTTTTATATATAATAACATTAATTCAGTAATATGTGATGATATATATGATTGAACCTCATCTGTGTTGTTCAAAATGTATAAATACACCTAAATAACTTCATCACATGTAATGAACTTTTCCTTTAAGCATCAAATTTCTCTACCTTCACTATCAACTATCATATATCATGATATAGGGAGGTCAATATGCTCTACGTCATAAAAATAATCAGTAAAAAACTCAATCACCTCTTTCGATACATATTTTTGAACAATAGAGGCCTCTGGTTGATAAGTATTTTTAACATATCCCTTTAAAATTTTCATATATATTTCAAAAGGATGCATCCATTGTAAATAAACAGGCCCATATATTCTTATCTTACACACCAAATGAATCACCAGATGAACCATTATATCAAAAAACATATGTGGGAAATAAATTTATAGTTAATGAAGAATAATAGAGGCTTCATTATCCAACACATCTAACAAATTTGGATCATTTTTTTTATATAAATGGATTTGAAAAAATTACATAACCTAATGATAGTCTTTCTGATAGTTGTCAGCAATATACCACATAGTGCGACTGGTAGAAGTAGTTGCATCAATACATGACAATCATGAGATTTCATACCTATTAATTTTCAATTCTTCAATGACACAAAATTATTCACATTTTAAGAATAACTACTTTGTAATTTAATACCATGAAGACACTGAAAAATTAATGTTATCAATATTGCTTAATGTGTGACAAGATGGAGGTGAATATGTTCTGTTTCCTTTCATGGTGGGAGCTAACTCTAAACTTATTCCTATTGATATCAAGTCTAATCTATTATGCAATCCATCTTTTTTATTTCCTTTCATGTTTAACAAAGTTCCAATAAAACTACCACATATGTTTTTATAAACATGTATAACATCAATATTGTGTTTTATCTCTAAAATATCCAATAAGGTAATTTAAAAAAGATGGATTGTTTCTTCCAGATATTTTTAAAGACCATATTTTATTTTCTTTCCAAATATCAGATCAATATTTTTCACATTTTCATAATATTATTCAACTAACAATGGTCCTGGGGGAAGATTGTATTCATGTAAACCATTAATTTTTTTAATCTATGATAAATATTATCAATTGGGAAAAATATTTGATGTCCCATGTTGTAATGGCATGGACCTCTCCGGCCCATTCCTTTGTCAAAAAGAATGACACGAAGTGTTCTGGATGGTAAAATGGACTTTTCCCACACTTTCCAGAATTTTGAAACAACACGCCGTGTAGTTTGAGTACACGTCGTGTACCCCCTTGCCGGATATACCCCGTGTTGAAGGCTGTGTCCTTGCCGTGTGAAATAAATGGGTACACGCCGTGTATCCAGTACTACACGCCGTGTAGTCCCTTCCCGCGTATGCGTTACCGTGTGTTGACCAGTCAACGGACATGTGCCGTGTTGGAGTCGTGTGAAATAAATGGGTACACGCCGTGTATCCAGTACTACATGCTGTGTAGTCCCTCCCCGCGTATGCGTTACCCTCAAACCGTGTGTTGACCAGTCAACGGCCGTGGAGCTGTGTTGGAAGCCGCATGGAGACCGTGTGAAATAACTGAGTACACACCGTGTACCATAAAGTACACACCATGTACTTTCGCTTTTCTCACCTATAAAAGTAGGGGTCCCCTCCTTCTTTTTAACTCACCCCTCTCCTCCCCTTTCCTCTGAGCAGAGTTCTCCCAAGATACTCGAAGGATCTTTCTTCCATAACTTCTTCGTCCGAGCTCCGATTTACGATCCGTCAGTGGCCACGGGATCGTAACGACGAGGCGGAACTTCCGAGATTGGATCATTTGTCTTTCCTTTGTCCTTTAATTTCCGAATTCCACCCGAGGAGGTTTTCTTGGGACCCGACAGAAGTGACGGACGCCGACGGACGTCTTCTAAGGTTGATCCAGGGGAGCGTTGTGATTGGAACCTGTTGAAGTAGGGATCTTACCTTCGTCTCTCTAATTTGTGCATCATGCGGGGTGGGTGTTCTCTTGTTTATGTGAAACACTTTTGAACTAGTTTAATAAAGATAATAACTGGATTATATAACGAGGATGGGAAGTTTGTGAATGAGGTCACAATATTTATATCCTATGATTTTATGTTGTGAATGAGATTCTGCCTACTGAAAATCATGGTCGTTGGGGGCCTTTTCTTATGCAATTAAATGTTTCCCTCTCCTTATGGATTTTTTTATGGATGGAAACTTTGTGGAATGTGGGAATTGGTTAATCACATAAAGTTGGCTGTTTAAAATCTGGAACCCTTGTGTGATCACCCCGGTTAAACAAAATGGAATAATGAACATGTGGGTTTTTTCTTGGTTACTGGTGTGTGAAAGGGAGGGGTGAATCTCAGGTTGTTACGAATAGAACAGGTAGCAGGGCTGCGGTAAATGATGTTAAAGGGGTGATGATATGGAACGAACCTTGTTTTGTGGGTTGTTGTGGATCGGGTGGGCGGCGGGGCTGTGATAAATGGTATTAAAGGGATAATGATGTATGGTGCAGTTGTGGTTATGGAAGTTGGCAGTGGGGCTGCAGGGATTGGTTTGAATGTGAACGGACTATGGGCTGTGAATAATAAATAAAAAGTGGAAGAGCTAATGAATGGTGGGTCATGGTAATAGAACAAGATTAATAATCAATGGGTTGGTTGGCTGATAAGAAGGGACTTGGTTGTGTTACTTGTGTTTTCCTAACTTGATTTGTGGATGGCAGGGATATGTTTTATGAACGATCGATGTGGTTGGTTGTGGATAGTTTCCCAGTAGTTAAGGAACTAAATAAACTAATTTTGCTGAAACATGAAAACCTAAATGGGGTTGGGGTTGTTTGTTGTATGCATGCTTCGTAGTAGCAGTGCCAAGGCACATGCTCAGTTTCTCTGTTTAGAAGCCATAGGTTGGGCTGTGTGTTTGGTATACATATATATATCTGTATCTTTTGTGTTTTATCACACCCCACCCATGTTAAACACTTAGTGTCGAACACTCCCATTTCATGGGAGAGGGTGTTTTCCCTTAGTTACTAGCTCCTTCTTGCTCCTTCTCCCCTAGGCTGTGATGGCTTAAGGCGACCTTACACCTAAGACTCTTCGGGTAGGTTTTGATTGGGGTGGTTTTAGCCCAAGACTCTTCAGGAAGGTTCTACTCTTTCCCAAGAATCTTCGGGATGAGGCCCAGGTGTGTGCGGGCAGGATACGTGGTTGTGAGGCCTAGGTGTGTGCGGGCGGGATACGTGGTTGTGAGGCCCAAGTGTGTGCGGGCGGGATACGTGGTTGTGAGGCCCCGGTGTGTGCGGGCGGGATACGTGGTTGTGAGGCCCAGGTGTCTGCGGGCGGGATACGTGGTTGTGAGGCCCAGGTGTGTGCGGGCGGGATACGTGGTTGTGAGGCCCAGGTGTGTGCGGGCGGGATGTGTGGTTTGTGAGGCCCAGGTGTGTGTGGGCGGGGGGAGTGTGGCAGCGTCAGGACGTTCGCCATTAGGAAGAGCAGCTAACTACTGGGAAATGGTGCGGGGTACCCAATACTCTTATTTCTTATATACTACTACCTGTTGTGATTGTGTTTTTGGTGAGTGTGGCTGGTGAGGTTGGGTGGATAGAATTCCTTGCTAGGTTTCTTCTGTTGTTCTGACGGGACATTAGGATGTATCCCCACTTGTTCACGAGAGCTTTAGGTTTCCCTACTGAGTATACTTGTATGCTCACCCTACGTTTACTTTCAGGTTTCTAGGAGGACTACCAGGGCTGTGCAGGACCCTACTAGTCGGACAGTTGGAGTTGTTGCTATTGTTGTACACTTGTTTCTTTTGGTATTGTAATTTGAGCTTTCTTGTACTTGCACCTTGTTATAAAATTGTTTAAACATGCATGTGGGCTTGGTTTGGGTTTATTTCTATACACTTTTTCTTTTCCTTTTTGGTGGTTGACTTTTCCTATTTCCTGATATTAAAATAAAAGGGTAATGACTCCCATATTTGTGAAAATTCATACCCTTGGTGCTAGTTGCCAACCCGGGGCCTACTAGAGGCGGGACTCGGGGGTCATTATCTCCCTTTCACCATTGCCAGCTTAGGAGGGGCATCTTTGGTGGGAGGGGGTCGTGACAGAATGGTATCAGAGCTGATGTTTGAGAGATAGGATGGAGTCTGGAGTTAGGCACAATGAGTATTTCATGAGATGGTAGGGCGACAATGTTAGTTAATCTTGGTGCGTGACATAGGCCAGGGAAGATCGGCTATGACACGGGATTTTAGGCCCCCCCCCCGTGATCCGATGTAAGGACTCTGAGCCTACCGAATGACCAAGTGAGACTACATTGATTGTAGGGTAGAGACCCTAGGGAAGGTACATGCATCATCATGATTGTGTTTTACTTGATTTGGGTGTTCTGGGAAAGAAATTGAAATAAAATGATAAAATAAGACCTTGAGTGTTTCCTTACTACATGGGCTTAGGCGATCCTTGTTTACCATACAGCTATGGCACCTAGACGTCATCCCCGAGTGGCTCAGATGGCTGAGGCCCAGCAGATTTAGGCGGTCGATCAGTTGAGGATTGACTGAGAGGAGGAAGATAGCCAGTGGCAGAAGACTCTCCGTTCTTTTCAGCGGCAGACCCTCAAGAATTACGAGCGTAGTACTTCAGATACAGAGATGGAGGGGTGGCTTGAAGAGCTATGGATCACTTTTACCTTGATCTATGCTCCGAGGGAGTACTGGGTTCCCCTAGCAGTCAGTCAGCTGAGAGGAGCGGTGCGATAGTGGTGGACGCTCTACCTCAGAGAGAGGATAGAGGCAGAGGTTCCAGGGATGACTTTGAGAAGGAATTCTGAGAGTAATTCCTTTCTTCCATGATCAAGGCGGAGAAGCGTCAAGAGTTACTCTCCCTTCAGCAGGGGAGTATGTCAGTATGAGAGTTGGGGATCAAGTTCAAGGATCTCCTGCACTTTGCTCTGGATCTCTTTCTAGATGAGGAGTCTCGGGTGAGACGTTTGGAGGAGGCGCTTCGTCCTTCGCTCCAATAGGCTATCACCCCCTTCACCCTTCCGACGTACTTGGCGGTACAGAAGAATTCATAGGTTGTAGAGAGGATTCACTCGCTGGGAGGTGCACCCCGAGAGGGGATCTAGCCGGGCTCGTCGAAGGGGAAGGCAGTCAGCAGCAGGTCTCCTGCGACAGGACCTTCTAGGTTTAGGCCTGTGGGGAGAAGGCCCCAAAAGTTCCAGTTCAGATCTTCGGGTCCTCGTCCCTTTTTCACGAGCCCAAGACCGAAGTGTTTTTCTTGTGGAGGTTTCGGGCACGTTCAGAGTCGGTTCCTGACCCGAGCTCAGTACGGTGGAGGTGGGTAGTTTCAGCGCCCACCTCAGCAGCACCAATTGCCAGCGAGGCCCTTCCAGCAGCAGCAGGACCATGATCCTCTAAGGGTAGACTTTGCGGGAGGAGGACGACCTCAGGGTGCCCCTCAGGGACCTCGACCAGGGCATGGTCGGGGAGGTGGACGACATCAGAGAGGCAGAGGTGCTGGGCGTGGACAGTTTCACGCAGCAGAGTTGACAGCTCCAGCAGGACCAGAGGTGGTGCGAGGTATGATTTGTTTGTTCAGCACTCTTGTTTCTGCTTTGTTCGATTCGGGAGCTTCGCACTCCTTTGTTGCACCTGGTCTAGCCCATGATTTGGGACTAGACGTAGAGAGACTTTTCGTACCACTGGTGCTGAGTACACCAGTTGGAGGCCAGACCAGCGTATCTTGTGTTTGCCGGAGATGTGGGATGACGTTGGGACCACATCAATCTAGTGGGGACCTTCTTCTGTTACAGATGCAGCCATACGATTTCATCCTAGGCATTGACTAGTTGTTTTCTGTTAGTGTCGTTATCGACTGCTTCTGGAGAAGAGTCGTGTTCTCCAACGTGGATGGGAAGCGCGTATCTTTTGTTGGTGAGAGGAGCTATCAGGTAGGAAGTCAGCATGTGAAGCCTCTCATTTCCTTGTTAGGCGGGTTATCAGTGGTTCCAGCTGATACAGAGATGATGGATGTCCCAGAGGTTTTTGGGGAGTTCCTCGATGTTTTTCCTGAGGAGGTTGTGACTCTACCCCCCGATGTGACGTTGAGTTCGGGATAGACTTACAACCTGGTGCCCATCCGATTTTGATTGCCCCTTATAGGATGGCACCTTTGGAGTTTCGGGAGTTGCGGATTCAGATTGATGATCTGATGGATAAAGGTTTTGTTCGACCTAGCGTATCGCCATGGGGTGCTCCAGTTTTTTTCATGAAGAAGGAAGATGGTGGTCTTAGGCTATGCATAGACTACCGAAGGTTGAACCAGGTAACGATCAAGAACCGTTACCCCCTTCCAAGGATAGATTATCTCTTCGACAAACTGAGGGGAGCAGGTTGGTTTTCTAATATTGATCTACGATTTGGATATCATCAGCTGAGGGTAAAGGACAGTGACATCTCAAAGACGACTTTCAGGTGCAGGTATGGGCAATTCGAGTTTGTAGTGATTCCATTTGGAGTTACGAATGCACCGACTGTGTTCATGGGACTTATGAAATTTGTATTTTGAGAGTTTCTGGACCGGTTCGTCGTTGTGTTTATCGATGACATCCTGATCTACTCAATATCAAAGGAGGAGCACGTTGAGCATCTCAGGGAAGTCTTAGAAGTCCTTCGACACCACCAGCTTTACAGGAAATTGTCGAAGTGTAAGTTCTTGAAACAATAAGTACACTTCCTTGGGCACGTAGTGTCTCAACATGGAGTGTCAGTGGACCCGTCGAAGGTGGAGGCAGTTGTTTCTTGGGTAGAACCCAAGAACGTGGTAGAAGTTCGTAGTTTCCTGGGGTTAGCAGGTTACTATCGAAGGTTCGTTTCGGACTTCTCTCGAGTTGCTGCTCCATTGATAGCTTTGACTAGGAAGAACCAAGTCTTCGTATGGAGCGAGAAATGCCAGAAGGATTTTTACTACCTGAAGGAGAAGTTGTTCAGTGTTCCCGTACTCAGGTTTCCAGAGGAAGGGTTGTTGTATGAGGTGTTTTGTGATGCTTCTGGCCTTGGTCTGGGGTGCGTACCGATGCAGAAGAAGGGAGTGATCTGTTATGGGTCTAGGAAGTTACGCCCTCACGAGCGTAACTATGTCACCCATGACCTAGAGCTTGCAGAAGTAGGGTTCACACTGAAGTTGTGGCAACATTACCTCTTTGGGGAGTGCTTTTTAGTCTTCTCAGATCACAAGAGCCTGCGTTATATCTTCTCCCAGCGTGACCTGAACCTGCGGCAGTGGATATGGGTCAAGTTTCTCCAAGACTATGACTTTGATATCTCTTACACTGAAGGTAAGGGAAACGTTATGGATGATTCCCTGAGCAGGAAGTCGCATAAGGAAGTGGTTCGGGAATCCACTGATGCTTGGAAGGTGATGGGAGAGTTGGTTGCCTTTCACTTGGATGCCAGGGTAGAAGGTGTTAGAGGCTGTTTGTTTCAGATGGTGGTGCAGTCCTCCTTGTTGCAGAAGGTGGAAGAGTCTCAGTGGGGGGACTCCGAGGTGGAAGTGATGTGGGATCATGTCAATCAGGGGAACACTCCAGAAGGATGGTCAGAGGACAGCCGACATCGGATGCTTTTCCATGGAAGGTTGTTTGTCCCGGAGACAATGCATGAGGGAGTTCTCCGTGATTTCCATAGCTCAGCCTTGGTGGTACATCCAGGAGTTTCAAAAATGTACCAAGGCCTGAGGGAACAGTTTTGGTGGCCCGGGGTGAAACGGGCAGTGGCGGAGTTTGTGGCTAAATGCCTAGTGTGTCAGCAAGTGAAGGCTGAACACCGTGTTCCCAGTGGTTTGTTGCATCATTTAGATGTCTTCGAGTGGAAGTGGGATGACATATCAATGGACTTCGTCATAGGACTACCCAGAGCTCAGGTTGGTTATGATGCTATCTAGGTAGTGGTGGATCGACTGACGAAATCAGCTCACTTCTTAGCAATTAAGGAGTCAGGCCTCGTGAGTATCTTAGCACAGAGGTACTTAGACATGGTGGTGCGTTTTCATGGAGTTACGAAGACTATCATCTCAGATCGGGATACTCAGTTTACCTCATGAGTCTGGAGGGGTTTACAACATTCTTTTGGCACCCATCTACGCCTTAGCACTGCTTTCCACCCCCAGACCGATGGACAGACAGAGCGGACTATCCAGACGCTGGAGGACATGATGCGATCATGCGTTTTGGATTTCAGAGGATCATGGGTACGACACTTTCCTTTGGTAGAGTTTTCCTACAACAACAGCTTCCACTCTACTATTAGCATGGCACCGTTTGAGGCTTTGTATGGGAGACCACTTCGTTCACCCATTTGCTGGGTAGAGGTTGGTGAGACAGGTGCTCTTGGGCCAGAGGTAGTACAGAGCACCATAGAGAAATTCCATCTTGTATGTGAGAGGATGAAAGCGGATCAGGACCACCAGAAGACTTATGATGACCGTCGGAGGAGTCCCTTGGAGTTCTAGGTGGGAGATCATGTGTTCTTGAAGGTTTCCCCTCGACGGGGGTAGCAGAGGTTTGGGAAAGGGAGCAAGCTCTCACCTAGGTTCATCAGAACTTTTGAGGTGCTGAGGTGAGTTGGCGAGGTGGCATATCAGCTGGCCCTGCCACCTCAGTTAGAGAAGGTTCATGACATCTTCCACGTCTCCCAGCTTCTTCGTTACTTACACGACGACTCTCACGTTATCGACTGGGGAGAGCTAGATATGGGAGACAACGTGACCTTCGAGGAATGACCAGTCAGAATCGAGGATCGTAAGGAGAAGGTGCTCCGTGGACGAACCATTCCGTTGGTTCGTGTGTTGTGGAGGCATGGAGGCCTTGAGGAGAGCACTTGGGAGAGGGAGTCCCAGATGCACGCTCATTACAC